>CM042961.1:2500000-5000000 GCA_023678885.1 Pogostemon cablin
AGAAGAAGAAGCCTTCTCCCCAACCTATCCATTAAAATCATCGCAACAATTGATCCTGAGAAAGTGCAAAGAACAGGTTATAGGTGAAGGAAAAGGCAGAAAATTGTTTCAGTTTTCCATTCTTAAGAAAGATAGAAAAGAAAAGATTTGCACCCTGAAATTCTATTACCTGTTATGTTTACAAGCCCTACACATATGTTCCCAAGGTCCGAAGGTACTCCAGCACTTTTAAAGACAGTTGAAGAGAAATAAAATACAGCATTTATGCCAGACATCTGTTGAAGTGCATATAGGACTGACCCAATGAACACCACTGCCGAAAACAAAGAAAACACATCATAATATTAGGAAAAACAATAGCATCTTCGTTGCATTACTCAACAACTAATGCACCTTTGAAATGACGCCCATGGAGTAACTCCGACAATTTAACTGCACCCACTTCCTCTCCTCTGTCTGATTTTGATAATTCTGACATTGCAGATTCAACATGTAATGCACCTAAAAGCCTCTCAAGTTCCTTTTCAGTTTGAGCAAGTTTTCCCCTCTGAAGAAAGAAGATAACTCTAACTGAGCACAGAAAAAACAACCCAAGACAAGCCAAATGATAATAAGCACAATTTTAAGAAATTAAGATGCACATAGGATTAACATTTAAATATAAATAAATGAAGAATGATGATAAAGCAGGTCACAGTCAACGGAGATTTAAAACAGGAACAAAGTCTGAGATTTTATGGTATGGAATGTGAAATTTGAGGAGCACCTTGTAAAGCCAATGTGGAGACTCTGTAGAGAACTGCACTAATATAGCTAGTAATGCAGCAGGTATAGTAGACACCCAAAAGCAAACTCTCCACCTGCAAGAACCATTCAACATAGGATGCTCTAAGCCCCTGACAAGGAATGTTACAAAATAATCCATGTTCTAGAAAACTACAGTATGATGAGGCAGTTATTCCAAGATAAATATCTCACTCGGCTGTACGAAAAACACTCGAGTAATTATTTGTTCTGTCTTTCAGTCAGTAAATTGTAAGAAATAAGATACTATGCTAAACTATTTTATCTATATATCATGCTGCTTACCAGCTTAGGTCATCTTTGGCTGGAATCCCAATGAGAAGAGCTAACATAATACCAAGGCATGTTGCTATCTGAGTGAAACTACCATAAGTGCCCCTCACAAAAGCTGGCGAAACCTGAAATAGAAGATTCAAATTCCAGAAACGAATTCTAAATCAGACGGGTGAGACAGAGTTCAAGTTCCATTGAGATAAAATGGGTTCCATAGTGTATATACCTCTGAAACATAAAGTGCGGCAACAGGAGGACCAAGACCCATCCCAGTCCCTACAAAGAACCTCCCAAGAAGCATACCCTCAAGACCACTTGCTGAGGCACTGAAAATTTATTGGAAACGCCTCGTGTTACAGATCAAATATAGCCAGATAAGAGAATGATTGGAGAACATCAGCAAGGCAAACACAAAAAAACATTTATGACCTTAATGAATAAATTTTAAAACTCACATGAGATTGAGAAGTTTAAAACAAAAGAGTTAACCTCATAGCGGGACCAATAACCATTGGTAAAGCACATAACTGAAAAGCCCTCCTACGACCAAGCCCATCAGATATCCAACCGCTGAATAATGAACCTAGAAGTGCACCAGCTAAACACGTACTAACTACCAAACCTTCAGAACAACAAAAAAGACGAATTAGGCAGTGCAAATAAGGTAGCTAGTCAAAATTTCATTTACAGTGTTAAATCTGGGGGCACCTTCAGCCAGAGTACTCCCGCTGAAGCCTAGGTCCAGTGAAATACTTTCCAAGGTGTCATTAACAACCCTGAATAGTTTTTGAAAAATAAACAGTGAATAATTCCAAAATAAATGACCTCAAATATGAAAATTTCACAATAATTCTGACACAATGCCAAATCCAAAAAAGAAACCAAATGAATTGCACAAACCCAAGATGGTAGCCAAATAAGAATGAAGACAGAGTTGCCACTAGAACATGTGGCAAAGGACGCTTCCATGAAGGATTGCCAATGTCTTTCGACTCACTACTTTGTGATTGACCTGAAATTCAGTGTAAAAGGGAATAAAACCTTCATGCTATTTTTATGCCGCATGAGTAACCACTTCTGGCCACTCCAAGCAAGACTATATAACAGTTTCAGCATTCTCATTGTTTGATAAAGTCATAGCCATATATTCTAAAGAACAAAATTTCATATCCATAAGGAACTATTAATGATGGAGAACCATTGCTTCATAATACATTACTCTGTCCACTGAAAATAATAGACAACCATCATGAATATAAGGCAAGTATCATCAAACACAAATGTCAATTACCAATTGCCATATGAAAATATTATAGAAAAAATATTTCAACACGCACTGTTGCCTACCTACAATATCATCTCTGTCGAAGCCATTCAAAATGACATGTTCTCTAGACGATGTACGCTTGTGCATCATGAATGTTTCTGAATGGCGTTCACGCATGCCGCATCGAAGTCAAAACTGCCACATTGGATTATTCAATACATCAATGAGCAATAATCTGAATTCGCATTCTGATTCAACAACCATCAGTTCAATTAAAAAAAAAATCCCCCATTCACTACATAAAATTAAATAAGTAAAAAATGTTACAATCAGAAACACATTTCAAAACCTAACATTATCGGTTAAAAAACTGGAAATCATAAATAAAATCCAATCAGAAATCAACAGCTTCCAGATCATACATCGCTAAGAAATCGAAATTCTAGATCTAGAACAGTGAACGATGCGATCGTTACTGAAAACATTAGAACTCAACGTAATCAAATCCATGTAGAAATTCCCCCCGAAAAATATCATATTATCACAACGCATTGAACGTTCAACTACATACAAATACAATGCAGTGATAGATTTCTACATTTCATACCATCTGCAATCAGGTCCCCACCATGCAGATTGAATATAACTGCACAATCCGTAGATATCCACGTATTCCCGCTTCGAGCACCCAAAATCAGCCAGATTACCTCGATATGCACGCAGGTGAAGACGATGCGAAGCGAAATTCAGAGAGGAACAGCGAAAATCGATCGAGCAAAAATCCAGAAAAAGGTTGATACGGCTGGGAGAAGCGTATGGATAGTAAACGTGCGCCGCGGATGTACGATTTTATTTACAATGCAGGGGATATGAAACTCTGTGCTGGCTCATGATAGAAGATGTACGCCGCGAGAGTGAAACGAGTACACTTTAAGAAAGAAGGTGATTTTATGAATGAAGCGTGTAGAACTACTGCGAGTCAGGAGAGAACACCTGTCCCATGTTGATGGAGAGGCTCTGTTCTTCTGCTTCGGAGGTTCACTGAAGATTCGTGCACCTAACCTACTATATTATGACACGTGACATTATCATTTATGGGACTATTATTTTTATTTTTATTTTTTAGAGTGGGAGTGATTTTAGGGTGCACGATTGTTTATACATTTAAAATGGAGCAGTGGGTAGTGGGTAGTGTTTTTAATAAAGACTTAATAGATATATTAAATTAAAAATTAATTTAACAATAAAAATCATTCAAATACATTGGTGAACTATAATCGAACTCTTAATTTGTTATTTTAAATTGCAAACTTTCATAAAATTTACCTTAGTTTTCTCCGAGTAAAGTTAATAAAAAAAAGTAATGGAATATTTGTTTGGATACTTTTAAAGTGATGGAATGGGAATAATGTCAAAACTGATTGGTTGGTTTGAGGGTATCATACCTTTTACATTATTTTAATTTTGTGAGGAATGAATCATTCCAAATTGATAGGCATGCCTTTCATTACTGACAAAAATTAGTTCTTTAATGATAAAAAAAATGTTTTAAAAATTTTAAAATAATATTAAGAAAAAAATAAAATTATTATTAAACTACACTAAATATTAGTAGTAGAATTAATTAAATTATATTTTATTTTTAGAACATGATTATCATTCCTACCGATCAACCAAACACTACAATTATTAAATCAAATCTATTATCATTCCACACTACTATTATTTTCATTCACATTCCTTAAAATATACCAAACTTCCCCTAACTATCGATTATGAAGATTAAACTTGGAGTAGGGAGAGTTTTCTCTGTGTTCCTGTAAAAATAGGTGATTGAATTGGGTTCTTCAAATTGGGCGGCTCTTGCGTTTCTTCTCTCTCATCTTCTATTGTTTTCTTTTTTATATATATATATATATATATATATATATATATATATATATATAGGAACTAGAACAAAACTCTCAGAATTTGGATTTAAATTTTAGTACAGTTTAAAAGTTTTGGGTTGATCCATTAATTACACATCACACAACGGTTGATCCATGAAGGTGATTTGACTTTATTAGTTTATGGAACTTCATTATCTGCAGGGGGAGGAGAAGAATGAAGACAACATTTGTATAAATTACTCCAGCAGTGTGTAATGAATTATGTAAATTAAACTTTTTAAAAATAAATATTTTAATTATATATATGGGATGTGTATTAAATAAAAAAAATGTGTATTTAAAATAATTTTATTTGAAAATAAAGGTAAATTAGACTTTATATAAATATATATATTTTAATTATATAATAATTGAATGTGTACAACCAAGAATAAATACATCACGAGCAACCATCAAGATATAGAGAACAAATAACAAAATAATTAGACTCTTAATGTACGCACAAAAAGCAAATTGAGACCTTTGCCCGGAATGGACGGAGTACCTAATAATCTTAGAACAACAAAAACAAATACAAATTAATTTTGCTCAAGTTCATTTTTTTATTTATAATATAAATTGTTCATTAAATAATATTATCACTATTCATTATTTAAGTTATCACTTTTCATTATGAAAATTATCACTTTTTATGAATATTAACGTAAGTCTTTACGTCTCATAAATAAACCAAGGTTACACGAGCCTCAATTCACTATTCATAAAAAAAATTCATACGAATAAAATTAATGTATCTTTTTGTATTTTAATAAATAAATATATTAATGAAACATGTAAAAGTAACAAATTAATGCATTCAATAGATCGTAAAACAAATTATTGTACTTTGATACTTTTTGATCAAAAAGAGACATCAAACATGTGATCAGTGGGTCCCTTTCAAGGGCATTTTAGTCTGTTCCATTAAAAGTGACTAGAATAAATTATTTTTAAGAATTGTGACTATTAAAAATTACTTTTAACCAAGCATGACTAATTTTTGTCATTATTACTTCTTTAAATATTATAAAGCCCTAAACAATAGTACTCTGCCTTCTAAATCTTTTCCTTACATGTGAATTGATATATGGGTGGTGTGAGTGACAGACAAAATTAAATTAGACAATGAAAAGGGCTAAGTAATGTGACCTATGGGTAGAGGGCAGGGCAAGCAAAAGGAAATCAATTGCAAACAATGACCAAATCTGATATTCTCTGATGGGTGAATTGCAACAGTAGTTAGTAGACTTTTTAAAATTTCTTTTCTACCCAAATTCCATTGAATATTTTCTTCCATTTATCATTTACCATCAAGCTCTATTTTTTTTTTTATCATGGGATTGAGAGAAACTTCCATTTCTCCCCACACACAACAACCCAAACACAGAGTGCATTAATTGCAAAGAGGTACACATTAGGACAAGAGAGAGATGATGAGAATAATGGTATGAAGGGCAGGTAAGATTAATAAAATCAGATTGAATTCATTCAATCTCAAGGGCATGGGTAAAGAAAAAGATCAAACATCAGAGAATCATCACACTACTAACATAGACCTCATCCACCTCACCTAGGAAGCCCTCCTCGTTTGAGATGAAAGCAAGACCACCACCACTAAAACCCTATCAGACTTTTCTTTTCTTTCCTCCGTAATAAAAGGAGAAAGGAACTAAAAAGGCTTCTTTCTGCATTTTTTTTCCTAGTGCGTACGGAAAGCAAAGATTTGTTGGACTCTAAAATTGATGAACTGAAAAGGACAAGTAAGAGCGTTTTTAAAGAGATCACTCTTCGTCTAAAATAAATCGGCCCACATTCTTAACCAAATGACTTAAATACTTGTATGTTCAACTTTATTTAATAGAGGAATTAGGGAATGAGGTTAAAAAATTAATAAAAATAGATATAGGAGAGAAGAACTATGAATATTAAAAATCACATTAACAATTAGAAGTAGCATAGAAAGACTGAGGTAGAGCAACAACAGGAAAAAAAAAAAAGTAATTTCATTCAATTTCTTTTATTAATCACCCATCATATGGTCTTCTAGATAAAAGTAGTAATAACATTCGCAAAGAAACTACATCCATATCCATCAGATCTGGAATTCAAGCACTATAAAAAAGAAAACCAAGAGAATAATCAGATCGATAGAGAATTTACGTAGAATAAGCAGGACAAAGAGAGTGATCGTACCTTCTTAACGCTATGCTAGTGGGAATGGATGGATCGAGCGAAACGAAATTCAGAAAGGAACAGCGAAAATCCAAAAAAAAGGTTGATACGGCTGGGAGAAGCGTATGGATAGTTAACGTGAACTGATGTACGATTTTATTTACAATGTAGGGGATACAAAACTCTGTGCCGGCTCATGATAGAAGATGTACGCCGCGAGAGTGAAACGAGTACACTTTAAGGAAGAAGGTGATTTTATGAACAAAACATGTCCCATGTTGATGGAAGGGCTGTGTTCCTCTGCTTCTGGAGTTCACTGAAGATTCGTGTACTAACCTACTGTATTATGACACATATGACATTATCATTTATGGGGCTGTTATTTTTACATTTTTTTAAGTGCAGGTGATTTCGGTGCATCCTTGCACACCATTGTTTAGTATACGTTTTGTAGATAGTCAATTTTTAATGGGTGAGGTGATTGTTTAATGTGATTGTTGTTATATGGTTTAATCGGATTATTATAACATAATATGGAGAAAGCGTAGAAGAAGAAGAACACAAGAATTCCTCCCACGTTTGTGGGAGTTTAAAGTAGAGAGTTTGTTTCTCTTTGTGTTTTTTTTGTATGATGAGAGATAATTCTCTTTTACAGTGGGTGATGACGGTGAAGATGTAGGTAAGCTTGAGATTGAAGATGAAGGTGAGGATGATCCTGATGTTGAAGGTAAATCTCTTCTATTATACCAGTGGGGTGAGCCTACTATTCTAGCAATAGATGTTATCGGTTAGTAGCAAGTGGTTACTAAATGCGGGAGATACGAATCTTGCTCTTGACCTTTAGGGTTGTGAAAGGTTGCTTTGGGAGATGGAAAAGCCTGATAATGATGTGACAGATGACTTGATAAGTCATCCACTAGCCATCTTAAGGACTCCAGCTCTGGAAGACCTCGGCAAGACAGGGCTCGACTTTGGCAAGGAGAGCTCGGAAGGGCCGAGTGCTTGGAGAGCTTGGGAGGACAGAACTCGGCATTACGGACCTCGGCATCACGGACCTCGGTAGCTAGGACATCGGCATGTCAGACCTCGGTAGCTCGGTAGTTCGGACCTTGGTAGCTCAGTAGTTCGGATCTCGATCGATCGGACTTCGGTAGCTCGGACCTCAGACCTTGGTACTTTAGCATGTCGAACCTCGACAGGACCTTCAGCATTGTCCTGTGTGTTGTATGGTGGCTTAGGTGTTTGACCACCTATCATATTAGCCCCTGAGGTTGCTGCTTGTAGTGGAATTGCAAGGAGTAACCTCGCATAGAAGTGATTAGTCTCTCGGCTATAGATGACCTTTTGTTGGTCTCATTAAAAAACCTCCTTAAAAAAACCCGATGAAAAAAAACTGCAGGTATGGAAAAAGAGTACCAACCCTTCGGTGGGTCGAGCAACTTGTAGGTAGCTCTATTGTTCACTAAGCTCATCAAGAGGACTCAATCTCAGAAGTGTGAGCCCTCGGTCTTTCATCATGTTGAACATCTTTTTGGGACATTCGTTCTTGCTCTAGGCCCATACTATGGCTTGGCGATTGACTATATTAGTCTGATCCAACTTAGCTCGTATTGTGACCCTTCAAAATTTAATTGTGGTCCCAGACAAAAGCAGAGACGGCTACAGAGATATGCATAGTGGTTAATGCATTATTATTGCCAAATAAAATATATGAAGGCTTAAATTATTTGAGATTTAACAAAGGGTTATTGTCCCTTGACTTATCTTTAGCCATTTGGATGATGGAGCTCGGGCACTAGGGCTCGCAGTCTCCTAGGGGCTCAACGACCTTTCTGCGAGTTGTGCCTCATCTTTTGGTGAGCTCGCAAAGTGTGAACCTCTTGTAAGGGTCTTCTTGGACTTGCGCCTAGGCCTTTCTTTGGCATGAATCTCGTAAGGTTCAAGCCTTATGTGGGAGCTTCCATGAGCTCGTGCTTTAGCTATCTGGGCTTATGCCTTGGACAAGAATTTCTTTGAGTCTCTCTTAGGCTTTGTCTTAGCTATTGGAGCCTTAGCCTAGGATCGGTAGGGCTTCTTGAGCTTACCCCATCGGCTATTGGGCTTTAACCCCCGATCTTAGCCTTTTGGGTCTTTACCTTGGCTGTTTGGGAGCTTTTAACCCTATACATGGGGTTCAATAGGACTCTACGAGCTTACTCTCTTGGCTATCGGGCCTTAGCCCCTGAGCTTAGCCTTTGGATCTATGCCTTGGCTGCTTGGGGGGCTTCGGTGCCTATGCTCGAGGTTGAGTAAGACTTCTTGAGCTTTTCCCTTGGTTGTTGGGCCTTAGCCCCCGAGCTCAGCCCCTTTGGGTTTACGTCTCAGCTACTCTAGAGCTTCTGGGCTTAGGATAGTTTTTTAGTCTCCACTCTCTCGAATATCCTCATGGCGGCTCATCTTATGGGTCCATGTGGGATCGAGTGTATGGAGAGTTTCTGCCTTCTGATAGGTCAAATTTACCTTCGGTAGGCCGGCTATGCCTCTTGGACATGTCGAATATATCTATTAAATGGACTGCTTAGTCGGATCTGCCTTTGGGTAGATTGGATCTGTCTTCGGACGTGTTGGATCTGACTAGCTGGTCTGCTCTCAGTCAGATATGTTGAGTAGATTGAAACCGCCTTCTAGTGGGTTGGATCTTCTTTATGTCGAATTTTTATTCATGGGTAAGCCAATTCTCTCTAACCCCTTTCCAAGCTTGTTCCAGCCGGATGAAGTGGTATGTCATTGACATGAATGCTTCGTAAGATGGTGAGGGATTCCGTTGGACGGCCGCCCACATGTCTGACCCTGACCGTAAGGCGGCAGTAGCCGGTATGGTATACGTCTCATCACTCATCCTTTCTCATATTGCCTTCTGATCGTTGAATCTTTTGAGAAAACTTTGGAGGGACTCTTCAGGATATTGTTTTATGCTGGCTATCTTCAACTTGAAGCCCTTCACTTGGACCAGGTTGGCAAATGTAGTTAAGAAGAGTTTGGAGAGCTCATCCCAGCTACCGATAGAGGCTGGGGAGAGTGAGTCGTACCAAGTGTAGGCCGTGTCCCCAAGAGTTAGGGGTGACAATTCCCAACACGACACGATAGCACAACACGAGCACGACACGATAATTGTGGGTTAGTGTTTGACCTAATTGGATTCGTGTTGTAATCGTGTCAACCCAATAAGGACACGAAAATTTCGTGTCGTGTTCGTGTTGGGTTCGTGTTAACCCGTTAAGCACGATTAATATTAACAGATTACCCATTAACCCGTTAACTACCCATTAACCTATTAACAACCCAATATAAATATAAAATTAGACAAATATATGATAAAAATACTTATAAATAATTTTAAAATATATTTATTTAAAATTTTTTATTTATTTTTATTAGTATTTTTCATTTTTTTATTTTTTATTTTCTTATCGTGTTGTTATCGTGTCGTGTCGTGTCAACCCGTTATTTTTTGTGTTCGTATCGTGTTGGAACGAGTTCTTATCATGTCGTGTTCGTGTTTGCCCTTATCGTGTCGTGTCACTATCGTGTCGACACGAAACCCAACCCGTTAGCACGAATTGCCACCCCTACCAAGAGTTAACTAGAATAGTCAGTACTTCATAGCTTCTGAGCTTCCTTGGGCGGTTGTCCACACCGTGAATTTTTTAGATGCACCATGAGGTCGGATTTGCCCTCATATGTGCCAATTTGTGTGAACTTCACCTCCGATTGGTATGATTGAGAGGCAGGGCCGGCCCTGAGCATAGTCAAGAAGGGCGACTGCCCAGGGCCCCCAAATCTTAGGGGCCCCCAAATTATTACCACCTAATATATATATATATATATATATATATATATATATATATATATATATATATATATATATATATATATAATAACATATTATTAAATTCTTTTCTTATTAAATTTATTAAATTAATTTAACTATTATCTTTTCTTTTAAATTTTAACAATTGTAATATTAACGTTGTAATCTTAATTATTACTACAACATTGTAATCTTAATTATTATGAGTTAATTATTATTATGACTGTTCAACTAACACAGCCTACTGTTGTAAATTGTAATTATAAAAATACTCAGCCTACTCAACCTATTACCTATACAAATCTCACTTTTAGTATACACTTTTTAAGTTCTCTTCCAGTCTTCCGTATTGAACTTCAATCTCTTTGAATTCTCTCTCTTATCGATTGATTTTCTTTCATATCGAACTTCTATCTCTCTGAATTCTCTCATAGAATTTCATAAACAATTCAATATTCAATCCTATTATTTCTCTGTTTTATTCAATATTCAATCCTCTTAATTTTATGTTTTAATATTGTCACAGACTTATAGAAGTTTACTAGCAGCAGAGGGTGATGTTGCTCTAATTTTATATCTAAATCAATCATTCTTCAAATCAGGTTTTATCATTCTTTCATTGTTATTTTATTGATTTTGTTAATTAGATTTGTTATTTATTTGTTTATAATCATCAAGTCATGTTTTCTAGAAAATATGCATCGGGTAGTCAGAAAAGAAACAAAAGAAAAAGACTTGAAAATGAAGTTAATTCTCAAAGGGGTGCACTTGATAAATTTATAAAGGTGGGTTCTTCAAAAGAAAATGATGAACATGTTGGAAATGAGCAAGAAGAATTAAAAGATAGTGATGAGTTACATGATATGAATACGGTAGAAGTTGAGAATAAAAATGAGTTAAATGAGAATGATGAAGAGAATATTAATAGAGTAATTGAAAATAAAATAGTCTTAAATAATGAGGAGGAGTTACAAAACAAAAAAATAGATGATGAAAATGTTGATAATGAAATTGTGAAACATGAAAATATTCTAGAGAATGAAAGTTATGCGTGGGATATATATGATCCTAGGGCATGGGATAATATTGATAATAAAATTAGAGATATATTAGTGGAAAAATGTCCTAGAAGAGAAAATAATCTCACATTTCCTAAAGATGAACTTTCTAGACACTTTTCATACACACATTACACAAGAAAATTACCAAATGGTGAGAATCAAGATAAAATTATTAAATTTATGTTTGATTATATATATATATATATATATATATATATATATATATATATATATATATATATATATATATATATATATATATATATATATATATATATATATATATATATATATATATATAATTAGGGGCCCCTTTTTTTAATTTCGCCTAGGGCCCCCAAAATCTCAGGGCCGGCACTGTTGAGAGGTGGTATTTGGTGTAAATGAGTTTCCGCCCAGAGGTGGTTCATTCACCACAGACTGTTGTCCCTTCTCTAACTCATCTAGCATTCTTTTCTTGGCCATCATTTCTTCATCTAGTGCTTTCATTAAGGCCATTTTGTAAGTGTGGCCCTTACTGTGGGTTGTTTCATTTCCTTTAGAATTGGAAGCCTTTGAACTTGTGCTCGTTTGGTGAGAGTTGGATGCCATGATTTCTTGGAGTTGCAAAAGGGAGACCCTCCTTCTAATGCCAAATGTGGATAGCCAATTTTTAATGGGTGAGGTGAGTGTTCAATGTGGCTATTATATGGTTTAATCGGACTATTCTAACATAATATGGAGAAAGTGTAGAAAAAGAAGAACACAAGAATTCCTCACACATTTGTGGGAGTT
Organism: Pogostemon cablin; assembly: GCA_023678885.1. Taxonomy (NCBI): domain Eukaryota; kingdom Viridiplantae; phylum Streptophyta; class Magnoliopsida; order Lamiales; family Lamiaceae; genus Pogostemon; species Pogostemon cablin. The sequence goes on from CM042961.1 coordinate 2,512,133, forward strand.
TAAAGTAGAGAGTTTGTTTCTCTTTGTGTTTTTTTTTTGTATGGTGGGAGATAATTCTTCTTTACAGTGGTGATGACGGTGAAGTTGCAGGTGAGCTTGAGTTGAAGATGAAGGTGAGGATGATACTGATGTTGAAGATGGAACTCTTCTATTATACCAGTAGGGTAAGCCTACTATTCTAGCAATAGATGTTATAGGTTAGTAGCAAGTGTGCATTAAATGCGGGAGATACGAATCTTGCTCTTGACCATTGGGGTTGTGAAAGGTTACTTTGGGAGATGGAAAAGCCTGGCAATGATGTGACAGATGACTTGACAAGTCATCCACTAGCCATCCTAAGGACTCCAGCTCTGGAAGACCTCGGCAAAACAAGGCTCGGCTTTGGCAAGAAGTGCTCAGAAGGGCCGAGCGCGTGGAGAGCTTGGGAGGACAGAATTCAGCATTATGGACCTTGGCACTACGGACCTCGGTATCACGAACCTCGGTACTACGGACCTCGGTATCACCGACCTCGTCATTACGGACCTCGGCATCACGGACCTTGGTAGCTCGGACCTCGGCATGTCAGACCTCGGTAGCTCGGTAGTTTGGACCTAGGTCGGTCGGACCTCGGTAGCTTGGTAGTTCGGACCTTGGTAGCTCAGGCCTCGAATCTCGGTAGCTCGGTAGTTTAGACCTCGGTCGCTCGGACCTCGATAACTCGGACCTCGGTACTTCGGCATGTCGAACCTCGACAGGACCTTCATCACTGTCCTGTGTGTTGTATGGTGGCTTATGTATTTGACCACCTATTACACATTTTAAAATGGGGTAATCAATATTGTTTTTAATAAAAAATATATTAATTACATTATTCTATTTTATTTATTAATATAAATTAAATTAAAAATAAGAGTTCAACTGTTATGCACCTCACCTACACGATACTAACTATCAGATTAAATTTTCATTTAATCTCATCCATTAAATAAAATAAATAATAAATAAATAAAATAAATAATTATCCATTAACCTCAATTTACGCCTATAAACTTTAAGTTTACAAGTGCACTCTAGAATTACCCTAACAATTATTATAACGATAAAAATTATCCAAATACACCAGTGCACCATAATTTCCCAAACGAAGGGTCAATTCCCAGCCTTTCAGTGATCAAATTAGTCCACCATCCCTTTTGCTCTTTAATAATCTTCCAAATCCACTTGCATAAGAGTGCCTCATTTTGCAACTCAAGATCTTTGACACCTAGACCCCCTGCTTCTTTTGGCCAACATATTACTTTCCAACTCACCCATGCTATTCTTTTATTTCTATTTGTCCCATTCCATAAGAACTGCCTCTGAAGATCAACAATCTTTTTAATGACACACTTAGGTGCCCTGAATACCGAAAGAACATAAGATGGCACAGCATTCAAAACAGAATTTATGAGCATCAATCTGCCACCGTAGGATAATTTTAACTTGCTCCAATTCAGCAATCTCTTCTCTACTTTCCGAATAACATAGTTCCAATCTCGAGCCTTACGGTGCGAGCTTCCCATCATCACGCCAAGATATTTGAAAGGCAAGTAGCCCACTTTGCAACCAAACAAGTCTGCCATATCTCCCATGAGGCCATATTCATCTTTCAAATCATTCAATTGACATTTATTGATATTCACTTTAGACCCGCAACCAGTTCAAGTAGGATCAACAATCTTTTTAGAAATATAGAATTTTCTAATGATGTTACCCCCAAGAATAAAGTGTCGTATGCAAATGATAAATGAGACACCTTCCACTTACCTTCACCGACTGTCAGAGGTTCAAAGAGCCCCAACTCCACTGCTTTATCCATGCACAAGCTTATGAATTCAGCAGCAATAATAAAGAGAAAAGAAAATAGCGGATCCCCTTGTCTCAAACCCCTCTCCAAATGGAAGTCCTTCGATGGACTTCCATTAACCAAAACTGCTACATGTGCGGATGAATAACACTCTTCCATCCACAATACCCATTTCTCCTCAAAGCCCATAACATGTAACATTTCTTCCAAGAAGTCCCAGTTTATGGTGTCATAAGCCTTGGCAAAATCAATTTTGTAACAAAAAGCATCCTTACTTCCACTCTTCACTTCTTCAATTACCAAATTCATCGCTGCTATAATGTTAGTAATTTGTCTTCCTTTGATAAATGTCGTTTGATTCTCCGAGATCACTGAATTCAATACACTGCTTATCCTTTAGGCCAGCAACTTTGATAGGATTTTATAAGGGCCTCCTATCAGTGAAATAGGCCTGTAGTCTTCAATCTTTGCTGCCCCTTCTACTTTAGGCACTAATGTGACACAAGAGTGATTAAGCTCTTTTGCAATTTTTGCATTTGAATGGAATTGATCCAAGAACAACAAGACATCCTCTTTAATAACATCCCAACAAATCTTAAAAATCTTCATGTTCAATCCATATGGTCCTGGACTCTTATTCCCGTCACAGCTGCCCAACACCTTAACCACTTCCAATTCAGAAAACTTTTTATAAGAAACGCATTATCTTCTGCTCATACTCTTCTTGCTACAATACATCTGCTCAAACTCGGTCTCCAAGATGTTTTGTCACTGATGTAGCTTGAAGGTGTCATGAATGAGCCTCTTTACATCCTCTACCTGCTTCTGCCAAATGCCATTAACCATAATGCCAATCAACTCATTGTGTTTAGCTCTACCATTTACAAATTTGTGAAATATACTCGAATTCATATCTCCTCCAATTACCCACTTCACCTTAGCTTTCTGTTTTAAGAGACTATTTATATCTTTCAAGTCACAAATTAAAAGAGCTCTAACTTTATTTCTTTGTGCAATCTCCTCATCCTCCAAGCCAAACACTTCGTCTACCACATCCAACTGGTTGATCTCATTTTCTCTATCTTCAATTCTTTTGTCCAATCTCCCAAACACCTCCACATTCCAGACTTTAAGATCTGCTTTCAACCGCTTCAGTTTCTCCTTCAACTTGAATCCTCCCCATCCCTCAATGTGATAGCTGGCCCATCTTTCTCTCACAAATGTGTGAAAGCCCGAATGTCTAGTCCAAGCATTCACACTTCTAAATGGTTTGGGGCCCTAGTTTATCTATGTATCTACCACGATTGGGCAATGGTCAGATATGCTCCTTCTCGCTCCCAAGAGCCTAGAGTTAGGCCAATCTTCCATCCACATGTCATTAACAAGAACTCTATCCAATCTGCTTTTACACGAGCCATCATCTCGATAATACGTAAAAGCTCTTCCATGAATAGAAAGATCCACCATCCTAGAATTCCGAATAAAATTATCGAATTCAACCATTTCTCTCCTATTGAAGGTGTTACCCCTCCCTTCTCTTTCTCCTTCCCGACAAATTGCATTAAAATTTCCTCCTATGCATATCCGGGTTTCCATCATATTCTCCATCACAAGTAGGATTCTATCCCACAGTTCAAGCTTCTCCTTCGAATTACAAGGAGCATATATATTGATAAGACAAACCTCCACACCATCTTCATTCCAAATCCCATTCACGATCACTGCACCCTTCATCATCCACCAACTTCTTAAAGTTAATCGACTCATATCCCAGCCAATTATAATGCCACCAGATCGCCCAATAGCGTCGCTGCACACCCATTCCCAGTCCAAACATCCATTGAGTTCCCTCTTGGTTCGATCGTCCAGTATTTCTAATTTGGTCTCCTGTATGAAACAAACCAAAATTTTCTCCCTCCTAAGCCACTCTCTGATCTCCTCCTTTTTACCGGTGGAGCCCAATCCCCTAATATTACACGAAAGTAGCTTCATTGATTCACTCCATCCCTCCTAGATTCACAAATTATCCCTCCTTTTGCCATTTCATATCTACCTTCCAACTCATAGTTTAGGGGCCCATTTATTTCTCCCTCTTCAACTTCATTCTCAACGTTAGGCCCAAAAGAGGCCCAACCCTCGACCCATCCTGGTGGTGGTCCACTATCCAAAGATTCTACATTGACATCCTATTGCACAATTCCCCAGGAAAGATTTCAGCCTCGTTCTTCCCATACTCCATCCAACTTTTCGTCTCCACCCTGCTCATTGCAAGATCATCGGGTCTGCGATCCTCCAGGTCTGCTAAAATGGGGGATAAGTCATCTTCTTCGATATTCTCACTCCTCATCGTCTATCCAGTCCTCCTCCTCTTTTCTCGACATTTCCTCCCGAACCTTTATACATAATAATTTTCCATCGACCTTGGCCTTCACAATATCATTGACATCCTTCTCATCATCTTTTTTTTCCCGCCTGTCTATATCTTCCTCGATATATAATCCAATTTTTGAACATGCTTGCTTGAAAAAACGACTATTCCAACCGTGACATGGGACACCATACTGCAATCTTCTGGAAGATTTTGCACGAAGAAGGTCTTCACATTCCGTATGCCTTTGAATGGATCCGCTGCTCTTGTCTGTTTGCGTTCCAGATCTGGCCAACTCCAATGGTCCCTTCGCCTACCCCCACTTCCAAAATTTCTCTCTCTAGCCATTTTCTTACTAGCATATGTTTAATTAGTTTAATGATCATATAAAGTTGATGCGAGGTGGAATACTATAGAGTGGGGGTAGGGACTAAGAATAAAGAAATTAATGGGAATTGAAATTGTACTAATCATATATAACAATTGAGAATGTGTATTCCTAATAATTAATGGGAATTGAAGTCATTATACTCATCATAAATACAATTAATCCTTTCCTTTCCATTTTCTTTTAATTTTCTTTTTCCTTTTTTTCACTTTAACAAAAGCTCTATCCACAGGTATATATACAGCATAAGAAAAAGAAGAAAAACAAATAACCATTAAATTTTTTTGTAACCGTACTTAATTAATTGTCATTAGTTTTGGAACTAAATTCCCCAGTAGATCTCCAACCCAACCCAATCCATGTTGATAAATATATACAATCGAGTTATTTATTTTAACTGAATTGTACAACAATCGAGTTAAGTTTATTGTTGTTATGATGAATAAGAAAAAATTAACGAAAATAGACCAAAGGATTAATTGTTGTTGTGGTGGATATGATGATGATTGATGATCTATGTATACATGGCCGGAAATTTGAGGGTGATGTTATGGGAAATGTAACCAAGACAAAGTTGCACCTAACAATTAGAATTAATATTCAACATATCATTAAATTGTAATGATAATATTTGACATGAAATAATTAAATTTTGCCTCTTGAATGAGGCACGTGAAATCGAATTAACATAATCACATCCAAACATTATTTAGCTTTAAATGAATAGTAGGATGATGCATCATGCATAGAGTTTGTAATGATAAATTAAAGCACTGTTCTTTATCTTGTTATAAATTTGCATTAAAAAGTCAACTAATAAATTGGTTGACCACAAAAGAATGGTGAATCCGTCGGGTCTATGTATGGCACTTGAAATCCATTGAGAACCAATCGCCAATATCACTGATTATTTTCTGCAATTAAAAAATAAATAAATAATCTAATATAAATATATTATAGTTGAATTAAGAGAAGCCCATGCACACATAAATTAGAAATATGGATAATAATATATACTATATAATAATTGTTCAAATTAAGAATATTATGATTTATTTAATTCGGAGCTATATATTTACATGTTCGATCTTCTAATTTAAAATGTATTCTTTTCAAATATCAAGAAAAGAAAATTGTGCTCTATTAATTTATTTTATAAATAAATAATCAATTAATTACTAATAATATAAGAGTACATTAAATTACCTGATTTTGGGTAGTATTTTTAAATCAGAAGTCATGAATGAAGCATGAGAATATAAATAATCATCTAGATGAGTTGTAGCCAACCTCACACAAAATTACTAGGAATGTTGTCAAAAAATCTAAAAGCAATTAAAATAAAGAAGTTAGTGTGGAATAATGACTATGATTGCGAATATGAGTTACCTTTGAATTGAATGAAGATGTATTATGGTCTGTCGATATGATGTGTTTTTCAATTTGCAAAAAGATATATAACGTCATGAATGTATTCCTTTGCCAACTTACCAAACAATTTTATTTTTTAGGGATTTCAATTATAAAATATGATATATATCTGTCAATATTTGCATGTGATATTATAGGCACATGATTTATATATCATGTCATTGTATGATTATACTTTATATTATCGCACATTTAACAGCGTTAGTTCATTGTATTAATATTCAATGAGTTTTAAAAATGTATTAAATATAGGCAAAGATTTGTGTGACAAAAGTGATAACATTATTATCACTTTTACTATAAAATGTTATTACTTTTATTTATACTATAAATTGTTCATGAAATAGTTCATTGTGTCATTTACTTTTTATTGATTGAGTATCAATTTTTATTAAAAATATTATCATTTTTTATCTGTTTTACGTAAGTCTTTACAATCTCATACAAGACTTATCCTTAAATAAGGGTATAATCTCATACAACACTTATCCTTAAAAATAAGGGTACTTCACATTAATTGTATTTATATGGACTTATTTATCTTCTAAATCCATTTTTAAAAAGTAGGTGTAGGATGGAATGCAACCTTGTGGGAGATGAGTTACAATAATTCTTGAAACTAATAAAAAAGAGTTTTGATATTTTATATATATATATATATATATATATATATTTGTATTAGTTTTATTCAATAAATATATTATTTTAATATACTCAGTTAGTATTTACTAAAAAAATTAACAAAAAATTCACTAATAAATTGTATGAATTTTTATTTATTAATATAGTGTCCGTTGCTTTTTCACGTGGATTAAGAAGTATAATATTTTAAGTATAATAAGGTGAGAAAAATAATATTTTAATGTGGAGTGGGTAGTTCTATTAGTATTGAGTGTGGACCCCATGTGTAGTGGGTTGAGTATAATAATATTATTGTGTGTGTCACATCAATCCAAAAAGGAAATTGACACTTTGTATTGGGACGGACTAAAATGGTAAAATAGACATTTATCAAGAGGACGGGAGGGAGTATAAACTTTTGGATGTCGTAAACGGATTGAATATTGATACATAAATAATAATAATAATAATATTATTATTATTATTGTTATTATTGAAGAATTATTCAATAATTAGATAATATTAATTAAAAGTAAATAATGTTATTTTCACATGCCTCGTTGAAGGGACAAAATAAATTATTCCATGACAAATATTCCTTAATTATTACAATTACTCATCCTTTATTTGATGATGTTAAATAAATAATTGTAATGGTTAGGGATTGGGATTACATTCCCCATAATATTTGTTATCGCAGTCATCTATACACTTGGGTGAGTAATCTCTTACTGATAGCCATGAAATGCAATCACCAAAACATTCCGTAAAACCACCATAATCAAATGTACACTTACAACTCCCTCCTATGCTTAACACATATATCATCATTATACTCACCACAATAACAATTAAACCTTTGTTTTTCATTTTCTTTCATTTTCCATTGAGAACCCAATCGCCAATATCACTGAATATTTTCTGCAATTAAAAGGAAAAATAATTTAAATCTAATATTAATATATTATAGTTGAATTAAGAGAAATCCATACACATATAAATTAGAAATATGGATAATATTATAAATATAATAATTGTTCAAATTAAGAATATTATGATTTATTTAATTCGGAGCAATATATTAACATATGTTCAATCTTCTAATCTAAAATGTATTCTTTACCATATATATCAAGAAGTGAAAATTATGCCCTATTAATTTATTGTTTAAACAAAAACTCAATTAATAATATAAGAGTACATTAAAATATTACCTGATTTTGGGTAGTATTTTTAAGCCAGAAGTCATGAATGAAACATGAGGATATAAATAATCCTCTAGATGGGTTGAAGCCAACCTCACTCAAAGTTACTAGGAATGTTGTCCGAAAATCTAAAATCAAATAAAACAAAGAAGTTAAATTTAAATATTGATCAAATTAATTATAAACATAATATTTGACGATTGTGATAAGCATGATACCTCTAAAGAGTTGTATATCTAATGGTGTGCAATTCGAAAAATTTGCCCTACAGTTTTTCCAACTCGTGACACCCATGGGAGGATCCAAAACGGCTTGGAAGAGTCTGAAATTAATAATAAATTAACTTATTAAATTATATATATATATATATATTATAAAAAGAATAAAAAAAATTAACCTGGAATGCATCAAATGCTGAATTCAAAATGAAAAGTGGGGTTTGGATATCAGCAACGAAATTTTCGGGAAAGACGCACTAAAAAAAGAATAAACAAGATCATTAATTAGCATCCATATATTAATGTAATTAATTATAATCATGGGAAACAATATTGTTTATTTATATAATGGTTAAATATATAGTTACAAGGCCTGGATTGATCAACCTTGAGGTGCACGATGCTGGCAAAACATGAGCGAATTTCTGAAAACAGAATGTATAGTATCTCAAATATTTTAAATTAATGAATCAATATAATATACACACAATATTACATGAATATATTTTAGTTAAGAGAAGAGCATGGAGATTGATGTAAAAAAATATTCTTCTAAGACACCTCAAGCCACCGAATCCAAAACTTTATGGAATTTCATTTTAAGACACCTCAAGCCAGTCCTTTCCGAATATTCAGTAGAGCCATAATATTTATGGTAGCTTAGCTAATTAATGAATCACATGTGTGAGTGACATAGCACATGGTGAATTTCTTTTGCAAATTTGGTGTAGGATTGGAAAATGGAATCCTTCACAAAAATGGGGAAAAGGCACGTCATGAATTTAAGAGGCTGTTAGCAAATGTAATATTGTCAGAAATTCTATTGTCTCAATTGCACTACAAAACAACACAAAGAATTAGGTTGCAATTAATATAATTGAAGATAAATTAAAAGAATATCCAAAATGGGAAATAAAGCTCATCATGATTTAAGAGCATGCCCTATCAACCAAACATTGTCCCAAGAAAAAAAACACAAAAACAAATATTTACATATATAAAAATAAAGCAAGCAACAATAAGAGACTATATATTTATGCAACAGTTCTACTATATTGTACCTCTCTCTCCAACACATTAACATCCCTAATCCTCAAGCCTTTAGAATCATGGGTAGACTGATGTTTACATTTATTTTGTTCCTCTCTCTTTCTCTTGCTGTGCCAACATTTGCTCAAGACTACATTGCAAACATCACATTCATTGAGAATGCCACACAGATTGGTGCTGGTATATCATATAAGTATTACATTTACATTGAGATCAAGAAATGCAAAATCCAATTTAGTATGGTATTTTGGTATATATTTCAAAAAAACAAACAAATATTAAAATATTTGTTGTAATTTTGACAGTGTGTCTTGATGGAACTCTCGGAGCATATTATTATGCCAAGGGAGCAGCAGGAGAGGGTCTACAAAACGAGTTAAAATCATTTTTCGTCCCATAACAATATGAAATTTTTGATTCTGTCCAAAAAAGATATCATTTTCAATTTAGTCCCATAACTTTCTATATTGGCCAATTTTGGTCCCAAAATCACCGGAATTCAGTACGTGCACCTCACGTGACCCCTTAATTTGGGGCTTTCCGGCGATTTGGGACCAAAATTGGCCAATATAGAAAGTTATGGGACTAAATTGAAAATGATATCTTTTTTGGGATAGAATCAAAAATTTCATATTGTTATGGGACGAAAAATTATTTTAATTTAATAGTTGAACCCTAAAAATATACTACCTTCGATTTTTTTATAAAATATTAGTAGCTTCTATTTATTCCATTACCTTTGATGTTTTATCATTTTTTAATATAGAAAATTTATCATTTTTTAATATATAAAATTAAATTATATAGGATATATACCCTATGAGACCATGTCAAGATTTGAAATTGAGGATTAAAACTTAAATTAATATGAGAGATGAATTTTGTACTATGAGAACATCATTTTTATATTATATTATTATTTAGATTATATTATATGAGATGAATACTTTTTAAATACTAAAAATCTAGATAAAGAATAGTTTATATATATATATGAAAATTTTCATGTAAGGATCCAATTTTTAAGTTAGATCTCAATTTTAGTTTTCATTTAAGAAATGTCTCATTTCAAGGCTCAATTTTACCTTTTTTTCTCAAATTAAGGCCTGTCGTAATTTTATTTTTTTCCGAATTGAATATATTTTATAAATTAATATAAGATATTAATAAAAATAACATATTTAATTTTATGATTTGATTTGAAGGTGTATAATAATATTTTTAAATTTTTTTTGTATGACTTGAAATGAAAATATAAATTTCATGTAAGTCTTAAAATGATAAAAAAAATAACAAATATAAAAAAATCAGGCCTTAATTTGAGAAAAGAAACTAAATTTATATCTTAATTTGAAACACTTATAAAATTATGTCTTATTTTAAGACCTAAACTAAAAATCAAGTCGTCATAATATATATATATATAAATTGTGCTAAGAATTTAAATAAAAAATTAAATGGAGTTAAAATCACTTTTGGTCCCATAACAATATATATTTTTGATTTTGTCCCAAAAAAGATATCATTTTCAATTTAGTCCCGTAACTCCCAATATTGGTCGATTTTGGTCCCAAATCGCCGGAAAGCCCCAAATTGAGGGGTCACGTGAGGTGCACGTGCTGAATTCCGGTGATTTTGGGACCAAAATTGGCCAATATAGAAAGTTATGAGACTAAATTGAAAATGATATCTTTTTTGGGACAGAATCAAAAATTTCATATTGTTATGTGACGAAAAATGATTTTAACTCCTACAAAACTGGATAATTAATCTCTCAGTGAATCATCAACTCTTCTTCTTCTTTTTTATTTTCTTTCTTTTTTTTTTTAAATCAAGCAAATAACATACATGTATTTTAATTGATTTTAGGGTGGTGGATGGTGCTCCTCAGAATCTACTTGTCTCCAAAGGAAAAACCAAAATCTTGGCAGCACAATCAATGTTTCAACCAACTGTACCTTTGACTTTGCATTTGGCCCAAAACAACAATGCAATTCTGGTGATGTTATTTGAATCATGATTTAGTACAAATTTTATAAATGACTTTTTAATTAATATATATCTATATCTTGATGAAGCACATAATTGCCTCCAATTGCAGTTTTCTACAACTGGAATAGAGTTATTATTCCATACTGTGATGGTGCATCCTTCCTTGCTGATGTAGAGGAGGTTGACCCAGTAAGTATATATCCAAATTAATTCATCTATAAATTATTTAATCTTTTTTTCATTCTAATTATTTTATGATATATATATATATATATTAGAGAAACAATCTACATTTTCATGGTGGGAGAATTTTCCAGGCTGCAATTCGCCAACTGTTAGGAAAAGTGGATGATCAATGCCAATTATGTATGATATGTTACTCATTTGCTCATGTATTTCATGATCCACCATTAGTTTACGATAATTAATAAGTAGATGATTTATTTGTAGGCCGTGCTGGCGGGGGAATCTGCAGGAGGGTTAGCAACAATTTTAAACTGTGATCGATTCAGATCCGTATTACCCTACTCTATTACTGTCAAGTGTCCTGCTGATTCCGGTTTCTTCTTTCATGGGTAAAGATTTTATTTTATTAAAAAAAACAAAATACATTAAATTTCAAGAAGTTCTGCAAGTTTCTTTTGTACACTACTTATAATTTGTGCAATATCATTGAATATATATACATAGGGAAAATCTGGCTTCTGGACTACACATAAGAGAAGATTTATTTGCTGGAGTAATTGCAACTCATGTAATTTATTTATATATATATATATATATATATATATATATTGATAATTAATTAGTGCATATGCAATTTATTTAAAATGACTTTACTACTTTAATTTTTTTAAAGAAATTGGCCAATGTGTTACCTTCAGCATGCACCGCGAGATTTAAACATTCCATAGATTCGATTAAAATAGGATTTAAAAAAATGAAATTATTCAAGTTGGTTCTCTTTTAATTCTCTATTCTATGGATTATTTTATTAATTATGCACAACTTGTATAAAATCACCCCTAATATTTCTCCAAATTAAATTGTTATAAAAAGATTACCATTTTTTCTAAAACGTTTATTCTAAACCATTGAAAAGTTATTCTTCAATAAACCCTACTCTAATATATTGAAAATTCTAGAATTCATAAATCTTAAAATTCCACCACTTATCTGTTGCAGAGACTCCTTTGTTCATTTGCTGCCATACAACATCCACCCCGAGCTTTTCTCTCTATAATCACAGGGACAAATAATAAATTCAAAATAAAAAATCTCAAGCTTCAGTGAAAACATAATGCACAGCCATCAAACCATGGCATAATAGAAAAAAAATAGAGATGGATGAAGGAAGTAACCAGCCAAACAAACCCATTTCCCCAGGATCAAACTGTGAGGTTGGACAATCTTCTTGAGAGGGCTCTGCTCTGCTCCCCTCCATCTTTTCTACATTTACTGAGACAAAAATTATCTAAGCATTTGAAATAAGGCATTTGGTGGATTTCGAGTGACATAGTATAAATTATTAAATACAATAGAGGATCTCAAGGCAAACCAAATGGGCCAAATCAAACTAGTTCAAACAAAAGTAAAGGATTTCAAATCACTAATACAATGCAGCCATCCAAATAACAACCAATACTTCTTCAAAAAAAAAAGAGTTTGATAATTAATTAAACCTAAACTTCACAAGCAATCTTAGATACTTTATAAGAAGGCTACGACAACCAATAGCTAACATAGAGAATTTATATATATTCAATTACATTGATCATTTCATGTATTTGCCCCCTGGAATTTACATCATAGAAAAACGATGAAAGATGAAGGCTCCCCATTAAAATTCAAAGACTAATCAATAATCCAACATCCTCAATATCAAGTGCTTGATTAAGGCCCTCCCTATATAAATCCAAACACCAATCAATAATCCAATATCCACAAGAACAGGTGCTTGAAGACCAGCTATTTACCCGTCAGAAAAAAAGACACACAGAAACTAGAGTTTACAGTAGGCTGGCACTAATATGAAGACGATTAATCACCTGAAAATAAAACGAGCTTGAAATTATATGTACATTATATTCTTCCACTAATAGAATTGACACTGATATAAGTCATAATTGTCAGTTTTGGTCACATTGCAGTCTTCAAAGCCAGCTTATTTATTATATACAATCAATCAATCATTACTCCCAGCTAAAAGAAATTCAACAAATAAATGAACTTAAGTGCTTCCAATTCTTCTACAGTAGTACTGCAATAGTCAGCACATAGAATCCACAAAAATCTCTTTCAAAGTCCCTATGGTCACAATTAATCAACGAACATGTAACATCATGTCTCTAGGATGAAAGGAAATGACCATGCAATTAAGTAATTAAAGCCTATAAAGTCATTCCATTATTAACAGTAATTAAGAACTAAATAATCATACCGAGATCGTTGTGGCTAATGACGCCCGAATTTTTTGTTGTCTTAATGCTGGATAATCAAGAGAAGGAAGCAAGTTCAAGTAAAATCGACAATGCAATCAAAACAAATCTGAAGTAAAAAAATTCATTTTAAAATTAGGGTTCAAAACCAAATAGCAGTAGACAAAGGATAAATGGAGAGAGTTAATGGTCCAGATCTAGGCACTGACCATAAAATAAAAAAATCAACTTCACTGCAATAATTTTCCTAGTCAGTGTTCCTTCCCATACATACAAGAAAAATTCAAATCAGTATCCTCGACAAAATCTCTTCAATAATTTTCCCTAGTCACTGTTGCACCCTTTCAATCTCTCTATTCTCTTCAGAGGGTTTATTAATGGGGTTTGAGCATAAATGCCCACTACCATAAACCAAAATGCAAAAATGCCCACTTCTTAGAAAAAATAGCAAATATGCCCATTTTGTATGTATTTTTACAAAATTATCCCTCATGTGATATTTGTTTGACTCTAAATATATTAATATGATTAATTAAATAATTTGAACATTTATGATTAATTAAAACTGGACAATATATTATCTATAATTATTAATTAAATGGTTGAGAATAACTTGTTCCAATTCCAAAATTTAATTATAATTAATTAACTGATAATTTAAATTTAATAAGTAATTAAATTATTTAGGAATATAACTATTCTGATCAAATTAAAATTAAAATATAATTAATATTTAATTATTAAATATGATGAATTAAATACTAATAATCCATATAAATTATTAATATATATATATATATATTCGTTTTTTATTTTATAAACTTTATAATTTCATTTTATTTTTTAAAAATCAGTATTATAGTATGTATTTATTAAATTTAAATAATTTAGTACTTAATTTTTTGATTAATAATTAGTTTCTATTTTCTTAATTTAATTAAATTAATACAACATACTTTATTTTATAAATATTTAAAGAAGACAAATAATATTTTTTTGGTGTGAATTTATTAAGGATAATTAGGTAATTTAATAGAAAAGTGGGCATATTTGCATTTTTTAAGTGAGGGTGAGCTTTTTTGATTTTGAAAATTGGGCAAGAAGTACCATTTCCTCTTTATTAATTGACTAGTCAAATACTGGCGTGACCTACTCTGCCTTCCTTCCAAAGCTACTGCTTTGACAAATTAATGGTAATAAATTGGAGAAAGAGTGGGCAGGTCTAGGTGTACTTGTTCCATTTCCATTACCATTACCATTACCATTACCATCTCTAATTGTGTTTTCTTTATCACAGATATTCTATTTTCTCTCTCCCTATTTCTTCATTTCCCCTACTTCTTCTTTACTTTATTTCTGTCAATTTTGGTCGAATTCAAATTAAAAAAAAAAAATTAATAAATAAAAAATTGGGCCAGGGAATAGGGATCATGAGATAACCAAAACAGTGCACAACCTTAGATTCATATTTATAACCTTCCTTATGTATGAATGGATGTTTGCTAAAATTCTAATTTTAAAACTAAGATATTTTAATTAATTTTATGTTACCATCGAAATTAAAATTTTTACCATCTAATATTTTAGTATCGGTTAAAATGATTTTTTTAATGCACGGTCGATGATTATTATTTATTTTAACAATTATCAGGGGTTATGACTTACGAGTTACATTACATTAAATAAAAGGTAATCATGCCCAGATATTATATTCCACATTCAAAAAAAAAAATCCAAAAAATCAGAGTAAAACTTTAATCCTTACCATTTCAATGTTAAGTGGGTTACAAAAACAAATACCACTTGACCCTATTCAAATAGGAATAGTTAGTTGGTAATAGACTCCATACATATTCAAATAGTTAGTTTAAACTATTCAAACAAATTCAAATAGTTAGTTTAAATTAATTAACCCTTTTCAAACATTAAAACTTCCAACAAAAGGATCTTAATACAAATCAATCAAAATGGTCATGTAAGAGCCCACCTCCATACCCAATGTATAGCATTGCAAGTACTACTTTTCTATATCCTTTAGCATCCAAAAAGGAAGATTCAAAGAATCTTATGTAATTTCATGAGCAGAAAAATAATTTTAATTCACCCTTGGCTCCTCTCAAACAGCTGGCTGATTGATGTATGGGCAATTATAGGTGGGTAAAGCACAAGGGACGTTACAAGAAAGAGGAGGAAAAATGGAAAGAAAAGTTGTTGACTCATGTATTGTCTCATTCTCTATGCAACTTTAGATATCATATGTACACATTTATCTATACACTCATTTTACTCCCTCCCCATATCATTTCACATCATGCAATCAAAAGTTAAAACTATCAAGACACTGCATAAGGGGTGAATAATAAGCTAACAAATCCAAATTTCACTATAAATGAAAAGATAAAAACTCTTTTATTTTTAATAAATATAATCAAGTGAAAATGACAAAAAGTAGTCACTATTGTTTAAGCGTAATTTTAAGTGGTCACATATGTTATACATAATTTTTTCTAGTCACTTTTAAAGGAATTGACCAAAATGTCCTTGAGGGGGGCCCACTTTTCACATGTTTGGAGAATGAGATTCCACACTTTTTGACCAAAAGTACCAAACGTACAGTAAAGGAATCAGATTCCTCTTTATTTCTGAATAAAGTGTGGTAGTACAGTCTATTGAATGCATTAATATGTTACCTTTATATGCCTCGTGAATATATTTTTTATTAAAATAAAAAAAGATGCATTTTCACTAATATTTTTTTTTTATTTTTTTAGGAAATATTTTTTTCGATTTTTTTTAATTTTTTTGAAAAAAAGTGTGGGCCGAATAGAATAAATAGTGTAGGCTGAATAGAACAAATTGTAGGCCGAATAGAATATTTTTTTTTTATTTTTTTTTAATTTTTTTTTGAAAAAAAAGTGTAGGCCGAATAGAACAAATAGTGTAGGCCGAATAGAACAAATTGTAGGTGAATAAAACAAATTGTAGGCCGAATAGAAGAATTTTTTTTTAAATTTTTTTTTTTTGAAAAAAAAGTGTAGGCCGAATAGAACAAATAGTGTAGGCCGAATAGAACAAATTGTAGGCCGAATAGAACAAATTTTTTTTAATTTTTTTTTTTTTTTTTTTTGAAAAAAAGTATAGGCCGAATAGAACAAATAGTGTAGGCCGAATAGAACAAATTGTAGGCCGAATAGAAGAAATTTTTTTAAAAATTTTTTAAAATTTTTTTTTGAAAAAAAAATGTGTGGGCCGAATAGAGCAAATAGTATAGGCCGAATAGAACAAATTGTAGGCCGAATAGAAGAATTTTTTTTTTTTAAATTTTTTTTTAAAAAAGTGTAGGCCGAATAAAACAAATAGTGTAGGCCGAATATAACAAATTGTAGGCCGAATAGACCGGATAGAAGAAATAATATTTTTGAAATTTTTTAATTTTTCTGGAAAAAAAATATTTTCTATAATTTTAAATGTGGTCCCAACCACCATATTTAATGCAGTAACACTGACATAATCATGCCTCCATTATTATTGTCTTTTATCTGACAGTTATGGGGGTAATTTGGGGAGTTCTCTAAATAGTGACTACTAAAAATTACTTTTAAGAGAGGTGACTATTTAAAATTGTACTTAGTCAACAGTGGCTACTAAAAATTTGGTCTCTATAATCAATTATTATAACCATATACTCCGTTTCCCAAAGGATTTCACACTTTTCTTTTTCATCCATCCCACAAAGTATTTCACACTTTACTTTTACTAAAAATGATAAAAAATACGCTATAATAATACCTACTTTTTACACACATCCCAACATAATACTCACTTTTTCACACATTCCAATAACTTTACACACCATTTTCATTAAATTAATTAAAATACTTATTCTCTTTCTTACTTTATACATAAAATAATTTTTTTTTTAAACTACGCGCACAATAATACGTTAAGTACTTCGGGGATGGAGGGAGTACATAAGATTTAGAATTGAAAATAGATACTTATTCCAGAATACACTTACAGCTCTCTCGTCACTTCACTTCAATAAATACACTGCCAAAATGCAGCAACCATTTACTGCGGATTATTTATTTTAAATCATGACTAAATTCATTAACCCATAATACATTACGTCATTTTGGATATGAATTCATTGTCAATTTTAGATAATTTACCTATCATACCAAAATACCAATCAATAAATAGTGAACTCCTGTATAAAGTATTCAGAAATTACGACATTTTCATCGGCTCAAAGCCCAATGGGCCATTTAATCTGGCCCAATAAGTTTTGTCATCAGATATAGGTTTTAAACTAGACTCACTGGTTATGTTGTCAAGTTGCTTGGGCTTCATAAAATTGGGCCTTTTTAATTTTATATTTTTAGAGCTTTATCAGTTCAATGGGCTATTTACTAACTTACTTTTAAAAATAAATGTTCATCTTAAATTTTATCAATTTACAAATTTAACAGCCTCACAAACTTGAATATGATTATTTTATATCTTTGGTAGAATAGAAAGAATTAGTAGAACAAGTGACCGTGAGGAATGAATAAGAAGATAGAAAAGTTGGAAGAAAATATGATTATTTTGTTATGCGCATTGAATTCACTAAGCATTTCTTCAA
Organism: Pogostemon cablin; assembly: GCA_023678885.1. NCBI lineage: Eukaryota > Viridiplantae > Streptophyta > Magnoliopsida > Lamiales > Lamiaceae > Pogostemon > Pogostemon cablin. Next base: position 2,530,299 of record CM042961.1, read on the forward strand.
ACAAATATAGAACCAAAATAGCTAGTTTTGTATTCATCTGCTCCAAGAATGATGTTGAAATTTTAGTTAGCAATTATTTTTAATTTATTATTACTCCTCTGTTAGTGATCCATTCAATTCAAGATTTATTAACCCTAATTAGTTGGACCGTTTAACTCACAATTCTATAAACCAAATAATTCGTTAAACACTTCTTAGAACTGAATAATCAAATCACATGGTGAATAAGATTTAATTAATGGAGTATTTAATTATGGTTATTGAGTCCAACAATTGAAACACTGTAACATAGTCCAACTCATTAATATTCAGAAAAGTGGATGGATGCGAAAGCTCATCTTATTAATATTTAATTAAAATATAAATATTAAATGTCATTTTTTGGACCACTTTATTTATTATCCATGTCACGACTTGAGCGCATTACTCGTGGTCCTCGTTTTATTTATTTTTTGGCCCCACTCACTTTTATTATTCCTTTGAATCTTTTATTTATTTATTTATTTACCGAATATTTAAAATTAATAATATTTCTTCCGTTCAATTAAAAAGGATCTTTTACTTTTTTTACTTGAATTAAAAAAGTAGTATATATATGCGCGTAAAAAAAATGAAACTTTTTGGAGTTGACGACCAAAATAAAAAAAAGACGCTCTTCATGCCGACTATATACTTTTTTTTGTTTCAAAATTATGTTCATATTTAATGTTCGAAGTTATTAAAAAAAATATTACTTTTTTATTAATTTTATTGACTTTTGAAAATAATATTGTATTTTTTTATAATAAATAATGAATAAAGTATACTCCATCCGTCCCATTTCAATGTTTACGTTTGCTTTTTGCACGTTGATTAAAAAATATTATATTTTAATAGATAGTGTGTGGAAAAATATACTATTTAATGTGAAGTGGGTATGTGTATCAGTCTTGGATGATATATTAATTGTTTTAAGTGGGTCTCGTATTCCTAAAAAAGGAAAATGTAAACATTGAAATAAAACGCGCAAAATAGAAACGCAAACATTGAAACGGGATGGAGGGAGTATTAATTTATTAATTAAAAAGCGATGATAATTTTGAAATTAAAGTATTATTTTAAATTTTTGGATTGAAAAATTGTTTTATAAGGGGGTGAATTTTATTATGGAAAAGAACTTGTGAACTTAATCTTGAAATTAAGTAGTATAATAACTGCGTAATTTTTTTATTTTTTATTTCTTAAAAGAAAAAAGTAATATGGCTATATATACTATATATTCTTCTCCGGTGTTATCTCCAAGTTGGATTTCGTAAATTAAAATATTCACTATGTCTTGTGACTTTTAAATTTAGAACTCGTATTTTGTGAAATTAATTTAATGTGAAATCAAATGGAAATTATAACATCCTTATAAAAAAAATCAAGATATTCTTAATATATCTAAAATATCATGATATTTAGAAATTTTCTTTTGATTACATTTTATTAGATCTAAGGACATATAAAATGTGACATCATTGAAATGGTTATTCTACAAAATATACTCCGTACTTTATAATTATTGACTTAGATTGCATATAATTAAAAGTGGTGAATAGTTTCATTGTTAGATAGATTGGATAAAACGAATTACTATAAATAAAATAAATATTTAAATAATTAAATAAAGGCGACACATGTTTAGAATTTTCATAAAAGTAGAAAGTATTTAATGATGAGGCAACGAGTTGCAATGGGATTTTAATATTGCATAGTAATTAAGGGTCCTCTCCTGAATTGACACCTCAAATTCAATATGTATATTGCATTAAATATATTGAGGTGGGGCCCCTGGTGGGGTACACCATTTAAATATATTGAACCAAATAGCAATTTTATTTTGATAAATATTTGTACAAGAAATATACTGAAGATAATAAGAAAACTTAGCAGACTTGGTCTTCCCCTTAGCAGATTTGGTCTTCCCCATATATCTTTATTTGTTATACAGTTTAGGATTGTACCTGTTATCTCTCTTTTGTACTTAGATAGATATTTTCACTCTTCTTTTGTATTATATATACATAATACTTCCTATCATTCCTTCATGGTATCAAAGCAGGCTTGATCCAATCAAATTTTTTTATTTTTTTTCTTCGATTTTTTTTTCCTTCCAAAATTCCTACTTCTACTGCCATGACTACTCTCACCATCAGCAATGAGAATGAACCAAATCAACCTTTTTTTGTCGTTACTCTATCCAACATAATCAAACTCACTTCCACAAATTACTTATCATGGAAACTCCAAATTGAAGCAACCTTGATTGGTTATGGCTTATTTAAGTTTCTGGATGGTTCCCATCAAACTCCCCCACCAACAATTGCAAATAATCCAAATCCAGCGCATCTCTCCTGGATTCGTCAAGACAAACTGATTTTTGGTGCCATTATTGGTACACTAGATTCCTCTGTAGTTCCGATGATCTCTCGATCAGCAACTTCGAAGAATGTGTGGGACACTCTCGCACATAACTTTGCTCGACCCACTCGTGGGCATATCAAGCAACTAAAAGCCACATTCAAGAGCTCACAAAGGGCCCTCAATCCATTACCACATACATGAATGCTGTCAAAACATGCACAGATCAATTAACGCTTATCGGAAATCCAATTGATCCCAAGGACATCACAGATAAAGTTCTTGAAAACCTTGATTCCACATACCAAGGAATCATTGATGTTGTTAATGCTCGTGACACTCCCATATCTTTTGATGAGCTGCACGAAAAATTGCTCAATCATGAAATTACAGTAGCCTCGAAAACACCCTCATCACATCTCCACATCTCTATCCATGCTACCTCCACCAAATCATACCAAAATAACTCACACACTCCTCGCCATATCTACACCACCAAACCAACTCAGTCATATCCTAGAAGACAAAATCAATCCCAAAATACGAATGGCCCTCGTGGATATCAGGGAAGGTGTCAATGGTGCTATACCACATGTCACTCACTCTATTCATGCCTTATTTTTCAAGAAAAATTCCCTCACATCCGTCCTCCTCCTCGCCCGGCCAACATTCCCTAACACCCTCAAGCTCATGTGACCACTGCTTCGATTGGTTCCAACGGTGCTCCTTGGTTGTTGGACACGGGAGCAATACATCATGTTACTCACGATCTAGCAAACTTGTCACTGCATCACCATTATGATGGTACAGAGGAGATTGTCATTGGAGATGGGTCAGGTGTGTCTATTACTCATACAGGCTCTATTTTTATTCTCACTTCTTCGTCTAAATCTTTGTCTCTGTCAAATATTCTATGTGCTCCACGTATGACAAGAAATATTATCTCTATTTCGCGTCTTTGCTCAGAAAATAATCTCACCACAGAATTCACTTCTGATTCTTTCATTGTGAAGGATCGTCTCACAGGGGCACACCTCATTCAAGGTCCAACTAGGCATGGCATCTATGAAATTCCTGAATCTTCCATTCTTGTCTACTCTTGTGTCAAAGCAGCTGCAATAGATTGACATCACCGTCTCGGTCATCCCTCCCTAGCTACATTCAAGAATTTAGTTTCAAACTTCAAACTTGATGTTTCTAGTGATCTTTCTTTTCATTGCAATTCTTATCATTGTAATAAAAGTCATAAATTGCCTTTTCTGAAATCATCGTTGACATCTCATACACCACTTGATCTCATATACACTGATTTATGGACATCTCCTATCCACTCTCATGATGGTTTCAAATACTATATCATTTTTGTAGATCATTTCACCAAGTACATATGGTTCTACCCTCTTAAAAGAAAATCTGACACAAGAGATGTGTTTATCAGGTTCAAATCTCTAGTTGAGAAACATTTTGAAAAACCAATTAAAATTCTCTATTCAGATAATGGTGGTGAGTATCCGTCTCTGTCTTCCTTTCTTTCAATTGATGGTATATCTCATCTTACTTCACCTCCTCATACTCCTGAATATAATGGCTACGCCGAAAGACGACATCGTCACATAGTTGAAACTGGTCTTTCGCTTCTCAATCATGCCAAACTACCTATTTAATTCTGGTCTCATGCTTTCACCACTGTTGTCTATCTCATCAACCGTCTTTCTACACCAACTCTATCCAATTCTTCTCCATATCATTGTCTTTTTAATATCCCACCCAACTATGTCAAGCTTCGTAGCTTTGGGTGCTTATATTATCCTTGGCTACGTCCCTACACTACACACAAATTAGACCAAAAATCCATCCCTTGCATCTTTATAGGGTACTCCAAAACACAAAGTGCATATCACTGCCTTGATCCCATAACTCACAAAATATACACATCTCGTCATGTTCGATTCGTCGAAACAGAGTTTCCTTACACCACTCTTGTTAATCTTGAATCCACTGTTTCATCTCATCCTCCAGATTTGTGGAGTACTATGTTTCTCCCAATATTATCCCACGTGCCTCCAGCCTATCATCAAATCCCCCCACTGTCTTGCCACCTACACCACAAATAGAGCCTCTATCTTCACAACATTCCCCCAATCCTATTCCTCCTCCTCCTTGAATTCAAACTCGATCCAAAATCAACATCCATAAGCCCAACCCAAAATACATTCATCATACTGTCACTCAATCCAAAAACATGAAGCCTACTACTGTCAAACAAGCTCTCTCCGATCCTTCTTGGCGCCAGGCCATGCTAGATGAAATAAATGCTCTGAAATGGCTTAACACTTGGACATTAGTACCACCTCACGAATCTCAAAAACTTGTTAAGTGTAAATGGATGTTCCATATCAAACACAAGCCCGATGAAAGTATTGAACGTTATCGTGCTCGATTAGTTGCTAAAGGTTTTCTACAATGTCCAGGAATTGATTACACAGAAACATTCAGTCCAGTTGTTACACCAGTAACTATTCGAATGATTCTCAGCCTTGTCACCACAAAAAATTGGCATCTTCGTCAATTGGACATAAATAATGCCTTTCTTCATGGCACATTGAAATAAAATATTTACATGTCTCAACCTCCGGGCTTTATTGATGACTCATATCTCACATTTGTGTGTCGGCTACATAAGTTCATTTATGGACTCAAACAAGCTCTCCGTGCTTGGTACACTGAATTTGAAAATTTTCTTATTGGTGCAGGCTTCAAACGTTCAGTGCCTGATGCTTCTCTGTTTATTCTACATCATCATACTTCACCAATTTATCTCATTGTGTATGTAGATGATATTATCATGACAGGTCCTAATGTTGATGGAATCAATGCATTTGTAACGAAGCTAGCTCATCGATTTGCTTTAAAAGACATGGGTGATCTCTCTTACTTCTTGGGAGTGGAAGTCACTCACACAAATCAGGGTCTATTTCTCAGTCAGAAGAAATATATCTATGATCTCCTAGAACGCATGAAGATGCTACATGCAAAGCCGGTACAAACGCCCATGATCATTCCACATAATCTCACACTCACAAATGGTGAACTTCTTGACATCCCAACTGATTATCGAGCAGCTGTAGGAGCATTACAATATCTTACTCTCACTCGTCCAGACGTTGCTTTTGTTGTGAATAAACTTTCACAATACAGCATCGTCCTCGCAATACTCATTGGGATGCTCTTAAACGCCTTTTGCGTTACTTGTGTGGTACTCTTGATAAAGGCATTACCATTTTTTGGAATTCTTCTAGTACTCTTCATGCTTTTTCAGATGCAGATTGGGCGGGCAACCGAGATGACTATACTTCCACAATGGGTCAAATAGTTTTTCTTGGCAAAAACCCAATCAGTTGGAGCTCAAAGAAACAAAAATCTGTTGCTCAATCCTCAACTGAAGCTGAATACAAAGCCGTAGCCTCCACGGCGGCGGAACTCTCATGGGTTCGAGGTCTTCTCATAGAAATTGGTTTTGATGTCCTAACAACGCCTGTAATCTACTGTGACAATTTAGAAGCCACGTACTTGACTGCAAACCCTATCTTTCATTCAAGAATGAAACATCTTGCTCTTGCATATCATTTTGTGCGTGAACAAGTTCAAACGGGAGTTCTTCGTGTCACACATGTTCTTACAGGTGATCAACTTGCAGACTTCCTCACCAAACCGCTGCCACGCACTCATCTGGAGAAGCTTTTATCCAAGATTGGTCTGTCCATACGACCGTCCATCTTGCGGGGGCATATTGAAGATAATAAGAAGACTTAGCAGACTTGGTCTTCCCTTTAGCGGACTTGGTCTTCCCCATATATCTCTATTTGTTATACAGTTTAGGATTGTACATGTTATCTCTCTTTTGTAGTTAGATAGATATTCTCACTCTTCTTTTGTATTATATATACATGTATGTTGTTACTGATTAATACTCCCTCCGTCCGCCCCAAAGAGGGCAATTTACTTTTGGGCACGCGAATTAAGGAGTATTATTATTTAATGTGTAGTGGGTAGTTGTATTAGTGGGAGTGTGGACCCCATATTTTAGTTGTATTAGAGGGTGTGTGTGGGTCCCATGTGTGTAAAAAAGGAAATGACCCTCTTTGGAGCGGACGACCAAAATGGAAAAAAGACCCTCTTTCGAGCGGACGGAGGGAGTACAACTTCTTATCATTCCTTCAAAATACATACTAAAATTTTTGTGAGATGAATAAAAATGAATTATATTTTAATAAAAGTGATATTTTAAATTAATGAATAGTAGTGAAGTAGAATTTTCCATCAACAATTGTAGTATAAGTGAAAATGATTAATTTTAATTAAATATGATATTAATTTTAATAAAAATAATAATTATTATATCAAAAAATAAAACACGGTCTCACGTAAGTTTGTACTTTATTTTTATATATTACTTATTTTAGGGCAATTCTCTTGTTAAGAAAAAAAATTTTAACGAAAAAAAAAAATAGAAAAGTTACACGCATTTACGGTCACGAATGAATTTAAAAACATAAAAATAAAAAAGTCATTTGCTATGCTAATGTAGAATAAAATATGTTACCCTTTCTTTTCAATCAATAAAATAAAATAAAATAGGTTACCTTAAAATAAAATATGTTACCTACTATTTAACTCCTCCACCAATCCTCAGGATATGGGCGGTGGAGCTTTAATGATGGGTACCCATATGAAAAATGACACACATTAAATTAATAAATGATCCAAATTATTCTTTAAAAAAAATTGCAATCATACCAATATTAGAGGACTGAATTTAAAAAATTCCGAATTTAAGCTTGAATCGAAGAAATGTTCTATTAATATATGTAGTTAACTTAAATACTTTTAGAATAACATGTGATAATTATTAATTAGTATATATATGCTATTATTAGTATAATTGTTTTTATTTTTCCTTTCAGTGTCAAAATAGAATATACAGTGAACAGGTAGTGACCCTACAATTACATAGCAATATATATCCAAGTTGTGCAGTACGATAGGCCACCTACCATGGGCACCACCACTATTTATGTAATTTAATCATGTGTTATTTAACGTGTGGCTGCATTCCTCTAATATTTGGATATTTTATTTATGCCTATTTTATTTTATTTTATGTATTAAAATATTTCGTTACCTAATAAAGTTTGGAGCATCTGTAGCTTGCTAATTTATTTATATTATAAATTTGATAAACACTCCTAATAAAAATGCATTATAATTTTTTTAATAAAAAATGATAACGAATATTGTGAACTATTTAATTAACAATATATATGAAAAGTAGGGTAATATTGGGTTGAGTAATGAAATTGTGATTTTTGGGTTTGAAAATCTTATGAATATATTATTTTAAAAGAAAAGAGATAACATTTTTAATAAAACATAATAACTAAGTACAAAAACGTACAATTGTCTCATCATAAGACGATCACACTTAAGTTTTATCCTATGAATTTTACTTGACCAATATAATAAGATTAAGGCTACATATGTTTCATATTTTAAATATGGTTAATTATAAGAAAAATCATGAATTTTAATATTATTGTAAATTAATCGGTACCTTTAAAAATTTCAAAAGAAAATCTTACTTTTAAGCATTGTTACACTTTTAAATATCGTTGTAAAACGCACCAAATCTCTAAAAAAGAACATCATTTTTAAGATAAATATCACTTATTAGGCGAGTTTTGCATCAATGTTTAAAGTCAAGGTTCTTGCAATTTCTCAAACATATGATTGCAATATTAGTGAAGTTTATAGTTTTTCTTAGAGAAAATATTACAAATGGTAGAGTAAGTATAACCGATTTTAACTTTAATCCTTTATCATTTACAATTTTCAATTTTGGCCTTTTTTTTTCTTTCTAATATTAGTCATTTTTATCAAATTTTAGTTATTTTTGTTCAAATTTAGTAATTGTTCTCAAATTTAGTCATATTTTTTTTTTCAAATTTAATCATTTATGTTAAAAAAATATATCCAAATTGGTCTTAAATGTATAAATTTTGGACCAAAGTGGACTACAAAGGACCAAAGTTTGAAAAAAAGATTAAAATTGAAATCGTAAAATTGAAATCGATCATACTTATATAAGATTAATTTTGATATTTACAATTTTTATTATCAATTAACTTTTTAAATACAGGTTTTGATTCAAGTTATTTTTTTGGGCTGAGGAATTTATTTTAATTAATATAAAATTATGAGCTCAATTTTTGAGATGAAGGGAGTATTACTCAAAATTAATTTGCTTATGAGTAAATTGTTTCAACATTATTTCAATCATTATGTATTTCAATTTTTATTCAATTGATATAATAAATGTGAGTATTTATTTATTATGATTATTTATTTACTGGTGTACTAGTGTATTTTTTCTTAATAAAAGGCCCCAGAATTGGAGCATGCATTAATGAGTTGTACAATTTTCAATTATGTACAACAGACAAAGGCAGGTCTAGAGCCATTTAACCTTTTCATTTTCTTATTACCAGACTGTCCTACCGTACGAACCTAATTACTTTATTAATGTTACGCTTTAATTAACTTTAATGAGGATATCATTATGTAATTTATGAAATTAAACTCAACACTTGTGTAATTTACTAGTGATTGTTGGGGGAAAAACCTTCAATTTAAAGTAATCAATTTTATCAACCATCTAATGATGTGTACCATGTGTTCTCCACAAAAATATTGATTTTTTTTTCATTACTATTTTAATATCTTTTCAAGTTTTGACTCCTTGAGTAGCAAACATACTTCCCATGGTTCACGAGGGTTTGAAGGTGTGAGTTTGAAAAATTGGATATCGAAAGTTATATGAATAGTTATGTTATAAACAGCTTGTGGATATTGTCCGCTTTGGTACTTCTGGACCTCACGTGTTTAAAACGCGTCATCAAGTAAAGGCTTCAAGCCCTGCTTATAAGCAGGCACACAATCCCGTTTGTTTTGAATTTTCAATTAGATTAAATTTTAACTTTATATCAAATTAATGTGTACTCCCTCCGTCTTTCTTAAAGATGGTCTTTTTTTCTATTTTGGGCGTCCTACCCAAAGAGTCCTTTTATTTTTTAAACACATGGACCCATACACACCCACTAATACAATTAAAATATGGGAATCACATACACACTAATACAACCATCCACCACATATTAAATAATAATACTCCTTAATTTACGTGCCAAAAAATAAAGACCATTTTAGTAAAGGACAGAGGGAGTATTTGTATTGAATTATTATAAGTAAAATAAATTTTAATTTTATATTAAATCAATATTCATAATGTGGGTAGTGGTATAGGGATAGATATATAGGCAGATGTGATTTATAAAATCATTTTTTTTTTCTTTTCAAAATTCAAACCAAAACAAGATTAGTTTTTCAAAACCAAAATCTAAAGAACAGTGAAAACAAACATAGTTGTGAATCTATTAATTTTTACAAGTGAATTAAGTAGTACTCTATTTATACGTAATTGATAATCATGTTAACAAATTATGTGATTTCATATTTTTATTATATTAGTAATGTAAGTAGGTTTGATATTTCTAAAAGAATAAATAAATATTTTATAATGAGACATAAATTAAAGAATGAACGTTTTAAGGAGGGATGGAGGAAGTACATATGGAGTAGTTACAAACTCCAATAACTTATGATTCGTATATTCAAGTGTATACTATAAGGGAATGGACATTTTATTATTTGGATCGTGCTTTATATTTGATCTCTTATTATTTTTATTACATTATATTTTTAGGGTGTATCTCCAATACATACCTATAATTATTTTACCCTTATTATTATAATAAATTATCTCTTTACTTTAAAAATTTATTATATCTCCTAAATTTTTTTGCAATCTATTAATTTAAAATAAAATGAATTAAAAATTCACTATATATATGGATTTATATGATCCATGTTGTGGGATGGTGCACATATCAACTCATCATTGATTATATGACAACGATTTTGGAAAAGGTGTCATAATTAAATGATTAAGAAATAAAACACTACAGACGAAGATGCTTAATAATAAATGGTGTACCCCACCATTAGGGGCCCCCACCGCCCCTGCCCTGGGGATTGGTGGAAGAGGTAAATCGCAGGATGTGCCTCAAGTGGCTTATAGGGAGGGCTCACTGTTAAACTTGTGCTTGCAAGGGGCCAAATTCATGCCAAAGGCAGGATTCGAACCCCCACCCTGCAGCAACCAAGCTCAGCTGGAAGGTCTTTCCACCCTCCCCTCTACCACTTGAGCTATGCCCTGGGGGCAAAAGATGCTTAATAATACACATGTCGTTAAGAGTCATATGTTAATCATGACGGCATTTTCACAAACTTTATTTTTACCCATCAACCTTTTAAAATTAAATCATTTATCCCATTAACATTATCCCTTTTATACGAAATGGAATGATTATATGAAGAATAAGGAGAACTTTGTAGTTACAATACGTACATGATCCTAATTTTTCTAGTGTAAACATTATTAGTACTAGTTTAATTTAAGTTTAATTTGGTGATGTATACTTTATATATGTCATAAAGGCGAAGAACTGTGGGGCAACATCTTACGGGACGAGTCTTGTAAAATGTATAAAATTGTAGCATTTGAATAAAAAGTAATCTATATCTTATATTGATCAAAAAGATATTCGTTTAAATGAATTATTTCATGAATATGAATATTATATAAATGAAAAATTATAATAACATCTTTATTGAAAAACTATAACTAATTAAAAAAAAAGGTCTAATAAAGTATTATTCATATATAGATGTGCTTGTATAAAGACATGACTAATTTTAATTTAAAATATAATTTAATTGATTTTCGAATGAAAAAATAATATCTTTATTGAAAAACAATAACTAATTAAAAAAAGTTTGGTAAAGTGTTATTCATATATAGATGTGCGTGTATAAAGACATGACTAATTTTAATTTAAAATATAATTTAATTGATTTTCGAATGAAAAAAATAAAATTGAAATGATCAAATATATTAGAAACGTGTTAAAGTATGATTGTTATGTAGATAAAGTATAATAAATATTACAATAAAATATAATTTTAAAATATTATAATATTATAATTAATCATAAACATATTTTAACTATCATAAACATATTTTACTTATCAATCTCCAATTAGATGGTGTAACTTTTAATTAAAATAATTTTATTTATATAGACGTCAAATTTAACTTCTGAGTTCAAGTTATGTTAGTTTCTTATAAAACTACACATTGCATTTGAAATGTTTTCTCAAAGAGCAAACACATTATTATAGGAATCAAAATACAAATTTGAAGGAGAAATTTATAATAATAAGAGAAATTATCACGAATGGTACTTTAAGTATTACTAAATTCACAAATAGTCTTATATCTTTTAAAATTTTTAATTTTAGTCATTTTTAATTCAATTTTAGTCATTTGTTATCAATTTTAGTTCAATTTCTTTAAAATTTTTCAAAATTTACCGGATGTGTGTTCCTATATAGGATCTTGATGAAACGAGTGCGCCAGAAATGTACCAAAATTGAAAAGTCAATGGGCCTCCGGTAATTTTTTTTACTTATTTTAAATAAATTTGAATAAAATTGATAAAAGAACTAAAATTGAATTAAAAATGATTAAAATTGAAAATTTCAAAAGATATAAAAAATTTAGTAATACTTAGATGACCATTTGTGATAATTTTTCTAATAATAATAATAATTAAAAAAATGGAATTCTTTAAGTTAAATAAAATATAATGAAAAAAAAAAAACAAACTGAAGACAATAAATACCTAGTTATTATGCAGTAGAAATGTTGGCCAGGACCAGGAGGACGCACTGAGAGAAGGTGGACAAGGGAGACAGACAATCCGATCCATTAATATACCCTTTAATTATTATCTTTATTTTTATAATTTTTTTACATTTTCTTTGTGGCTATTTCTATTTTTGCAGCTGTTTATTTTAATTATTAAAAAAAATTGAAAATGTCGTGTTATCCCGTTAGGGCTCTATGATTGTACCTGAAGACTGAGGAGGACATCCGCTAAAATATATATATATATATATATATATATATATATTTAGCAACCGAATTCAATCTATTGGTAATTAGTAATGAATTAGCAACAAAAATGATATTTTTGTTTTATCAACGGAATGACAATTGATTTATTATCTATTTTAGCAACGTAATTTAATCCATTGGTAATTACCAAGAGAATCATTATATAAATTACCAACGAAATTATTAGCAACGGAATACCAACAGAATTGATTTTTCGTTGTTAAAAATTTACCAACCACCACTTTACCAACGGATTCCGTTGCTAATCCGTTGGTAAGACAATTTAACAATGGAATTAAGACTTTTAGCAATGGAATATTCCGTTGTTAAAAAATAGTTTTTTTGTAGTGAAATTTATCTACAATTCATTATTTTTATTTATTTATTATTTCTTTTAAATATAAACAATGATTGCTTCCTCTCTTTCATCTGATCAAATGAATATTGTTTCTTTTCTTTTTTCAGATATTCATTTTTTAAATAAATAAATTTATTTGAGGCTTATGCGAATTTTAGAAGTCATGGTGTGCAGTAATTTATATTTGTTTTGAGTTTTTTTAGATGTATATATAAATGAGTTTTTTTTAGATGTATATATAAAAGTGTATTAAATATTAATTGATGTTTTGAAATTGAAAACACATGAGTGAGAAGATAGAAGAAATAAATAGTATTTGATTGAATAGAAAAAATATGTGAAAAGTTGGTACTTTGTAGATTAAAAATTACTACTAATAAGATTTGTATGATGTATATAGGGAAGTCTTTTACAATTTAAAATAGTGGTTTACCGTTACATATTTAATTGTAAATCTTTGTATGAGTAATATATATGATATAATAAAATGTATACCTAAAAATAAAATATCAACCCCTAAATGTGAGGGTTGAGGGTTGAAATTTTCCTCTCTCCATGTACTCGTTATTTATTAATTACATTAAAATTTAACAGGATGTTATGATCATAAAATGTGTGTTTTGAAAACTCACAACCAATTCTCAAGATCGGAAATAAACATAGCCTAATACTTTAAGAAAAAGAGAAACAAAATGATATATTTTCTTTATCCTAAATTTTCCTCTTATTTACATTAGGTATCAAGAAAAGTTCATTTTAACTCGTTGTATTAAGTTCAAGTGGTTAATTTAGTTTTTATGGAAAACCTTCAGGATTATTTTAGGGTGCACATGTTCAACGGTGCACCTTAGAATTCATAGGTTAAAGGTATGAATAGTGCCGTAGTGGGTAGTTATCCTATTTTAATTTTTAATTATTTAAATTAATTAATAATAGGGATTCAAATACGTATTATTTAATTTAATGACTGAAATCGTTCAGGTGCACCGATATCATAGGTACACTGCAGTCCAACTCAACATTTCAATGTCAAATATATTACACCCATTAGATGAAGATAGTTTTGAAATCAAAGTTATATAACCATACAAACGGTGTAAAATGAATTTTGATATGAGTGAAGATATAAGTAAGAACAGTACATCGAGACGAATCCATAAGGTGTTTCATATGGTCTTCTGTATGAGATGTTTTTTTTATCTTTTCGTAGAATGTTTTATCTTCATTTACAAGGTTGTTAAGTATTCCTTATGGAATAATTATATATAACTCTTTCTTATGGTGCCATGCCTGTTCTTTTAACAATTTAGCCATAAATACTCTTGTAGCCAATTATCTTGTTAATAAAATCCAATAATTTTTATAATAATAAAAAAAATCCATGAATTGTCAAGTAAATTTTTTTGTTTTGTTTTATTTTTTTAGTTTTTAGAAAAATAAAACATTTGACCCGCTGCTTCGGGCCTACCCGAGACTGTGAAATGGGGTCATCTAAAAATTGAATGAGCCAAAGAATCTCAAACAAATTATCCATCAGTCAACTTTTACCGTCCATTCTCTAATCCCACCGATGCACCTTAAATTATACTCATAATATAAATACTATTTAAAAAAATTAGTATTAATAATTTTTAAGGGACAATGTAACTTTTTATAATAAATAAATAAATAAAGTATGTCAATGTATATTATTTTTAAAGCTAAAATGTATTTTGAGACAATAGGGTTAATATTGAGTTTTCATTTTCTTTAATTTGGTCAAGTTTGTTGTTGGAAAAAAAAATAAAAGAAGAGGTGTTTGTTATGAAATAGAAAAAAGTACTTATATTATTCTTGTTTTTATTTTTAAATATTGGATTTAAAAATTTGGGAATTAATAAAATGTAATGTTCTACGTACAACTATTGAAATTGGATTTCAAAGATTGAATTTATTTAATAATAACGTTAAACTCTTTCATCATTTAAAATTTCATAATAAACTACTTGCATCTTTATTTAGAGGGTTTTTGTATTTCTTTGAATTTTGAACCCTTGATTATAAAAGCAAATAAAAATAATAATAGTATAGCTAGGTACACTTTTTATAATCTAACAGAGATTTAATGTTAATGTATAATATTATTTTGTCACTTTTGTTTAAGCTAATTTGTTCTATTAAAATGGCCCAATATAATGATGATATGGGATATATATATATATATATATATATATATATATATATATATATCCCATATCATATATATATATATATATGACAAATATAATTTTCAGCATCCATGTGACATCTAATCAATTTAATTCGTATCACAAGTTCTACTTGGTTGAGAGTTTCTTTCATTCTATTTTGAATCCTACGTACCCAAAGTAAAGTTGGTCAATTTTTTTAAATTTTATAAATAATAACTAGTAGTGTAAATGAAAAAAAGATATTATCTCCATCAATATTTAATCTATCAATTTTACTATTTTGAGCAGTATGTTTTTAATTTATCAATTTTTTTTAGACACATGAGATATACACTCCCCAATACAATTAAAATATGAGATTCACCACACATAAAATAATACTCCCTCCGTCCCACGTATTTTTACCCACTTTTCATTTTGGGGTGTCCCACGTATTTTTACCCATTCCATTTTTGGCAAAAATACATAATATTTTATTACTTACTTTTTACAATCCCAATAACTTTAATTACTTTTTTACACTTTATTCATCATTCCCAATAACTTTATTCACATTTTCTTTTTAAATTACTAATTTATCCCTACTTTCTCTTACATTATATATTAAAAAAATAAAACGTCTTAATCTCTGTGCCCGTACAAACGGGTAAAAATACCCGGGACGGAGTGAGTAATATTTTTTAATTTGTACAATTATTACACGATTTCATACAAATAATTCAATTGTATGATCATTACACGATATTATACAATTTTTGTCGAGATTTATTATGTCGAACATATTTCAATTTTTATTATGTAACAAATTAAAAATAAAATACTTTGAACAGGCCAAAGGCATTGCAGGTCCATCCCTCCTTGCTTAATTTTACAACTTATTATACAATGAAACAAAGTAATGATTTTCACACATTATTTATATAAATCCAATAAACTCTTATTTAAAAAATTTCAAATCAAATACACACACTCACTATTTATTAATTTTTTTTAAAAAAAATTTGAGAAAAATAATACTACTACTAAAGCCAAACAAGCATCTACTAACGTAAGTCTCATATTTTGTTTGATATCATTAATTAGAAGGGCCCCACTCTCTGCTGTCTTTTATACTAGCATACACACGGGTGCAAAAAAAAAAAAAAACTCCTCCCACACCCTTAACAAAATCATGACTACTCCATGAAAATTATAAACAAATGCAGAAAAGCACCAATTCATCAAATTGGCCATGACCTTTGTGCAAATGTCGAATCCCCCCAAATCTCACTCCAGAGATTTTCACGCCTCTCCTCCAGCTCTCTCACTCTCTCTCGTAATTTCTCTCTCTCTCTCTCTTTTTCATTTTTTTTGCATGTGATTTTGGAATTTGTGTGACCTACCGGCGTTTTTTTTGCGTGCGGAGGCTGGTATTTTCCGAGACGGCGGCGGCGCGGAGGCGGAGGGCGGGCGGGAGGAGGCGGTGGTGGAGATAAGCAGCGAGAATTCCGGTCCGGTGAAATCTCGGTCGGATGATGAGTACGAATTGGGTGAAGGAGAGCAGCACGATGAGGATGAGGATGAAATCGACGGCGGAAAGAGGAAGAAGAGGAAGAAATATCACCGGCATACTCCTGAACAGATTAGAGAAATGGAGGCGTACGCTTTCTTTTTCTCCTGCTATACGTACACTATACTTACACTGTTACACACACTGTTAGTCTGTTACACACACGCGTGAGTGCGCGTGTGTGTGCTAGCTCCATTATACCATACATACCGCATTCATTCATGAGTTGATGTGGTAAAGTAGGGTTAGTAATGTGTGTGTGAAAATTGAAATAGTTGGAATTATTGATAGAGATGATTTTAATATTCATACACGTTTTTTATGATGTGCATTCAGTAGTTTTCACCAGCATTTTCATAAACTAAATAATAAATAAAAGAAATTTTATCAATACAGAACCTGAAAAATGAGTAAATTATCAATTTGGGGCTTAAATTATATTTTCTATGGACTAGGGACCTGAATTATGTGAAACTATCAATTCAAGGCCTGAACTTAGACCCTAAATTGATAAAATAGAAGATAATATTTGACAAATTCATGCATTGAATTGATAGTTTTACATATTTCAAGTCTTGGATTGATAGAAAAAATAATTCAAGCCCCTAATTGATAGTTTATCCATAATTCGGGTCTTGAATTGATAAAACTCCCAAATAAAAATATATTTCTGTAAAATAATTAACCTTTTGTATTTGGCCAGATACATGTATGACCTTGTCTCTTACGACTAAGAATTTTCCTACGCCAGATCCTTATAAAAGGGAATAACTTTTTGTGAGACAAACGATAATTCTTATTTAAATATTATTATTTCGATTTGTGTTTTGTTAATTAATGACCAGTCTTGTTTCATCAATATGTCAATAATCAATTACTATCTTGCCATTACCGACACATTTCATTTGTACGTATTTAGCTAATGTTTCTAATGAAATGCAAATGAAAAATGAAATGATATATCATTTGCAAGATTCATCCGACTTTTATTTATTTATTTATTTATTTATTTATTTACACTGGAGCCAAATATGGTGAAATCTAATTTATCAGTTAACATTAAGATTTTTTTTTAATATGATTATTATTTGCAGCTTATTTAAAGAGTCTCCTCATCCAGATGAGAAGCAAAGGTTGCAGCTAAGCAAGCAGTTAGGCCTTCATCCAAGGCAAGTCAAGTTCTGGTTTCAAAATCGTCGAACGCAGATTAAGGTAAATTACAAATTAAATATGTTTATTATTGTTTTATAGTAATTTGGAGAAGCATTGACTTAAGCTATTCATCACAGAACAATCATATTAGAATAATGGTCTACTATTGTTGGTTTGTTTTCTGATCTCATATTTTGGCAAATATTGTAGCATATAGTTTGTTTGTTTTAACTTTGATCCTTTACAACTACGGAATGATGAGCTAGGAATGCCAAAGAGCAAGTCGGACACCAATTCTCTTTTTTTTTTTAACAGTATTTTGTTAGTTGTGCAGGCTATACAGGAGCGCCATGAGAACTCTTTATTGAAAACTGAAATTGATAAACTTCAAGACGAAATTAAGGGTTTGAGGGAATCCATAAAGAAGCAATGTTGTCCCAACTGTGGATTTGCCACATCTAGCAAGGATAAAACCACTGGCACTGAGGAGAAAAAACTCAGAATCGAAAATTCAAGACTAAAAGCTGAGGTACATATGCATCTTGCAAGAATGTTAATCATCTGATCTCATTTCTGATTTTGATTCATAGTTTCTCTTTATTTGCAGGTTGACAAACTTAGATCAATTATTGGGAAGTACCCTCATGGAACATCGCCAAGAGGCTCATCATATCCTTTGGGAAATGATCAAGAAAGCAGCAGAAGTTCGTTGGATTTTAACACTGGCAGTTCTGGTCCTGAGAAATCGCGTATTATGGATGCTGGAAATAGAGCTATAGATGAACTGATAAAGATGGCTACTCGTCAGGAGCCAATGTGGATAAGAAGCTGTGAAACGGGGCGTGAGATACTCAACTATGATGAGTATAGAAAAGAGTTTTGTACTGAAAGTTATAACAGTGTGCAGCCAAGGAAATCCATAGAGGCATCGCGAGAGAGTGGACTTATCTTTGTTGATCTACCTTGGCTCGTTCAGACTTTCATGGATGCGGTGAGCATTATAATTTAACCACAGATTATTCAAATTAGAACATATAAATTCAGAGTTGTTTGATCTTCATTGCAGAATCAGTGGAAAGAGTTGTTTCCTAGCTTGATCTCAAAGGCAGCTACGGTGGAAGTTATCTGCAGTGAAGGTCCAAATGGAGATGGTGCTATTCATTTAGTAAGAAAAACACTTCCACTTCTAATTTGGTTTCTGACAAAGTTCTCCATTGTATATAAACTACACTTCTAACAAGAACACGAATAACCTCAAGGGCCTGATATGTCTTAAACAAACTAATACTTTTGTGGCAGATGTTTGCAGAGATCCAGATTCTGACTCCAGTGGTGGCTACTCGAGAGGTGTATTTTGTTCGATATAGCAAACAGCTAAGCGCCAATCAGTGGGCAATCGTCGATGTCTCTGTGGATAAAGTCGAAGATAATATAGATGCATCTTTGCAGAAATGTAGGAAACGCCCATCTGGTTGCATCATTGAGGATAAATCCAATGGCCACTGTAAGGTTGTAAGAGATTAAACTAGTCCGTAAGAATGAATTTCATTATCAAATCAAGTAGATGTGTATAGACTCTGGGAAACTGTCTAAATTTTTTATATCATTAGTCTTCCTATGTGATTCTCAGGTGATTTGGGTAGAGCACATGGAATGTCAGAGAACCACAGTTCACTCCCTGTATCGTACCATAGTTAACAGCGGCCTGGCATTCGGAGCGAAGCATTGGATTTCAACTTTGCAACAACAGTGCGAACGACTCGTTTTCCTCATGGCTACAAACGTCCCTGTAAAAGATTCAAATGGTAATAGTAGTACATGATTTAACTCCTTTAAAAAATTGTTAATCCAAGCAATTATTAAAACAGGGGTCGCTACACTTGCTGGGAGGAAGAGCATTCTGAAGTTGGCCCACAGGATGACCAGAAACTTCTGCAGAGCCTTGGGGGATTCCAGCTTCAATTCATGGAACAAGATCCCTAGTAAAACCGGAGACGACATCCGAGTGGCTACTAGGAAAAACCTTAATGACCCTGGAGAACCTCTAGGGACAATCCTCTGTGCAGTTTCTTGCGTGTGGCTGCCCGTCTCTCACCACATCCTATTCGACTTGTTAAGAGATGAAAATCGAAGGAACGAGGTTCGCTCATTCCCTTTCCTCTTCAATCCATCACAACTGTAGTCAGTACTAAAACTATGTTAATGCATGAATCTCAGTGGGACATCATGTCCAACGGAAGCACGGTACAATCCATTGCAACCTTGGCTAAAGGCCAAGATCGAGGAAACTCAGTTACCGCCCTGGTAAGCCAAGCCAAGCCAAATCCACACGAGCTGACTGACTCAGTCAGCTCATGTGCATCAATTGTCAAGATAAACACCCATCTAACCCTTTGCTCAAACATCTTGCATTCAGGCTCTGAAGACGGACGAACGCAAGATGTGGGTGCTACAAGATAGTAGCACTAACGCGTACGAGTCGATGGTGGTGTACGCGCCAGTGGACATCAACGGGATGCAAGCAGCAATGACAGGTTGTGACTCCAGCAATATAGCAGTACTGCCGTCTGGTTTCTCGATCCTTGCTGATGGCATCGAAACGAGGCCGTTGTTGATCACTTCTAGGCCGGAGGAGAAGGGTACAGAAGGAGGATCCCTGCTTGTTACCACCTTCCAAATACTAATTAGCAACTCTCCTAATAAAGAACTCTCCATGGATTCTATAGATTCAGTTAACACACTCATTTCTCGCACATTGCACAACATTAAGAGCAGTTTGCAGTGTGACGATTGAACATATTTCTTTCCTTTTGATTGGCAAATGATAGCATTAACATACATTTTGATCTGATGACAACATAATGCTTAGCTAGTTTTGTGGGATTATGTATTCATATTTGAATTTTGTAATCATTTATATACCCCTAATAACTAATTGAATTTTGTGTATTTAATTTAATATGTATATATATAGAGATTATAGAAGAATTTTCGCGCTTAAAAAAGCAGTAGAGCAAGAATTTTTGCTACTAAAAAATTTAAAGCAGGGACATTATCAAGAAATGAGCAAACCAAAACGACGTCGTTTCTCTCACTCTGGGACAAACGGAATATCGAGCTCCTGCATCGGCCGGGCTTCCTCCTTGGGTTCAGAGCGGGCCCTTCCAGCAACCGGCAAGGCCCGAAGTGTCTAGGTCTTGCTAATGGGCCGGCACTTTGGAATTGATTTAACTGGTCGTGGGCCTAGTATATCTTCTTCTTCCTCGATAAGCAAAGCTTCTATTGAGAGTTTATAAGCCCATTGAAACCCAATTTATTATTAGCCCATTGAAGCCCAATTATTTTGACGAGGTTTCTTGAACTCTAGATCCATCAGAGTTCAGAAGTTTCGGATCCAAGTATCATTCTAGAGAGAGAGGGGGAGGGAAGAGAGAATGAAGAGGGATAGGCTTATCTTATCCAACTCGATCCCAAGTGGCACCCCTTCAATGGGATACTATATCTCTTCAAAGCAAACCAGATTCCACGTGGCAGATCAAGATCCAATCAATGTGATCAAAATCACCCACAGGCAATCAAATTGCCAAATAAGAATCAAAGTAGTTTTTTCCGTTTTGAACTGAGAAGTTCATTGCATTGCACCAAAAGAAAAAATGGCTTCTCTTGCAACTTTTGCTGCTGCACAACCCACCGCCGTTAAGGGCCTCGCCGGAAGCTCCATTGCCGGAACTAAGCTCCATGTCAAGCCATCTCGAGTGAGCTTCAAGCCCACTAACTACAGGTAAATTATTAACTCTAATGTTTTGCTTTCTTGTATGTGTGTGTGGAATTCAAAGACTGTTTATATATTTTGTGTTAAACGACCACCTTATCTAAAAGCTTAAGCTTATAGAGAGTTGAATCGTTTAATATTTAATCAGGTTGCACTCTAACACGTCCCCTCACATGCAGGCGGGGTATTTTTGCCTTAAGCCTAGCATGTGGAATTTTCTCATAAATGGGTGGCGGTGAGGTTTGAACCCTGGACCATTGTTAACCATGGGCTCTGATACCATGTTAAACGACCACCTTATCTAAAAGCTTAAGCTTATAGAGAGTTGAATCGTTTAATATTTAATCAGGTTGCACTCTAACATTTTGATAATACACATTTAAGTTGGGTTGATTTTCAAGAATATGGAAGTTAATTGTATCCAAGTTTTGATCTTGAAACTTTGTTTGAGGAAGAGCTAATGTGATAAGTTTGTGAAATAGGATTTAGGGTTGTGTTCATACTCAACAGTGATATGATTGGTGGGGTGGGATCGAGTTAGTTTGGAATTGAGGGTTGTTTGATGATAATTGATGAACATTGGTGGATTTTCTTGGGAATCTATTGTCTAATATTGGTTGAAACTGTAAAATATATTTATTGAAATTGAATGAAACTGTGTTTAGGAGTGGTGCTGTGGTTGCCAAGTATGGTGACAAGAGTGTCTACTTTGATTTGGAGGATATCGGCAACACCACCGGGCAGTGGGACTTGTATGGATCAGATGCACCTTCACCATACAACTCACTTCAGGTATACATTCTGTATAACCCCAGTGGTGGAATTTGTTGTATGTGAAGTTTGAAAGGATTGGTATAAAGTTGTTCAAATTATTGAACTTCTGTAGAGCAAGTTCTTCGAAACATTTGCTGCTCCTTTCACCAAGAGAGGTCTATTGCTCAAGTTCTTGATCCTGGGAGGCGGCGCCACACTAGCTTATGTCAGTTCCCAAGCGACTGGAGACGTTTTGCCAATCGTCAAAGGACCTCAACAACCACCCAAGCCCGGGCCACGTGGAAAAATCTAATTTCTTGGAATCTAAGATTTTCAGTCTGTTGGTTGGGATTTGATGTATGATTTCAACAGCTTTGTAAGTAAATCTGAAGCCTACTTGTGACACTTTTGATCATTATCAAATGTTGAATTAGATGTTCATTTTTAATTAAGTGAAGTGCAGCATGTCTTTTAAATCCTATCTCTGCATGACTAGAGTGATGCGTCGTGACATTTATACAAAAAAACGCTTATACTTGCTTATGTAACTATTCTTTAACTGATTTTAGAACAGTGTAATGTGTTATGTGCCAGAAAAGACACCTTGATATTACTCAAACTGCTTTGAGTTACTGCGTTTCAATCATATAACTAATATTGCCTGATACATACTAATGGAACACTCGGAGTACAATGAGCTACGATCATGCAATACAAAAACACAGAGTCAGTGATATGACTTTTGGACATCTAAAAGTACTTATAAATAAAAAAAGATCCAATTAATCTACCAATGCTTTCTATTTGCAGAAACTAGACAGCAGCTTGATAAAAATCTCTTGTGATTTTTACCCTTCTGTATATACAAGTGCTGAACTTCAAACTCCTTAGTGAGTGAGTTCTTCTGCAATGGATTTGTTCTAATGGCGTGATGTCGGGCTTCTTGAACCACCCAGAATATCTAGCCTCTCTATGTAGGATAACTTCTTGTTTGTGATGATGTTGTCTGCTTTACTGAGGGACTTAGTTTCAGCATCATCTTGGTCTTTTCTTCCATCCCCGTCTCCCTGTTCTAAGTTCCATCCCATGAAATCGAGCAGTGTCTTTGAGTTTGGTGTCCCGGACTCGGAACTATCCATGTCAGCACTTGAAAATCTCTCTGATCCCGTGCGCTCTCTTACGGAGAACTTCTTTTGTACTGCACATGATGGATTTCTAGCTAGAGCATCTGCACTCATAACGTCTTCTATTCTAGACAACACGGTGAAGGCTAATGTTTCTAGAATTCTTGAATAGCTTTCCAGAATTGCATGCCCCACATCCTGCATGATCATGAGAGATAAGCCTCATTATTTTCTTTCACCTTCAAACTCTCTCTTGAAACCTTACAAGTGAGGAAAAAAAAAACAGAGAACTTACTTTGTTGTATTCGATTTTGTTGATGTCTAGATCAGACTGAGGAAGTCCAGGAAAACGATGCTTCAGAATGAGCAGAACCGTTTCAGCCCTATCTTCTAATAGCTCTCTCTTCTCCATACTCACACCTGAACCCCAAGAAGACTTGCTATCTTTAGCATTCATTTTTCTTTTCCAGATCACCACAGATGCCTCAATCTTATTTTTGAAGTCAACTATTTTGTGCTCTGATGATAAGTCTAGTGTAGAAAGCAGATAGTCTGGATCGAAGAAGTCTTCTGTGATGATCTTGTACGTGGAGTCTCCGAGGCTTGCTCTCCCATTCTATACATACGTATAAGAACAAGAGTGGTGTATGAATATACCACATAACCCTCTAAACTTACAAATAAAAAAAAGAATGATTTGCTGATTTTACTTGTACCTTTGGGAGAGCTTCGATGTAGCTCTCTGGAATTTCCATTTCTGTTAGTATCTGAGCATTGATAGCCATGGCTGCTTTAAGTACTTGGTTTACTGAATCCTTCTGATATTGCAACCATTTTCTGGTAGCCTCGGACAAACCATTGGGAGGAACCTTAGGAACAGGAATCCACCATTTATCGTCGTTTCTTGGGGCTCCTGCTCCTTTCTGAGCTTGATCTTCATCCTTTGATACATAGTAGAACTCATGTTGGTCTTTGAAGTTATCCAGACAATCCTGTTCATCAATTATACTTGGAACATGAGTAACTATTGTAGATTCCTCCAAGCTTTAGAAAGAATTTTAGACAAAAGGGAATAGCTTCTCTAACAAGGAGCATTGTATCTAGCTTGCGTAGCGCAGGAATGTTCATGTGAAGATCATTTCTCTGCCTCGTTCCCATAACCTTTCAAGAATGAAGCATTTTATCAGAAAGATCATCAATAAGCCTGCAGGAAGAGAGCGAGAGAGAGAGAGATGTACCTCCATCATGGTTCCATCCTTTGCTCTTTGTTTTATAGGGACGAATTCAACGATGTGATCAGTGACAGACAATAGCCAATCTATTTCTCTTTTCCATCTTTCTTTAGTTTCTGGTTGCATTGGCTCTAGTCTCTTCTGTTCTCCGTATGCAGAAGCTGCATGAAAACACACACACACACACACACACCCCATGAATATAGATAAATTCATCTATTTTGACAAGGACTTCGTTTGAGGTTTCTTTTGCCTGAAAATTCAAGATAACCTGCTAAATTTGTAATTGCATTCGACAATGCCAAAGCCGACGAGACCCCTTTTCCCCTGCCCGACATGTCCTCGCCTAAAAGAAGCTTTGCAAACTTTTCCTTCATCAGATCAATTTCTAGATAAAGACAACACAACAGAGATCATGAGAAAAAAAAAAATCTGGTTCATTCATTCTTCTGTCTCTCTATGTATTGACATTGTAACAAGATGAATTTGATAAATCAATCTAGATACATATAGAATCTTATTGTTACACATATGTACTTGCCTGTTGGTTTGCCCTTTTTAACAGGAGGAGGGCTGCTTGCACCATCAGAGGCCCGGCCAGACTTGACATTCTCTGTCCGGCTAAGCGCAGAGCCGAGCCTTGGCTGAGGAGACGGTTGAGGCGATGGAGATGGCTGCTGATTAATTTCTTCCACAGAAGGAAATGAAGAACTGCTTTTGGATGCCATCATGGCATTATCATCAGGGGACAGAGCACCATTGCTGTCATGGTTGGAACGCCTCATGAGTTTCCCTCCGCTTTCAAACATCCCCTTAAATCGGCCAAGCCGCGACCTTCCGCCTTCGTCTTCATCCTCCATGGCTCGGACCATTGACACAGAGCAGAGGATCAAAGATGGAGGGGGAGAGGGGGGGAGAGGGGGAGAAAAGATGATATGCTTGCTTGGTTGAAGTTGCAGGATATGGGGATGTTGTTTCTTGATTCTGTGTTGTGTTGAAGCATGAAATGTTGTAAGAACGTGGGGTGCATGTTAGAGAATGAGATGAGAGAGAGAGAGATGAGAGAGAATGAGTTTTGACAAGCAGAAGGGAATGCCTCCTCTTCTTCTTTAATTTCTCCCTTGTGGTTTTTGTATATTCTCTTTCCTCTTTCACATTTTGGCCATCTTTTTTCTGTTTACTTTGGACATCAGGCATCAACCACACACATTGCCAAAAATTAGTTGCATTTTCAATGGCTCTTAATATTAATTACTTATTAATCATATTCCCTAATCACTAATTTCTGTATTAATCACAAAAAAAAGGATCATAACATATTTAATGAACTCCATACTATTAATTATGAAGTCACAAATTAATAAATACTTTAAAATACTAATTTCATAAATAATTCTGATTCTCTTTTAAAACAGTACTACACTAAAAGATATTAAAATTGAAAATGTATTATTAGGTTATAAATATAATTATAAACTTATAAATTTCGGCATGAGTAGAAATATTTGTCATTTTTACACGATCTAAAATATATGAAATGTGTTTAGAGTTTTGATGTGCCATAATTTTTATGATAATGTGATTTAAAAGAATATATATAAATTTAATATAAATGAAGTTTCATAATTTAAGAATGTACAGCATCTTTAACCTAAAATTTACTAAACAAAAACTAAAATTAGTTAGAATTTGATTATTTATAATGAAACGATTTTACTTTGTCTTTTTTTTTTTTTCACCCAAAAAAAAATGTACCCTAGCATCCCCTATTCCAGAACAATTGGAATAGCCAAATGCTGGCGAGCCGCGACGCTCGCACGCCGAGCCGAGCCGATAATCAGCCGGCAATCACTCTCACGTGCAACCTTTTCAATAATAGCCAATTCAGCAATTCGCTTCAATTGCCACCACAATTTCTCGATCACAACTAAGACACCACCGCTGCCCTCCGCCGTAGCTGCCACCGCCGCCGCTACGAAAATGGAGGCCATAGGAGTTCTGATGATGTGCCCGATGAACAATCAGTTAGAGCAAGAACTCGATAAGCGTTTCAAACTCTTCCGGTACTGGACTCAGCCGCGGCAGGGCGATTCCCTGACTCAGCAAGCTGAGTCAATCCGTGCCGTCGTCGGAAATGCCACCGCAGGGGCCGATGACGAGCTGATTGACGCTCTGCCGAAACTGGAAATAGTTTCGAGTTATAGCGTAGGATTGGATAAGGTTGATTTGATCAAGTGCAAGGAGAAGGGTATTAGGGTTACCAACACGCCGGACGTGTTGACCGATGATGTGGCGGATTTGGCCATCGGGCTGATGCTGGCGGTTTTGAGGAGGGTTTGTGCGAGTGATAAGTTTGTGAGGAGTGGCGCGTGGAAATCTGGTGACTTCAAGTTGACTACAAGGGTATGCTTTTACTTTTCTTTTTTCTGTTGAATCTTGCATTTATTTCGGTCGTTACAATCTCTAATTCAGCATAATAATCCATTATACAATGTATAATACACTGTAGATGAGCGTATACGATTGGTATAGCATACAAAATCTCATCTTCTAATAGTTTGGGGAAAAAAAATCTGTTTTTGATATGGATATGGGAGATACAATGTAAAGGGTGTCTGTAATTTTTTTGATAAGTCAGTACTTCATCTTTACTTAAAGATTTTTTTTCTTAATGCTATGGAAGTTGTTTGATGGTGGCTAGCTATCTGAGGTGAACTTTGTTTATCTTTATTTGCTGGTTTGCTAATTGTTATTGCTTTGCATACATGCTTTTGCTGGTTGTTAATCTCAGAATTGTTTGTATCTTTGAGTATTAGCAGCAACTAAGTTTACTTATCATCTCAACTATTTGTTTTTGGTTGGAAATGGATCATCTCCATTACTTTGGTATCTATTTGTTGTAAATTTGGATTGGGAGAGATGTGATAAAAAATATGTTTGCCTCTCTTCGAGTTTACAAGAAAATGACACGAGTACTGTAGAGGATCCATGTCCATTTTGGGTCTTGTTATGGCAATTCTTCCTTCTGTGCATGCTGTCGGATTTATCTTCCTGTATTATCTAGGTTCAAGAATGCTCGCCCGCCCGCCCGCCGTGCATTTTGGTTTCTGTTTTGCACGTTTCAGGAATAGAAAACTAGTCTTACTGTACCATCCACTAGGGTTTTTTAATTATCCAAACTTTAGTCGTGGTTTTTTCACTTGCCATTTAAATTATATTGAAGGCATTGCTTATGTTTGCATTGGTGATTGGAGTATTAGTGTACCCTCTCTAACTCTTCCTCCCCCCTTCTTCCTCCGCCCTCTGTTTGCTATATACTATATTAATGGATGCAGCTGTACTGCTATTGGAGTTTTTATAATCATAATCTTCCACTGCGTACGAGTCCTTTTTATTCTCCTCAGTCACATATTGGTTCTTAATAGGGATTACTTTGTTTTTTTTTTTTAATCCGTGGGGATCATCTGAACTCGTTTATGTTGTTGTGCAGTTCAGTGGCAAAAGAGTAGGTATCATAGGATTTGGCAGAATCGGTTTAGCAGTTGCTATCTGAAGCCTTTGATTGCCCCATCAGTTACCACTCAAGATCCAAGAAACCAAACACAAGCTACGATCATTATGGAAGTGTGGTCGAATTGGCCTCAAACTGTGACATTCTAGTCGTGGCATGTGCATTAACTCCTGAAACGAGACACATTGTGAATCTAGAAGTGATTGATGCATTGGGACGAAACGGAGTTCTCATCAACATAGGAAGGGGAACCCATGTTGATGAAGCCGAACTTGTGTCAGCTCTGGTGGAGGGCCGTTTGGGCGGCGCTGGACTTGATGTGTTCGAAAAGGAACCTCATGTGCCGGAGGAACTGTTTGGGCTCGAGAACGTCGTCCTGTTGCCTCATGTCGGGAGTGGCACCATCGAGACGCGTATAGCCATGGCCGACCTTGTTCTGCAGAATTTGGAAGCTCACTTTGCTAACAAGCCTCTGCTAACCCCTGTGGTTTGATGATGATCTTAATTTTATAGGCCGCTCATTTTGATTTAATACACCAGATGGTGATTTGTTCATGTCTTCTACTTCCATCAAAACTTCTCTTTTAAATAAATTTCTTTTTTTAATGTGAGTTTTTTCGTTACAACTATACATCAGCGACTTCCAAAGATTTTTCTCTTACCCGAAAAATATGAAATCAAGATCTAAAATCATTCATAATATTTTAATAAATACTAGTATATTAAAATTTCATATATTAAACACGTTTTTTAATACTATGAGTATTAAATTAAATTTCATATATTCCTCAATCTCCAAAACAAAATAATTAATACTGTAATTAAGAAGTACTGTAATATTAGGAAGTAATGGTGTTGCTTATACAGTCACGTGTGTAGCTATTATATAATAATTTATTTATATGGTAGGGAAGGGCCATTTGAGCTGGAGATGGTAATGCTTTCCCAACAATGAAGTACTAGTTTATTCATTATTGTCATATTTAAATAAAATAAATAAATAAAGGGTAGGTTACTCAATTTCCACAGAATGGCAACTCCGGTGGGCGTTCTCCTCCTCCGGCCGTTGTCGCCGTACATCCAGCAGGAGCTTTCAAATCGATACAAGCTTTTCAAATACTGGCAAGTGCAACCTGATCTCCGCCGCGAGTTCCTCAGAGAACACGCCGATGCAATCATGGCACTGGTTTGTAACGGCGTCCAAGGACCTGATTCCGATCTAATCGACGCGCTTCCGCGTCTGGAGATCGTCGCTAGCCATAGCTCCGGCCTCGATAAAATTGATTTGGACAAGTGCAGAGAGAAGGGCATAAGAGTAACTTACACTCCCGATGCTGTCACCGATGAGGTGGCGGATACGGCTCTTATGCTCACGCTGGCGACTCTGCGACGGATTCCTCAGGCCGACCGGAATGTGAGGAGTGGTGACTGGAACAATGGCGACTTCCAATTAACGACGAAGGTGAAGTTCCTCTGTTTTCAGTTTATTTCAATTTTTTCTAGGGCACAAATTTAACTTGCAAGCAAAATCGTAGCTGTTGGAGCTGTAGATTGAAACAATTAGGCATAAGCTTCCTCAAATCGTTTTTAATACTAGTAAATATAGATAATGTGAAGGATGAATCTTCTACTAGAAGTTTGAAGTTCTTCCGTGGTGTACAAATGTATAATCAGTGCTGAAATCTTATCTTGTTGAAAAGCAGATATGTTTAACCTATTGAATCAAGCAAATTAGTTCTGTGTAAACAGCATTACGGAGGAACCTACTTTGGCAGATAATCTAATTGAAAAGTGAGGGATTTCTATCACTATTATCTTGTTATATTGGTAAAATTATGTTAGTTTTCGCATTCCATTGATGAACTAGTAGTTGCTAAGTCCCTTTTCATTGCTCTCTTCAGTTCAGTGGTAAATCAGTGGGCATCATTGGATTGGGAAGAATCGGGTCAGCCATAGCTAGGCGAGCCGAAGGTTTTGGTTGTTCAATCGGCTACTACTCTCGTTCACCCAAACCAAATTCAAAATACAGAAACTATTCTTCTGTTGTTG
Organism: Pogostemon cablin; assembly: GCA_023678885.1. Lineage (NCBI taxonomy): Eukaryota > Viridiplantae > Streptophyta > Magnoliopsida > Lamiales > Lamiaceae > Pogostemon > Pogostemon cablin. The sequence continues at coordinate 2,560,505 of CM042961.1, forward strand.
AGTTGGCCACCAACTCTGAAATCCTTTTCTTGTCGTGTGCAATAACGCCCGAAACTCACCACATAGTCGACCGCCAAGTCATTGATGCTTTAGGTAGAAATGGAATCATTGTCAACATAGCAAGAGGCTCCCTTATTGATCAAGATGAGATGATCTCAGCTCTTGTTGAAGGCCGACTGGGAGGAGCCGGCCTTGATGTGCTGGAACACGAGCCTGATGTACCGGATTCAATGGTAGGGCTCGACAATGTAGTCCTCTCACCACATGTGGGAGGTAGTACGTTTGAAACTCGCAAGGCATTGGCTGACCTCGTCATTCAGAGCTTGGAAGCGTATTTTGGAAACAAGCCATTGATCAATGTAGTTATTTGATCCTAGTGTTGGGGTTGTTCAGGTATGTATGTTAATCAGCAATAGAGCTCCTAACTGAACTGTCGCCATTGTTTGTTATATATTGATTGATGCTGCATTTATTATCGTCAATGAGAAATAGTAATGCTATTCCTTCTGTCGTCTGTTTTGGTTCCTTAGTGGATGTTTGGTTTATTAGTAGGAATGGAAATGGGTTTGTATTACTCCATATTTACCCCCCATGAATATTGTTATTAAATTATTAATTATGGCATTTCACAAAGATCGTTTGGAAATGTAATCGTATAGTTTAACCTTGTTGTCGGTTTGTTTATGTAATTAAATGTAATCGTATAGTTTTTTAATGACAACGAGAAATCAGATTTGTCACTGAAAATGGGAATCAATTAATAGTTCTTAAACAACTCAAAAGAGAGTAGATAAGTCATGTCTGACGAGCTCACCTAACCATATATACTAAAATTGGAAAGACAATATTAAATATGGCAACTAATAAAATGTACTCTTAAGACCTAAGATGCTTTAATAACAATATTTCTGAAGACTGCTTGCGATGCAATTAGCTGTGCTTTATAAAATTAAGATGACAATTAAAATAAGTAATTAAATCTTTGCCAGAAGACAGTTCATTATTATATAGGATTTGGTTCTGCAAACTATATTTTCTTGTAGTTTCTTATTAAGACAGTCCAGGAAAGCATCCAAACTGGTTCTTACTTGGGAGAGATTTTCTTCTTACATGGTCAGAGATTGAGGATGCAATTTTTGACTTTACACAACAATGTCCTTTTCTTATATTCTTGAGTGTTTTAGAAAATCAATATTATTGCAGATTATTGAAAGTGCAGTTAAATTAATTCATATCTGGGAAATTTTCCAGATTTCTTTGTTTACTCATAAACATGGCTCAGCAGTGCAACACATTTGTACATCCTAAGCTTACACATGAAGAAAAATAACATACACCATTTACTCTTTGATCTTTTCTACAGTCCTTAACACAAGTGGAACATCTCATGGACAACAAAAGTAACCTAGGAGATGTGTTCCAGGTGACTTTCTCTCTCTTCAAACTTCTTCTCTTTCCCCTTTCCTTTAAGAAGAAGAAGATGCACCCTTGAAGATAAGAAAGTTGAGAGTTTCCAGTGTAAAATATATGAAACTCCCTTTAGTATGTGTGAAAAAACACCCAAAGTTAGACCCCACCACACACTGCCATCCATCTCCATACTTCTTGTCAAATTCCTGCAAATACATACACAAATCAAAAATCTTGAAAATCTTATCATCAAGAGAGAGAGAGGAGTGAGAGAGAGATAGATCTGACCTTCTTGATATGGGCAGCAATTGATTTGCAATCCAGAACATCAAAGAGATCTAAAGCTTGAGAAGCAGAAGCCATTGCTTGAATCTGCATCTTCAATGGCATATCTGTATCCTCAATCAAAGCTTTCCCTTCCAACATCTCTAACTTCTGCTAATATCTAACTAAAATGCTCTCCCCTTGTCCCACTCAAGATAGGATTATTATAGAAAAGAGGAGAGAGAGAGGGGGGGAGAGAGAGAGGGGGAGGTCTGAAGTAATCTACTCAATGCCTTGTAGGCATGTGTATATATGTGTGGGATATGAGAATGCTCCATGTGTAGAAGTGTAATTTGACATGGATTCATTCCTTGGGATGGCACATACTCCAATTTCTTTATGTGTCCTTTTTCTCCTCACTTTAAGGACTTTTTTTTTTTTATTCTATTCTGGGATGCCCTTTTTTGCGTCATGCTAAACTGGATATTGATGTTTTTTCTATATATAAATAATTAAATAAATAAAAGGGATAATGATGTTGTGGAGATAAAGCTGGTGAGGCCTGTAATAATTCTTGCCCTTTATTTTCTTTTAATTAAAATTGCTGGAATTTTGGAAAGATATGTGGAATAAAGCATGATTGTCACGGAACCCAAATTTAATAATCATAATATATTTTATTTATTTAAATATGACAATAATTAGATTCATATTTATGTAATTTCATGAGGTTTGAGGTGTTAATAGGATACTTCAATATTCGTTTATATAAAAAATAAGTAAAAATTTGTTGAATTATTTTATGAAATGAGTTTTATGAAAGGGATAAAAATTATATTACTATTATTTTTAATAGGAAATAACTCTTGGAAAATAAGATTATTCCATCATTGAATCTGAATGGTCTCATTAGACTTGCTCAATAATCTAATTACTGAGATGAGCTCATGTGTTTTGAGTCTTGACTAGTATATCACGATTAAAAAATAAATAAATAAATTACTTATAATTAGACTAATAGTATAGAAACTACATAAAGTATTTTGATTTTTCAAATTTAATTAATTACTTAAAATTTCAACTCTTTATATTAATAATAATTTATGCATCAAACAGTGATACCAAAATTAAAATATAATTTATTTAATGAAGTCAATATTCTATGATTTTTTATTTTTTTCATATTGATTATCAAATTATTTCATCAATTATAGCTGGAGACTAATGATTGCAGAATATTCTTCGTTTCTTTATTTCTATATCTTGGATGTAGACATTATCAAACCATTAACACGTTGTACATTTTCTTGTAGTTACAATTCCTTCTCTGCACGCAAATCATTTTGATATCACGTAGTGGAGAAATTTTCAATTTTGGTCAGTGATTAGTATTCAATTTTGGTTATTTTAATTTTCAATTTTTTTAATTTAAATTCTTTTATATTAATTTCAGTTGAATAACACTTAACTTTTTCAATTTTAATATTTTGCAAAAAATATTCAAATTTACAGGACTTAGAAGCCCGATAAGTTTTGTAAAAAAATATTGTAAAATGATTAAAATTAAAAAAATTAAGAATTAAAAGACTGAAATTAATTCAAAAGAATTAAAATTAAAAAAATTAAAAATTAAAAAACCAAAATTCTTCAATCAAAATTACATTAACGAAATTCATACTAAGTTCCTTACAGTGCCACGATAATTTGTGAGGCTATCATTTTGTAATTTTCTTTATTAAAGATAACATCAAGCTTTCATCATTCTATAAATTAGTACTATATACTTTAAATGAAGGATACCATTTTTTATTTTATGTAGAATATTAATTTTAATTAAAAAATGGGCTTTTATCAATTCAAGTTTCGAATTATGGGTAAATTATCAATTAGGGGTCTGCATTATTTTTTCTATCAATACAAGACCTGAAATATGTAAAACTATCAATCCAAGACCTGAATTTGTCAAATATTATCTCCTATTTTAGGCCCTGAATTGATAGTTTTACATAATTCAAATCTCTAATCGATAGTATACATAATCCAAGCCCCGAATTAATAGATTACCCATTTTTCAGGCCCTTTATTGATAAAATTCCTAATAGTAATATTAATGGAAGTATAAATTAATCATATATTTTTTAGATGTATTAGTATATAATTAGATTTACACAAATTTCATTGGATTTATCTGCATCACATAGATTCAATATTTTAGTGGATTTAACTTATAAAAAAAAAAAAGAGAAGAAGATTTTAGTGGATTTATTAAATATTCAATTCCAGAAGATGGCCCATTTAGCTTGGAGTATGTGGGCTGAAAGATAATTTATCCATGGCCACGGACGGGTGTAATGTAAAATGAATATTGAATTCTGTTGGGTGTACAAGTCTTAAAAAAATATTCATTTGTCCCATAATAAATTTTGGAATTATTGTAGAAATAATAAAATTCTAAATTTTTTTATTTTTAGGTTTAATTTATTATTTTTAAATAATAAATAAATTATCAAATAAATGGTGTGCATTAGAAAAGGGTGATAAATTTTAAATTAAAGTGCAATATTGTGATATTTCCTTATTTAAAATATGAACTTATTTATGACACAAATAAAATAATAATTATGAATTTATTTATAAAACAACGAAGATATAAAGCTTAAAAATATATGTTTAAGGTTGTTTGATTAACAATCAAATTAACTGTAATAAAACTTTATTCGAATCAAACGCAAGACAAATTCGAAGAGCTTAATAATTTTATTCTTATTTCAATTTCTTATAACAAGATATCATAATTTATCAAATGGATAATTTCACAAAATTATTAGTATTACCATTTATTATGCATGATAAATTATTATTTTTTGTTTTTATGCATGATAAATTAGGGTAGTTCTTGCGTGATACCGTCTCGCATTAGATATTTTTTACTTTTTAAAATAGTTATTACTTTTGTGTCATTTTTACTATAAAATGTTATCACTTTTTATTTATACTATAAATTGTTCATGGAAGAACTTTATCACTTTTCATTAATTTATTATCACTATCCTTTATAAAATTTATCACTTTCTGGCCGTCTCACATAAGCCCTTACGTGTTACATGAGATGATTTAACACAAGTCTTTGCAGATAAATTATTGTTTTCTATTTGTTTCAAGTTTGATCATTCATTTTTCTATTTTTTATGCATGAAATTTATTATTTTCAATATAAGAATTAATACTCCATTATTTTATATATCTTCTTTCAAATTAATTCTAAATAATATTTCCAAAAAAAAAAAGTGCTTCTAGTTTGTCCGAGAAACTTGATGCATTGGCCATTGGATATATATATTCTAAAGCAATTTAAAAAGGCAAAAGCTCATGCGCCTCGGGAACACGGAGGGATATTTCGTGTCCCCATGTGAAAACAATCATCCCCTCCAATTTTATTTAAATCTACGTATTATTAAAAGTTTAAATTGCAAAGGGACATAGAAATTATAAAGACGCACGGAGTACATCCCGTGCATCCGGAGCCTCACCTATTTAAAAAGTGTCGTATTATACAATTAATGAGTTATACATTCTTATTTAATCCTAAGTACTAATTAAGTTAACACAAGAGCCTCACCTATTTAAAAAGTGTCATATTATACAATTATTGAGTTATACATTCTTAAGTTAATAAAACACATTCTTACTTTTGGGAGTGTATTTGGGCGTTGGATAGTTGTGAAACTGAAACCTGCTTCATCGCGCAAACTCTAATGGCGGCTGTGTTTCACCTCTCCCTTTCCTCCTCCTTCCTCCCCCCTCCACTCCCCGCCACCACCACCTCCACCACCACCAAACGCGCCGTTCCTCGCCGATTCCTTGTCTCCTCCTCCACAACAGCTCCGACACAATCAGCCCCCAAGAAAAAGCACTGGAAAATTGGGGAGTATCCTGGTCTAATTGAACCCTCTTCTACACAATTTTCAACCAAAAGGAGAACCCCTATCAAGAACATCAAGAAAAAACTGGATAGGAAAAATAAAGCCAAAGCCTGGGCTAACACCGTCACTGAAGCTCTTTCAGAAGCCATTGACAAGAAGCTATGGTTCCGCGCCATCCAGGTGTTTGAGATGCTGAAGCAGCAACCGTTCTACCACCCAAAAGAAGGAACCTACATGAAACTCCTTGTTCTTCTTGGGAGGTCTGGACAACCTGGGCAAGCCCGCCAACTGTTCGATGAAATGCTTGAACAAGGGTTGGAGCCTACCTCGGAGCTGTACACAGCTTTGCTTGATGCGTATTGCAGGAGCAATCTGGTTGATAGAGCCTTTTCGATTCTTGAACAGATGAAGTCTCTTCCTCTTTGCCAGCCTGATGTTTATACCTATAGTATATTGCTCAAGGCTTGTGTTGATGCTTGTCGTTTTGAACTGGTTGAATCCCTCTATGATCAGATGGCTGAACGATCAATCACTCCAAATACTGTCACTCAGAATATAGTTCTGAGTGGTTATGGAAAAGCAGGGAGATATGCAGAGATGGAGGGGGTTTTTTCAGGGATGCTTGGCAGCAGCACCTCCCCACCTGATGTATGGACTATGAATACCATCATCAGCTTGTTTGGCAATGGTGGCCAGATTGAATTGATGGAGAGATGGTATGAAAAGCTTCGAAATTTTGGGATCGAGCCAGAAACAAGAACTTTCAACATTTTGATCAGTGCTTATGGGAAGAAGAAGATGTATGACAAGATGTCATCTGTGATGGAGTACATGCGCAGGCTTTCATTCCCATGGACAACTTCAACCTACAACAATGTAATCGAGGCGTTTGCGGACGTTGGTGATGCAAAGCACATGGAGGATACGTTCGATCAGATGCGTGTGGAAGGAATTAAGGTGGACACAAAGACATTGTGCTGTCTTATAAGAGGTTATGCCAATGCTGGTCTGTTTCATAAGGTTATCAGCACAGTTCAGTTGGGTGGGAGGTTGGAGATACCAGAGAACACCTCTTTCTTTAATGCAGTCATATATGCTTGCTCAAAGGCAGAGGATTTAATGGAGATGGAAAGAGTTTTCAAGAGAATGAAGGACAAATCATGCCAACCAGATTCCATGACTTACTCTATAATGATGGATGCATATAAAAAGGAAGGCATGAATGACAAGGTGTATGATCTGGATCAAGAAATGCAGATGACTATTGCCAAGATTTGCACAGAGAGCAAAGATGCTGAAATGGAGGCTACCCCTCAAGTCTTAAGTGACCAAGAATCATCCATCTGAGAGCTGGTCTGGTTAATCTGTGGGATCGACTACCGTCGTGGCTTCTTCGTTTAGAAGTACGCAGCGTACACATGTCCTAATCGATCATGCCATCGACTAACTTGCACATATTTGGAGCCCACTGGAACCTTGATATTTAGTCCATCTGGTGGCCTATCAAAGAATTGCAACCACAATCTTCTGACCATTTTGAAGTTTGTTCATTCTTTTTGTGATCTTTGATATATTTCAGTAGAAAGATTCCACTTTTCCTCCTAAAGTTGCTTCTAGCTTATATGATTGAAGTTAAGATTACAGTTGAATTTCAAAACTTTCATTGCAAATATCAAGCTCTTTAAGAGTTTGAGATGATGTAATATTATATAAATAAACTAATAAATCTAAACTAAACTACATTAATGGCAATGCCCTTCCTAACTTGATCTGATATTTAATTTTGAATTAATTTGTTTGAATTAGTCGTGTATAATTACTTGTTTTTTAACTGCCATATTAAACGTCATAATTTACTCAAAAGAAAATGTACTCCCTCCGTCTCTGAAAAGTCTGCACACCTCTTTTCGGCACGGAGATTAAGAAAGTGATAACTTTTAGGGGTATAATGGTATTTTTATGTAATATATAAATGATAAAGTATGGTAGGTAGAGATGGTTTTTTTGTAATTAAAGTGGATGGGGAAGGGTGATTGTTTTTTACTTTTTGCTTTTTTTGGGATGTGCAAACTTTTGTGGGACAGCCCAAAATGGAAAGTGTGCCAACTTTTCAGAGACGGAGGGAGTATATTTGACAAGCTAAATTAAAATAAATAATAATGAAAAAGAACAAAGAAGTAGAAGGCTAAATATTGTTTTGAAAAAATACTCGAGCTAAAAGTACATATATCCAAATGATAGTGTTAATCCAATTCAAAAAGTAACAACTTCCAAATTCCAATACTAATCTAAAGCATAAGGGTTGAATTTCCTTAGCACAAGTTGATTAATCAGATAGCATATGTCCCTGTTCATACCAAGAAGTGGGCTTACCGTAAGAGTCCAGATCCAATAGTAGATTGTTGCCGCCACGGCCATCATGACCAATTTTAATATCACTTCATTCTTCAATCCAGTAACATCCAAGAAGAAATGTACAAGACCAAAGATTGTGAAACTATAGATATAGAGAGCAAGCAACAGGAACGTTAGCCCCCGTATGAGCAGGCATGGAACGTTAGCCTCAATAGGTCTAATGCAACAGACTCATCTAATCCTTTCATCTCACCCCACACCTCTTGAGTTAAGAGAGCTAAGCTTTGTTTTTCAACTTTTGCTTTCTTGCTGCCTAAAATAACAATAATGAGTATTTAAGCAATTGAAATTCAAACAATGGAAAAGAAGTTTACCACCAAAAAAACACAATAAGAACTAATTAAGGAAAGAAAACACCAAATACTACAGTCCTAATATAATACTAGAAAGAGACATTAATAGTACATAGTAATATGGTTTACTCACCAAATAAATCAACAAGAGCTTCAACTGGCTTTATGAACTCTTTGTTTGTTTCAAGACGTGCTATCGCGTGTAGCAATGTACCTTTTGAATCTCTCTCCTTAGAGAGAGTTTTGTCTTTAGACAATAGATTCAAAGCAATATCTGCAACACACCAAATAAATAGTATAAAAAAATAAACAATGAATCAAATAAATATTAAAAAAAAAAGATTAATGTACCAACGTAAGACAAATTTATACATACCAAACCATCTTTGTTCTATGACATTCACCATCAGTTGAAATCTTCCTTTAAATTCTTTTAGGTCATATTGTTTGAGTAAATATTCCAAGAGCTCCTTTCGCTTAAACATGCAAGTTTGTTTTTTCGAGGGCAGTCACCTCAGCCTTATCTTTCAAAAGAAATATTGTTGCATCCGCTTCTATCAAAATTTTTGCCATACGAACACAACCCAACCTGAAGCAGCTGCATAACAAGCAACTGTATTGCCGTAACCATCTAACAAATTTAGAGCAGTCTGAATTGAAGTAGATTTGTGACAAGCTCGTAATGTCCGAAAGCTACGGCAACATGAATGGCACTATCTCCGTTGACGGAGATGTAGTGAGACGCTAAGAGAGGATTGTCACGAAGGAGAGTGTGACAACAAGTCCAACTCCCTCCTATAACAGCTCGATGCATTGCCAACCAATTTGTCGGAAGAATTCTTGCCGGATATGGCCCTCCAACACTACTTCCAATCTCCATGTTCTTGCTCATCATCCTCCACAAGTTTGTTGTAATTCTTTTCTTAGAATTGAAAATTTCTTGGAGATTTTTCTGTTGGAATTGGTTAAGTGTAGAAGTGGGTCAAGCCCATTTTTGACCAATGTTCTTGTAATTTTCGTTTGTCGAAAATGAAAACAAATTGCATATTTAGAAACTACGTTTCGAGTAGATGAATTTAGTGTATACGTTTGCTCAAATCCAATTCCGGGTGAATGAGTAATTAATACATGGAGTTTGCAATTAATTACAAGAAAAATAAAGAAAAATGAAGAGTAAATGTTGAAGTTAGAAGTTATCCCATATTGGAAAAAGATGGAAGAATTGAACTCCTTATTACTACCTACACACATTATTGAATTAAATTAAATGTGTGGACCACATTGTGCAACCAACCAAGCCACGAGCCGCACCCACGCTTGTACATAGTTGCACTCATTTTGGACCCGAACTAGGGTCCGATGGGTTAGACTTGGGTGCACCGTACGCACCGGATCGGATCGGGTCAGGTCGTCCGGTTCGCCTGAAGGCCCGGGTCGGGTCGTCAGGCCGGGCCTAATCTATTCGTAGGGTCGGGTCTGGTCGGCCCACTTGCCGGGCCGGGCCTGATTCGCGGGCCTATTTGTGGTTCAAATCAAAAATGTGGAGGGAATGATTTGGCTCAAAGAATTTGAATTTAAATTCAAATTGAAGGGATGCAATCTTAACCATTAGATCAAGCCTTTAATCAAACGGCATGATCCAAGGGTCCAGAATGAATCAAGGCATCCATTCTGAAAAGGTCTCACAACTCTTCAACTATTATAAATAGGCCCCAAAATCATTTGTAAATTCCATTCCAATCCTGCATTCAATACTTGCATATTACATTCTAGTCCATTAGTTCTAGAATTATCCTACCCGAGTCCGAAAGTTCTAAAATATTAGTTTGATACTTGCATATTACATTCTAGTCCATTAGTTCTAGAATTATCCTACCCGAGTCCGAAAGTTCTAAAATATTAGTTCGTTCGCCGATAATTTTGGACTAGTTGTGCTACAAGTCCAAAATTCAAAGTCGTTGTATCTTGGAGGCGATTGCTATAGTCCGTAAGCACCTGAAGTACGGAGCAATTTCGTCTTAAGGAGAAAGAGTATAACTCTTGACTCGACTTTACCAAAAGTAATCCATAAGCCATTTTAAATACTACCCCATATACCCAACAATCTTAAGACGAAATTTTTTTGTATTTAAAGATGGCTACTGATGTACCTGCTAATGTTACTACTGTACCGTACCTGCTACTGTTACTACTGCACCTGTTCACGCCGAGAGACCACCTAAGTTCGATGGAACGGAATTTAAGCGCTGGCAACAGAAAATGCTGTTCTACTTAACAACACTCAATCTCGCCCGTTTTTTGACGGAAGTTGCTCCAACGGTTGAAGAAGATGAAACTGATGATCAAAAGAAAGTTGCCGTTCAAATCTGGAAACATAGTGACTTCATGTGTCGTAACTCAATTCTAAATGGGTTAGATGACTCACTCTATAATGTTTATACAGATTTTAAAACTTCTAAAGAACTATGGGAGTCACTTGAAAAGAAGTACAAAGCGGATGACGCCAGAATGAAGAAATTCATAGTCGGACGATTCTTCGAGTACAAAATGGTGGACTCCAAGACTGTATTGGATCAAGTTAGAGAACTACAACTGATCTTACATGGCATCCATGCCGAGGGTATGGAATTGAGTGAATCTTTTCAAGTAGCTGCTTTAATTGAAAAGCTACCGCCTCTGTGGAAAGATTTTAAAAACTATCTCAAGCATAAAAGAAAAGAAATTATGCTTGAAGACTTGATCGTGAGACTAAGGATCGAAGAAGATAATCGAAAGTCTGAAATCAAGTCAAGCAAAGAGGCAAGAGTTAATTTGGCTGAATCTGGGGAAAACAAAAAGAGGAAGCGGAATGACAAAAAGCAAAAGCCTGCAAAGAAGATTAAAGGCAACTGCTACAACTGTAACAAGCCCGGACATATGGCGAAAAACTGTCGTCAACCAAAGAAGGAAAACAACAGCCGAGCTAACCTAGCCGAAGAGAAGTCGGTATCCGCCAACTTGTCCGAACTAAACCTAGCGGCTGTGGTCTTTGAAGCAAACCTTGTGGATAATCCACAAGAATGGTTTGTGGATAGTGGAGCAACAAGACACATCTGCTCGGACAAGGAAATGTTCTCTACCTACATCCCGATAAATGGTAGAAAATTATTTATGGGAAATTCTTCAACATCTGAAGTCATTGGACTAGGCAGAATTGTGTTGAAGATGACATCGGGAAAAGAGCTCCAACTTGTGGATGTGTTGCATGTCCCTGACATCCGCAAGAACTTAGTGTCTGGATCATTGCTTAGTAAAACCGGATTTAGACAAGTGTATGAGTCTGACAAATATATACTATCCAAAAGTGGAATGTTTGTAGGAAAAGGTTACCTTGAAAAGGGTCTTTTCAAACTAAATGTAATGACTGTACACCGTGATATTAAAAATAAAGGAAAAGTTATTTCTTACTTGGCCGAGAGTTCTAATATATGGCAGGATAGATTAGGACATGCAAGTTTAAATTCACTAAGAAAATTAGTCAACTTAAATTTGTTGCCAATAATGGAACTAGATCCACAAAAGAAATGTGAAATTTGTGTTGAAGCAAAAATGACAAAAACTCAATTTCATTCAGTGGAAAGAAGTACTACACCTCTAGAACTAATCCATACTGATATATGTGATTTAAAGTTCGCACCAACAAGAGGGGGTAAGAATTACTTCATTACATTTATCGATGATTGCACAAGGTATTGTTATATATATCTTCTAAGAGGGAAAGATGAAGCAATAGATGCATTCATAAACTTTAAGAATGAAGTCGAAAATCAACTAAGCATTAGAATCAAAATGATTCGAAGTGATAGAGGTGGAGAATATGTGGCTCCATTTGAAGAATTTTGTCTACAAAATGGCATTATTCATCAAACTACAGCACCATACTCACCACAATCTAATGGCGTTGCAGAACGAAAAAATAGAACTCTCAAAGAGATGATGAATGCTATGTTGATTAGCTCGGGCCTATCCCAGAACATGTGGGGAGAAGCGGTGCTTTCGGCAAACCACATTCTTAATAAACTACCACACAAGAAAAGAGATAAAACTCAATATGAATTATGGAAAGGAAGGAAACCGTCATATGGTTACCTCAAAGTGTGGGGGTGCCTAGTAAAAGTTGAGGTACCTAAACCAAAACAAGTAAAGCTAGGACCCAAAACAGTTGATTGCATCTTTATTGGTTATGCATACAATAGTAGTGCATATCGTTTCTTGGTTCATAAGTCAGAAGTTCCTGAAATGAATGAGGGAATGACTATTGAATCTAGAAATGCAGTGTTCTTTGAGAATATTTTTCCTAAAAAGGAAAAACAAGAAGTGAGCTCGCATAAAAGAACTCATGACGCTATAGAAAAAGGTTCACCTCAAAGGGAGGAAGAACCAAGGCGTAGTAAAAGAATCAAGAAGGAAAAGTCCTTTGGTTCTGATTTTATAAGCTACATGCTAGAAAATGAACCAAGGACAATACATGAAGCATTGTCTAGTCCAGATGCTCCTCTCTGGAAAGAGGCTATCAACAGCGAAATTGAATCCATTATGCAAAACCATACTTGGGAGGTGGTCGATCTCCCACCGGGCAACAAACCTTTAGGATGCAAATGGATCCTAAAGAAGAAATACAAGGCTGATGGTTCAATTGACAAATACAAGGCTCGCTTAGTAGCTAAAGGATTCAAACAAAAGGAAGGATATGATTTCTTCGACACATATTCACCTGTGACAAGAATTTCATCCATTAGAGTTCTCATAGCAATTGCAGCTTTGTATAATCTTGAGATACACCAAATGGATATCAAAACAGCTTTCTTAAATGGTGAATTAGAAGAGGAAATATATATGGAACAACCTGAAGGGTTTGTTGCCCCTGGCCAAGAAAAGAAAGTGTGCAAGTTAATAAAATCCTTATACGGATTAAAACAAGCACCTAAACAATGGCATCAAAAGTTTGATCAAACTATGCTATCAAATGGATTCAAAATCAATGAATGTGATAAGTGTGTCTACATAAAAGGCACGCCTAATGAGTATGTAATTGTATGTCTATACGTAGACGACATGCTCATAATAGGAAGTAATCACAAAGTGATTGTGAATACTAAGAACATGTTAAAAAGGAATTTTGACATGAAGGATATGGGTGAGGCTGATGTCATACTAGGGATAAGAATCTCTAGATCACCTGATGGAATTGTCTTAACACAATCTCACTACGTAGAGAATATACTTAAGAAATTCGATGCCTTTGACTTACCCTCGGCTAAAACTCATGTGGATGTGAATTTACATCTAGCCAAAAATAAAGGCGAACCCATATCACAACAGAAATATGCAAGAATTATCGGAAGTTTGATGTACTTAACAAATTGTACACGTCCGGATATAGCATACTCTGTCATAAACTTAGTAGGTTCACAAGCAATCCTAATAAAGAACATTGGATAGCATTGACAAGAGTACTTAGATATTTGAAACATACTCTAAGTTATGGGATACTGTATACAAGATATCCAGCCGTAGTCGAAGGATTCACGGATGCTAATTGGATATCTGATTCAAAAGACTCCAAATCCACAAGTGGTTACGTATTTACCATAGGTGGTGGAGCAGTATCATGGAAATCTTCTAAACAAACATGCATAGCTCGTTCCACAATGGAGTCGGAGTTCATTGCATTAGACAAAGCTGGTGAAGAAGCCGAATGGCTTAGAAACTTCTTAGAGGATATTCCTTGTTGGAGCAAACCAGTGCCTCCTATAATGATACATTGCGATAGCATGACAACTATTGGGAGAGCACAAAGCAACATGTACAACGGTAAATCTCGACACATAAGGAGGAGACATAATACCGTTAGGCAATTGATCTCTAGTGGGATAATTTCCATCGACTACGTAAAGTCTAAGAAAAATATCGCGGATCCGTTGACAAAAGGCATAAATAGAGATCTAATGACAAGTGCAGTAATGGGAATGGGTTTAAAATCCACGCACTAAAGAACGTTTATAGCGGTAACTTAACCATGATGATTGGAGATCCCAAGAACATGGTTCAATAAGACAACTAAGTTATAAGTGTTCCGAAATAGTACTTGAAATATAATCTCAACTCATTCTCAAATCAAGTGCAAGCCTGCAGAAGTGTGGTAGAGGGTAAGCCTTAAAAGCTTTTAATGATTCTTATACCTTAAAAGTGGAGTATAACAGGATACTCTAAATAGGAGATCACCTATATAAGTGTGAAGTTTGGCCGCTTCGAATGAGAAAAAACACTTATGAATCCAAGATGGTCCAGGGCCGAATTGGACACAACGTGAGAACGAAGAATATTAGAATTGTTATTGTGTGGGTGTCGTTGACTTGATTTACATAAAATGTTGACTAGTTCAAAACATCATGTTCACTAAGCATCAAGTAAATCCGATGACATTCTACTAAGGAAGGTTCAAAGCCGGAAGCTACCTATCCTGATGCAATAGCAGTTCGTCAGAACTTTCGATAGAGTCTACATGCATTAATTACATTCATGTGGGGGATTGTTGGAATTGGTTAAGTGTAGAAGTGGGTCAAGCCCATCTTTGACCAATGTTCTTATAATTTTCGTTTGTCGAAAATAAAAACAAATTGCATATTTGGAAACTACGTTTCGAGTAGATGAATTTAGTGTATACGTTTGCTCAAATCCAATTCCGGGTGAATGAGTAATTAATACATGAAGTTTGCAATTAATTACAAGAAAAATAAGGAAAAATGAAGAGTAAATGTTGAAGTGAGAAGATATCCCATATTGGAAAAAGATGGAAGAATTGAACTCCTTATTACTACCTACACACATTATTGAATTAAATTAAATGTGTGGACCACATGGTGCAACCAACCAAGCCACGAGCCGCACCCACGCTTGTACATAGTTGCACTCATTTTGGACCCGAACTAGGGTCAGATGGGTTAGACTTGGGTACACGTAGGGTGCACCGTACGCACCGGATCGGGTCGGGTCGTCCGGTTCGCCTGAAAGTTCGGATCGGGTCTGGTCGGGTCGCTTGCCGGGCCGGGCCTGATTCGCGGGCCCATTTGTGGTTCAAATCAAAAATGTGGAGGGAAGGATTTGGCTCCAAGAATTTGAATTTAAATTCAAATTGAAGGGATGCAATCTTAACCATTAGATCAAGCCTTTAATCAAAAGGCATGATCCAAGGGTCCAGAATGAATCAAGGCATCCATTCTGAAAAGGCCTCACAACTCTTCAACTATTATAAATAGGCCCCAAAATCATTTGTAAATTCCATTCCAATCTTGCATTCAATACTTGCATATTACATTCTAGTCCATTAGTTCTAGAATTATCCTACCCGAGTTCGAAAGTTCTAAAATATTAGTTCGTTCGCCGATAATTTTGGACTAGTTGTGCTACAAGTCCAAAATTCAAAGTCGTTGTATCTTGGAGGCGATTGCTATAGTCCGTAAGCACCTGAAGTACGGAGCAATTTCGTCTTAAGGAGAAAGAGTATAACTCTTGACTCGACTTTACCAAAAGTAATCCATAAGCCATTTTAAATACTACCCATATACCCAACATTTTCTAAACGTTACAACACACAATGCACATATAATATAACATATATATATTACAACAAAATATATAAAATTGTTAAAAGATTGATTGGGTAGTTTATTTATGGTTAAGATCTAACGTTCCATAATTAATCGCATCAAAATAATAGAGGATTCCTTGCATCGATATTATGATAATTATTTTTTAAGGTGATGATAATTATTATTACTCATTTAAGTAAAAATATTAATTCTCATAACATATAATGATTTTTTATATGCGTAATATTTGTTTTAAAATAAGATGTTTACCAAAAATAAATTAAATAATAATTTAAGAATTCAAGATCTTGATTACGTATGAAAAAGAAATTGATATATTTATATTTGGGTAATTATTCCGTGCACAGTGCACAAAAGAAATTGATATAATTATAACTTATAATTGGATAATTATTTTGTGCACAGAGTGACTCACTTATCTTAGAGGGGAGCTTAGTAGATAGTGGGCTACCCCACTTGATTGTATACACTAATAAATAAAAATGTGGAGTGCACTTTAATTTTATTAACAAATTTTCTATTAATTTTTTTAATAAAAAATTAAATATAAAAACTAGTATATAAGAAAAATTGATCATAAAAAGTTATACATATAAATGATACACCAAATATAAACTCTTAATAATTTATTTAAGATTAAAGTCAAAACTTTCATAATTAATCTTATTGTCTAAATTAATCACAAATTTTTTTAATTAGAAATCTACAAATTTAATGGTATAAAATATTATTAGCCAGAAATTAATAAATATCTTTATAAAATACTCCTAAATACGGCTCAAATGAATAAATATGCACTCAAAAATGTGTAGGCCAAAATAAAATTTTTATGATTAATTTATGGATAAAAGAAATAAGGCAAAATATTTGTTTGAACTGATTTACGTTTTAACATAATTTTCAAAACCTCTTTCCCATAAATTCTTCACGCCTGAAAAACAATACTTTATCCAAAAATTTCCACGGTTACTTTAATTTTATATTTAAAGCAACAAAGAGAATATATAAATTATGATGGTATAAAATATTGTTTCGCCTAAAATTAATAAATATCTTTATAAAATAAAATATGACTCAAATGAGTTAATAGGAACATATTTAGTAAAATATGTATATTTTTTATTTTAGTGGTTAAATTTAATAATTGGAGTAAGTTTAATAATACCAGGGTATGCACTCTAAATTAAAATTAAATTAATACAATTTGTTAGTTAGTGAATTAAAATTATTCTATAAAATTGATGATACAATTTAATATTGAATTGTATATTATTGAATTAAAATTTATTACGGAAAAAATTAAGTACTTAGAATTAATCGTATGTATGTGTATACATTATATCAACTAAAAAATTAATCAAGGTGTATGAATTTTAAGTTAATCTCCAATTGGATTATAAAAACGTTATCTTCATTAGTTTAGACGTCAATTATCTGATTTAATTAGATCAAAACTTATACAAATTTCACAAGTAGAAGGTGTGAAATTAATTATTTCAAAATTAGTATCCGATGCGAATCAAAGTTAGGTTAAATTTTGTCCAAAAATATCCAAAATTCTCAACTAAACATCACATAAAAATTCCACTAAAATTAAATGGTGACCAACAATTCATATTAGAATTAGAAAGAAATAAATTTGGTAAGTAGTCAGAATTCCCAAAATTAATTTAATTGAATTTTAATGCGAGAACGGGTCCCACCACAGCACCATTTATGACAGTGACCAGTGGCTGCCGACACTCAGTCGCAAAACCAAACAAAGTTTTATGCGTAGGCTCGGAATCCGGTTCGGACCGATGTTCGGACAGCTTGACAGGTGTCAAATGTGGCTCCCTCTTCTTCTACAAAACCTCTGTTTGCAGTGCTGGTTGCTTTCATCACCACACAACCCGTCCACCATTTTTTAATCCTTACATGCGCGATTAAACACGCACTACACACACCACTGAGCTGAATTGTGCTTTTTTGGACCTTTTCGTTCAAGGGCTTCTTCTTTCTCCCTTTTCATCACATGGGCTTCTGATTTCTTTAATTGCATTTCGCCCCCCTGCGTGTGTTTGTGTGTGTGTTTATCAGATTCTGTTATTTAGTGTGGTGAATTGTGCATTGATCAAACCCATCAATCTATCTACTTTTTCTCTTCAGCCATTTTTTCTCACTTTAGTCAATTTCAGAGCTTGCTTTTCCTGTGAGTTTGCTGCAATAAAGTTGTTGTTGTTTCTATGCTTATCTGTAAAAATCTTATCTTTACTACAAACTGAAGATTAAAACAGAAAAAAAGAGGTTTTTATCAGGAATTAGAATTACCCCTTGTTTTGTTGTTCTTGAAGAACAATGTTGCACACAAAATCAGAATCTGATATTACGAGTTTAGCCCCATCTTCACCATCAAGATCTCCAAAACGACCCGTTTACTATGTGCAGAGCCCATCAAGGGATTCTCACGATGGTGACAAATCCTCATCCATGCATGCAACTCCCAATTTCAATAGCCCAATGGAGTCCCCTTCACACCCTTCATTCGGCCGTCACTCCCGGAATTCCTCCGCCAGTAGGTTTTCCGGCATATTCAGATCGTCTTCTGGCCGGAAGGGTGGCCGGAAAAGGAACGACAAGGGGTGGCCGGAGTGCAATGTGATTGTGGAGGAGGGAAATTATGATGAATTTGATGATGATAAGGCGTATACACGGCGGTGTCAGGCTTTGATGGCCCTGTTAGGGTTTGTTGTTCTGTTTACTGTGTTTTGCTTGATCATATGGGGTGCAGGGAGGCCATTCAAACCTGAAGTTACTGCGAGGGTAAGTGTTTTTTTTTTTTAAAACCCTTTTCTGATGTTTGAATCTGCTTTGTTTTGACATGATTTGGTGAAATTGAGGTGGAATTGGGAGATCGTGGTTCAATTGTTTGTGCTTTTATGTTCTGTGTTAAAGTTGAAGTCCTGTGGTTTAAGTTTAGGTTGGAATTTAGAACTACTTTGAGTGTTTGTTTTGTGATGCCTTGGGCGTGGTAGAATCGTTGTAGAATCTACCACGCCCCGGTTAATCCATCGGGCGTGTATCCCCACCACTCCTTTGTCACACGAGTACAAGTGTTGGGGCTACACTGCTGGTGGAATGCTTAATTGGGACCATGGAAATATCGTGTTTTCCCCTAATTCTTGTTGCTTTTGTGATCATCTGTTGTTTATGCAAAGAATGTGATGATTCATGTAATGGCCAATTTTAAACAAGTGTTTGTGAAGGTTAGTATAAGACTAGACTAGAAGGAGAAACCTTTAGGATGGGAGTGTATTGATGGCTGTATACATCTTTGAAGTGGAATGTACAACTTTTAATTGTTAACCTCTTAACTTAACAAATCAATGTGTCGGTTAATGAAGTCTTATGTTCCAATGTGCCTTGCAGAGCTTGACAGTGAACAACATCTACGTAGGTTCGGGTACTGACTTCACTGGCGTTCAAACGAACATGTTGAATGTGAATGGATCATTAAAGTTTAGCGTGTACAATCCTGCTACATTCTATGGTATTCATGTTAGTGCGACGCCTGTCAATCTCATCTATTCGGACGTTGTTGTTGCAACGGGGCAGGTATCCATGACAACCTTCACTTGATGTTTGACAAAGTAGTGCATATATTTTTAGTGTTCTTCACCATTTATGTTATGATAACAAGTAAAAATACCATGAATGTCAGATGAAATCCTTTGTTAAAACTAGGTACTATAGAAACACGAATGACAATTTGTAAGCCTACCCTACAGGTCTTAATTTTTCATGTCATATCTATGTTGTGATTTCTATTCGTTTTGGTTGTTCCACTGCAGCTGAAAAAATACTATCAACATCGGAAAAGTCGCAGGAATCTGGTGGTACACATTGATGGAACCAGAGTTCCATTATATGGGGCTGGATCGAACTTAGTCTTCACTAATAACGTTGTTCAGGTTCCGTTGACACTGGAGTTTGTGCTCATATCACGTGGAGATGTGGTCGGTAAACTGGTGAGGACGAAGCATCACAAAAGAGTATCTTGCCCGTTGATCATCAACTCGACGAGCAACAAGCCCATCGTGTTCAAGAAGAATAATTGCACTTACAGCTGAAGTAAACACTCAAGTGAAGACACATGTGGTTCCTGAATGCTGCTAGAAACCACACTAGTCCAGATTATACAGTTTAAGATCACCACCCCCCCCCCCCCCCCCCCCCCAACCTACAAAGAGGATATGTGAGAGCAATAACTGAAGAGTTGTAAAGAATGTGGAAAGATCTAAGTTGTAATTCTCCCCTGTAATTTATGTTAAAAATTTTTGTCAAGTTGAAGAATCTTGCACAGTTAGTCTTTTTTGGTAAATTTTTGCCTTTTATTTGCTAATTATTCTTGTATTTCAATTGATGTTGCATTTTTATTTTATTAAATTAGTACACGTTGCTTGTACTTAAGTTGTATATAGCAAAAAGAAACTTTTTCATCACATTTTCTGTCAAATTAGTTATTCAAAGATATTTAAAATTACTGGATTAAAAAAATGGTGCTTGCAAGTCAATAAACAAGGTTCTTCCCATTTCAGTTTTCAGTAATAATAGCGTTTTAAAATTAATTTCTGTGAAATTAAATAAAGAGTGATGACAAAATAAAGTATTAATGTGTTTGGAAATATATGCTCAAATATATTTTTTTAGTAAATTTACGGAAATTTCCTCCTAAAAAAAAAATTGACCTAAAAAAAATACAGTATAAAGTTAGAATTTAAATATATTTATACATATTTTTACCAAAAAAAAACTATATTTTCTGTAAATAAATTTTACTAATAAAATGATTTAGAAAAAGAAAGGGTTAATTGTGGGAAAAGTCCCCACCTTTGCTTCAATTACAAATAAGTCTAAACCTTTAAAATTTAGCAAAAAAGTGTACTCCCTCCGTCCCGTTTCAATGTTTACGTTTGTTTTTTGCATGCTGATTAAGGAGTATAATATTTTAATAGATAGTGGGTGGAAAGATATACTAATATTTAATGTAAAGTGGATAGGTGTATTAGTGTTGGATAATATATTAATTGTTTTAGGTGAGTCCCACATTCCAAAAAGGAAAACATAAGCATTGAAATGAAACACGCAAAATAGAAACGTAAATATTAAAACGAGACGGAGGGAATATAACTTTAATAAAGAATGGCAAATAAAGCTACCGATCAGATGGTTGACCAACTTTAACTGCCCTAAATCCAACATGAAAAAAATAATAATTAAACTTATGTCCATCTCTCTCCTCAACTTTTCATCCTATCTGATGGAAAAATCACCCATTTTGCCAACGTCCGGCAACTGCCATCTTTCGCCCAACCCCGTCAACCGTCAGAATTCGTGCAGCGGTCGAAGCCACCACCAAAAAGTCTACCACTATAAGTCATCCTCCCCGGCAGTAGGCAACGGCATCTCCGGCAGCGGCTGTTGGCATCGAGTGACATCGTCGGCGGCGCGACTCTCCGTAGCAGCGGGTAGCGGTCGATGGTGGTTCACGATTTTTGGCAGCGATTTTCGACAGAGACGGCTCCAGTAAGGATGCTGGTGGTGGTGCCGGATAGCGAAAAACAGTGGTGGGTTCGAGTTTCCGGTGAAAAAAGCGGATTTGCAGCGATGAACTGTCGGTGTGTGGTTGCAGTGGTAGTTCGGAGGTGAGTGGCGGCGAGTTCCATGATTCAGGAACTCCAGGGATTAGTAGGGCCATCAGCCCTCCACCCACCATTTCCACTGCCCTCGATTCCAAGACCCACCTGTTAAACGACACCTCATCTAAAAGCTTAAGCTGATAGAGAGTTGAATCGTTTAATACTTAATCAGGTTGCACTCTAACACGCCCCCTCACATGCAGGCGGGGAATTTTTGCCTCAATCCTTGCATGTGCAATTTTTCTCATAAATGGGTGGCGATGAGGTTCGAACCCTGGACCTTTGTTAACCATTGGCTCTGATACCATGTTAAACGACCGAGTTGCTATCCAGATAGTTCCATGGCAGTTCTACTTGTAGCTATTGAGAGTTCTCTTGCATCCGCTTTCAATCCAGCAGAGTAAGGGGCAAAAGGATCTTACGCAAGTTGGAGCTAAGGATCGACAGAAAGTTGTCGTTTAACATGGTATCAGAGTCAATGGTTAACAAAGGTCCAGGGTTCGAACCTCACCGCCACCCATTTATGAGAAAAATTGCACATGCAAGGCTTGAGGCAAAAATTCCCCGCCTGCATGTGAGGGGGCGTGTTAGAGTGCAACCTGATTAAGTATTAAACGATTCAACTCTCTATCAGCCATGTCCTTCCTAAATTTATCCAAATACGCATCGCAAACTTCCTTCATGTTTCTTGCGTACAGAACGTTCGTCATTTTTTTTTTACTTTAAAATTTTTTAAAAAAAATTTATTATCCACCATGGATTTTTTCTCATGTTTTTATTTTACTTTTAACATTTTATTTTTTATTTTCCACTTAGAATTTGGGCGGTCAAAATTAGTCAATCATTTTACAGGTGACTTTATTTGCATTTCTTTATTAAAGTTATACTATTTTTTTTTGTTAAATTTCAAAGGTTTAGACTTATTTGCAATTGAAGCAAAGGTGAGAACTTTTCCCGCAATTAACCCAAAAAGAAAACACATTACAATTTACTTATCTTAATTATTTATCTCAAATCGAAGACTAATGTTCATAATTCATACTGTCTTGGACAACAATGCGTGATTAGCGGCAATTTCTGAGTTTCTTTTTTAGATCTTAAACGAGAAAATATCAATTTTGGTCCTATATTTTTTTCAAACTCCAATTTTAGTCCTGTAACTTTTGTTATTTTCAATTTTAGTCTTTTAGTTTCAATTTTGGTCATATAACTTTTAAATTTTCAATTTTAGTCCTATAAGTTTCAAATTTAATCCTGTATCTTTTTAAATTATCAAAATTAGTCATGTATCTTTTGAAATATGATATAATTTATAATACGACTAATTTTGAAAATTCAAAAAGATGCAGGACTAAATTTGAAATTTATAGGACTAAAATTAAAATTTTTAAAAATTACTGGACCAAAATTGAAACTAAAAGAATTAAAATTAAAAATACTAAAAGTTATAGGACTAAAATTGAATTTTGTAAAATACACGGGACCAAAATTGATATTTTCTCTATCATAAACTCTTTTTAAACTTTTGCACGTTGCTGCATTTATATCTCTGTCACAGCAATTCACATTGAAGAATTAAGCTATCCAACTACAGATCTCCCAAAAAAATTCGACTTTTAAGCTCCCCAAAATTTCAAGAATCTTGAGTACTTACCTGTAGTTACTATGTATAAATTCAAACCCACTTCAAAATCTCTTCTATCGCACTTAATTATCTTGTTACTCTTCTCCCCCTTCACTTTTACAGCAGTATTATCAGAAGAAGAAGATGGTGGTGATCTGGAAGCCATTGAAGAACTCATAGCGATAGATGATGAACAAGCAACCGGAGAAAATTCACAGCAGACATCCCATTATGAAAGTAGGAATTTTGAAAAGAAATCTGAGGTTTTGAGTAAAGCACAAAGAGTAGTTCTTGAACTCAATGGTGATAATACGAAGAGAACAATTGATGGAAATGAGTATGTTCTGGTGTTGGGTTATGCCCCCTGGTGTAGCAGAAGCTCTGAGCTGATGCCCAGATTTGCTGAAGCTGCCAATGTGTTGAAGGGTTTAGGGAGTGGGGTTTTGCTTGCTAAGATTGATGCAGAGAGGTATCCCAAAGTGGCTTCAGATCTTGGAATTAAAGGGTTCCCTACTCTGTTGTTGTTCATCAATGGCAGTTCTCATCCTTACACTGGTGGATATTCGTCGTAAGTACTTGTTTATTAGCTGATAAACTCTTTCTTTATAAGCTTAACTGTTTAATATGCAACTGCGAAGATTGGTAGAGTTTGATTTTAAGCAATTTGTGTAAATTCAATAACTCTGTGTGCTTTTGTTGTTTGAATTATAAGAATTATGATCCTGAACTGGAGTTTTGATTGGGAAGAAGATTATCTTGTTTTTGATTTATATATGTTATGTATCAACTGCTAGGTATTGAAAACTTGTCTTCAGTTGAATTTTGCAGTGTTTACAGATTGTCATTAACTCAATAGAAATGTGTTTTGTTTGTGATATCTGCACTTGTATGGAGTTTTCACTTGTTCAAATTTGGTGAAAAGGGAAGAACTTGTGCTATGGGCAAGGAAGAAAACGGGGGCGCCTGTAATTAGAATAAACTCGGTAGCTGAGGCAAATGAATTTTCGAATCAGCATTCTATGTATGCGGTTGGGCTATTTGATAAGTTTGAGGTACGTGAGTGTTGAAAACCTGAAATTATTGCAAGTTAGTGTAGATTTTGAAACTAAGTATTGGATGATATCTTCTAGCTCAATACTTTTCCACAGTAGATATCTTTACTTTTGTTCAACAGAATTTGTAATGGATATCATTAGGGCTATATTGCATACTGAAAAAGACAGCATTTCCAGTAAATTATGTTTGATTTTTACTCATTTCTTAGTGTATGTAACTGTATAACCTTGTCTTTTATATTCACTAAAGGGTAGTCATTGTCAGTTGTTTTGTTCAACAGAATGTGAAGTCATTCTTGTCTATCATTTGAGAAATAATATCTTTCTTGATGTTCCTAAACATGTTATCCCAATAGATTAGTTGAAGCCTTTCATGAATTTGATTTAATTGTTCTTGCTTATGTAAACGTACTAAATCACGGACAATATATTCAGGGGACTGATTATGAAGAATTCGTTAAAGCTGCTGCAGCTGACAATGAAATTCAATTCATTGCAACAAGCAGCACAGAGGTAGCAGAAATGTTATACCCTGTCGACAAGCTTGCAAAACCTTTTCTTGGTCTTGTGAAAAGTGAACCAGAGCGTTATTCCTCATTAGGTAAGCTGCAGTCGATGGTTAAATTGCATCTGAACGAGTTTTTAAGTTTATCTAGAAATCTGGAATCAGTTTTCATTCGGATTGTTTGCATAAAAAGTTCTTCAGCTCCGTGGTTCTATTGATTTCGCGTTATTTCCTTGAATTGTTTATACTGAAGAGTCAACTGTTGTGGTGTGCAGATGGAAACTTCAGTCTCGACAGTATCTTGAATTTTGTGGAGAATAACAAGTTCCCGTTAGTTACTATAATGACTGAGCTCAACTCTGCTAAAGTATACTCCAGCCCAAATAAACTGCAGGTTGCTCTTCCATCAAGATATTTTTGAATTTATCTTTATTCAGTTTCCTGATTATAGAAAACCAATTAGCTAATTGGTTAGAAATATTTTTCTTCATTGTTTATGAAGAGCATCAGAAAAATAGAAACTAAATGTATTTCTCCTGCTAAAATACTGAAGATCAATGAGATTAGTTTGATCTAATTCTTAACATAGAAGTTATCCTCACATGGAAACTAAGACACCAAGTAAACTGATTGAAGCGAACGTTATAAGCATATCTAATTATTGTCATGATAGCATGAAAATAACAATTGTTGTATCATTTGTGATTTGGTGAAAAGTGTATATGCAATCATTATATGTTTGGTTTCGTGAGTTTCATGAAAAAAATGCATTTTTAATCTTGATTTGATATCAAATAGGTGTATATATTTGCTGAGGCTGATGATTTGACGAAGCTTTTAGAGCCTTTACGAGATATAGCGAGGAAGCTTAGGTCACAGGTTGAGTAAACTCAAGATTGCTCTTCTTAATTTCTCTTTTTATCATCATGTAGTCTTAAGATCTTTCTCATGTATGGCAATGGCAGGTAATGTTTACAGCAGCAGATATCGAAGAGGACAACCTGGCAAAACCCTTCCTGACATTATTTGGTCTAGAAGAGTCCAAAGATACTGCTGTAAGAGCCATAGAAACTAGTAATTCGTGCATTTCTTGTTCGGTTTCTGGTTTAATTTCTCAACATGTTCACTTTTGCTTTTTTTTTTTTTTTGTCTATAGGTTATTGCTTTTGACTTTAACACAAACTCCAAAAATCTGTTGGAATCAGATCTCACACCAAAAAACATAGAAGTAACAAAATTCATCTGTCTGATCTCGGTTTTTAAGTATCATATTTTCTAGTTTCGAAAATCATACATGTTGGCATTGCAGGATTTTTGTACGGCCCTCGTACAAGGGACATTGACCCCATACTACAAATCACAACCAATTCCTGATAATGTGAGTTTCTCATACAAGAAGCCCAGTTGAAGCTTTGTCCTCTTTATATTATTGCAAAGTTGCAGTCAAAGCATTTTATTGCAGTGGTTCTGCTGGTTATAGATATTTCAATTACATGCATATCTATCTAATTTGATGACTTAGCAACTCCATTCAAAATTTGTAAATTGCAGGAAAATGCTGGTATTCTGACTGTTGTGGGGAAGACATTCAATGACTTGGTCCTAAACAGTCCTGCAAACATAGTATTGGAGGTTTGTGCAACTTTATACTTCAAATTTTTACTCGTTCTTTCGTAATTTAGTTGGAATTTAATGTGAAGGTTAGTGTGGAACTTATGGTGATTTCTCATTTCTTATATTGATGAAGACTTGAAGTCTTGACCACACTGTTCTTTTAGGTGCATACACCATGGTGCATTACCTGTGAAACGACGAGCAAGCATGTAGAGAAATTAATGAAACATTTCAAGGGGTTGGATAACCTTGTCTTTGCAAGGATAGATGCTTCAACAAATGAACATCCGAAACTGCAGGTCAAACAATGCATCTATTTTATCTCAATTTTTTACATTATAACTCCATCCAGTGGGATCCTTTGATCGAGATTTTCTTTTAAAGTCGTGATTCTTTAAGGTGCAAGTCATATTTTTTGCACTTTAACAAACTACGCAAGGATTTGGGGTTAACTATTTGCGTGATATACTTGTTTTTGCGGTCAGCTGAGACATTGAGATGTATTTGCAGGTTGAGGACTACCCAACTTTACTCTTCTACCATGCAAACGACAAATCGAATCCGGTAAAAAACTGATGTCATTGAAACTGTATTCATTGTCTTTCCATCTCTTTTAGCTCTGATTTTGTGATGTCTAACATCCACAGATTAAGCTCCCAACAAAATCCAACTTGAAGGATTTAGCAGCACTGATCAACAAAAATTTGAAAAGTCAGGATTCTGTGGCCAAAGATGAACTTTAATCAATATTTGACATACATTAGTACAAGCTGATTTCGCCCTTCGAAGGCCATACGATGAGCAAAAGTAGTATAATCCACACTTAGATGCAACTCTCTATGCACTACCTAATAGTCCCATCAGCGGAACGTATATCGGTATATGTGCATGTCCGTATACCTTGTTGCACAGGTCTGTGAATCTGATGATTCCCTTCATGTAATCTTGTAAGAAGTTTGACAGATTTTGGAATATATGCTTCTACTTAAAACTGTTTACCAATACAGGCTTTTGGTACTCATTATGTTGTCGTTTTTGGGCTGTACTTTGCAATGTAAGTTCTTGTCTTCAAACATTCATGTTTTGACAAATTCCCATGTGAGACGTGTAATGTTAGACGATCGGTATCAAAGGGAGTTGCAATATATTCATAGCATCAGAAGTGTAGTTTTAGCAACAAGACATTGCTTTATCTTCTTCACTAGATTGAGATGGAAACTCTAGTTTTCAATACTTTTTGCAAGGATACAAGGTTTTACTGTTAAAACCCTCATGGAATACTTCACATCAAGACCTTCAACAAAGGGCTTCTTACACTATGACGAGGAAACAGGACAGAGTGTTGCTAGACAAAAGAACTAAAGTCTGTACATCAAGCCATCTTTGGACAGCAACTAAGGCTGGTATTCACAGATGTTGTAAAACCACATGTATGCTTTGCCATCATGGTTTCCAATGATGGTTGCTATGCCAACCCAACCTGTCGAACGGACGTTGCAATGGAAACATTATTTTCAAACCATAAACTCTCGCCAATAATGAAATGCGAGAATGAAACATGAATGTACCTAGTGAGATCGCGCTCACAAAGATTGTGAACGCCAAAATAAAGATGATCAAAGACGCTCTACCGAGTAGACTAACAATCTTCCGGACCACATGTTGCCCTACCAATGCAGCAAAGGTAGCCACTGCAACGAAATACAAGGCTGCAAGAGAAGAACACAGATGTTTCTATCAAAACGAGAGCAGTGAATATTGTAGATAGAGTGATTGGTTGTCGGATAACATACCGTATGTGGGAGGAAAACGCCTCAAGAGGTAATACTGAATCACAGACATGGATGCTGAAAATGTCATGACCAGAGTTGCAGTGGCACTTGCTACCTACCATTCCAAGAACTCAAAACATGTAATGATTTGCTAAAGATTACAACTCACTATGTTTATAGCATTCTACTACACGATAAGGGCTCATTTGGAACACACCTGTGGTGGAATTCCCAGCTCAAGAAACAATGGACATAAAATGAACCCTCCTCCGAGGCCTAGTAGGCCGCCTACTATGCCAGCCAAGATTCCGCAAATACAGCAAAGGACCAGCTGATGAACTGTCCAATTAATGCCTACTTCGCCACTGGATTCGATCACTGTCCAACCCTTGTACAAACAGACTGCCTGATATCCA
Organism: Pogostemon cablin; assembly: GCA_023678885.1. NCBI lineage: Eukaryota > Viridiplantae > Streptophyta > Magnoliopsida > Lamiales > Lamiaceae > Pogostemon > Pogostemon cablin. Next base: position 2,589,126 of record CM042961.1, read on the forward strand.
GAGGCTCCAATGGTAACAGGTATCTAACAATGAAAAGGAGGAGCTGTAAGAAATTCTTGAAAATATTTACTTGAAGTGTAATTGAGTGTTCCCTTTTGTTTTGTTTTGTCAGAGGTTTTACCTGCAGTGATGTTACTATCCAATATGCGGTTGAACAAGTGGCTGGTATGTCCTGAAACAAGATTAAGTGTTCTAAGGTGAACAAAAAAAAAAAAAAAACTGAAAAATTAGCAGAACTATTTGAGGATGAACCTTGATGACATGAAGTAAGAGGATGCAGACCCAAATGGCGAAGAGAATGCCGAGCTTTTTCCAGTAGACATTGTCGATTACTGATACCTGTGGAGGCGCGATATCAACCTCCTAAACTAGTATTACACAAGGGCAAAGTTCGTGTTTCGTTACCTTCAATTCCTTCTGTTCAATGATATTCGTTCCACTACTTTCCTCATCTGAAGATTGAGGTAGAGGCTTGTATGCATGTTTTTCACCTCCATTATCTGATGTTTGAATCAATATAAGAAAACAAATACCAGAAAAAAAAAACACTTAATATTCAAGGGCTTATCTACTCACATTCGAATTTGATTCCTTCAGCAGCCCCCTGTGTTTGGAAGGAAGAGAGTAATAAGTTTAGACGAATTACTAATTTTTATGTTTTAATTTGTAATGAGGTGTTTTAAGAAGTGATCAAATCAGACAACCTTCTTCATTATTGTTTCTTTCTTCCATGTTTCAACTCCCTTGAAGAACGCCTTGGTCGAAGTTCCTATGAACAGAACTATCAGCAACACGGTGATTATCCATTCCGCGAAGATCACATTGAAAATAACACCAATGCTGATTCCAAGAACCAGCATTGGTTGGAAAAGAAGAGCTAGATCATAGTCGATGATGGGAAGTCCGAGGAATGGATGACGAAGCTTAATGTTGTAGTAAACGGTCGCTAATGCAGCACCCGTTATCATACCTAAACGTAGAAACATGAGGATTGAAGCCTACTCAGTTTGTGATCAAGTAATGTAAATGTACACTGAATCTAGCATGCATTTTTGGGTTTGTTATAATGTAAGAACTAATTGTTCAGCAATGACTAATCTTGATTCTAGAGCTACAGTTGTCTCAATGTAATGTATTACTCACATAACATCAAGAATGTAATGAAAACCAAATAACAATGATCAAAATAAATTGTCCAAACTAACATAGGTTCTTACATTTTGATATAGCAGTTGATGTTTTCGGGTCAAACCCGATTATCAGGGTGAGCATCGGAACAAAAATGCCGCCGCCACCAACGCCGCCTACGCTGCCAAGAGCAGCACCAAAGAAGCCAATCACAGTAGCCACAACAATCCTCCACCCAAATTCCATATCCTGAAAATTTTCCAACATGTATTAGTTTCATTACACCTAAAATCTTGCTAAAATTTACACGTTTAAGATTTTCAGATGCTCACAGGCCAAATATGTTGCAATAACATATCCTTATGTTGTTCCAAGAAACTGATGATTCTGGTAAAGTAACCAGATTCAGTGTTCTCAGGGGCCCCATTTCTTCTTGCAACAACTTGCACTAAATCCTCTTGTGCTGAAACAACCCCACAAGCAAGAACAAGTAAAACACACAAAGTCAAAGCTGTTCTTCTTGAAATCTTCTTACATTCTTCCCCAATCTCAGCCATCAAAACCCTAAATCTTGTTCTCCACCCTGTGCAAAATCAACAGCTGTTCTTAAAGACCCATGTACTAGAATCAATCAACTAAAAAAAAGCAACCAAAGATCAAAGAATTCAGATAAGAAAATAGCTCAAAGAGACCAACTAATGCAAGAATTGTTCCTCTCAAAACAGCTATAAAGAATACATCAATAATTCACAGAAAAGTCAAAAGTTTCACAAATAGAAGCCTCACGTTTTTCTTCTCTTTAATATGCAATCTCTCTGCAACCCTCCTCCTGTGATTCATCCACCATGAGAGAGAACAAAAACTCTGCTGTCCTAAAAACCCCTTTTGTCTGAAACTCCAGTACTCTGCTTTTTTAGGGTTAATCCTCTGTATCCAAAAAACACAGCTGTTACTTTCACAAGGAATATCTACCCAAATCTTGAAAACTGAATTCCCACAAATTTTCATCAATCTTCCTCTATTCTCTCTCTTGCATCTTCTCAACTGAATTAATAATGAAATAAAAGAATCTATGTGGCTGATGTGGCTCTGGTTCTTGGAATTATGGGGCAGTGCATTTAATAGAAATCAATGCAGAGTTAGAAAAACTACAGCTTCCTTAACAAGTACTTATAATTAAAGCAGCTAATGGTAATAACTGCTCACATACACTGTTTGAATCGGCAAAATTTTACTACTAACAATAATTCAAGAAAAGAAAACTTGAATGTGATCATCAACTTGCTGTTTTTAATTGTGACCATTCAAGGATATAATAAATCCGAGTGCCAACTGCTTATAAATACCACAACATTGCATGATCTAAGTAGGGCCACATTATATGTATATGTACGGATGATAAGTACTTAAATAACTAAAGAGAAATTTTTTTTAAAAATATTATATTTATTATTTACTCTTTTAACTCTTGACTAGCCTACTCTTTCTTCTATGAATCAGACATGCTTCAGTATATTTGTTCAAACAAAATTACACACTCTATTTTAAATTTTTATTCCTTCATCAAGAGTAAAAAATTTATGCAGAAATTTTATAATTTTGAAGATCTTTAATTTTATTATTATTATTATTTTATATATTTGAACCTATTATTATTTAATTTCAGATGAATAAAAAATGTGTGGTGTGTTGAAAATGTTTGGAGACTTCAGTGGTCATATTTTACAGTCTTATGTAGCACTCCAAAGAATTAGTAATTTTTTTCTAATTTGAGTTTGACATTTAATATAATATTTAATACTCCCTCCGTCCCACGTATTTTTACCCACTTTCCATTTTGGGGTGTCCCACGTATTTTTACCCATTCCATTTTTGGCAAAAATACATAATATTTTATTACCTACTTTTTACAATCCCAACAACTTTAATTACTTTTTTACACTTTATTCATCATTCCCAATAACTTTATTCACTTTTTCTTTTTAAATTACTAATTTATCCCTACTTTCTCTTACATTATATATTAAAAAAATAAAACGTCTTAATCTCCGTGCCCGTACAAACGGGTAAAAATACCCGGGACGGAGGGAGTACTAATGTCTGTTCGATACACCAGCAGGTCCACCACTACGTTACAAGAAAGGCCCTCCACCAATTATACCAATATTATTAAATCTACTTTTTTTATGAGTTTGAAGATGTTGTTACTTGTAGCATTAGAAATGTAGAATATGCACGATTCCCAATAATATTAAATTAAAATAAAGAACTATAGTATATAGAAATATCATATCAGGGTCCACATCTCAACGTTTTATACGTGAAATTATCAAAGCAATCCAACTTTGTCACAATAATGACCAATTCAATCGAGATGCAAGAATGTACTCAAAGACATATATATACAACAAAGGAGAGTACGAAAAGCACTTTTTAAAGATTGGAGATATAGCAATTAGCAACACCGAAAGAGAATGTTATGACTTAAAAAATATATTGGAGGATTAAAAAATCAATATCAGCAACACCGAAAGAGAATGTTATGACTTGAAAAAAATATTGGAAGATTTAAAAATCAATTATGGAATTGGTTACACATTTTATATTTTGTTTAGTCTATCTAAGAGTTTACAAGATTAATGGATTAGTCCTAAAGTGGTAACACTCTTACCAAACTAATTTACTAATAAAATTTTACCTTATAAATAAATAAACAAACTCACTAAAGTTTAGAATAATTATCTTAATTAATTTCAATGAATAATTTCATACAATAGAATGATCGGTAGAATTATTAGTCGGTAATTATGGAAATTTTAATGGAGCAGTGGTGTTAAGTGGTAGTTTGCAGGAAACGTTAATTAAGTATTTAAAGGCATGATTTTCTCGCATAATCTCTTCACCCATACGGGTATTAATGCACCTTTGTCGGTGTGTACAACATATGATGTTACTTTTTTATTTTGACGGTGTACCTCACCATTAGGGGCCCTCACCGCCCCTGACCTGTGGATTAGTGGAGAAGGTAAATCGCAGGATGTGTCTCAAGTGACTTATAGGTATTAATGCACCTTTGTCGGTGTGTACAACATATAATGTTACTTTTTTATTTTGATACCTTTGTCGGTGTGTACAACATATGATGTTACTTTTTTATTTTGATAGTGTACCCCACCATTAGGAGCCCCACCGCCCCTGACATGGGGATTGGTGGAGGAGGTAAATCACAGGATGTGCCTCAAGTGGCTTATAGGGAGGGCTCACTGTTAAACGTGTGCTTGCAAGGGGCCAAATCCATGCCAAATGCAGGATTCGAACGCCCACCCTCAGCAACCAAGCTCAGCTGGAAGGCCTTTCCACCCTCCCCTCTACCACTTGAGCTATGCCTGTCGGTGTGTACAACATATGATGTTACTTTTTTATTTTGATACCTTTGTCGGTGTGTACAACATATGATGTTACTTTTTTATTTTGATAGTGTACCCCACCATTAGGAGCCCCACACCTTTGTCGGTGTGTACAACATATGATGTTACTTTTTTATTTTGATAGTGTACCCCACCATTAGGAGCCCCACCGCCCCTGACATGGGGATTGGTGGAGGAGGTAAATCACAGGATGTGCCTCAAGTGGCTTATAGGGAGGGCTCACTGTTAAACGTGTGCTTGCAAGGGGCCAAATCCATGCCAAATGCAGGATTCGAACCCCCACCCTCAGCAACCAAGCTCAGCTGGAAGGCCTTTCCACCCTCCCCTCTACCACTTGAGCTATGCCTGTCGGTGTGTACAACATATGATGTTACTTTTTTATTTTGATACCTTTGTCGGTGTGTACAACATATGATGTTACTTTTTTATTTTGATAGTGTACCCCACCATTAGGAGCCCCACACCTTTGTCGGTGTGTACAACATATGATGTTACTTTTTTATTTTGATAGTGTACCCCACCATTAGGAGCCCCACCGCCCCTGACATGGGGATTGGTGGAGGAGGTAAATCACAGGATGTGCCTCAAGTGGCTTATAGGGAGGGCTCACTGTTAAACGTGTGCTTGCAAGGGGCCAAATCCATGCCAAATGCAGGATTCGAACCCCCACCCTCAGCAACCAATCTCAGCTGGAAGGCCTTTCCACCCTCCCCTCTACCACTTGAGCTATGCCTGGGGCTGTTACTTTTTTTATTTTGGACAAAGAAAATGTACTCTTGGAAGTTTACACTTTGCTTTTCTTCTTTCTTTTTTTTTTATTATTATTTTTTTAAGAAAGTAAATTTTATGAGATTTTCTTTAATAAATAAAATATAGATTAGTACATGTGTCAGGTAGAAATAAATTTACGAAAATAAAATATATTTAAAAGTTATTTTTGTATATTACCTTATTGAGGAGTATGTAGTATACGATAGTAGAAAATGTGCAAATGGAATGAGAGAAATATATTTATTAGAAAAAAAATTTGTTTTTTTTAATTGTGTTATAAATATTTTTTACCTTTTCTATTTGACATTTTTTTAAAGAAAATCTTTGCATGCTGAATGCATAAAGGTCTTATGAACAACATAAGCTAATTATGTTTTTTTTTTTTGAAAAAAAAAATGTATTCTCTTTAATCTTCACATAATAATAACAACGACTATGATTGCAAAAGTTTAATGATGGGCGTTTAAAAAAATTGAGTAATTTTATGTTTCTCGTGAGTTTAATTAATTAATTAAGTATCAAAATTTAAAATTAAATAGTCCACGCACCCTTTTATTTAAATTACTTCTAGGATCACAAGCATAATAAAATATAAATTTAATCATGCAAATGTTAGAATATTAGTTAGTTAGTACATAAATGTCATCATGTTGCTAGCAAGTTTCTATTAAAGTATAGATTGCACCATCTGTAGTCCACTTCAAAAATTTTAATCACTATAAATAGCATAGAATAAATTAAATCAAACAATTACTTAGATCGTAAACAAAGCTAATTTCTATTATATCATACGTAGTAGTATAATTTTAGATTAAATTAAATTAAGTACAATTAAAGCTAAATATAGAATTAAATGGAAGTCACTCATCTCCAAATATGGTGTTACGAAGTTTCGTGGAAGTTGCCATCAACTTCACAACTTTTGGACAAAATTTCATTTGAAAATGGTATTGTGTAAAAGACAAAAAGTATTTTAGGTTGCATTTTGGATTCACTACCTTTTGAGAATGAACGAAAAAAATATCACATCAAAATCGGACATGTATGTATTTAAAATACATAATTTTTATTTTAATTTTAGTATGAGTATATTTGAAATGCACCCTGCTCATATCTTGAGTGGATATATTAAAATTTTCTTTATATAGTACTTATAATTCAAGAATTCTTATATTTTCATTTGGGGGATGATTAGAATATGAATAAAACAAAATATGTGTTGAAAATATATATGACTTAAAATATGTGAAATGAAATGAGTAGAGAAAGTAGGTGTTGCAATGAAAAAGGAAAACATGGTAATAAATGGTGAAGAAGATGTCATGATCAAATTTTTGGTAGTTTGTTCATGAATTGTCAATTCGAAATGAGAATAATGTCCTTTATTTGTCAATACTAGATTACTTACATTCTAATGCAATATTTATGTGTTTAGTATTTAAATTTATGGTTAATAATGTTTTGTTAATAAAAATTCTCTCCTATAATACGAATAAATGTAATATGGACGGTGAGATGAGTCAATACATTATCAAAACATGCTTATATAGAATAAAGTATACTACTGATTAGTACTTAAAACATGATTTTAATAAGATATACTCCTTCCGTCCCACCCAAATAACATCATTTTATTATATTGGACGTCACATCCAAATTGTAGCATTTTCCTCTTTTAGTAAAAAGGGTCCATCGCTACTCATCACATCTCTCTAATACACCTACTCACTTTACATAAAATAATAATACTCCTTAATCTACGTGAAAAAAACAAATGAGTCTAAAGCCCATCACATCTCTCTAATACACTTACTCACTTTACATAAAATAATAATATTCTTTAACCTACGTGCAAAAAACAAATGCATCTCTTTAGACGAGACGGAGGGAGCATATATTTTAACATACTAAAATCATACTCTCGCAACAAATTTTGTCTTTATTTTATTGAGACACATTAATCAAACTTAATACTCCAATTTATTAATTTAATTAAAACAAACCACCATTTTTTTGTGTTATTATGTGAAATATATTTTTGCAATTGAGTGCAGATTATTATTATTTTTTTTTTTTGGAAAATACGATTTTTAACAAATGTTAAGAATTACTCTTGTAGAATAAGGGTTAATATTATTTTAAAAGTAAAATTCGACATTTAAAAACATAATTATTATGTCAAGAATAATTGTATGCTGTACACAGATTTATTGCAAAAGTATTGTGAAAATTATAATTTCTAAAATGATATGAATATTGATTTGGAGTATATGGTTAGCTTTCATTTTTTTATTATTGGGTGGTTCCAAAATGCTTCAATTAATGGTTGATTTTTAAAATATGCCAATCAAAATCCAAATTTTTTTAAAAATTTATTAAACAAAATATTATAGCAAGTTACATTTTTTAAAAATAAAGCATTGAAAGTAACATTATTTTAAACCTCAAATAACAATATAAAACACACCCCAAAAAAAAAATGTTAAAGTCTGAAATGAAAAGTTAAAAGGCCTGAATTTACAACTTAATAAGGCAATGGACAGATAATGAGATAGCTACTTTAATCATCAGCATATTGAGAATATATACCAACAGATCTGACTAATTTACAAACAATTAACATAACCTCAGCTCATAATTAGGAAAAAAATGTAGAGAAGTGAAGGAAAATGAAAAATGCAGCCTATATATCACTGAATAGTGTCTTGAGTTTGTCTTAGACTTCACTGCTTGAGCCGGAAGGCCGACGGCCAAAGTCGCTAGTCGGTCCGCTGCACTCACTTGTGGTGTGTTCGACGCTTTCTAATGCCATCTTCTTGAATTTAATTAGGTCTTCTTTGTACTGTGTTGTGTCGTATGAGACATCATAGTCTGAGCTCTCATGAGAGTCATATGTTCTGCTGTGCCCGGGTTTAATGCCCTCGATCAAGTCACTGAGAGGTGTTGTACCTTCCAATGCTCGGAGTATCTGATTGGGAGAAGTCGAAGAGAAGGAGGGTACAAGTGGTTCAAATGGTGAAAAGAGATGGGATGTTGTTTGAACAAATATAAGTTAGATGTACCTGACTCATCTTTGGCCTACGTCGGGCCAAATGGCGCACACAGACAGAAGCACAGGCAACCATCCGAGCCATCTCAATTGAGTCGTAATCTTTGAGCAACCTTGGATCAGCCACACTATCAAAGTGGTTATTTTCCAAAGCTTGTGAAAGCAAGGGTCTTGCCTATATTATTAAGAAATATTTCAAGCAATTAGCATCACGAAGCTCTCCAGCAAAAACAACAAGGAATGAAGTGAAGAACAGAAACCAAGTAAAAAAGAAATGGAAATCATAATTATGACACACATGAATTGAAATTAAAAATAAGAAGGGAGAAAAGGATGCACATCTTTTCTCTTAATCCAATATCATACATACAATGGTAAATTTGTAGAGAGTGTCTCACCCAATCAACGATATTATCATCAAGGTAGTTTTCCGATTTATCAATTGGTCTGCGGCCTGTGATCAACTCCAAAAGCACAACGCCAAACGAAAAAACATCTGACTTTTCCGTCAGCTTTCCAGTTAGAGCATATTCTGGTGCCAAATAACTGTATAGGGCAGAAGAGGCATGATTTCATGATGTGACAAATAAAATAGATATATTAACTTGAGTTCAAATTTTACTGCATATGCATCACTATCATGGAGAGAGAAGAAAGTTAATCTCCAGTAGCTTACCCGAAAGTTCCCATTACACGAGTGGAAACATGAGTATCAGTATCTGAATAGAACCTAGCCAGCCCGAAATCTGCTACCTAATTTATAATATCCAATGATGAATAAGATTTCATTTACTGCTACAGTTAATTAGTCCCAAATTGAGCATAATTTAGTGCATAGCTATAACTACATTTTAGCAAATTAGCTGATATAAATTGAACACTACAACAAGAAGTTTTATGTAGAGATCAGGGACTTTACATTCAGCATCAATAGATAAAACCACTGATTCATATTGTATAAAACCCTCAGAATATTTATTTTAACCATATATACAGGAAACAGACATGCTGTCAATTTGCAACAATCAAGTGATCAGACAGAAAATAACAAACAAATATGTACTGAAACAGAACCGTATACCTTTGCCTCAAAGTTTTCATCAATAAGAATGTTAGATGATTTGATATCACGGTGTATAATTTTAGGATGACCTGCATATTTCGTTGAATATCAGTATGATTGAAATCTACCAAATGATGCCATAAGCATAAAGATCAAGAAAAAGAGTAGGAGAAGACTCACATTCCTCATGCAAATATGCCAATCCTTTTGCAGAGCCTATAGCAACTTTTACCCTAGTAACCCAGTTCATAGGGGGTTCCCCTTTCCCTGCATTGTTTGTCTCTCTGGTAAGACAATAATTTGAGAAGGAGATGGAACTAGGATTTGGAGGCACAAAATATGAACACAACGAATTATATCATGGCTTGGTACAATATAGTTAAAAAAAAAAAGGATTTGCATGTGGCAAGAAAAAATTGTATGTTGTTCTAATGTTCTATTTGTCAATAATATATGGAGATCTGCATTCATTCAGGTTCCACAACACTATACTAATAATCGGTGAAAATAATTTGCACAAGCAGTGACTATTGGTAATTTCATGAAAACATAATGGAAACTTATGGTTCCTACACAAGGTCTTTTAGCATAGGGTGGTTGAGCTATTCATAATCACGTCAATTACCCTAACCATAAATTTTCAGTGATCTATGAAACTGAAGGATGAAAGTATAAAGAATTGAGTTCCATCCGTGCTTACCACGCAAGTGGAACTCCAAGGTCTGATTCGGAACATATTCATAAACCAACAATCTTTGAATCCCTGAAATGCAGTGCCCAAATAGTGATACTAAATGCTTGTGATTAACACGACTTATAGTATCAACCTCCGCCTGAAATTCACGCTCCCCTTGACCACTCCCAGTCTTCAATTGCTTAATTGCAACCACTCTTCCATCACGGAGCACTCCCTTATGAACATATCCAAAGCCACCTTGCCCAAGAAGGTTTGTGCCAGAGAAATTGTCCGTTGCAAAAGCAAGTTCTTCATATGAGAATGCAGTTTTTGTGAAATTCAAACAAGTGTCAGGGGCTACTTGAGGAAAAGGCTCTGTCCGATTCCCGCTGCTAACAGATGACATTGTTGAAACAACTGATGGAGCACTGATCTTTGAACGGACAGAAACATTTACAGCTAATGGCGGAGCAGGCTGCTGATTGTACTGTGGACCATTAAACCGGTCATCTATAAAAACAAAAGAACTAATATTAATTTGAAAGTACAGAATAATAAAACAAAACAGAGGGGTGTGGTACTTCAAACAAGAAACAAGGATGTCACAGAATCAATTATTTCATTCTATTATTCTTCAAAGTCTTAGCATTTCTGTTCTAATAAAAAAAAAAATTTAGTTGCTGCATGAAGTCCTAGGTGAAGATCCTAGTTTGTTGCACTTAGTACAGTTTTCTAAAACTGAGATATTCTGAAGGATTTTGAAATCAGCACCTGCAATCGAATGTTTTCCAATACTTTCTGCATACCAGAATAAAGACCTGGACACGGCTTGATGATCCCCTGAAAGTACTCATGTTTCTTTTGCACATTCACATTGGAAAGAAACAGAATTAAGAGAAAAAAAAAACTACTTAATTCAAGAAAAAACTTAACATTACATTTTTGTTTTTCCCAACTTTCAAAAGAAAATGAATACTTAGCTTGAGTATAAAAGAGTGAGGGACCATACTAACTCCAGATATCACATACAAAATCAAAGAACAATGTTATTGGAGTATTGTTTTTATATTGAGCTGTATCTTTGCATTTGATTTTGTGCTGTTAACTTCCATTATTTTCCAAGATAATTATCAGGGGTGCTACGAAAACCTTCTACAAACTAATCCAATCGATGATTTTCCACTTTTCATAGGAAACATAATATGATGAAATTGGAAACTCAAGAATTCACTGTGAGAAATTCTACATGCTTCATAGCAGCCACCCATATTGAATTCTATAGCATATTAAATGACTAAAAGAAATATAGCTTAATTTCTAATGCTCTTAAACTAAAGAAAATAAGTTCCAAACTAAATAATTCGAAAAAACTCAATTATGTGACAAACAGGTAAAGACAACTTGAGTATTTGTCTGTATTAAGCCAACAAATCAACATAAAATATGTAAAAATTCAAACTTTGTATGTTATCGCAATTCATCCATACCATACTATCTATAATGCAAAATAAAATAAAAATATTCAATCAAAGAAGAATAACTATATTATTATACTAGAAAGCTTCATATTAAAATTAATCAACCTTTAGGCACCTCCGGCTGTGAATGGCCAAACGCAAATCCGTCCTTCGAAAGACGCTTCCTCTTCCTCCTGTACCAAACGACAAAAATACCCACGCAAACCAGCACGATCGCCCCACCTATCCCTATCCCGACGCCCAGAGCCACCAGTGTCGTACTATTAGTACTTGTCACCTGCGGAGGTCTCTCCACCGCTGGCGGTGTCATATTCTCTGGATGAGGCGGGGGAAACAGAAGAACCGCCGGAGAGGGCGGACTTAGCGGCAGTATCGGACCGGGAACAAGCCCCGGCGATGGCACCGGCGGCGGAGAAGACATTGCAGGTGTTCAACTTTTTTCAGATTTCAATATGTAATTACAAGAAAGCACCTTTTCGACGAATCTCACTCATTTCCTGGCGGAATTTTTCTAGAGAGAGAGAATGGGTTGCTTGGGACTGTAAAAGAACAACTTTAACACATACCGAGCATGGAAAGTGACTCCAAACGGCGTCGTGCGGTTTCCTTTCTCGCCTGTCAGTTGAGCAGACAGAGTGGCTGGTCCAAGGAGAACAAGATAACGTCGTTTTATGCCCCAACATTATAGCTCATGCCTTTTTAAATTTTAGGATATTTTCTTTTTATACTCGGCGTGATTTTGATTTATGTTAATCGCCAGTCACGTGCGTCCGTACCGAACTCATGTGATCGTTTTGCTTATTTGCGCCCTCACAAATAGCTTAGATACATGTATTTCTGTATATCTACACATTCATAATTCAGAGTTACTTGTACATTTATGTTTAATTAGTTTAATGTCTTTTAATGAAATTATAAGGTGTAACATCGTTTTAAAATATTGATTTACTTCCCCTTTATGCAAAATTGCATATACAATTTTGAAAAATATGCTACCAAAGGCTAATATATTTTGCCATATCTACAGAAATCAGTATCTTGATTAACACAAATGTATACCAAATTAGATTGGACATCTAAACTGATCATATACAAGAATGTTCAATTACATGAATTCAAAGCACCACCAACTAGGTAAAAGTAAATGCACAAGTATAATTTATAATGAAATAAGATATGAGAAACCAAAAAAATAAGTCTCACCAGATATATGGTCCTTAAGTTAGAAAATGGTTGACAATAGAGCAGTAATAAGGTTATATTACAACTTCTAATGACTATCAACTAAATGTAGAACATGATGGATCGCGCCTCCACACACTCGCAACCATGCTAGTCGAGGGTGTAGATGCATCGGGCGTGTGGTGTAGATGATGGCGTCTCTCCATGTCATCAAAATTATAAACTAGCCTTTGCTACTATCTCACAAATTCAGCAACTTCTGATAGATTACTGCCCCATTCTGAATGCCTGCTCCTAAATCCCTTAAAGAGATGGTTGTTTCTCCGGCCTTTTCAGCCAATTTCTTTGCCTCAATCAGCATCTGATCGAGCAAATGAGCATTCATAGCACGTCTCAGATTTACAGGGGTAAATTGGTCAATCATTTGGGCAATACTGTCGGTGCTACATGAAGCATCCAACTCAAAGCCACAAACCAAGTTGTTCTCTGCTTCATTTCTGGCCTTCTTCTCAAGAATCATAGCAAGATCTTCACATGTCAAGTCGTCAAATTGTAACCTCACTGAGAACCTTTTGTACAACTCGTTGTTGGACTTCATGTATTGGTTCAAGGCCTTGTAATTTCCAGCAAGTATCAATGCTGAGCTACCATCGTCCATTGCAGCTACGATCTCCTCCGATGTCTTTGGGTTGATGGGATCTTCTTCGTCTATGTTTACAAGCAGTACACCCCCTTCTGCATCTTTCATCTGATGATGTCAATGATTCTCTCTCTTATGCAGTGCGATTTTAGGGAACAAACTTCATTGATGCTCAATTTAAAGGTTCTTACCTTCTGATTTCCTTGCATTTCAGTCACGCTGTAGGAAGATAGAGCTCCAGCCAAATAAAATAGTTTAGCCAGAATTCGAGCTACTGTGGACTTGCCTTTTCGCATGTGGAAAATTTCGGTAAGGATAATAGAATAAAGTAAAAATTTCTGAAAATAAAAATGAATTTTAGACAAATTAATCAGCGTAATATGGAGAACAGATGACACAACTTTCTTTAAATCACTTGTGTCCACTGTTAAAACAACATAATATAAAAATCTTTCCCCTTCATTTATTCAGTTTCTAAAAGTTGGATCTTTGAAGAAAAAAATAGAGTAACAGAGATGCAACGTTTTCCAGTGAAGCAGTTTTGTCTTAGAGTTCATTCACGCTGAAGAGTCAAATCCTTTCATGTTTTTCCAGCCAGTTTTCTAATTTCTTCAGCAGTGAAACTTCTCCATGCTTATGATAACAGCTACATGCATCACATATCATGGCCAGTAATGCTCATAATTGAAAGAGAAAAAGAAAAAAAAAGTTTATTTATTCTTTTCTGGAAAATAGTTAAAGAGAAGGATCATGTTCATGTAAAGAATATATGAAAACTTGTTAAATATATACAAACACTGGTTTTTCATTGCTTGCCCATTTAACCATTGAATTATCAATTGGTGATTCTTAAAAAGAACAACATGCTGCTTATAATTTTCCATTTTAGTATAAAATCTTCTAAGATTTTCCAAGCTTCTTCATGATCTTTTTACAAGAATTTCTAGGAAAAAAAAAGATGCACATTGGCCAGTGAATTTAACCACTAAATGAGCCATTTAATTTCTAGATAATCAAGAAAAGTAAAGGGGAAAAAAAAACTTGATAATTAAAACAGTTAATATCTGCTAAGGAAGTAAATGTGAAGTAATTGAAAACTTTTCCTATCTGATCAGATTCTTCACTTCAAAGCAAACATCCATAAACTGCCTAATCAGCCATTAATAATCCTAATTCAATCAACCCAAACTCATAAACGCAGATTTTCTCATTAAATACAACAGATCCCCTAAAAAAAAATGCCAGCAAAATTAGCAATAATCGAGAAGCACGAATCATAAGCAGAGATTATTAAGCAGAGTTTAAACGACGATAATACTATTAGGAAATTAATAATGAAGTAGGACATTGAGGTAAACCTGTTCCATTATTTCCAATGAACACCATGTGAAAGGGTTTGGGGGGTACAACCCTAAATCCATTAGTGGCGTTCTTTTCAGCTTCAATTATTTTCTCCACAATCGCTTCCAACTGCTTCTTGATCTCTGGCAATCCAACAATACTGAAGATTTCATGTTTAACTTCATCCAACTGGTGGAAAAAAATCAACAAACAAATTATTTGGAAAATCAGTTTACTCAGAAAAAAGGGTGGGAAATCGCGAAGAACGTACCGTTGGAATATCTTCGTAATAAGTTTCGCAGAGAAAAATTGACATAATTTTTTGCAGGATTTGGCGAAACTGATTGCGTCAACTCAAACGTATACGAAATTAAAATTGAAATTGAACTGAAATACATGTATTCTTCCGAAAAGATGAAAAAATAGAGAGAGGTTTAAATTAATTACTTTTATTAATTGACGGCGAAAGCTCATTCGGTTCTCCATCTGAACACAACCCTCCCGCATCGTATTCTATTTAAACTTATATTATTAAGGGGTTTAAATTATAAAGTGGCAAGAAAATTACAAAGACGTACGGTGTCCTCGGGCACAAGAACCTCAATCATAATTGATTTGACTTGTGGAGTATAAATTATTTCCATCAATTAATCAATTTCTTTTTGTATTATCTAAATATCTAAATAATATAAATGTCAAAAAAAAAAAAATCTAAATGGAGTAATAATTTAAAAATAATAATACGTGTCGTGTCAAGATTTATGAAAATTTATTATTTAATTGTGAAATATATTTATTCCTTTTCTCGTTAAGTTTTCTCCATAATTGGATTCTTTTGAAAAAAAAATCATATAACAAACTTAAAATTTTCAAAAAATTAAAAAAAAGGAAAAGAAAGAAGAAATAATATTATGAATCAATATGAGTCCTACATTTGGTGTACCGATACATCTGGACGATTTTAACTATTTGATTATATTTTAATTCGATCTCAATTATCAAATATAAAATAAAATATATATTTTTTTAATTATCCACTCCCCTTATTTTAAACTACAGGTGCACTGAGTGCACCACGGAGTCACGATGGACCCTTAAGTCTTAATGCATAAATAAAAAAAGGTCAAAGTTAAAGTCTCAAGGGCTGTTTGGAGAAAAATAAGGAATAGATATGAGAATGAGAATGGGTCTGATTCCTCTCATTTATGAGAGGAATGATAGATTCCCAACAAATTGGGAATGAATCCCATAATAGTACAACATCAAACATTAAATTTTATTTTCATTCCCATTCCTTCTCTCAAATGTTCCCAAATAGACACTCCCTTAAACATAGCCAAACATATTCAACCCTCCCAATTCAAACAATTATATTCAATGTTATACAATAAAATGGATTAAATGAAATGGGTTTGAAAATAATTCATCAAAGTTACTTGCAATCATGTTTTGTTTGGGTTTGAAAATAATTCATCAAAGTTACTTGCAATCATGTTTTGTTTGAACCTCTTATACTGTTCTTTTCAATTTCTTTATTTTTAATTTAAAATTCGATGAGATGAATTAAATTAAATGCATATTTTATGAATTAATAATATTCATAAATCACATAATCTCATGTAACGATATATAAAAAGAATATCTTATGTTCGTGTATAATTGATTCGCTGCGAATAAGACCACAATTTTATTTTATAATTTATAATAATAATAAGAAGAAGAAGAATGTGTTTATTAAAATAGTGTATCAGTCTCATAACAGTTTTTACACTTTTCTCATTTATTTGTCCCATAATAACGTTTACTTTTTGAGAAATGACATTTTATCCAACAATCTCAAAAGTTACTTTAATTTCAAATTTGTTGACTCATTTTTCATACTCATAACATTACTTTACATTTTATTTATTATTTAAAAATATTACAATATATTCTTAAAAGTTAATAAAATTAGTTAAATAAACAACTTAATAGTTTAAGTTTTAGTATTTATTATTATTATCTAAAAATACTTACAACAATCTTGTTTAAGGTTTAAGATTTAGGACAAATATATTAACTTTAACTTGTGATAAGATAAGAACTAAATAGTTTTTTTTTTAGAAAATAAATTATACCATTGGTTACAACATTCACGGAATACATTGTGTTACAGGATTTTTTCCTACACTATCAATGAAATTCCATTAGAGATACTCTCTTTGTTAGATGGATTTTTTGTGAGACGGATCAACACACTACTAAAGTAGGTTTATTATATAGGTAAAGTATGCTTATTTATAGTTAAAGTATGTCAATAATGAATCATATTATAACACTATAAAATCATTATTTAATTTATCATTTATCATATTTTAGAAAACATACTTTTAATAATCATTAGACATACTTTATCTATATAATAGACATACTTTAACACGTCTTACATATATAATGTCACAAGAGAATTTGTCATTCAATTGTGTTGTGTTGCTGCCTTCTTTCTCCAAATATTCCGATATTCCTTTACGTCCATATGTCATTATGCTGTACACATAGGTGAATATAGCTAAAGTATCAATCCCTTAAAACCTTTCTGAGTGTTGCCCCAATGGCAACAAAATTCTTCATCCACCCTATCCATTTTTTCAGTGAATTTCAGACGGATAGAGAGTATGAGAATTCGAAGAATATGTGTGTTCGTGAGTTTTCAAATTTTCAATGCAAAAGACACGTTCTCCATCATCGGACATACTCCATATATGATCTTTTGTAAGAAATATTTCCTTGTGAATAACCACATCATGTCAAATAAGTTATTCTCATTAATCATTTATCGATGGATATTTGAGACAGTATAAATATTCTTTAAAATTAATTCATTAAGAAATTTATTAAGATGCCGATTTAAATTATTAAACCGAGTTATACACTGAGTTAATGTCTAAATAAAATATTTAAAAAAACTACACACTACATTCTAAATTTAATTTATATAAATTACCATGTGTCGGATGCATTTACAGAAAAATTTATTTTTTAAATAATAATTAAATTCTATATTATTTGATTATCTTTAAGTTAAATTTATAATCCTAAATTTATGATTATTATATTCAATAAAATCAGTTTGTATGTTTTAATTATTATTTTAGACTTTGTCCATATAAATATTAAATTAATAATAATTTTAAAATTTATTTGATAATTCTTTAAAAATGTTTAAGTAAAGTTAAAAAGAATACAATATGGGTAGGACTAGGGAGAGAGGAAGATCATTGCAAAAAGTCGCCACTTAATCATCCACACAACAATCACACGATTTTAATAACAGAAGATTTTTATAGAGGAAATTTAAGACCTAATTTATATATATATATATATAGGCAAAAACTTGTGTGCGCCTTTAGAATTTTATGTTAAATTGTATACCTTTAGTATAAAGATGTGTACCCTTTATTTTCTGAAGAAAAATAAAAAAATATTAATGAAACCCTTTAGAACAAAATGATGTACCCTTATTAATTAAAGTGTATACCCTTTAGAACAAAATAATATACCCTTATCCATAATACTAAATTCTAAAGGTGCATAGTATGCACCCAGGTACACGCAAGTCTTACCCATATATATATATAAAACCTGTATTATATTAATTTTTAAACACACATTTAAATATTTAAATAAATTAAAATTAATCCACTAATGTATATTTATATTCTAATTAATGTATATCGATAAATATATTAAAATATGGTATCAATATATATAATTTTAATAAATATATCGATAAATATGGTATCAATATATATATATATATATTTTTAAAAACAATACATTTATATTGAGAAAAACATAAACATTAGGATCATAGAATGCATGATATTTGAGAGGAATGAAAAAAAAAAAAGGCAATTCTCTAGCTTTTTGATATTACTTATGTTATTAATTTTTCTAATACTCTATACACCTCCCATGCAACATACAATATTATGTGTAGTTGTTTGTATGATTTGGTTTTTGATCTGTGTTCTGTTTCGAAACTTTAGTGACCAGCTGCTTCTTATGTTGAAGAATCATGATGTTCGGCCATTAGTGACCAGCTGCCGCTTATGCAAGCTTTGCAAATATCAGTGGTCAGTTCCTTTTTCGGCCATTAGTGACCAGCTGCCGCTTATGCAAGCTTTGCAAATATCAGTGGTCAGTTCCTTTTTCGAACATCAACATCATGCTTAGCCAAAAGTTCTAGTTTAATTAGTATATAGAAATTGTCTCTTGCTTTGTCCTTGACAAGTATTTTGAGGTACATATCTGTTCACAATATATTTCCTTTGTTTTAGATTTGAGTAAAACACTCTTTCTAAATACTTGTTGAACTGTTACTATCTTTGATTATAATCTGTCTGCTGATACGTGTTGTGTTTCAGGTTTGCTGTCGATAAGTATGATACGCATGCTTCTAAGTTATGAGTCCACTGAAAAACAAGTGGAAGCAGATGTGGGATGCCGAATCCATATTGAAAAAATTCTTGACTTTTATTCAAACTAAACCGAAGTTCGATATGAACTTGGATATCTCAATATAAAATAAAATTACTTTAAAATATATATTTTTTACTATATTAAAACTCATTAATAAAAAATAATATTCAAATTAATATCTTCATACTTAAAATAATATGGAGTATATTTTTTCTCTATATTTTTAAATTGATCATCTTTTTAATTTTCAAGATTCTATTAATGATTACGTTTCTGTTTTATAAAAATGGGCTATAAATTTATTTTCATTAACTATATAATATGATAAGTAATGTATATTAAATTAAGGGAAAAGTAGCCCTTTTTTTAGGAACAAAATATATGATAATTATTTAATTATTTTTAACCTTAATATTTGTAAATAGTAATAACTACTCTAAGATATTTTTAAATATTTTTTTTAGTTTGTTTAATTTTGAAAATTTTAAATTTTAGTTCAATAAATTGATATTATTATTATTATTATTATTATTATTATTATTATTATTATTATTATTATTATTATGTAAAGAGATTATAAAAGTTGTAATTTCGTAAAAATAAAAGAGTATTAATTATAGTTTGGGCCCCCCTTTTCGTTCGGGGTAAAAAATGAGAATAGAGTATATATTAAATCTCTTAGATCTTAATTATATAAATAACATTTCAAATATACATACGTATGCTTAAAATTATACTCTTAGTATAAACATTTTATAATTTGAATTTATAGTTAATGTAGCTAGAAATATTGAAAATTTCTAAATAATTTTGAAATTTTAACCCTAAAATTCTTTTTTCATATTATACAGATTAAATTAAATAAAATACAATACAATAATTTTGTATGCACTATGCACCCCCAATTCTATACTCAACTGATTTCAAAATTTTTTTTTTGTTTAATTGTATTTCCCTATAGAAAAAAAAATGAAATATTCATATTAAAATAAATAAAACACTGAAATTAAGGAGGAAAAAATTGAGCACTCACCCGAGAGAAGTTTTGAGTATTGACTTGCAAAACTCATAGGAATTCTTTCTCAAGCACAGTCTTGTAATGAAAATAAAAATTGATTTGAGTAAACTAATAATTTGGTTGATATAGCATGCTAATTTGGTTGTAGTTATGTTTCATCTAGGTTTACTTGGTTATAGTTACGTTTCGTCTACAAACCTAGAGAAGAGAAAAGCAGAATTAATTAGAATTCTCAGACATTTAGAAAAATGAAATAGTACAATGATAACAAGAAGCTACGGTCGTATGATTTAACAAGTAAAGAGTTATGCTCCTAGTTTGATCCAACCAAAATTCAATTTGAAAAGAAAAAAAGTACACCGTATATATTATAAAATATATAATTCTACCAATGTAATTGAAGATCTGAAACTCAAACATAATGATTTGATGACGTTTCCTTCATGATCAGACAAAACGAAAATTACCTGCATTTTTAGTGACCATCGACTTAATATGATTCATTCCTTGCCTGGAAGATACTTTCCCTTTCAATTTTGTTGCTTACTGCATTGATTAAACACAAACACACACGTGCTGTAGTCCAATCCTATATATTTTATGTATTGCTAAGGTGTTTAAATTAGGGGACTACATGGTTTACAAGAGTTTATGATGTAAATCCGGTTTACAAGAGACCAACTCATGATTAAATAGAACAACTATATGATATAGAGGAAATTAACCGATCGAGTTTACTAGCAGTTGATTTCAAAGATCAACTAAAATTAGCTTCACTTTTTAATCCCTTGTCGAAAGATATATAATTGGACAAAATAAAATAGTTACTGCTACTTACGACAACCTACTATCCAAATCACTGTAACTAATGTTTACAGAGGAATCAAACTCTGTAGTCGTTCCCTTGAGTGCATAACCTTCCTACAGTGCAACCTGTTGAGGGCCGAGTGCGATGTTCCAAGTATTCGTAAGTTTAAGTTCAACGATACAATATGAATCTACACATTGATATATTCTACACATGGAGTATGTCCGATGATGGTCAACTTTTTAAAAATATATCAGTGTAGAATTCATCTTTTATTGTGTAGAATTACTGACTTCCTTCATATTTTTCATGTGCTTTCAGTTACGCATCAAATTTGAGGTAGTCTCGCTCAACCTAAAATTTACTTCCAGTCATATTTTGTTTGAACTCCTTATACTATTCTTTTCAATTTCTTTATCTTTAATTTAAAACTCGGTGAGATGAATTAAATTAAATGCATATTTTATGAATTAATATTCATAAATTAAAAAGAATATCTTATAACTTAAATTCATGTATAATTGACTCGCTGCGAATAAGACCATAAAATGGGTTTGAAAATAAGAGTCGTCTCCTGTATCTCCCGAGAAAACACTGTACCCCCATAGAAATAAATTTGTATTCTTGATGGCACACAAATTTTTGCCTGAAAATAATTCATCAAAGTTACTTTCGGTCATGTTTTGTTTGAACCCTAATACTTTTCTTTTCTATTTCTTTATATTTTTAATTTAAAACTCGATCAGATGAATTAAATTAAATGCATATTTTATGAATTAATATTCTGTTGGGCCTGTTTTTGCCAGATGATTCAAACGAGGTCCAACATGGGGTGATTCATGAAAGAAGAGAATGAAGTAGAGAAAATATGTATTGAATTGGGCTATTGAGCCTTCTTGTATTTTATTGATCTTGTTTTGTGGTGGATTGCCGTAACCTACATTTTGTATTTGATTTTCCCCATTTATGCTCCTTCTCTTTTCTCTTGTGAGCCTAGATGCTCTTATTTGCTTTTAGATCGTTCTCTTCAATAATTGGTTGTCATATGTACTATTTTAGAATTATCTCATAACCAATTTGATGCTTTATATGGCTTCTATTCTCTCATTGGTTAATGAGGAATCTGGCAAAACTGATATGTGGGACCACTGCAGCTCCTTCCTTGTTTCGTGTCATTAATGCCTTTCGTTCGCCTATCCCCAAGAAGCCTGGCCTTATTTCCTAGGATTAATTCTCGATGATTTCCCGAATTTTCCTTTTAATCCATCCCCTGATTAACGAATTATATTCCCTGGGGTTATGTGGCTCATTTATGATGGGCCGAGAAAGGCTTCACAGCCTTTTTCCTTTTGGACCATGATTATTGAGCTCAACCTCCAAATTTTTTGGCCGCGTATTTTTCTCCATAACATATTCATAAGATAAAAAGAATATCTTAGGACTTTAGTTCATGTAGCGGTGAATATTACCACAATTTTAATTTATATAATAATAATAATAAGGATGTGTTTTTTAAAATATATTGTATGTAATGTTATAATGTACATATCATACATAATTGTGTGCCGTGGTGACTAATTTAACAGTAAATTACAGAAAAACCAGTTTTGAATCTTGATTCACGAAAGGGGTAAACACGTAAACTGGAATTCCAGGACGGTAACACGTCCATGTACTTTTCTCAAGTGGGGTCCGCTTTTCACCAAGAGTTGGGAATACTTCCGAAATTACTGATTTGGACATAGTCAGCGTCAGATGTTAAAGTGTCGTTTCATTAATATACTGTAACGTCAGCTTCTTAACAAATACTAATCATAACGTAAAACCGTGATTAAATTACTAATTACTTTCCAATAAAATAAAATAAATGAAACCAAGAATTGGGAATTGAAAATCCAATTTCAGTTGGAAAATATTTCTAGAGCGAGAAAGCTGTAGTCTAGAGAGAGAAAAGCAATACATACAAACTTGCATTTGATACTCCGCACACCCACGCACTGAAAACCTAGAACCGTCTACGAATTGCGACTCGATTTAATTGTGTATGGCGTGCGGAGTTCGCATCGAATCATTCGTTCTGCCCGATTGTTCTTGGATTTTTGAGTGACTTTTCTTTTAGTTTTTCGCAGTGATCGCTTGAAAAATGCTGTAATTGGAGGATTTGATTGTGGATTTTAATTATTTTTTATTTGATTGAGAAATTTTATTTTTGTGCTGATTGAGTTTTGAATGAGTCTGGGGAGGTGTGAAAAGGTGAAGTAGTAGCCACTGGAGGTCCGGAACAATGAGCAGCTACGAGAGGAAAACGGTGAGTGTTCGGGACCTAGTGGAGGAAGCTAAGAAGAGGATTGTTTTGCTGGTTGTATGTGTTGTTGGATTGTCTTACCTCATGTCATGTAAGTGCTTGTTTATTCGTCACTTTCTTACTTACCCTTCTCTGCTTCTGCTAGTCTGTTGTAAAAATCATGTTTTAACTTGTTTCTGTTAATGCTTGTGCTATGTAATTGGATAGTGAGAATCCGTGGAATTGATATGTGATTGCGAAGGGTATAAAATTTCTATTATTGTTAAGTTCATTCTTACTCAGCGAATTTCTGTTTGGGAATTTTCTGATTCTGGATAGGCTTTGGTCTCTCATTTCCTGATGAGTAATTAAAAAAGCAAATTTGTAGTCGATGCGTAAATTAAACCTGGAGACTAATCTATACGCTGTTGAAATTTGTAAACTCATGGAGTTATATTGCAAGGATTCGATATTTTTGATCGACAAGGATGTCTTGGAAGGCATGATTTTATTCTTTTATGCATCCAAACCTGCTGAATTGAATTTGCTTTAGGGTAGGTATTCAATGTAAGTAGCAGAAAGTAAAGCATCTGGATAGATTTTAATGCAACTTATCAGTACCAACCACTTTGTCCTAGATTTGGGCATTGTCATTTTTTTCAGTTTCAATTTCTATGATCATGTCTCTTTTATAATTTAATCCTTTTTATCTTTCAGTAACCAGTCCTTCAGTTCTAGTCAATTTGCCTGGTGCACTATTGTTGATAGTCATACTTCGCTACTGGTCTCTGGATTTTGATATGCGTCGCAAAGCTGCTACTTACAAAGGCAAACAAACATCAGTTAATAGTTCTTCTAATAAAATTCCTTTCGAGGGTAACAAAGTTCGGATTGAACGGTCTGACTGGAAGCTTAAGGTGAGCTCCCCTGTTGTTGAGGAGGCAATTGACCATTTCACTAGACATATCGTCTCTGAGTGGGTCACAGGTCTGTGGTACTCTCGCATTACGCCTGATACACAAGGTCCAGAAGAGCTTGTACTGATCATGAATGGTGTACTGGGAGAAATTTCATGCCGCATGAGAAATATTAATCTGATAGATCTTTTAACGAGGTTGTATCTTCAAATATTTCTTCTTAATGATGTTGGATCTGAATGGCATTCTGAAGGAGCATTTGCTTGGCTTTTTTGCAGGGATATTATCAATATTGTATGTCAAAGGCTGGAGCTCTTTCGTGCTAGTAAGACAAAGATTGAGAAGCATCAGTCCATTGAAGAGCTAGACGTACAGTTAAAATCAATTCTGGCTGCTGAAAACAAATTGCATCCCATTTTATTTTCTGCTAAAGCCGAGCATAAGGTTGTCTCTGTCAAGCAACTATAGCAGAAAGCTGTATGGTTTCCTTTATTTGACAAACTTCTCTTTTCATCAATTCTGGAATACGGCAGGTTCTGCAGCATGTCATGGATGGCCTTATCGTCCTTACATTTAAGCCAGAAGATCTGCAGTGCTCTTTATTTCGGTTTATTGTCAGGGAACTCCTTGCTTGTGTTGTAATGAGACCGGTGCTAAATCTTGCTAACCCAAGGTAAGCATATCATTTGTCTTGATTTCTTTACACATACTCTTTCTGTTCTTTATGCTCTGCCAAATTTGTTGTCAGGTTTATTAATGAAAGAATAGAGTCTTTAGTTATTTCTGCTAGAAAAATAGATAAAGATAATAAGGCGTCAAATACAGCATCAGGGTTTAGAACAAATACTCCTTCAAGGATTTTATCAGATCATACCACGGAGTTAACTGATCCTTCGTCTAAGGGTGTTGAACTCGTGCAATTGAAGAAGGTTCAGAATAACGATGAGTCAAAGAATCATGGATCAGATGCCATGAATGGAAAACTTTTCTCCAAGGATCCATTGCTTTCCATGGATACAATGTCCACCCGTTCTTGGAATTCTTTGCCGGACTCTCATGGAGATGAGGGAAGAGATCTCATACGACACACCTCTGGAGGAGAGTGGGGTGATAAGCTGGATCAGTTCTCTCGTAGAAAAACTGAGGCCCTGGCTCCAGAGCACTTCGATAATATGTGGACGAAAGGAAGAGATTATAAAAGGGTCGATGATACAAATCCGGCACAGCAGAACTCTATAGTGGGAGTGTCTAATTCAGCAGAGCGAACAAAGGTTTTCCGTGAGAAGGAGAGAAATACAACAGATAATATTTCTCAGAAAGATTTGTCCAACACTGAATATAATAAAAGGCCAGGTGAAGGTAATCCTGCAATGTGTGGAAAATTATCCAATGAAACTCATACCTCAATTTCCTTACATAAAGAGGAAGATCTTAAAAGTATGTCATCTGAAGAGAGTGACTCCTGGAGCAGTAGTTATTCTGAGGAAGATGATACGAGCAGTGTTATGGGTCTTGATTCTCCTGGTGTTAAAGTTTGGGATGGTAAAAATAAAAGAAATTTCAGCCACATTCATCATCCACTTGAAACTTTTGATAGGCATAAGAGCAGAAAGATCAGCAAGGATCAACATCATTCTAGAAGATTGCACAGAAACAAGTCTGCGAAGAAAAGATCTAGACCCAGTGTTCATAATGGACAAGTCTGGCAAGAGGTTGAGAGAACGAGTTTCTTATTAGGAGAGGAGCAAGATGTATTAAATTACTCCAAAACGAATGGGAAGCCTGGAGATTCAAGTGAGGATTCTGAGGCAGAGCTGTTTGGTAGAATTTGTAGCGGAGCCACAACTTCATCATCCATGTCTTTTGCTTCAATACCTGAAATTCAAAGTCTGGCTGCTACTTCAGCAAAAACTTCAGTAATTGGTGATCCTTTTTTTAAATTAAGATGTGAGGTACTCCAATCTCACATTTCGCGTTCTGCTGAATCAACTTTACCTGACTGTGTTGAAAATGAGCTGAATGGTAACTCACTTCTTTTGCAGGTATTGGGTGCCAATATTGTGAAGAGTGGGTCTAGAACGTTTGCTGTATATTGCATATCTGTAACAGATATAAACAGTCACAGTTGGTCTATTAAAAGAAGGTGCCTTGATTTGTGTATAATTCTTAAAATTTAATTCATATTCCTGTTAAGATGCTTCTCTATAATGTTCTTCATAGAGACTTTACTTAAAATCGTCTGTTTTGGCAATTAACTATATAAGATTTTAACAATTGAGTAATTGATGTTTCTTTTCTTTATCCCAATGAAAGTAGTGATTGCAAACCATTGGGTTAAAGTAAAATCTGAATCAAAGGTGATAACATAATTCATTATGGATATGCTGAGTCCTGGACCCTGGGAATATCATATAATGTCATGGAGAGAAAGGTGTGATTCTCTTGAAGCTAATTTTGTATCTCATGCTGCCAGATATCAACATTTTGAGGACTTACACAGGCGTCTTAAAGAGTTCAGGGAATATAATCTCCATTTGCCACCAAAGCATTTCCTCTCAACTGGTTTAGATGTATTTGTCATTCAAGAGCGGTGTAAACTGCTTGACCAGTATTTAAAGGTCATACTTCCACTTGATATTGATGTCTTCTCACTAACTCTCATGGTCTGCCATTTGACAATTTATGTAATGTGATATAGAGAACCAAAAACAGTACTATGCCAAATGTGATAAGAAAGAGTGTGACTTGCTTTTCACCATCTCAAATCTTTTGAAAACCATAAACACATTTTTTTGAGATGATATATCATTTTGAGATGTTTATATCCTTGTCATTTGCTTGTTCCAGGGCTATAAATGCTATAATTCTTGATAAAATTTTTGGTGCTCTTTATGTTTCAGAATCAGCTTATAAGCTGTTGACACCTTATATTTATGCACTACTCTTTTAAGTTTATACCTTACAAGTCTTAATACCTACATGTAGAATTCAAATAAATATGGTGTTTTAATAACACTAAAAATTCAATCGTATAACTTTTCCTCTTTTATGAAAAAAACTAGCAGCTTTACGTTACTGTTTTTCCTTATGTTGACATTGGCTGCTTCTATGAGCTTTTCTGACCCTTGCATAGTTTTTTGGTATTATGGTTTGACCGTTCTATTGGTCTGATGCATGAAATATATGTTTGGATACAAATTTATCCTAGTTATCATCCATTTACCTGAAGAAGTTTATTTATTATACATCATTTCGGTCCATAGACCACAACATGTCGAGGCTATGCAAGAATTTCCATGTGTTTGCCTTATATAATGAATGAATATAATTTTCTATCTGTTACTTTGTCATTTAAACTTTCTGATTTCCACCACTCTGCAGAAACTTCTGCAGCTTCCAACTGTCTCCTGCTCAATTGAAGTTTGGGATTTTCTTAGTGTTGATTCTCAGGTATGAAATTTTCACTTGCATGTTGTCATTTTACAGTTGTTTTATAATCGCTTTGTATTGCTACTTCTCGACTTTTCTTGACTTCTAATTCTTCACATCCCACAACTGCAGATGTATGTCTTTTCAGATTCATTATCCATAATCGATACTCTTTCAGGTGATTCTTTGAATAGTGAGTTTTCTTCAATCTTCTGGTGTACATTTTTCATAGTTTAGTTTTCATTTTTAGTTGACCTAAATGAAGCTGTTCGTGCAAAGAGCAAGGAATACAGGGATAATGTAGGGCCAGTATTTGATCAGCTATCATCCAAGAAAGATAATTTCAGTTACAAAAACCAGGATTTTGCATCACGTACCAAGGGTGACCTTGTTTCTGATGGGTCAGGGTTGAAACCTAAAGGTCGGGCTACTGCTTCATCAAAAAGGCCTGAAAAAGAATCCAAAAGTGCTGTTGAGAACTTGAATAATGGCTCAGAAAGTAAAGAGCAAAAGCATACACCATCCAAAAACTCTGGAAGGACTGTAAACAAAGACCAAGAATCACATTCTTTCGAAACTGATTCCTCTAATCCAACCCTTCCGAGTGAGGTCATTTACAATTCTTATTTGATTGTCCTATTCTGTAGCTAGATCCAACTCTTAGAACTCATAACGCTTGACATTTTTAAGTTTAAACCTTATTTATGCGCAGTGCTGACATTATTGTGGTTTCTCCATATTTTGCATATAAATCTTATTTTTTGATTTGTCTGTTTCTCCCACAGTGGGTGCCTCCAAACCTTAGTGTACCCATACTGGATTTGGTTGATGTAATATTACAACTTAAAGATGGTGGATGGATCAGGTATTATTTAAGTAAAATATGAACAAGTTGAGATAGGGGTTGTTTGCCTCAAAACTGCTTTTCTTGGTTTGTGCTCATTCGGAGTGATTTACAGGAGAAAAGCTTTTTGGGTGGCCAAACAAGTTTTACAGTTGGGAATGGGTGATGCTTTTGATGATTGGTTGATTGAGAAGATTCAGCTTCTTCGAAGAGGATCAGTGGTTGCTTCTGGAATCAGACGGCTGGAGCAGGTAAATTCATGTCTCATACTCAACTAAAGTCTTTTGAATTTAACTAAGTTTGTTGTTACAAAATTTGCTTTTCTATTTCCTTTTGACCAATATCTATTTGTAACCTGGATGACAAGTAAATTATTTGTAGCAACTTGCAAGTCTTCAATGACAAATTGTCAAATGCTGCATATGCTTGTTATGAGCTTTTTTTCCGAAGCAAAATGAACTGGTATGACATCATATATAATTACTTGTATACCTAGATACTGTGGCCGGATGGGATATTCATAACAAAGCACCCACGGAGGCAGCAACCTCCACCTGATATCCAATCTCCCAATTCTCCTAATGGTCAACAAGCCACTCCAAATTCTTCATCTAAAAAGGAAGATGCCCCATCGCTAGAGGAGATGCAACGAAGGGAAGCGGACCGGCGGGCCAAACTAGTGTATGAACTGATGATTGGTAATATTAGATTCTGGCCATTATCTCAATTATAGTAATATGGATTCAGATGCAAGTTATTCTTCGACCTTTGTAGAAAATGTTATTGACTTGAGATATTTTCCTCAGATAAGGCTCCAGCTGCTGTTGTAGGCCTTGTTGGACGTAAGGAATATGAGCAATGTGCTAAGGATCTCTACTACTTTATTCAGGTTATCTCCATTCTTTAACACTTGTATCTGTGTTTGCCAGAAGCACAAATATTTATTTACTCCACTTTGTCTTTCTTGACGAATAGCACTCAGTAGTTTTGTAAAATATATATTTCCACATGGGCATCATCTTATGTCTTCATATCTCCAAGAAACAGAACCCGTTTAGTACTTTATCTGGTCATGATGAACATTTTGCTTTGGCAGGTGAAAACAAGTTACTCCAGAAAGTGGCCGTTTATTATCATTATTTATATAAAAATATTAATCTTCTACTAGAAAATGAGGAATCGACTTGAGATTCTTTGTTGGTATTATCATTATTTATTTGGTTCGTCTGGTGCATCTTATGGTTACACTTCGGTTTCATAACTAATAAGAGTAATTTTGATGTGCATGCAGTCATCGATCTTCATGAAGCAGCTCGCTTTTGATCTTCTTGAGCTGTTGCTGTTGTCTTCATTTCCTGAGCTTGATCCAGTTTTTAAAGAGTTGGATCAGGACAAAGAGAAGTTTGGGGAAGTCGAGTTGAGTTAGGATAGATTGGAAATACATACAGAAAAAAGAAAAAAAAATAGGATTCCCCGCTCAAGGAGTGAATTGGAGTTGCGGAATAGGAATGTATAGACACCGGACCACCTTCAAATGTGTATAGCAGGATACCAATTTTGCAGCCATTTTGTGTGCTGGAAAGCTGAGTGCGCTTTTATATGCTTGGCTCAGTGATATGATTTTTTATTTTTTTTGGGGGTCATATTGCATTTACTTCATGTATTCCGTTCACAAACTTTAATATTAACGTGTTACATGATTGGTTGGCATTCCAAAAGTTTTTAAATTTAAAGTAGAATTTACCGTTGTGTAATTTCTATCGATCTGCTATCTTGGGGACTATGAAAATTACGTAATTATTCTATATTCACCTCCATTTTTCAAGATATGACTAGTGCTTATGTGAACATTGGATTGGTATGCGATACACTTTAATTTTGATGAGACTAGTCTTTTTCCTTCCACTTTATTGGTTGAACCATTCAAGCATTTAAAAATAAAATGAAAAGGATCCAACTTCGTAAAACCAACGTTTTTAACGTTTAAGGAATGTATTTAACAATATAATTTAGGAGTATATTAATAAATAAGTTGCATATAAATTACTCTATAGTATAACTAAACAATTGATCAAAATAATTGTTGCCCCTACTAATGTCGGCAGCAGGCATGTCGTCTATTCTTATTTTTACTAACATGCAGTTGTACTACAAATATTTGAAATCGGAATTTTCAGAATTAATTAATTACTTAAATAATGATACATTGTCATTTATTACTCCAAACCGACCCACAGTATGGTTACTAAACAAATTTAAAAAAACCTATTTGTTCCCAATAAAAACCATAAAATTTATAAAACACCATCACCAAAGACATACAACTCATCAGAGAACCAATTTCACACGCATAAAACAGGAATGCTTTAAAAAATAAAAAAAAACCCACATAGCTTTTCAATGACAACATTTTGCAAGAAAATATCAAACAATATTGATTTCATTGAACCAGTGGAAAACACTACCACATATATATAGCATGGAATGTACCCAACACAGCCCAAATAAAGATGTATTTTCCAGGAATTGCGGCACACAATTTACAAATCACTACATTAATGTATTCTTGGACATTAGAATTTTAGAGTGGAAAACAGAAATATACAAGGTTTGGATCAAGTAATAAAATGACAAGATAAGTCATTCCATGAAATACAAAAGTTAGACCAAAAACAACAGTGATTCTTGAACCAAATGTAGTTGAAGGAAATTAAAGATACCAGTGAGTATAAATGTCTTGAAAACAAAACCACATCCAAAACAGAAAAAAATACTCCTATTATAATGATCTCACTTGGTTATTTCTTAGTAAAGCCCAATATATATCCATCTCCAAACTAACAGGATATCAACAATTCTGTGTTGGCTACTATTGCACTGCATGATATAGCAAACTACATTTTAAAAAATAGCTCACTTCCTATCCATGAATCATGCTCAAAATGATGACCAAACATTAATGACAAAAGTAAAATGGCCAGAGTTGATGCATATAATCATTTACTTGCATCTCTGATTAATTTTAAATTGTACTCAAATCAACACAAGACTAGCAAAGTCATTGTCTATGAAATCAAGTATTTAAATCAAACGGAAATCGAGCATGGAAAAGTACTAATAATGAATGGTCTTCAGACATCTGTATTTAAATGCCAAACAAAATACATGAATAAAATTAGCTTCAAAACTAGGTATGAAATTGGAAAAATCACCATTCAAATGGCTTTCCAAATTCACTTGCTCTCTAGTTCTTTAAAACGGAAAGAAAAGAACATTAGAAAGCATTCATTACTCCCTTAAGCAGAAGGGGCTGCTACCTTCTTCCTTGGTGCAGCTTCAGTACCTAAAATCATGTACAAATCCCAAGATGAAGTCTAAAAATAGATGGCCAATAAAAGGTGGAAATCAAAATTAGATAAACCCACTAACCCTCTCTAAAGTTGGTCTTGAATCTGCGAGGAACATGGCGGAGATACCTCATGCGGCCACTTCCGGTCGTCTTTCTGCGGATAGCCTTAACACTCCAGTTGTCTAGAGAAGGTTTTACAGAGCACTTAATTAAATCATTCAAATTATCCACCTTACTTCACTAATATTAGACTAAATTAAATTAGAACTACTGATCGAAGCTAATCTTAAGAATCATCAATGAAAAAACACACAATCAGATGCAAATATGTAGTTAAATGGATACAACTCTATCCTCCCGATTCATCTACACATTCAATGCTAATACTACACTAATAAGCTCAAACATTCTGAATCTCGAATATAAAAAAAGAGAAAATAAATTCAATTTAAAAAACGCACTAATTAAATAAGAAATAACTATACCAAAAAGGGTAAAATAACATACATGTTCTCTTGCGAGCAGCTGGGTAAGCACAGGCGGAGCAGCGGCTCTTCTGCAGGTGGAAACTGCGGCGGCCACACCTCACACACAGTGTGTGTGTCTTGTTTCTCCTCTTACCGAAACTCCCTGTTCCCTTCCCCTACAAATTTTCACCAAAAAGATGCATTCGATCAGACCTATACATACAAATCTATTGGGTATCAAGGAAATGCGTCGAGCTTACCATCGCAGTTCAGTTACAAACCCTAGTCTGACCTTCGAGGTTGAACAAATGACAGCGCCTATGTTGCGAAATCCTTTTATATGAAAGCTCGAAGAACAGATGCGATAGGAAGGGTTTTAGGGTTTCGACGCTTATTGGGCTCTAAATGGGCCTTCTGAATTTGCTTTCTCCAGGATTTTCTATTGGGCCTAAAGATCAGAAAATTAAAAATAAAAAATTAATAATGAGAATAAAAAAATGGAAATGGAAAAGAGAGGGAAAAGCAAAAAAAGGAAAAAAGAAAAAAAGAAGAGGGTTCTTCTTTAAGCGCGGGAAAATTAAATAATTAATGTTAATTGTAAATCTTTGATTTTCGCCGATTTTCGCTCTCTTTGCACGAACTGATCAGCCTGAGCGATAGAAATGGGTAAGATCGGCGAAGTGGAGTTCCCGGCGTTCCCTTACACACCCTACTCCATTCAGCTTGATTTCATGAAGTTCCTTTACCAATCCCTCGAAAGAGGTGGTATTTCCATGCTCGAAAGCCCTACAGGTACAAGTTTACTCAAATTCATTTCATTGTTTTTCTCATTTAGGTGCATATTTAATTTATGTAGCTAGACATTGGATTATATCTTTCTCTCTCTGCTTTTGATATCTTTTCGGTGGTATTTGAATTCTTAATTTGGTTATTGCAGGCACTGGAAAAACCCTAAGCATGATATGCAGTGCACTTCAATGGCTTGTGGATAGAAAAAAATTGGAAGGTGTGGAGAATGATGGGAATGGTAAGTTTGGCGAGGGTACTGGAGATGATGATGAGCCTGATTGGATAAGAAATTTTGTACCAAATAGAGAACCCGATTTAGTTGTGAGGAAGAATGTAGTAAAGAAGAAGAAATTTGGGTTTAGTTTGAAGCAAAAGGGGGAATCTGTTAGAGATTTATCCTGTCCTAGTGAAAGAGAAGGTGAGAATGGAAAGGCAAACAGCAAGGAGATGAGCAATGTGAAGGGAGAAGGTGGGGTTGATGAGGATGGTGACGGGGATTTTTTGTTGGAAGAATATGATAGTGAATCAGAAGGTGGGAAATCAAAAAGAAAGAATGTTGGGGGAGATGATACGTTCTCAAGCGAGGAAGAAGATGAGGGGGATGAGTTGGCTGAAAAGGAGGAAGAGACTAGACTGAAGATCTATTTCTGTAGCCGGACACACTCACAGCTTTCACAATTTATGAAAGAGCTGAGGAAGACTAAATTTTCAAGCGAATTGAAGGTTGTTTGCTTGGGTTCTAGGAAGAACTTCTGCATCAATGAAGGTATGATAATGTATTATCTAATTTTAGTGTTGCAGCTTGCATTTCAGTAGTAAAAGTCATGTTCAGTCAGGATACTGAAACTTATCTTTAAGAGGTGCTGAAGCTGGGGAGTGCCAATCGAATAAATGAGAGGTGCTTGGAGCTCCAAAAGAATAAGAAAAATGAAGCTTCTAAAATGAAGGTATTTAGAAGCTTTATCTCAAATGCTATATATTGGATTTGATGCAGATTGCACAAGATTTTGGTGCATCAATGGCTTCATTTCTATGTGATGGTGTGCTTTGGCTTAATCATGTAAATTCTTCACAGAACAGGGCAGTGGTATCATGAACTTATAATCAATCACATTACTGTTTTACTATTTGTTAATGGTCTACTATACATTCTAAAGTGCATGATTCATGAGCTATTCTAGACACAGTTAGTATAATTTATATATCAGTTTAGATGCGTTTGTGATGCGAAGATCAGTGGTTATTTGATGCATGTAAATCTTGTCATTACTTTGGGGAAATTGTTGTATTTTAACGTATAGTAAAAAAAAAATCGGCTATGAATATCATTATGTTTTATCTGCAGAAGGTGGGTTCCGGAAAAAGAATTCAGAGCCACAAATCATCCTCTGGATGCCCAATGCTACGAAGAAAGAAAATTCGGGAATTCACAGATGAGGTTATTAAGCTGGAAGCTTTAGATATTGAAGATCTTGTCCGTATTGGACACAATGTAGGAGGTTGCCCATATTATGGTTCAAGAAGAATGATGTCTTCAGCTGATCTCGTTGTTCTGCCATATCAATCTCTTCTTTCAAAATCATCTCGTGAATCCCTGGGTTTAAATTTAAAAGACAGTGTTATCATCATCGACGAAGCTCATAATCTAGCTGATACTCTGATTAGTATGTATGATGCTAAAATCACATGGCCCCAAGTAAGTTGTAGTTTTGCATTTTTTTTCATCATTCCTCTTCTAACCATTAGCTGTTCACAGTTTTGAGAATGATTTCCTCTCCTTTTCAGTTGAGAAAATTGCAGACACACTTCGATAGCTATTTCCAACGATTCCGTAATCTTCTAGGACCGGGAAACCGTAGGTATATTCAGACTCTGATGATCCTTATCCGGGCCTTCTTACAAATACTCTCAGATGATTGGAAAGTTATGAACCACAATGATCCACCATGTGATGCTGAGGGGACTAAAATTGCCTCCGCTTCTACAATGACAATCAATGAATTTCTATTTGCACTAAATATTGATAATATAAACCTGGTTAAATTGTTGCAGTACATGAAAGATAGCAACATAATTCACAAGGTAAATATTTTCCAATGCATGTTCAGAATCTTGTTTTGCAGTCGCTTCTTTTAATGTTTAAATAAAATTTTGATTTATACGTCTTGTATTTCTTAGGTTAGTGGGTATGGAGATAAAGTAGCCATCTATCAAAACATGCGCAACGAAGTACTTAGTGAGGAGGAAAGTGCCATATCTGGTTTCAGGGCATTAACTGATACTCTTTCATCTTTAATTAATAAGGACAGCGATGGTAAAATTGTTGTCTCGAGACCCATGCAAACATGTAATGGTCTAGAAGAAAGATATATAAAGTATGTTATGCTGACTGGAGAGAAAATCTTCTCTGAGGTTTGCTTCATTGCCCAACTTATGAATTGGAGTAATAAAATTATTTGAAATTTTCACATCTAATCATAGTGAAAACTTTTCTTATGGATAGGTGGTAGATCAAGCTCATGCTGTCATCTTGGCTGGAGGAACTTTACAACCTATAGAGGAAACAAAAGAACGGCTTTTCCGATCACTACAGTTAGATCAGTTACCCTTCTTTTCATGTGGTCACATAATTCCTTCTGAAAATATTCTGCCTGTTGCTGTTAAGCATGGACCTTCGGGTCTGCCCTTTGATTTTAGCTACAAAGCCAGAAGTTCATCAACCATGGTAAGTTCTTACCATGGATGTTTTTATTAATGTTCTCTACTTCTTCTGCTATCTTAATTATTAACTTGATTACATTTGTCTTGTAATTAATCACAGATTGAGCAGCTTGGTCTTCTGCTATCTAATCTGGTATCAGTTGTTCCAGAAGGTGTAGTCGTATTTTTCTCATCATTTGACTATGAAAGCCAGGTCTATGATGCATGGAAGGCATCAGGAATCCTTTCAAGGATTACGAAGAAGAAACACATTTTCAGAGAGCCCAGAAAGAGTACAGATGTTGAAGCTGTCCTGAGAGAATACAAGAAAACCATTGATGCAGTTTCCTCCATGGAGTCCACATCTTGCAATGGTGCAATTCTCCTTGCTATCGTTGGGGGAAAGATATCCGAAGGTATCAATTTTAGCGATGGGGCAGGTCGTTGCATTGTAATGGTTGGATTACCGTATCCTAGCCCATCAGATATAGAGTTGATAGAAAGGGTGAAGCACATTGAAGGCCTCGAGAAGACTATCCCGAGCAAAGATGTTGTCCATGTTGAGAGCCACAATGCAGATGTGGAGAGTGGGTTTCACATCCTTAAGAGGTGTAAAGGCAGAGGAAAAGAGTACTATGAAAATCTATGCATGAAAGCTGTAAATCAATCTATTGGTAAGTGTTGAGCTGCTAATATGCTTTCAAATTTTCTTGATTGTTTGTGTGATTCTTGATCTTGTGCTGTAGGCAGAGCTATTAGGCATGTTAACGACTATGCAGCGATACTGTTGGTCGATGCTCGTTACGCTTCTGATCCGACGAAAGGAAGCTTTTCTCAATCAACTAAGAAGCTTCCACAGTGGATAAAGAATCGTTTGGTTTCTACCACCACCAACTATGGAGAAGTTCACAGATTGCTGCATCACTTCTTCAAATTGCACAAAAATAAGGTAGCAAGCAGTGTGCAAAGAGTTTAAATATAGTAACAACAATTGTTTGAATTTTGCCTTGAAAATCAATTTTATGGGAGTATCAATTCACACATCATTGTGGATATCATGCTCTTAATTTTTAATTTTTTTTTTTTGAGTGCATGTTAAGAATTTGCGGTGGATTAGAATTCTGTTATGATTATATACATACAGATTTTGTTTATTTATAGTATCTGTTAAGATTATGAAATATGTTAGTCAAGAAGTGCAAACTAGAGATATATTCAGATTATTATAATTAGTTGATATTATCCAAGAAGTGGATATTCGCATAAATCTATCTATGATAAGTATTAAATTAAAAAGGGAGTATCCATGGAGCTTGGATTTTGGTTGGTGATTCTGCATCTAATTACCATTATACCCTAAAATTAATACTAAATTATAAATAAAAAGACAAAAAGATTCTATTTCATAAAATAATTTACCTTAATTAAAAGGGTAAGATTAAGATAGATACTTTATACTTGCATGTGTATCCATGCAGAATATTGGTGAATCATAATTCAGATAAGAATCCAAATCAGGGTAGGAAAAGGATTCGAGCAGATGTTAATTATAAATACCCCTCACACATCCTATTTTCAATTACCAATATCTTCCAAATTCAGTCATACAAATTGATCAATCATCTCCTCTCCACCACTAAGATGGCAACCCGATCCATCGCTGCGGCCGCCATATTTCTACTACTCCTCTCCGGCGGAACATCAGAAAACCCCGTAAATTCAAGATGGTATTTCCGCCAATGCATGGACATCGTAGATGATTATGCAGATTGGGTCGAAGAACACCCCACCCTTGCCTTTGTTGCCGGCGGCTTCACCGCTCAGAACTGCCGCGATGCCCTCCGCGCCGTCAAGATGGGGTACATCGCCGACGGCCACTTGCCGCCGGAATACGTGGAAGGGCTGCTACTCTGGTATAAGAATAATCCGTCTTTGGTTGATATCCACATCTGCGATCTCGATCTCCGCCGCTGCTCCGATCGAGTTAAATTGCTCTGGTTGAGATCCCGTTTTGATCAACAAGCAACGGAAGCTCCCGCTCTTGCTCCTGCTTCCGCTGAGACGCCATTTTCTTCCTCTCCTGCTCCCGCTCCCGTGGAGACGCCCTCTCTTGCTCCCGCTCCTGCTTTGGTTGAGACGCCGTTTTCTCCCTCCCTTGCTCCCGCTCCAGCTTTGGTGGAGACGCCATATCCGTCACCAACCAACGTTGGCTCCCGCTATTGCTCCTTCTCCCGATTATTAATTTCGTTTTTCTTGATCGTTACTCTTATTTTATAATTTCTTTTGTATTAATTATTTGATGAGATCAAACCTAGTTTCAATTCTTGTGACTTCCAAATTGTGTTCATAATCAATGTGAGAGCAACTAGGATTGATTGTGCTCCTTTTATTTATTTATTTAGTTTTTAATTCCAAGTAGTGATTCAATGCTCTTTTATTAATTTATTTTTTGATTCTAAATTAATTTAATTTTTAAGAGTTTTTCAATTAAATTTAAAGAGTAATCTCTTCTTCTTCCTTTTTTTTTTAATACCTGTCGTTGTCTTTTTTTTTTTTTTAATGTCGGTCATTATCTTGATACATCATTCTTAAAAATAATTACATACTTAATTAGTTAGGCACATGATATCTGCTCAATTAGTTATTGCCAATCAATATTCATTCGACTCAATGAAGATTTCAATTGGGTCACTTGTCGTGCACCCGTGTGAGAATCGGCTTGATCCCTTAAAAATCTTTAAACAAACAAAGAATGAGTCTTAAATTACAAGATTAAATAGGTAGTAATATTGTATTTTCGTAACACTATTCAGATATATATAAAATCAAATACCTCATAAAATGTATTACATGCAAGAAATTTGCTATTTACAACAACACTGCACCAACAGAACCAAATCACGGCAACCATCCAACCCCAAAGGTCCTTTTTCATCACATTGTAAACAAATTATAAAGCTGAAGAGCTCTATCTATTCAGCTTCATAACGACTAACAAATCAATAAACTCATTGTATGATCAATACAAGGGAAGGGATCCGATTGATGCATGGCATGACATCCTTCAAGGCTTGTAAACGACGAGCAGAGAACAATCGCGACACCGTTCAAGTTTCAGCTTACATAGCTGAAACGAAAAATACTCACAACTTTGTCCACAAAGGTGCATCAATGGCAACTGTTTATATTTACTGTATGTCAATAGCCTGAAGAGACGAGGACGTTCTGTTCCTTCAAGAGTTTTTGAAAATGAGCTAGGCGATTTTGTAACTCTAGGATGCCAGCAGCTTTCTTTGAGAGAATCGAGTTCAATCTGGAGACGTAGTCATCTAGCTGATTGCCTGGTTGATCCGCCTCAACCAACAGGTTCATCTCCTGGTAAAATAGATTGTAATGAAAAAACTAGCTAGAACCAATCCATGAATGAGAGATGAAATGGAGTGGATAACAAACCTCACGAACAATATCCATTGTCTCTTCGACTTGCTTCCTGTGAGCATTGACAAGATCCTCCTCTTCCTGAAGAAGTCCAACCAAAACACATTAGCATTGACACTTAAAAGGGTTCTGGAAATTGTAATGTTGTACAAACTCTCTTACCTTCAATAAGGCATTCAAATCATCATCTGAATGTGAATGTTTCATTCCTGCTCTTGGAGGCTCCATCAACTTCGACTGGCTACTGACTTTCTTTTGTTTATCATCTGTATTAACAAAGCTATATGGTTCAGCTTTCGCGCTCTTCTTCCACGACACTTTCTCTGGCTCATAGAAACCTTCATCAACTTCTTCCCTATCAGTCTGTTCAGGCCACGAATTTTCCATGTCGTCTTCAAAAGTTGACGCTGGATGAATGACTGATGGCAAGGGTTGTGCCATTGACTCCTTCAGGTTCGCGGTAGAAGACAGCACTTCCTTTTTGGAGTTATTTCCCTTTGAAAGGCTCTTTACTCTAGAATTGCAACGAGTGACAGTTGAGGCCTAATAGGAGAAGATATTTGTCAACTGGAAATATAACATATCATAAGATCAGACTCACCTGTCAGCATATCTTAATGTGTTCAAGCTGTGCTCACACGATCCTGCGTTCGGGGAAATGCATGATATCATCACAGTACGAGAATTTCCAACAAATGAATCACGCAACACTTCAGTTAGTTTACTGCCTCTAAATGGAATGTGTCCCTGATCGTTATCAAGTGCTCTAATACACTCCTTCAGTGCAAGCAAACTTTTATTGATCTCAGCACCTTCCATTCTGCATATTAGAAACATTAGCTATGAGTTTAGAGGGCATAAAGATTCATGCTTTCAAAATAATATGTCAGATGAAGGCTGGTTTACTTCTCAAAATAACGCTACTAACACAAGAAGCTACTTAGTAATATACCTGGTTTGTTTATCATTATCAGTAGTATCCGCACCACGCTCACTTCCAGCAAGGTCTATGAAGGAGAGCTTGCCAACGACCCGTGCAGGTTTAGATTCAGACCCATCAGCTGATCTCTTAATGGAAAGCTGAAGAATGGCATGGGAACGAGATGATTCCTCATTTGCTCCTGTGGTGCCTGTACTTCTTGTTGCATTTCCCTTCTCAATGAGTTCCTTAATCGTCTCCACATCTGTTACTCGATACTCTTGCAAGCCCACAATACAAACTTGTTGTTTGCCATCCTCTCTCATGCATAGCTTTCTGTAAGAGCAGAAGTTATAAATATAATTGAAAATTAAAAGCAAATTTCATGCATCTTCTACAAAACAGCTTACTTCCTGTCACTGAGTAGATCGAAAAGCTTTCCTCCATATATCTCAAAGAAACTGACAAACAGCTGAAAACCTTGATTTCTATAAGTATGGTGCATAAGTCTCAAAATGTCCCTAACTGCTTTCAGAGGCAGTGGTTTCATGGTATAAGTTTTTCCACTTCCTGAAAAGTTTCAGATTAGACACATGAGAAAAAAACCAAGGTATACCCTCATGGATAAAATAAACATGAAGAGGTGATCAATTAAACAGAAACTGAATAGAAACATCTACTAGGAATAGCATTCTTGAGAATTCATGCAACCCAATTACCTGTTTGGCCATAAGCAAAACAAGTTGCTTTTGTACGTTGAAAAATTATAGGAACAATAGGCTCTACAGTTTCACGATACACCTGTGAAATTCGATTTAAATCAAAATTAACAAAAATATCAAGAATCCACAACAGTTCATTGACTTCAATATTAAGCTCTGTTTATGCTAAAAATTACCTCATCATTTGAAACTTCTTCATTCAACACTGCATCAAAAACAAATTCATGTTTCTCCACATATTCTGTCAGGTCAACCTGGTATAATACAAGAAAATTGAGATTATAAAAATTAAAAAGTGAAAACTCACATCAATAAAACATAGCAGTAGCACAATATTTCTCTTTGTTAAATTAGGAAACATTACAGGGAACCCAAATCCACTGAAAAAACTGATGTTAAAGGATTTGTTAAGGAAAATACTTTTACCAAGTTTCTTGAATTTATCATTTTACCTTATGAAGTAGATGAGAAAAAGGAAAAGTCAATACTTGATAGCTTAAGAAATGTACAATGATAGAAAAATTAGAACTACAAGAATACTGATTAAGATTTATAGTATTAATCCAAGAATCACAAAACAAAACAGAAAGGTATGCCACCAACAAATAAAGGTAAAATCATCACAACTCTAACAAAGTGCAATAAGAGCAGAAAATCTGAACATGTTTCAACCTTAAGTTTTGTCTCGTGGACCACAAGAGAATTTGAATAGGTTTCTATGATATCCGCCTCATTCTTAGCAAGTTCCTTTTTGTTGAGAGGTCTTTTCCGCACCTGCAGTAGATTGATCATTAAATCAAATTACACTATCAATAGCAACGGCTTATAAACCATAATTTGATTATCTACAAAGCAGGACATTGAAGGGGAGAAAAGAACTCAAGTTTCTGAAATAATAAAACAGCATAATACAACTGATTTAATCTGATGACGTCTATAAAGAATCCAGTTGAGTAAAATTGTCAAGTGTAAATTTCCAACCAGCCAAATGAAGAATAGAGAAGAGATCAACATGTACAAAAGTGGAATATACATACCACTACTTTGATCTTTGCGACATTGCTGGCTTTCACATTATCAGCTGCTAAGCTTTTCAAGACATTGTTTTCAGGCAGGGCGCGAGCTCTGCCAGATTGTTTATTATTCGCAAAGTATGCATCAGCATCATCAAAACTTCTTCCACGTGAAAAATGATTCATTGACGGACCATCATAGAGACCAGGTACTGACATCTACCCCCAGCATTGACGCCCAAAATAGAAAGGAAAGAATAGAGCATAATATTAGGTAATCAAATCATATGCACAAATGCCATAAGAAGAATTCCAGTCATAGGAAGGAAGCACACCCTAACTGCCTTTTGCCACTAGAAAAAGCAGGCCATCTGATGATTGGATGAAATAATAATATTCAAACTGTTTAACCATTGTTACATCAGAAAGTCATACAATGACAATTACTAGCTTTTAAAGGGGTGATCAATGACACAGAGCTGTAGAATTCCAAAAGTACAAGGTCTCCTCACTTTACTATGTAAGAATTCACAAAAACTATACCATAAGTCAATCGGTTAAATGATACACACCCTTATTGAATATGCAAGTGCACAACAAGAATTATACCCTCCCGTCTATCTAAAATCAAAGCTCTCTAACTCAACCTACATTGACGATTACCCACTAATTAACAACAAATTAATCAGCAGATTTGATTAAAGAACACACCTCAGGAAGTAGCTCAGTGTCGAAAGAATGCAGATCCAAAAGCCCTGGGCTGAACTCACTTGGAGAATCTTGTTCCTCCCTCCGTGAACTCCCCAGCGGCGTTAAAGGCTCAGCAAACAAGTCACTGCCTCCACTAGAAGTTCTCTGCGCCTGAGTACTCCTATACATTCTCCCCCCACCATTATAGTAACCAAAATCCTAATTGCGTAACAAAAAATGTTAAAATTTCCAAAATCCAGGATTTAAGATTGCGAAAATCAGATCTTGATTCATTTCAAAAATTTACAGATACAGACCTGAACTTGAGGAGCGGCATTGTTTGACGCCTGTAGGTGCTGCAGACCAGCTGATTGCAGCCATCGGCCATTCGACGACGTCTCTAGAAAATTATCGGAATACTGCCGCTGATGGTGCGCCGGCGGTGCACCCGATCTTTGCCTTCCCACCGTATTCATTCTTCGCCGCTCAAAAAAATTGAAACAAAATTATCGGAACGAAAGCACCCACTGCTCAATCTTCAATCCTTCCTCAATCGATTGATGTTCTTTTGGCCAAAGATTGGAGAAGAAGGCAATGTACAATGTATCCGTCTCAGAATGAGATAGAAAAATATTTATTGTGTAGAAGACTTGGTCGGAGAGAAGCTTTGAAATTCAACGGCTGTGATTTGTCTTGGCTCCAACTCCGCTGTAAAAACGAATCGATTGAGTTCGATTAAAGGGTTCGAAGGGAAGATTAACTGCGAAAAAAGAGAAAAAATTTAAATTTTCATAATTCACTGTGGGTAATTAATTAGTGAAAATATATGATTATTTAGAGGAAATGGGACCTCTGTTAGACTGTAGTTTGAATTTTGAAGATGGTGGGAACAGCACGTGTAAGGGGTTTCACGCGTGTGAAAGACATGATTGGCTGAAACCTAGCGACGCATGACGTGGGTCCCGCTTAGAAAATTTGAATTGAGGATGCTGTTTGGCCTATCGATGTCGTTTCACATGATAAATTCGCGTCGTTTAGCGCCTCAACCCCCTTTTTGTCTTATCCTTAGGGGTACATTAAATTAATTTCTAATTTTTTAAAATAAAAATATTATGAAAATAATTTTTTTTTTATGAAATTGAATCTATTTTATGGTGTATTCCATCATCATAGAGAATTGAAGGAGAAGATAAATCGTAGGATGTGCCTCAATTGGTTCACCACCATACCTAATTACTATGAACCATTAAATCCAAAAAATTGATCAATAATTGCCTTTGAATAAAAATAAAATACTAAATAATTTTATTTTAAAAATAAAAATAACTATACTAAAATATTTTATAACCCTAAAATAAATACAATTGAAAAATTCTACATGAGTTGTCCATCTAAAGCCCAAAATGGATAGGGCCGGCCCAGATATATACACACATTTCATACCGTCTGGACTCTGGACAACCGGATATCTCGATTTTATTCATATGATATGTTTGTTTGTTTGTTATTTCAAATTTTTATTTTATTTTTTTATAATTTGATTTTAAAAATTTTGAATGTTGAAAATCAATTGTATTGAATAGATATAGTTCATGTTTCCAAAATGAATTAAATAATTATTAAAACTCATCATGAATAAAATAAAGATACAAAATTTAACTGTACACCTAAACTCTTACACAAGGATTCAATCTTTGTTGTTTATACATCTGAGAGCCATCTCATATGCAGTAAAAACAACTCCGTTGACGACAAAAGCCCTAGCCACGGTGGGTCCAAGCCCTCTCCACAGGACACCGTACCCCTCCCCACCCACACTCCTGGCTAAGCAATCAACAATCCCACCATACGACGTCGTTACTTGCATCCTCGTCTTGATCACATCCAACGGGTATATGCAAATCCAGCTGGTCACCCCGGCCAACCCTCCGGCCACCACCATCGTTCTCAGGCTCTCCTCCCTACTCCTCCGGCGGAGCCCTTCCTTGACGTATTCGTACGTCAGGAAGTACACGCCGTGGGACGGAGCGTCGCGAAGGATCGTGACGCCCAGTCCGCGGTATATTCCGCGCCACCCTTGGGTTTTGTAGATGCTTCTCGCCACCTCCATTGGTCCGGCTGTGCTGCTGCGTAGTTGTAGTTGGATTTTGAGTAGCTCGATTGGGCTGATGAGGAAGCTTTGTACCACGCCGGCGCCGGTTCCGCTTAGGGCTACGGCGGTGTATGATGGTGGACCGTGAGGTGATGGGTTGTTATTGAGTGCACGTGATAGCGTGGCGTAGCTCTGGAAAACAAG
This sequence comes from Pogostemon cablin, assembly GCA_023678885.1. Lineage (NCBI taxonomy): Eukaryota > Viridiplantae > Streptophyta > Magnoliopsida > Lamiales > Lamiaceae > Pogostemon > Pogostemon cablin. Next base: position 2,634,026 of record CM042961.1, read on the forward strand.
AGCATTCTGTCCAAATGGAAACCCAAATCAGTTCAATTTTTTCAAGATTAATTATGTAACTGTCTGAAAATTAAATCAAAGTAATCCTACTTGATTTGAGATAGTTCTGAAAATTTTTGTTTGTATTCGTTTGATAAAAATATCAAACATATATACTTATGTTCCATAAAATTAAAAATTTGGATTTAGAGCTTGATTCATGAAAATAGATTAGATAAGAGTAAAATTATCACACTACTCAAATTTAGCTAGATAAAAGCTTGTTCGGCCTCCACTCCATTGTCAATTGCTTATCAAATAATTTGATAAGCTACAACATACATTTCTAATAATACTCAAAAAATATTATTTAATAAAATCACTCTTACATTATTATTTATTTAATAAAAGAAATTCCATAAATAACAATTGAAGTGGAGGAAGTATATATAAGTATATATTTTCTGTCCATATTTATGAGCACGTACATAAAATAGAGTATAAAATTTCCATCCACATTATTTTCCCATAAAAATAAAAATATATGTTACCTGGATAGAGATGGAAGCCAATGGAGCAAGCATCCCCCGGTAGAGGCTGAACGGCCCCTCTTTGGCCACGATACGGCGGAGGAGTGCCAACGCCGATCCCTCGCTTGAATGCTGCTGCCGGACTCTTAAGGTGTCTAGGGGATACCCCGCCAGAACGCCGGCGGTGCCACCAACTGCTCCGGCCATAAATTCTCTTCCCCAACCGCTTGCAACAAACTCCGCCCACAAATCGCTCATATTTAAATACTTTCATTAATTATAAACAAAAATAATAATCAAGAAATTCTTATGCTTCTCCTTCTTTAATTACAACAATGCAGGTAGCAGAATCCATGCATCCTACTCTATACAATAAATACTAAGCAATTAATAATTTTTTGTTTTACCAAATTTTCTTGAATCCAAGATTCATGTATTTCAACAATCAACATGCAGTTTTTTCTGCATAGGTTAAGATTTTTTTTTTCTTTTCAAAATATATTTTTAAAAATAAAATTTTAGATATTATGGGCCTTACCTTTTTTGTGTAAAGCTAGAATTCATATGATTGATTAATGTTTGTGTAGGAGAGTCTGCGAGAGTCTCGGAACTAATCCTTTTTCCTTCTTTAAATTAGAATACCCGGAGTATGTGGTAATGTTATTATTCGATTATACTATATCATAGGAGTATATGATACACAACATATTATACACTAGACTAGACAGCATTTTATCTGAATTATTAAAATTTTAAAGTTTGATTAAGATTTATTTATTTTTTAAAATGAGTGAATTTTTTAAAATATTACAATTTTAATTTTAAAGTGAGGCTCTTGTGTCCCGGGAATATTGTGCGCCTTTGTAATTTTCATATTTTTTTATAATTTAAACTCTCTAAACTCCTGACAATATATAAGTTTAAATAGAATATGAAGGGGAGAGGACTCAGGGCGCTTTCATTTTAATTAAATGGTCGTAGTTTAGGAGGTGGCTTTCAATATTTAAGTCGGCCCAAGACATAAATAATATTGGGCTTTCTCAATTTGGGCTTAGGTTCTAAAATTTCTGTCAGCCCAATAAGAAAAATATCCAAAAAAATCTTATCATCGTCTTCATCAAAATCCTTCGCACTTCAGTTTCAGTGATAGCTCAGCTGCTACATGGCGCTCTCAACGGCCAAATTAACTGAATTACAACCCCACCTGTTATCAACTTTCTCCTTCCCCCGCCGAAAACCGCCGCATTTTCACCGGCTCCTCTTCAAACCCTTCTGTTCTTCTCTCCGCTCCACCAGATTACCCAAAACGCCCTCCGGGAAACCCAGTGCACCCAAAACGGATTCCACCTGGATCAAAAAATGGCCTTCAAATCAATCTTCGGCTCCCCTGCAGCGTTGTAAATCGGTTCCGAAAAAGCCCGAACGAAAACCAGAATCAATTCGAACAGAGACGACGGCAATTGATAGAATTGTTCTTCGATTGCGTAATTTAGGTTTAGGCTCGGATAATGAAGAGCAGGAAGACGATGGAGGTGAGTTAGGTATAGAGAATGCTGATTTAAATTTGAATGATTCGATCAAAGCTGAGCTTGGGAATGAAAAGTTGGGGGATTTGTTGAAGAGAGATTGGGTAAGACCGGACACGATATTGGTCGAAGACGAAGGTTTTGATTCCGAAGCGTTGTTGCCATGGGAGAGAAGTGTGAGTGAAGATGAGGAGCTGGATGATAATGTTGGAGGGAAAAAACGCCCAATGCGGGCCCCTACATTAGCAGAATTAACCATAGAAGATGAAGAGCTTAGGAGGTTGCGGAGAATGGGGATGACTTTGAGAGAGAGGGTGAATGTGCCTAAAGCTGGAATCACAGGCGTTGTTCTTGAGAAGATCCATCAAAAATGGAGGAAATTTGAACTGGTGAGGTTGAAGTTTCATGAAGAATTAGCGCATGATATGAGGACTGCTCATGAGATTGTTGAGGTTGGTGAGTCCTAGTGTTGATACAATTTTTTTCTTTAATTTCAAATGGCTTTACTTTTACGATTTCCACGCATTAGGATTCCTGCTTATTTATGGAGAGCTTTATTCACTTAATCTACCAAAAAAACAAAAACGAAAGAGACAAGATGAACATAATCTGCAATTCATTGAATAAAAGATGCCCTTAAGGGAACGGATAAATCTATTGTCAATGTTTTACTTGAATAAGTAGGAGATGCATTGCGGTTAAAAAATGATGAATTCCTTTCTCTCACCAGCGCCGAACGGGGGGCCTAGTCACATGGAGGTCTGGAAGTGTTATGGTGGTGTACAGAGGAGCTACCTATGAAGGCCCTACATTACAACCACGGAGAGTGAACAGTGAAGATGATGCTCTTTTTGTTCCCAATGTTTATTCCCCTGATGATTCAGTTGCAAAAAGTGGTGATAGAAGTAGTGATGGAAAAATTCAGGTTCTTCAGAAGGCCAATCCAGTTATACATAAACGTGACAGAATCATGACAGAAGAGGAAATTGAATACAACAGTCTATTAGATGGTTTAGGTCCCAGGTTTGAAGATTGGTGGGGTACCGGAGTGCTTCCTGTTGATGCTGATTTGCTTCCTCAGACAATACCTGGATACAAGACACCCTTTAGGCTTCTTCCCACTGGAATGAGACCCCGACTAACCAATGCTGAGATGACTAATTTTCGGAAGTTTGCCAAGTCACTTCCTTCCCATTTTGCTCTTGGTAATTTACTCCTTCTGTCATCAAATAAAAAAAGGTTTAATTAATGATTTTTAATGGTTATTTTCCAGGAAGAAATAGAAATCATCAAGGTTTAGCAAAAGCCATAATTGAACTATGGGAGAAAAGTTTAGTCGTAAAAATTGCTGTGAAACGTGGAATCCAGAATACAAATAACAAAATAATGGCCGAGGAACTGAAGGTAAGAAAACTTTTGTCATGTGTGTGCCATGTGCGTGTTGAATTACTTATTTCATGATATTCTTCTTCTTCTGTTTCTATAAACATTCCTGTTCATATTGTGGGTAGTGGGCTGAAAATTTTCTGAAGATGAAAGTTTCAATTTGTATGTTTCAGTGGAATAGCACGCTGGATGAACATGGTTGTTAACTTTTATGTTTATATTTTGAATTCTTAAAGTTGTTTCATATTTTGTATGTCTCAAATTCTTTTGGCTCTCAATGGTAAACTTTTTAGCATGCTGATTCTATCCTTCAGCTTGATTATCGTACATACTTGCAGATGGAAATTGGATATATTCTGGCCTTTTTGTCATTACTTTATTGCATTTCTTGTCAATTGTCTGCACAGTATACCCAGTACGTGACCCAAGCAGAAATGTGAATTACATTTTCCGAATTGTCGTTATGTCGTGAAACATTTACGAAAGAGAGAGAATATTAAGATTTGTGTTTATACTTGATGAGAAAGTCGTTCTAACTTCTAGGTGTTTTCAGTTAAGCTATCTGCTATTTTCAAATGATGCATCTTAATCACTGGGATGCTCATGGTGTTAAGGATATGCCTTTATTATCACGTCTAGATTCAAAATTGTTCATCAGGTGCCACATCATTTATTTTCCTTGCTCCTTGTCCGTTGTAGAACTTGACAGGGGGAGTCTTACTTCTAAGAAATAAATATTACATAGTTATGTACCGCGGAAAGGATTTTCTTCCCCCCACTGTGGCTAGTGCTTTAGCAGAAAGACAGGAAATGACAAAGCAAATACAAGATGTAGAAGAGAAAGTCAGGGGAGGACCAGCAGCAGTGCTGGTGGCTGAAGAGAAGGAAGTGGGAGGGTCAGCATCAGTGCCCGTGGCTGAAGAGAAGGAAGTGGGAGGGACAGCATCAGTGCCCGTGGCTGAAGAGAAGGAAGTGGGAGGACATGGACCAGTGCCTCCGGCTGAAGATAAGGTGGCTTTGGCAGGTTCGTTGGCTGAATTTTATGAAGCTCAGGCTCGATGGGGAATAGACATATCTGCTGAAGAACGTGAAAAGATGATAGAAGAGGCATCTGAAGCCAAACATGCCAAAGTGATCAGGCGACTTGAGCATAAAATTGCAATTGTAAGTACTTCTTATTGGATGTATGATGAACTGGAATTTCATTTATGATTATATGATCTTTGTCACTTTGTTAGATAGTTTGACCGAGCTGCTCATTGATTGCACTCAATCTTTCTTATTCTATATAAGGCAAATTTGCATGCATCCACAAATTCAAGAGAATTAACTTAACTAAGAATAAATATATGTATCTTGTCCATGAAGCTTTAAATTCTTCATTCTCCCACAATCCTGTTCTTATTGCTGCACTTTTCATTTTCTCCCCAAAAATTGTGTTCTAATGTCAGACCATAAAGATAAAAATGTTATAAATTATAATACAAGTCACGTGAAGATTGGTGGTGTTTTCTTTTTTATCATAATTTTGCTACTTTTATTATCAATAATTATATTTTATTCTTGTCCCAAGATTCAGTTAATTGACATAAAGAGAAATATATCTTTGGTTTAGTATAACATCAGATGGTGTTAATTTATTCGCTATGTCATTTTCCAAGTGCTGTTAGTTATCCATGCGATTTATTGAATGCATTTACAGGCTCAGGCAAAGAAGCTCAAAGCAGAGAAACTTCTATCTAAAATAGTGGCTTCCTGGGTTCCAGTTGATCCTTCAGATGACCAGGAGACAATTACGGATGAGGAAAGAGTTATGTATCGTAAGGTTGGATTACGAATGAAGGCATATTTGCCTCTTGGTGAGTTTTCTTCATCTTAGTACCCAAATGATACATGGGAAACTGCTTTATTATGAAGTATATTCTATAATTCAGAAAATGACTCTATACTTTGTTTGTGGCCATCTCTCAGGCATTCGTGGTGTTTTTGATGGTGTTATTGAAAATATGCATCTGCATTGGAAGCATAGAGAACTTGTTAAGTTAATATCAAAGGAAAAAGAACTTGCTTTTGTTGAAGAAACAGCAAGACTTTTGGAATATGAGAGTGATGGAATACTAGTGTCAATTGACCGTGTTCCGAAAGGCTATGCCTTGATTTATTATCGTGGCAAGAATTATCGCCGACCTATCACTATAAGACCAAGAAACCTTCTGACAAAGGCAAAAGCACTGAAGCGTAGGGTGGCCTTGCAACGATATGAAGTGAGTGATTATTTTTCATGTTTCAGTTTATACGGGAACACTAGTTATTGATCCTACTTACTGTGCGATAAAATGATTGAAGTTACTAGTTGCTAATAAATCTGTATACTTGTGTCTCTGTCATTGTTTGTGTAGGCTCTCAGTCAGCATATATCAGAACTGGAGAGCACAATTGAGCAATTCAAGAAGGAAATTGTAAGTTTTACTTCTCTTCCTAATTAATAACAGTGGATAAATGTCTCATTACTTGTGAATAAGATTTTGGTCTTAGAACATTACTTGATTTCGTATTTAATAAAAACTTGGTTCCTGGATCTGCAGTACTACACCTGTTTTCCAAGGACTTTTCCTTTTTTTTGAACTTGTTTTCCTGGATCTGACCTTATCCTATCTTTAGAAGAGTTTCTGCTTCTCGAATCTATTTTATACTTCGGAACTAGAACCTAGTGCACTCTTAGACTCATGTCTCTACTGACTATTGACTATTGAGGAGTTTTTACTTCTTCAACCAGCTTAGAAATCAGAACAAATATATTGCTAGACCTGTGACTTACACACTATAGCTCTGATTATCAACATATTCAAGTGTTCCATGCAATAGCTTGTCAACTGGTAGAATATCTGGCTGTTGATTTACATTGGTCCGTGCTTCTGTTTCTATTTAGATATCCATTATATCGGGAAGATGTACCCTCTTTTCATTTCAATTCTCAAATCATTTTCCTTCTCTTGAACTTTTGTAAGTTGGAATTGTATTTCGCACTCCCTCACTATCAATCATTTATTAAAACATTTGAATGATCCACACTTTATGACATCCTACGAACTACAATAAAACAACATTAACGGACGCATGCAGATGAGCATGTTTTCACTGACCCACACAACATAACATTGCCAAGATTAGTCCTATATATTCCAACAGATCATTCAATACAATTTTCTTGGCATTCTTTTGATTCCATTACTAGCTGAATGTATTCATCAAGAGCTATTACTCCAGAATGTCTGGAAGTAATCATGTAGAATCAGAGCAGCAGTGACTTTGTGTCCGATAGAGCATATTCTCTGCCTCATGTATCTTTAAGAATTCTCTGGTTTCAAGACGTCAATAAGAGTTTCCTTTAATGTTTCCTGTTTTAAACAAACTCTCGAGTGGAATTACACAATATATATCTGGGATGTCAATACAAATAGTCAGTGAAAAACTAGTTTGAGTGTAAAGAATTTGATAAGATACTTTTTTGCTCTTCTGAGGCTTTGCGTTTGTCATTATTCTGATAGGGAAATTCTGAAACTCGGCAGATCAGCGATGTTTCGAACTCAGAGGATCATGGCCAGTTTACCAATTTTTCAGAAATGAGTGAAGTAAGTTATATGATTTATTGTATTTTCTATTGGCTTGAGTCTTTAAAATGCATTTGATCTGTGCACTCAAAAGGATAGCTCCCACAGAGAATTAACTGCTGATAACATGATACTTGTTCGACCACTCAAACTCAAAAAATATTGAGTGATGCTATTTTTTCCACTTTTACAGAGTGAAGATGATGAAGCTTCAAACATGGGTTCTGAAGGCGATGAAGACGAGGATGACTGGGAGATGGAGGACGACGAAGATTCTGATGATTGAAACCTACAATTTAGATCTCACAAGGCTTATAAAGTGCTCCAATCAAGTAACTGATTGAAATCATTTTGAGGAGGATCTCTGCAGATGCAGACCCAGCCCATTCGGAGATGAAAGAATTGCAGCAAACAGGATAGAATTCATGGCTTATAAGAGCAGAAATTATGAGTGTAAATTATTTTTGTTCTCGAGGGGCATCGCAAAGCAATAACCTGTGCATGATATGAGCCATGAGAAGTAACTTGGAAGTTGGAATCCACTTTTAGCTAGCTTAAATTATCTTCTGTATATTTTTGTACTACAACTTGTAAGTAGTAATATCCATTTCTGTACAACTATTTCATTTCATTTCATTTCATTACTCTCAAACAGAGGTTAGTTTTGATTTATTCTTTACCAGAACTTCTTAACATGAGATAATAATGAAATTGAAAAATCAAATAATGGATTACTTTTGGACGGCATAACTGCCTCCTAATTTATTGGATATGAATTAAAATTATTTATATTAAAAGCACGACTTGGCCAAAAGATACCAAAAGCAAAATGAGGAAGGACGTAGAATTTTTTGGCCATTGTGGATTCGAGTTATATAATTTATTTTATATCTAATCAAGCATGAAATTATGAATCCACAATCCAACTACAGAACAGCATACAGGTGAAGACATATATGGCCACTTTCGTTGTTAGTGTACATATGAGCAGCAATCCCAAGGCAAATAGCAAGTCAAAAGGGATCAAGTCCGTCATTGTCTACTTAAAATCTGAATCAGGAGTGGAGGCAGCATTGACAACAATTAGAGACGGATGATCATGAATGAGTGCCACCTATAACACACGCTTCATTGACGAAGAACTTGTTGCAACTGAAGAACTTGGCTCCGCTGGTCGGGGGGTAGCATATTGATCTGTTCCGGTGTAAGACTCATAACTTGCTGTAGCAGCGCCTTTTCCAACTCAGGTGTCAACTGCACAGTTTAAAAGGTTAAATATATCATCAGCATGAGTGTGAAATTCCAGCCTTTAACTCATCAATATCAATGTAAGAATATATGGGGAGATGATTACCGCTGGTGCTGCTGGTCGAGGAGGCTGATTGCTGGGGCCACCTTGACCAGGAAATGGTGGTCGTCCTGAAACTGGTCCAATTGTATTTTCAGAAGGACCAGGCATCCAATTGGACCCTCGATCTGTTTGCTTGGAGCTTCCAATTTGATTGAAATCCATTTCCATGTGAGGATTTCCTGCCTGGAACAACAAGGACAAACATGTTTTGTTACTAAGCCAAATTCAGCAACTACAAACAAGTGCCGATGTTGATCTCAAGACCTTGAATGTAAATATACATAGGACCTAGCCGAGGCCCCACAATACCATCTTTTGCAATCTAAGTTATCTAACAACTGCAGAGTGTGGGTGAAGATGTGCTTGGACTTGTGTATATGGCAGCATAATAATTTCCTAAGCTAGACAAAGATAGTTATATTTGCTAAGGATAAACAAATAAGAAAAGCCTAGAGAACTAATCAGGAGATAATCCATACCAGTTACCACACAAACAACAAAACAAGATACCATGCAACTGCAAGGGGCAACAACGACAAGCACATAAGCAGAAGTTAGTAAGGATCCATGCGTCTAACTATTGGCCAAAAATAATATTAGATTCACGGGATCCACAATAAAATACCAAAAATGACCAGGTATGAGAAATGTTGCCATAAATCTAATGAGAGGGCACTGTTTCAATCTTATACAAGGCATCAAGCTAATTGCGACATAACAGTGCAAACCTGATAGGGTGTAGGCTGATTTGGAAAAGGCAGTTGTCCCTGAAGAAATGAAGGCCCCAAACCAGCAGAAGGATTTGAACCTGACTGAAATTACATAATTTGAAAAATCTTGTTAAGTAGAATAAGATTGACTGCATTGTGAAAGAAAATGTTAATAGAATCAATGGCAAACTCACATGAAACATATGTTGTGAATGATGCATCTGTGGTCCACCATGGTGTTGAAAGCCCACATTTGGCCTCATCTGAGATTGAGCCTGGGGAGGAAAGCCAAGGATTGATGGTCTTTGTTGAGGCGGCAAAGGTGGTTGCAGGGGTAAATACTGACTGCCAGTATTTGACATAGGTGGTTGTGATTGTGAGGGCAGTGAAGGCTTAGGGGGCTGATGATGTAAGGGTGGTAGTGATTGTGAGGGCAGTGAAGGCATAGGGGGTGGGTGAAGTAAGTGTGGTTGCGATTGAGAGGGCAGTGAAGGCATAGGGGCCGGGTGATGTAAGGGTGGCTGTGAAGCTGTATGCTGCGGCAATTGAGTTAAATTAGGAACTTGAGAGGATTGTGGTAGAGACATCGGTGTTGATTGGGCACCAAGATGTCCCTTGGGCCGCTGTAGTGGTTGTGCAGGAAGTGATGGTGTAGGCTCAGTTTGAGGCTTTGGATTAGGAATAGGTTGGGGCTGCACATTCATAGGTTGGTTTGGGTGCTGTTTCCTTATCTGGTTCTGACCAACGTGACCTGAAATTGGTACTGATGCCTGAATATTAGAATGCTGATTTGGCATGGCTAATTGTGGCGGATTCTGAGATGCTGTAGATGAAATGGCCGGTGACTAAACAAAGGTCAAGCAATCAGAAATATTTTGAGGAATTAATATCGAGAAAGGTATAAATGAGAGAAGAAAGCATACTGCTTGCGGGGACTGCACCATTCCAAGCATAATTTGTGCCTAATGAAAGATATAAGGAGTAACATGTCAGTGATTAAAAGCATTTTTCACCTGAAGAATCTGTAACAACTAACAAGCATTGAATAGTATTTACCCATGTCAAAAATATTTCTTCAAAATTTAGCATAACAAGACAGCCAAAAATCTAAAACTGTCAGCAAAATAAAACATAACCAGGCAAAGTTGGGATATGATGCTTACATCCGCAAAGGACTTTAATATCAGGTAGGAACCACTTCTAGCTGGTAGTCTGTCACTAGTACTTAAGAAACTACATCAGCTGACAGCTAATATGTAATGAAGTTTAATTCTGTTCTGTACGTAAACTTTATCACTTTGCTATTTTACTAACATCAGAAATTGATGTTGTGCATGGTCATCTACCAAACACTGATAAGATGAAATCTTTACTTAAACAGAATATGATCTTTATATCAGAATGCTTAAGTTGATTATCAAGTAATAACCAAATACGCAACTTGAACATGATGTACTTCTAGAGATTATTAATTATACATGTTGGCAGACAATATGTTCATGAAGAGAAGTTAAAACATTGCCCAGAAACAAAGAAAGAGGCAACTGTAGATGAATTTAGCACTTTTATCTCAAGAAAAGAGAACTGAAGGATCGCAATTTGTACAGTGTTGTCCATAAAATTAGTTCTCTTAGCAATAAAACAGCCTACCTCATACATCCTTTCACACAAATTAAAATTTTAACGTAACAATTCAACAACAAATAAAGTATAAAAAACTTTTCTGGGCGATTCTGTGATAACTTCAAAAGTCAAAACCATGGAAACTTCGCATTAATCAGACTATCTATGTAAAACCCTAATATAAAAAAAATAGTATGACAATTCTACACCTCGTACACACATAAAGAGGGAAAGGAATATCTTTATTGCACAATAGTATAGTTTAAAAATAAAACAAAAATCGGAGAAGGAAACCTAAATCAAACATACTTGAAAAAGAGCTCTGGTCAAAGCTGGATTTTGAATTAGAATTTCCTTTGCTTGTTGCTTATTCTGCTCTATCAATGTCTGCACGAACGTAAATTCAATTTTTAAGCTTCACACAATGAGCATCATTTTGCACAAAAATTTAGGAAATTGGCCAATGACAACCATTAATCAACGAGTCCGTGTATTAATATATGTACGAGGGTGAATATAGTAGAGCTGAAGAGAATTGCGAACCTTCATCTGAGACATGATGTCGTAAAGCTGATTTTTGGACATTCCGGCGAGACTCGGCGGCAATCCATCGCCGGAGATTTGCTTACCGGCCATTCTTTTCAACGCAAAGCCACACCAATTCTACTTCAACAGAGAGGGAGAGCAATGCACTACGTATTTGTGAATTGCTAGTTTCTTTAGGGCTTGTTTGGTTGAATAATTTTTAAGACTGTTAGTTTGAAAACTAAAAATATCTACTTCTTATAGGGCCAAGACATATTGAGCCTGATTATGGGCTTTTAGTAATTCCGTTAGGACAACTTTGAGCCATTCTCTATGGCCCAAATCATAAAAAATAAGCCGAGAAAGGCCCAGCCCACTGAGGTTCTTATTTGGACTCTCTCGTCTCTCCTCCAACCTCTCTCTCGCGGTGGAGCGAGTGGATATTTGGAGTACATCGGGAGTAGGTGTATATAACTACACACGCAGTTTCACGCGCCGCCGCGTATGGCGTATTCAACGTTCTCCCTCTGTCTACCAGCTTCTACTCCCAAGGCGGAGTTGTTCTTTACCCGCTCTTCAGCTGCAACCCCGTCCACATCATCCACATACAGCTCTTCTCTGTTGCCGCCTTTGAATTGTTTTCAGAGAGTCCGCAGCTCCAACTTGACGTGCAGGCGCCGGAGATCGTGTATTGTGGGTATGGCACCCGAGGAGGAGAAGATGACTCGCCGTTCCCCTCTCGATTTTCCAATCGTAATTTATTTTTCTCTTCCTCACCTTCAATTTCTGTTCCAAATTTGTTCTGAAATATTTTTATTGTAAATTAATTTGGCAGATCTTATTTTGTCATTTCGTGTGTGTATTTATATATTCTTTTTTAGCTCTGTGGTCGATGAAGATAAACAATGGAGAGGAGAAGAACTATAACCCTAATTGGAAAATAGGAGATATGAACAACCGAACTAGAATCGAAGATAGCTGGAAAAGAAAAAGGGGCTTTAAGGTTTTAGTAATGCAAAGATATGAATTAATGGATCATAAATTGGTGGTGTCTTAACTTCTAAATTTCTGGATAACTTTTTATATGTGATAGTGTCCTTGCTGGGTGTGTCACAATAAATTTTGAACAATTAACTTGATGGGTCGATTGTTCTACAAGGTGGGATATTGATATTTGGATATTATGGCGCATGAATTTGGTAGTCTTGAAGTTAGGTTGAATTGCATGCACTGTGCTTGCGGGGTGAGTGTTAAACAAATTGTTGGATGGGATAACTTCAATGGATTTCTGCTTATGATTCCTGCTTTGAATTATATAAATAGTAGGGCTCTCCATAGTCAGCTGGTTATCATCCAGAGAGGCAGAGGAATCTTTTAAATGTTCTTACATGGCTTGAAATATAATACTTTCTTACAATTGGCATCTGTGTTGTTGACTTCAGTTGCATCTCTTGAAAATGGTTCCTCTTTCCCTTGTGAGCATATATTTCTGAAAGCCCTGGAAAATCTTTGACTGCAGTTTTGAGAAGTGGTTTCCTATGATGGGGCAATCTTGAGGTAGTCTTGAATAGCAGAAACTGCTGGTGGAGTTCCAACTTTTCATTTTTATGAAAGAGAAATATGTCGAATCTATGTTGTCTATAGGCCTTTGTTATGGAATAAGGTCGCCCTACCATTAGATAGCGTGTAAGAAGTGAATTTATACAGGCTATTATCTATTTCAGCAGCTAAGCAATAAGATCTTTGTGAAGAGGTGAATTAATACAGGTGATTATCTATTCTAGCAGCTAAGCAATAAGATCTTTGTGAAAATACTTTAAAGCTATCTTTGGTCAATTATAATCTTCATGAGATAATGCAAAAGAATCTTGTCATACACAAGATCTTAAAATATGTGTGGCAATTGTCTGCTGGACCAATATGATTCGTGCACTTTTTGCTCTAAAGAACATCCGTAATTGCACATATTGTTAAATCCATTTGAAGTTGGACTTGGTGGTGATATTGTTGTTTTAACCTTCACAGTGGTGAAATACTGTTTTGAGTCTTGGGTGCATTGGATTTTGGCAGCATTTGATTAATTTAATTATTCATTGCCATTGGCTATATCATTGTGGTCATTGTTGCCCATATTCTCTCAGCAGAATGTGATGTCCATAGTCTTTGATGCATAAAAATTCTTCATTTCAGGAGTGGGATCGACCGAAGCCTGGAAGGAGACCCGACATATTTCCCCAGTTCAGCCCCATGAAAACTCCACTACCACCACCAATGCCAGCTGATCCTCCTGAAGAAGATGAAGAAGAGGAAGAAGATAAAAAAGAGGAAGAGGAGGAAGACCCTGAGAAGGAGGATCCCGACAAGCCAAATCAGTAGCATCAGTCAGTTTTGCTTTTGAATGTAAGCGTCATTGCTTGATATCTTGGATGGATTTACCTGATGCAAACTGGTTAGGCAACAAACATTACCTCCATTTTGTGTCAAACAATCGCGATATAGCAAATATTTAGCACAATTTGTAGGCAGTCTTTTTGACCTTCATGAATAATGAATGAGGATCTGCGCTTTCCCATCTTGAAATTGTAATTCAATCATTTGGTGTTTTGACTGCGGATGCAACATTTTATCTCTTCAAATCTGTCAACAATCATTACTTTCTCAACATATCTCTCTTCACATTTATCAATAATTACAACGTTTTATTCGTCATCTTATTATCAAAGAGTGAGTTTCCTATAAACCGGGATGACGGTGTAAATCCCATTATTCTTCGTAATTTATAGGATGAAAAAAAGTCCTTAAATTTTCTAAGTCCTTAACCTATGACAAGAGAACTCGATCACACAAGTGTGTGCGCCATATCATAACTAATGTCTTATATGTAGATAGATGCTCGTATGTATATAACTTTAGCAAGATCAAACCCATTACTTATCTTTCCGTCTCTAGATAGCTGATCTTTTAACTTTAGCAAGGTCAACCCATTACTTATCTTTCCATAGATCATTCAAATGAAATAGCTCAGAATCATAAAACAAATCATTCAGTTAAATACTCTTCGATGAGGAAAACACTTACGACATAAACTACTGGATATACAATCTTACATCCAAAAGTTCTTTCAAGTGTTACAACCCATCAATAAGAACTGTGTTTAAATTGCACACAACCGGATTGAAAGGACAACACAACACAATAATAACACAATAATACACGCAATAAGAATTTCTGTCAAATTTGCTTGGGCATATTAGCGGGGTTATTTTTTGCCACTTTTCTTCAGACCGGAACCTCCAAAAGACCCCTTCTGCTGGGCCTTTGCCTTGAGCTCCTTAAGAGCCTGCAAGAGCATGAGAATCTTAGTTACTTGTAGGTCAAATGCAAGATAGATCAACCACTTAACAGGGGGTTGGGGTTGGGGTTGTGGCTGGGCAAGCCACCAGACAGAAAGCATCGTACCTTTTCTTCATCTTTCTTCTTTTGGATATTAGCTTTGTCAATCTGCAAGGAAGCAATATTTTGTGTGTTAAAACCAAGAGGAAACATAAATATATTATTTAAAGAAAACTTCTAAATAGATGCAAAAGTATTTACCACTTCTAATGGGCATGAGTTCATCATGTTCGTATTTATCCAATTCAAAGGAAAAAAGATGAGCAACAAATGCAGAAATATATACTCCATAACATAATATACATTCTGATAGATTCTATAAACGAGAACCACATTCTGAGCATGTATAAACTCCTGGGAAAGGAAGAATTATAAAAGAGGGAAGACCCATTTTGACATCTGCAATGCAATAATGCCCATCCACTAATAACCTTCTTATTACCATTGACAAAGGTCGTTGGATTATGTGTTGTTTGGTCTAGGCCCTCTTGGAATAGGGATTGGGTTTGTGTTGCAGTTGATTGTTGGGTAGACTGTTCCTTATTCCCTTTCCTAGATATTCCAACTACAAAGAATGTAACATACGAACTACCAAGAAAATTATCCAAATCATTCTACAGTCAGCTCCCGACCTTCCCAATCTCATGAACTAAAATTTCGCTCCAATTGAACATAAGTGATACGAAGATTAACCTCAACAATGTGCAGCTAATATCAGTCCAAAATTTACCAATGGTGAGAAAACTATAGAGAGGATCGTCCTATTAACAAAGGTATAGTTCAAGAATTTGATACACCACAGACCTCCCCCCACCCACACTGCCACACACAACCATACGCTAATCGCAATCACCATTAATTTCTTGAATTTCAATCGGAAAGGTAAGGAACCGAAAAAATAAAATAAAAAATTAAACATAACAAATCATAACAAAGATATCCATTGTAATTACTCCAACTTTCCGAACCAAGCAAACTAAATGCGTAAATTGATACCTCATCGTACTCTTTCTTTTCAGCCTTAGGTTGCTTCAGAGGCTTCGCTTTTCCGCCTGATTCAAGATCCCAAAACAAAAGAAAACAAGGAAATCAGCAAATTGTAGCATTTTCTAGACATAAAAAAAATAATAAACAAAGAGAGAAAGAGGAAATTCAACATAACTGACGCATAGGAAATTTCTTCTTTAATTCGACAAGAGCAATTACCTTGCTTAGAAGACATGGCTGAATCTAAGGTTAGGGTTCTGATCGATCGCAAAACAATATTCAAAAAGGGGAACAACAAGATGCCCTAACCCAAAAGCAAAATAATTGAATTGTTGACGTTCTCAAGATTCTTGATTTTATATACAGGAAGTAGCACCTGAATTTACGGATTTATCCCCCACCAATAAATGGGGACGTAGAGTTTTTCCGGATACTGTACAAATAACTAATAAGCCCCTAAATTCAATGAAATTTCAATTTGTCCCCTCAGGTGTTAAGTGGAGTAGTTAGTTCAAGGGCGTGTTATTTCCGTTTCTAAGTGAAGATTATTTAGTTTAGGAGTATTTCTTATTCTATTTTGGACTTAATAAAATTAGATTAGATAAATTAGAATTACTTAAGTTAGGCTAATTATAGTGTGCACCCGAGTGTACCCATATACAAATATAAACATAAACATGTACAATTAAGAGCAAAAATGTATACAATTTAATTGTTAGTTTTTTTAATGAAAAATTGAGTGTAAAAAAATATACAATTATTAAAAAATATTTATATATTATTGAATAAAAAGCTATACACATATGATGCTAGTTTTTTTTTATGAAAAACTTAATTTGAAAAAGATATACAATTATTATGAAACACGTATACAAAATAGAATAACATGTATACAAAATAGAATAAAAAGTTATACACATGTGGGTGCACTCTTGCACCCGGGTGCACCCAATATACATTCCTTAAGTTAAATTTTATATTTTCCTGTTTGTCACGTTAAATTTATCACTTAAAGAAAGAAGCACCACATCAATCATCATCCTAAAATACATCTAAATTACAAAATATCATTCTCACTGACACACAAAATATATACTCCTATTTTTTACAATATATTTATTATTTAAATACTACGTTATCCTCCAAAAATTAATAAAATTGATCAAAAACAACTTTTTAAATTCCCAGCAAAGATTAAATTGATTGGAACAGAAGGAGTTAGGGATGTAGTTCGAGCCGAACCGAGCCGAATGCCACCAGACTCGAGTTCGGCTCGTTTATATTTTGTTCGGCTCGAGCTCAATTTAAATATTGATATTTAGGCTCGGCTCATTCAGAAAATGATGAGTTCGTGAACAGTTCGAATTCAGCTCAATTAAAATTATGAAAGTGGCCCAGGAAATCCGAGACGCCATAATAATTATTTATGTTTAAGCTCGAATTTGAGCTCGGGTTCAAGTTTATTATAGTCGTTTATAATGGTTCTAACATGGATGCGACACTCTTAACGAACCTGTTCGCAAAGTTATTCGCTAACAGGCTCGCGAACTCGTTAACAAACAGGTTTGTGAACTTTCGAACCAAATATTAATAGGTTCGAGTTCGGCTTGATAAGTTATTCGAGCTTGATATTCGGGCTCGACTGTATTCGTTTAACTTAACAAACGAATTCGAACGAATATTTTATTGAAACGAAACTCGAATAACTCACTAATAGCTTGTTTGTTACATTTTAGGAGTATATACTTCTTATATACATTACTATATCTCTCCCTACCTCTTAAATATTAATTTGACATTAATTAAATTTTATTATACTTAAATTTCAAAATAAATATGAATTAACCTTTTTTTTTATTTACTAAATGTAATTAATCCTAAAAATTTAAACTTGTTATTCTAACTTAAACATATGATAACAAAAACACATTGTAAAAAAATTTCACTAGTTTTGATTCTCACTAAAATAGTTGTATGTTTTTTGTTCTAGCTAGACATATTAACATGGAGTAAAATTTTAATTTTCAATAAATATATACTACAGATATTTCATCTCCCGCGTTTTATATAACGGCTTGCCTTCTCGAATTTCTTCAACCTCTGCAATTCCACATACATACACGCAGTGGGGAGTGAAGATCTCATGGATTTGGCGAAGAATCTGAGCTTTCTCGTTGTTCTACTATGCCTGTTGATCACTCTCGAAAATCAGAATTCTGAAATCGGTAGTAGAAAGATTTCGTATCAAAATGATTACTCGTGTTCGCTTCTCGGGGCTTCATCGGCTGAGAGAAAGCTCCAGGAGAATGTCTCTGGTAATGATTCTAATGGTCCAGGGTTCAAACCTCACCGCCACCCATTTATGAGAAAATTCCACATGCTAGGCTTGAGGCAAAAATACCCCGCCTGCATGTGAGGGGGCGTGTTAGAGTGACTCGATTAAATATTAAACGGTTAATCTCTCTACAAGCTTAAGCTTTTAGATGAGGTGGTCGTTTAACATGGTATCAGAGCCCATGGTTAATAATGGTCCAGGGTTCAAACCTCACCGCCACCCATTTATGAGAAAATTCCACATGCTAGGCTTGAGGCAAAAATACCCCGCCTGCATGTGAGGGGGCGTGTTAGAGTGACTCGATTAAATATTAAACGGTTAATCTCTCTACAAGCTTAAGCTTTTAGATGAGGTGGTCGTTTGACAGATTCTCTCAACGGATCGCTTCGTTACGATTGCTACCGTGAATCCTGCCCATTAGCAGAGCAGATTATCCGATCTACAGTCCAAAATTTGTTCAATATGCAGCGCGATGTTGCCCCTGCTTTGTTGAGACTGTTCTTCCACGACTGCTTTATCGAGGTTACCTTTACTCTTTTTTTGAAATTGTTGAAAATTTTTCCACTGTGGTTCTGTTTGCATACATCTGTGGAGCTGAATTTGTTCCATTTTTCTATTGAGTTTCGCTGCAATTGAACTTCTCTAATTCAAATTAGTTTTTGCTTGGGTTATTTGGCTGAATTCGCCCTTTCATTTATTGATGTTGCTGAATTGAGCTGAAGTTTGGGGTTTCTGTGAAACATACTTTATTATGCAAATCCATCAGATTTTTCTATAAAATTTTAATTTGTGTAGGGATGTGATGCCTCAGTTTTATTGGACGCGGATAATGAATTTGATAGTGAGAAAGATTCTCTCCCAAATGAGTCGTTAAAGGGCTTTGATGCAATCGACTCTATCAAGTCACAACTTGAAGTAGCATGCTCTGGAATTGTTTCTTGTGCTGATACTCTTGTTTTGGCTGCAAGAGAAGCTGTCCTTCTGGTCTATCTCTCCCTCTCTCTCTCTCTCTGTCTGCGCGTGTGTGTGTGTATATGTGTTTAGAGCATTTTGATGATCGTATGAGTTTCAGGCTGGTGGCCCATTCTATCCTGTTTTAACTGGTAGGAGGGACAGCACAGTTGCTTATAAACAAATTGCATCAAAGGAGCTTCCCACTCCTGATGATGATCATTCTAAAGCAATTAATTCATTTGCTTCAAAAGGGTTTGATGAAAGAGAGACAGTCAGTTTACTAGGTATATATATAGTGCTCCTACCTGTATTCTCTACTTTCAGTAAATCAGTGAGCATGATTCTCAGTTTCTTAATGCCAAGATCTTAATATTCCTGTAGTTGGTCATAATTTTCTTAGCATACTTATTAGAACTCTGGGGCCATTATTGATGTTGTTATGCATATGCCTACATGTATCAACTTCTTGCTAAGCAAGCTGTGCTGCATTTAACATTTAAGACCAATGTATCCTAACAGAATCCTTTCTTCTACCTGTATCTATGGGACCTTTATTGGTTTGATTGTTAGATTGGCAAGCAATGGATTATGTTTTAGTCATTCTTAAAGTTTTTTGAGTTGAACAGAATCTTGGAAGTGTATTTTCTTGATTCTCATTTTATGTTACTCTGTCTTATGTTACTCTACGAAGGCGCCCATAGCACAGGAACAATTCGGTGCAGATTCATGTCGAACCGGCTTTACAACTACTCAGGAAGAGAGGGACCAGACCCTTCCATAGATGCTGATTTTCTTGAAGTCCTAAGATCAAAATGCAACACTCTATCACCAACAGCTTCACCATCATCATCACCATCACCATCTTCATCAACATCATCATCCGAGGATCCAGGGATGAGGATGGACTATGAGGGACCTGGGAAGGGCTTCGGTGCAGTATACTACCGCAGTCTCTTGGACAGAAAAGGATTGCTGTTTGTTGATCAGCAGATGACAGCTGATGCAGCAACCAACACTTGGGTCCAAGCCGTTGACTGCACCGACGGGTCAGATTCGTCTTAACTGTCGAAAGGTGAACTGAACCTATCAACCACAGCCATTGCTTTCTTTATTCCCTACACACTGCTTTCAACTCATTGTTGTATATACTGATCTCTTACATTAAGAGTTTTTTGTGCTTTACTCTTTTTTCTTTATAAAGATAATGATAATTTTGCACTTTCCTAGTCCTTCAGAAGAAGAAGAAAAAGAGACAGAGTGATCATTCTCAAGTCCATAAGAAAGTGAATCAATCCATAGGGCACTGTGAATTTATTAAGAAGAATTTCAAACCCAAGTTAAACATAGTTATTTTTTTAAGTCAGTAAAAGTTTAGTACTTAGTCTATGGAGTATATAGTTTTTCTTTTCCAAAAATTAACTTAAACTATAGCGGTATTAGAGTGCCTAGTTCGGATTGAATTAATAATATTGCATGGAATTTAAAATTTTATTAAAAATAAGAAAATTTACATACTAATTACTATATTTAATCGGACTTGATTTTCTTCAAAGATTGGTAGTTAAAAAGCAAAAATATCAATTTTGGTCCTCTAGGATATGTCAAATTCAACTTTAGTCTTCAAGTTTGATAATTTCTCAAAAGTGGTCATCCGATATCCGCTTTTGGTTATTTTTGTCCACTTTTGGTCCTCTAGGATAGGCCAAATAAGGACTAAAAGTGGATAAAAAGGACTAAAAGCGGACACTGAAGGATCACTTTTGAAAATTTATCAAACCTTAGGACAAAAGTTAGATTTTGCCTATTTTAAAGGACCAAAACTGATATTATCCTTAGTTAAAAACAAGGGGCTTCTTAAATTATAACCTAAGAGAGAGATGAATTATACCATCCCATAAAAATAATAAAAAGGGATAGGTATTGCATAAAATGTTACTCCCTCCGTCCCAGGAATACATTCGCGTATTTTCTGACATGGAGTTTAAAAAAGTACTCCCTCCGTCCCGGGTATTTTTACCCATTTGTACGGGCACGGAGATTAAGACGTTTATTTTTTTAATATATAATGTAAGAGAAAGTAGGGATAAATTAGTAATTTAAAAAGAAAAAGTGAATAAAGTTATTGGGAATGATGAATAAAGTGTAAAAAAGTAATTAAAGTTGTTGGGATTGTAAAAAGTAGGTAATAAAATATTATGTATTTTTGCCAAAAATAGAATGGGTAAAAATACGTGGGACACCCCAAAATGGAAAGTGGATAAAAATACGTGGGACGGAGGGAGTAATTTTTTAGTGGTGTGATGTACGAAAGAGAAGGGGAAGTGTATGATATAGTTGACTTTGACTAGATTGTGTAAAAAGAAGGTGTCATTTTTTGTAATATTGTAGTATTGTAAGATTATTGATATTGTGTATTATTTTCATTTTTAGGGTGGGGATGATTCTTAGGACGGACCAAAATGGAAAGTGCGAATATATTCTTAGAACTGACCAAAATAGAAAGTGCGAATAGATTCTTGGGACGAAGGAATATCATTTTTCGATTCATATAATACTTTCAATAAAAACTATTCCCAATATTTAAAAAATATTACAATTATCTTCTTATACAAGTGGTGGATATATATAGTAAATTTAATCGTATATTTATCTTGTATTTTTCAGTTATAGCGTGTGTATTAAGATACAACTATTTCCCTTTTTTATTTGTTGATTAGAAATCTATTTTCTACCATATTTACATGCATTATCTTCTTCTAGATATCACAATATTACATACTTGTACATCAAGAAATAAATATTCCTAATACACGTAGAATGAATTACACCACACCATTATAAATACCCTCATAGCCATACCAAAATTCATTCAATCATCTCCACCACTATCATGGCAACCCGATCCAACGCCGCCGCCGCCACCATATTTCTACTCCTCCTCCTCCTCTCCGGCGGAACATCAGAAAACCCCGTAAATTCAAGATGGTATTTCCGCCAATGCATGGACATCGTAGATGATTATGCAGATTGGGTGAAAGAACACCCCTCCCTTGCCTTTGTTGCCGGCGGCTTCACCGCCCAGAACTGCCGCGACGCCCTCCGTGCTGTCAAGATGGCGTACATCGCCGACGGCTACCTGCCGCCGGAATACGTGGAAGGGCTGCTACTCTGGTATAAGAATGATCCGTCTTTGGTTGATATCCACATCTGCGATCTCGATCTCCGCCGCTGCTCCGATCCAGTTAAATTGCTCTGGTTCAGAACCCGTTTTCATAATCAAGATCCGAACCAAATTATCGGAGCTCCGGCCCTTGCTCCTTCTCCCGGTTATTGAGCTCTGATTAGTTCTTGATTTATTTATTTTTTGAATGAATATTATTTTTTTGTTTTGGTTTATTTTGAGATGCTCAACCTTGTTTCAAATTCTTTCATTGTTTTTACGTGTTGGTTAAATTAATGAAATCAAATTTGTTTAATTCTTCTTTATTTTTTTTCATCTCACCATGTAATTATCCAAGAAGTGCAAAGAAATTGATCCTTGAGTACCAAGAATCTCCCATAGTCTTTTGTTCATTTTGATGTAATATCTTTTGTTCTATTAATGACACGGCAACGCGTATATATATACTAAAAAAAAACATCAACTAAAAGGATTAAAGGATTTTTTTTTTCTCTCATACATGTCAATGTTCAATTAATGATACACAGATAATGCACGCAATTGATGCAAAATATCCCTGAGTGGTCCCAATAGGGTTTTCCTAAATTTAGTCAATTGATAAAGAATCGCATCATGATTATACATAAAAATTGTATGAAATTCACCATAGATTCGCATCTTGATTTTTCTTAGCAGTTGCGTTGGATACTTTCGTGGGACTATTTATCAGGCCCAAGTGTTGGCCCTCTTATCTTGTTTGTTGTGATAAGCCGAGTTATTGTTTTGGCCAAATTTATGTTAGACACGAAAAAAGTAACAATAGATGCTTTTAAATAATTTATAAAAATAAAAATACTAAAAGGAAAATTTTGAAAAAAAAAAAATCTCAATTATAAAAAATCTTTCAGCTTCAAATGATTGCTAAGAACGTAAAATAAAATTTAAATTCATAATTAACCAGGAAAAAAAAATCTTAGTAATTTCTCTTGGAAAAAATCAAAATTCACTTTGAAATGATTGAGAGGATTCCATGTTGAATTTGTTCTCAACTGCTTGAATTTATTGTTATAGCAAAAGTCCATTAAAGATGCATGGAAAATAAATTGTATAAACAAAGTTTAATTAATTTGTGAATTTTTTTTGTATAAAACGAGAAGATTGTAAGGTGTGCTAATTTTCATGCATGTGGGTAGATCAACAAACCATAGATAAATAATAATCATATAATATTCGGTAGTAGTGCCGTTGTCACACTATTAATTAATAATAAAATTAATGGAACAAAGATAGAATTCGCATAACCTAAAAACTTTACACTCTCAACTTTGTAAGCATAAATAAAATTCGGTATTAATTAATGTGCAACCAAAATTATGGTTGAGAAGAGAAATTTAAAATATCGAATACTACTTTTTAAAATATAAGTAAGAATTATTTTCTTAGAAGAGTTTAAATAATTATTACGTACTTGATCACATGCCCATTATTTCCACATATATATACACACCTTTGATCTTTACAAAGTGTATTGAGTATTGAATCAAAGCATCCTCTTTTGAGTGTAATCGCTTAATCACTCACAATGTATCGATTGCTATATACAAGTAGTCATAAACAGGTGAGTTAATTTAAATTTTGATCTTATTAAAAATATTTTTGGCTGTAATTAATTTGATCCCCATTTGATGTGCACTTAATTTAGTGGGTCTATTGCTTAGCAATTCAGTGTTCTGCTCGATTCAATTCATTTATATCTTTAGTCGGATTTGAGCACATGGTGCGCCCGATGACACGTAAACTTTATCCATTTCAAAATAAGTTATTCAAAGTGAATTTTAAATATCACATACGTCCAAAAAATAGACAAAAAAATTATTCCTGCCGTATTGAGTAATTCCTTCTTTGAGAGGAAGAGGTGGAAAATTTATTATATTAATCATTGTTTACTTATTTCTTGTAGTTTTGATAGTGAGGTTTGAATTATTTTAATAAGGAGAAAGTCCACGAATGAAACAAAATAATGAGTTTGGAGAGTGTAGTAATCAGACAAAAAGTACCAACAAAAAAGCATTTACAAATGGGTAATTGCGTGCTTAATGAGTAGGATATGACAGTTGAGTTCTTGTAACTTAGCATTTATATATAAAACTACCTTATTTAAAAAAAATATGTATATTTAAACAATTATTTATATTCATATACTACTAGTTTTTTTATTAAAAAATTAAGGACCCAAAAATTTCACATATTTTAGTGCCAGAAGTTTATGAATTTTTTAATTTTTTAATGTATAAAGTAAGAAAGTGAATATATATTTTAGTTAATTTAATGAAAAAAAGTATGTAAAGCTATTGAGATATGTTTAAAAAAGGAGTATTATGTTGGGATGTATATAAAATATATGCATTTTTAGTTAAAAAAAAAAGTGAAATACTTAATTTGTGGTAGAGATTAAAAAAAAAAAGTGAAATTGACAACAAAACATACCTAATTCATCTACCATTTTATTCGATGTATTTTACAGTGGAACAATTTAGAATGACAACACATATACCTTTCATCTACCATTTATAATTCGATGATTTATATATATATTGGACTAACATAAGCTCTCTCACAAAGTGTCACTCATCGAAAGTCACATCGGATCTTCTGCGCCATTTTGGTTCATCATCTTATGTGTCATAAGTTAAGTGATTGACACGTAAGAGGGAGAAATAAATCCAACCTTTGCTCCTAAGATTTAATGATTGGGGTATAATTTCTCTCTTTTACGTGTCGTCCATCTAATGGTGTGACACAGCATATTAGGTACCAAATGACACAGAGAATCCGAGCCGATCAAAAATTAATATGAGAGATTAATACACCACAAAATATATAATAATGAGTCACAAAATATAATGAGAAATAGTTTTCATAGTACGTATATTTAACAATTAATAATCGGCCAATAGGAGAACCATGGGTTATGACGTGGATGCCGCCTCACCATCCTGCCCTACTCCACTTGTATTCAACATTAACTTTCGACTCAAATATGTATCATCTAAATTAAAACCTTCAATTTAAATCGAGTTAAATTCATTTTTTGCCTTATAACTAAACAAAATTTTGATTTTTGCCCTAAAAAAGATAAGGGGCTTAATTTTGCCCTATAACTAACGAATTGTTTCAATTTTTCCCAATTTTCGCCAAAAAATGTGAATTTCGCCGGAATCCGCCACGTCATGCTTCAATTCTGGTTGGTCAATCCGACGTGGCTTTTTTTACTTTTTCTGAGCCAATGAATCCGCCACGTCATATCCCACCTATTTATTTATTTATTTTATTTCCAACACCTCCCACGATGCTAAAACGAAATAAATCTCTGGAGTGCTCGGCCTTCCGCTCGACGATTCTTGCCTGTGTAGGCGGACGCTCCGCCCCTGCCAGCTCCACCGCCTCCTCAACCTCCCCACCTCCCGAGAAGCACTTGCCGGCGCCGCTCTCAGGGATAGGTTCCATCAGCTGTATTTGCAGTCTAGGTGCGGCGGTTTGCGAAAATCCGATGTGGTGGTGGAAATAGGCGCCGCCTGCCCGGTTTGTTTGGAGGATATGGGGAGGGAGGAGAAGGTGGTGGCGTGTGGGAGTTGTAAGAATGTGATTCATGAGGAGTGTTTCTTGTCTTGGAAGAGGAGCTGCCGGAGAAGGTCCGCCACCTGCGTTCTTTATCTTGCACGGTGGCGGAACGGCGGTGATGATCAGGAAAAGTATTTGAATATTTCGGCTTATGTTGGTCCATATACTGGATCCCTAGCTATTTAATTAAGTAGTGTGTTTAATGTTAAGCTAATAATAAATACTCCATATGAGATGGGCTCAAAAGAACCAGGAGAAATTAGTTCCGGCGGCCTGCTCTTCCTCCACAATCCGAAACGACGTATCTTTCGCCGCCTTAGCCCACAAGTGGGAGTCATCCACCTCCGGCAGACTCACATTCAGATTCTTCAATATCCCACTCCTACTCACATACTTCGTCTCCCCTCCGCCGGTCTGTAAAATTGGCCCTGTGTGCAAGAGGTGGAGGAAGAAGAGGGGAGGGATTAGCCATAGGATTAATATCTTCTTCTTCTTGGTAGAGGTGGGGAAGGTTGAGCTTAGCCCTAGGGCCGTAGAGTCTGCGGGCGGCTGCGACGTAGGCAACGACAGCATCGTGGGAGGTGTCGAAGGTTTATATTTCCCTTTAAAATTTTGTGGGAGAGCTGGGCAGCCGGGGTCAACAAGATTTGGAAAAAAAAATAATAAATAGGTGGGATATGACGTGGCGAATTTATTGGTTTAAAAAAAGTCAAAATTGTCACGTCGGATTGACCAACCGGAATTAAAGCATGACGTGGCAGATTCCGGTGAAATTCACATTTTCAGGCGAAATTGGGCAAAAATTGAAACAATTCGTTAGTTATAGGGCAAAATTAAACCACTTATCTTTTTTAGGGCAACATAATGTCCAGACACATAATTGGAAATATTCGAAAAGGGAAAATTAGAAATACATAATAATGTCTTGTGAAGCAAGACAAGAAGCTCCAAATTCTTGTGTAGCAAGAAAAAACGTACACATTACCATAATTAAACCAAAAAAAAAAGGTATATATATTTTTGGAGAAGAAGAATAGGCATGTTTTTGTATGTTGGGTTTCCTCTACTACGTTTGATACCATCGATACTTCCGAGGTTCTAACCCAATGTTTTCTTGATTACTCCATTCATTGCAAACTACCCCCTCTCTCTCTCTCTCTTGATTTCATGTAATCCTGCAGAGAAACCTCACCAGATGGCAACAAACACATAAGAATCGTCTTTTCAACAACCCAATTTCGAGACTAACATTTCTTGCTCTCTCTCTCTCATCTTCTTTCATATCTCTCTCTCCTCTACAGTCCAATATTGAATATTGTCCATGGTATGCATGGTTGATTAAAATTAGTTGTTTCCAAGTTGTTTGGTTGTGTTTGACCATTTTTGTTAATTATGTGCAGCGTCTGATGGCGATGATGGTGCAGTCGATGGTCAAAACGACGGCGTCCCTGGTGGTGCAGCCGGCGGCGACGCTCACCACGCTCCTCTATTGCAGCGGCCTTCTGCCCAGGAACCTTCTCAACTTGACCCGATTCCTTCACCACGACTTGCTCCTACCCGACAATTTCTTCTTCCATTTTCTTGTTCGTTTCTTGAGATGTTTTTGGTAGAAAATACGTACTTCGCTCTACCTTTAATTTTCACCCTAAAACTAATTTACTATAACTTCTCTTTTCTTTAATTCATCTCCTAATTTTTTTTTACTATATTATTACTATAAAAAACTATAAAAAATTGTTCTCTGGATCATCTATGACAAATCGACTTATTATTAAAACATAGTTATCATATAAATCAAATATTTTTATTAATACTTAAACTTATTTGCAGTAAATCATATTATAAAACTTTATATAAAATTATATTTTAATCACTATCATCGTATACTTTATAAAAATAACATGTCTCACATAGACTTTATCTTATTCTCTCCGGCATATATACACAATCATTGATCTGAAAATCGGACCGGACCGGCCGGTTCAACCGATTGGAACGGGAATCGGTCCCAAAACCAGTCCGGAAGGACCGGGACCGGGTTGAACCGGTTCATCCGGTTTCAATATTTTTTTTAAATTTTTTTTTAATTTTTTAATTTTTTTTTATTTTTTTAATTTTTTAAAACTTTTATGATACTCCACTTTTTTTTTTTTTTTAATTTTAGAATATAATATTTACATTTTGGATTTAATTATGAATTCTAATATTACGTGGGTACATTTTGTCTTATTTTCTCCAACATATATACACAATGCTTCATCATGCATCCACCCTCATTAAAAATGATTGGCTACGGGTAATCGAAATGGCGAGTAAATTATTGATAAGATGTATCTAATGATTTGATCTATCAATTACGTGTTTCAACTAGTATTATATTATATGACAAAATAATTTTTCATAAATTATATGTTGGTAATTAGTCAAGAATATTTGATGACTTGTTTATTAACTTTTCAGTCAACCCTCAATTAATTAAAAGGGAGTATAAATAACATTAGGTATAAAATCAAATATGCAAATTCATTATTATCTTATAAAATAGTTAGGCAAGCTCTTATCCAGGATATATCTAGGGATTACGCAAGATTATTTGCATTATTACTATTAATTAACAAATGCATAGTATTAAATATATTTGTGTAATTTGGTTTATGATTTCAACACAAGCTTTATAAATTTGGTTTATAATCTGTGAATAATAAGAATGTTACTCCCCTCCGTTCCAAATACTTTTACACATTTGTAGGACACGGAGATTAAAAACATAATTAAAATTATTGGGATTGTAAAAAGTATGTAATAAAATATTATTATATATTTTTATCATAAATGGAATGTATAAAAATACAATGGTATATCTCAAAATGAAAGGTGGAAAAAACGGAGGGAGTATTTAGTTTATATGTGAGATTATATATGTCTGAATTTTTTTATTAAAAAAAAAAAAGTAAATGAAACTGGTTGGACAAAGAGTGGGCTATCTAAATATTATTTTATGGGCGTGTCACAGGACATCCCATGACATATTGACTTATATTCTATTATCTATATCACCCACGCCACCTTCCAGCTCTATTCTGTTTTACTGTTTTTTTTTTTTGAAAGGAAATTAGGTTACCATGCCAATGCCAATACCAATACCATCTCGCTCAACGATGCCATTGCCAATAACATCTCTGTCTTCTCTCCGGGGTGCAACGGTGGCGCCATCATATTCATCTCTCTCACCACTCCGGATCGTCTGCACTCGTTCTGTTAGTCTCCCTCCGCAAACAACGCTATCTACCGATGGATCATTGGTATATTTATATATTTCTTTTGTTACAAATTTATTGGATTCTTTTTTGAATCGATTCACCCCTAATTTAAACCTTATATGGGCTGTGATCCCCTCTAACTTAAACCCTAGCTTCATGGAGTATTATAGGAATAGGATATGAAGGGTGACATTGAATTCTGTTCAAAGGAGACTAACCCTTTTATATAGATGTACTAATGTGGTTGTAAATTTGAATGTTTTTTTATTTTTTTGTTAAAATAATAGCTCTTTAATTTCAGAAAACTAACAACTTTCTCCCTCCAGATTTTACGATCAATACCAGCACCATCACCATCAAAAAAGGATGTGATGGATAGTCCTGGGCCATCAAAAAAGGTGTATTTTGTTTGCACTAGCTCATCATATGGTGTACTTGCTGACAACCCGGTGTATATTTTGTGTGGATCTTCAATCAATTGATGATCATGTGGTTTTAGGCTCACTTTCATACAACCATTGTAATGATGTTTTCTTTTCCTGGTAGCTCTCTTACCCATCATTATCAATAAAATTACTATTTATTTTGCCAATAAAAAAAAAATATATAATCTGAATGAGATTTAACAAAGACATTTTGCTGAGCCATTGCACTTGTGTCATTTAGTGTGCTAAAATGGACTTCTTCGATGGTGTCATGATAACTATTACTTCAACTCCAAAATCTAAACTTTCGCACTAAACAAGTATACTTTATTTTACAATAGTAATGGCCATTTTCAATGTATTAAAAATTGCATTATTCACACACCTCACCCCAAAAATACAAACAACACAAAATACAAAATTAAATACTAAAAATAATATAAAAACATGTAAAAATTATGCGAACACAACTTTAAAATCTAACAAATTTTCTTACTAATTAGGTATACTCTATTTTACAATAGTAATATCATATTGCGTGAAAGGGTGAAAAACTAATCATTTTAAATAAAATTAATATTCTTTTAAATGACGCTTATTATATTACCACACATTTGTGATCTCAAAAGCCTTTAAATAGTTAAAATAGTAATAATTTTCAAATGTATTAATTTGGTGCATTGTACAATTTTAATCATTAGATTATTTTTAATTTAATCTCTATCATTAAATAAAATAATATAATTAATATTTTTTACAATATAACTATCCACTAACCTACTTTAACTTATAAATAATCACCCTTAATTTTTTGATTAATATATTAATTAAAAATTAGTTTATTTATAATTACTTAAAGACAAATGTTACTACAAAAAAAATATTTTTAGCAACCGAATTTAGCAACAGAATTCAATCCGTTGGTACTTAGCAATAGATTAACAATAAAAATGACATTTTTATTTTAGCAACAGAATGCCAACAGATTTATTCTCTATTTTAACAACGAAATTCAATCCGTTTGCTAATTACCAATGGATTACCAAGGGAATTATTATATAAATTATCAACGGAATTATTAACAACGGATTACCAACGGAATTGATTTTTCGTTGTAAGCCAATTTAACAGTGGAATTAAAGCTTTTAGTAACGGAATATTCGGTTGTTAAAAAATAGTTTTTTTTTTTGTAGTATGTCAAAAATATCTCTTATATTTATTATTTATTTTGTTAATTAAAAAAAATTAAAAAATCTATTATTATCAAAAATATAATCCATTCTAGATCAAAAGTATTAGTTAAAATTAAAATTAAATAATTTCTAGATACAGTAAAATTTAAAAGAGAGAGAAGAATTGAAGAGAAAAATAAAAATTCAAATTATTTCTATATATATATATCGATTAGTTATAGTGAAGGTTTAGATATTATTTTCTTCATTAAATATCTATTAACTTATAGAGTTAAGGTATACCTTAAAAAAATTTCTAAACCCTAATATTAATATGGAAAGTAATAAAAATAAATAAATAAATTGAAATAATGTAAATAAGAAAAATATTTGATTGGAGAGAAATAAGGTAATAATCAAATAATGTAAATAAGAAAATTATATTTATATCAAACATATTTTTGTACAATTTTTACTCTATATTTAATGGGACTATCTTTATAAAATTTTTACTCTATATATAATGGGACTCTAATGTATAATAATCCAAATCAGAAAAAATTACCTAGCTACGAGTTGTAAGGAGCGATTGCACACGATCGATTGTGTACAGTAGTGTCACGCTTTTTCTCATCATGTGTACAGTAGTGTCATGTGAAAACTGTGATCATGGATGTGAACACTGTGAAAACTGCTGCGATCGTAAATTACTTGATCAGTGTACAGTAGTGTTCACGCTTTTTCTCATGGATGTGAAAACTGCTGCAATCGTAAATTACTTGTTTGATCCTATCACCGGGAGTGGAAAACTTACATGGATCTTGGAGTTGGAGTTGCTGTCAGGTTTGCTGAGAATAATGTTAATTCTCACTCAAAATTTGTCATAAGAATATTATGCCCATTTATTTTATTCATCAGATACAAGGATATCATGTATTTTATTCATCAGATACAAGGATATGTTAGTGGGTGCTGAGGCTAGTGGAACTCTTGAAAACTATATTAGTAAGTTTTTAGTGGAATTTTTGTTGGACAAACATGGATGGACAATAGGTTTATGGATTGTAACAAAGTTTTTGGTCCAGTTATGGATTGTTATGTGAGAAGTGTTAAAAAAAGCTGCTTATATTGACCATATGAAGTAAACGAAAGCTTGATAAAATGCGCGACCCATTTGGGAGAGAAATGTCCAAAGTATTTGAAAATATTTGGAGATTTTGATATGGATATTTGGAGATTTTGATATGGATGTGATGCTTACGTCTCAATTTGATGAAATTTGATGATGTGTTGGGTGGACTTTTAAGGTATCCATAAAGAAGAGAAATGAAGTGGTCCATTCCAAGTTTTAGATATTGATGAGATGCTCAATCTCAATTTGATTTGATGTGATTAACATAATATTATCCGATCAAATTCTTAAAAAAAAAAAATTGATTTCATTAATTTAACCAATGCATTGAAACAAGTTCGATCTCATAAATAACAACCAATTAAGTGAATCGAGATTTAGATCGCAGATGTAGATATCAACCAAAGTTTGATCATTCTTGTACCGGAGCTGCAGGCGTTGCACGTGTTCCGTCGGCCCATCTTGACAGAGCGGAGGAGTCGCCGGCAGTTGGTGGAAATACATCTTGAATTTAAGGAGTTTTCTGATGTTTCGCTGGACGATAGGAATCCGTCGGCGGGGTGATACGAATTGCCAGGAGGAGTAGGAATCCGTCGGCGGGGTGATACGAATTGCCATGATGGAGCTTGGTCAAATATCCTTGTCTTTTCATGCCTAGATTAGACGTAATTTTGATTTCAAACTCTAAAATCCAAAAACAAGAAATTGTGCTCAAATAAGCTGTGATGACTGATGAATACTTATTATATATGCTTGGATTGATTCATATACTTTCCTCAGCAAGTATGTCTTACTCGTCCCATGAAAGAAGAGTCATGGTCCTTGTGGATGTTGGAAAAATAGTTTAGAATCTTTTAATGCTAACCTTCATTTTCACTCGAAACGAAGTCTGCTTGACTAGTAATAATGAATCTTCTAGCAGGTGTTATTTGTTCCCTGAAACGGCTTTGTGTTGGAATCCATTACCCTGAGAATGGTGTTGTGAATTCTTCGCAGGAACGAGGGAGTTTAGGTAAGAGGAGGAACAAGACACACACACACTGTGTGTGATCGTGTGGTTGAATTATCTTTTTTGTATTGTTGTTTCTGATTTAGTTAATGCGATTAATTGAATTTATTTTCTCTTTTTTCTTTTCGAGATTCAGAATGTTTGAGTTTATTAGTGTAGTATTAGCATTGGATGTGTAGATTAACTACATATTTGCATCTGATTGTGTGTTTTTTCATCGTTGATTCTTAAGATTAGCTTCGATCAATCGTTCTAATTTAATTTAGTCTAATATTAGTGAAGTAATGTGGATAATTTGAATTAAGTGATCTGCAAAACCTTGTCTAGACAACTGGAATGTTAAGGCTATCCGCAGAAAGACCACCGGAAGTGGTCGCATGATTCAAGACCAACTTTAGAGAGGATTAGATGGTTTATCTAATTTGATAATTCAAGAAAACTTTCGAATTTTGATCTTCAGCCCATTTCAAATGAGAAATTAAAATTAATTCATGAATTTTTCAATTCAAATTAAACCAAAGCAGAATCTATATCCTTCACCAATACTCCAGTAACAGAAATACAAATCTCCATCAGGGAAAAAATCATTCAAAATCAAATTAACAGACAACCACAAAATCATCTCCAAAGACAACTCGCTATTTTAACTACTACTGCATAATAGAATAATCGACGACAATCCTGCTACCAAACTTATTTTCATCAATTGCTTAGTTTTATATAATAGAATAATTTTTATGCAACTTACTTATATTATTGTTAAACATGTTTAGTTTTACGAAGTTGGACGCCAATTTAATAAGAATGTTATTTAGTTTTATTTATAAATAAATAAACATGTATATGTTTGATTTGTTAAGTTATATGAGAATAATATTTTTAGAGTAGTAAGTATAGATATTATTGCGAATATTATACTATAGAAAATAATAGGACGATAATGGAATGATTTAAGAGTGAGAGAGCAAAAAAAAGTTGTTACATAAAAAATTTAAAGATTATATACGTCTGAATTTTTTAATTAAAAAAAAAATATATATATTATTTTATGGCCCATACAAAATATATCTTGAATTTTATTACCCAATCTCTCTCACCGATGCCTTGTCTTTGTCTTCACTCACGACTCCGATCGATGCCAATATTATCATATTCATCTCTCTCTCCACACTCACCACTCCGATTACGATTTATTGGATAAATCTTTTTTTTAATCGGTTCATGATCCCCTTGACTTAATATATCATATAATAGGAATAGGAATAGGAATAGGATATGTAGTGTTGGGTTCTCTATTCTTTTCTGTGTTTAAATGATAGCTCTTTAATTTCTGAAAACTAACAACTTTCTCCTTCCTCCAAATTTTACGATCAAAAAAGAAGGAGGTGATGGATAGTCCTGGGCCTTCAAAATATAGCTCCTATGTCTATATTTTGTGTGGATCTTGAATCTGAGACTGAATCCAAGGGCTTCATCTTCTTAAGTCCTAAGGTTCGACTTTGGAAACGAAGTCTGCTTGACTACCTCATTGATATTGGCGATACTAGTATTAATGAATCTGCTTCTAGCAGGTGTTATTTGTACCCTGAAACATCATCACTGCCTTGCCGAGATATATCACTCTTATTGCAGGTGAACCTTAGAGGGGATGAGGATGAGCCCGGGTTCAAACATATTCCTCATATTATCTTCGATGTTTACAAGTGTGATGTTAATGTCTGTAAATGGGAGGGAGGGAGTACATTATAATATTTTGGAGTGATTTTGATGTATTCACCCTAAGCGAGGTAGGTTGGATAAGTTTGTTTGATTTGTAATCGCAAGTACGTAAGTATATTATAAACGATCCCAGTGAAATACGGAGTATACATTTACCAATTTCACCAAAAGTGTTACGTGAGATTATATAAGTTTGAATTAAAAAATAAATAAAAATTGTGAACATATTTTTCAAGAAAAATGAACTCTAATTCCAAGTAAGCCCAATGTCCATTTTCCAAAATAAAACTTCAATTCTAAGCTTTAAACCAAACAAAATGGCTTTGTTTGCATGGAAAAAGGTTCAGTTGTAAGTGAACCCAAAATAAAGCCCAGTAGGCCCAATTCTCATTCTTGACTGTAAGAGAATGGGCTTATCGAGTAAGGGAATGTAATGATGCCCAGATATTATATTCCACATTAATTTATATTTTAGAAAATCAAAATAAAAAATGAAATTTCCAAGGATCAGAGTATAAGTTCAAATATTAAATAAATAAAATTGAAAAATAATAAACTCAAATGGCAACTCATAACCCCTGGTAAAAAAAAAAAATCATGAACGGTGCACTAAAAGAAATCATTTTTCATTATTAATTAAGTTGGTAAAAATATTACTTTTATCGCTAGGGCGATTTATCAATGAATTAACGACAATATCACTTGGTAAGTTTTGTTGGTAAATTATTACCCACAAAAATTCAAATCTATTGATAAGTATTTTCATTGATCATCCGTATAAATAAATATTATATGGAGTTGCCCATTAAAAGCGAAATAAACTTTAAATTAAAATGGTCCCATACTCAGTATAATATCACAGTGGTGGAGCCAATATAATATTATAGTGGTAATATTTTTATTATTTAAATATTAAAATTTAAAATTTTATAAAAAAAAAAATTGGGTGAAAGGTGGGTGGTGGGGTAGGGGTAGGGATAGGTTGGATGATAGAGTTCCCTAAAAAAATATTTTTAATAAAATTTTAGATTTTAATATTTAATATAATAAAATTTTATTATTTTTATTTATCATATAAAAAATTCTATTTTAAAAATAATTTTTGAATTATGAATTTGAAATCTTTCCAAAAATACATAATTTATCCAAATATTAAAATTCAAAAGAATTGATTTAAAATTCAAGGAATTTAAAATCCACTCAAATTTTCAAATCCATTAAATTTGAAATGACTCATTCCAAACACAACCTTTGTAATTTCTCTTGGAAAAAATCAACATTCACTTAGAAACGATTGAGAGGATTCCATGTTGAATTTCCTCTCAACTGCTTGAATTTATTGTTATAGCAAAAGTCCATTAAAGATGCATGGAACATAAATGGTACAAACAAAATTAAATTAGTTAAAAACAAGGGGCTCCTTAAATTATAACCTAAGAGAGAGATGAATTATACCATCCCATAAAAATAATAAAAAGGGATAGGTATTGCATAAAATGTTACTCCCTCCGTCCCAGGAATACATTCGCGTATTTTCTGACATGGAGTTTAAAAAAGTAATTTTTTAGTGGTGTGATGTATGAAAGAGAAGGGGAAGTGTATGATATAGTTGACTTTGACTAGATTGTGTAAAAAGAAGGTGTCATTTTTTATAATATTGTAGTATTGTAAGATTATTGATATTGTGTATTATTTTCATTTTTAGGGTGAGGATGATTCTTAGGACGGACCAAAATGGAAAGTGCGAATATATTCTTAGAACTGACCAAAATAGAAAGTGCGAATAGATTCTTGGGACGAAGGAATATCATTTTTCGATTCATATAATACTTTCAATAAAAACTATTCCCAATATTTAAAAAATATTACAATTATCTTCTTATACAAGTGGTGGATATATATAGTAAATTTAATCGTATATTTATCTTGTATTTTTCAGTTATAGCGTGTGTATTAAGATACAACTATTTCCCTTTTTTATTTGTTGATTAGAAATCTATTTTCTACCATATTTACATGCATTATCTTCTTCTAGATATCACAATATTACATACTTATACATCAAGAAATAAATATTCCTAATACACGTAGAATGAATTACACCACACCATTATAAATACCCTCATAGCCATACCAAAATTCATTCAATCATCTCCACCACTATCATGGCAACCCGATCCAACGCCGCCGCCGCCGCCATATTTCTACTCCTCCTCCTCCTCTCCGGCGGAACATCAGAAAACCCCGTAAATTCAAGATGGTATTTCCGCCAATGCATGGACATCGTAGATGATTATGCAGATTGGGTGAAAGAACACCCCTCCCTTGCCTTTGTTGCCGGCGGCTTCACCGCCCAGAACTGCCGCGACGCCCTCCGTGCTGTCAAGATGGCATACATCGCCGACGGCTACCTGCCGCCGGAATACGTGGAAGGGCTGCTACTCTGGTATAAGAATGATCCGTCTTTGGTTGATATCCACATCTGCGATCTCGATCTCCGCCGCTGCTCCGATCCAGTTAAATTGCTCTGGTTCAGAACCCGTTTTCATAATCAAGATCCGAACCAAATTATCGGAGCTCCGGCCCTTGCTCCTTCTCCCGGTTATTGAGCTCTGATTAGTTCTTGATTTATTTATTTTTTGAATGAATATTATTTTTTTGTTTTGGTTTATTTTGAGATGCTCAACCTTGTTTCAAATTCTTTCAATGTTTTTACGTGTTGGTTAAATTAATGAAATCAAATTTGTTTAATTCTTCTTTATTTTTTTTCATCTCCCCATGTAATTATCCAAGAAGTGCAAAGAAATTGATCCTTGAGTACCAAGAATCTCCCATAGTCTTTTGTTCATTTTGATGTAATATCTTTTGTTTGATTAATGACACGGCAACGCGTATATATATACTAAAAAAACATCAACTAAAAGGATTAAAGGATTTTTTTTCTCTCATACATGTCAATGTTCAATTAATGATACACAGATAATGCACGCAATTGATGCAAAATATCCCTGAGTGGTCTCAATAGGGTTTTCCTAAATTTAGTCAATTGATAAAGAATCGCATCATGATTATACATAAAAATTGTATGAAATTCACCATAGATTCGCATCTTGATTTTTCTT
This sequence comes from Pogostemon cablin, assembly GCA_023678885.1. Lineage (NCBI taxonomy): Eukaryota > Viridiplantae > Streptophyta > Magnoliopsida > Lamiales > Lamiaceae > Pogostemon > Pogostemon cablin. Next base: position 2,671,556 of record CM042961.1, read on the forward strand.
AGCAGTTGCGTTGGAGACTTTCGTGGGCCTATTTATCAGGCCCAAGTGTTGGCCCTCTTATCTTATTTGTTGTGATAAGCCGAGTTATTGTTTTGGCCCAATTTATGTTAGACACGAAAAAAAGTAACAATAGATGCTTTTAAATAATTTATAAAAATAAAAATACTAAAAGGAAAGTTTTGAAAAAAAAAAATAAATCTCAAATATAAAAAATCTTTCAGCTTCAAATGATTGCTAAGAACGTAAAATAAATTTTAAATTCATAATTAACCAGGAAAAAAAATCTTAGTAATTTCTCTTGGAAAAAATCAAAATTCACTTTGAAATGATTGAGAGGATTCCATGTTGAATTTCCTCTCAACTGCTTGAATTTATTGTTATAGCAAAAGTCCATTAAAGATGCATGGAAAATAAATTGTAGCTGTTCCATGATGCAACTGATACATCCATGCAACTTGATCATACACGAGCTAAGTATGCATGACAACCTATTCATACAACTTCGCCATGCAAGAATGAGGTTTATGTTGGGTTGGGTTTCCAAATATGTGAAGAGTCCAATAGCCAACAATGTTAGGTTAGTCCAAGTAGGCCCGATACTTGGTGTTATCTTGTCCCGTAAGTCATTGACGGAAGAGAGAAAGAAAAAAGAGGGCAAAAATAAAATTCACGTTTTTGAGAGAAAATCCCGCGCAGTGATATTGCAGAGGCAATAACCGGAGTTTCAACCGTCGGATCGAGATGAATTTTGGTCAGCACGTTTGGAACTTGTGGAGGTACATTCTGAACGGTGTAGATCGTGTTTGGAGCTTCGTGTTGACGGAAATACGCCGAAAACAAAAAAAGTTTTTTGGGCGATTCTGTTCTGCGCAGTCGAGGGGAAAGAGCCGTTTCTCACAAACCAACCGTTGGATCAAACTGTAATTTGGACAGTACGTTCAGGACTCATAGGGGTTGATTCTGGACGGTGGAGATCGGATTCTGATATTCCTACAGTTGTTAACTCTGAACGTTAGTTGGTGCAGTTTGGTGAGGTCTTTCTAATCTCGTTGTTTGTTATCAAGTATTGAGCGTCTTGATGCGTTTGTGATAGAGTGTATGTGGTGGCAGATTGTAACTCTTGGATTTTTGTCTCATAGTGAAGTTTTTGGTAGGCTTCGGTCCCGTGATTTTTTACCTTCTCACATTGAGGAGGTTTTCCATGTTAAATTGCTTGTGTTGTGCGTTGTTGATTACTTGCTTTATCGTGCATTGTATTATTAGAATTGTTTCCTGCTAGATTCACACAAGAGAGGGATAATTGATCATTCCGCTGCATAGACGAATAGTTTATTATTTGATTATTCGTGTGTTTATCCCAACCGTTTATACTAAACACTTACATTTAAACTCTTTTAAGAAAATAATTCTTACTTATTTTAAAAAGTAGTATTCGATATTTTAAATTTCTCTTCTCAACCATAATTTTGGTTGCACATTAATTAATACCGAATTTTATTTATGCTTACAAAAGTTGAGAGTGTAAAGTTTTTAGGTTATGCGAATTCTATCTTTGTTCCATTAATTTTATTATTAATTAATAGTGTGACAACGGCACTACTACCTAATATTATATGATTATGTTATTTATTTATCTATGGCTTGTTGATCTACCCACATGCATGAACATTGCCACACCTTACAATCTTCTCGTTTTATACAAAAAAAAATCACAAATTAATTGGATACCACCCGTGCACGGGTGAGCAGGGAAGTTTGAGGAGTTTGTTTGGTGGCTAAACGGATGAGTTAGGAGCAATTGAGCATATGGCTAGAAAGCTTGACACATATGCTGTTAGTTGGAAGTAGTTTCACTCAGTTTGGTAACCGTTTGATACACAAACTGAAGGCTCAAAGTTGCACCAGCAAGTTAGTCCCTAAGTTTGGCAGTTGGCTTATGTGTTGTATATAAGCTGAGTTATCAGCTTTAATTCAGTGTAATCTCCCTCATACACAATGTAGCAATAAAGGGTCTCTCTCCATAGTGGATGTAGGCTCGTTAGTGAGCCGAACCACTCTAAAAATCCCTGCGTTCTTGTTTCGTTTCTTCTTCCATAGATCAGGATTTACCTTCCATGCTTTAAGTTTTTGCTTCAATCTACTATCTGCCAAATTCTCATGACAGTAAGATTAGTGTTATTCATTATAAATATTTTTTACGTACTGATTGTAGATATACTGGTGTAGAGATATACTGATTCATGTCCTATTTTAAAATTATTAAATTTTATAATATTTATTCTTAAAATTTTAAAATTTATTATTAATTCGCATCATTTCGCCTAAGTAATTCATGTTATATTTTAATAGGTTAATTGCACAAAATACCACGAACTTTTCACCTATTGTAAATTAATCATCACTTTTAAGAATTTACAAAAAAATCATCATCTTTATGTATTGTTGCAAAATAAACCCAATTTGTAACTAAAAGTAGAATTTTTTTGGGTTTATTTTGCAATAATAATTAAAGGTGGTTGTTTTTTTTATAATTTCTCAAAAGTGGAGATTAATTTGCAATAGATATAAATTTAAAATTTATTTGGAAATACGAGTATACAAACCATTAATACAGGATTATGTCACGAGACATGAACTAATTAATTAATGGTGGAATGAAGAACAATTGTGGGTCCCCCTCCTCTTCCAATGTCACAAAGCATGAGTTCTATGTAAGTTAAAAAAAATAAAATACTTACATAGACGGTGCCATTATTGTTTATTAAATTCATTAAAGAAATTATGCATGAAGTCATCAACTTTGCCATTAAAATTGCTGCTTCATTTCTTGATCACATGCCCATTATTCCACATATATATACACACCTTTGATCTTTACAAAGTGTATTGAGTTTTGAATCAAAGCATCCTCTTTTGAGTGTAATCGCTTAATCACTCACAATGTATCGATTGCTATATACAAGTAGTCATAAACAGGTGAGTTAATTTAAATTTTGATCTTATTAATATATTTTTGGCTGTAATTAATTTGATCCCCATTTGATGTGCACTTAATTTAGTGGGTCTATTGCTTAATAATTCATTGTTTGGCTCGATTCAATTCATTTATATCTTTAGTCGGATTTGAGCACATGGTGCGCCCAATAACACGTAAACTTTATCCATTTTAAAATAAGTTATTCGAAGTGAATTTTAAATATCACAAACGTCCAAAAAATAGAAAAAAAAAATATTCCTGCCGTATTGAGTAACTCCTTTTTGAGAGGAAGAGGTGGAAATTTTATTATATTAATCATTGTTTATTTATTTCTTGTAGTTTTGATAGTGAGGTTCGAGTTATTTTAATAAGGAGAAAGTCCACGAATGAAACAAAATAATGAGTTTGGAGAGTCTAGTAAATGAAACAAAATAATGAGTTTGGAGAGTGTAGTAATCAGACAAAAAGTACCAACAAAAAAGCATTTACAAATGGGTAATTGTGTGCTTAATGATTAGGATATGACAGTTGAGTTCTTGTAACTTAGCATTTACTATATAAAACTACCATAAAACTACATTATTTAAAAAAAAAATGTATATTTAAACAATTATTTATATTCATATACTAGTTTTTTTATTAAAAAATTCAGGACCCAAAAATTTCACATATTTTAGTGCCAGAAGTTTAATAATTTTTTAATTTTTTAATGTAAAAAGTAAGAAAGTGAATATACTCCCTCCGTCCGACCCAAAGAGGGCATTTTACTTTTGGGCACGCGGATTAATGAGTATTATTATTTAATGTGTAGTGGGTAGTTGTATTAGTGGGAGTGTGGACCCCATACTTTAGTTGTATTAGTGGGTGTGTGTGGGTCCCATGTGTGTAAAAAAGAAAATGACCCTCTTTGGGGCGGACGACCAAAATGAAAAAAATACCCTCTTTCGAGCGGACGGAGTGAGTATATTTTAGTTAATTTAACGAAAAAAATATGTAAAACTATTGGGATATGTTTAAAAAATGAATATAATGTTGGGATGTATATAAAATATATGCATTTTTAGTTAAAAAAAAAGTGAAATACTTAATTTGTGGTAGAGATTAAAAAAAAAAGTGAAATTGACAACAAAACATACCTAATTCATCTACCATTTTATTCGATGTATTTTACAGTGGAACAATTTAGAATGACAACACATATACCTTTCATCTACCATTTATAATTCGATGATTTATATGTATATTGGACTAACATAAGCTCTATCACAAAGTGTCACTCATAGAAAGTCACACCGAATTTTCTGCGCCATTTTGGTACATCATCTTATGTATCATACGTTAAGTGATTGACACGTAAGAAGCCAACCATTGCCCCTAGGATTTAATGATTGGGGTATAATTTCTCTCTTCTACGTGTCGTCCATCTAATGGTGTGACACAGCATATTAGGTACCAAATGACACAGAGAATCCGAGCCGATCAAAAATTAATATGAGAGATTAATACACCACAAAATATATAATAATGAGTCCCAAAATATAATGAGAAATAGTTTTCATAGTATGTATATTTAACAATTAATAATCGGCCAATAGGAGAACCATGGGTTATGACGTGGATGCCGCCTCACCATCCTGTCCTACTCCACTTGTATTCAACATTAACTTTCGACTCAAATATGTATCATCTAAATTAAAACCTTCAATTTAAATCCACCAACATAATGTCCAGACACATAATTGGAAATATTCGAAAAGGGAAAATTAGAAATGCATAATAATGTCTTGTGAAGCAAGACAAGAAGCTCCAAATTCTTGTGTATCAAGAAAAAACGTACACATTACCATAATTAAACCAAAGAAAAAGGGTAAATTTATTCTTGGAGAAGAAGAATGGACATGTTTTTGTATGTTGGGCTTTCCACTACTAAGTTTGATACCATCGATACTTCCGAGGTTCTAACCCAATGTTTTCTTGATTACTCCATTCATTGCAAACCACCCCCTCTCTCTCTCCTTCTTTCATATATCTCTCTCTCCTCTACAGTCCAATAATATTGAATGTCCATGGTATATATGCATGGTTGATTAAAATGAGTTGTTTCCAAGTTGTTTGGTTGTGTTTGACTAATTTTGTTAATTATATATGTGCAGCGTCTGATGGCGATGATGGTGCAGTCGATGGTCAAAACGACGGCGTCCCTGGTGGTGCAGCCGGCGGCGACGCTCACCACGCTCCTCTATTGCAGCGGCCTTCTGCCCAGGAACCTTCTCAACTTGACCCGATTCCTTCACCATGACTTGCTCCTACCCGACAATTTCTTCTTCCATTTTCTTGTTCGTTTCTTGAGATGTTTTTGGTAGAAAATACGTACTTCGCTCTACCTTTAATTTTCACCCTAAAACTAATTTACTAACTTCTCTTTTCTTTAATTCATCTCCTAATTTTGTTTTACTATATTATTATTATAATAAAAAATGTTCTCTAGAACACTCTCATGTATTAGGAATCACTCCCATCCATCTATATAATTTTATATAAATAAAATATTTTTATTAATACTTAAAGTATATTTATAATAAATTATATTATAAAACCTTAAAATCATATTTTAATTACCATCATACATTATAAAAATAACATGTCCCACATGTATAGACTTTGTCTTATTCTCTCCAACATATATACACAATGATGTCATGCATCCACCCTCATTTTATAAAAATACTCATTTGATACATAAAAATTACTACTTTTTTATATAGATGAACTATTAAAATTGTTTGATATATAAAAATTACTTTATGTATATATATATATATGTGAACTATTAAAACTGATTGGCTAGGGGTAATCGAAATGGCGAGTAAATTATTGATAAGATGTATCTAATGATTTGATCTATCAATTACGTTTTTTAACTAGTATTATATTATATAAGCCAGGTAGGCTAGGTCGTAATATACTAAAAATTCACACTAAAAAAAACTGCTTTTTACCAATGGAATATTTCGTTAGTAAAAACCTTAATTTCATTGTTAAATTGACTTATCAGGATTAACAACGGAATCCGTTGGTAAAATTTCATTGGTAAAGTGGTAGTTGGTAAATTTTTAGCAACGAAAAATCAATTTCATTGATAAATAATTCTATTTGTAATCCGTTGATAATAACTCAGTTGGTAATTACCAACGTAATAGAGAATAAATCCGTTGGCATTCCGTTAGTAAAACAAAAATGTTATTTTTGTTGCTAATCCATTGGTAATTACTAATTGATTGAATTCCGTTGGTAAATTTAGTTGCTAAAAAAATTTTTTTTAGTGTAATTATAAAAAAAATACTAGTATTATATTGTATGACAAAATAATTTTTCATATATTATATGTTGGCAATTAGTCAAGAATATTGATGACATTTTTATTAACTTATATCAGTCAACCCTTAATTAATTAAAAGGAAGTATAAATAACATTAGGTATAAAAGCAAATGTGCAAATTCATTATTATTATCTTATATGAGGATATATCTAGGGATTAGGCAAGCTTATTTGCATTACTATTAATTAACAAATGCATAGTATTAAAAATATTTGTGTAATTAGGTGTATATTATAAAATTGGTTTATAATCTGTGAATAATAAGAATTAATGTTATTTAGTTTACAAATATGTATATGTTTGAAAAGTAGATATTATGAAAAATGATACGACAATGATTTAAAAGTGAGAGCAAAACAAAATTGTTAGATAAAATTTTTAAAAGATATGTGAGATTATATATGTCTGAATTTTTTAATTAAAAAAAAAATGAAACTAATAAAAGGGTTGGACGAAGAGGTGGGTTATAAAAACAATTTATTTATGGGGCACACTGGACAAAGAGGTGTCACTAAGCCCAGTAGTGCACCATGCCAATACCAACACAATCTCTCTCTCCTCATGCCATTGCCAATTCTATCTGTGTCGATGGCGCCAATATCATATTCATCTCTCTCGCCACGCCAACCACCCCGGATCTCTGTTACTCTCCCTACGCTTTCTATCTATCGATGGATCATTGGTTTCTTCGCGTGAACGTAAGAGGGAATGAGAATGAGAATGAGAGGTTGAAATATATTCCTCACATTATCCTGGATGTTTACAGGGTGTGATGTTAAGTTATGTAGGGAGGGGATGATGGTAATTAATGAATTGAAAAGGGGAGAAGAGGAGTGGAAGGGTTTTATGGTGCAAAAAAAAAAATCAAGTCTCTTAAGTTCCGCACGGGGGAAGATTAGTCATCCTACAATGGATGTAGCTAAAGGCATTCAGGTGATACTCGTCAGTCAATTAGGAAGGTGTTAGGTGAACTTAAGTAGATATGTGTTCATTTTGTTTTGTTTCTTTGGATTGTTAAACTGAATGTTGATGGTTTGCTTTTGATAACAGGCCACATGGAAAGTTCATCATTGCCTATCAGCTACTAAATGACTTTTAACATTGAGCCCAGAAATCACACCATGACATCTGAGAACTTGGAACGAAAATGCATAATGGTTTTGGGTTAAACAATTTTCCAACTTAAGAACAGTAGAGTATTTACCCTTAAACTCGGAAAATCCACTTTTATGGGTTGATTTCTTGGAAACGTTGGATTGATGTATTTAATATCAAGTTTTTTTTTTTTTTTTTTAAATGGATACTCCTCTGCTGCAGCCTCTTGAAAATGAAAAATGAAAGGATGGAAAAGAACTGAATTTGATAAAGATAGTCAAAATGATGAAGATCGAATCATTGAATCAATGGATCGGAGTGGTGGCGATTAATTACTAGTCACTTAATTATTAAAATAAAACAAAATTTCTTAATTGACGATTTGATTTTTAAAAAATTGATTTGGACTCTTACGGGTTATACACAGGCAGGTCATCCAAGGAGTTATTAAATATTTTTATTTTATATTTTGGCGAATTGGAATTGAGATTTTATATGTGAGTTTACAATCTTAATTTTAAGAGTTAGTATGTTTTAAATCGACTTTACATAGTAAATGCTTATAAATTCTTTAATTTAAACACCGTTTACACCCTAAATCTAATTTATACAAGTGTTTGTTTTAAATCTGGTTTACATAGTAAGTGTTAACCCTCGTCAATTTGAACTTAGCCTCAACTTTGGTATAAATTGATTAGAGTAAGCGTACTCTATCGTGTGTAGCACGTAAGTGACCAAGTGCAAAATTTATAATATCGAACCCAAGGGAGAAAATGATGTATCCATATTCGAAAGATGTTTCACTCTAGAAGGACTACTCAATAAAAGGAGGGAGTGATTAACACTACAAACTACCTAAGAAAGCAATTAAATGATAGAAAATGTACATATGAGATGGATAATGGGTGATGATGAGCAATCTAAGAAGTATGTAAGGCAAGCAATATAATGGAAAAGGCTCATGTAGATTCACACACACACATGCTTTGAAGGTCATCATGTTATGATATTAAGGCCAATCACTTATGTACCCCTACTCCCTATGGCCAAGACAATTAGGTTCTCAACTCTTTTACAAGTTTAAATCTCCTAGGATTGTGTCTTACTCTCAATTCCCATGAAGGTACTATGATCATAAGTTGGGTTCCCCTCACTAGTTCATCACTAATGTCCTATTATGAGTTTCTAAGCACAAGAAGGGTATGGCTTACCTCCCCTCACACTAACTAAGTCATCTCGTGCAATCAACGATTCAATTAAATCACTAAGCATAATATTATAATGGTCATCCTAACACTATGAATAGAAAATTTAACCACACAAATCATACATGAAATGAGAATAAGCATTCATGATAGAAAATATTCATACAATCATTTCTTCGAACACGTGGAGTGCAAAATCTACATTATCCTACACCAATCATATTACTAGCCTCACATGAGGACTAGCCACTATAAATCATTACAAAATCAATATTGTCCATGGAATGCTCCAAATGAGCTAAATAATGAAGAAAACAACAAATCAAAGGTTGATGGGCTTCCCTTTTGAAGTTGGTCTTCTCTTCCTTCAACATGCTCCAATCTTCACTCTTTGATATTCTTCCCTTCTTAGATTGATGGATTAGTGGAATGGATGGATGGATTTGAGGAAATCAAGAGGAATGGATGGATGGAATGAAGGATAGATGGATGAGATGGAAGATGGAAGATGGATAAAGATGGAGATGTAAAATGGGTAGAATGGTATGTGATGTGTGTGGGCACCCAAAACCCTTGATTTTCTGGTGCAAATGGTGTAATTGGGGGTATTTATACCCCCTTGGAAAATCTGGAAATCGCACTTTAACATTTGGCACTTTTGCATAAAAACACGCCCGTGTTTTTATGCACCTGCTCGTGTTTTCTTGCAATTTTTCAGCTCTCTGGACATTCTTTGCACTTCTGAATAGACAACACTTTTCTGAATAGTGTTGTCTTAGGTTCGTTCTCCCTCGTTTTAACTCCGAATTGAGATCCGCTTTTTCCTACATCTTCCTCTTCACCTCTAGAATTCATTTATACCTGAAAATTACACAAATTCTGGCAAAGTACAAATTCTCCAAATATTTACAAATATCGCGCAATCTAGGACACTTAAACACTCAAACTAAGCATAATTGTATGGAACCATGTTATAATTGGGCCAAAAATTCATGAGATTTCTATACTCATCACAATTCCGGCTACGCCACCTGCCTGGAGAAGACCCGTAAGGACTTAATCATCGCCACCGCCTCCTCCTCCCTAATCGGCTGCGTAATCATGGGGATTCTGGCGAACTTGCCGTTAGCTTTTGCCCCAAAATGGAACCAACGCCTATTTTGCTTACACCGTCGTTGGATTCCACGGCTCCGCCTATTTCGCTTACACCGTCGTCGGATTCCACGGCTCCGGCAACATACCATATCAGAGCGCTCTCACCGCCATTTTCATGAAAGGTCTCATCTTCCTAGCAATCTCCGTCGTGGGGCTCCGCACTAAGTTGGCGAAATTGGTGCCGAAGCCGGTGAGAATTTCCTCCTCCGCCGGCATCGGATTGTTCCTAGCGTTCATCGGATTACAGAGCAATCAGGGGGTGGGCCTAATCGGTTACAGTCTCTCCACATTGGTCACACTCGGTGGCTGCCCCAGCTCCGCCAAAGTAGCGGTGGCGCCGGTGATCGACAACGGCACCATCTCCGGCGACATGGAGTATCTTTTAAAATACGAATAGCCGGCCTCATATATCAAAATTAAAAATAAATTTAACAAAAAAAAGAGCTCAAAAAATTAAATTAAAATTAAAAAAATTTAAATAGATTAGTTGAATATTAAAAAAATGTACCAAAATATAATGCTTATGTAAATTAAATTAAATTAAAATATATATTAATCACATATTGATTGATAAATTGATTGAAAGTTAGTTTATTTATTAATAATTACTCCCTCCATCCCGTTTCAATGTTTACGTTTCTATTTTGCGCGTCTCATTTCAATGTTTACGTTTTCCTTTTTAGGAATATATGTGACCCACCTAAAATAATTAATATATCATCCAACACTGATACACCTACCCACTTCACATAAAATATTATATTTTTTCACCCACTATCCATTAAAATATTACTTTTTAATCAACGTGCAAAAACAAACGTAAATATTGAAACGGGACAGATGGAGTAGTTAAATATGGGTAGAAAATATCTCTCATATTTACTATATTTTGTTAATTAAAAAAATTAAAAAAATCTACTATTGTTATAAATAGGATCGATAGCTGATATAAAAGGATTAAATGAACTGTTAAGATTAAAATTGAATGATATTGAATGATTTTTAAATAAAGTAAAATTAAATAAATGAACAAATACAATTTTATATATATATATATATATATATATATCGATTATGTAATTATAGTAAAGGTTAAATAATACTCCCTCCATCCCATAAACAAATTCACACTTTCTATTTTTGTTTGTCCCATAAACAAGTTCACAACTCCAAATAAGAAAATACACACAAATCAATAACCACACAACACACTTTAATTTCAAAATTGTCACCCCTTTACAACTCACATAACTTACTTTATGAGTATTTATTACCTAAAAATACTATATTACCCCAAAAAGTAAAGTAAAAAATAATTTTTTCTTAAATTTCGTATCTACAGTAACCGAGAACTTGTCTTTGGGAGTAACTTTTAGGGGTATTATGATATTTTTTTATAATAAATAAATGACAAAGTATGTTAGGTGAGTTAGGTAAGGGTGGTTTTTTTATAAATAAAGTGTGTGGAAGGGTGATTATGTTTGGCTTTTTATTTTTTAGGGAAGGTGAAAATTTTTGTGGGACAACCCAAAATGGAAGTATACCATCTGAAATGGGACAGAGGGAGTAGATATTATTTTCTTAGCAAAGACTTGGATAAGACTGTCTCACGCATCCCCTTATGTTAGACGAATTATCCATTAGCCCAATTAGATAATTTTAAAAGGCCATGTTTGGTTTTTATGAAATTAAAAATTTGAAAAAATTATTCATAGAGTAAAATTAATTGGGTCAAAATAAATTTAAAGGGTCTTTTTTGGTTAATATTAAATAAAAAAATTAATTATAAAATACAAATTAATTATTATTTTTTAATTTAAATATTATAAATTTATAAAATATAACACTCAATCGATGATAATAACGCTATGAATTATTTCATTAACAATTATGTTTTTCAACTCGTATTATATTGTATGACAAAATAATTTTTCATATATATTTATTACTAGTACAAATCCCGCGTATTACGCGGGGCATAGAATTATAATATAAAAAAAATTACTTAAAAAAAGTATTATAATGAAACTAATATGAATTAATAGAAAAAATAAAAATATTATAAAATAAAATAAAATTAACATCGTATAAAAATAAAACTCTCATTTGATACGCGGAAGAAAATATTATATTAAAACTAATATACATCTTTATAAAAAAATAAAACTAATTAATAGAAATTAAAAAAAAAAAGACAGCAAAGGAGAATTATAAATAAATAAATACGCATATTTTAATTTAAAGAAATAAAAAGAATATAACGGAAAATTATTAAAAAGAAACATAAATTTAAATTAATATAAATCCATTTGAAGAAAAGTAAAAGAAATCATAACAAAATTAATTAAAAAAATTAAAATTTTGACCATATGAAAAATTAATAAATAAAAACTATAAAAAAGATAAATTTAATTTTACGTACTAAGAAAAAAAAAGAATTAAAAACAAAAAAAAAGTAATAATAAAAAAGGAAAAAATAATTAAAAGAAAATTAAAAAAATATAAAAGAGACAATATGATAATTTACATGAGAGAATGATTAATAAATAAAAAGTCTTAAATAATAATTTTGAAGGGAATGCCTCATGAAAATTAAACTCCCTTTTAATAAAATAAAATAATGAAGCTAATTAATAGAAATTCAAAAAAGAAAAAAAAAACATGATAGGAGAGGAGAGTTATAAAAAAATTAATACGATATTATTTTAATTTAAAGAAATAAAAAGAATAAACTTAATTTACATTAAAAAAATTAAAAAAACAATTATAAAATATAACGGGGAATTATTAAAAAGAAACATAAAGTCTAAATTCATATAAATCAATTCGAAGAAATAAAAAAATTAAAAGATATAATAACAAAATTAATTAAAAAAATTAAAAATTAGACCATGAAAAAATAAATTAAAAATTAGATCAAGAAAATTTAAAAAATCATAAAAGAGACAACATGATCATATTAATCAATAAAAATTTAAAAAATAAGATAAAAAATAAAAAAGAAGAAAGGGGTACCACTAATTAATAGAGTTTTAAAAAAAAGCAAAGCAAAGGAAAATTAAAAAAATATTAATACGGTTTTTAATTTAAAGAAATAAAAATAATATATATATATATATATATATATATATATATATATATATATATATATATATATATATATATATATATATATATATATATATATATATATATATATATATATATATATTGGCAATTAGTCAAGAATATTGATGACTTGTTTATTAACTTTTCAGTTAACCATCTATTATTAGTTTATGTCAATTTATAGTGTGCACTCGAGTGCACCTAAAGATAGGGTGCACCCACATACAAATATAAACAAAAACATAATATACAATTAAGAGTAAAAATGTATATAATTTAATTGTTAGTTTTTTAATGAAAAATTGTATATAGTTATACACATATGGATGTTAATTTTTTTAATGAAAAATTAATGTGAAAAAAGTATACAATTATTACAGAATACGTATACAAAATAGAATAATATATATACAAAATAGAATAAAAAGGTATGCACATATGAGTGCACCCTTGCACCCGAGTGCACCCAATATATACTCTTAGTTTATAAAACCAAATGTGCAAATTCATTATTATCCTATATACTAATAGTTAGGCAAGCTCATATTGAGGATATATCTAGGGGTTAGGCAACATTATGCAAGAATAAAAACCACAACAGCTGCTCAAAAATAGGTGATATAACAAGTCAGCACCACCGGGCCTAAGAGCCTGTACAGAGTTATCATGAAAATAGAAGAAAAACTCTGCACTACACATGTTTTAGCTGAGAGACCCACTCATTATCAATACAATTACACAAAGCTTGAAAGAAAATGATAAAACTTAAGTACATGGTAGAAATGATCCTTGATTTTTACTTCACAATCCATCATTGTTCGTTTGAAGCAACTTAAAAAACTTGAATAACAACATGTAACGGTTCAACTGGACAACATTAAAATGGAAAGACGCCTGTCCAGATATCAAAATTAAAAGAAATTCGAATCAAAATCCACACCGCATCATCTATTGCTACAAATGCAAAGAAACTGTGGTAACTGCGGTCTATGACTGCCTCAGGAACATGGTGAAGAAATTCTCCTGGCGGAAGAATTTGAGAGGAACCGGTGGAAGGCGAAACACAAGATATTTGACCTTCGTCATTCCAGGAAGTATCATAGGTTGAACACCCATCCAATCATACTCCCCCGTTCTCTTTATCTTTTTCTTCTTCTTCTGCAGAATTTTCTTTTTTGCAAGGTCCTGTTTAACACCCTCCCTGCACTCTAAAAGATCACAAACGTAAACGTCTAAAGACATAGATATTCGACGGACATCCACATTGTTGTCACTACGACCGCTCCCTTCTAGGGATACTTGCATAATGCAGAGTGTAACTTTACCACAATCTTCACCCAAAACAGCAGCGCCCCCACCCACAACAGCTGATATATTTGATAATGCCGGGTATGTATAGTAACATGTAACTTCCAATCCAGAATGATGGGGGGTATCTTTCTCAAGGCTGACAATGTTGAAACAGGAATTCCAACCCAAACAACAAATGTCTTGCCCAAGAAGCATAAAGCCATGAAGAGGCATGTCCATCCGGCCTATGCCAGAAAAGCTACGCCAGCGCTCCCAAGTTCTTTCATCTACAGATTTGCTAAGATCAATGGAAAGAATATCTTGTCCATCGGATAGTATGAAGAGGGTATGCTGGTCGATGAATGCAAACGATATGATCCGAATCTGAGTAAGTTCCTCAGGATCAGGATACCTCCTCTCATCATAGAAGCTAGGATTGGGAAGCTTTTCAGTACATTTCCTCGAGTTGGGGTCAAACATCTCAAAATTGAAGTGAAGATCATGGTTACCCGGCGTGATCACTGATGAAAATATAAGAATCTTTCCATCGGGTGTTACATAACCTTTAGGGTAACTCTTGTTTCCCTGCATCCGGCAAAACCCTCCGCATCATACTTTTCTCCAAAGTGAAATCCACAAACTTTGATGATGGTATATCATACTTGTATACTGATTGGCCCTTATGCCCAGCCCTACGGTGATCGGGCCCCATGTACGGATCACAATGATCGAACGCGTACAAGGTGTTTTCTAATACACAAAAACCTAAAGAATAATCAAGTCGAATTTTGGAAATCTCCCCAGCATTTAAATCGATAACACACAGATAGTTAGCATTGTCGGTTGAAAAAAGAATACGAACTCTACCACCGGGGATGTTAGATGATGGTATTGCTTCCTCAACGGTAGTTTCAACCTCCATAGTTGGGAGAAAGAGCATATCTTCTAGCATTGGCATTGCTCCGAGTCGTGTAAATTCCGCAGGAGTGGTACTATAAGGTGAAATAGCCAAGTCGCTCTGTAGTTTGTAGGCGGGATTCTGGATTAAAGAATGGAATGGTGTTGGTTTCCCTAATAAATTAGGGTTTATAAAAGCCCCAAATCGATCGTCCAATGTAACTGCCCCGAATCCGGATAGTTTTAACAAGGAATTATGTGGTGGCAAAATGGTAATTTTGAAAACTCACTATTCAGTGAGAGTTAACCGACAACAATACAAATTAACCGACGAAGTGATGCAATCGTAGCTGCTTCCTAAATTAAAATTAAATAAAAAATAAATATAAGCCCAGCTTACTTTCGACAAATATTCGTAATGTCTGATCTAAGCAGGCAAATAAAGTGAGAAGCAAAAACAAGTTCATCAAATTAATTATTCATGAGAAGGCCCAAAGATATGAATTAAAGAATTGAACTCATGTTGGTGTTCAAATATCAAATTGAAGCAATCAATTTGTGTACCCATATCAGTGAACTAAAAGCCCAAGATCAAATAGGCCCATGATTCGTTAATTGAGATATCAAATTGCAAGGGTCAAAATTGGTAGTTCACCCCATAACACAATCACGTTAAAAAATTGCCCAACTCAGAAATGAGTTACTAATTCTCCACGGAGGTAATGACCAAATTATTTTAAATTTTACTGTGTATTATTTAAGGGTATGTATGTCCTTTTAATGTGGGTTTATGTTTTAGTTAGTGTGTATTAAAAAAATGGTGTATGAAGTAAAAATAGCTGTGTAAATATGTGTGGCCTAAAATTTTTTAAGACAGAAACCATTACTTCTCCGTTCTTGTGAGACAATATCCTCTTCTCCACCTCGCCTCTATCATCCGCCATTCTTCTTTGTCGTCGACGTCCTTCGAGATCTTCCTCACGCATGTTCGCCTCCTCCTATTCCTGCATTGCCCTACAATACGGAAAGTGACGACGGAGACGTCTTGACCTACCACATTGCTTTTCTTCTAGGCGCGCATGTGCCCCTTTTCCAACATACAACACCCTCAGTTTGCAATCAAGTAATCTCTTTCTCTCTCTAGTTTCTCTAAAATTTTGTCAATATTTTCTGCATTATTTGATTTTGATGGTTTTGAGGTGTAATTGGTAGAGCTATCAAAATGGGCTGGCGGGGACGGTCGACCTAAAACCCGCCTCAACCAGCCATTTGGTGGGCTTAGGCGGGGCAAGCCTAGGCGGGTTGCAGACCGGACATATAAGGCCCAATCCATTTAAAGGTGGATTGCGGGCTACGACGGGCCAACCCGTCTTTTTTCTTTTTTCTACGATGTTATTATAATTATCATTATTTGAAAATGAATATCAAAATAATGGAAGCTCTAACAAAATAGTCCATCTCGTCAGCTCTAAAGAGTCTTATTTTACTATTTTTGGCGTCAGCCCTAAGGGTCTCATTTCCCTTTTTACACAAATGGGACACACACCAATTAATACAATTAAAATATGGGGACCACACACCCATTGATACAACTACCCACTATACATTAAATAATAATACTCCCTCCGTCCGGTCCTTATGATTACGTTTGCTTTTTGCACGCGGATTAATAAATACTCCCTCCGTCTCATCCTAATGGTTACATATTTTCTTTTTGGGCGTCTCATCCTAATGGTTACATTTTCCTTTTTGGTAAAGGGGATCCACACATATTAATTACACTTCTCTCTTCATGGGCCTACATGTCATACTAATACACTTATCCACTACACATTAAAATATTATTTCTCTCACCTCAATACACATTAAAATAGTATAGTATTTTAATGTGTATTGAGGTGAGAAAAAAATAATTTAATATAAAGTGGGTAGGTATATTAGTGGGATGTGTGGGCCCATAGAAAGAGAAGTAATTAATTTGTGTGGGTCTCATATGCTAAAAAGAAAAATATAACCATTAGGATGCGACACCCAAAATGAAAATATGTAACCATTAGGATGGGACGGAGGAAGTACTCCTTAATTCATGTGCAAAAAGTAAATGCACCCAGACAGAGGGAGTACTATAATGACAATTAGATAATTAAAATATAAATATAGATTTTACAAAATAGTCCCATGAACGATTAAATATAAACAAAGATCATTAATCAAATAACATAAAATTTACTAATTATATATAAATAAAACAACTTAAGTCTAATTATTCTCAAATAACACAAATTAAATCACAAAAAGTTTACTAGTTCTAAAGGCCAATCACAAAGCTCAAAACATAATTATAAAGTCTCTTCAAAACTCATCAGTCATAACATTATAATATAAACATCTCAATCATCATGTTGACCAATTATATCCTCGTCAATCTTCAAATGATTAGATTTTTTAAAGGTTTATCATTTGCTTCTAATCCATATACATACATTTATATATTAAAATTTCAAAATTTAAAAATAATTTCAAATCAAGCAAAATATGACTTAAATTTTTTTACGAATTTTGTATATTATACTACGGTACAAAATACTTAGAATATTCATCTTATAATTTAATTTATTATTTAAAAAAATAATAAAAAAAGAACAACAATTATTTGAAATATTAAATACTAGACCATTAGAAAAAAATGGCGGACCAAACGGGTCAACCCGTTTAGACCCGCCTCTGAACAGGCTGCAAATTTTACAACCTAACCCACATTTTATAGAGGGGGGCGAGGGCGGGCCAGCTCGACAGACTTAACCCGTTTTTACTCTCTGTTTCTCTCTCATTTTTCTTGTCTTTCTTACCAATCAAGAGGTTTTCCTTTTATTCCAGCTATGAAATATTGTATATAGATCCTTATCAAAAGTTTCATCTGCAAATCTTTTAGCATATATTCCTTGGATCTTAGCATATGCTTTTTAATCCTTATTATGTGATGCAAATAATTATAGTATAGATTAATTAGTATTGATATGATTTAATTTTGATTTGTTTCATTTAATTTTAGAATAATTAGTATTAATATTTTGATTTATTTCCTTTATATAAGTTTATCATTAATGTAATAGATTTTGTCATTACCTAGGTGAAAAATGAGAGTTGTCTCATAACCTCTTTTATGGTATTCTTATGAATCAACGTATTTAAGAAGTATATCTTTGTTATCTATCCATGCTTGCTGATGGTTTATTAGGTCACGGCTTTGTGATATTGTGAAGAATGAATTACAGCTAATGGGTGGGTTGGGGGTGGTTGACTGGCAAGGGTTATATATTTAAGAAAACACATATTTTTTTTAATTAAAATTAATTTATTAATTTTATATATTTTTATAAATATTAATATATACTCTTTCCGTCCCGTGTTAACGTTGACGTTTTCTTTTTACAAGGAAATTAAAAGATATAATATTTTAATGTGTAGTGAGGTGAGAGAAATAATATTTAATGAAAAGTCGGTAGTTGTATTAGTGTTATGTGAGGCACCACATGGAATAATTAATTGTTATGTGTGGGCCCAAATTGACAAAAAAAAAAAAGAAATGTAAATCTTAATGTGGGAAAATCCAAAATGGAAAGCGTAAACCTTAACGTGGGACGGAGGGAATATGTTATACTAACAGAAGGATTTCAAATGACACGGTTTGAGTAATAATTTGAAAATTCATCCAAAACAACTAAAGAAACATCAAAATCAAATTCATAATTTGAAATCTTGAATTTAATGATGGATCCAAACATAATAATCCCTCCTCAAATCCTCCCATCCAAACACAATATTTATAAGATACTTTATTTTAACCTTTTAACCAATTTTAAAACTTGTTTTTAAGCATTTGTGTATACATATTGTCACGAAAATCACGTCCAACAAAGACTGAGAGTTCTTGGATTGTTAGATCACATCAAAATTTTCGTCCAACACAGGACAAAAATTGCAAAGACTATCGTTCAACACTAGACGAACAATCTAAGGTTTTTCGTCCAACGTTGGTCGAATAGAGGACCTTCCAGCATCCATGATTGGTCGAAATTTTGAGGATCTATTTACACCTAATTGTTTGATTTTAGGATTTTTCGGGAGTATCCACACGCGGTAGTGATGTTTCCATTGGAAACAAATATTGTAGGAACGTGATGTTATGTTGGTTGATTATAGTGACTTGTTTATGACATATGAAATTTTGGGTTGTTTTAAATACACACCCCTCTTTATTAAATACACACCCCCATTATTATATTATTAAAAATTATATTTTTAAAAGTCAAAATTATCCTTAATTTATTTAATACACACCCTACATATTTAAAATTAAATTATATTTAATACTTACCTTATATGCTTATTTTATAAACCCTAAATATCTTCATCCTCTAAATCTGTTAATATTTTACGTTCTTCATTGCGCTTTCTATCAAATCAATACCCCAGTAATCTTGCGTGTGGTTCATGCCTCTCTTCTTATTTCGATCGTCCTTCTCTAATATGATGAAATTATGAAAATGAATCAATTTGAAGTAGAGATTTGTGCAAAGAAAAATATCGCCACAATAAGTTTCTTAGCAGGTTTTTTAAAAAATAAAAATAAAATAAAATTCACAATTAGAAAATTCGATATTTTGATTTTGAGAAAATGTTTGTATAAAAAGAGACACCCCGTAGGCCGTAGGGGAAAAGATCCTCCTTGATTATACAAATCATATATGGACAATTCATAGAAGTAACTCTTCTAATCTTTTCTGCTTCTTTACAGTGGCCACCCACACTTCACGCCATCAGACTACCGCTCTTCTTTATTACAAGATTTATTGATATTGAAATCACTAGCAAGAAAAGAGATTGTTCCATGTATAAATGTTTATGAAGTAAATTGTATTAACCCTCTTTAATATATATATATATATCCCTAAATCTGTTTTTGTTTGCCCAATTAACAGAAGATGTTTGATATAGTTAATTGAACAAGAAGGGGTTGTTTGAATGCATCGATCAAACATGATAGATGTTTATTTTTCCCATTTTGAAGGGTGTGTATAATTTTAATTTTATAAAGGTATTTTTGAAATTTTGAAGAGTGTGTATACAATAAAATTAAGAAATAAAAAATAAAAATGGGTGTGTACTCAATAAATGGTGTGTATTTAATAAAAAATGGGTATGTATTTAACAACACTCTTTTGATAACTCGGAGGGGTTAATAAAGTGAGCTTGATCAGATGTTGGTACTTGAAAACCATGAGAAAGACCAAGTGCCATAATTCTTTCATAAAAGCTTGATTGAGATAAAATTCTTTCAAATAAGACGATGCTGACAAATGGCACTGATATTCTTTCAACAATTTAAGACTCTTATTTTCAGTCGCTTCAATATTCAATTATAATGAAGATTTTTATGCTCATCAGGGCTGAAGAAAAAAAAAAATTGCAGCTTAAACATTCCATAGTTTTTAGATTTTTTATTTTTTCTTTGAGCTAATTAGCTAGTGCATTTAGATTTATTTGAATCTTCTTCATGTTGAGTTACTGAATTGTATAATAGGGTCCAATCTGAATGTCTCAAGCGCACGCCTTTGGCAGATAGTTTCAGCCATGTCAATGTACCTGCAATTGCTCAACACTAGTCCCGGAGAAGAATAATTAAGAGGGAGTAATATCCTCTAGATATCTTGCACTAATCAACACAAACAGATATGACTTCCATCATATATCAATGAACAAAGAATTGGTGAAAAACTTAGTTACTTTCGACTCACTCATTTCCTCCATAGTAACTAGCCTTCACTGTACTTGTTAGTCATAACTGAACCAACTGTTAGACAGAGAAGTGAGGTTTTCTCAAGTCCTCACATCATATGCAATATAAATCCCAATCATTAACACTTACTCCCAGAAACAAGACAACTGTAGAATCTGAAAAGATAAAGTTTAAACCTTCCATTGGCGAGCTTTTTCGAGCTCGATGATGTCAGCAGTCTCAGGATCAACGAACCGAGCATTCAACTGCTTTGACCACTGTAGAACTTACAGTATAGCATTAGCAAGGATCAGTCTAACACCAACTAAAACAAGAATAAACACGTTGAAATTAACAACCTAACAGAAGCAATAACCAACAGATTCCTTCACTCAGAACACGCATCAAACAGGTTGTGTGCATACCGTTGTTTTCCTTCTCAATATAAGGCTTCATTGGGCAAAGATGACTGCAGAAAGAAAGATCCCTCGCATGAGCACCCAAACTAACCACAACATGGAAAAAACAAAATAGATAAAATCTAAAGAAAAACAATGTAATAGAGAGAGCCTCCGAAGTCATTGCCATCACCATTTTTCTCTCCCTTTGGTGGCTGTTTATTATTGGACAAACCAATGAGTAACAAATACTAGGATTATCCTAATTATTCTATCCCATTTACGAGTACCCACAAACTGATCAAATCATAAATCATAATTATTCTATCCCATTTATAGTTCCTTCCTTAAAATGGCATGGCAAAAGGAATACGTTTACCATCTCAAAATAGGTTTTATATCAGCCGGCAGCAGAGAGAGGGTTCAGGCAACCGCCTAATCCAATGAGTCAATCCAATCTCGGAAGTATAACTCATGCACAGCCAGCATATAAACGAGTAAGCACCACCGGGGCTACGACCCTGTACACAGTTATCATGAAAATAGAAGAAAAACTCTGCACTACACATGTTTTAGCTGAGACCCACTCATTATCAATACAATTACACAAAGCTTGAAAGAAAATGATAAAACTTAAGTACATGGTAGAAATGTCCCTCCCTCCATTGGAGCCCCGACCCCACAACCGGCTCTGATACCAATCTGATGCAGGCTATAAATGTCCGAGCCTAACTCCACCTCAAAATCATGGTCAAGAGTGGAGGTTTACCCGCCACATTTATACCCACAATATTTGCCCAGCACATCCGATGTGGGATGAACCCCAAAGGCTTACCGCAGCCATCCAGGTGGCACAGGGGCTGGATGGATGCCCCTGCACTGTGCCATTTGGTACACTATCTCCTGTTCCACACCGTTAAATTGACGACACGTAGGAGAGAGAAACTATACCCTAATCCTTAAACCCTAGGGCAATGGTTGGATTTGTTTCCTCATCTTACGTGTCAATCACATAACGTATGACACAGAAGATGATGCACCAAAATGACACAGAAGATCCGATGTGCTATCCCTATACCCAACATTAATTCTACCCATTGTCATTCCCATGAAACACTCTGTCCGACCTATACCCTACTCATCGCCATACCCGAGACACCAATTAGACCTATCTTCGTATACATGTATATATCCCTTAAATAACAAAAAGGCAAACCTTCTTCCCTTTTGGAGGGAAAGAATTGTATAGAAAATAGGATAATACATGAATGATCAATTCCAGTAAAATTGATCAAATCATAATTCCTCATTCTCATCATTAACCATGCAACTTGGTTGTCGATGAACACGTTTCCATGCGTAACTTTATATTAATTTTCAGTGTTGATCATGAGAAAATTCATTGATTAATATGGTAGCTATGTGTTTCAATGCAACTGCAAGATCAAGTAATACAACTTAAATTAACAAAAAAGAAGGATTAAAAGATTAACCACTCTCCGAGCTAGTGTAAGCTCCCAAAGGAGTGGGGGGAATGAGAAACTAGAATAACCTCACAATAATTATCTATGATCTATGCCTTGCCAGCAGAAACAACAAACATTTAAATGGAATGGAAATGAGTGGAGACGTGGATCTCACATGTAACCAACTTGTACCCTTGTGAATAGTGGGCCTTCAACTCTTGATGGGCCTCTAGATTGCCCATATGGTGTGTTGAGTTCAATTCTCAATTCTTACTTCACATGGGCCAAATTAATTAGATGATCTGTATAACCTAATTAAATCACCTTCATAGTCATATAACACCTTCAAGAATAGATTGAAGTCATTTGAAATGATACTAGCTCGTTCACAAAATAAGTGAACTCTTTCCCTTGTTTGTTGATCTCTTTAACACCCTTCCTGAAGAAATTAAATCATGGCACTACAAAGCAATATGTGAGTTTTAGTTGTCACCACATCTGCATATTCGAATGGTGATATGTGTCATATCAGCTAGAAAAATTGCTTTCTGCTTGAGAAAGACTTGCCATAAACACCCAAGAAACGAGTTAAGTTTGTTTCTTTATTCAGACAACACAGCATGCATATCACGAGTTAAGTTTGTTTCTTTATTCAGACAACACAGCATGCATATCGATCTGGTGAGGTTAATGATCGTCGCTATTTTCACCTAGATTTTATGTCATTTTTGTGTGTGTTTTCGTCCTTTTGTTTCGTATTTTTGTATCTTTTTATATTTTGGGAAAATGATGATATTGATTTTCATGTCTTTGGATAGGTGATTATGAAGATAAATGGTGATAAAAAGCATGAAGAATGGAAAAGAATGAAAAAAATAAGAAAATTGGCCAAAATACCTAAAAACACGTCCGTGTTTTTATGTAGTGCCCGTGTTTTTCTGCAGGTGACCAAACATACAGAAAGCTGAAAATCTGCAGAAAAACACTGGCAAGTGCATAAAAACACGCCCGTTTTCTTGCACTTTGGCCAAAATCGCGTTTTACAACTTTGTGCGATTTCCAGGTGTGTTGAGGGGGTATAATACCCCCAATATCAATATTTGAAGGCAGAAAATCGAGGGTTTTGGCTGCCCACACACATCACACACCACTCTACCCATTTTACACCTCCATCTTCCATTTCATCCCTCCATTCTTCAATCCATCCATCCATTCCCCTTGGTTTCCTCAAATCCATCCATTCATCCATTCCACCAATCCACAAATTTAAGAAGGGAAAAACATCAAGAAATGAAGATTTGAGCATATTGAAGGAAGATAAGGCCAACTCCAAAAGGGAAACCAATCAACCTTTGATTTGTTATTTACTTCATTATTTAGCTCAATTGGAGCAAGTCATAGATTTTATTGTTTTTGTAATGATTTATAGTGGCTAGTCCTCATGTGAGGCTAGCAATATGATTGGTGTTGTGTAAATGTAACACCCTAATGTGTATTCTGTTCCGTTTCTTGCTATTTTACTGCTGTTTGCTTATGGTTCAATTCACTTGAGTGTAGGTCTTCTGAGAATATTATCCAAGAAAGGAGGAAGCTACTGTAATGCTAGAATGCATTTCGCAGATGGAAAAGTATGTATTAGTTGAGAGGACAAATAAAAACGAGACCACTGGTCAAGAGAAAGAAGATCAAGGAGATTGCTTATCGAATGCGCCAAAAATATTATGAGAACATTGTGGTTTTTCTCAGAGCTACAACTATTGTTTAAAATTTCATTTTCTCTGCTGCATTCTTTTATACTTCAGAGTTCAGTCATTTCTCTGCTGCTAATGTGAAACAGAGGTTCACGGCGTACTCGATAAACTCGGTGGTGCTACTGACATTGGGGGCGCTCATGCTGGGGCTGCACACCAACGGCCACCAGCCGGCGGGGGAGACGAACAGGGAGTATCTGATGGGGTTCCCCATTTAACTTTTTGCATTTATATTAAGGAGTTTTATTATTTTATGTGTAGTGAGAACTAGAGCTCAAAAGCTTTTCCATGAGGGGCTTCCCTTTCTTTAGTTATGAGTAGTGAGTCATATATTGAGCTCTTTTATTAAAATGAGAAAATAGAGTTCTTTAAATAGAACACACAATATAGTAAAATGGAAAATTTTCGGTGGGACGAAGGAAGTATTAAAAGTGATATTTATGAAAAAAAAAAAAAAGAAATTAAAACTTTTTTTTTTTTAATTTTACAATATTACACCACTTCTCTTTAATTCAAATTTAAATTAAAAGAAAAAAATATATATACGACCAACCCTTACCGATTAATTATTAAAATATTGTAGTTTACCGAGAAAGACAAACATATAGCACTTCCATATTTTGATGGGGAATGAGCCTTATTTTAAAAAACTGCCAAGACGACGGATCCTCCGGTAGGTGCCTTTCTATAAGCTTTGTGTAACCAAATATGAACTGATACCATAGGCACTTTGACGGCAAAAGACAAGACTGGATCTTGAATCTGCCTTTGAAGAACAACTTCCTTTATCATGGATCGAGTCACACATGTGATAAGCTATGGCAGCTAATGAACGAAGCTCATTTTATTTAATTAAAAATGCAGCAGTAAAATACTGGATTATGTCTTATTGACCGAGGAATTATAAAATAGAACAAAAATTTGGCGTGACAGTTAAATTAAGAATAAAAAATAAAGGGTTAATTGCAAAAAATATCACGAATTTTACTCTTATTGTAAAGTAATCCTCACTTTTGAAAAATTGTAAAAAAATAGAATCTATCTTTAAAAATAATAAGTCTATATTTAATAATTTTACTTTATATTTATATTTATATTTATATTTTTATTGATTTAATTTATTAAAAAAAATCATTTAGTCCCATGATACCCTGATCAAAATATTTTTGATTCTCCAATAAAATAAAATAAAAATTGTTGTTTTCCCACATATTTTGATGCATGGTGCATCCTAGAAAATAAACATGTTATCTAATCTATTGTTAAGCTATATTTTCATGTTATATTTCTTGTTGGTAGCCGTTGAATAAATGATACGATGTAAAAAATAATATATATATATATATATATATATATATATATATATATATATATATATATATATATATATATATATATATATATATACTAATGTGAAAATATCAATTTTAAAAGAAAATATTGAGAGATTTCTATTACGCCGCACGTATCACTCAGTCACGTCTCACTCATCTATAGGATATGTGGTGACATTATATATGCTATGTAACATATTTTTCGATTTATTATTATATGATTTGCATGGTTTTATTAATAGATTTTGATTCCATGTAAATAGACAACATCATAATAGGGTGTTTCAACACGTAATTTACTAGTAATTGATCACGCTTTTTGAGACTTTAAGTCTTTTTGGAAATCTTGGAATTGAGTAGAATATTAGCATTTGATATTTTCAGATTTATTATCATATATACTACGTGAAAGGATGAAAAACTATTCATTTTAAATAAAATTAATATTCTTTAAAATGGATGTATTACCACACATTTGTTATCTCAAAAGCCTTAAAATAAATAATTTGCAAATGTAAATTAATTATTTGAGACAAATTATATATGATTAATATATACTACTTAATCAAATTTAAAACAATAGATTATATAATAATATTTTAAAAGTTTTAGGTCTAATCATGATTTGATGTGGGTCGACCGGCCACATTTATTAAAAAGAGAAACATGTTGAAAAAATGATTTTCAGATTGGCCCTAAACCTAAGTCATAGGAGTTTATTATTTTTCATTTCTGTATTATGTGTATTTCTTTTATTATTTGGAGATTTTTAAATTTCAAGAATGTGCATTTATATTGTCGAATACTCCATCTATCATAATACAGGATTTTAGAGATAATATTTATAATTAAATTTATTATAAATTGAGATTTATATAAATTTGCAGGCAATTCCAAGAGAAGCCAAAAACTATGAACTTGGTGAGACAAGATACTACATTGTGGTTGTTTTTAGTGCAATAATATGGCAGGGTTTCTTCTTGGGAGCAATTGGGGTGATATTCTACTCATCATCTCTTCTATCAGCCACCATTATCACCGTGTTACTTCCGGTAACTGAATTGCTAGCAGTTATTTTTTACTATGAGAAGTTTCAGGCCGAGAAGGGAATCTCTCTCTTCCTCTTCCTCTCCCTCTGGGGTTTTATTTCTTACATGTTAGGTGAGATCAAACAGAATAAGAAGAAGAAGAAAGAGAGCGAAAACACGAATAACCCTAGTCGAGATCACTCAGTAGAAACGCAGTTGGCCATTCAAACATCTACCGCTTAGTTTTAAATTACTTTCTTCTCCTGTCATACAATTAATGCATGTGGTACTGATAAGTAGTAAAGAATGTAGAATGATAATGATGATGGTTAATTACATGTCTTTAATTATAGGATGTAGAATGATGATGATGATGATTTAGAATGTTTGAGGTAATTAGTTTAGTATTAGCATTGGATGTGTAGATTTAACTACATATTTGCATCTGATTTCTGTGTTTTTTTTCTTAAGATTAGCTTCGATCAGATGTTGTAATTTAATTTAGTGTAATATTAGTGAAGTAATGTGGATACTTAATTAAGTGGTGTGTATAACATTCTCTAGACAAGCGCAGAAAGACGGCCGGCCGCATGAGGTATCTCCTTGGCAGATTCAAGAATATTTCACCAATTTCAAATGATGTGACTTGTAATTAATTCATCTATATCCTGTTGGTTGTTGAGTGTCAATCAAAATCCCACATCGGTTAGAAGTGGGGATGGAAATGAGGGATGGACTCTCCCTAACATGAGGTCTTTTGGGTGTGATGCCCAGTGTGGTAAAACCATGCGGGCCAGTGGGCGGCCCAAAGCGGACAATATCATGCTAGTGGATTGAGTGGGCCCGACTCCGTGGGCGGATAAACCCAACATATCCTTCACCAATTAACAGAAAGAAAATATATTTGTATCAGGAAAAATTCATTCAAAATCAAATTAACGCACATCTCCAAAGACAAGGACCACTAGGTCTAGGTGCTCAAACACACCTGGATGTAATTTTCATTTCCAACTCTTTAATCCGGAAACAGGAAGAATAAGCTGTAATGAAAACTCCTATACTTTCCTCAGCAACTATATATGTGTTACTCGTCCAAGTAAAGCTGAGATATTGGAAAAAGAGTTACCTCCTTCAAATATATTCCTCATATTATCTTGGATGTTTACAGGTACTGTGATCTTAATGTCTGTAAGGAGGGGATGAAGAGAATTAATGAATCTAAAATGGGAGAAGAGGAGTGGAAGTGTTTTACTCTTGTGAACCTCTGGACAGAATTTAATTTTATCTTTAAAATAGAATCTAATTGTGGATGTTTGGTTTATAATTTCAACACAAGCTCTGTAAATTTGGTTTATAATCCTCCCTCCGTACCATTTCAATTTTTGCACGTTGATTAAGGAGTATAATATTTTAATAGATAGTGGGTGGAAATATATAATATTTAATGTAAAGTGAGTAGATGTATTAGTGTTGGATGTGGGTTCATGGTGATATATTAATTGTTTTAGGTGAATCCCATATTCCAAAAAGGGAAATGTAAACATTTAAATGGGACACCCAAAATTGAAATATGTAAACATTGAAATGTAACGGATGGAGCATGTGAATAATAAGAATGTTATTATTTTGAAAAGTAAATATTATTGTGAACATTATATTATGAAAAACGATGAGAGAGAGGGAGAATCAAAATGTTATATATATACATTATAATATTTTGAAGTGATTTTGATTTATTCACCCTAAGCCTCGCTTAGGCAAGTTGGATAGGTTTGTTTGATTTGTAATCGCAAGTACGTAAGTATATTGTAAATGATCCCAATAAAATATACATTTATTAATTTCACCAAAAGTGTTATGTTAGATTATATAAGTTGGAATTAAAAAATAAAATAAAATTGTGGACATATTTTTCAAGAAAAATGAACTCTAATTCCAAGTAAGCCCAATGTACATCTTCCAAAATAAAACTTCAATTCTAAGCTTTAAACCAAAACAAGGTGGCTTTGTTTGCATGGAAAAAGGTTCAGTTGTAAGTCAGCCCATTATAAAGCCCAATAGGCCCAATTCTCCTTCTAGACTGAAAGAGAATGGGCTTATCGAGTAAGGGAAGGTAATGATGCCCAGATATTATATTCCACATTAATTTATATTTTAGAAAATCAAAAGTATAAGTTCAAATATTAAATAAATAAAATTGAAAAATAATAAACTAAAATGGCAACTCATAACCCCTGGTAAAAAAAAAATCATGAACGGTGCACTAAAAGAAATCATTTTTCATTATTACTTAAGTTGGTAAAAATCTTAATTTTTAGGGGATTTATTTATCAATGAATTATGGACAATATCACTTGGTATTATCAACAAAAATTCAAATCTACTTGTAAGTATTTTCATTGGTCATCCGTATAAATAAATAAATACTCCTATGTATTATATGGAGTTGCCAATTAGAAGCGAAATAAACTTTAAATTAAAATTGTCCCATACTCAGGATAATATTAGACTTACAGTGGCGGAGCCAATAAAGAATGTCACAAATAGTCAACAGAGGCGACTGCAAAACATATCATCTTCAAACAGATAATATAGAAAAATGTCACCATAATTATTGAATTACTAAAGATAATTTTAATCTCCGGTTATATTATTATATTACATTTTCTGTTATGAAAGGTTGAATAAATTACGAGGAGCTGAAAAGTGAAATCTAAAAATATCAACTTTAAAGAAAATGTTGAAATTATCATTCATTTAATATTCATCTAACTCGTATAATTAAAGATTAACATTAAAATGTAAACAAGTAGAATCATAAATAGAAGTTATACAGGTACATACACAAGTAGAATCATAAAATAAATTTAAGTTGCCCAGGGCATAGCTCAAGTGGTAGAGGGAGGGTGGAAAGGCCTTCCAACTGAGCTTGGTTGCTGCAGGTTGGGGGTTCGAATCCTACCTTTGGTATGGATTTGGTCCCGTACATACACAACATAATTAATGCATGAGAATTTTTGTAGAAGAAAGTTTAGTAAAAATTCTAAATTTAATTTTTTAATGAGAATCAAGTAATTGTGGGAGGGGCTGGGACCCACTTAGTCTTTATTTATTTGGCTGATTTGGGTATAAATAAATTAAAGGATCTAGGGATGATCTCATTATGGTGATATTAAACTTAAGAATAAAGTTGGAATTGGGAAATTAATATAATTATTTATTCATAATTTGTATTGAGTACCATCTCAGTGGCAATAGTGATTCATGCATATTCCATCACGAGTCTCAACTCAAGTAAAACTTGATTTGTAGTATCATGGACTATATATTTTTAAAAAATTTAATGGAATATAATTTAAAAACAAAAAAAAAAAGGAGAAAAGATTAATACTATGAGTTTCAAGTTGCATTGAAGAAAGAGAAGAAATTTAAAGGCTTTGAAAGTTGGGAATATGTGGAGAGAAGGATAAATAAAGGGCTTTTTAGTCTTTCACACTGTCCATAGAGTCTGAGCTAGCACCAGAAGAGAGAAGGAATAAATAAAGGGCTTTTTAGTCTTTCACACTGTCCATAGAGTCTGAGCTAGCACCAGAAGAGGAGATAGAATGGAGAGTTGTTTTGTGAGTTGTGACACACTAATTTTTTTTTTATTAACATAATATTTTGTTATTAAAATTTTTTATTTCATTATTAAATTAATTTATCTATAGAGTAACAGCGATATCGGTTGGTAAAGTTTCAATTCCGTTGGTAAAAAGAATTGATTAGTAAATTTTCAGTGACGAAAATTCAATTCTATTAGGGGATGTTTGTTCTGCATTTTTAAACCCCTGAATTGGAATTGAAATTCCATACCCAAAATTTAAAAATCACCCATATATATACCTATATACATTCTCTCTAATACATTCTTACACATTGATTTGACATAAAGTTAAAACCTACCCTATCAAAAACCCAAAACAAACACAACATCACTATCATGATTTTTAAACTCCCCAAAACCCCAAAACCCCAAAACAAACATCAATTTAATAAATAATTTCATTAGTTTTTCGTTATTAATAATTATGTTGGTAAATAGCAACGAATTTTATTCCGTTGGTCAAAACAGAATAAACTTGTTGGTATTTTATTACAAAAAATAATAAAATGTAATTTTTATTAGCAATTAGTTGGTAATTATCAACAAAATTTTATTATTAAAAAAAGAGATTTTTTTTTAAGTGAAATGCGATTCTTACATTGACAAGAATTCATATTTAAGAAAAAATTATTTTCAATTGAGTTTGGATGACTTCCTTAACTTATTTTGGTTGAAATCTTGTAATAGAGCCAGAAACAAATGCGTATAAAATTGGAGCTGTTGTATAAATTAATTTCATTACGGAGAGAAAAATTATAAAATTTTAATATAAAAGTATTGTATGACGAACATTGTCAAGGAATTCTTACAATTACTTTGACTTAACTGTTTAAATATCAGGCGTGATTAAGAATTTTGACAATCTCATAATAATGGATTTAAATCTGATTATACAATTACAATATGTATATGAAAATTAAATGTTATTTGAAAGTTTGAATGCGATAAAGAATATGAAGAGAGAGTCAAATAAAGAGGTTTCTTTTGACTAACAAGTCTAATGAAGACAACTGAGATGATAGAGATGATATGGGTAGAAAAATATCTAAGTTTAATATAAGCTAATGACGTATAATATGACAAAGATGTTATTTTTACTTATAATAATATAATAAAATTGAAGTAATTAACATTGTTTTGTTTTATTTTTATCATTCCAGTACTTATTCCGCCCGGTATCCCAGGTCCGGCTCATCTAATTTCTAGATCATACAGACACGTGGAAGCTTTACATTGAGGCCACGTGATTTCTCACATTGATCAAGGTCATCTTGAAAATAAAAAAAAAATCTTTTTAATGATTGATAAATAACACCTAATAAAATATTAGGTCCATCCCAATTTTTATGGTTCGAGTTAAATATTTGTTTGATCCCGTAACTTTTTTTCTTTTTAATTTTAGTCCCAAAAAAGATATTTGTTTATAATTAGTCTCATAACTTTAATTTTTCTTTAATTTTGATCCAATTTTTATCGGATTTGCCACTTGTTGCCGAAAACCGACGAGCGATGCTGACGTGGCTAGTCCAATTATTTCTCAACCAACCAAAGATTGATGAAACTTAAGAAGAAGAATGAAGACAACACCAAATATTGCAAAAACATTTATAATCACCCCATACATAAACATTTTGCAATTTTTGGTGTTATCCTTCTTCTTCTTCTTAAGCTTCATCAATATTTGGCTGGTTGGACTCGTCATGTCAGCATCACTTGCCAATTTCGGAAACAGGTGGCAAATTCTGCGAAAATTGGACCAAAATTAAAGAAAAATGAAAATTATGGGACTAATTATAAACAAATATTTTTTTGGGACTAAAATTAAAAAGAAAAAAAATTACGGTACCAAACAAATATTTAACTCGTTCACGTACCATTAATATAGATTAATAATGATTAAATGTCCTATTTTTTTCATATAAAAGTGGGTGTAGAGTTGTAGTTGAAACAAATAAAATAATATTTCAAATATATTTTGCAATTTATTATCTAATACTTTCTCTATCTTAATATAGTTTGCACAATTCATCTATAAAAATGACGTAAACTATTCGGAAACAAAATGAGTATTTATGATATAATAAATTAAATTTATTAAATACATTAAATCTTGCAAAATTGATGATAACTCGAAACATTAAATAGTATCTCATTCTCAAGTTCAATTCGATCCAGTAATAACCTTATGACTGGTTTCGATTTTATTCAAAAATTACTCATTCAAAAATAAGCCCAAAATATTATTATTATTATTATTATTATTATTATTATTATTAAATTGTTCGATGAGCTTTTCGAATTGTGTGCAATTAAATTCGTTAACTTATTGAATATAATATGATTTTAAATTTAAAGTCAAAGTAGTCATGTATTCAATTGAACTTGAATTTTGTCAAACTCAATTCATATTATGAAAACTAACATGAGTATGTTCTATTCATCTCTTTCTACATCTTAGTCTCTCTCTACTCTTACATCTTCATTAACCTGCATTATTTCATTTTATTCAAGATTTTTTTGTTACATATATAATTATAAGAGATAAATAAATGAGGGAATAACGAACTATTTTAGTCGAGTTGTTAAATTTACTGTTTTTGTTATTACTTTATATTCACACCATCTTGACATAGAATTTTATGACATCATATTTATTTAAAACATTACTACAAGAAAATTGTCGAATTTCAACAGCGAAAAATTGTTGAAAATGCAAAAATACCGTTGGAATTCATTATTCTAACAGATATTCCCACAAATTTTTTTGTTGACCGTTGGAATGTCATTTTTTCAACAGCATTTCCAACGGTTTCAAAATCTAACAGTGAATTCAACGACATTTTTTTGTTGATTTTTTTTTTTTGAGAAACTCTCTTGTGAGACGAGTTTTTTGTGAGACGGTTGACTTATTACTAAAGTATGTTTATTATATAGGTAAAATATATTTATTTATAATTAAAGTATGTCAATAATGAATCATATTATAACGCCCTAAAATCATACTTTAATTCATCATTTATCATATTTTATAAAACATACTTTAACAATCATTAAGTATATTTTATCTATATAATAGGTATACTTTAACATGTCTCACAAACCGTCTCACATATATAACGTCTCACAAGAGAATTTATCATTTTTTTATCTAAAAGTGATTCAAAAATTTTTTCAACATAATTTTCCTACTTTAACAACCATTAAGTATACTTTATCTATATAATAAGCATACTTTAATATGTCTCACAAACCGTCTCACATATATAACGTCTCACAAGAGAATTTATCATTTTTTTTATCTAAAAGAGATTCAAAAAATTTTCCAACATAAAAATTCCAATGATAAAAAAAATATTTATTTGGATTCGAACCCTTGACCTCTTGCATACCTTATCATTTACCAACTTAACTAATATATATATATATATATATATATATATATATATATATATATATATATATATATATATATATATATATATATATATATTATGTTATTAATTGACATTTAAATATATTGAAGTTTATTTTTTCGATGGAATTTTCATAAGAATTTCCAACGGATTAAGTTTAATTGAAATTTTATTGAAAATTTTCAATGATTTATCAAGCTATTGGAATTAGCATTGGAATTTTAGAACGATTTAAATTTATATGGGAATTTTTGTTGGAACTTTCCAACAATTTTAGGTTTTATAGGAATTTTCGTTAGAAATTTTCAATAAATTATCGGACTATTGAAATTAACATTGAAAATTTCCAACGGTTTAAATTTCTATAAAAATTTCATTGGAATTTTCAAATGGTTTAAAATTTTATTGAAAAATTCGTTGGAACTCTAAAATTTCCAATGAATTTGCTTTTCGTTAAAAATTTTCTGTTGAAATTTGACAATTTTATTGTAGTATTATTGTGTCATTATCATGCGAAGATATATAGTAGTAACAAAATTCTAGATACCTAGAATAAAGTTGACCCCAAAAGAAACATCATCCATAAATAAAGTCGAAAAAACCAAACATGATGGGTTAGGTCCGAATGAGTAGCATATAGTATCAATGAAACGTCTGCAGATCATAGTTTAACCTATTTTATGGTTACGCATTGATGTTTGAGATCTTCTTACAAATAAGTTCATCTTACACTTTCCTAAATACTCCCTCCGTCCCAAGCAATGACATGCATTTACTGTAACTTTTGTGAGAGTTTTATGCAATTAAACGATGCAGTTTGATCGAGATAGAGGGAGTAATTATCATTTTCCGTTAAAGTAGTTATCATTTTTTTTAAAATATTATTATTTTTCATTTATATTATAAAATTTATGAAATACTAACTCATAATAACATTATCACTTTTCATCAATTGTCTCACGAAATGACTTCTGTAAGATGCACTCACACAAGTCTTTATTTTTATTAATTATTTCAATTTTCACCATAACTAAAATAATTTAATTGACTACTATCAATCTCCATCAATTAAAGATTAATTCTGATTAAAAATATATCATTTTTATTTGTTCCACAAAAATTTCATTCAATACAATGGGAGACTAAAATTTTAGGGTAGAAAAGTGGGAGTATGTAATGAGACGTAAACATCAGCTCCACTACGAAACAAACTCGCATGGAAAAAAAGGCTTCATCACACTCCTAATCCAATCATTGTGCTTACCACTATTCATCTCTTTTTAATACTCCCTTAGTCAGCCGAGAGGTTCACATTATATCATTTTGAGAGTGCGCATCAAAAGTTCATATTTTCTTTTTTAAATATATGAAATTCACACACATCATTAATACAATAAATTTATGGGATCCATACACCCCACTAATATAACTACCAACTATACCTTAAATAATAATACTCCTTAATCCACGTGCAAAAAGCAAATGTCCACCTTTGTGGCGGACGGATGGAGTACTAATTTTCAATAAAAATACTCCTCTCTGTGTTATAATTTTTTTTATATTTTCTCATTATATTTTATTTTTAAAATTATTATTCTCGTTGAGACATGTAACATATTTAAACTTTATTTAAAAAAAGCTACTAGATTAATTTTATTTTTAAAAAAAATTAAGTACATAATAACGTAATTTTCTCTTGGACGAATATTATAACTTAATGTTGGTTCCTTAATGAAATCCAACCATTCTTATAATTGGAATTTATTCTATTAATTTTATGATTTATGACGTAATCTTTGACTCAATAATTTCAATTATAAGTACATGAGTCGGATATATACATTAAAAGAAAAAAAAAATCGTACTTTTACTTTTATCAATAGTACATGAGACGATTTCAATCCATACATAGTTACATACTGCCATGCCAAAGATAAATAACACTACATGCATGAGTTAAAAAACATCATATTTCGATGTGTAGTAGACATTACATTTTTAGTAATTGAATTTACCAACGAAATTCAATCTATTGATAATACATTTTTGTTTTAATAACGGAATGTCAATAAATTTATTATCTATTTTAGCAACGGAATTCAATCCGTTGCTAATTACTAATGGATTACCAAGGGAATCATTATATAAATTATCAACGGAATTACTAGCAACAGATTACCAATAGAATTATTTACCAATGGAATTGATTTTTGGTTGCTAAAAATTTTCCAACCACCACTTTACCAATGGATTCCGTTGTTAATCCGTTGGTAAGTACGAAATATTCCGTTGATAAAAAATAGTTTTTTTTATAGTGAAATTGAAAGATATGATATTTTAATGTAAAGTGGATAATTTAATTAGTAGATTCCATAAAAATATATTAATTATTTTATGTAAATCTTATTTATAAAAGAGTGAGGCTTGCGTGCGCCTTTTGAATTTAGTATTATGGATAAGTGTACATTATTTTGTTCTAAAGAGTATGCACTTTAATTAATAAGGGTACACCATTTTGTTCTAAAGGGTATATATTTTTTATTTTATTTTTTATTTTTCTTCATAAAATAAAGGGTACATATCTTTATATTAAAGGGTATACAATTTAACACAAAATTCTAAAGACACACGGAGTGAGCTTCCGTGCGCCCGGGCACACACAAGTTTTTGCCTTATAAAATAAAGTGTACACATCTTTATACTAAATAGTATACTCCCTCCGTCCCACAGCAAGAGTCTCTTTTATCCATTTTGGTCGTCCCACCCAAAGGGGTCCTCTTTCCTTTTTTACACAAATGAGACCCACTCATCCCCTCTAATATGATTAAAACATGGGGCTCATACTCCCACTAATACAACTACCCACTACACATTAAATAATAATACTTCTTAATCCACGTGCCAAAAAACAAAAACTACCCTTGCCGTGAGACGGAGGAAGTATAATTTAGCACAAAATTTTAAATACACACAAAATGTGCTCTCGTGTGCTCGGGCACACAAGCTTTTGCCTTTATAAAAAGAAAAATATAACTAAGCAGTACATCAAAATTGGAACAGAGGGAATACTCCTTTTGTAACACAATGTACTCCAATTTAACATTAAAGCCCCTATTGAATGCCACTCCACTCATGGAGTGGTTGACTTCAGCATACCCCAAACAAGATAATATAGTATAATTTAATAAATAAATAAATAATTCATTTACACATTTTAGTTTATTAAATCTTATGATGTGCCACGGGAGGAAGACAATAGATTCATATTCTCTCGTATGTGGCACAAATGAATACCTTCCTAAGCATTATTGCAGATTATGGCTCATAGCTTAACGAAAGTTACTTATCAAAGATTTGGAATTTCATGGAAGACAGGTTGTGATAGAATCGAATCAGCATTTTTTTTCTTCTATGTTTATGATCTGAATAATATTTACCAATTAAAAATAAAAAAATCGTGTATGGATATATACTGAACAAGCACGATCCTTAGAGTACTTGTAGTACTCCTTCGATTTTAATAATCTAGGAATATCATACAAATGAAGACACTTGATAAAACTCTATTGTAATAGGGTAGTTAATGCACAATATAATTATATAAAACGTAAAAAAGTTATTTATTGTCTTTAGCATTTATTTATTTTTTAAAAAAATCCGGTTCACATGTTTGCCTTTAATTTATAATAATAAAAATAAAAATGGATACTTATATTAATGTTATATATGTGTTCATAAAAATATATTAATTTTTTATGTGAAGATGTTTACTAAAAATAAAAATATATCAATAATTATACGACGCTATAAATCTTAAGTGGAAAAGGGAGTAGCGTATTTTTTTGGCGATAAAAAAGACTTAACTTAAATCTCCTCACAAGTCACAAGGTCAAAATTATGAATTTATTCAACAACCTTTTTCCTTTTTTTATTTTTTATTTTTATTTTTTAGCACGTAAAATAAGAAATAGAAAGAAAACAATATTGAAATGTGGGTAGTTAAATATCGATGTCATAGAGAGTGAAACAGGTTCCAAACACCAAAAGAATCCATCTCCCCTCCAACCAATGGCGGACGCACATTGGGTTTGGGCACTGGCCACCTGAACTTTTCAAAGTAATTAGTATATATAAAATAAAAGTAATATATTTACAAGTGGTCTAGTGGTTTGCTTAATGGATGATGTAATGAGAGGTCGGGAGTTCGAATCTCACAAAGCTACTTCTTCTTTCATTTTAAATTGATTATTTATTTCTTTTTTATATCATATCATTATATTATTATTTATTTATAGGTTTATTTAACGTATTTTCACGTAAAGAAAAAAATAATATCATTTTAAATTGATTTTTTTTATATCATATCATTATATTATTATTTATTTATAGGTTTATTTAACATATTTTCTCGTAAAAAAAATAATATTTTTATCTGATATATTTAAAAATATTTTAAATTAATTATTTATTTCTTTTTTATATCATATCATTATATTATTATTTATTTATAGGTTTATTTAACATATTTTCTCGTAAAGAAAAAAATAATATCATTTTAAATTGATTATTTATTTCTTTTTTATATCATATTATTATATTATTATTTATTTATAGGTTTATTTAACATATTTTCTCGTAAAGAAAAAAATAATATTTTTATCTGATATATTTAAAAATAATATGGAACTGTAAATATGAACTGAGAGGAAGGAATTTGGGTACCCCTGACAAATTTCCTGAATTTGGGCACCCCTGGACAAATTTCCTGCTTCCGCCACTCCTCCAACAATGGAAGAAAACACCACCACCATGAACAAACTCTTCCTGCTAATCAACATCCTCATTCTGGCCGTCGGCAACTGCGGCGGCCCTCTAATCATGCGCCTCTACTTCATCCGAGGCGGCAACAGAATCTGGTTCTCCAGCTGGCTCGAAACCGGCGGCTGGCCCATCATCCTCATCCCCCTCCTCTTCTCCTACTCCCAACGCCGCCACACCGAACAACAACCCAAGCTCATCCTGATGAACCGCCGCGTGTTCGTGGCGGCAGCCGTGATCGGCACCCTGACTGGCCTGGACGACTACTTATACGCGTACGGGGTGGCTCGGCTGCCGGTGTCTACCTCCTCCCTGATCATCGCGACGCAGCTGGCGTTCACGGCGGTGTTCGCATTCGTGATGGTGAAACAGAGGTTCACGGCGTACTCGATAAACTCGGTGGTGCTTCTGACATTGGGGGCGCTCATACTGGGGCTGCACACCAACGGCGACCGGCCGGCAGGGGAGACGAACAGGGAGTATCTGATGGGGTTCTTCATGACGCTGGGGGCGGCGGTGCTCTACGGGTTTATACTGCCGCTGGTGGAGCTCATGTATAAGAAAGCCAAACAGGGGATAACCTATACTCTGGTTTTGGAGATTCAGTTGGTTTTGTGTTTTTTCGCTACCGCATTTTGCACCGCCGGCATGCTCATCAACCGCGATTTCCAGGTACCCTTGCTTTCTCACTTATCTCTCTCTTATCCCATCATCTCTCATAATCCGCTGCCCATTTTGTCAAAAACTTTCGTATTCTATTTTTATTAGAAATTCTGAAAAATGCTAACCAGTACAAATAATTTTGAAAAAAAAGTATCATTTTTGACTTTTTTTTTATCCATTTTAATTATATAATTAATAAATAGTAATATGTAGTATTAGTACATTTATTAGTAAATAAAAGTATATGTATAGTTGTACATATAGTCACGTGTAGAGTTGTACGTATGACGTCGTAGGTGTGGTTGCAAGAAACGTCGAATAAAAAAATAATACATGAAATTATAGGTGTAGTTAGCATGAAAATTGTGTATAAAGTTGCAAACTAAGATTAAAATGTTCAAAATTTAAAAGTGACATTTATCCAAAATGATGAATTCCCTCTATTCCAGTCATATGTGGGTTCTTTTATTAAAGGGGGAAAAATGGAAATATTTGAATGAAACACTAAATATAATAAAATAAAAATCGTTTAATGGGACGCATGGAGTATTAAAAGTGACATATATGCAACATAAAACAAAAAAAAAACTTTTCTAAAAAATTTATAATATTATACCATTTGTGTTTAATTCAAATCCAAATTAAAAGAAAAAAATATGCGACCAATATTGATTAATTATTAAAATATCATAATTTATGTAAAAAGACAAACGTATACTTCCATATTTTGATTGGGTACATAGTAAGCATTATTTTAAAGAATCTTTTTATTTAATTAAAATTGCAGTAGTAAAATACTGGATTATGTCTTATTGACCAAGGAATTATAATAAAATAGAACAAAAATTTGGCGTGACAGGTAAACTAAGAATAAAAAATAAAATTTGAACGATAAAACTTCCAAATGTGACATACACAGTTGACTGAACATTTCAATACCCACTTATTGTAAAATAATTGAGTTGAATTAAAAGATACGGCAGATAATATGGAAACACATGGAAATTGTTTACACCATACTAAAAAATATATTAGGATTAAAATTCGATGTAATGTTATATTTTGGTTACATTTCTAATTATACCTTTAAATGAGTGATAGGTATGCTGCAGAAAATTTTCAACTCCACCTTTAGAGTTGAGATTTTCAGGTATATATAGATTTTGTCAATATTCTACGAATTATTCATTTAACCGAGATAT
Source organism: Pogostemon cablin (assembly GCA_023678885.1). NCBI lineage: Eukaryota > Viridiplantae > Streptophyta > Magnoliopsida > Lamiales > Lamiaceae > Pogostemon > Pogostemon cablin. Next base: position 2,712,161 of record CM042961.1, read on the forward strand.
AATTTTAAAATGTAATAGAAGATTCATATTGTTGAAGATATTGCAATAAAAAAAATTCTTTGATCTAACTTCATTAACCTTTTATGAATAATGAGGTCGTTTTAGATATCGCATTTAAAAATACTTATAGATCTGTTGGTATTTTTTTGAAAAGAGATAAATATATGTAATATTTGTTGCAATTTGCAGATAATTACTCGTAAATTCAAATCCAAATGATTTTTTTTTCTCTTAGTAGAATTACCCATGTTAATTAATGATTTACCACGTGCAAAACTTATGTTAATTGATAAATTTGTTTGAATGGATGCATTTGGGTGTATAAGATGTTGTAGAGTATAACATTCTATTTTATTTTATGTTGAACCTGTTATATATTCATGTCATTTTACTCATAAAATCATCATTTTGATTATGCGGTGCACATGATGTAGGCTAATACTACTATGTACCTACCTGGGTGCACCACCTTCATAAACGTATACAATTATGAATAAAAATGTATACAATTTGTTTGTTAGTTTTTTAATGAAAAATTAAATATAAAAAAATATACAATTATTAAAAAATATGTATACACTATTGAATAAAAAATTATACACATATGGATGTTAGTTTTTTTAATGAAAAACTGAATGTGAAAAAAATATACAATTATTAATAAACATGTATAAAAATAGAATAACATGTATACAAAATAGAATAAAAAGTTATACGCATATGAGTGCACCGAATATCAACTCATGATGTATTGGTATATCTACAATTTAAAGAGTTAAAAATAGAATGTAGTAGCTAGGTAGTTACTCCCTCCGTCCCAAACTCGTTGTCTTACTTTCCGTTTTCATCCGTCTCAAACTAATTGTCTTATTCCAAAAAATGAAACTTCACATCAATCAATAACCTCAAAATTTTATCTTAATTTCAAAAATATCACTCACACATAACACACATAACATACTTTATAATTTATTTATTACCTAAAAATACCACAATACCCCTAAAGAGTCAATAAAGTTAGTCAAAAAATAACTTTTCTTAAACTCCGTATCTACAACGAGTTTGGGACGGAGGGAGTATTATTTTTAAAAAAATTTAATTATTTTATTTAATAGTGAATATTGAATTAAAATTTAATCAAACGGTAAAATTGTCTAATTACACCGATAAACCCGGGCTAGCAATTGTACTCTCAATTTTAATATCATTATAAATATTTCGTGATAGATTATATTATCATCCTCTTTGAGTGCACGTTATTTGAGTGTGGTATTCTTTTGGGGCACGTTATTTAAATATCGTTTGCAAATTAAATTAAATATTTAGTGTAGGATCGTGAAATAATATCTCTACACGTATTAATTTCAAGAATCGATGCATGATGATTACAATTAGTGGATATAAAATCATCACTCAAGCATTGACCACTAAATCTCGTACTAATTACTTTATGATATTCTATTAAAGTATTACTTATTTTACAACTGATTATAAAAATTAGGGAGATTAATTAATGGATTAGAGGTCTTAATATGTCTAAATCTAAAAGGACCACGTGCCCTAATACGTCAAACTATACATCATTACAGTATTTTCTAGTACTACAATTTAACTTTAGGGAACAATAGTGGTAGAGTGGCCATTTTGGTGGGCCACTTTTTTAAGTTTCAGTTTGCACCGTAAAAATAGAATCTATCTTTAAAAATAATAAGTGATCTATATTTAATAAATTTACTTTATATTTATATTTGTATTGACTTAATTTATTACAAAAAAAAATATTTATTCCCATTATACTTGATCAAAATATTTTTTATCCTCCGATAAAAAAAATAAAACAAAATTGTTGGTATTCCGACATATTTTGATGCATGTTACTGACATTGTATCCTAGAAAATAAACATGTTATCCATCTATTCTTAAGTTGTATTTTCATTTTATATTTCTTGTTGTTTGGAAGCGTTGAATAGATAATATACGATATAAAAAATAGAATATATATTCTAAAAGAAAATTATCAATTCTAAAAGAAAATGTTGAGATATTTCCAATGTAAATAGACAACATCATAATAGGGTGTTTCAATACGTAATTTACTAGTAATTGATCACGCTTTTTGAGAGTTTAAGTCTTGTTCGTAAATCTTGGAATTGAGTAGAATATTAGCATTTGATATTTTCAGATTTATTATCATATATATTACGTGAAAGGATGAAAAACTATTCATTTTAAATAAAATTAATATTCTTTAAAATGATGTATTACCACACATTTGTGATCTCAAAAGCCTTTAAATAAATAATTTGCAAATGTAAATTAATTATTTGAGACAAATTATTTATGATTAATATATATGTTTAATCAAATTTAAATCAATACCTAGATTATATAATAATATTTTAAAGTTTTAGGTCTAATCATATTTTGATGGTGGGTCGACCGGCCACATTTATTGAAAAGAGAAACATGATGAAAAAATGAGTATAGGTTTTTAGATTGGCCCTAAGCCTAAGTCATAGGAGTTGATTATTTTTCATTTCTGTATTATGTGTATTTCTTTTATTATTTGGAGATTTAAATTTCAAGAATGTGCATTTATATTGTCTAATACTCCATCTATCATAATGCAGAATTTTAGAGATAATATTTATAATTAAATTTAATGGGTTTATTTTAAATTGAGATTTATTTAAATTTGCAGGCAATACCAAGAGAAGCCAAAAACTATGAACTTGGTGAGACAAGATACTACATTGTGGTTGTTTTTAGTGCAATAATATGGCAGGGTTTCTTCTTGGGAGCAATTGGGGTGATATTCTACTCATCATCTCTTCTATCAGCCACCATTATTACGGTGTTACTTCCGGTAACTGAATTGCTAGCAGTTATTTTTTACCATGAGAAGTTTCAGGCTGAGAAGGGAATCTCTCTTTTCCTCTCCCTTTGGGGTTTTATTTCTTACATGTTAGGTGAGATCAAACAGAATAAGAAGAAGAAGAAAGAGAGCGAAAACACGAATAACCCTAGTCGAGATCACTCAGTAGAAACGCAGTTGGCCATTCAAACATCTACCGCTTAGTTTTAAATTACTTTCTTCTCCTGTCATACAATTAATGCATGTGGTACTGATAAGTAATAAAGAATGTAGAATGATGATGATGATGGTTAATTACATGTCTTTATAGGTATGTTATGAAGGTGGTGTAATTGAAAATTTTACACAATTGTGTAACATCTCTATATTAACTGTACATCTTCTCGAATAGCTTGTTTTGGGTATTTTGAATTTAAGTAGTGAAAAGATAATTACTAAATAAAATTTTTAGGATGAATATTTAGTTTTAAGAATAAAATAAGGTACGATGTATGAACTACTTGATAAAATTGTCATTATCCTTAATATCTAATTTTACATCAAATTAATCTATTTCATACAATATTCTTTAATTTAATTTCAAGTAGAGTATACTCCCTCCGTCTCAGATTAAGAGTCTCATTTGCTTTTGGGCACGTGGATTAAGGAGTATTATTATTTAATGTGTAGTGGGTAGTTGTATTAGTGGGTGTGGGGGCCCCATGTTTTAATTGTATTAATGGGTGTGGGTGGGTCCCATGTGTCCAAAAAAGGAAATGAGACTCTTTGGATGTGACGACCAAAATGATAAAATGACCCTCTTAACCTGGGACGGAGGGAGTAATATTTTGAACTAATGACACCTTTGATTATTATTTAATGTTTATATTTTGACCCAGGAGCTACGGCTGATGAAGATACATAAATATTTGAGTTTATGCTATACATCAATTGTATTCATTAATTTTTTTTAACTCCTCTCCCCTCGAACCTGAGTCTCTCATTTTAGTGAGGAGTCCAGTGGCAAGTGGTAACATCATCCAAACATCACAAAATAAGCATAAATTGTACTCTTTGGATTCAACACACTTCCTAATTGAGTTGAGTGTATCACCTGAATGCCTTTTAAGTACATCCATTGTAGGAGGAGAAAGAGACAACGCCGAAGCCGTAATCTTTCAGAGACTTGATTTTTTTTGCACCACATTTTCCATTCATTAATTCTCTTCATCCCTTCCCTGCATACATTAACATCACACCAGTAACTAGATTTATTGAACCCGGGGATGTAACATTTGGTCCAACTTACCTTATAGGGCTTCCATTAGGATCCCTAATTTATGTGAATCAAAGGATGATAAGGCAAGTGTATGAATCTAAACAACTAGATTTGTTGAATCCGGGTGCTGTAACATTTGGTTCAACTTACCTTCAATTATCCCTAATTTATATGGATCGAAGGATGATACGTGAAGGTAGTGTACATAAATAGGGCTGATTCCATGCAACTCAAACACACAACATCGAAAATTATTATTTGCATAGTTGCATTGCACGGCATCATTTCAGAATGATCCAATCTTAGTTGAACGCCTGAGATGATATGTAGAAAGGAAGTAATTTTACCACTTTGTGGATAGAGGTCCATCCTACAAAATTGGATTAAAGATCTTCTCAATTCTGTATAATCCAAATTTGAAGACTTTCTTATTTAAATTCTTGTTCAATTGTAATTTATTAATTCCTATTATTCCCTTAATTTTCAAATTATGGAGTACTATTTTAGCTGGAAAAAAAAACCGAAAATACATCTCCTCACAAGGTCAGCATTATAAACCATTCACCAACCTTTTTAATTATAATGTTTAATTTGTTTATTAACACAAAAAAAATTAACAAAAAATACTGAAATTTAGGTGGTTAAATATGGAGAGTGAAGCAGGTCAAAAAAACACAACCATAAGGAAGAAAACACCACCACCAACAATGGATGAAAACACGACCACCATGAAATTTATTTTCCTGATAATCAACGTCGTCATACAAGCCGTCGGCAACTGCATCGGCCCTCTAATCATACGCCTCTACTTCATCCGCGGCGGAAGCCGTATCTGGTTCTCCAGCTGGCTCGAAACCGGCGGCTGGCCCATCATCCTCATTCCCCTAATCTTCTCCTACACCCGCCGCCGCCGCACTGAAGAACAACCCAAACTTGTCCTGATGAACCTCCGCATTTTCGTGGCGGCAGCCGTGATCGGAATTCTGACGGGACTCGTGAACTACCAGTACGCGTACGGAGTGGCGAAGCTGCCGGTGTCGACCTCCAACCTGATCGTGGCGACGCAGCTGGCGTTCACGGCGGTGTTCGCATTCCTGATGGTGAAGCAGAAGTTCACGGTGTACTCCATAAACTCGGTGGTGCTGCTGACATTGGGGGCGGTGATACTAGGGCTTAATGCGAACGGCGACCGGCCGGCGGGGGAGACGAACAGGGAGTACTTCATGGGGTTCTTCATGACTGTGGCGGCGGCAGCGCTGTACGGACTGATACTGCCGCTGTTGGAGCTGACGTATAAGAAAGCCAAAAAGGGTATAACGTATACTCTGGTTCTGGAGATTCAGGTGGTATTGTGCTTTTTCGCCACCGCCTTTTGCACCGTCGGTATGCTCATCAACCGCGATTTCCAGGTACCGTTTATTACTCTTCTCGTACCAGTCTCATTTGCTTTTAGGTATGTGGATTAAGGAATATTATTATTTAATGTGTAGTGGGTAATTGTATTAGTGAGTATGTGAGCCCCATGTTTTAATTGTATTAGTGGGTGTGAGTGTCCCATATGTCCAAAAAAGGAAATGAGATCCTTTGGGTGGGACAACCAAAATGGTAAAATGAGACTCTTACATAGGGATGGAGGGAGTATGATACAGTTAAAAAGTACTTCCTCCGTTCCGTTCGCAGAAGTTGATGCATTTTGTTTTCACGGAATTTAAGAGTATAATAATTTAATGTAAACTGAAGTGAGAGAAATAATATTTAATGTGTAGTGAATAGTTATATTAGACGTGCTATGTGAGCCCCATGAGAATAAAATAATTATTTTTGTATGAATCATATGTATTAAAAAGGAAATATGTCAACTTTAATGGGATAAACAAAAAAAAGTATCTCAACTTCTATATGACGGAGGGAGTAAATGTTATTTTTTTAAATACTAATTTAATGAAGTGAATTAAGATTATATGTACACCCAACACGTATTTGGGATTGAATTTCCTATTTTATACTCCCTCCATCCGTATATATTTGTTTTTTGCACGTGGATTAAATAGTATTATTATTTGATGTGTAGTAGGTAGTTATATTAGTGAAGTGTGTGAGTCCTATATATTAAATGTATTAGTGATGTGTGTAGGTCCATATGTGTAAAAAGGAAAATGTTTATCTTTGGTACGGATGTCCAAAATAAAAAATGTATACCTTTCTGGCGGATTGAGGGAGTAGTATTTGATGTTTTATTGGTGTTTTATAAACATTAAACATTAAATCATCATTCATGTAGTACTGACCTAGAAAGCAAAGAATAAAATATAGAATGACAAATTAAAATAGGGGATGCATGTAGGCACGATCTGTAAAATTTTCTGATGCTTGCCATATAATACGAATTTGTTAAAAAATTTACTATATGAAGAAGCGTCATTGAATATTTACCTTCCATAATCATAATATAGAAGGTATAATTAATTAAAGAATCTGAATTTTGGATTATGAATTTATTAGATATACGAGGTCGTTGATGATATCAATTAAAATATCTTAACCCAGGAGTTTGAAACTTATTTTGATGTTGATATGACAATTAAACTAACATTAAAAAATATAATTTGAATGACAACACTTGCAATTATGGCATATACAGTTGAAATTTGAAACATTTCTATTACCACTTTTAGTAAAATATTTGAGTTGAAATTAAAGATATTGTAGATAATGTGGAAACAAATACAAACAAATACACCCAGACGTAGGCACGGTATTTAAAATATATTATTTAAACATTGTTATTAAAGAATAGAATAAAAATTTAGCGTGACAGTTGAACTAACATTAAAAATAAATTTTGAATGATAAAACTTCCAACTATGGCATATACAGTTGAAACATTTCAATACTCACTTATAATAAAATATTTGAATTGAAATTAAAGATGGGACACCCACTTATGAAACGGATTTTCGTGATACGGTCATGAGACATGTCAATCTATTATTAAAATATATTTATTATATAGGTAAATTATATTTATTTATAATTAAAATATATCAATATTAAATCATATTATAACACCTTGAAAACATACTTTAATTCATTATCTAACATATTTTAGAAAATATATTTTAACAACTATTAAGCATACTTTATCTATATAATAGGCATACTTTAACACGTCTCACATAAATAATACAATATATATATATATATATATTATTTTTTTTATTTATAGTTTTTTTACAAAATAAATTATCCATTACACATATTAAATAAGAGTGTAATATTTCTTAAATTAAAATGTGTTTTGTATTTAAATTATTAGATTGAGGTGTTTTTCATTTTGGGATATTAAATATGTGACTCCCATTTACCTGTTTTAATTTCGTTTTTCATCTTGTCTTCTACTCTTTGATTGAATGAGACATGTTATCATTGTTCCCTATATTAATTTTAGGTTTAATAATCAGTTATATGATATAATTTTTTATGTATGAAATACCAATGAAACATAGAAAGTGAAATAAGGAATCAAGTCGTGTTATACTATCATAATACATTATCATAGATATATTTTCTAATTAGAGTGAATAGGTTATTTTAAATTGAGATTTTTATAAATTTTGCAGGCAATTCCAAGAGAAGCAAAAATTTATGAACTAGGTGAGACAAGATACTACATTGTGGTTGTTTTTAGTGCAATAATATGGCAGGGTGCCTTCTTGGGAGCAATAGGGGTGATATTCTTCTCATCATCTCTTCTATCGGCCACCATTAATACAATGGTACTTCCGGTAACTGAAATTCTGGCGGTTATTGTTTACCATGAAAAGTTTAAGGCAGAGAAGGGAATCTCTCTCTTCTTTTCCCTTTGGGGTTTTATTTCTTACATATTGGGTGAGATCAAACAGAACAAGAAAAAGAAGAAGATAGGGATCGAAAATACGAACAACCCTAACGGCGATGACTCTGTAGAAACGCAATTAGTCATACAAACATCTACTGCTTGATTAGTCTTTATTTTTATCATACAATGGTGTAATAATATGCATATGTGATACTGAAGTGTACGTAGAATGATGATGAAGGTGAAGTACAGTCTTTGAAGGCATGTTATGTTATGTGGGTGGTCATGTAATTGAAAATATTACACATTTGTGTAACAACAAATCTCCTGTCTGTATGATGATTGGAATAGCTAGCTTGTTTTGTATATAATTTGGAAAGATAATTAATAGTCATAATATTATAAATGCCACTGGTGATGGAGTGATTGTCTACCGTAATCAAGATAATATAATTTAATATATAAAAAATTCATTTACACTTTTTTTTTTATTAATATTCTGGAGGTTAAATTTTTAAGTGGCAAATCAACAAATGAGGACACAGTCCTAATGAACTTAAAATTCTGAGTTGAAATAAAATTATATATAGTTATTAGATATTGGAATCTAATACTTTTCATGAAATTAATCGATATAAAGATAGAATATTAAAAATATATCTTGTATGGATGTTGTGACCAAACAAAATATTAGAATAGTATTACTCCCATTAAATGTTTAATTCAGTACTGGAAAATGTATCATGTGCATACGAATCGAGATCTATACAATTAGCTGGTTTAATTTGATTTCAAATAACGCTATATTTGTTTTTGTATAAAAAAATTAAATTCTTGATTTTTGGGTAAAATAAAACTATTTTAATCAAGCATTAATACATTTTCTATTCCAATCCACCCTTTCAATGTAAAACTTTATTAATTATAATTAATATTTTTTAAAGCAAATTATACCATTGAGCACTTCGTACGTCTCTAACAAGATATCAACTGTTAATAGTTCAGGAATCTCACACGATTCCAATTAATTTGTAGAATGAATATTTATTATGTTTTAAGAATAAAATAAGGCACGAATCCATGAACTATTATACTAGATAAAACTGTCATTATGCCTTAAATACATCAAATCTATTTCATAAAATGTTCTTTAATTTAAGAGGATCACTTGGGTGACCCGTGGTCACCCATGACCCTCTCATATGAGGGGGTGGGGTCACCCCTGATATGTAGGCACCCACCCCTTCATGTGAGAGAGTCATGGGTGACCACGGGTCATCCAAGAATTACTCTTAATTTAATTTCAAGTATAATATTTCTGGTACTTCCCGCTTTTTCTCCAACTATGACCCATTTAGATAGCCCAGCCCAGCCCAATCCTCTCACCATTAATTCCAACCCACTCCACTGCCAAGGCCCGGCCCACTCAAAACTATACAAGTTGAATTGAATTAGAGAATGAATATATACATGTGGTTCTAAGTGGGAGAAATAGATTGTCACACGAAATGACATTTTCCTAACGATCTATACATTACATCGTTTGGTCAATTAACAGACGTTTCATTATGTATATGAATCTCAAATAATATTATTAATATTCTAAAGAATATACTTATATATCCATCTATAGGTGTGGACCCGATTTCATAAGATATTTGTACATTTCCTTAAAAATGTATTTATTGATTGATAATCTATTGCTAGATTAAAAAACAATTATCAATATCATATAAAACTGTTTTTCTAAAACCACAAATGTTCTTCATGTATTCACATAGGATACTTACTTCCTAGTACACCACATGTGTGTCCAATTTGTCCTTTTACTTTCGGATGTTAGTTGTTGGCGTATGTAGGATAGAAATCTCACAAAATTTTCCACAAAATAAGGAATAATATATTCATACGACCCCATGTGGAAGAAAATCAACGAATCATACGCAATATTTATAATTATTTCACTCTCGTTAGACTAAGATTTCTTTCCTTCTCTTTAAAATAACCATAACTTAGAAGACAATTAATTGTTCGAAAAATTTGACCAAGAGAAGGTTATACCCCTAATAAGTTAGTTAAATGATCACTTGAATGATATTTTTTTAAAATAATTTTATCTTATTATAATTACCTGTTTATCCACGCATCTCATCGATATAAATAAAAAGAGTTTAAAACATAAATCATCTTGTATCTATTTACTTTTTTGGAAAGCTCCCAAAATAAGAATATTTATTTTCGTCCCAAACTTTTCAATTTTGCTCCGATTTCATATCAAAATAATATTTTTATACCAATTATTTTGTCCCATATAACTTTGTAAAAGTACTAATTTTTGGTCACATCCCATGAAATTTTAAAAAATTGAATATTTTTAAATAAAAATAACCATTTTGAAGAGAATTTAAAAGTTATGGGACTAATATTTCAAAAAAATTAAATTTCTTAAAATTATTTTGAAAAAAAAAGTAAATTTGTGTAGGAAGATTTTGATTTTAAACTCAAATATACATATGGAAGTTTTACTGCAGAGCTACTAGTGGAACATTACAATATAATTGTATAGTTGATAATAATAATTTTTTATGATTCTATAGTATGTATCCATCAGTAACTAGTATAAAGATAGACACCAATGATTCAGCGTTTTGCTTCATATTTTCTATGGATAACTATTTAGTCCTTCACAATAAAACAAACAAAAATTTGTTTTATTAATAAAAGTATAGTACTACGTATAAGATAACTATTAGTCGAAAAAAGAAAAAAAAAAAGAAGTTATAATCCGTAAATGTTGCAAACATTTTGAGTTGATTGAAAACAACATAATTAATCAATGGAAGATCCAACCACCACTCCCGCCATGAAAACACTTCTCTTGCTCTTCAACTGCTTCATGCTCGCCGTCGGCATCTGCGGCGGCCCTTTAATCCTCCGCCTCTACTTCATCCGCGGCGGCGCCCGCATCTGGTTCGTAAGCTGGCTCCAAACCGGCGGCTGGCCGATCATCCTCATCCCCCTCCTCATTTCCTACACGCGCCGCCGGCGGAACACCGCCCGAGCAGAGCTCTTCCTGATAAAACCTCGGGTCTTCCTGGCGTCGGCCGCCATCGGAGTTCTTGCCGGCGTCGACGGCTACATGTACGCCTACGGCGTGGCGAAACTCCCCGTGTCCACCTCCTCCATCCTCGTGGCCACCCAGCTGGTGTTCATGGCGGTGTTCGCTTTCGTCCTCGTCAGGCAGAAGTTCACGGCGTTCTCGATCAACTCGGTGGTGCTGCTGACGGTGGGCGCGGTGGTGTTGGGGCTTCACAGCGGCGGAGACAGGCCGGAGGGGGAGTCGAATAAGGCGTACTGGGTGGGGTTCATGATGACGCTGGGGGCGGCGGCGGTGTACGGATTCATGTTGCCGGCGGTGGAGCTGACGTACAAGAAGGCCAAACAGGCCGTTACTTATACGCTGGTAATGGAGATTCAGATTGTCATCAGTTTTTTCGCAACAGCTTTTTGCACTGTCGGAATGATCTTCAACAACGATTTCCAGGTCAATACGTAATTTTTTTATTTATTCTTATTTTACTTTTCGACGTCATAATTACAATTAATATTTCTAAAAAAAATTAGTAAAACAATTTTAGAATATGGCAAAAACTCATTTGCACTCGGGCGCATGGACCACATTCCGTGAGCCTTTAGAATTTTGCGTTAAATTGTATACTCTTTAGTATAGAGATGCGTACCCTTTATTTCTAAAGAAAATTATTGTGTGTATCTGGGCGCATGAACAACACTCCGTGTGCCTTTAGAATTTTGTGTTAAATTGTATACTCTTTAGTATAAAAATGTGTACCATTTATTTTCTAAAGAAAAAAATTAATGAAAAGTGTATACCTTTTAGAACAAAATGGTGTATTTTTTATTAATTAAAGTGTATATCCTTTAGACAAAAGTAATGTACCCTTACCCATAATACTAAATTTATAAAAGCGTACGAAATGTGTTCTCGTGTGTACCCTTTATTTCTAAAGAAAATTATTGTGTGTATCTGGGCACATGAACAACACTCCGTGTGCCTTTAGAATTTTGTGTTAAATTGTATACCCTTTAGTATAAAAATGTGTACCCTTTATTTTCTAAAGAAAAAAATTAATGAAAAGTGTATACCTTTTAGAACAAAATGGTGTATTTTTTATTAATTAAAGTGTATATCCTTTAGACAAAAGTAATGTACCCTTACCCATAATACTAAATTTATAAAAGCCTACGAAATGTGTTCTCGTGAGCACGCAAGCCTCACTCTTAGAATATACTAATAAATATAGATGCGTCATTTCTTAAGTTTAAATGTTTTATTTTCCATTATTGTTACTTGAGCTGATCATATCCCTTCGAGTGAAATCTCATATAGGAGTATATGTAAATTAAAATAAATAAATAAAAATTAAAAAGGTTGTAATTGTAAGCTACTACAGTTGAGTAGGGGGAAAAATGTTATTCATGCTTCGACTTTATATATAAAATTCGATTATATTTAAACCTTATTATACGAGTACTTATAGTGTGTTTGTAAAATAAAATAAACAAATTGCGAGTGATATTTAAAAGAAATTACTCGTAAATTTTATCCAAATAATTAAGTTTATTTTATCAAAGTGACTTAATTAAATATATAACGATTATTCTCTCTATTAGTTTAAATTTTTAGATGGGGAATTGTTTAATAACTTCTTTCATATTTCTCAAGTTTAAACAGAAGTGTTTTCACATCATTAATTGTGTAGGCGATTCCAAGAGAAGCAAGAGAATTCGAACTAGGGAAGACGAAATACTACGTAGTGGTGGTGTGGAGCGCCATACTATTTCAAAGTGTGCTAATGGGATCCATTGGTGTCATCTTCTACTCCTCGTCTCTTTTATCCGGCATCATCATCAGTGCTTTGCTCCCCATCACCGAACTCTTAGCGGTCGTCTTTTACCATGAAAAGTTTCAGGCGGAGAAGGGCATTGCTCTTTTCCTTTCGCTTTGGGGTTTCGTTTCTTACTTTTGGGGAGAGATCAAAGACAACAGAAAAAAGAAGAAGAACAACATTAATAAAGACAACATAAATGTGGAAGGTTGTAATGATCAGACTGGGGTAACACATGATCATGAGTTGGCCATTCCACAATTTCTCCATAATTCACCTCACACTTGATCTGATTCAACTGTGCATATATGGCTAATTGATTATGAATTTGTCTACTGTAGTGTATGATATTGATAGGTGTATGTACATATTAAGAATATATTCCGGGCAAAGTCTCGCCTACCCGCTTTAAAGGTAATACTCTTGTTGATTAAAAAATATATTAACTAAAAATTAATATTGTTGAATTTTTAAATTAAAAATCTTTTCTTAATCAAATATTAGTAATCTTGATATTTTAATACATACTTTTAATGGACAAATACTACACTTATTAATTATTAAAAGAAATGACCTTTAAAATAAAATATAAACTTGTTTGATGATAGAAACTGATTCGAACTCGTGTTATTCGTTAATTAATTTGTAAGTGGGCAGTAGCGTGACACGTGGCTTTTATGATATTTCGATTAAATGATTATATAGTAACGTTGTTACACAAGTGAGCCAATAAAAATTATGGTTCCAAAATAATGTTAGCCCATACAATCACATCAACTTCTATGTCTTGTGGCCCAAATATTTAGCGGGCCAAAACAGCTCAGTTCTCCAGACAGTAGCCCACATGTAAGTACTATAGTGGGCCCAACATAGACTACACAGTGCATTATGTGCAGCGGCTACGTCTATTTTTAAACACATGCGCGACATTGTAATATGTTTGTTCTTATATTTTTTCTAAATTATTTTTTTGTTAAGAAATTATTAATTTTCACTAAAAATAATATCACACTTTATTTATTTTATAATTTTTTTATTAAATAAATTAATGCGTTGCTATTATTTTTCATTGATTGCGAGTATTAATTACATACAGAGTATATAATGACTTGATTTATTTTGTTCATTCAATTTTTTAAGAAAAAAAAAAAATACAAATATTAGTATATGGCCAAACTTAATGTTTGACCCTTCATCTGTACTGGTATTTTCGCTATTTTGGGATTTTGCTTTTGTATTTAAGAACATTTACCTTTTTAATTTTGGATGTTGGAATTATTTGAATAACGCATATATAGTATTTAATACTCCAAAATTTTCCACAATTTTTTGGAAAATATATTGCAAAAGGTCAAAAGAAAATTTCTTCAAAATCTCTTATCTACAATATTATTGGGCAAAAGCTCTTGTGCGCCCGGGGACACGGAAAGATTCTCCGTGTCCCCATGCGAACACAACCCTTCCCTCCAATCCTATTTAAACATATGTATTGCTAGGTGTTTAAATTGTAAAGGGACATGAAAATTGTAAAGGCGCACGGAATGTGCTCCGTGCGCCCGGGTGCACAATAGCCTCACTCATATTATTGATCATTCTTTAAATTTCTTTTACACTTCATAATTTGAATTAGTGGTTTTATTAATTATTAATATTTTAATATCTCTTAGGCAGGTAACATTCCTAGGGCTAACGCCTAACGCTGTTATCGATTGTTAAACACTCTTACTTAGTTTAAAAAATACAACATACTATAAAACAACCTAACCCCACTTAAAAAGTAGTAATATCTTTAAAATAATTATAACTCGACTTTTTAAAGTTTGACCAAGAGAACGTAAACACTCGTTAAATAAAATTTAACTCTTTTAAGGCACATTTTCAAAAGTATATAAAGACAAATTTGAGAGGATGCATATGTTAGACAAGTTAACTTGTTATTAAAATATGATGATTATTTTAGGGGGAAATTATTTTTGAAATACAAAAGATAAGGAGTGCTCTTATTAGTGAAAAGAGAGGTGTTAGTATGTAATGGATTGTATGATGCTTTTTATTTTAAAATGAATACTTTTTAAAATATGGAATATTATTATTCTTTAAAAACATAAAGGTATTCTATTCAGAAGAGTTTATTACTTTTTTACAATAGAAAAATCATCTTTCTATATTATAGAGTAAACTTCCAGATATTCTTTTCGTTTCATCTTAATGGTTACATATTTTCTTTTTGGGCGTCTCGTTCTATGGTTACATTTTTCTTTTTGATATATGAGATCCACATAAATTAATTACTTCTCTCTTCATAGCCCACACATCACACTAATATAACTACTCACTATACATTAAAATATTATTTCTCTCACCTCAATACACATTAAAATAGTATACTCTTTAATGGCTAGAGAGAGATTTTGAAAGCGGGGGAAGGCGAAGAGACCATTGGAGTAGGCCACATCTGGTGTGCAATCGGCCAAGAGCAGCGGATCCATTCAAGGGCATAAGGAATGTGCAAACATTCTTTGTCCAAAATCTACCAGAAGATTGCAGTGAGAAGATGATTTGGTGGAAATTTAAAGAAGTTGGAATTGTGGTCGACGTATTCTGTCCAAATAAAGTGGACAAGAAAGGGAAGAAGTTCGGGTTTGTCAGGCTGAAGGTGAGCGAGAACAAGGGAGTCGTAGATTTGCTGGGAAAAATGAATGAACTTTGGATCGGAACCTATAAACTTAAGGTTTCATATCCGAGATTCCAGAGAGGAAGGCAGGTCAAAATGGAGGAGAAACCAGGAAGGACCAACAAATATGTGAAGGCAGATGACAACAACAAAGAAGTGCAGATAATAGAGAAGAAAAGGATTGAATGCAATAGTAACAAGGAAGAAGGAATAGATATAGAGTTTTTTCCCAAAGAGAACGAGAAAAAATGGCTTGAAAGATGTGAAATGGCCCTTCTTAAAGAAGAGTTCTGCTGGGAGGAGGTAGTGGAAGATATGGCCAGTGAAGTGAATGTTTCACATTCTGTAAAACATCTTGGTGGAAAGCTAGTTCTGATACAGGAAAAGGATAGCACAACTAGCAAAAATGAGAACATCTTGACTTGGAAATCTTACTGGTTTAAATGGTGTCGAAGTTGGAGGCCGGAGGATGTTGGGAGCCAGAAAATAGTCTGGACATTGTGGTACGGTGTCCCATGTCATGCATGGAATAGTCGTTTTTTCAAGCAAGCATGTGGTAAAATTGGATCTTACATTAAAGAAGACAGAAACACTATGGAAAAAAAGAGATTAGATATTGCTAGAATAAATATGAGGGTGTCTTATGAGAAGAATGTTGATGATATCTTGATGGCCAGAGTCGATGGAAAATTGTTTAGGATAAAGATAAGGGAGGAAATGCCGGGAGTAGAGGAGGACCATTGGAAAGACGACGACACGAATTCAGTTAGGAGTGAGAATGTTGAAGATGATGACTTATACCACCTCCTAGACGAACAAGAGGATTGCACATTTGATGGTCTGGCATCGGGAGTCAAGTTCCATAAGCTGACAAGACAGTGAGACCTCCGAGGAGTTAGGAGGCGAAAAGTCGGATATGCATGAGATGGCTGGGGAGAAAGAAGCTGGAACCGTACATGGGGAATCGAGAGAAGAATGTCTTCAGAGGATGTTGAATATTTGGATAGTGGCCCACCACCAGGATGGGTTGAGGGTTGGGCCTCATTTGGGCTAAACTCTAAGACTTCAGTTGAGGAGGGAGAAATAAATGGGCCTTTATTTCAAGGATTGACAAATAATAATGAATTGGTAAAAGAGGGGGAAATGGAAAATTTGGTGGATGAGCCCAACAACTTAAAGATCCAATATACTGAGAAAGCAACTTCTATCTCAGACTCTCCAGTCAAGTCGGGTAGAATCCCTTCCTATCCTAACTCTATACACCATCAGGGTACAACTAAGAAGGGTCGAGAAATTCCACAGAATCAGAGAGATGGATAAGAAACAACAAAGAGGAAATCCAAGAAAGAAAGGAAGAAGGAAGATATGAGGGAAAATAGGGTAAAGTTCAAGGAATTGATCTCGGGAATGGCTTCTCCGAATGTACCAATGGAGAAACATCCCAAGAAGGTAAAATTGGTTAAGAAAACATATTCGGGGCACTCCAACACATTTTCTTCTCGTAGTAAAGAGCTGATTGAGATGGAAGCTTAGGAAGTATGGGAATTGGGAAAAAAATTAGGTCTTGTTGCAAGGGGCTCTGATGATTTAATGGTGGAAGCTATTGTGTCTATTCTTGAGAGTAGGAGGGAGAAAGAGGTAACTTGTGAATCTGGGAGGGAAGAAGTGAATCTATGAAGCTTCTTTCATATAATGTTAGGGGCTTCGGCTCCTCCGGGAAAAAGAAGGACTAAACTAGAAAAGCTGGATGATCGAACTAAGAGAGATCTTAGTGGCTGTTTGGACTGGGAGTGGGTGTGCAAAAACTCATCTGGGCGATCCGGCGGCATTATGACAGGTTGGGATAGAAGCCGATTAACTATGAGAAGTTGGTGGACGATGAAGGGTGCAATGATCGTGGACGGCATTTGGAATGAAGGTTCATTGGAGGTTAGCCTCATCAATATATATGCTCCATGTGATTCGAAGGAGAAGCTCGAGCTGTGGGACAGAATCCTACTTGTCACAGATAATATGGTGGACACCCAAATATGTATTGGAGGAGATTTTAACGCAATACGTCGTGAAGGAGAAAGAGAATGAAGGGAAAACACTTTCAATATGAGAGATATGGTTGAGTTCAATAACTTTATTCAAAACTCTGGGATGGTGGATCTTCCTATTCTTGGGAGAGCTTTCACATATTATCGTGATGATGTTTCGTGTAAAAGTAGGTTGGATAGAGTTCTTGTAAATGACAGGTGGATGGAAGAATGGTCTAACTCAAGGCTTTCGGGAGCAGGAATGAGCATCTCTGATCACTGTCCAATTGTGATAGAGACAAAGAAGATCAATTGGGGTCCTAAACCATTCAGAAGTGTGAATGCTTAGACTAGACACTCGGATTTCCATACATTTGTAAAGGAAAGATGGAATAGCTATCACATCGAGGGATGGGGTGGATTCAAGTTAAATGAGAAATTGAAGAGATTGAAAACAGATCTTAAGGTTTGGAATGTGGAAGTTTTCGAGAGATTGGAAAAACGAATTGAAGATAGAAAACAAGAGATCAATCAACTGGATGCAGTGGATGAGGTGTTCGGCTTGGAGGAGGAGAAAATTATCTAAAGAAATAAGGTTATGGCCCTTCTAATTTGTGATTTGAAAGATAGGAACAGTCTATTGAAACAGAAAGCTAAGGTGAAGTGGGTAATTGGAGGAGACATAAACTCGTTGATTTTTCATAAATTCGTGAATGGTAGAGCTAAACATAACGAGATGACAGGCCTTATGGTTAATGGTATTTGGAAACAGCAAGTGGAGGATGTGAAGAGAGCTATTCATGACACTTTCAAGTTACACTATAGCCAAAAAATATCCTTGAGACCAAGTTTGAGTAGTGGCCTTGTAGCTAGAAGGGTATCAGCTGAAGATAACTCATTACTTATAATTTTTTTTTTGAAATGGAGGTGGTTAAGGTGTTGGAAAGCTGTGATGGAAACAAGAGTCCAGGACCAGATAGCTTGAACATGAAGATTTTCAAAGTTTACTGGGATATTATAAGAGAAGATATCATGCTATTTTTGGATCAATTTCACTCTAATGCTAGAATTGCAAAAGGGCTTAATCATTCTTTTGTAACATTAGTGTCAAAAGTTGAAGGGGCGGCAAAAATTGAGGATTACATGCCAATTTCACTAATTGGAGGTCCTTATAAAATCCTATCTAAATTGCTGGCCCAAAGGATTAGTGGTGTGTTGGATTCAGTGATTTCGGAGAATCAAACGGCCTTTATTAAAGGAAGGCAAATTACGGACAGCATAGCGGCATTGAATTTGGTAATTGAATTGAGGAAGTGAAGAGTGGAAATGGGGATGCATTTTGCTACAAAATTGATTTTGTAAAAGCATATGACTCCATAAATTCGGACTTTTTGGAAGAGATGCTTCATATTTTAGGATTTGATGAGAAATGGGTATTGTGGATGAGAGAGTGCTATTTATCTGCACATGTAGCTATTCTGGTCAATGGAAGTCCGTCAGAGAATTTCCATCTTGAAAGGGGTCTAAGACAAGGGGATCTGTTATCTCCTTTTCTATTTGTTATTGTTGTTGAATTTATGAGCTTATGTGTGGATAAAGCGGTGGAGATGGGGCTCTTTGAACCTTTCACAGTTGTGGAGGTAAGTGGTAGGTATCACACTTGGAATTTGCAGATGACACTTTATTTTTGGGGGTGGCATCACTGCAAAATTCCATTTTCCTTAGAAGAGTGTTGATTCTACTTGAACTTGTTGCTGGTCTCAAAGTGAATATAAATAAATGTCAGCTTATTGTTTTAAAAGGGGAAGATGGACTAATGGGAGATATGGCTTATTTGCTTGGCTACAAGGTAGGATACCTGCCTTTCAAATATCTTGGTGTGATGATGGGGAGTTCGCATCGTAAGGCCCGAGACTGGAATTATGTCATTCAGAAAGTTGAGAAGAGGTTGCTGAATTGGAGTAAGTTAAAATTATCCTATGGTTGTAGATTGATACTCATAAATTCTGTTTTAAATACTATGTCTTCTTATGTTCTTTCGATTTTTAGGGCACCTAAGTGTGTCATAAAAAAGATCATTGAGCTGTAGAAGCAATTCTTGTGGAATGGGACAAATGGAAATAAGAGGATAGCATGGGTGAGTTGGAGATCTATCCGTAGACCAAAGGAAGTAGGGGGCTTGGGTGTTAAAGATTTGGAGTTGCAGAATAAGGCTCTCCTTTGTAAATGGATTTGGAAGATTATGAAAGAACAAAAGGGGTAGTGGACCAATTTGATCATTGGAAGGTTGGGAATTGATACATCATATGGGGATTTTGAGAGATTGTTAGCAAAATGTGATAAACTTAAAGGGTGGTGGAGGGATGTAGTGAAGACAATGGAAGATGTGGGAGGTAATTGGTTTAAGGAGTCTTTATCTCGTCGGGTGAAGGATGGTTCGAACATATCATTTTGGAATGAACCCTAGTTGAATAAGATGCGTCTCCAAACTCGGTTTCCAAGGTTGTATGATGTCTATGAGTCGAAGGAAGCATGCATTGCCTCTATGGGTTATATGAATGATATGGAGTGGAAATAGGAATGGAATTGGAGAAGAAGTTTGAGAAGTTGGGAGGAGAAGTCACTTAAGGAGTTTTTGGTGATGTTGGAGGGAGTTAGCATCAATTCAGGAGAGAGAGACAGTTGGTGTTGGAGAGTTCGTGAGAGGGGTGAGTACAGTATTTGTGAAGCATATCGAGTTCTTATGGATAGAAAATTAGGGGATTATGAAGCCTCTATGGAACTCTATTACTACATTTGGGATAAACATATCCCCTAAAAGTACAGTTCTTGGTATGGCGAGTCACTAAAAATAGAATCCCTACTAAAGTCGAGCTTTCAAAGAGAAATGTCATACATGTTTCTCCTGATACACATTGCCCAGTCTGCTTGGAGGAACCAGAATCTGACTGTCATTGTTTCATCTTATGTAGAGGAGCAAGTGATGTTTGGGTAAGAGTTATGAGATGGGTTGGTGTAAATGGACCTTTGAGTACCGATCTCGGACAAAATTTTATGGAATTCAGTAACTTGTTGAATGGTGTGTTGGCTTGTTGTGTGTTGAGATGCATTTGGGCTTGTACGATTTGGACGATATGGAGACATAGAAATGATCTTGTGTTTGAGAATAAGGAATGGAAGGTGGATGAGATGTTGAATGAAGTATAAAACCATACATGAAGCTGGATAGTGCATAAAAGTAAAGGTGGAATAAAAGGAATGGAGTACAAGACTTGGAACTCAAATTTACTTAAATGCATATGTGGAACTGTAGATTAATTGCTTAAATTATTGTTTTAGTATTGTCCTTATGTTGATTTATTTGGGTATTTCTTGTACCCATTTCATTTAATGAAAATTTTCCTTTATCAAAAAAAATATATTCTTTAATTATCGTGCAACAAGCAAACATAACTATTAGGATGGGAGGGAGAGAGTACTAAAGAATAATCTCGATTCCACCGTGTATGTCATACTAGTTTTTGCGGTGCGAAAATATCAAGACTATGAAATAGAAATTATAGTTTTTAATGGAAAATGTGATGTTTTGATCAATTTTTTCATGAAAATGTAATCTTTTATATTTTATATTGAGCATTTATTAATTTTAAAAAGTTTGAGACATTCTTGATCTAGTGAAAGGGACTTTAATTAATTTCACTACTTCAGTCTACTTTGAATAACCAATACAATTCATTTTGGAGATGAAAATTTCACTGCAATTGAATAATGATCTTTCTTGCTTGTCAAATATACAAGTACTATGTTTTTAATTCAGCACTATTCACACCATTAATTATAGGACTGCTATAATATTATTGTTCCAAGGAAAATTGCATTTTTGTCCCAATAAAAAAGTCCAATCTAAAATTAATCATTTTTTTCACACACAAAGTTTTTATTAGATTTCATCGCAACCTCAGGATTGACATAACAGTAAGCTTTTAGAGATATCTTAGCGTAAAAATGTAGATCATAAACAATAGTGGACGTAGACATAGAAAGCCTAAGCAGGGCTGGTCCTGAAAATTTAGAGGTCCGTGACAAAATAAAAATTGAGGCCCCTCAATTTTTAATTTATTTTTTTATATTAATAAATTTCATAATAAAAATATAACTTATAGACAAATTCTCTTGTGAGACGTTATTTACATGAGACGTTTTGTGAAACGTATTAAAGTATGTCTATAATTTAGATAAAGTATGTTTAATGGTTGTTAAAGTTTATTTTTTAAAGTATGTTACATTATGCATTAAAGTATGATTTTAGTATGTTATAATATAATATATTATTGACATATTTTAACTACAAATTAGCATAATTTATCTATACAATAAGCATACTATAGTGATGGGTCGACCCGTCTCACATCCGTCTCACAAATAATCCGTCTCACAAGAAAGTTTCTCTAACTTATAATATATGAAAAAGAAAAAAATCATTAAAAAATTATAAAAATGAAAAATACTTTACCTTCATATCTTCGATACATTAATCATATAAAATGGATAGTATTAAAATGTATTAGTAAAATGGAAAATTAAAGATTAGAATGTTAAATTAGGTATTTTAAATTACTAATTTTGCAAGAAATATAAAATTGGTGTTCTTTGATAATTTATGCATAAATATTGTCAGCTCTTTGAAAAAAAAAAATGTATAGCAGATAGTGATTTTGTATTTTTTAGGGGATAAATGATAATTCTCATTGATCATTGATTCAATAAACAAAATAATTATTAGTTTGATCCAATAATAATATTAAATTAATTTGGTAGCATTATTACATTAAATAAATTAAAAAATTAAATAGTTGGTTGGGTTTAAAATTTAATCAAACTTAATAAATAAATATATATTGGATCTAAATTTTAATCAATATAATAAATAAATATATATAGAGGTATTAAAATAAATGGAACCCCTAAAATTTGAGGCCCATGGCAAAGGCCCATCTTGACACCCTTCAGGGCCGACCTGAGCCTAAGCAATTTCAATATAATTGGTAAATAAATTATAAATAAAATGAGAAAATTAAGCAAAAACTTGTATAAGGTCATATTATGAAATGACTTTTAAGAACTAGATAAAGATGATAATTTTTATAGTAATAAATAAATGATAGCTAATTGATAAAAAGAGCACTTTAAGCTATTTCATAAATAATTTATAATATAAATAAAAGGTTATACTCCTTTTATCACTTCTATGATTACAAAGGAGAAGTGTAATCTTAAAAGGAAAGAGGAACACATTTTTCTGAAAATATTATAACATTAAAAAAAAAGATAATTAATTATAAAAATATAAATCACCATTAGGCGATTCACAGAAAACTATCCCAACGACAGAAACATTTGATATTCAGCAAAGATATTATATACTCATCCATATTCACATAGTGTAAATGTATGACATATATATGGAAAACGTTAATTATAAAATATTGATATTTTTTTATAGAGAAAAGTCAAATATGATCAGAAATATACCAATCATTATCAGTATGGCAATAATCAATCCCCAAAAGTATTATGAACTCGATCCAGTCGATTCAATACTTCCTTTTATCTTTTTTTGGGCTTCTTACAAACACAAGAATAAAGTTATACTTTTATTACCACTCAATCCTTCACACAAGTTCAAAGTGATATTCAATTCAAAGTGAAATTCTTTTTCTTTAGAAAGTGATTGCATATATTGGTAAGACTAATAGTCTACGCACGAGTTCAAAGATTGAAATTTGTTCATCTAAAAAGAAAAAAAAAAGAGTAAATATTGTGTATTTGGTGGGGAGGGAGAAATTAGATATCATCATTTTCTAAAATAAAGACACTTCCCATTATGCAAATTTTGCACAAATTAAGGTATCTTTTTATTGAGTAGCATTTTTGTTGAGCTAACATTTTGTAAAATTGTTTTATTTTTTTTAAAAACTCTCTTGTGAGACGATTTATTTGTGAGATTGGTGTAAGACGGGTTGACTCATCATTAAAGTAGGTTTAATGTATAGTTAAGGTATCCTTATTTATAGTTAAAGTGTATATACACTATGCCAAAACTGTGAAAAGACATCAGGGAATCCCCGTTGTCGTAGCCCCTCCAACTCCGTTGTTAACCCGGCAGTTGTTAAAAGTCCAGACTTTTAACAACGGTGGAAAATCCGTTGTCATAGGTTATTTTTAACAACGGTTAATCCCCGTTATTGTAGCTATTAAATATCCATTGTTAAATCTTATGTTGGTAAAAAATATGTTTTAACAATGGAGAATCCCCGTTGTCGTAGCCATCAACGACAACGGACTATCTCCGTTATCGTAGCTCCAAATCTCCGTTATTAATCCGGGAGTTGTTAAAGGTACTAACCTTTTAACAACGGTTTTTGACCCGCCGTCGTATCTACGCTTTTACAACGGGTATCCCCGTTGTTGTTTCGAATAATTAAGACAACGGGTAATCCCCGTTGTTGTAGCGCCAAATCTCCGTTGTTAATCCGGGAGTTGTTAAAGGTACCAATCTTTTAACAACAGTTTTTGAACCGTCTTCGTATCTATGCTTTTACAACAGGGTACCTCCGTTGTTGTATCTAATTAAGACAACGGTTAATCCCTGTTGTCGTAGCTCCCAATTTTCGTTGACAGGAGTTGTTAAAGGTTTCTTACCTTTAACAACGTAATTTTATCCATTGTCGTATATTCCTTTTAACAACAGTTTTTTACTGTGGTTAATTATATCTCCATTGTTGTATTTAACTACAACAGGTATTCTTCGTTGTCATTGCTATATTTGACAATAGTTTGTAGCCGTTGTCATAAGCTACATCCCCGTTGTCAATAACAAAATTTTAACCTGTTTAATAATTTAATATGAAAATAATAAAATAATCATAATCTTTGATCTTCAATACAACGTCACATCATTCATTGAACTCCAAATACAAAAGTTTTTTTACTTCCAATGACAAAAATATCTCTGTCCACTGTCCCAACTACTGAAATCAATACGAAATAGGGAGTAATGAGAATTAATTCCGCAATAACACCTGTAAAGAACCCACACTTTCAGCAAACAATATTGGTACCATGTAAAGATCTTATAATTTAAAAACTAATATGCTAGCGAGAAGCAGATTTCATCACAATTGCAGCATTATTCAGTTTTATCAGTTATTTTTTCATTCGAGAACTCATAGCGTACTAGTAGCGAAGCGCCTACATCTGAGGAAAATAGAATGCCAATTAAAAGTACTTTTCCTTCCATTCCCAAACTCATTAAAATCTTCTCTACCCATTTCAATTCTTTTTATTCCTTCCATTGCCAGCATTCTGTCCACAACTAACTGTAAATGAGTAGGTTTTAGTTCATACCTAAACAAGGAGTATACAAAAGAGCACCTACTTTATTAATGCAATAAAAACACAAAATAAGGATTCAAGGATAAAAAAACAAATAAAGTTAAGACTTATGATCAGATATAACCAATGGTGACATGATATATTGCAAATTTGGATACTGTCAAACAAGTAGCTGAACTGGTGCATAATTTTATATGAAAATAACAGAAAAGAATAAACTGAGGACAAGTTGTCAGCCTTTTACACACGAAAATAACGAAACAACCCAAAACTAAATTCATTTATAAAAGCTTGAGATTTTACCAAATTTCCATCTAAAAAAACAAAGGAATTAAGAGTAAGGCTAGGAGTATATTAATCTTCCAAATATTGAAGCTAGGAAAATATTGAATATATTTATGAATCAAGTGAATGTTTCAAAAAGCTACGAAAATGTTGAATATAGTGTGATCAACTCAATTATTATTTTTTTAATCCAAATACTTTGTCAAACTGGAGGTTCATCCGCCAGTTTGATGCCTTTTATATGCATATGAATCACTTTCATCACGAATAGTTTGTCATTGACGCTTTAACATAGTCTTAGCTTGATGAATCATAGTGGGAGAATCCGTATATACTCACTCTATCTAAATACTTAAAAGGTACATACACACACCTTGTAGGTACTCCATCTAAATACTTAAAAGATATGCGTATTCTTAAAAATTCAACATTTGCAAATTGCCCATTCCAACTACATTGATATGAATCTTTAATATGGTATAATTGGAAATCAGAATTCTGAAAAGGTGTATCATGTATGGATGACTAATTAATAGAACTTGTACTAAATCACAATAGTCGTGACTTTTGAGCAAATTTCAAAATCAATTTTCATAATTCAGAATTACAAGCTATAACAAATCAGAAGATTTAAGTTATTTAAAGTCAATCAATCTGATCAGCAATCATAAACTCAATGACACAGTCAATTATGTATATCTCTTTATTTATTAAATTATGAGAGAGCAGTGAAGAAACAGGAGTTGTTTAATGAGAAACATGTAAAATTGAAATAGAATCAATTGAATTTCCACTCAAGAAAAAAGCAATGGTTCCACAGTAAAACTTATAGTTCTACTTGAAATGAAACTTGATGAGTATAGCATTACCGGTTTTTGTTAGCACATTCATCAAATTAACCAAATCCACTGACTTAGAAATCAAGTTGTTTTTATGTTTTAATCTGCGACACCCATGAAAAATATCACATCCTTCACATTGTTAAACAAAATAAAACAGTAAATAAGGATCAACTCACACGATTAACCCACTCTACAAATTCTCAAGACCACCAATTATCATTCACATATTTTATCATCTAATCAAATCCATAACCATATATCTATCTTGCGTATTAAAATTCGAGTAAACAAATTACATTGCGTATTAAAATTCGAGAGAACAAATTAGCAACAACATATTGATAATTTCACAATACAGAAGAATTGTATGGATACCTTTTGGCGAGAGAAGTGAGGAGTGAGATGTGGTAAGAGCAATCTGAAAGGAGTAAGAATAAGCAGAGAGAATTTAGGAGACTCACGCAAATGCAATTTAGAAAAGAAGAATTGTTGGAGATAAATACCCATTCACAAAAGCAACTCATAGACTCTCCGGCGTGAAGATTGTCGGAGAAATAGTGAGCGTGAGCAGAGTGTCCTCGAAACATCGGTGCGGAAGGGAGCAATAATCGAGATTCAATACCGTGGATCGTTACCCGTGCACCGTCAGCCATTTCTTCAGCGCGATTCACCACCGTGGGTCGTCGGCCGTTGCTTGTAGGACAGGGTTATCCTCTCGTCGGTCGTCTCTGGTAGGGCAGGTTGAACTCTCATCGGCCGTCGACATAGTAGCTAGGGCAAGAGAAAGAACACAGAAATATTTCTAAGTCCTGATTTTATACCTCTAACAATTTCTAATTTAATTTAGGCAGATTCTTACGTAACCTTGGTCATATATGACCACATATCATGATAACCGTTAAATATCAATGAAAAAAATAGATGATTGGATGAGATAAAGTTAATAACCGTAAAATACCTAAACAGACGGTAGCCTTTATAACCTTTCAACCGCATTCTAAAAAATAAACAACATTAATGATGTGGCAATTAAAATATTTATTTAAAAAATAATATATATTTATAAGTAATCTCCTTTAATTTAATTCAAAAATAAAATAAAATGATAAGAATTGGATTAACAACGGAATAACAACAACGGAAAGAATAACCCGTTGTTAATGTGCGCTTTTTTCAACCTATTACTACGGGGATTCATTTTCAGCCATTTTTACCCTCTTAACAACGGGTTTTAAAACTCCGTTGTTATTCTGGTGTTGTCATTCCACAGTTTTGGCATAGTGATATATATTAATAATAAATCATATTATAACACAATAAAATCATACTTTAATGCATAATCCAACATACTTTAGAAAACATACTTTAACAACTAATAAACATATTTTATCTATACAATAAACATTCTTTAGTGATGGGTCGACCCGTCTTACACTCGTCTCACAAATAACTCATCACACAAGAGACTTTGTCTAATTTTTTTTAATGAGATATCTTTCATTCAATATTATCATTTTTTATTAAAATTAGATTTTAATTTTTGTTAAAATAATATAATTTCTTATTCGTTTTACAAAATGAGTTTATGAGAGGTCCCGGACAAGTATTTGTCTATTTTGTTCATATTAATATATATACTCCCTTTATTTTTCATTTTGATTCGTTTTCATTACGAAGTATCAATTTTTTTCTTTAGAAATATTTCCAACACACATATCACTAATATAATTAAAATATGAAACTAATATTGTATATTCTATTAATATAACTACTCACCACGCATTAAAAACGGGTGACATATATACACTCAAAATAAAAATGGATAAAATTATTCTCCCCAATAATGTATGATTTAGTTTCACATTTCTATTACTTGACTACCTACAATCACAAGCTCAAAGTCAACGATAACTATTAGTCTTTCATAAAACAACAAAAACATAAATTGTTTTATTAATAAAGGTACACTTCATAGATAACTCAGTCTTTCTCCAAAAAATAATTAATTAAAATTGTATAAATACCCTCATTTCACAAAGGATATATTTTATACTCCCTCCATTCCATATAAGTTGACACACTTTCCTTTTTGGTTTGTCCCATTAAAATTGACACATTTTCTTTTTAAAATATCGGACCCACACAAAATAATTAATCTATTCTCATGGGTCCCACATATCATTTATAATATAACTAGTCACTACACATTAAATATTATTTCTCTCACTTCACTTTATTTTATTTTATATTAAATTATTATAGTACTTAATCTTCGTGCCAAAAAAATTATATCAACCCTAACGGAGGGAGTGGTTCAAAAGAAAAAAAAAAACAGAACCAATGGAAGTTTCAACCGCCACTCCCGCCACGAAAAGACTTCTGTTGATCTTCAACTGCTTCATTCTCGCCGTCGGCATCTGCGGCGGCCCTCTAATCATGCGCCTCTACTTCATCCGCGGCGGCAGCCGTATCTGGTTCTCCAGCTGGCTCGAAACCGGCGGCTGGCCCATCATCCTCATCCCACTCCACATTTCCTACCTGCGCCGCCGCAGCACCACCGCCGGAGCAAAGCTCTTCTTCATAAAGCCGCCCGTCTTCCTGGCGGCGGCCGTCATCGGAGTCCTAACCGGCCTCGACGACTACCTGTACGCCTACGGCGTGGCGAAGCTGCCGGTGTCCACCTCCTCCCTCCTCCTCGCCACCCAGCTGGTGTTCATGGCGCTCTTCGCTTTTGTGCTTGTGAAGCAGAAATTCACGGCGTTCTCGATCAACGCGGTGGTGCTGCTGACGGTGGGGGCGGTGGTGCTGGGGCTGCACGGCGGAAGTGACCGGCCGAAGGGGGAGTCGAACAAAATGTACTGGATGGGGTTCATGATGGTTCTGGTGGCGGCGGTGCTGTACGGATTCATATTGCCGGCGGTGGAGCTGCTCTATAAGAAGGCTAAACAAGAAATTACTTATACACTTGTAATGGAGATTCAGATGGTAATGAGTTTTTTTGCCACTCTGTTTTGCACTGTCGGAATGATCATCAACAAAGATTTACAGGTGAAATTTTTATTTTTATTTATTTATTCTTATTTTTATTGCAATATCTTGTGATTAATTTTTGTAATGTTATTTTTTAAAATTATATGAACATATAACAGCATTAACTTTACATTTTTTTATGAAAAATAAAAAATAAAATGATCCCATTTAATTAGTTTAAATACACCTTAAATAATATAAATTGTATACATGAAATTTTCATTTATTAAGAATCTCTAATTTACTTAGCAAAGATCTAATTTTCATTTTATTTCTGTTTTTTATTTTAAAAATTAATAAGTTTAAATAATAAATTCAGTCAAAATAATCCACAAAATGTTTACAAGCATATTTTAAATTTTAAAATTACATATGCATAAATAAATATTTAAAAATTATGCAAGTACTAAATTTAGGGATAAGAAATTTATCCTTAAAAAATATTTTCCGACATTATTTAAAAATAATAAAACTGGTCAAGGATGGCCACTAAATAGTTATCTAATATTCCAATCATTGTTACACTTTATGGTACTGTATGTAGTCAAACATGAGACTCACGTCGACTATCGAGATATATTTGTTGATTATTATTAAGTATATATAATTAAATTAAATGTAATGTTTTATTGTCAATTTCAAAAATATATTTGTAGACGTCCCTTGTTAGCTAGTCTTGTATTTGGTAGTGAGAGATGCAACTGACCAGCAGATCTTAAGATGACGTGATTTCAATGAAATAAGGATGAAATTATTACAATTTACAACAACTACTATATTAAGTCAAAGAAAATGCTGTACAAAGTTCTTTGGTTGGTCAAATAAGACCCAAACATATCACAAACTTTATCTTCAAACCCACAAATCTTCTTTATCTCCAAATTTATAAAACTTAAACTTTTATTTTTATGTGTATTCTGAAATTATAGGACTAGTGACACGTTTTACTTCTTCTTAATCATTTTTATCAAATATATATTATTTTTAATTAATATTTTATTTATGTTACAAATTTTTCACTGTTCCATTATTATTTTTTATTAATTTGAAATTTATTTTCTGTTAAATAAATTATAATTTCTTATTCATTTCATAAAAGCCTTTTTCATGAGACGATTGTTTATGAAATTATGACATAGCACTAGCTATTTTTACAATTTATATATACCGGTGGAGGGTTCTGATCTTTTGATATTAGACAAGTTTAGATATTTGCTTAGCTATATAAATATTGGGTTTTCAAATTAAATGTTTCATCCACGTGTCTTAAATTTAATGAGACTATTCTAGAGATAAAATATCAAAACAATATAGGCAATTAAATGGGAGCACATACAAAGATCTCACCATATCTATGTTATGTATGTGCGATCTAATGATCAATTGAATTAGTTTCTTCTATTACATTTTTGGTAAGGTCGGTACTAGATAATAATCATTACTTTTATAAAGTATAAATCATCATTTTTATTATTTGAAAATGTGTTGCATCTTTTCAAAAAAGTGACTAGCTATAATTTCTTGGAAGCACCTCCTATTAACTAAATATTGATTCTTAGTCTAAAATATGA
Source organism: Pogostemon cablin (assembly GCA_023678885.1). NCBI lineage: Eukaryota > Viridiplantae > Streptophyta > Magnoliopsida > Lamiales > Lamiaceae > Pogostemon > Pogostemon cablin. Next base: position 2,742,858 of record CM042961.1, read on the forward strand.
CAACTTTTTATCCCAACTTTTAACTAAATGTAGCTTTCTATGATACCATATTAAGCCGTTATATTTTTATTTGGACACTATATTTAATTATGTTACTTGATGAAACAATTGTGTAGGCGATTCCACGAGAAGCAAGAGAATACGAGCTCGGGGAGACAAGATACTACATTGTGGTGGTGGCGAGCGCCATAATATGGCAAGGTTTTTTCATGGGAGCCATCGGCGTGATCTTCTACGCATCGTCTCTCTTATCAGGCATCGTCATCAGTGCTCTCCTCCCCATCACCGAACTCTTGGCGGTCGTCTTTTACCACGAAAAGTTTCAGGCAGAGAAGGGCATCGCTCTCTTCCTTTCCATATGGGGTTTCGTTTCTTACTTTTGGGGTGAGATCAAAGAGAGCAGGGAAAAGAAGAAGAACAACAACGTTAATAAAGACAACATTAACGATAGGAATGCGGAAACACATGATCATGAGTTGGCCATTCATACCGTTGCTCCATGATTCTCATACTTGAATTCATTTTAATTAAGTCTTGATAATTATATTTAAGGTTATTAGTTTATTAGGGAATTAATATCTAAAGTACTTATTTTTTTCAGATACTATGTGTGACAATTAAGTGAGTTAGCAATATATGGGGAAAGGAATTAGTAGATATCTAGGAGGGGGAAGCATAGCTTAATTACGAGGAAGAGATTAGATATATATAAGTACCTTGTAATGTTAATATATAAATAAGAATAATAATAATAATATTTCTATTAAAAGTCATTATATTGTCATGGAAAATTGCATGATGCCTTTCTAGCCAATTGAACTCAAATTTGTACGTTTTTGTTGTTTTGGTTTTGTTATATGGAATGTGTTGCACCAAATTTAAGAAACGTTAATCTCTAACTCCTTTTAGAAATTGTTTTTTAATTTCCTGAATATTTTAAATTACAAAATTAGTCAAATATATTAAAGTCATTAAAATTTTCTTCCATTCTATCACATGCTCTAAATCTTCTATGTTTCGACCATATGATCGACGGGATAAAATTTTTTTTGCCCCATAAGTTAGGTCATGTACAATTTTTGCCCAAAAAAATAACATTTGGGCATTTGTCCCACTATCTTCATAATTGCGCCAATGTTGCCCCATTTTCGCCGGAATTTGACATTTTCGTCGGAATCGATCACGTGTATGTCACGTGATCATCGGATTTGGCATTTTCCGGCGGGAAAATTTTTTTTGCCCCGTAAGTTTGGCCATGTTCAATTTTTGCTCCAAAAAAGATAAGATTTGGACATTTGTCCTAATATCTTTATAGTTGCGCCAATATTGTCCCATTTTTCCCGAGAATCGATCACGTTCATGTCACGTGATTATAGAATTTGGCATTTCCCGATGAATTTCCTGACCTAGCGACACTAGGGGTGGGCGATATGGCATACCGAAGATTTTTGGTCATACCAAATACCGTACCGAAATTTTTGGTATATAAAAAAGCATACCGTTATCTTACCTAAACTTTCGGTATACCGTAGTTTGATATACCGATATTTCGGTATAAGAAAATAGTATACCTTCTGCTTACTGATATTTCGGTATACCATATCATACCTAAAATATCGGTTTATACCATCCTATTAGATAGTTTGTTATGCCGTTATACACCTAAAATTCAATAAATCTAATAAAAATTGTACTAGAAAAGTGAAAGATAGCTATAAAACAAATTCTAATAGAAAAATATACGACAATCCACAAACGATCAAATTAAATAAGAGTAAGTCTCATGAAAACCGGGTTTACATGTAAGCCTTATTTTTTAATATTACTCTTTAGTATATAAAAAATTACTCTTTTAAGAGTAATAATTTTTATACAGAAGAGTAATCATTCATATCTCTAAAAAGTAATTTTTCATGTACTAAAAAGTAATTGATAAATCAGGATTTACAAGAATTTGAAGAGTAGTTTTTTAATTTAGAAGAGTAACAATTTATGTGCTACATAATAATTTTTTATGTACTGAACAGTAACAGAGTTTACATTATTAATATATCTAAACCCGATTTACACAAGTGTTTGTCATTAAATAAATTAAATAAATACTCCCTCCGTCCCTATGTAAGAGTCTCATTTTACCATTTTGGTTGTCTCACCCAAAGGATCTCATTTTCTTTTTTGGATACATGGGACCCACCCACACCCACTAATACAATTAAAATATAGGGCCAACACACCCACTAATACAACTACCACTACAAATTAAATAATAATACTCCTTAATCAACGTGCCCAAAAGCAAATGGAATTCTTAACAAGGGACGAAAGGAGTAGTACCTAAGAGATCTACACAAAAATCATATGGAACTTATATTAAAATCAACACTTTTAAATTTTCATATAGAATAGAACTACGTAATTAAAAAAGAAGTACAAGATATCATGAAAGTCAATCAACTTTATCACCATTTATAATTATGAAGAAATATATAGTAGGATTTTTAGATTTAATCTTTAAATTAAATCGTGTATATATATAATTTAATTAAAAATTATAATATATAAATAATAATTATAATTGGATATATCATGTAGTATGGTAATATCGTATCATATTACTTAAAAATTGAATATTTTACGGTATATACCGAAATACCGCGGTATTGATCATTTATATACCTTTATCGTACCAAAATTTTCAATACGGTATCATACCTTACCAAAAACTTCGGCATACCTAAAATTTCGGTAAAATCAGTATTTTTCTATATGGTAAGGACGATATACCAAAATTTTGATATTTTTTCCCAGCCCTAAGCGACACAATGGCATCCACATTAACAATAATAATATTTTATTGGTAATTTAATTTAAGAAAATACCCTCAATATCGATGAACTCAGTTCTCACGTGTCCTCCATGTGCTTCCACCATCTTTGCAAACTCACTCTTCTTGTCAATCAGGGACCCCTTGTGTACTCTCTTACCATCATGGGCGGCAACTGTCGGATCTTCTCCTCCAAGGGCCTACCACCAATGAACGGATCACAGTATACATGGCCTTGATCTGTACCCTCCGACAGTGCGAGCAACCACATGATATCGGAGCCATGTAGAGGAGGATGGGGTCGTTGGCATTCTTTTAGCTCCGATTCAGTCCTTCGCACCCCACTGAAGAACGGATGGTTCATTATCAGTCTCGCGATTCTAATTGTGATCTGGAGATCAATATCAAGTGCACGCATCCCCACGTGGTAGTACATGTTGCCGGCGATGCTGCTTTTCATTAGGAAAATCCTAGAGAATTCAACGAATTCTTCGATCGAAGGATTGGCGTCACGACTGGCGAGTGCTTAGGTTTTAGCCCACTGCATTTCGTCCATGAGGTCGTCGTACGCCTCCAGAAGACGACTCTTCAATGCTAGGTATTACTCGACTGAAGCGATGAGGGAAGGAACGTGAGCAACCATACGGTTGCATGACTCGTGGAAGAATATGGAAAGGTGGCACTCAAGAATACGAATCCTCCGCCGTGAAAGTAGATGATGATGGGGAGCTTGGTGACGTAAGTAGGGTGGCGCGAGCCGAAGATTCAATGGTTGCCGCCCATGATGGTGAGAGGGTACACGAGAGATCCTCTAATTGACAAAAAAGGGAGTTTGAGAAAGATGGTGGAAGTACGTGGAGGGCACGTGAGAATTGAATGCATTGATGGAGGGTATTTTTTTAATTAAATTTTTAATAAAATATTATTATTGTTGTTATTGATGTGGATGCCACTGTTTCGTCAGGTCAGTAAATTCGTCGGAAAATGCCAAATCCGATAATCACGTGATACGCATGTGATCGATTCTAGTGAAAATGATAAATTTCTGGAAAAATGGGACAACATTGGCGCAACTATAAAGATATTGGGACAAATGCCCAAATTTTATCTTTTTTGGAGCAAAAAGTGTACATGACCAAATTACGGGGCAAAAAAAAAATCCGCCGGGAAATACCAAATCCGATGTCACGTGACATCCACGTGATCGATTCCGGCGAAAATGTTAATTCCGGAAAACACATAGTAGGACAAATGCCCAAATGTTATCTTTTTTGGGGCAAAAATTGTACATAGGTCAAACTTATGGGAAAAAAATTTTTTTATCTCCATGATCGACTATATACATAAGTGGACTATAACGTGACACGTGGCTTTGCCTACGTGGCATGGTTCTTGTCAAGCGTGTCAATTAATTATAGCTGGACACTCTATGCCAAATTAATGTTTCAATATTTCTACTTGGACCATTTTTTCAAAAAAAGAAGATTAATTGATTTAGAAAAAATCATACCTCACATCTATTTGAACAATTGCAATTAATTAATTCATATTTTCAATTTTTTCAAATAAATATATTAGTTTGAATATTTGTTGTTTTTAAAACAAATAATTAATGAATTTTAGAACGGTGCATAGAGAACATTATGCACATCAATAGAAGACGTGATTTAACGCCCTTCAAAAGATTAAGATTTGTTTTATTTATTTATTTTTCTTATTATTATTTTTTTTTGAGAGAAAATATCCTGTAAGCTAGAAAATACTTCATTTTGATTCAAAATGTAACACATGTTACTCAATTAATGTAACACATGTACAATATTAAAAAGTAATAATTAATTTAAAAAGTATAAAATGATTTAACGGTACGGTCTATACTTGCACTAGTGCCATATTAATTCCAAAGTCAAATTTATTAGAGTTCAATTGAAATATCGATACATCTAGTTAGTAGGAATAATTAGATAAAAAAAATTAATTAATTAATTAATAATCATATTTAGATCGAATACAATAATAAAAATTTTATAAAATAAAAATAATTATACCTAAAAAAAATCAGCCTTTGGATTCACCGATATACCCGTGTACTATCTTAATGTGATTATCATTAATTCATTATAATACCTTTTGAATGATTCCATTAATTTTATTGGGAAGACAAAATAGAGATTCACGTTATAGTGGACGTAGGATACGGGGAGTATCTTTAGAGGACATTCTTTAATTCTATTTTAATTTAGTATTTTTCAGTGATGTCTTAGAGCACCCAAACACTCTGGCAGTGGAGGATAATTAAAATTTTAAATATCACGAATTAAGAAATAATTTGGTGGAGCGGTTACACAAAAAATTGATTGTGAAATGGAATTCCCAAGCATAGCTTTTATTGATACTCGGATACTCCATCCATTCATAAAAAGTTTATAATTATTATGGATTCTAATTTTAAAATAAATTGTACTTTTATCAACTTTTAGAGATAGTTCATTCTTTTCTCCCTTTTATATCCTGTAAACTCGTCGTACAGTGTACCTCAATTTTATCAAAAAAAAAAATTTAATATGAAAAATTATTCTGAATACTGAACTATTACCTTTTTAAATAAAAAATATTATTAGGAATATAAACAATTAGAACATATAAAAATTTGACTAAAAATATTTTTCATTCAAAAATAGTAGTTTGAAGTAATTTTTTATGTATTAAAAATTAATATCATGGTGCATTGTAAACTTAAGCGTACCAAATAATTTGTCTTTTTTCTTTTTTTTTAATAAATCAAATTTAAAGTATATCAAGTGATTTAAGATTGAATGATATATATGAGACATTTTTTGTGAGACGGAAATATATGAGATATTGTGAGACATATCAACTCATTATTAAAATATGATTACTCCATTATATATGTAAAGTATGTTAATTGGGAGTTAAAGTATATTTATAATTAATCATATTATGATATTAAAAAATCATACTTTAAAAATATACTATACTTTAACTACATACCAATAAATTGGTTCCTACCATATAAATATCATTCGTATAACACGTGTATCATGTTATGTAACACTAAAATATAACAAAAGATCCAATGCCCCATCAATATATTTTATTTATATAACCATCATTCGTCTTATATAACTTATAAAAGACTGTTTTAAAATATTATAGTGTATTGTGTTATTGAATTAGGCGTAATTTTCTTTTATGATAGTATGAAAGATAATATTTAAAGGAAATAGAGTAATTTTCCATCCAAACCATATCTACTTTTCATAATTATTTTGTGTTTCATGAGAATGTTTCACCCGTTGAATTAAAGATGTCTAAATTAAATTAGTAAATCACGAGTGGCTAACTAGTTGACAATCCACCATTTATGGAAATTAATTAAGTGCTCATACTTTTTCTAATGATTATGATCTATTGCTGTTTCTTTTTCTTATTATATTACATAATCATTTATGTAAGAAAATGTATCCAAAGATGGTACTTGATAATGCATGTAATATTTGATAATGCATGTAATAGTAGCTTAAATTGATTTTTATTTCAAAGTGCAACCATTATAAAATATTCCACTATTATGCATACAACATAAAATGCAATAGAAATTTTCTTATATAAATCAACTACTTATTCTATGATAAACTATCATCAAATCTTTATTTCTCAAATAAAAATTACAAACAATTAATATATTTAAATTACGTGGAATGGAAGATCAAACCACCACCAGCGCCGCCGTGAAGAACGTTTTCTTGATCCTCAACTCCGTCATGCTCGCCGTCGGCATCTGCGGCGGCCCTCTAGTGATGCGCCTCTACTTCATCCGCGGCGGCGCCAGAATCTGGTTCTCCAGCTGGCTCGAAACCGGCGGCTGGCCGGTGATCCTCCTCCCCCTCCTCGTCTCCTACATGCACCGCCGCAGCACCGCCGGCGGCGGCGTAGCAAAGGTGTTCTTCATGAAGCAACGTCTCTTCTACTACGCGGCGGTGATCGGAATCCTGACCGGCCTCGACGACTACCTTTACGCCTACGGCGTGGCGAAGCTCCCCGTGTCCACCTCCTCCCTCTTGACGGCCACCCAGCTGGCGTTCACGGCGGTGTTCGCTTTCCTGCTGGTGAAACAGAGGTTCACAGCGTACTCGATAAATGCGGTGGTGGTGCTGACGGTGGCGGCGGTGGTGTTGGGGCTTCACACGAACGGCGATCGGCCGGCAGGGGAGTCGAACAAGGATTACTGGGTGGGGTTCATCATGACGCTGCTGGGGGCGGCGCTGTACGGGTCGATTCTGCCATTGGTGGAGCTGATGTACAAGAAAGCTAAACAGGGCATAACGTATACTCTGGTTATGGAGATTCAGTTGGTCATTAGTATTTTTGCTACTGGGTTTTGCACTGTGGGGATGCTTATCAACAATGATTTTCAGGTCAATTTTTTTTTTCCAAGTTTTTTTCAATTAATCAGTTTACTATCACCTCTATCACATCTTTTCTATTTTACTATATTGGGTGTTCATTTAAATATTCTCATTTTTTCTTTTTAATAAAAGAACTTTACAAATGGCTCACCACTCACTATTAATCCAACTTTCCGACTACACATCAAATAAATATTTCATAATTCACGTGCAAAAAGTAAATAGAGACTTATGGATGTGATTGGGACGAAGGGAATATTATATACTCCCTCCATCCTAGTAAACGCTTCACGTTTAATATTCTACGTTGTTTAAAAAAAATTACTCTTTTTTGACAAATTTATAGACTTTAGAATATATTGTAAGTATTTTTAGGTAATAAAAAAGTATAAGTAGTGGTATACGCATGAAAAATGAGTGTCAAATTTAAAATTAAAATAATTTTTTAAGTTGTTGAATAAAGTAATGTTTTTTTAATGGGGTGTGAAGGGCGTAGGACAAACAAACAAACAAAAAATGTTTAAAAAGGTTTCGTGGGATAGACAGAGTAATTTGTTTATAATTTTAGTCTCATGGAATGGCTCTTTATAATAACAAGTGATATATAATTGATGAAAGATAATGATGCTCTTCACGAACAATTTATTATATAAATAAATAAAAAGTAATATATTTCATTTTTTTTAAAATAAATGTGATAATGTAACTCTGGTTGCAGAACGGAGGGAGTACATCTTAAAATAAATGTGATAATATTTTTAACAGAAATTAACTAATTACAAAAATATAAAATGATATCATGTAAATGATAATAGACACGTGTGGAACTTTACCTAATATATGCCAAAAATAAAATATTTAGAGCTCCCAACATCTTTATTATTATTATGCTTAGATTTCCTTGCCATTTGAATGGAATCTCTTTGGACTCCGAATAAATGGAGAATAATATAGGAAAAAATTAATTAAAAAAATGGAAATTTTATGATTCTATGAAATCTAAATTCGATCTTTGTTGGTGGGACCAAATACTTAGCAAAATCTTGTTTGTTTGTAGGCAATTACAAGAGAAGCCAAAGAATATGAGCTTGGAGAGGCCAAATATTACTTAGTGGTGGTTTGGAATGCCATAGTTTGGCAAGGCTTCTTCTTGGGTGTAATTGGGGTCATATTCTACTCTTCTTCCCTCTTATCAGGCATTATCATTGCTGTCTTACTTCCCGTCACTGAACTCTTGGCTGTTGTTTTCTATCACGAAAAGTTTCAAGCAGAAAAGGGTATCTCTCTTTTTCTGTCTCTCTGGGGTTTTATTTATTACTTCATAGGCGAGTACAAAGACGACAAAAAGAAGAAAAACAATGCCCGCAAAGAAAGTTGTAACGACGATCAGACTCATGTTGACACAAATTTGGGTGGTGCCCCGTGAAGATTCTACCACCCGGATATTCCACTATTCCATTTTCATGTGTTTTTGTTTTTGCGAATGAATTGAAAGACTTCCGTTTCCTTTCTTGAGCTGTTCGTTGTAGAATTTAGGGCTGGGATTGAGGAAGTCTAAATCAATGAATAATTCAAAATTTCTTCCTAGAATTAATGGAACAAGTTAAATGGGGATGATCCATTCACATCAATAGTGTGTTAAATGATATTATCAATCAAAGGAATTGGGGATTTATGATTTAATGATTACTACCCAAAACATGATTAAACGCTCTTTTTTTTTTTTTTGGCTGTTTTAATAGTTGTGCCTTGTTAGTGCAAATCATCTTTAATAAATTGTGTTATAACATTATTATTTTGATTTTCCAAATAATCAATTGATCGTCGCTATTTTCACCTAAATTTTATGTCATTTTTGTGTGTGTTTTCGTCCTTTTGTTTCGTATTTTTGTATCTTTTTATATTGTATTTTGGGAAAATGATGATATTGATTTTCATGTCTTTGGATAGGTGATTATGAAGATAAATGGTGATAAAAAATATGAAGAATGGATAAGAATGAAAAAAATAAAAAAAATTGGCCAAAATACATAAAAACACGCCCGTGTTTTTATGTAGTGCTCGTGTTTTTCTGCAGATTTCTGCAGAAAAACACGGGCAAGTGCATAAAAACACGCCCGTATTTTCTTGCACTTTGGCTAAAATCGCGTTTCACAACTTTGTGCGATTTCCAGGAGTGTTGAGGGGGTATAATATCCCCAATATCAACATTTGAATGCAGAAAATCAAGGGTTTTGGGTGCCCACACACATCACACACCATTTTACACATTTTACACCTCCATCTTCATCCATCTTCCATCTCATTCCTCTATCCTTCAATCCATCCATCCATTCCTCTTAATTTCCTCAAATCCATCCATCCATTCCATTAATCCACCAATCTAAGGAAGGGAAGAATATCAAGGAGTGAAGATTTGAGCATATTGAAGGAAGAGAAGGCCAACTTCAAAAGGGAAGCTCATCAACCTTTGATTTGTTTCTTCATTATTTAGCTCAATTGGAGCATGTCATGGACAATATTGATTTTATTATGATTTGTAGCGGCTAGTCCTCATGTGAGGCTAGCAATATGATTGGTGAAGGATAATGTAGATTTTGCACACCACGTGTTCGATGAATTGATTGTATTAATATTTTCTATTTTGAATGCTTATTCTCATTTCGTGTATGATTTGTGTGGTTAAATTTTATATTCATAGTATTAGAATGTCCATTCCAATATTATGCTTAGTGGTTTAATTGAATCATTGATTGCATGAGATGACTTAGTTAGTGTGAGGGAAGGTAAGCTATACCCTTCAAGTGCTTAGAACTTCATGATAGGACATTAGTGATGAACTAGTGAGGGAAACTCAACTTATGATCATAGTATCTTCATGGGAATTGAGAGTAAGACATAATCCTAGGAGATTTAAACTTGTAAAAGAGCTGAGAACCTAATTACCTTGGTCATAGGAATTAGGGGTATACAAGTGATTGCCCTTAATATCATAATATGATGATCTTCAATACATGTGTGTGTGAGTCTACATGAGTCTTTTCCATGATATTGCTTGTCTTACATACTTCTCTGATTGCTCACCTTCACCCATCATCCATCTCATATGTACATTTTCTATCTTTAATTGTTTTCTTAATTGTTAATTGTAGTGTAATCAAACATCTCCCTTCATATGTACACAATATTCATATTCCATTTATATATAGCCTATTTAAATCAAATAATCGAGTTTTATTTGAAATTAACATGATTGTTTATAAGTTCTGTATTATACGATCATATTCATACATTGGTAGTAACTAGTAAAAATAATTATTTAAATAATATTACATGACACTATTGAACTTAGATCTAGTAAATTCCAAAAAAAAAAAAAACATTTTTATTAAACGAGTCTAGTACAGAACAGGCCCGGCCAATATGGTATCATATTGTCACTAAAAATAATTAATTAGGAGTAACAATTAAACCAAAAGATCAAGAAGACTAATCCAATAATTAGTTAATAAAATAATAAATTAAGATTGCAAGTAACTAATCCCAAAGATATTCAGACAACCCATAAATGAACGTTGACCATTTCGAAGAAGACCATCTAACACGGCCTATAAATACAGATTAATCCTAACCCAAAATTAACAAACGAAATTACTGCAAACTTTAGGTAAAGTTTTTTTCTTAATTTAAAATGCATATTTTTCCTCCGCTCCGGCAACCGTCCGCCGCCTTCCGCCACCATCCTCCGCCGCTCGGCGCCACCCATCAACACATGCGTTCCAGAACAAAGCAGAAGAGGGAGAAATGGATGAGGAGGGAGTGGCGGCGGCTGTAAAACCCTAATTTAGTGTTGAAGAAAATACACATTTACAGATCTACCACCGGAGATTCAGTTTTTTGCATTTTAGCTCCTATGAGGTTCAGAATTTGTAGATCTGCCACATTAAATCTTTACACGGCTTTATTTCACTTATTCATGATTCTATATTTTTTAAAATTCCTTTAAATTATTTTCTCTAATTTATTTATTAATAATATACATTTTTTATGTGTAGGTTAAGAAGGCAACGAGACACCGTGTAAGTACATCTTATCGTTGATCAAGGTGAGAATTTATGTTTCACATATTGGCTTGTCTTTATTTATTATATATTAATGAAAATTTCATAGAAAAATCACTATGTAATGAATCTTAATTATGATTTTCATGATTTGAATTTTGCATTGAGATCGAATCTGGGCATTTTGCTGACCCCAAATTAATTAGAGGGAAAAAATTAGAGTTCAGTCACATAACTTTTTTTTTTTTTTTTGGAAAATAAGATAAGATTTCAATTTAGTAATATCATTTCTGATTTAGGGCAAAAATGCCTTTATTTTTTGTCCGAAAATGCTGAAATCATCACTGATTCATCATGTGCTAGTGATTTCATCATTTTCAGGTGAAAATGAGACATTTTCCCCCTATTTTAAAATCGGTAGTACTAAATCTAAATCTCTTGAACTAAAATAACATATTTTCCATTAGAAATAAACTCTTCATATATATATATATATATATATATATATATATATATATATATATATATATATATATATATATATATATATATATATATATATATCAGTAAGTCATGTTTACCATTTTTAAATTGCAGTTTTGAATAATGTATAGTATACTCCATATGGGGATATTTATTTTACAACTATGACTAAATTTCCAACACTCACCGGGAGATTGATCTTAATTAATTATCAAACAAATCCTGTTCTTGAAATCAAAGACCCCACCTTAATTTGTTTTTTCCTTATAAAATATTTAACAATAGATTAAGCAATCAATCTTCAATTTGAAGAATTGAAAATTAATAATTGTAATTTCAATCTAAAATATTTTATTAATTATTGAATTTATTTTAAAAAGTTAGAAGTAAGTATTTTGTAGTTTTCTTTTATAGTTGAATAAATAGCATTGATAATTTATCAAAAACATAATAGAGTAATAATGTTCTTTCATGAATAATTTATAATATAAATAAAAGTGATAATATTTTATAGCAAAAATGATAACTATTTTAAAAAGTGAAAAATTGTCTCACGTGAGACAGTGTCACACAAGACCTACCCAATTTATAACTCAAGGTCATGCTAGTGTTCATTATATTTTATATTTATTATTATTATTATTATTATTATTATTATTATATTGTGCTAGAAAAATTGAGTCTTGTTTAAATTAATTTGATCTACTACTTGGACTTGAGAAGTTTAATCATTTATAAATTAAAATAAAAAATAATTAATTAAATAAAATTGAACTAACATTCCATAAATAAGAGTCAAATTAACATGAGGACTCTAACAAACCGTACCTTGGAAACCCTAGTTCCATCATCTAAACTCCTAAACAACAGGAACTATAATTTGAACAAGTCATCAATTTCTCCATTTATTCTTGCATTAATCAAACTCTCCCCATTGTCTGAATTAACACAATTAATTAATTAACCATCCTCTGTCTGTAGATCCACCATGTCTGGAATAGAGAGACAATCCATGGAAGCTTACGAGGATCATGAAACAACCTCCGGCAAGAGAAAGAATCTCTACTTGTTCATCAACTGCGCCTTAGTCGCCTTCGGCATCAGCGGCGGACCTCTCGTCATGCGCCAGTACTACCTCGCCGGCGGCGACCTGATCTGGTTCGCCAGCTGGCTCGAAACCGGCGGATGGCCGATCATGCTCATCCCCCTCACCGTTTCCTACCTCCGCCGCCGCAGCACCGGAGGTGCGGCGGCGAAGATGGTCCACATGGAGATGCGGATGTTCGTCGGCGCCGCCGTGCTCGGAACCCTAACCGGCCTGGACGACTACATGTACGCCACCGGGGTGGCGAAGCTCCCCGTCTCCACCTCCTCCATCCTCATCGCCACCCAGCTAGCGTTCATGGCGGTGTTCGCCTTCTTCCTTGTGAAGCATAAGTTCACGGCTTACACCGTAAACTCTGTGGTTCTGTTAACGCTCGGTGCATTGGTTTTAGGGCTTCATAGTAACGGTGACCGGCCGGAGGGGGTGTCCCATAAGGAGTATTGGGTAGGGTTTTGTATGACCCTATTGGCGGCGGTTCTATACGGGTTTGTTCTTCCGACCGTGGAGTTAATGTTCAAGAAGTCGAAACAAGTTATAACTTATCCACTTGTTATGGAGACTCAAATGGTGATGTGTTTCTTCTCAACTCTTTTTTGCACGGTTGGAATGATCGCCAATAATGATTTCCAAGTAAGTAGTCGTTTTATCGTCTTCCCGTGATTTTTTACTCTTTAGAATGTCGAGTGTTACTCTTCGACTCAGGCGATCCCGAGGGAAGCGAGGGAGGATAAAGATGGGGCATTGAAGTACTATGCAGTGGTGTGTGGTAGTGCTATAGTGTGGCAAAGTTTCTTCATGGGAGCTGTCGGAACCGTCTTTTATGCATCGTCTCTCCTCTCCGGCACAATCATGGCTGTCTTTCTCCCCATCACTGAAATCCTGGCTGTCTTCATCTACCAAGAGAAGTTTCAAGCCGAGAAGGGTGTCTCCCTCTTCCTCTCTCTTTGGGGTTTCATTTCCTACTTTTGGGGAGAGATTAGAGACCCTCGCAACGCCAAAGACGACAAAGATGACGACGATGCCCTCAGCAACCACTCAATGAATGGAGATTCACGGCTAGTCATTCAAACGGTTGTTCCTTAATTGCATTTTAGTAGGATAACGAGTTGTCCTGATCTTAAAGTAGTCAGGCCCCGTCCCTTAAGAGTTAGCGAACGGGATGCCGAAGCTGGGGAAATCCCCAGCTTCTATAGCCAAACTAGTATTTTCTTTGGTTTGGCTGTTTTAGTTGGTTGTTTGTTGTCTCTTTGATGGTCAAAAATCATCTCTTATCAATCAATATTGATAAAAGATGTGATTTTTATATCTTTCATTTTACCTAATTAACTCTGAGTTTGATTATTTCCTGATGTTTTTGGATACTTGACTTGATTGGTTGAATTTATATAAGAGACTTTTAAAGGATGAATTTATGTCTGATCGTTAACTAGTAATTTTTAGCTTATCATGGATGGATCAATCGTATTAACCTATAAAATTTATATCTTTCTCACTAATCAAGATCATCAATCACTCCACATAATCTCTCATGATTATTTCTTCCTCTAGCTTGGATATATCCAAATTTTTGTTTTGTCATTTGATTTATTTATTTTTTTCTTTTTTTCTAGAATCTCTATTTGGGGATGTGAGTTTTTGTCATCTAGTATCTTTTATTTGTATGCTTATATCATTCCCCATTGCTATTATAGGAGTATTATCATGTGATTTTTATAATCATTTCCAATATATGTGGTGGAAAATATTCATGCTAATAAGGATAAGTATACAGTCCTATTATTTTGTGTTTCTTTTCTAAAAGAATTTTACTTTCTTTAATTTAATAGACAAATAATACCCCCATCATTTACAAAATATTTTCAAGATGGAATCTTACTATGATTTACACTCTTTAATTAGAGTTTTAAATAAGTAAGCTAAAAATTATAAACAAAAATTAGAAGAAAAAAAATCTGAATCCATGGAGGTGAGATCCACCGTCGCCGCCGTAGAGAAGCTTTTCCTGGTCATCAACTGTATTCTCCTCGCCATCGGAAACTGCGGCGGCCCATTAATCATGCGCCTCTACTTCATCCGCGGCGGCAGCCCTATCTGGTTCTCGAGCTGGCTAGAAACCGGCGGCTGGCCGGTAATCCTAATCCCCCTCCTCGTCTCCTACACGCGCCGCCGCAGCACCACCCCCCGAGCCAAGCTCCTCTTCATAAAAACCCCGGGTGTCCCTAGCTGCGGCGGTGATTGGAGTTCTGACCGGCCTCGACGACTACCTGTACGCGTATGGCGTGTCGAAGCTGCCGGTGTCCACCTCCGCCTTGATCGTGGCGACGCAGCTGGTGTTCACGGCGGCGTTCGCCTTCGTTCTGGTGAAGCAGAAGTTCAGGGCGTACTCGATCAACGCGGTGGTGTTGGGGCTGCGCACCTGCAGCGATAGGCCCAAGGGGGAGTCGAATAAGGAGTATTGGGTAGGATTTTTCATGACGGCGGCGGCGGCGGCGCTGTACGGATTTATCCTGCCGCTGGTGGAGCTGATGTATCAGAAGGCCAAACAGAGGATAACTTATCCGCTTGTAATGGAGATTCAGATGGTCGTGTGTTTTTTTTCTACTGTTTTCTGCACTCTCGGAATGCTCATCAACAATGATTTTCAGGTGAAATCTCCTTCCGTCCCATAGAAATTAAAACACTTTTCTTTTTCGTTTGTCCCATTAAAGTTGACATATTTCCTTTTTAACATGGGACCCACATAAAAAAATTAATCTACTCTCATAGGCCCTACATATCACCTCTAATACAACTACCCACTACACATTAAATATTATTTCTCTCACTTCACTTTACTTCACTTTACATTAAATTATTATATTCCTTAATCTCCGTGCCCAAAAAAATTATACCAACTTTAATGAGACCGAGAGGGAATAGTATTTTATTTATTTATTACGTACTAATTATTTCACCTGAAAATTTAGGGCTAATTAATTGATTATTCATAAAATAATATTTTTCTCAACCTAAAAATAAAAATTTTATTTTAGACCCAATTATATTCAAATGGTCACACAAGTTATAGTTCATATTTTAATTTTAGCGGATTATATATTTGATTACTAAATTCAAAAGTTGAGTGGGGTAATTTATGTTCTCAATTTTAAAATTTGAGACAGTTTAATTAGACTCAAATGACAATTTGATAAAATTAAAACAATTTTTTAATTAATAAATCTTACGGTTCAAGAAGCTCTTGGAAACATCCCATTAACAAACAAAAAATAATACTAGTATTAAAAATTATTTATATTTTAAATTATATTCCAAATTAATATATTGGGGGAAAATCATCACTATTGTATTTGTTACTATAATTTTGCATTAAAGTAAATAAAAATGTAGGAAATATAATGAAACAAAATAAATTGCAGGCAATTGCAAGAGAAGCAAAAGAGTATGAACTTGGAGAGGGAAAATACTACTTGGTAATAATTTGGAGTGCCATACTTTGGCAGTTTTTCTTCTTGGGAGCAATTGGAGTTATATTTTACTCATCATCACTCCTCTCTGCTATTATCATCCATGTCTTATTTCCAATTACTGAAACATTAGGTATTCTTTTCTACCATGAAAAGTTCTATGCAGAAAAGGGTATTGCTGTTTTCCTAGCCATTTGGGGTTTTCTTTCTTAATTTTATGGCCAAATCAAGCTCAGCAAGACGAACATGAACGACAACGACTGTAATGATCGAATTATGAACGACAACAACAACGACAATATTGATCGGATTATGGAAACTAATCCAGCTCCTATCTCTTGAAATATAATTCATTGTTTATTATAAATTGTCTATATAAATATTTATTTGCTTTGATCATATTTCATCTTTAGTAATGCATTGAATGTTATAAAAATATAATTCATTGAATATTTATTATAATAAAAATCAAATAAGATTAAAGTGCAGTGAAAATAGAATTGTTTGGAACCTACAAGGGAGAAAATTGATCAACACTTTTCAGAATCAATTATTTTGTTCAAAAATTATGCTTTTGATACTATATAGTCTTGCCAAAATATGTTTCTTTAATTAATCAATACAAATAAATATATGTTTCAGCTGATGCTGCTGCTAGAGCTGTCAAAATGGGTTGGTGGGGCGGTTTGACCCACAACCCACCTTTAAATGGGCCTAAGTGGGGCGGGCCACTTATGGGATGGGTCATTGGTGGGGCGGGCCACTCGCAGGTCGGGTTAGTTGCTGGTTGGTCCACTCTTCTCTTTTTTTTGTTTTTTTAAATAAAATTTTTATGACATTTCACATTAACTTTTGTACCCTTAAAATATATATTTTAAACTCTAATAATAAATATTAAATTAGGGTATGTATTTTTTTTGTGTGTCCACTAGTTTGAAGTGAACAATATTTCGATTTTTTAATTTTCGATATTTTTTTATATTTCGATATTATTTGATTTTTCGATTTTTCCATGTCTCCTTGATTTTAATGATGATAGAAAATGAACTATTAGTTCACACAATTATGTAAACTCGATTCATACAAATGCTTATCGAAAAATCGATATCAATATTTTTTTCGGTATGTCAATTTTTTGATGTGAAACGATATGCCAAAACATGAGATTTTGAGTCTCGCGTGTCTACCATTTCACTTCCTTCGACACTAAAATTCTATATGTAAATGGATCAATTTTTTGATGTGAAACGATATGCCAAAATATCTATATTAATAAATATTTATCGAAAAATCAATATCGATATCGATATAAATTCGGTACGATATCGAATTTAATTTATCGAAATATTGATTTTTCAGAATATCGAAATTTTGATATCAATATCGATAGGATAGGGGGTTAGTGGGTTGGGGTGGGTTAACCCACAACCCACTTGTCGTTGGGTTTGTGTGGGGCGGGCCTTTTTTGGGGCGGGTTACTGTGGGGCGGGCCATTTTTGGGTCAGGTTATTTGCGGTTTTAGTGGGGTGGGGCGGGTTGGCCCATTGGGTTCAACCCAAATTAACAGCTCTAGCTGCTGCATTGGCCCGGCGTATATATTCTACCAAATTAGTTCAAAATTCAGATATAGAAGTTAGCCCTTAATATATAGTTTGGCCCAATAGTTCGATTATAGAAGAAAGCCCAAACATATGTTTGGTCCAACATGACTAAGACCAAATCTTAGATCCAACGCTGAAGATTTAATTTAGCCCAACTACAATTTTCAATAGCTATGCTAGAATCCTACAATTAGCAACCACAAATTTTTATTGTTATTAATTGATGCGACTTTTCATCATCTATGAAGAGACTGCCTTATTATTATTATTATTATTATTATTATTATTATTATTATTATTATTAAACTTGACAATGTTAGAAAATTAGCACTACACATATTGAAGAAGTCAAATAATATTGTTATGGGAGTGAATTTAAGGATATAATATATTTTAATTTCCAGTTGGTAGTTGTATTAATATTGAATGTGAGTCGAGTAATGAGTTAATTGCAATAATATTATTTTGTGGGACATATTAATTAAAAAACAATAACAATGTTTTGTATTGATCAAAATGACAAAATGAATAGAGTGTATATTAGGTGCACTCGGGTGTACCCTTGCACCCATATTTGTATAACTTTTTATTCTATTTTGTATACATGTTATTCTCTTTTGTATACGTGTTTTTGTAATATTTGTATACTTTTTTCACACTAAGTTTTTCATTAAAAAAACAAGCATTCATATGTGTATAACTTTTTATTCAATAGTGTATACATGTATTTTAATAATTGTACATTTTTTTACACTCAATTTTTTATTAAAAAAATTAACAATTAAATTTTATATATTTTTACTCATAATTGTATATGTTTTTGCTTATATTTGTACGTGGGTGCACACGAAGCTTCTTGTGTACCCGGGTGCACACTATATTTAGCCAAATGAATATAGGGGACGGAATGAGTATTATTTTTTATAGTTGAAAAAGCTCTTGGAAGTATCCGCTTAAGTTTAATATTAAAAATTATTTATATTTTAAATTAATAATTTTATATTCCTAATTAATAATTGGGAGAAAATCATCTTGTATTTGTTACTAATAATTTTGCTTTTAAGTAAAAATAAAAATGTACTCCCTCCGTCCCATTTCAATGTTTACGTTTGTTTTTTGCACGTTGATTAAGGAGTATAGTATTTTAATAGATAGTGGGTGGAAAGATATACATATTTAATATTAGGTGTATTAGTGTTGGATGTGGGGACCATGATGATATATTAATTATTTTAGGTGGGTCCCATATCCCAAAAAAGAAAACGTAAACATTGAATTGGGACGCCCAAAATAAAACTATGTAAACATTGAAATGGGACGGAGGGGAGTAGGAAATATAATGAACCAAATTAATTGCAGGCAGTGTTTATAATAGAATTATTTATTAATGAAGCAAAAAGAGTATGGACTTGGAGAGTTTTTCAGTTTTTCGAAAATTTTACGATTTTGTAGTTTTTGCAAATTTGGAGGATTTCCCGTGAGAAGCCTTAGAACTGATTTCTAGAAAGCCAACAAACTATAGCTACAGCATATCAACCCAAAAAAAACGAGAGAAGCCTAAATCGACAACATCATAGAGAGAAATCACGCAATAACGTAAATAAGAAACCCAAGCTCCATGTGGTGAAGAGGAGTCGTGAGACTTGGTCCCTAGTAAACATGGTATTGACCCACGAATACGACGTAGCACTACAAGATGAAAATGCGGAATCTTATTAAGTTGCAATGAATGATGCCGCTCGAGGCTTCTCACGGTGTGTCTGCTTTGGCCTCCCATCGCGCCTGGTTGGCGGCTGCCTGTGTTGTCCTTGAGCAGCGGCGGCGAGCGGCGGATCATCATCATCATCATTATCATCATCATCATCATCATCATCATGAATCATCATCATCATCATCATTATCATCATCATCATGATGATTCATGATGATGATGATGATGATGATGATTCATGATGATGATGATGATTCATGATGATGATGATGATGATGATTCATCCTCATCATCATCATCATCATCATCATGAATCATCATCATCATGATGATGATGATTCATGATGATGATGATGATGATGATTCATGATGATGATGATGATGATGGTGATGATAAGGGTTCGATTATGAGAAAACCTGTTCGCCGGTAGCTATGCTGATGGCATGAACAGTGGGTATCAAGGTAACTCGAAATAAGAATGTTGAACTGTGGTAAGACATATATATATATACCTGTTCCGCCGCCGTCGCTGACTTTTTCGTTCCCCATCATCAACAGAACAGCGTGTGTGTGTGTTAAGGTGTGACCAGTGTGATAGTTGGGAGAAAGAAAGATGTGTACTGGGTGAGATTTACATGTAATTAA
The DNA here is from genome assembly GCA_023678885.1 of Pogostemon cablin. Classification (NCBI taxonomy): domain Eukaryota; kingdom Viridiplantae; phylum Streptophyta; class Magnoliopsida; order Lamiales; family Lamiaceae; genus Pogostemon; species Pogostemon cablin. The sequence goes on from CM042961.1 coordinate 2,763,183, forward strand.
ATCAATAAACTCGGTGAGTTGGGAAGTAGTGCTATTTCTATGGTGTGCTGTTGATTGTAGAAGGAATCCGTGTCCGTCATAAGTTGATGATGTCCCCCACCCTCATTCAATCCACCTAGTGGTGAATATTCCAGCATACACTGGCGTTAGCATTAGGGATGCCACTAGTAGGCCAGCTTCAGCTATTCTTCGAGTTAAAGATTCTGCTTTTACCTGAAGATCACTGTGATTATCATCAAAATTTGGTTTGCTGTTTTATTTTTTTCGCTCACCTCGCCCAATAAAATAGTACGTTATTTAACAATTAAATTATAGATGTAAAAATAATACTCCACTAATTAAAAAACTTACTTCAAACCATGTCATCTGCTTCTCAAACTCATACACGGGAGCATTTCATCCTTTGGGATTAGATGTACTGGAGGCCCAATGACAAAATGAAGAATATGCTACGGCCATCGTTGCTACACAATTTTCTAGAAGAAGGTCAAACACCGCTTCTTGTCTGTGAATTACTGCATTCACAAATGCAGTGGAGTTATGACATCATCATCTCGATATAGTATATGTCGATGTATTTTGGAAGTCGATAAAAAAAACTATAATAAAAAATATTCAAATAAAATACAATTACTCAGAATTAAAAGTGATAAACTTTTGTGAGAAAACAAAAACTTTTGTGAGAAGTTAAAATTCTATTTATATTTTTAAATTTTTTTCATTTTTTCAATTTTACTGTATTGTTTATTTATTTTTTTTATTTTTAATATAAAATTTATTGCACCAAGCAAATAATGGAAATGTGAAGTGTATTATAATAAGCAAAGTACATAACTTACCTACAAATGTAACAAAAGAATTTTGTATTTTTTCTATATAAACTATTTTATTTTTCATATTTTATTGTATAATAAGTTGTTTTGGATCCTTCAATAAAAATATGTCTTCCACTATATATATATATGTCCCCAAAATATAGCAATTTTTTTTAATTTTATTTTAAGGGTTGCTCTAATTCTCATAGAAACTTTCTTAAGGTGGTGGAATTATAGTAATCATGATTCATGTCCTTTTTTTTCTTTTTAAAAATTTAATTTTAATTATAAAGTTTATGCATTAATTGTTTGACACTAACACCCTCTTTGTTTCCTTTCTTTTGTTGGCATTTGTATTGAATTAGGATTCATTGGGAAATATTTATTAATTCACCGACGGTCACATTTTATGTAAAATTAAATTAAATTAAAAAACAAACAAACAAACTAAAGGACATTAATTATATGGAAATTTAATATTAATATTGATGAATTATTTTTAATAATATTCTAATTCCAAAACTAATTGAAATAAAAATTCTCTAATTTTTATTTATAATTTAGTTATGGCAAAAGCTTTTACGCCTCGGGGACATGCCGTGTCCCCATAGGAACACAACTCTCCCCCTCTATATTTTATATAAACATATTTATTGATATGGATTTAAATTACAAAGAGACACGCAAATTGCAAAATTGCAAGGGCACGGTGTCCCGAGGCAGAAGAGCTCGCTCTTTAGTTATTCTGTCAACTCTAAAAAGAGAAGGTATTATGGATTTAGGATAATTTACTTTAGCATTTATTAGTGGAATGAAATACTCCCTCCGTTCCATAATACTTTTTCCACTTTTTTCATTTGTTTGTCCCACAAAATATTTCACCCCAAAAAAGGAAATATCACTTTATCCAACAACTTCAAAAGTTACTTTAATTTCAAATTTGTCACTCTTTTTTCACACACATATCATTACTTTATACTCCTTTTTAATTACCTAAAAATATTACAATAACCTCCAAAGTTAATAAAATTAATCAAAAAGTATAACTTTTCTTAAACAACGTGGAACAGTAAATGTGAAAAGTTTTTCGGGACAGAGGGAGTATTAAATATTGACATTTTTCCTCTTACAAATTTCACAACCATTTTTACCAAATGATGAGAAATCAACCTACCCACAAACTTGTTTACCTGCAAATAGGGTTGCAATAATTTTTTTTTATTAATTGATGTGACATTACTAAGTGTTTTCATCATCTACTTAGACTGTTTTGACATTTTTCTTCCAAACCCCCTAAATTATGAGGGAAGACCAAACAACTCTTCTTATCTGCCAACTTCACAACCTTTATAAAAATTATTATTATTATTATTATTATTATTATTATTATTATTGTGTGGTTATTAAAATTATTTATTTAGTATCTTAATAAAGTTTGGAAGTGTTTTTGCTTTAATTCTGTATTAATTTCAAGGATTGAATATTGTAACTACATTACAGAACTTAAAATTTTCATTGCTACCCTCTTTTCCATCTCAAAAAAGGTATTACTAATTAATGCTGCTACCTAATCCAGAAATCGCGTGACAGATTTGATAAAAATTCACATAATTATTAACCAAATTAGCTCAACAAATTATGTCATGTTCGAAAAATAAATAGAGTAATCATTTCCTGATTTACCTAATATTATAAAATTTTGACCTAATTCCATCATGATTTTCCTCTAATAAATTTAACTTGCTACATCTTTTAAAACTGAATTATAATATTTGAAATTCCAACTAAACATTAGTTTATCAAGTTTTAAAAGAGTACATGTATTACTTAGAGAGGACTAATCTAGGAAGTCTATTTAACTTGAAATTAGGATTTTAAATACTCTCTCGCCCCATGGAATGTCAACTATTGATTCTTCATGTGGAGTAAGAAAAATAATTTTTTTACAAACTTTATTAATTTATTTAAGTGTAGTGTAGTATTTTTAAGTAAAAAAAAAAGTAATATAAAAATACTATATTTTATGTTTTAATTTAATAATAATAATTTTGAAATTAAAATAAATTGTGGAGTTATTGCGCTTAGTACCAATTTTTTGATTGTGCACTATGTGGTGAAACTAAAAAAATATAAATATTTCGTATTGTTTTGAAATATTAGTTTATAGTATTAATTTATTAGAAAAATACTTATATGTTTTTTTTATTAATCGTTAAATTAACTCAGTTCCCGAAGGGGTTGATACTATGGGTGCGACGTGGGAAAGTTGAACGGCAACATTAATTCATCAACTACTAAACTACTACCACTTCAATTAGAACTATCATAAATAATAAAAATTAATTAATTATATAAGCTTAAAATAATCTTATTGTAATATTGTAAGATGGATCTTATTGTAATATTGTAAGATGGCTTCAACCAAGTGCAGCTTTTTAATATGTTTTTTAAAATTAATATTAATTTGACACCACAAATTATGTGTTGGTGTATGTAGATAGTATTGATATTGAAAATTTTTACAATGATTTAGGATGTAAATGGGGCTAGAATTTGTGCATTTGAATCTATTTGAGAATTAGTTCGTTTGTTTGAGCTTTGTGTCTCCCTAGTAAAGTGTGTATCTTCTTAATTTATGGAGTGTCAAATCTTCTTTATAGGAGTTCAGTTCTCTCGATCATTGTAGTACTCATTGAGCTTATAATAGCCATTTGGCTGGTTTGATTTCATGAAATGTCCTATAGTTTTAAGAAGAAAAAAAAGAAAATCTACTTAAGAATAATTGTTAAATCTATTGGACCTAATTTAGTTAGGATGACGCAAATGTGGTCAACTTTAAGGTTGACACCACGTGATCACAACTAAAACTCACGTGACCACCATCACACTTACCACGTTCGAATGTGCGCCTTCTTTTCTTTTTTTCCCGGTTTTTTTGTGACATAATTATATACTTTATTATTATTATTATTATTATTATTATTATTATTATTATAATAATAAATTTATAAGTTCGAATTTAGCGTAATAAATAATTATGGTTGTACTTGCAAAGATATATCTTAAAATAAGAATGCATCACATAAATTGTTTTAAGGCAATATAGCATATAATAAATTTTCGTATATGCAAAGCATCTAATAAATAATTATTGTTGTACTTGCAAAGATATCTTAAAATAAGACTGCATCATTTTTATTGTATTTTTTCCTATTTAATTCCAAATGAGCATTTATATTAAATTTGAGATTGTTGGATAAAAATTCCTTTTAAGCTTAAATTGTTAAAAAAAAAATTAAACAAACTCGAATAGACTTATGTGTTTTATAAAATTAAAATTTCGGTTCTAGCCTATCCATGAAAATAGGCAAAAAAAATTTGTGTAAAATTAACAAACATATATTTTATTTTCACATTTAATAATAATTCGAATAAATTTGAACAATTCTAGTCCGGCCTAGTCACTCATTTAACCACCTAATTCTAAGCCTTAAGGGATAGTGGGTAAATAATATGTTTTTCAAATATATTTTTAATTTTAAAATATATATTAATAACATGTTAATTTAAGAGTTAATTACAAGAAAAATAACAAACTTTTACTTCAATTGTTAATTCTCACCTTTAAGAATTTGTTAAAAAAATTACACATATAAGTATTATTGCAAATACATTCAATTTGTGGTATATTTTTAAAATATATATGAGCCTAAATGGATCTTTTTTAGAATTTGAGTATGTTTTGCAACAATGTTATAAGATTATTATTTTTATTTTGTTTTGTTTTTTTTAACAATTTTTCATTATACGAGTTAATTTCATGATTTATCTTGCGAAATTAATTTTTAATTTAACTATTTAAATTATTTAGGTTCATTGATAGCTTTTTCCGTCATTTTATTGCTAAGATATTATGTCAATTGTTAGCCACCTCTCCACTTTTGAGTGGCCTACTTTTCACATTAAAGAATTGAAAAAAATAAAATTAAAAAGACGTCCTTCTTATCCATATCGTGTTTTAAGCACTAAAGAGTACTAGAATGTTCTTATATATAGTGCTCCAAACTCCCAGAATCTTGAAACCATATAATATTTAAATAGTCAAAATTAAGTAGACTTAAGTTGGAGTATAAAATATCAAAATGACAAAATCTTACTTGCATTCAAATTAAGTTAACACTTATGTCATAGATTTATCGTTTATTCTTATATTTATTAATTATTTTTAAAAGAAATTTTAATGACAATTCATTCCAAATAAAGCAATTCAATATGAAATCTTTTTTCAATTCATTAATATTAAACTCAAAATATTAGGTACACACCATGGATTCTATTAAATTTTGGGTTAATTGCGTAAAAAATCACGAACTTTCAACGGATTGCAAATTAATCCTGATTTTTATAAAATTGCAAAAAAAAAATCAAGACCTTTCATATTTGTGCAATTCGCACCCATCGGGCAGCTGAAGGCTGCCCGACCGCTGCCGTGGCGTTGATCTTGCCACGTCAGCTTTTAGTTGATTGCAAAAAAAACTCCACCTTTACTTAAATTGTAATTTAATCACAACCTTTAAAATTTTAGCAAAAAAGACCATAATTTTTTTAAAATTGCATAATCTAATAAAAATTATACAGTATTTTATTTTTAAATTTAAATTCATAACTAAAGATTATATTAAATATTTATTTTTATTTTGTATTTTCATATTAAATGTTATATTAAATATTTATTTTTTTACAAAAACTTTTAATTTTTTTATTTATTAATTTTTTACTACTCCATAAAGTTCAAATGTATAAGTTTTTTATTTAATACAAAAGTCTTTTTATTATTTAAGTATGAAATTGGTTTGTATAAATTAAATTTTAACGAATATTTTTTCTCACTATAAAATTTGAGTTTATAAATTAATTTTAAATTATTTTTTTTAATAAATTATAAAATTCCTTAAACATTTCATATGTATATTTGTCATTCTTTTATATATAATGTGAAATTACGAAAAGATATTGAGACATAGTGAATACTTTGATTTTATAAACTATAATAATTTCATAATGTATAAAAGTATTTTAAAAATTAAAAGAATTTAAATATTTAGGGATTGTATACTTTTTTTACTACTTAATAGATATAATTAATTTTATTCACATAATTTAAGTAATAAACATTTATTCATATAATAATTTTATTATTTTATTTAATATTATTTTAGAGTTTAAATTTAAAAATAAAATAATATATAATTTTTTATTAGATGATGCAATTTAAAAATAAAATTAAAAATTTATGTTTTTTTTTGCCAAAATTTCAAAGGCTTGGATTAAATTGCAATTTAAGTAAAGGTTGGGGTTTTATTTGCAATCAACTAAAAGCTGACGTGGCAAGGTCAACGCCACATCAGCGGTCGGGCAGCTTCAGCTGCCTGATGGGTGTGAATTGCACAAATATGAAAGGTCGTGGTTTTTTTTGCAATTTTATCAAAGCCAAGATTAATTTGCAATCCGTTGAAAGTTCGTGATTTTTTACGCAATTAACCCTTAAATTTTTTATAGTTAATTTACCCAAAATCATGTCTCTTTACAATAAAAATAAAGTTTTTATTTAATTATTATCGGATCCAGCTAGCTATCACCCTTGTCCTTTTATTCATTTGGAAAAAGAAAAAAGAAAATCACTTTAATTTTATGGCTGATTGCAATTGAACTGACCCATTGTGTAACAAGATTAATTATTTTCTTTACTGTATTATTTTCTTCATAGTATATTGTAGTAATTTATGTCTCTTTGTTTTATTGCCTTTACATTCAAGGGAAAAAATTACATTAGATATTCATCCAATCGATATCTTGTTAAGGAGTTGTACAAAGTAAGTATTTAAGGGTATTATATTTACTTTAGAGGATATATATTTTAATTAATAAAATTATTATTTTTTAGTTAAAAGTCTTTAAATTATAAAAGTTTAATATAAGTTCTTATATTTTAAATAATATCCCTCTATCCATCTTTAATCTATTCATTTGATTATTTTGTGCAGTCCATTCTTAATTTATCAATTTTTCTTTTTAGACATATGAAAATCATACAATCCACTAATACAAATAAAATATGAGATTCACACTCTCAATTAATAGTAATACAACTACTCACTAAATATAAAATAATACTCACCACGTCCCAACTTCAACATCACACTTTTCGTTTTGGTCCGTCCCAAATTCAACTTTATACTTCTATAAAAGAAAAAAACAACTAACTAATATCCTTCTAATAAACTTTAATTTCGAATTTGTCATCACCTTTTTAACACACATAACATACTTTATCATTTATTTATTACCCAAAAATACCATACTACCCCCAAAAATAAATCGAAAAATGATTTTTCTTAAACTCCATATCTACGGTAAACGTAAAGTTGAATGAGTGAGGCTTGCGTGCGCCCTTTAGAATTTAATATTATGGATAAGGATACATTATTTTGTTTTGAAGGGTATACACTTTAATTAATAAGGGTACACCATTTTGTTCTAAAGAATATACAATTTTTATTATATTTTTTATTTTTCTTCAGAAAATAAAGGGTACACATCTTTATACTAAAGGGTATACAATTTAACACAAAATTCTAAAGGCACACCGGGTGTGCTTCCGTGCGCACATAAGTTTTTGCCTTGTAAAATAAAGGGTACACATCTCTATACTAAAGGGTATACAATTTAGCACAAAATTCTAAAGGCACACGAAATGTGTTATCGTGTGTCCGGGCATACACAAACTTTTACCAAGTTGAATTTAGGACGGAGTGAGTAATACTTATTAATCACATGAAAAAGTAAATAGATATATTGTAGTATATTGGATGGAGGGAGTATAATTTTATGTTTTAAATAATAATAATTAAATAAATGTACAATAAAAATTATGGTGAGACGACACTAAATGTGTTGCCTACTAAAATGAGGGGCGTTGACAGCTCAGCGAGGAGTTAATGTGAAGAAAAGAATATTTATAGTATATATTTTCAATATAAATGTATTTTTTATTTCCAGCTGTATTCTGTTAAGAAAACGCATTTTTTTTCAGTGGGCCGTTTGACTCAATTTCTTGCTTGGGGGCAAAGTCACAGGGCTGCTCCACGTGGACAATCACTCGTGGCCTTCTCACATCACGACAAAAACCAACGAAATACTAATTTATGAAAATTATTTTTTATATATCTATTTTATATTTAAAATAACATAATACTGCATGGTATTATATATTAGAAACTTGCACGTAATAATAAGTCACAAAAAGCCGAATTCCATCATAAAGTCGTTGCAACCTACAAATTATAAACTCTCTCAAATTAGTTTCCTCAAATTAAACGTATTATTACTAGCATATTTTTTCTTGGGTTAAAGTAATTTATAATTCATATACAAGATGAATATTAGTGAAAGGTGATTTTTTGAGTAAAAGTGTTACTTTATAAAGATATTTCTGGTTAATTGATAAAACCATTAAATAACAATAAATATATATGAAACTTTATTTATACTCCTATATTCTTATTTTTAAAAAAAAAAATTACAGTCACTAATATATATAAAAATATCATCATTTTAAATGTTTAGACAAAACAAAATTAAAATTATTATTATGTGATAAATTCCAACCCTAACATGTCAAATATAGTGAATATGCCATTTTTTGCTGTTATTTTACGGGGAATTTTGGTTAACGGGTTAAATTTAGAAAATAATTGTAACTATATATGTTTTTATTTATTATCTATTAATTATTAATTTAAATTTAAAGAGTATGTATTAATTAATTTAAAATTTAAATTATGACTTAAATCTTATAGAAGCATCAAAATAAAACTCATTAAACTGATAAAATTATTATATGTTTTTTTTTATTTATGTTTTTGGAATATTCTACGTTATAAATTTGTATTTTATTTCTTGTATTTTACAATAAATTAAAATGTCATATATATTTAACGCGCTTAAATTAATACACTAGGATAATTTGAAACGTTAAAAATGAAAGATATAATATATATTAAGAAATGAATAAAACTCAATCAAACATTGAATATGCTATCTTAATCAATAAAATAATCATATATGTTCATCTTTGATGGTAAATACATCATTCCTCAAAATATTTCATACTTTTCTTTTTTATCCGTTCTTCAAAGTATTTCACATCTTACATTTACTAAAATTGGTAAAAAATAAATTATTATAATATTCACTTTTTATACGTATCCCAATATAATACTCACTTTTTCACATCTTTCAACAACTTTACACACATTTTTCATTAAATTAACTAAAATATATATTCTCTCTTACTTTATAAATTAAAAAATAAAATATTTTAAATTTGCGCGTACATCAATACGTGTAATATTTAACGGGATGGAGGTAGTAATTAATTAAAAATATATAAAAGGAATTATATCTTGATGGTAAATAAATAAATAACTAAAAATATTTAGGCGAGTGATCGTGATAGGCCGAGTATGTTGTTGCGGAAACTCCAACGAGGACACTTTCTTTGCATTTGTCGTCTTCCGACAATAATGATTTATCGTTCCATTGTTTTAAAAATAAAAATAAAAATAAAAATAAACATTAGAACTGTTGTTTTAAATAGTATAAAAATTATCAACGACAATAAAATGACAATATATTTAATTTAAATATATTTCTTTATTAATCTATATTAGCATCATCAATAATCAGTGGCAGACGAAATTCCGTTGGTTAAAAATTAAAAATTAAAAATTGTAGTGATCATGTCACAGTGTATGAAAACGAGTTAAAATCATTTTTCGTCTCATAACAATATAAAATTTTTGATTCTATCCCAAAAAAGATATCATTTTCAATTTAGTCCCATAACTTTCTATATTGGCCAATTTTGGTCCCAAAATCACCGGAATTCAGCACGTGCACCTCACGTGACCCCTCAATTTGGGGCTTTCCGGCGATTTGGGATCAAAATCGGTCAATATTGGTAGTCACGGGACTAAATTGTAAATGATATCTTTTTTGGGACAAAATCAAAAATATATATTGTTATGGGATCAAAAGTGATTTTAACTCATTTTAATTTTTTATTTAAATTCTTAGCACAATTTATATATATATATATATATATATATATATATATATATATATATATATATATATATATTATGACGACTTGATTTTTAGTTTAGGTCTTAAAATAAGACCTAATTTTATAAGTGTTTCAAATTAAGATATAAATTTAGTTTCTTTTCTCAAATTAAGGCCTAATTTTTTATATTTGTTATTTTTTTATCATTTTAAGACTTACCATGAAATTTATATTTTCATTTCAAGTCATACAAAAAAAATTTAAAAATATTATTATACACCTTCAAATCAAATCATAAAATTAAATATGTTATTTTTATTAATATCTTATATTAATTTATAAAATATATTCAATTCGAAAAAAAATAAAATTACGACAGACCTTAATTTGAGAAAAAAGGTAAAATTGAGCCTTGAAATGAGACATTTCTTAAATGGAAACTAAAATTGAGACCTAACTTAAAAATTGGATCCTTACATGAAATTTTTCATATATATATATATATATGTATATATATATATATATGTATATATATATATATATATAAACTATTCTTTATCTAGATTTTTAGTATTTAAAAAGTATTCATCTCATATAATATAATCTAAATAATAATATAATATAAAAAGTATGTTCTCATAGTACAAAATTCATCTCTCATATTAATTTAAGTTTTAATCCTCAATTTCAAATCTTGACATGGTCTCATAGGGTATATATCCTATATAATTTAATTTTATATATTAAAAAATGATAAAACATCAAAGGTAATAGAATAAATAGAAGCTACTAATATTTTATAAAAAAAATCGAAGGTAGTATATTTTTAGGGTTCAACTATTAAACTAAAATCATTTTTCGTCCCATAACAATATGAAATTTTTGATTCTGTCCCAAAAAAGATATCATTTTCAATTTAGTCCCATAACTTTCTATATTGGCCAATTTTGGTCCCAAATCTCAGGAAAGCCCCAAATTGAGGGGTCACGTGAGGTGCACGTGCTGAATTCCGGTGATTTTGGGATCAAAATTGGCCAATATAGAAAGTTATGAGACTAAATTGAAAATGATATCTTTTTTGGGACAGAATCAAAAATTTCATATTGTTATGGGACGAAAAATGATTTTAACTCGTATGAAAACTATTATAATGAACAATATTAAGTCAAGCATAATGTTTTTTTTTTCACTTATATAATATGATAATCTTATTAAAATAAAGTACTAGACCTTTTTGCACAATATTTTATTCACCAATTAAGAAAACACCCTTATGTACATACTCGCTTTCTCATATAATTTCTTTTTAATACTTATCATATCTACACTGTATTATACATGAATTAAAAGAAAAATATGTTCTTACAAATCATCATTGTGAAAGGATTTTGGGGAAATTGATATGTTTTGATTTATTTGTTTGGGATCAATTTAATTCTATATTTCCTACTTTATTTGTTCATAGTTTCCATTTCATCCCTATTCATACGATTCTTTAATTTATTTATTACTCAATTAAAAAATTATATTATCTCATAAAATTAATATAATACGCTTATTAAATGATTTTTTTTTCTGAAATAACAATTGAGACGGAGGGCATGACTTTTGATCAACCTTAATTTTCGGTCACAAGAACATACATGATGACGTTGATCAACTTTGCACTAAAATTTACAAAAAATATCAGTAGAAAAATAAATATGTAATTATATATACGCGTATAGATACACAGGATGAGTAAAACATGGTACATGGAACATGGGTATGAACCGCCAAATACAGTACACCAATTTGTCTCCCGCGTTTCATATTCCTAATTTATAAAAGGAATAAATTTTTTTTTTTTTAATATAAATAAATTAATCAGATAACTTTATACTCCTATACAAATTTATCTTTTGATATTATGTTAAGTAAATATTTATCTACCATATTTTGATGAATAATGTTCAATTTTAATTAAAATCTCTGCTAATTATATTGGCTAATTGAAAATTCTTGTTATAAAAGGAACATATTTGATTTTTTTAATATACCTATATATAGAAACTACAACGAGAATAGAGACCATTGGCGTAATTGACAGTTAAGGAAGTAATAATCCGACGTGGCACGGAAGCACAACCTGTTCACAGCTCTCTCCCTCTCTAATTCTGTGTATACATTGTTTTTATTAAATACTATATATACAAGAATTTGCAGTCCATGATCTTCTCCATTTTTCAATACGTTGATTACAAATCCTACTACATTCCCTTATGAATTATGAAACACCCTTTTCAGATTTCCTTTTAATTTAAATTCTTTTCGTGGAATTCCATTATTCTTTCTTCTTATTTACCTGTAAACACCTTCTTTTCTTTTCTTTCTTGCCATTGAATTGAATGTGGTTATTCTTTCGCCCATTTTTTTTTTTGCTGCTTTTAAAAAGAACATTTTCGTGAAATCTCTCTCTAGATAATCTTTTCGACGGGTGGAGAGAGAAAGGGAGGAGAAGTGAAAATGTTCGACTCCCTCTTGAAAAGCAAATTCTATTCCAAATGGTGAGATCAGATATGTTTAAATTTTTGTGGGTTTGTGATTGTTTTGAGTTTCATGTTGATTTTTTTTGTGGGTTTTCTTCTATTGTGTTGAACAGCAAGTCGGATATTAAGCTGACAAGAACCCGAATTGAGTTGATAAAGAGGAAGAGAAATGCTACTCAGAAGTATCTGAGGAATGATGTTGCTGATTTGCTTAGAGATGGAATGGATTATAACGCCTATTGCAGAGTAATCTCTCCCTCTGTTCTTCCTTTGTTTGCTTTTTTTTTTTTTTTTTTCTTTCATCAACTTTTATGCATTTTCATTCATTTCATTCTGCATATTCAAGAATTTTCGTGAAATTTGTCTTTCCTGTTTTTAACTTTTTGATTCTTCAATCATCTGGGGTTTCTATGCATACCAGGATCTTGAACGAAATCTTGAAAGATATTTAAAATAATTTGACCTAAAAATTTCGACAATTTTATGGATTAAGGGGTTTCTGGGCTGAGGTTTATCCCATATAATTATGATCCTTTGATTATCTTAATGATAGCCCTCTGTTTGAATATGATGTCATCAAGAATTTGGTTGCAATCTTCCTATGTTGCTATAAAAGGGTTCCTTCAACATGAAAATTTGGTAACGAACCATTATGTGCGGGTGATATGTCTATGAATTGAATTGCATTAATTGTTTGTTGGGAATTTAGTGGAGTAATTGTTTTTCAGTTTGAAATCGTGAGAGATTAATGCAAGAGTTATATGTACTCAATTCCTCAAAATAAATAAATGATAAAACTCATTTCTGGTGTTTCTGGTGTAAGATCATTAATTATTTTTGTGATTCATTATTTTAAGAAAACACTTGTGTAAAATTTCAAGAATTCTCATTAAGTTTCCATCACATGATCATGAACTTTTAAAGGGAATATGAAATTTATGATATATTAAAAATAAAATGTGAAGTTGATCAATCCAATCACCAAATCAATAATGAAAAATCCAAGGAACTAATGAAATGTGTTGATCTCATTAAAAAATGGCCTAGCATATTTTCTTTCTGTTCTCTTTGATGGATCTTGTGATTCTGCAATTCTTGAACTTTCAGAAATGTGTATTATGACTCTTATGTTAACCGTCGTAAATTGTCAAAACAGGCTGAAGGCCTTCTTGCTGAGATGAACAGATCTCAATGTTATGAGTTGATTGACCAATATTGTGATTTCATCTCAAATAATCTCTCTGCCATGGACAAACAGAGGTATTGAGCCCTTACTCGTAATGGTACATGTAACTCTAGTCATTTTCCGTGAGCACTGTGCTTTTTGAACACCATGTATCCACTCAACATTACTTATCCTTCCGAAAACATTCAGGGAATGCCCTGAAGACTGCAGGGAAGCTGCATCCTCCTTAATGTTTGCAGCAGCGAGATTCGCAGATCTTCCCGAGCTACGAGAGATGAGAACTATTTTTTCTGAGAGATATGGGAATTCATCCCTTGAGTACTATGTCAATAAGCAGGTATATTTTGTGGCTTGTTAAAGCTAAAGGCACGTCTGCATTTGTGGTTTTCATGTTCGTCTTCCTCTACTCAGTTTGCAGAGAAGTTGAAGTCAGGTCTTCCTTCGAAAGATATGAAGCTTCAGCTGTTGCAAGAAATAGCTGCTGAATCCGGCTTAGAATGGAACGAAAAAGCTTTGGAAAACAAGATTTTCAGTGATGCTGCTCATAAGAAGGTATCATTCGAAACGCTGCCACTGTTATCTTGGTTTAAAATTTTCTTTGTTTTAATGATCTTGTGAATTATTCAACTCATTTCAGAAAATTTCTGAGGAATCCAAGGGTACTGATGAAGACAGATTATCTCTTAGAAAGGAAAGTGCTTCGCCTCGAAGCAATGGGACTGAGGTTGATAAAATAGACAAGGTGGATCCTTCTGAACCATCTGATGCTGGAGAAAACCACGTGAAGGCTGAGCCGAGAGTGAAGTCAGTCCGGACAAGGTCCCTCAAACCTTCACAAGTTGGAGACACTGAAGGTGATGAGAAAGAGAAGGCGAATAAAGAAAAAGCAGCATTGGGTCAAAGAATCTTGAAGTTCTTAGATGGTGGGCGCGGTGATCAACGAGACGAAGAGGAGAAGGCGATGGACAGGCTTCTACAACACTACAGCAGGAAAAAGAGTGCTCATAAGGAGGGGGAATTGGAGTCAAAACTCAACCAAACTCCTTCAGCTAATTCAAGCAAAGCTGGAAGACGTAGAGTTCGAGACGGTCCAGGCAGAGTAACGTCTCTTCCTTCCGAATTGACGACACCATTTGAAACTCCTAAAACACACACACGGGCTGCCTCCTTCCACCCGGACAATGCTCACGTGCATCCGAAGTTGCCAGACTACGACGACTTTGTCGCTCGATTGGCAGCTTATCGGGGAAAATGAACTGAATGAATCCACTTCATACTTCATACACTGCATAGATGATAGATTGTTTCCATGTCAATCATTCTTTGTTACTATATACACATGTATATGTCTTATCTAGGGGGTTCTAAATTACAATTAGCCATCTTATAGCTCTCTAGTGTAATTCCATCCATTCTTGCTAGGTTGTTACGTAATGTATATTCATGCATTATGAATATTCATATCTTTTATTCAATGCTGCCATCTTGATGCAGAATTTTTGTATATCGAGCTCAAAACAGAAGGTGATTTGAAGACTAAAATGTTGAATTTCAATACATCAGCCATTTTTATATTCTTGTTATGGTGTTCGAAAATTGGTGTGGAGTTCGACCAAATGATTCAAATTGTTCATTTCATTTAACACTATAAATCAACCAACTGTCGAAAAAAGAGAATTTTCTATCGGCGGGCCGCGGGCCTTGCAATATAGGCCGGTCCAGATTAGTCCGGCTTGGCCCGAGTCCGGTTCGATTCAGATGGGGCAAATCGCAACGTTTATGTTTCATTTCGCTGTCTTTGCCCTCTAAAGCTGTAGGGGTAAAAATGGAAGGAGAAGATGAAGAACCGCCGTATTCTCCACCAGAAGACGGCGGCGGGCTAGTGGAGGAGCTAGTGATGAGCGAGGTTCACATGGGGTGCTCTCCGAACCACTCCGGGCCGCACATCTCCCGTTTCACCGTCTTTCTTCCACGTCGTAATGGTTAATTCCTTGGATTGTGTGTAAATTTGTTTGCAATGAAGAAATTATGAGAGTCTCTTGGATTTGCTTATGTGAAAATAGCTGTTATCGTTAATTTTTTGTTTAATTAAGACTTTCGATCGCCAAATTTGAATAATTGATTTAATAACTCTTAATTTTTTTCTGCAATTATGAAGGGGATGAAGAAATTGATGATAGTTTGGATTCGACTAAGGGGAAGGTCTTTGAAGTGGATGAAGATGGAGATTTAATTCTTACTCGTAGGCATAGTAAGTTTTCTTTCATTACAGGAACTTAAATATCCAATTAAGATGATTTTTTCTGCTTGCAAAAGTGTTTGTGAAATTTCTCCTCTTATCTGTTATTGTTAAGTGTTGTATAGATTTTCATTGATTTTGTTCATTGTGACATGGGATTTTGTTTTCTTATCTTTTCATTTTGATTACATCAGTGGAATTCTTTGTTGAAAAAAGATAAATACCACTCTTGTTGTAAGAAATTCCTTAGAATGCTTGAATATCAGCATGTTATTCTTTGGTTTGGCATGATTTCAATTGAATTCAAACAATTCGTGGAGGCTTGCAATTGTTTGCAGCTTCAAAAATTTTGTAATCCCTCAAGAGTGTAATGTTTTTGAGATTTCTTCCGACTCTGTTGTTCTTAAGGTTTAACATATCTTGCCAAAGTAATTGATGGGATCCTTTTGGTATTTAATATGCAGATGCACCAAGGGATTCATTTGTTGTCAGCATCCAGCATAATATCACTTCTTCCATCCCAAGTGTTGGCCTCCAGGTATGACAGTCTAGATCCTCGACATCTTAATACTCTAGTTCTGTTGTTGCTTACTACATCTGCTCTGAGTTGTTTTTTGAGCAGTCTGATTTCATGTTTCATTGGTGATGTAATGATGTGCTCTCGTTGCAAGTTTATAAGTGCATGTGTTTTGTGATACACTGATACTTCTCCAGTGTTAAACTCTGCCTCTGATATGGTTTTCTAGTGCAGGTTTGGAAAGCAGAACTGGTTTTAGCTGACTTTGTGCTGCATATGATGTATAAATCGTCCGATTTTGTTGGAGTTGTTGCCATAGAGCTTGGTGCTGGCACTGGTAAAGTTTCTTGTGCTTAGTTTCGGTGAGTCGTGGAGTTATGCTTGTTTTTTGTTAGTACTTATATAACCAAAAATCCTAAATGCCAGTCAGATATCACAGTTTCATATTTAGTAGAGTGTATTATCTCCACAGATGATTTATGTTCAACAGTTTTTTGTGTCGTTATGTTCGACAGGGTTGGTTGGAATTTTACTTGCTCGCATTGAAAATACTGTCTACATAACAGGTACTACAACCTTAACTCTCTCATTTTAATATATAGAGGAATGCGTATTTAGTAAATAGCACTGTTCTTATGTATTACAGACAAAGGTGATGACGTGCTGGGAAACTGTGCCAAGAACATTAGTCTCAACGCTGGAATTTTCCACCGTAAGGCTTCTATACACGCACGTGAACTTGATTGGAACCATCCAGTCCCCGAGGTTGTAAATTCTCAATCCAAGCAAAGGTAGTATCCATTTCGTTAATTTACTCTATCCAAAGTCTTGGAAATTGAGTTTTCATGGTCGTCATTTACATCATACTTGTTCTCTTCTTTGCTTTTTCTACGACTTGCTTTACTTTCTTAAGAATTCCCCAGTTAGAAGATGTCAATAAATCAAACATCCCTTTGTACAGGTACGGTTGGAGCAAATCAGAGGTAGTAGAGCTACAGAGAGCTTCTCTGCTCTTGGAGCTGATGTAATCTACAGTGATGACCTAACTGATGCCTTCTTCAGTTTATTAGAAGTAGTCATGTCCAATAACCCTAATGACAAGGTTATCGAGTCGTGCTTTTTGAGTTCATTCATTGCTTATGTCCACTTGCATTTATGTTCCTTATGAAGACATGGATGTTGAGGGATGATGAAGTACTTTACGTGTATATCAGGTGTTGTATCTAGCTCTAGAGAAACGGTACAACTTCACCATGGATGATCTTGATGTTGTTGCAAATGGCTACTCGCGCTTCCTCAGTTATATCAAAGATGAAGAAGGTTCGAAAGCCTAGCAATCCTCTAGACTACACACCATCACCTCACATTGTGTTTTGTATTTGCAGAAGATGGTTCTGTACGAACGTCTCGGTTCATGGGTAGGCGGATCGATCTAGAAGAGATTCCTCAGTATGTGCAAGAGTACGATCGAGGAAACGACGTCGAGATTTGGCAGATTCGATATGCGAAACAAGAACCTTAAACCTGGTAATCCTTCCATGTCAAGAATATTGCAAAATGGACTAACAAGGATACATAAAACGACGAGTTTTGCTAGTCTGGATTACATTGAGCAAAACTTGGGTTGTGGTTGTCACATGTTAACCCTAGAATCTTGCATGGTCGGCTCAAAAAGTTGCTTTGTCTCAGCATCAAAAACTGGATGAGAGAGAAATAGACAGCACTTACTCTTTTTCTTAGTTTTTTTCAATGTTTTATTTTCAAAAAGGGTATTCTATTTTAGCTGCTACTTATTTGTATACTAGATCTAATTAACATTTGGTTTATATTTATAAATATACCAATGGTTAATTTTAAGGGATTTTACGCACTAAAGTTTCTACGCTATTAGTAAATATTTTTAAATTATTATACTGTACAAAAACAAATTATGAATCTTAAGAAACTAATATTTTTATTTTAAGGGACTAATGTGATAGTTACAAAATTATCGTTACAGCGAGTGTAATATTTTGATGTCAGAAAAAAACAAATTACTAAAATTAATCGTTAGTACTTGTAATTAAAACTTGCCATGGAGTTATATCGATCCTCTACTGCACTAACCTTACACTCTCTTCGGAGGCGGAATGACGCCGGCGCCGGCGTAGATAGCTGTTTTTTACTATCTGTATTTCGTTCGCGGGAAAAATTAGTTAAGCACTCAAGCCAAAACTAGAAATATTACTGATATATTTCGTTTTTTACTAGACGAATTTTACCATTTGGCTACTTTTCACTGTTCTGGTAATAAGGGGAAGGAAGAATCCAACGCTGTCGTTTTCTACACTTACGCTGGTGTTCATCGCTCGCAGTCAATTGCTTCTACTTCACTCTTTTCCAATTTTTATTCCCTCAAACAGGGAAAGGGGAAAAGTGCAGACAGTTGATCTACATCTCCAATTTCCCTGAATTGTGTCCCTTTAATTTCGTATACTTAGTGGGTGTGCGTGTGTTTATCGGTGGTGATTTAGGCCGCCGGAAAGCCCGATGGGATGCACGCAATCGAAGATCGAGAATGAAGAAACGGTTAATCGATGCAAGGAACGGAAGCAGCACATGGAGAGAGCGGTGACGGCGAGAAACAAGTTCGCCGCCGCCCACTCCGCCCACGTCATGTCGTTGAAGAACACTGGCGCCGCCCTCAGCGATTTCGCGCAGGGTGAGGTTATGTATCCCTCATCGGCGGCCGCAGTTGCATCCGGATCATCCTCTGCCGCTGTAGGGAGCGGCACCCCTCCTCGCCCGGGTTACGAGAATTTCCTGCCGCCGCCGCCCCTCCCCTCTGCTTTATTCGGCAATTCATCCCCTCTTCAACGCGCCGCCACCATGCCCGAATTCTCGATCCTTCCACCGAAGACCAAACATTCCGATCCTATAATTGAAGAAGAAACCGAAGAGGAAATTGAGGCGGAGAGTAGTCATAGCTTAAAACGACGTAGTAGTAAGAATGCTGGTAGAAGTGGGATCTTACCATCGGAGGTTACAGAGGATGAAGTCTTGCATCAGTCACGCGCAAATGATCAGCGTGATCGGCAGCGGGAGCAGCAGCCGCCGCCTCCTCCTCCGCAGACGCAGAGTTCTTCTTGGGATTACTTCTTCCAAACAGACAACGTCCCAGGTCCCACATTGGCGGATGTGGAAGAGAAAAATGTAGAAAGAGAGGAAATTATGCGGAAGATGCTTGAAGAAAGGGATAGGAGAACAGAAATGGAGGAGAAGGCTGCCAAAGCCAAAGCCGAGCCGTTGCAAGAGGTTGAAACTCTGAGTGAACTTCCCCCACAGCCACCACCACCAGAGGCGGCAATGGCGGCAGCAAAGGTTGGGAAGAGAGTGAAACAAGGGGCTCCTCCAGAAGGGAAAAAGAAGAACTGGGGAAGTAATGTGAACTTGTTGCAAATATTTGTTGAACTAGATGATTGTTTTCTTAAGGCTTCTGAAAGTGCTCATGAGATATCCAGAATGCTTGAAGCAACCCGCCTTCATTACCACTCCAATTTTGCAGATAAGAGAGGTACAAAAAGATATCATATCTTAAGTTAATGTTACTGCAGTAAACAGAGTTTAATTTTGTTGTTGTGGACTTATTTTTTAGTGTTACCTTTCATGCTATGTTAACTATAAACTATAAACTATCTATGCATCTTTTCAGTATTACTTTTATTAAGGTGGTTGTATAGCCTTCAAGTTGTCTTTTGGTTGTTGAGTTGACTTGAGGCATGAATTATGGAAGCAAAACTCAAGTACCGTGTTCATAATTGGCAGGTAATATTAATCATTCAGAAAGGGTAATGCGAGTCATCACTTGGAATAGATCCTTCAAAGGTTTGCCTAATGCTGATGATGGGGTGGATGATTTTGATTCAGAAGAGCATGAAACTCATGCAACTGTGCTGGACAAGATGCTGGCTTGGGAAAAAAAACTTTATGATGAAGTGAAGGTATTGTCATCCATCCTTTGTGTTTGTTGTTTTCCTATCATCACACTTCATCAATGTTCATTCTTTCTGGCTTTAGTCATGTTAGTTCTTGCTTTTTTTTTTCCAAACTTCAATCGGTTGCTCTTGAAGATTTGGCTCGTGTGTAGGTATTTAGATGCTATGTTAATTTTTAGAAATAACTGTAATGCTCTGCTGGAGTTGATCAATGATTCATTGTTTAATATATAGAAGCTGGAATATCATTGCTTTAACACTCTTGTGATGTTGAACTTGTTCTCTTAAAGTGTTTTTCAATTTAAGTGCATGTTCATGACTTTAAGCTTGAACTGACAAAACTATATACTCATTTTTTTACTCAGTAAGATGGAATAGAAATTGTCTAGCATTGTATAGATCAGAAGAACTTTGCAGGTCAATGAAATTTACATCAAGAACCTGAATTCATTTGGCCGTCAAAACAGCAAGAACATTTAGAAAAAGATAATAATAATAATTTTTTTTTTTAAAAAAAAATGTTATGCACTCTCCATTATTTGGCTGTAAAAACATGATAAAATTTTCCAGACTAGATGACATAATAACTAACTATTGCAGAAAGTATAGTGAACTTTTAGCTAATCTTGTTGATATGTATTAAAAAATTCTACTCTTGAGTTCCTTTTGAGTTTCCTCCATCCGCCTCTTGTGGATTTTTCACTGAAATCAGGCTCACCATTAATAAATGGCAATGGCAAATTCAGTGTTACTGTCCTGCTGCCTAATGTCTATCTTTAATTTTCTACAACTTCGATACTATCCACATTCAGGGATATCTATTTACTATCATAGGATGTTTCATACTTGTTCATCAATGATCAAGCGAAACTAAAATTAAGAATTATGAAACCATATTTTATTATAGAATCAAAATGCGATTCTTTTTCATGACAGCATGATTTATTTTTCCTGAGAACTCAATCCGGTGTGTTTTAAGAATTTTTTGTTATCTGTTTGTTTATTTGTTGCCCAACAGGCAGGTGAGCAGATGAAACTTGAATATCAAAAAAAGGTGACGTCATTGAATAAGTTGAAGAGACGCAGTTCAAACACAGAAGCATTAGAGAGAATGAAAGCAGCTGTCAGTCATCTGCATACAAGATATATTGTTGACATGCAGTCCATGGACTCAACCGTGTCTGAAATTAATCGTCTCCGCGATGAACAACTCTATCCAAAACTTGTTGCTTTAGTTGATGCGTGAGTTCTTAACTTCTTAAGGCTTCTCTTTTTAGAAAGAAAGATTGTTCTCTCATATGAAGCATGTGCTGCCTTTATCATCTTACTTATAGTTCCTTTATGGATCAATTGCATAGTGCAACCTGGGCTGATTCTCGACCAGTGTCTTATTAAACTAGATTGGTGTGACGATGGTTTGTGTTGGTTATTGTTAATTGTTATGTTATGCTTATATATATATATATATATATATATATATATATATATATATATATATATATATATATATATATATATATATATATATGTTTAAACATGTGCATTTATGGAACACAGTGGCGAGGCATAATAAATGGAAACACCCGATTCAGATATTGACTTATTTGGGTGGTTGTGCAGGATGGCTACAATGTGGGAAACAATCAGAATATACAACAAGAACCAGTCTGACATTGTTGATGCTTTGAGATTTTTGGACATATCTCAATCCCCAAAAGAAACAACCGAGCACCACCATGAGCGCACACGACAGCTAGGGGGTGTCGTCCAGGAGTGGTCTGCGAATTTCAGCGAACTCATGGGCCAGCAAAAAGAATACATCAGAGCACTAAACAGCTGGTTAAAGTTGAATCTCGTCCCTATAGATACAAACTGGAAGGAGAAAGTTTCATCTCCAGGTAGACCTCAAAATCCCCTGATCCAAACGCTCCTCAACTCCTGGAACGAGTTCCTCGAAAGACTCCCAGACGAGCCAGCAAAAGCATCCATCAACAACTTTGCAGCTATAATCAAGAATATATGGCAATATCAGAAAGAGGAACTAGATCACAAGCTCAGATGTGGAGAATCCAGAAAGGAGCTCATCAGAAAAACCCGGGAATTTGAGAATTGGTATAACAAGTATATGCAGAAACGGACCCCTCATGATGATACTGATCCCGATAGAGGGGTGAGTCAAGAACACATCGCGGAGAGGCAGTTGGTCGTGGAAGCAGCCAAACAGAAACTAGAGGAAGATGAGATAGCTTATCAGAAGCAATGCATTCAAGTAAGAGAGAAGTCTCTCATGAGTCTGAAAAGCCACTTGCCTGAACTCTTCCGAGCGCTGTCGGATTTTTCCCTCGCCTCGTCGGATATGTATAGAAACCTCAGCTCGATCGCACATTCGCGCAACAGAAGCGAGGTACCATGATTCCCACTCCTTGTATTAACACCCTTATGTATCTTGCATATGTATTATTTATCCCAATAATAACCATTTTGTTGTGTTGTTGTGAAGTAGTTTCCTTTTATTTTGTATAGCATATCCATGAGATTGCAATTCATCCTTATATATGAACGACCATTCAGAAACTGTTTGATGTTTGCTTGAGTAACACTTTTTTGGTTTGTTAAAAATTTTAGTAATTATTTGTGTTGTTGTATGCATTCTGAGTTCTCAACTTATTTATAAGATATGAGATGTTTAATGGACATATTGTTCTTTTTCCTTATTAAGGAATTCTTATCAATTATATTTAATTAAGCATTGATAACTATATATCATATCCATAGGAAAAGAATACTGTTTAGTACTAGTTATGTATATATATATACTATAATACTCCATAAATTTGAGTATTAATAGTTTATTCCATGTAAAAAGAAATTATAGTAGAAAATTCTAACGATGTCAAACCCCATGTTCAATCAAAAGCACAAGCACGGAGACGTAAATTGAATTTGAAAGTTAATTACAAATAAACAAATAATATATAAACTTGTTGATTAAAGTATGATTTTGCTAAAATATAATGAATGGTACTTTAATATTATATTATGATGTATAGTATGAATCATTATAAATATAATTTAATAGTGGATCGATACATTTCAAGCACCTGTCTGGTAAACTGAACAAATAATTCAAAAAATTAATTAAATTTTTAAAATTTTTACCAGGTCTCTAGAGATAAATGACTTTAAAATACTCCATATTTAACTTGTAATTTAGGATTCTTATTTCTTAAGGCACAGCTACTATGATTGGCGTCATTGTGATTGTTCCTCCGGTTTTACGTTTCACAAGTGAAAATGGGTAAAACGAAAAGACGGCTTCAGCTCTAACTGGAGAGAATTGTATTATAAACAAAAGAGAGAACCCTAAGGTGGGGACACACTTTTGCTTCGTTTACTTAACATATAAAACGTGTATATATAGGAGTATATATATTTGTGTATATGCGCATAATTAGGATACATACATACATACATACATAATCATGACGGCGGCTGCTAAATGTTCTGATGATAGGCAGCCGCTCCTCGCCGAACCCCAACCACCGCAATACGTCATCGTTTTACCTCCCTACCCTCCTCCCCACCGCCACCGTCTCCTCCGTAAATCATGTCAGCGCTGTATATTCTGCTTCGCCACCGTCTTACTCTTCCTTATCGCCGCCGGTTACCTTCTCTGGCCCTCGCACCCTAAAATTTCCGTCGTCCGCCTCCACCTCGATCGCCTCCATTTCCATACTCGCCCCAAAGTTTCGCTGGACGCAACCTTAGACCTCACCGTGAGGATTCGGAACCAGGATTTTTACTCTTTGGACTACGATTCCTTGATCGTGGCCATTGGATACCGGGGGAAGCAGCTAGGGTATGTGACTTCCGATGGAGGTCATATCAAATCGCGCGAGAATTCGTATGTGAACGCCACGCTCCAGCTCGATCGTGTGGAGATTTTGAGCGATGTGATTTTAGTACTTGAGGATTTGGCTAAAGGAGCGATTACGTTCGATACGGAGACGGAGATCGGTGGAAAGCTTGAGGTTTTCTTCTTTGACCTGCCTCTTAAGGTAAATCTTCCTTCTGCTTGATGTCATTATATTACAATTATCTTTATATTTGTGCAATAATTTACTGCTCCTTCAATGAATGGATAGCGCGTCCTTGCTGTATCAATTTGATGCAATTTTTTTACTAGTTTTAGCTAAATAAGAACATCCAATGAAGTAATTGAAGTTCCATACTATCTCTTGTTTGTTGATCTTGCCAGATTTTGACTTAGATTCACTTGTTGACGCTCTAAACCGTGTGAAAAGGGTACTTGATTAGAAATATTTGGATAAAATATACGGAATGTTGGGCATTCATGGGATTAGATTTTTGTTGCATATGGTTTCTTTCTATTGAACGTAAATAGAACACAAAAATGTCATTATACTTATAGATTATGTATGTAGAAACGATCTGTGTGTTTCTTATATTGTAAACAATTACTGGCTTTAGTAAAATCAAGTTCTACTCGAGTTGGATTTTTAGCTTGTTTATTGCTGTGGCATAATTGAAAACATGGTCATTTCCTTAACTTGAATGTACTCAGTAGCACCAGTAAAATGTTAAAGTTCTTCTTGAGAATGCTGTATTAGGATAATTTGGATATAGATCAATATTCTATGATGGTCTTAAGGTGAGACAGTAAAGATAGAATAGAAACATAATAGCCAGGGAGTATATGTTTGAGGGTTGTTGTGATAATTCTTTCTTTGAAAATTAAGTTCATTGGGATTGTTTCTGTGAATACATTAAGGAATTAAGGCTGTTTCAACAAATACAAAGTATGTGATGTGCTGCTAGATTCTGTGTTCAGTGAATTATCTTCTTAATTGAAATCGGACTTCTTACCGGTGCTGGCATAGACTATATAAGATGGTTTTAAATCACTGGGATAATTGTATCATCCTGATAAAATGTGTTCCTCTGAATGAATACATCTTGCTATTCCATGAATGTGTATGCCTTTTGTTTATAAAATCTAGTTTTGGTGTGTTTAACTTTAATGAACTCGAAGAATGTTTGTGGACTCGGACCTGATTCGGATATTCACTCAATACCTTCCTCTGTTTGATCTTGCAGACAAAAATGAGTTGTGAAGTTACTGTAAATACACGGAACCAATCTATTTCTCGTCAAAGTTGTTACCCTGAGGTAAGCTTTTTTTACACATTTGACTAATGTTCTTACCCATTACTAATCCTCCAGTTAATGATGATCAGTGGTAGATATAAGGAATATTAATGCAACAACCATGTGCTAGAAACTCATACAATCTAGTGAATCAACACCGCAGAAACTGAAGTGAACTTATAAATCGATTGTGCTCTATGAATTTCTCTAACAACCATCTTCTCTTCGATGGATACTAATCTCTCGTTCTCATTGTTAACGAACTGCAATGTGTAACAGGTTTCTGAAGTGAGGTAGGATTGTGCAATTTTTTCCAGCATCCAGTTAAACCGGTGAGGAGAAAGCAACCATATATGTGTCCAGGTGTTAGTGTAATTTACATAATCTTGATGAAATATTTGTACAGAAAAATTGTTCCATATTCATTTTATCTTCCACTGGGATGTGAATATATATACACAGATGCACAGGTTGGTCTAATATAAGCACATGTTCTTTTTGCTGTGTCTGTAATTTATGTATCACTAGCTGAGTACATCATTGGAGGTTTTTCTTAAACTTTGTTTCATTATCTATGACTAAATGATGCATTATCATTACAATGTGAACGCTGTGGCCTTTAAAAAGGTTTTTTAATGTGAACCCTAAGGTCTCAAAGTTCGAAATTTATGGGTGCCGACTTTTCTCAATTTTGGGGTCAAATCATACTGAACATAAAGTTCGGACTTGAAATGGGTCACTACTAGTGGACGGTGGATTTTGACTTTTTCCAAATTTGTCGATCTACATATTAAATAGCTTCTGACTTTTCCTAAATTAGCTCGTCTGCTGTATAAAAAAATAAGTTTAATTACTACTCCTTCCGTCTCAGGCTAAGAGGGTCATTTTTTCATTTTGATCGTCTCACCCAAAGAGTCTTCTTTCCTTTTTTACACACATGGGACCCACACTACCCCTCTAATACAATTAAAATATGGGACTTACACTCCCACTAATACAACTACCCACTACACATTAAATAATAATACTCCTTAATCTACATGCAAAAAAGCAAATGGCCCTCTTACGCCGGGACGGAGGGAGTACTAAGCATTAATTCATTAGAAACGTGACATGTATTCTAGACAAATGTTTATAAATTAAAAGTTGAAATATAATTCATTCCCATAGTCATTACTATTAACTGAGGTGAGGTCATAATTAATTTCAAATGAAGTGATTTAGTTTACAATTTATATCAACCCATCTGAGGAGCTGAATATTATGAATTGTTTTTTAGGAGTCTGTGCTTTGTGGGCTGCACGTCAGGAAACTTAAAAGCCTTAATTTGGTTACATTAAATTTCAATTTGAATATGGGCCGGATACTTTATGTCAGCTTGTTGGGCTAGTTCTACGGATCACCATCAAACTTTTCATTTATTATGGACCACAATTTTCACACATATTTTGTAAATTACACATGAGGTGTGAAAACTATGGTGAGACGGAGGAAGTATGTGACATCTGTTATGTTATTTCTTTGAACGAGTGACAGGAGGGAGAAGGAAAATTAACCACATCCACAATGGTGGAAAAAGGTAATTTTGCATTCACAACATCGACAAACGAAGAAAAAGGAATGCTGGTATAAAATTTTAAGGGATTAATATAATAATTAAAAAAATAAAGGTATTAATTTTGAAATTAAAGAATAATTAAATCAGGTAGAATATGAATACAGGAATTTACATTTGTGTGCTATGTGTACTAGGAAAATTTATCATTAAAGGCCACATTTATTGAAATTATATTATAACGAAATCATTTTATATTTTCGTAATTAATTATTAATTTTTATTAAAAATGTTATTATTTTTTATTTACATTATAAATTATTTATAAAATAATTTATTATATTATTATCATTTTTCATTAATTCATTTCTCATTAAAATATTATTATCGGTTTTTATTTGGGTTACGGTATTCATTCTGCAGTCTTATTTCAGTTATTTGCCAAGGTACTGCGATCATTAAAGTGGTGGAGTTTGAAATTTAATAATTGAGAGGGTATTAATGAGATGAGTTGTTGAAACAATGAAACCCACGTCTAACTCCACCAAATATCTCAACTATACTCTCTTCTTATCTATTCAACTCTTTTTAAATAATGCTTCTCATTCCTATCATTATCTCTTCGTGGAATTTTACTTCTAAATAATTAATGCACTTTAAGTGTACTCATTTGATTTTTTTTCTTTCATTTCAATTTGTAATTGACAGTTCGATGACGAACCAAATGGTGAGATTCTTATGCAGATTAGACACCGTATAAATGAGATTTCGATAAAAATTTACGTTCTACATCAATGAATAAAATTTAGTCACTTGTATTATTTGACTTCATAAAAAAATGATATATCTCATGTACTATTGTAGTGTATTTTTGTGAAGTGGTTAAATTTGGAACAATACATACAAGTTTATAAGTCATCTTAGGGTGAACTCAATTTACAATTTTTTTTTTAGAATTGTGGATTATGCTTTTTTTTTATTTTATTTAATTATATATTTTAATACTCACATTTAATTTAACCATTCAAGTTTACCTTAATGACACTGATCATGAACTTATTAGTTTATTCTACGTCATTTATTTTGTTAGCCATGTCCAATTATTCTACTTTGAAATTCATTCAATTATAAACCAAGTCCAATTAGATCTAATCTCCACATTCTGTAATTTCATAATAAAACTCATTTATAGATTAAGGAAACGGGATATTTACAACATTCAAAGTAGAGTAGTACTAGTATTTATTTATTTTTATATATTTATAAGTTACAATGTATCTATAATAAAGGTAATTTTTCACCCATTTGGTAAAAATGGATACACCACAATGTTGTACACCACATTTATAGCAAGAATTGATTTTACAGTGTTTTGAAGTAAAACTCATAAAGTAAATGACAAATTTGCCCCTGGAAAGTTGTCACATGATAATATATCCTCTCACCTCTCCCAACATGTTTTATCACATAACCTAAATTGAAGACACATATAAATATTAAATACAAAGAGATGAGATATGGTAGAAAATTTCAAGAAATCATTATCTTCTCCACTATATATAAAAACCCTACTCCCACAAGTTGCACATTCTTCCCACAAAAAAGTATAAACACCAAGTATATATGTATCATTGGCTAGAGATCTTGATCAAGAATGGATCATGATCAAGAACAATGGTGCCATGAGGGCATTGTGTGCTGGCCCGCGAGCTACTCGTGCCGGAAATACGACCGTTTCGTGTCAACGAAGACAAAAGATCCCATTTGGAGACAGATATGGAGGAAGTACTTCAAGATTAAAGAGAAGAAAAGAATGTTTCATTGTTCAAATTCAATGAAGTTTACTTATGATCCATATTCTTATGCTCAAAACTTTGATGATCATGAGGGCTCTTTGTGGGGCGATCAAGAAGATCGAGATCATCGTTCGTTTTCAGCTCGTTTTGCAGTTCCATCAAGAATCGTTGATAAAGAAAGAGATGATGTTGTTATTTTCTTGTAATTTATGGTATTTTTAGGTTAATGACAATGTGTTAATTCTTAGTTATGTGAATTTGGTTGCATTAATGGGTTTTTAATTTTTAGTCAAATTTAATTCTTGTTGATGTTTATCTTTCTGTCTTGATTTACAAGTAAAGGGAGATGCTTTAGGGGTTTCTTTTTTCTTGATTGAATCTGCACTCTCTTTATTGACTTTTTTTCTTAAATGTTGAAGCACCAGACAAATGGAATCCACGTTATATCTTTTTCACTTTCTCAGATTTATTTATTTTATATTAATTAATTTATGTATGCAGTAGTAATATAGAGTCCTGAAATATTGTTACCTTAAATTGTTTTATTTTATTTTTTTTAAAACAAATTGAGAATGTAAAGAAAATCTGTTGTCTTCTTTTTTTTTTTTTTTTAATATGAGTGAGTGTGAGAGCAATTTACTAATTTTTGGTACAAAGGAAACAATTTGGCATTTTGGATATTTTTTTAGGTAATCTTTTATTGAACCTCTATGGCTCTATCACATTTTATTACCTCAAATATTATTTTTTTATCAATCTTAGAAAAACTCATTCTGAGTGGTCTCGTTTGTTGTCTATTAAATTCAACTATCTGCATTTTTCATTAATACGCTAGTCGCATATACTATTAATCGTAAAATAATTTATAATGCTAAAATCATTTAATATTATTAATTTTCATGTTGCAACCTAAAGATCAAACGAACCGTATTTAAAGATTTCAACAACTGAATTAGGTGGGGGAATCAAATTGCTAGATTTCCATATAATAAGTAATAAATTTCATAAAGAATTGAACCAATATTGATGGGTCCATTTGTAATTATGTATAATGTACAATGGACTAGAGAGTGAATTCTGCTGCAATATTTGACTTTAACTGCTGACACTCTATTAATTAATAATAATTAACGGTAAAGAATATTTATATTATATTTTTATTTATATTTACCTACAATTTAAATTTTTAATTTGAGTTACTCTTATAAAAACCATATCACACTAGCCAATTATCAAAGTATGATTGAAGGTAGGTATGATGCACACCGAACTAACTGTCTTTTACTCTTAATTATTTTGGAATTTTATGTTGTTGACATTTTTAATGTCGAAGGGAATCTATTTAATTAATTCTTTGAAGCAATTAATAAGTATAAAAGCTTTTTTCAAATAAAAAATAATAAATAAATAAAACTGGCAACACACAAAGAACACGTATTGAGAGGAACTAGTCATGTTATGAACCATCAAATGTGAAAGTAAGTTGTCAGCGTGTGAGGAATGATCCAATGAATTCATACAAAAAAACTAATTAATATTATCAAAAACCTTTAAAATGATAATATTCTTGGATTTTAAATTTTTGGATACTTATGTAACTATATATTAGCCTTTTTTTTGGGTAATATTACTAAAATGACCTTTTGGAAAAGCCACTCACATTACAATTAGAACTAGTACTCTTTGATATTCTACTGGGAATAAAGTTTGTAGCATAGTGTTGAAATGTGCAATGTGGATGGACCACATTGTGAGGCCTCAAAACCTAGAAATTATGATGGGCCAACATTCTTGTTGGGCCCTCCATTTCTGACCACACCACTATCTTAATTATGCTTTCTCCCTACCCTTAATATCCATATATAACAATCTCTAATTATTTGTATCCATATGTTCAAAATTGTAGATATAGACACTAGTAAATGAATAAAAATATACAATACAATACAGAATATTACAGCTACCCTAATGTTTTAGGGTATCAAGCATGCCTCTAGAGTGAAAGATTGTCATTAATGTAATGTCTCTAATTTGAATATATACATGAAGACTAACACATCCAAATGTATTTTATCAATGGGCACTCTATTGTGAGATGAATTGTAAAACTGATTCGTCCATTATTAACGAGCTTTCTTTTCCATTGAAACCAATGGTAGTATGATCATTATATAAATAGAGTATACTTATTGATAGTTAAAATATGTTTATATTGAATCATACTTTAAAACGTACTTTAACTACCAATAAGCATATTTTACATAATATAACAATTATACGTCTCACATGAGACTCTATCTTTATCGAATATAATATATTAAAGAAAGAGTAAAAATAATAATTATGATAATAAAGGTATAGCCGCTTTACTGCTGTGCTAAATCCTTATCATCCCAGTAACTGAGTATTGTATGTATCAAATGCCATTGGCAGCAAATCCAGTACCTATATTAATGCAGTTAGCTGTCATTGTCAGAAATCAAGAAAATTGATTTCATCTTCTTCTTGATAATGCTCAACCAATCTTCACTGTTTGTTAGAATTTTTCACACACAAGTGGTTATAAGTACTAATACAGATCACAGTAATCGAAAGCCCGATTCTCTATTCTTATATTATATCATATATTTTATCCCGTCACGCACGTATTAAATGACATAATAACATAAAAACCTTAGTAATTAATCAAATGTTATTCATTTCTAAAAAATAAGATCACTCTCTCTCTCTCTCACTTTATCTATTTCACTGTGAAGAAAGTGATGCATCCCAAACACAATAAAAGAAAAACTCACTATTTTCCTACACAACACTATCTTCTCAAACACATACTTATGTAGCATCTAAACTGGAAACTAAGTACATGGACCAATGTGTGCTATCATTTTTAACATTAATGCTTGCCGGGATCATCCGGTCCAAGTCCTTCGCATTCGTCCCGTTTAAAATCAATGATGTCTGGTTACTCACCAAGAAGTTTTTCCAATCATAAATGAGGCTTCAGTACAGCAAACATTTACAATCCTTAACTATTAAACTATGTTTGTGTAGAACAAAACTCCAACTTGTACTTATGTATCAAATTTCTCTGTCTCAACAACTTTCAAGATTACGTCAAGTTATTGGCTGCTACGTGGCATTTACAGCTAGGAAGATCTTCTCTGCATAAGGGGAACCATCACAACATTATACAATTCAAAATTATGAGGAAGTAAATATAAAATTTTGACACTTAGGATGATTAAATGAAATATAACTTCAAACCAAAGCAATCTAACCATTTTGGGCCTTTGGCATGTAACAAGACAGAAAAGGTGGCCTCTATAAAAATTAAAGTTTTGTCTTTTCGTTAAGCATGCTGTGTTCTATAGAATTTGGGAGATCACGAGCATATGATAATCTCAAGTAAGCTTCATCATGTGCTCGAGATAGTGGATCACTTGATCTTCAGTGGATTTGAAAATCATCACTTTATTGATTTGAATAAGTGGCTATATCCAAATTTTTCATAATTTAAACAGTTAAATGTTGGAGAAAATAATACATACCTTATGAATCTTTCACCAGTACAAGGATCACTACACCAGAGAAAGGCCACATATGACGATTGCCAAATACAAACTGCAATCGATGAACACAGCACGAAGCCCCTGATGCATCATCAATCCAAATTCCAACAACTTAACAGCACCATCCCAATTCTGAATATCTTCTTCACTCTTCACCTCTTTATCCTCCTCTTTCCCTTGTGAGTAAAGGGCCAATCTTGCACTCACTATCAACACATCTGTTAGTAACACTGCGTAGAGAGGCCTATAAGCAATGAGACTCTTTGACGTTATCAGTTTGTGGGGAAGATTAACGTGAGATAGAACAACGAGTACTGCTATCACGAATGAGCAGAGAACGCGTGTCCTCTCCGAGGATATGATGCTGAAATGTATCTCTCTTGCAGAGATTGAACTCAGATGGTATTCAAATGGCTTCTCTGGAAATTTTGGATCCTTCGAAGAGTTGGATACGCTTGTGGTGATCAGTGCTGATTGTGCTCCATTCTGGAATTCTGGTTTCTCTCTATTAGTAACATCCTCATCATTATCATGATAATCTCCACCTTCAAATTAAAACAAGTTAAAGAAAATACAAAATCATGACAATTTGCAGTGCATATTGCACAACTTGAACAACACACATTTTAATAATATGAAGCTAAGGATACAATACATTGAATTAAATCCAATTTGAAGTGAAAACACTTTGATTTTCTAGCTCATCACGAACTGTTGGTGGTGTGTGGACTATCATCTCTGAGATCCCATCATTGCAACTAATGTATAAGACAACGCAGTAATCAAATTACGTAATGACCAATAATATTGAAAAACAAAAAAACAGCAATCAACACCATAAAAGTATAGCTGCTTTTCAATATGCTCAGATTTTTGCCTCAACTATTATGCAAAAAGGCCATTGCTATCCTCACGTCGAACTTCTACTCAAATGAATCACTTCAAGCTCTTTAACTCACATGAATACGTATACATCATGAATGATATTTATTCATGTTTCATTATGGTTGTATCATTTTCATTTCAATGGCTAGTAGCTATACAAAGGTTTAAAACACCACATTTCAACTCCCATGTATACTAATCATGTGATTCTATCTGTGCAACCATTAACAACATCAAATTATGAGATGAAATGCTGTTCAGATCAGAGTATATAGCCCCAATAAAACAAGTCCAACATGAATGATTAACATTATGAGTTTACCACAAGGCCAACATGAATGATTAACATTATGAGTTTACCAAAACTCATCAAATCAGTATGAATACAAAAAAAATACGTCATTAATCATCCATGCAAATCAATCAGGATCCATCATGATGAACACAAAACCACATAATTCACGAATTAACTCCAATTTTATTTCTAAAGAAGAAAGAAATGATCAATAGATTAAAAATGGATGAATTTTGTAATCATTCCGATTAAATTAAAGCACGCACCATGAGGATACTGTTGAAGAAACGCTTTGTCATTTTCGACCACAACAGGTTCCGAGGAGGAGCGGGCGTGCTGCGCGGCTGGTAAATGATCTCTGCAAGGGTTGGAAAATGAAGAAGATTTGGGGTAATTCGGGTCGAGATTGTGGATCCGGCCCGTTATCAGTGCAATGCGATCCGTCTCTCTAGACGCTATCTTCTTCCTCCTTGTTTCTCTCTCCATTTTTGTACGTCTCCCTCGCTCTGATTTTCGATATCTGCAAATGCGATGTTTTTTTTCTCAAATTAATTAACATGAACATTTCGAATTAGGCTTTTCGGAACATCATGTCCAATGGGCTTTTCGGAACATCGTGTAATGGGCTTTCAAAATAGTCCTGCAATGGCCCAATCCAACTGAAAATAAGAGAGTGTAGATTAATGATTCTTCTAAAGTTCTAAAGCCTATTTTATTTCCTCTAATTAAAATAATATTATACACGTCATTTTCATGTGTCTTCACTAATTAAACCTCTATTAAATTATAAAAAAAAAAATAATATATCAGCAAAAAAGATGCTATTTTTTAATTAATAATAATTCCACATTCATTTAGGAATGATTGTACTATCTTTATTAATATAATGTAATTCCATTTTGAATTATTAATTGGAAGGAATCCATGACTTCAGTAAATTAATTGTAATTAGTCCAATTTATTTTAATTTGAAAAATAAAAATACAAATACTAAAACACGAATCATGCTACATTTATTTATAATTTAGATGTGAAAATAAGCAGCATGTAACGTATTTGCAACAAGCCATTAATCATGCTGAATTTCACCAAGATTTTTTTTTTTAGCATTAGATTTTTTATTTTTATTTTTTGGAGGAAAGATTGTGCAAAAGTAAGATAGAAATATATAATGAATAATCAATACGAATTACGAATTACTGTAGAAATTATGTAGCAAAGAATGCATAATAATATTACTTTGTCTTTCGCAGTCAAAAAATATCAGATTTAAATTTGGTAGGAAGAATGCAAAAGGTAGATTGAACTGATTATTTTTATTTTATCAGATTTCAAAGTAATATGGCAAAAAAATTATCCAAATATATAGATCAATTATCCTTTGGTATTACTTTTCATGCTATGAATATTAATGGTGTCTAGTTAATTTCAAAGAATTACTTAAACTAAATCACATATTTGAAATTTAAAAAAAAAAAGTTCCTTTATAATATTTTTTTCTAAAGGTTAAATATTGAAGTACATTTATTAGTACTATATATTAAACTAATAAACAACAATTGAATGAATTTACTCTGAACATCCAATGAGTAGATACATATAGCTATAAACGTTTATGAAACATAATTCACATAATATTTTGGCTAATTAAAAAAAATAAGATAAAGAGGACACAAATATTTAATTCTTGCAACCAGTCATCATTAAAAAAATGCACCTTCTAATAAAATATCATCCATGTAATAATTGTACTCTTTAAGTAACCAAATTAAGTTTCAGCTACCACATTATAAATAAAATACATTAATCCAAAATAACAAATTAAATATTTTTTTGTTGGTGAGAGTACTAATGCAATAACCAAATAAATTGTACGCAATTTTAAAATTCAATTTTTTTTCATCTGTCTATATAATTACTTTTAATTAAAAAATGATTTTGACAATTTCCACAATTTATCTCATGTAATAGAGATTTTCTCCATAAAATAGATATTCATAATTGTAATTGATAGAAAGTGAAAAGGAGCAAGTAATAAAAATTTTAAGAGAGATAAGAAACAGTAAATATTGTCATTATGAAGACTTACCTATCACTATTTATGGTACATATACAAATAAAACGTATCTATTATTAATTACAAAATTTAATGCCTATTCCTAAGTTTATATTACATTTTTTTTAAAATTAATATTTTTAATTTCACTATATATATATATGTATCAACTTCTGTTGTTGCAGATTGATTTAGTGGTTTTTATTTAGTGAAAATAAAATCAAAATAATGCCAAAAAATCAAATTCAGAAATCACTTCAAGAATGCCTCTCAAAAATCAAAATTTCCAACAAACACATCCAACTGCAACTGCGTGGCTGCAAGCACCCAAAAACGACGTCGTTCGGCGTCGGCAGTAAGGAGAAGGAAGACGACGCCGTAACGTTGTCCGACGTGGACAAGTTTCTGTTCGAGAATTTCCGATCACTCTACCAGAAGGAATACGACGAAGAAAACTCGAAGAAGAACGAACCGTCCAAAACGGCGGCGTTTCTGTTCGAATCGCCGAGGCTTCTCGATCCTCCGCCGCCGGAGAACCTCTGCCGTTCGGATCGGTTCTTCATCGCCACCGGATCTTCGAGCTCGCTCATCGTCGACGAGGTGAGCTCCTCCTCAACGTCCGCCAGGAACGATTCTTCAGCGGCGTCGGAGAAATCACCGGCGGCGAACGATACATCGGCGCCGGAGGATTTCATCGCGCTGCTGACGTACTCGCCGAGTCCGTACGAGGATTTCCGGCGATCGATGCAGGAGATGGTGGATGCGAGGATGGAGCACAATGGGAAAGTTGATTGGGAGTTTTTGGAGGAGCTTTTGTTTTGTTATTTAGATTTGAATAATAAGAAATCTTATAGGTTTATACTGCGAGCATTCGTCGATCTGATAGTGGTGTTGCGTGAGAGCTCCGGGAAGTCTCCGGTGAGCAAACCGCCGTGGAACGGCGGTGATCGGAGAAGGCAGCTTAAGTAAAGGGAAAGTGTATTAATGCATGCATGAATTTGTTTGCGTGAGTTGCTATCGAAGAAAGGAAGTGTATCTACAAATGCATCTTGTGCGCCATTTTGGTGCATTATTTTTTGTGTCATATATTATGTGATTGATATGTAAGATGGGGAAACAAATCCAACCATTGTCTCTAGGATTTAAAGATTATGGTATATTTTATTTCTCCTAAGTGTCGTCAATTTAATGTCAATTTAATGGTTTGCCACATGAAATGGTGTACCAAATTACTAGAAAATTTTAGAAAATTAAAAGAGCTTTTTTTTAATAATAAAAAAAAATAGTACGGTGACGGTGTGTATTTCAATTTACTTGTCGAACCAAATTTGGCCTAGATTTTGAAATAATCGATTAGATTCTATTTTTAATTTCAAGAATTCAGATTTTTATTAAAATTCATTTCAAACATGAATCATATCTATTCGGATTGTGATTCAACAATTTTGGTAACGAAATTTAAAATTTAAATTATACAAATCGAACTAGGTGATCTTCTGAAATCCATTGTATCGATTACTAAAAAACTTGCAATTCAAATATGATCAATGGAAATAATAAATTTCTCTCTGTCACCATTGTTCTACAATTTAATTCGGCAGTTTAAATTAAAATTGTTGATTTCAAAATTTAATTTAATTTTTTTTTTTGTTAGTAATATAATTCAGACACGCACCCTGAATATGTTTATTCACAAAGTTAAATAAGTGGTAGAATAACGTTTTAAAATATGACAAATAAGGTTAAGCATGAATATAATTTCCTTTATTTTACATTAGTATTATAAATATTAAAATTTGGACAATTATGAATTCAATATAAACTAAATATGGTATAATTAAGTGCAACAAACCAAAACATATCGAATTCAATCTATATTCAGGTGAATCACAACAATTATCTTTAAAGCTATTAAATTTCACATGAATTAAATACCGTACAATACTATTTACTTTAATTTATCTTACGAGTAATTAAGTTTGAAGTGACAAGTCGTTCCTAATGGTTGCAAATTTTGAAGTTTAGGAACAAATTATTTTAGTATAAGTGAAAACTAGTTAGGCAGAGTAGTTGGCATCAATAGAGATGTTTTGAATGGGGAGAGAGACAAACCACATCTTAAAATAACTACAGTGCCATATTTCTGTTGCCAGATACAGTAGCCACTGTGCTTGCGAGAGAGAGCGCATTTCTACCAAAGGATAAAACGTGTCGGATGCACGTGTTTTCGGATGGACGATTTCATAAACTTGTCTCTTTAATATTAAATTAAATGTTATGCCTTTTAAGTATAAAATTTTATATCCTTTCATTAAAAAAAAATCTAATCAAATATTTATTTCATTCATATTTCAGACAGACTCTTTCATAAAAAAAATACTACATACTCTTATAAATTAAAATATATAAGATTTAGAACAAATTATTATATCTAGGCGGCTTGAGTACCCCGGCGAACAAGAGACCAACCCTTCAAAAAAATTAAAATTCAAAAAAAAAAAACAAACTAGACAAATTTTAGTATGCATCACATTCTTGAGTTTTAATTGCACATCAACTTGCATTTTTATCCAAAATCAGGAACCTGTAGTAAATTTTAATGGAATCTACTACTAATCTGGAAAAAAGAACTATAATTCCAGATATAAATAGAACTGATCTTGACTCAAACTTGTTAGAATGCAATACGCAAACTTTACAAACATCATCAGAACGAGTCCCGGAGACAAGTAGTGGTACCTTCGCCCCACGAATCAAAACGATGCATCTTCTTCGGTCGATTGAGCTCTTCCTCACGAATCGGATGCAAATTTCAGCTTCTGAATGACATGGTAAATTAGAGTACAGCAAAATAATAGGAATCACTGCAAAATAGTACGGCTGAGAGGAGTTACTTACTTTAACTTCAGCAGAATCTTCATTAGTGCACACATATTGCTCGTATAGAGGACGATATTTCGCAGGAATATAATCCTTGAAACTGTCCAAAGATTAAGAAAGATGCCTTAGTTGGTATATTTATCAATGAAATGTACCTCACGAAAAATATTAAACTAAGAGGCGGATGGGGGAGGGGGGAAGGTATAAACCAAGAATGTATTTTGTTTAAGATTACAAACAACTTCATGGAACAATTATTTTATAACAATGCATGAATGGACAAGAGTAGAAGAACAAAGACGATGAGAGAAATTTTTTAATAATGATCTCATACCCATGAAGAAGAGTGAGCCTGCCAGGGAGAGAAAATAATCTTGCAATTGATTGCAGAACATGCCCTATCTTCATTTCTTTAGACTTCAGCACTTTCATAAAGCCTACGAAGTCTTTGTACTCAGCATCAGTAAGTTTTTCTCTAACCTGCAAGTTATACAGATTGCTTACGTAACTTCTTTCCCACAAATGTTATACGGAGAAAGATTCATACATAATGGTAAGGCAGAAGTCTACTTTTGCGAGGTCATTTACACATAAAATGACATGCTTAGGATACATTGAGGCGGGATTTTGTTAACTACAACCCAGAGGGGAAGGTCAAAGATCTTTACCTGGATGAGAAAGGCTGATCCTTTCGTCTCATCTTTATTGTGAGGTACATTCTGAGACATGACATCCTTGTGTTTCCCAATGTTAATCTCAACGGCTCTCCTTTCTGCAATAATTTCGTCACAGACCAACACATCTTTTTCTTCAAGATTCTGGCAGCACACATTCTCTATAACCCTTGAACTTTCTTTCTGTACTGAGTTATTAAGATGGTGAGACTTTTCAAAATGTTTTGACTGGCTAGGCATGGTTAAGAGCAATTTTGGTTTTTTCGATGTACAAGGTGCGAGTGGATCGCAAGCTGCTTCATGAAAATCTTCTGTATTTCTTGAGCCACTGCTCGAAGATTTTTTTCCAATGCTTGTCAGATTGCTCAACCGCTTCAAGTTTGAACCTTGAAGAAGCTTGTCCGATGTCAGAGATGATCGATTGGCAGGAACTACTTCCCTCAGATGGCTAGAAACACTGCTTTGTTTGACTTGTTTCCTAGAAGAAAACAAGTCCAAGAAGCTAGTCGAATCTATAGATGTTTTCTGATGATATTCCAATGAGACACCAATTACCAAAAGATTATACGAAAGGATCGTCATAAAACACTATAGAAATGAAAGTGTCACAGAGAAATTACCTGGGGAACAAGAAGCTTTTCAAGGTGAAACTGGTCCAAGGCTTGGGAGCTTTTTAATACTTTGACACTTTCTGCAATGATAAATGTACTGCTACTGAATTCTAATTATACAAAACTAATGGCTACTGAATTCTATGCATAAGAAGATTTTACCTTGATCTTCATTCTGTGTCAATTTAAGCTTCTGAGGGAGTGTTTGGGCATTTCGGAAAAACTGAGTCAGTGTGTAAACAACGTCACCAAACTTTGAGTAGGACTGCAAATACGAATTGCCAAAGCTTTAATGATAACATAAAATTCAAGAGAATGGCGAAAAAGAGAGACAATGAGGATTAGAATGAGAAAAGCCTGGAAAACAGACAAACCGCACTTTGACATGGGGTTGTATCCACAATGATATTTGGGACTGGCGATTTGCCTGCATGAACCTATTTAACAAGCAGAAAGATTATTAGATAACGGAATAGATCCTGGAGATATACAAGATTGGGGCCATAAAAGAATTATGAAAGCTACTGGATTTCATCTAGCAATGCTGCCATGTAGACACCTAAAATATAATTAAGGGACTAGGAGATGTGATATGCTCCAGGTATTGAACTATGATTGATAGTGTCTCCAGAAAGACACAACATCAAACCTAATATTTCTGGAGGCTGAATTAAATGCAGTCTCATAGATGGCAAATTAAAAAGTTTGAGTATCAACAGAAAATAAAGGAAACTATTTATTTTAGTAAATAAGAATATTCTAGGAGTTAGCTTTTCCATAGAAGTTTCAGGATCAAACATGAAATTGATGATGAAGACCACCTCTCATCGCAAAATATAATTGCTCCGTAATCATGTTGATGACGAATGACGCGACCAACAGCCTGATTTACCGCCCGTGAAGCTTGCTGAGAGTACCACTCTTCTCCCGTCAGACCCTGTCCACAGTGCTATTAGTGCATATCATGATATTGGGACATAAGAAAATATTTCTGGATATGATAAGACACATCTGTTATTTTGCTATTGCATGCTAC
The DNA here is from genome assembly GCA_023678885.1 of Pogostemon cablin. Lineage (NCBI taxonomy): Eukaryota > Viridiplantae > Streptophyta > Magnoliopsida > Lamiales > Lamiaceae > Pogostemon > Pogostemon cablin. The sequence continues at coordinate 2,804,095 of CM042961.1, forward strand.
CTTGGTTCCAGTCTTCAATAACTGTGACTGTTGATCCAAGTATTCGCGTTTAAGCCGAACCTGTCTCCAGCGATTAAAAAACAAATAAGTTCATCGATACTCATATAAAGAGATAAACAATGCAAATTAACTGAATATCACTACTTACAAAAGAAAATGAAGGTATTTTTCCTGTTTAATGTAAAAATAATAATAGCATGCCTTAGAAAAACTGTACTTAATGGATGATGTATGCCAATATCAAAAACTAAAATCAAATCAAGATCACCATAGAAAGTTATCTTCAGGCTAGAGTTCACATAAGACAAACCTTTAAAAAGCTACCCATAATAATTATGACTGTTGAAGAACATTAAAAAAGCATACTATTCACTTCTACCTCATGAAGTTCACTAGGTGAACATTGTTATTGGGACAGATGCAAGAACAGCAGGAATGATAAGACAAACCTTAGCATCAGTCAAGGTGGCAAATGGCAATCCAGTGATGACCACAGCTCTGCCAGCATGGTCAGCAAAATCCAATCCTTCACTAACCTATACACACATATATAAGATATCATGTGCACAATTTATCTAGACACAAGAAGATATGTATTTGTACACAGTATAGAACTAGGAAAAAAGGAGGGACTAAAATGTGTATTTAAAGACAAATATTAGCTAATATTTTACCGCAAAAAAAAAGGCATTTCAGCTGTAGTTAGTGATACTTACATGCTCAGGGTTACATAACGTATACATGTCAATGAATTCACTGCAGCAATATGTCACAGAATATAATATGCATGCTTTCCCTTGGGAAAATTTTATTTGTATCAACTTAATGTTGCACAATGGATATGATCTTGGAGATCCAATGCATGATTGAGCATAATAAAGCAATCAAATTTTCTAAAGCACCAACAATTAGCATACAAAATGTGCATAAGATGAAAAACTTCTCTACTGTACAGAATAACTCATACCTTGCCACGGCATACTGCAAAAAATACTGATCCAGAAGAGCAGGTGTCCTTTAACTTTGCCATATAATCCTGATTAAGGAAACAAGTACAATTTATGGAGAGAGTTAACTGAAGCACAAAAAAAAACAATTCTGCCGCTCTGGATTTCAAAAACTCACATTAATTGCCGTAGGAAAAAGTGAGGATTGCCTAGGTTCTACAACAGGTAACTTATGCTTGCATATTCTTTCCCAGATTGTGGTTGAGTTGGATAAATTTTGTTGACCCTGCATATAAGAAGCTTAATCGATAAAACAGCAATACAGGACATTCATTAACCGGATGTGAAATACTTTACCATAGTTTTCCAGCAGCTGATGCATTGCTCCAAGAGGTAGTAAGAAGGGAAGAATACAAGCAGCCCATCTGGTACAATTCGAGCAAAGTTCACTGACACAAAAAACCCCAGCCAGTGATTTTCTAATTTATTTTAACTTAGGAACTCGAGCATTGATAACAAGCCATAGACAAAAGTTGTCCACAGATAATGCACAATCACCCCACAGGCACATCAACAAAATGTCTTATTGTACAAAAGCTACACTTACCAATGGCATTGCCCAATTCCAACTTGTACTCCACAGAACCACGACTACGATATGAAGAGTTGAAAGAATAACCAGATGGCCCTACTGGTACAACTCCAGCCCATATCTGATTTCCTGATATAACATGAGGGTTCTCCAAACGGATCGGAAATTCTCTGTAACAGCATAACACTAATAAATTTTTATTCTTTGGAAGATTGCATGAAAACAGTTTAAGTTAATAACTCTAACAATTATTATCCACTCACAGCTTCAGTTCTTCTGCAAAGGAATCCATTGGTGATAATGTACCAGACGTCAAAATGATAGAACCAACACCAAGCTCGGATAAGTCTTCCAAGGCAATTCCAGGGTTAAAGCACCACCAGCTTAAAGTTCTAGAAGTCTTCCCTAATTTAGAATATTGAATAAAATTTATGTGCATCAATCACAAGCTTAAAATGTGCAAATGAGCTATCAAAAGCTTCACTTCACAAAAATTATCATACAGAACAAGATAAATAACCCATGAGTTCTTCAACAATTCATTTAATAAGTTGAAACAAATATATAATAAGACATGAAAGGCAGGTTGTGAGCTAATTGTATCAACCCATGGGTTGTAAAAAACAGTAAAATCAGAAATGAGGGAAATATAAATGTCAAATGATGTCCATCTCTTTGATGCAAACTATGTCCAAGATATACCTCGAAAAGCATTTGTAGCACTAGCTTCAACTTCTTGGACGTGAACCTGTCAAATGTCAAAGCAATTAATCACATCAGATATATCCCTCCAAAAGTTGCTGTCAACAAAATACAATTAGTTAACTGATGTCAGATATAATACAACTTACACGATAATATTGAGCATGTGAATTACAACTATCCTTGAAAATCAGGTTAAGGAAGTCGCCCATGCTTTCAAGTCGAAAAATTATTCCATTTGATTTCGCTGATCCTCCACTTTGACTAATATTTGCATCTGAGGGTAGAGTAAGAAAATTCAAATAAGAAAATATTGATAACAGAATCACCAACAAGGTTAAATTCCAGTAAAATAGAGTCTGATTTACAAAAATATCAGAGAAATCGAGGAAAATAACCAAATCAAGCAATGATTGATAGTGTTCCAATAGATTTCGGCAAATAAGTTTAGAAAATGAGCTTAAAGTAGAAAAGTTTGTAGCGGATCCTTGTTTTGAGAAAAAAATAGAAAAGTTTGTAGTGGATCCTTATTTTGAGAAAAAAAAAGAGAAGATAAAAACAATTCGATAAAGTATTTTGAAAGTTGAGGTAAACATGGAGTATATTGGCTTAAAAAATTAGCAGTCCATGAACATAAATAAACCTAAGAAGACAAGAATGGCCAGGTGAAGATAAAATTGCACATACTCCTGACAAATGATACAACAACCACACACAGATAATCACTTTTTCCTAAAGACTTGAATAATAGTTTTTTTAAAAAAAAAATAATAATGAAACAGATCTTGAGAGAGTCAATTGCAGTGACTGCTGAAAGTACCTTCTTCGAGCAGCTCACACGCTTTCTCTATGGTACCAATGAGCATGTCTGCAGTATTTTGAGTTATATTTAGCTCAGACAGTAGGTCATAAATGTACGGGCCAGACTTTGTAAAACCTAATTCTTTTGATTCAATTAGCACCTCAGCTATTCTCTTTTCAAGCTTCAAAAGAAGTGCTGCAGGAAAACCAAAAAGACAATGTGAACAAATTGGGAATAAAATGTCAGATATCATGTAAGGATAACAAAAGATTGAAATTCTAAGATCAAGTGTGACGTCCCCAAGAGAATAACATTCCAGCACATCATTATTGAAGTGGAAAATGGAAATTGAGAGAGGAAACATAAATGCAAGTACAGGATCAGTGAAATCAACATGTACCATTTCACCAAATCAGCAAAAGCTCTGCATACCTCTAAGAATAGCAAAATTATCTGGATTACAAGATACATCATTAGATGTTTCCCTCCTAGTGATGCAAAGATCAATGCAACTTTTGGCCTCCGATATACAAGCCGTCAAAAGACTTGATGAAAGGTCAAACGACGCTGCATCAGCACAAATGCTTTCCTGCATTATACAGAGAAATGTCAGCAGAAAAACTTGCTAGCAGATATTTTTTTGCACAAGCTAAGTGACAAATGTATTTAACTGCATAGAAGGATAGTGAGAATGAGAGAATTATTTGGTAAGAGCTTCAAATGACTAAATGTTTAGATGGTTTAATGACTCAAAAAAATAGCTCAGACTGCAAATACAAAGATTTGAACACTTCATACTACTTAAATTTATAATCAAGTTCAATGGATCCGTTATTATAGATTATAAATCTTTATCCGCATAACAGAAAATGATGAGGAGAAAATCAAAGGTGCCAAGCTCCCAAATCAATATCTTTATACTTACTAAGTTGTGAGCTTCATCAAAAATAAGGATGGAGCTACTCCAGTCAATTTTCAGAGATTTGCGATTGCGACGATCAATGAGATAATTGTATGGTGCAAATAAGATGTCAACATCCTTATGGAACTCCCGGGAGAGATAATAAGGGCACCTAAAGATATAGAACATGCATCATTTCAAGTTCAACTTCAACAACTTTCTGGTGTATATAAATATTATTATCAGAAACATACGGTCCCATGCTTCTTCCAATATTAACCAGGTCCTCTATATCAATTGGATCATCTCCAATGCTAGGATTCAACTTCACAAATTCTACATTAGACAAAAAAGGAAGTGATATGTATGAAACAACATAGTATTTATTTAAAAGCATCATAGACACTTATTACCGTAAACAATGGCCTTAAGTATGTAATAATCAATTGGAATTATTCATCATTTCAACATCATAAAAGAGGATAGCGATAATATATTAATCTTAACCATGAGATTCATAAGATGAGTGTTTTGCACATTGCAAATACCACCAAAAGAAAGCACATACCTGTAACACGAGAGAAATTAGCACAATATCGCTTGGTACGTTTTTTGCACAGAGCGTGGCAAGCGTTTGTCTGAGCCCTTCCCTGAAGTAAACTCACTTCTTCATGAATGCACAATTGCTCTCGAGATCCCAACACCCCCATTTTGGGCCTAAAATTTATTATATTAGCTCATTATGTACTGTATCATTGTGAAAATTCAACCACATCCACATGAAATGCACTCGTCATTCCACAAATACATCTTAGGTTTACCTTATGAAACCAGTATATTTAACAGACACAGGTGTGACAAGAAGTAGGCTAGTAGCAGAGTAAGTACAAAAGCTTAGCATAAATACACAAGAAAAATGGAAAGAAAAAGAAATCAAAAGAACAGAAATCAAAACCAATAAACATCAATCTGCAGTCAGAAAATATTTGAGGATGTGGATTTTTGCTATTTAAGAATTCGTACCATATTTAATGGAAATAAAGAAGAGTCTCCATAATTATTTCATAAATTTTCTGATATACATATATCAGGTCTCTCATCAACCATGCAGATGACATGAATATTTGTGAACTTCAATTCTTAGAACCCATGTACACACATGAAAGCCATCCTCCATAGATATCCCTAAGCATCAGATCTATAAGCCTCAAAAGGGAAATTTTCTAAGCATTACCCACACAAATGCACCAAATATTTTCACAGGGAGACGGAGCATAGGAAGAAAGAGTGCAAGAAAGAATTACCGCTTAATGCTATACAATCTGAATGTAATTCAAAGAAGATCAGGTTGAAACAGACATCAGAAACTGGAGTAGTAAAGATGTGACAGACCTGACCTGTAATTGGACCTCTTTAGCTCTTGAATCACTTGCTTAATCTGGCTGTGGGTGCGCGATGTATAAATTATTTTGGGGAATTTAGAAGATTGAGATTGTGGCAGGTCTTCATCTGAATGTTGACTTCCTCTAATGTTACTTCGTTCACTCCGACCTCTGGAAAATTCACCCAAACTTTTCCTCCAAGCTAATGTAGCACACAAAAGACATAATGTCTTTCCAGTTCCAGTGGGGCTCTCCAATAGAGCATTACATTTCTGCCAGCATAGATAATAAACTGAATTAAGTTCATGTTGATGATTGCTAACTGGAATTTTCAAGATTATGAATTGCTTGATTGCTATCGACAGTCCTCAAATAAAAGGGACCCACGACAACGTATCATGAAACAAGTTACAGGGAATTATCAAATTGAGCAATATCACCACCAACTACTCGTATATGAAACTGATATGCTGGTGATAAAGCCCCCATTCCAGCAATTGTTTCACATTCCGAATAACACGCACTTAATGTTTTAAGAAACTCGTACTCCACTTTACTCAAGTGTTTTTTAGAGAAGACTAAAATATGCACATCGCTGATTACTTTACTACAAAGCAAGTTCACGTAGAAATGGCGAGTATAAAACTAAACTAAAGATTGTCAAGAAAGGTTTTTATTTACCAACTAAACTACATGAATGATTACAAGTAGACATTTGTATTTACATTAGCATGAAATGTGATGGGCAATTCAACTGCATATGAATGTGCATACAGCCTAATAATTATCCGGCCATCGAGATACAGATATGTTTACTCCAATACAACTAATCAGTAGAAGGCCCATAAGTAAAACTGAAAACAAATAAAAAATGTAGAAGCTTCATACGTTTTGAAGAGAGACTATGACTTTTTCCATGTAAACAATCTGGCAATCGTACGCCTCGTAAGGGAAATCGACATCGATACCCCTGATATTGTAAATCGGCATAATGAAATCAAACAGATTTCGACTGCAGAAATTCAATGGCAGATTGTAGTGGTTTATACCCTAGTTCTAGTTTATGTTCCCCTGTTTTCCCGCCATTTCTTGCAATATACACGCAAACGACACCGTTAGTGTCAAGTGTCAACCCCATGAGTAATGACTAGGACACCTTTCTAATATGTTTTCTATAAATTTTGTGGTAATGTGATTTAAAATTAAATTAAACTATATTTTAGTAATCTTCTCATATATTACTCCCTCCATCCATAATTGTTGTCGTAGTTACTATAGACACGAAGTTTAAGAAAAGTTGCTTTTTAACCAACTTTATTGATTTTTTAGGGGTATTGTGGTATTTTTAAGTAATAAATAAATTATAAAGTATGTTATGTGTGTTAGGTGGGAGCGGTATTTTTGAAATTAAGATAACTTTTGAGGTTGTTGGTTGATGTAAAATTTCTATTTTTTGGTGTGACAGTTATTGTGGGACGAATGAAATGAAAAGTAAGACAATTATTATGGGACGGAGGGAGTAAAATAAAATAATTTTTTCAATTTAAATTTTCAAAATTTGAGTTGACAAGTTTAGGTTTATTGAATATTTATGACATTTTAAAAAATGTGAGATGACTTATTATTATTGATTTGAAATATTTATTTTGTACCCTATTTTTATTATTTTTAACAAGTAAAATAATTTTTTTAAATAGAATTAAAATATGTAAGCTGTCAAGTTTAAGTGTATTTGGTATTTTATGATTTCTCTTAAATTGTGAGATGACAACGTTTAATTGGTTGTTTGATTGACAGACTCGTTTTTTTTTTGCTGAAAGTTTAATTAATGTTGAAAATTATATATTGAAATTTTTATTTTAACGTTAGTTTAAGTTTATATTTCTCATTAGCCCAACTTATATTGGTACATCTAAGTAATTTGTTTGATCCATTAATATCTAATTTTTTTGTTTTAATAACTTAGATTACAATGTAAGACTTAATGTTGGGATAAGCAGATCCCCATTTATTCCTAAGGGACAAATAAAGAAGAACATAAAAAGCACAACACAAGAATTTACGTGAAAAACTCCAAAATCAGAGAAAATCACGAACCGAAAAATTTATACAATCACACATAATTTCTCTCTCCCGACCCCAATCCCTACACTCTTACAAATCTTTGACTAATTCACACCATTCTCCCCATTCTTACAACCGATAATCCAAGAAAGAAATTTTAACTAGAATCAAACAAAAAGATTAAAGTGTACTTGATTGGTGTACTTGACATCAAGTCCGAGGGCCTCCTTATATATCACCAGGAATCCCTCTCCCTTTGCTCTCCTTTCCGATGTGGGACAAAAACAAAGGAATAATTCCTTCTTTATTCTTGATAAAAATCCAACAATCTCTACCTTCTCAAAATAAAAGAAGACACATTGTCTTCACCGACAATCCATTTTCAATCCCGATAATACATTAGAATTAACCATTCTAAGAATTCTTGTCTTCACCGACAATCCATTCTCAACCCCGAGAATCCTACTCCACCATATGAGTAGACCACTTAGAATCATACATCCTAAGATTTTCCTGAGGCACATATCGAAAACACCTGCTGATATTTATGGTGTTACTTCCAGCACTTGACTACCCCTGGAAGTCCATCAGCCATCGATATACATCCACCACACAACCTACATCACCTGCCAAGTCAATGTCTGTGTGCAAACTTGTGGACCAGCTAATATTATTACACTTTTTCCATGACAACTGAACATGTCATAAGGATCCCCAATAATATTAACTCAACATTTGGAACTGTTGCCGCACCATCTCCTCCATGACCAGTAACGTCACCATTGCTCCACCGTAAGCAATTACCGTGCCATTGCTCCTCCGCAATTACCGCACCATTGCTACACCTTGAGCAAAAACCGTCATTGTACTGACATGGCGTCGCTGCCTTTTACAGCCAAGCTACACCAGGTTTGTACGAACCCCCTTTTCCTACTAAAAGTGTCGTCACTTGAAGCCGATTCCAACCCTCCGGAATCCACGATGCTTTCCCACTTGTCAGTCCGCTACTCTTTACCGATCTAGCGCTACCGATACCAAATACCATATCGTCATTTTTTCCGTTGAATCGCCGCTTCCCCACGCCACCATTCATTACCGGAAAACTCGTTCCTTTCAAACCTTCTTGAGCCGACATCCATGAAAAATCTCATGCCGTTGTTAAGCCAACTCCACCACTGGGAGTCCCAGCAATTCACATTGTTACAGGTCAAAAAACTGCTGTCCCGCAAATCCTACCCCTTGTCACGCCACTGTCACCACAGTCCGGTGCATTTCACCGCAAGAAAGGAGATGCCACCGCATCCGGCTGATCTTTTTACCTCCTTGTGCCACCAGTTTTTCCCACTTATTTCATGCCACCTTTAGCCTAATGAATAACCCTCTTCCTCTCATAAAGTCTTTTCTGATGTGGAAGGTCAGACTGTGCTGCAACCACAGAGCATACTAAGAACTTTACAAGCTCCCGAACCGGGCTCTAATACCACTTATTGGGATAAGCATATCCCCATTCATTCATAAGGGACAAATAAAGAAGAACATAAAAAGTACAATACAATAATTTACGCAGAAAACTCCAAAATTGGAGAAAAACCAATGATCGAGAAAATACTACTATGTGAAAATTTTGTACAATCACACAGAATTTATCTCTCTCTCTATTGACATCAATCCATACACTCTTACAAATCTTTGACTAATTCACACATTTCGCCCCATTCTCACAACCGATAATTCAAGAAAGGAATTTTAACTATAATCAAACACAAAGATTAAAGTATACTTGATTGGTGCACTTGACATCAAGTACGAGGGCCTCCTTATATATCACCAGGAATCCCTCCCCATTTGCTCTCCTTTCCGATGTGGGACAAAAGCAAAGGAAAAATTCCTTCTTTTATTCTTGACAAAAATCCAACACTTAAATGTTGGTGATGTAAATGGAGGTAAATAATATCTATTCCACTTTTAAAATGACTAATGTAAATACGATTACTAAGAATTATAGCTACACATTTATCGTTGTTTAATGACAAAGTGCATATCATTTAATTTAGTTATGTTTACGTAAAGATTGATAGAGAGAAAATTTTATGTTTATGTTTATCACCTCCTTATTAGTTTGTTTATGTGATTATTTGTGTATAAGTGAAGAATAGCTTACAATATATTAAAGTTAAATAAATATAAAATGCGTGTTTTTCACTTTATTTTTTATATTTTAAGGCATTTTTTTGCTTGGTCAATTGTACTTTCAATTATTCCAATGTATATGATTAAATTCTTTTTAAAAAACATAGATTTTAAAATAGTAAATAAATAATAAATACGATAATCCGCGTTGCAGGTAGGCATGATTTATTTATAATATATTCCCCTTCAACCCCGTTATAATAGTTATTTTTTTTACATAATATTAAAAAATATAAGTATTTTAATGTGTATTAGCGTACGAGATAAAATATTTAGTAAACACTTATGTTACGTAAACTGGGTTCACATGTAAACTATGTTTTCAACTATTACTTTTTTATACATGAAAAATTACTCTTTAAAGATATAAATTATTACTTTTTTTAAATTGAAAAATTACTCTTTAAAGATATAAATTATTACTTTTTTTAAATAAAAACACTACTCTTCAAATTATATATTATTATAAATCCTGACTTTTGGACTACTCTTTAGTGCATAAAAAAAAGTGAATCCGATTCACATTAACTCACTCATAGTATATTAATTCATGTTGTGTAGTTGTATTAATATGGTAAATAGGTTCAATAAAGATATATGAATTGTTTTTGGGTGAGTCTCATATACTAAAAAAAGAAAATGTAAGATGAAACGTCCAAATTTAAAATACATATACTAAGGACAAGATGAAGGGAGTAATTATTTATTTTTTACACTTAAATTGTTATTTTTATGTTAACTAAATATTACCCATCGTGCGTTGCACGAAAATAATTAAAGTATATTACAATTATACTTTTATATTTAATTTTTTTATTTTAACCATAGCATATATATCTATATATATAATTATTTATTTATTTATATAACATAACATAATTTTATATTTATCAATTAAATCGCATTGTTTATACGCTTATTTTTTATAACATTAAATTTGATTCGGTATTCAAGATAAATAGACTATATATTAACTTTCAAATATTAATTTTTTTAATTTTTTAATTTTTTTAATTTAATTGATATCTATTTATTTTAAAAAAATAGACATAATCTCTCTTTAAAACTCAATTATTATTTTCTAAGAAAGATATAGTATACTATAATTTACATTTTATTTTTAATTGAATAACATATGGATAAAATAAAATATAAAATATTACTCCCTCCGTCCATCCTCAATGTATCCATTTACTTTTTGCACGTGGATTAAGGAGTATTATTATTTTATGTGTAGTAGGTAGTTGCATTAGTGGAGGGTGTGGTCCCATATTTTATTTGTATTAGTGGAGGGTGTGGGTCTCATAATCCAAAAAGGAAAATGGATAGATTAAGAATGAACGACCCAAAATGGTAAAATTGATAGATTGACAGTGGACGAAGAGAGTATTTGATATAATAAATTATAAATATTAAAATAATATTTATGGAGACGATCCTAATAAAAATAAAATTGAAAGAAAAATTAAAATAAATCACAGAAATTTCGAAAATAAATTTCATACATTAATCCTAAATATTTAATTAAAAGAATATTTATAAAGCGATACTAATGAAAATATAATTGCTTTGAATCTCCGATTCTAAAATTTATGAAATTAATTATTGATTATCCAAATTCATCACTCCTCTAGAACTTTTTCTTTTATGATTGAAGCTACAAATAAGATCAAATAAAAATAAGAACAATAATATTTAAAAAATATAAAAAACAGATTTTATAAAATATAAATAAAACAATAAAAACGAAGAAAAATCATAAATCATAAGATAAATGAATCTGAAAGGAGAATGATTAAATACCTCGAAGGATATATATATATATATATATATATATATATATATATATATATATATATATATATATATATACCTCAAAGGAGAATGATTGAATCTGAAAATAAGATTAAATAAAAATATAAAAGATAAAATAAATTAAAGTATAAAAATAGAATTTATAAAATTATAAAGAAAACATTCTGAAATTAATTATGGATTGTCCAAATTCATCACTCCAAACATTGATGACTTTTATAAAATAGGGTTTATAGAATATAAAGAAAATACAAAAAAACAAAGAAGAAAAATATAAATCTTAAGATAAACGAAAAATAAAAAAGAAGAATGATATCTCAAATGGAATTATTGAACCTGAAAATAAGATCAAATAAAAGTATAAAAGATAAAATAAATTAAATTATATAAATAATATATATAAAATTATAAAGAAAATACAAAAATCATAGAGTAATGAAAATAAGATAACAAAAACTAAAAAGGAAGAATGATACTTCAAATGAGAATGATTGAACCTGCATATAACATGAATTATGAGAATAATTGAACATAAAAATAAGATCAAATAAAAGTATAAAAGATTAAATAAATTAAAGTATATAAATAGGGTTTATAGAATTATAAATAAAATAAAAAAATCGAAGAGAAAAAAAATATATAACAAAAAAAAAGAATGATACCTCAGAGAATGATTGAACATGCATATTAGATCAAATCAAAGTAAAGTATAAAAGACAAAACAAATCAAAGTAAATTAGAAATAGTATGAAAGTGAAATAGAGAAGAAAAAGAAAGAAGAAAAAAAAAATAGAGTAAGGATTTGATTAGGTAATGAAAATGTTTATATAGAATTATTTGAAAGAATGAATGATCGTGATTGAAAGCAATCAACGCCGCAAGAAAAAAGTGAAAAATTACCAAAGATACCGTTGAAAGATTTGATATTATTAAAATTAGTATAAATAATTTATTAAATTATTAGCATAAATATTATTTATTTGCCAATAATATTTTTCATATTTATCAAATTTATATTGTTAATTAAAAAATAAATAAATAATTTATTATTAGCATAAATAGGATCCATGATTGAGATCAAAAGTAATAGACGGTTAAGATTAAAATTGAATGAAGACTAAATTTACTAAAATTGAGAAGATGGTGAAAAATTAAAGATAAAAATAGATACTAAGTTTGTTTTTATATATGTATATATAAATTAAGTATATATTAATTTAAAAATTAATCAAATATGTCAAAAATATTTTACATATTTACCAAATTTATAGTATAAAATAAAAAGTAAATTTTAAATAATAAAATCTATTATTAGTATAATTAAATTTTATGATTGAAATCAAAAGAATTAATTGGACGGTCAAGATTAAAATTGAATTATTTCTAAATAAAGTAAAATTGAAAAAAAAATTGAAAATAAAAGTGAAAATTTAGGTTTGTTTTTATATATATGTATAGATAGATTATAATTATAATACATATAATATTTATTTATTTAAATTTATGTATTTTATAAATAAAATGTTAATTATTTATATAACATTATGTGTTATTGCTAATTTGGAGTATATATTTTAATTTTAGATATCTGTCAATATTTGTGAAAAATGATAGATAATTTCTTCTTTAATTAAGTATAATAGAATGTATTTGTTATATATTTTAATTTTAGATATTTGATATCTGTCAATAGTTATGAAAAATGAAGAGAATTTCTTCTTTAATTAGTCTGGTGCAATATATTTATGAATGGATATTAAAGAAACATTAAAGTAAATTTGAGTACAAAATTTGACATTACAGTAAATTTGAGTAAAAAAATTGTTTTTATGTAAATTGCGTATATTAAAAAAAATTATTTTTATTATAGGTAAATGGTGATAGTAAAAAAAAAAAAACTGCAGTAACTTTGAGCGACTAGGCCATAAATCCCACATTGCATATAAAAACCCTAAAACACGGCCCAACATTTTGATTTTGATGAAGCAGCACCAAGTATATTTTCATAGATACGTTTGGACCACTGGGCCAACTTTTCTTTTCCACAATTTCCCTTTATCCTTTTTCATTTAAAAAAATATAAATATATAAATATAAATATACATATTAAATTAATTTCCAAATTTACCACGCAAACCCTCGTTCCTTCTGTCTCTTATAAACCCTATTTCTCCACTACTTATAGACATTTTGTTGCCTGATAATAATTAATTACCTACTTATTTTATTCTCCGTTTCTCCCTCTAACTTCACCGCTGTTTCTAGGCAGGAGAATTCCTGAGAATCATCTGAGCGGTGCTCTCGATCTGTTTTGAGGTGATTTATGCTTTTGAATCCCGAACGATGATATATATTCATGACGATGTTCAGATCTAATCAGAGTTTAAATTTTCGTTGTTGTTTGATCTTGTCTTTTAGTTTTATTTCATTGATTTGTGTGTTGAGAGTGTGGATTCTAATTTTTGAAAATTTTCTATTGTAATTCGATGGATTTGATCGATATATGTAGGAGTATATATTTTTTGGCATTAATTTTAGTGGTTTCGATTTTGCTTTTTAGGTTCTGTAGTTGGAGTTTGTCATCATTGCTTCCAGGTGTTGAAAGTTTACTAGAATTTATTGTGTAGTGACATTGCTTCTCGATGTAACGACATCTATTTACGTGAACTCTGTTCTTTCACTTCGTAGGACCTATATTCGAGTATTGTTTATGTAGCCTTAATTGTGTTTTAAGGCACGTTTGCTGTACAATTGTGAAGTGTGATTGGGCCTCTTTTGGAAAATTTGAAATCAAATTTACTAAATATTCACTATGCTGTGTTTCCTTATTAGATCACTCTACTGGATTTCTCAAATAATGAAGGAAGGGTTCTTGTTGTATGGAATACAATTTGATGTTTATGTCTTCTGATCAAATGTTTCAGGTAATTTAGTACCTCATAGCTCAGTGACTTTTCACCACGCTAAATATTTAAGCAAGCATGAGTGTGGTTGGTTTTGATGTTGGGAATGAAAGCTGCGTTGTTGCTGTTGCAAGGCAAAGAGGTATCGATGTTGTACTTAATGATGAGTCTAAGCGAGAAACTCCTGCTCTTGTGTGCTTTGGCGATAAGCAGAGGTTCCTTGGAACAGCAGGAGCTGCATCAAGTTTGATGAATCCAAAAAATACAATTTCTCAAATTAAACGATTTATTGGACGCAAGTTTTCGGATCCTGAGTTGCAGCGTGATCTCAAATCGCTGCCATTTTTGGTGACAGAAGGTCCTGATGGATATCCTTTAATCCATGCTCGGTATTTGGGAGAAAATAGGGCATTTACGCCTACTCAGGTTTTGGGAATGGTACTTTCCAATTTGAAGACTATCGCTGAAACTAACTTAAATGCAGCAGTTGTGGATTGTTGCATTGGAATACCTGTTTATTTTACTGACCTGCAAAGGAGAGCTGTGATAGATGCTGCGACCATAGCTGGTTTGCACCCTCTTCACCTCATTCATGAGACAACAGCTACAGCCTTAGCTTATGGTATTTACAAGACTGAATTACCTGAAAATGAACCAATGAATGTTGCTTTTGTTGACATTGGCCATGCAAGCATGCAAGTTTGTATTGCTGCTTTCAAGAGAGGTCAGCTAAAGATTTTGGCTCATTCTTTTGATCGGTCTTTAGGAGGAAGGGATTTTGATGAAGTGCTTTTTCAGCATTTTGCTGCAAAATTTAAGGAAGAATATAAGATTGATGTTTATCAAAATGCTAAGGCCTGCCTAAGGTTGCGTGCTGCATGTGAGAAGTTGAAGAAGGTTCTGAGTGCAAATCCAGAGGCACCTCTGAACATTGAGTGCTTAATTGATGAAAAGGATGTCAGGAGTATGATTAAGAGAGAAGAGTTTGAGGCAATTAGTATCCCTATATTAGAACGTGTGAAAAAGCCTGTAGAGAAGGCTCTTGCTGAAACTGGACTCAGTATTGAGAATATACATTCTGTTGAAGTTGTTGGATCAAGCTCTCGAGTTCCGGCTATTATGAAAATTTTGACCGAGTTCTTTGGAAAGGAACCTAGGCGAACAATGAATGCTAGTGAATGTGTTGCGAAAGGCAGTGCTCTCCAATGTGCCATACTGTGCCCCACTTTTAAAGTAAAAGAGTTCCAGGTAATTATTTATTCTAAGTAACTATGCATCATCATACTTAGATACAGCATGATTATGACTTTATTTAGATTGTATAGGTTAATTGATTTCTTCACACTACTTTGTGTGCTTTATCTTGGGATTCAGTGGCTTAACATTATATATTGATTACTGGGTCCATTTTGGGTTTCCTCAAATTTCAGGAATTGATTTTGTGTTATTGACAATTGTACTCTTAATATTTTCTTGATGCACATCAACTCTCAAGTCTGACCAATATAATTCTCTGTAGAACTTGTTAGTTACTCGAAGATTATCACATGATGATAGATACATTCTGTGCTCTTTTACAGGTTAATGAAAGCTTTCCATTTTCCATTTCGTTGTCATGGAAAGGATCTGCTCCCGATGCACAAAATGGAGCAGTGGATAATCAGCAAAGTACTATTGTGTTCCCAAAGGGTAATCCTATACCAAGTGTGAAGGCGCTGACTTTCTACAGATCAGGCACTTTCACATTAGATGTGCAATATTCTGATGTCAGTGAACTGCAGGCACCAGCTAAGATTAGTACTTACACGGTAATTTATTGTGGATCCATTAGTTCCTTATTTAATGCTATATAGAGCATCACTGATGCAGTATAATATACCTTTTGCGTCGCAGATTGGACCTTTTCAGTCTACAAATGGTGATCGGGCAAAATTGAAGGTCAGAGTACGCCTGAATCTTCATGGTATTGTATCAATTGAGTCAGCAACGGTAAGCTTCCATTGTGAATCTCAAATCTCAATTTCAAATCTTCCATGTTTACTGGTAATACAAGCGTGTGATATTTGTGGATAATAACTGGCTACAGATGAATAGTTATTTTATAAAAAGTAAATTCTGATGTATCTGTGACTTTACTGGCAGATAATGCATTATTTATTTAAGTGTGTTAGTACCCTTTGATTTTTTAAATTAATATTTAATCGTTGCATGAAATATAGAGACACGTAATTACGTATTATATAATTTTCAACTCTTTTTAGACTTAGTAATAATTATTTCTCTGTAATTATTCCCATGAAGGATCTGGTAAGATTTCATTATAGACTATACATGGACAAAATTAAAGATTACAATTTAGTCAGATATATTTGTTATGAAGATAAACTTTTGCTGCCTGAAAAGAGCACATGTGGTGATAAGTTACTCTTTAAATGTTTTATATGCATCATATTCAAATGATTTTTGCAATTTATGAAACAGTTAGTTGAATTTTATGATCAAAATTGTATTCAATGGAAGAGTACAATTCATAGATAGTGTAAACTAGTTTATCAAATCTAAAACGAATATCTTATTAAAAAATTGAATACATTAGGAATGGGTTTTTTGTTGGGATTTCGTTCTCCTAATTAAAGAGTTTGTTCTTAAGCACTTCTTCCTTTCAATTTTAAATGGGTGGGGAGGTATCTACTTATTTCCATGAGATTTAAATGATCCATCTGAAAACAGCTCTTAGAAGAGGAGGAGGTTGAAGTTCCAGTTACGAAAGAGGCAGCTAAAGAGGGGACCAAGATGGAAACAGATGATGCTCCTCCAAGCACCACTGAAAGTGATGTAAATATGCATGATGCTAAAACTGATGGCCCTGGAGCTGAAAATGGTGTTACAGAGTCGGGAGATAATACAGCTCAGATGGAAACAGATACTAAGGTTAGCCAAAACGAAGATTTTAGTGGTAAACTTGCGTTGATTGAGAATTTGTAGAGTTTCTTAATTCTTAATGGCACTATCAATTTTGAGAAATTTTAGTTTTTTATATTTTCTGCTTTTGGAGTGTAGTTACTTGATAACTGATACTAGAAAGTAGAAAAACTGGTCACTTAGGATGCTCTTGGACTCTTGTTTCAGTTTCACGATGTTTCTCGCAGGATTATATATATATATATATATATCTCATTGTAATTGCACCGCTATGCCTTTTTCCTCCTTTCTAGGGAGGATTTTTTAAAGTGACAGTCTCATCACTGTCCACTGTGGTTTTAATGTGTTTATCAGGTGGAGACCTCAAAGAAAAAGGTTAAGAAAACCACTGTGCCTGTATCAGAAGTTGTATATGGAGGATTGGCTGCATCAGATGTGCAAAAAGCGGTTGAGAAGGAGTTTGAGATGGCTTTGCAGGACCGTGTTATGGAAGAGACAAAGGATAAAAAGAATGCTGTGGAAGCATACGTCTATGACATGCGGAACAAGGTAGGCATGACAGTGATGGTGTTTGCTCCTTTGAATTTTTTTTATTTTCTTTTCTGTTCTTTACTGTGTCAAACACTTAATTGTTTCATCACATTTTCTCTTGAAACACTTGTTTAAACTGCCTTTTAAAATTATATATGTACTCTGAAAAAACAAACATTGCAGAGTTCCTCGCTGATAATACACCAAATTTCCCAACTTAACATATATCTGTCCTCAGATCTGTCTCTAAAATTTTAAATCATTCAGCCAAAACCACTGGAAATACTGAGAACTGAAGAAATTGAAGCAGAATTTGACCAAATATTCCCTTGGACATTTTTGGAGCTAAATTGTTTATTGTTTTTGCAGCTACATGACAGGTACAATGCGTTTGTGACCGAATCAGATAAAGAGCAGTTTATTGCTAAACTCCAGGAGATGGAAGATTGGTTGTACGAGGATGGGGAGGATGAAACTAAAGGAGTTTATATTGCTAAGCTTGAGGAACTCAAGAAAGTGAGTACCCTGACATTCATTATATCCGTGTTCCTTCTGCTTTGTTGTTTGAAAAAAAAAATAATGAATTAAGTTGCAAATTGTGATCTTTAGCAAGGTGATCCCATTGAGGAGCGCTACAAAGAGCACACGGAAAGGGGAACCGTCATTGATCAACTCATTTATTGCATCAACAGTTACAGGGAAGCTGCATTGTCTACTGATCCCAAGTTTGATCACATTGACTTGGCAGAGAAACAAAAGGTATTTCCTTCTCTCCTTGCTTGACAACTCCGTGAAATTCGAGGGCTTGTTAGTGTTTTTGAGTAAATATATTTTCGTTGTTCAGGTTATGGATGAATGCGTGGAAGCTGAAGCTTGGCTCAGAGAGAAAAAGCAGCACCAGGATACACTCCCAAAGTATGCTCAGCCAGCACTTTTATCTTCTGATGTGAGGAAGAAGATGGAAGCTCTCGACAGGTACTGGTTTATCTTCTTCTTATTTTTCCGTCTTCATGGATGACTTGTTTGAATACCTTCTGTGTTGCACACACTATATGGCAGAGCACATAAACAGAGAATTTGATAAGATCATGGCTGCTAAGAAAATAATCTGCTTCTACAGGTTCTGCAGGCCTGTGATGACGAAACCAAAGCCGACTCCAAAGCCAGCTACCCCCGAGCCATCATCTCCGGCACCCTCTGCAGGTGGCGAATCTCATTCTCAAGGGACTGAAAACAGTAGCCAGGGCCAAAATGCAAATACAGCAGACACTGCTACATCTGCAGAAGCACCACAAGCAGCAGCAGAACCTATGGAAACCGACAAACCTGACAGTGGACCTACCTCTGGTTAAATCTGCACCAATTTCTTATAACGATTATGGTGGGGGTTCTCTTGTACAACTCGAAGATCAGCATGAATTTGGGGCTATGCTGCTCGTGATATGTCACATGATGAGACTTTGGGACGGTTATTGATACATTTCAGCTGGTCGGAGATGATATCGTTTCATAGGTACGTCTCTATAATCCTATTTTGGACGAGGGTTTGTAAGAAATAGGTTAACGACGGTGGTTTATTCTCTTGTGCTTGGTACACCACCCCTTGGTTTAAGGGTGTGCCTACTGCTGCTTCCTTTAATTTCGTATTATGTATGCGAATTTTGCCATATATTCTTTAATGGTTTATCATCTCGTCAATGCGTTTCCACTTTTTTTTTAGATAAATTAAATCGTGGATTTTTGGATTGTGGTCATGCAACATTATAACCGTGGATTTGAAATTTGTAATTTTGGATTTTATTGATGGTGTATATACTTGTTACAAGTCTCATGTGGAACTGAGTAGCAGACATGCATCGAGATTCGAATGTGATTAAAAAACGGTGTAAATTTTAGATTGAAATTATCAGAAAAATGATTATGCACTTGTAAATGTATAAAATGTAGCATGAAACATTTGTATTAAAGTCATGGTAAAATTTATGCACGTTACACACCTGGGATATTTTATTGCTATAAAATCGTTTTCAGAGGTTTGAAAATTTTAAATGGTGAATTTAGTGTTTGACAACGTTTGCTTGAAGGTCAAAATATACACTTTCTGTTTTTAATGATTTAATCTGTCCTATTTCCATTTCCCGAATAAAAAATGTCCACAAAAAATGTCCACGTATATGCGGAAGAAAAGGTAGTAATAAATACTGATTACATAATAATTAAATAAGAGAAATATCAACAATGGTTTTATATATTTTTAATTAAATTGTTCATACAATAAAATATTATTACATTTTATTTATTTTACCAGAGTCGGTTTCATAAGTTATTATCATTAAATAATCAAAAGACAAGTAAGAATTGATAATTATATGAACATACCTGAAAACAATGAAAAGTGATGCAAATAAAATTTATTTCCTTTGTTCAACTAGAAGCATTAATTCGGATTCCTTTATTTTTATATTGTATTTCATATAATATAATTTTCTTTTTCCTTTTTAAAGGGAAAAGTATTGATTTTAAAAATATGGCTTTGTTTGTTTTCAATTTTTTTAATTTAAATTATGTAATCAAATTTTTATTCTAGTTTAGTAAAATAAGATTAACTTAATCTCACGTGTCTTACCCACATTATATCTACTCTCCCACACATAATCACCTCTATTCTTACACATTAATTTCATATAAAATTAAAATTTCCCTTGTTTAAATTTTCAAAAGTAAATATAGACTTGTTGGATTCATAAATCTACCTTTTCAATTAGTTATTCCTATTTAAACTCAAAATAAACATCACCCTTAATATATCTAATTACAAATTTAAACCTAAAACATATAATATATATTATAATTTATTTATTATTATCTAAAAATAATACATTCTTTCAAAATTCAATAATTTTTTTTTAAATTCTGAAATTCAGTATTTATCTTACGAATTTCAGCCCAAAATGGGCCAATTTTTATTGGCCATTATTGACGCGCATGGTCTTGCGATTGAAGACAGAGATGATTTGCTTTTCCTTCGTTGCCTTGAAGTCGCTAATTGGTTCCTACGCCTCACTAATTTTGTCTCCTTTCTCCTTTTCTGATTTCACTTCCGTTCCGCCCGCTGCAGCTGCACTATTCCCGTTCGCCCCACCACCTCCCTTGTGGTAAGCTCTCCGTTGTGGCCTTCAATTAATACTACCTTGATAATCGCTGGCTTCTTTCTGCCCTTAATTGCACACACATAGATAATATCACATCTTCCTTCGGCTCTGTCTCACATTTCTGATGTTTGTTGAAATTCTATTGCTCAATGGAAACCCTAACTTCTCCCCTTCTGTGCGTGCTGTCTAGTATTGGTATTGTGGTTTTACTTGACTCAATGGATTACATTGTGAGTGTGTTGGGTGTTATTGGCGCCGTCACTGATTGAATGACCTTTCGATTGAGGGGCTCTCACTTTTCCTTTTCCAGGTGTTTAAGTTGCACAGCATTATGACTATGTGTACGTACATTTCATTTCATTTCTCAAGTTAGCTGCAAACAAAGAATATACCAAAACTGTTGCGATATGTCATAGAAATTTTTTTAAGTCTTTTGAAAGTGATCATGTGATTGGTTTAGTTTTGGGTGAGAAAGCATTTTTGGATCTGATGCTGAGTCTTTTACTCGCCTTTGATGTACCCACATTTTGTTGTTTGTTCCCAAAAAGTATTGAGCTACTTCGCCTCTTGCTATTTTCTTCCAAACAACTAACTTGGTACTTTTAATATTTAATAACTCTAGGTAGTAAAAGTTTTTTTTTTATTAATTAGTGACTCTGCTTCTTACCATAAATCTAAATTGGAAGATTGTAAAATGAATTGGTGGGTATTGCTAGCCACTGAGTTGATTATCCTTGTTTGCTCAACTTTTATCTTGCAGTCTACCTAGTTGTAAAGAATACATACTTTGTGGATTTCCTTGTTAGTTGATGGGTTGTAGACTTGTAACATGCACTTATGTTATAATATATGTGTCTGACTATTATGTTATAACTTTTGAACTGCCTAAGTTGAGCTAATGGTGCTGCCACTGTGCATTTCTTTTGTAACAAATTTGTAACTGTCCAATTTACGATCATTAGGTATCCGCCATTTTGCTGTATCATTATCATTTCATGCTTCATATTTGCTCAAACACTTGAGTAACGTGTATATCGTTTCAGCAAACTTATGTACATGTATATGCATCGTTATCAATATAAATGGCCCACATGTCAAACAAAATACAGATCAAAATAATAATGTGTAGGACAACTTCCACTAATTAAGATACCAAGTTTAGAAACATTAAAAGTCATAAGATATGAGACCATGGATACATTAAAATGTCCAAAAATATGGGCTAACATCTCATGGAGTGAGGTGCTATCCACTAGTCTTATATAACGGTGGGAGTATAATTTATTTATAAGAATAAAAAGAAAACGTTATTAAAAAAAATAAAAATAAAAATTGAGTGAGGTTCTATCGTTCAGATGCTGCAGCAGCCCTCACTAGTCGCTCCTTCGCTCAAATGGCGAAATGAATTAATTTCCCTCCCCGTTGTTATTTGTGTTTTGCTTGAAAAATAAATGTTTACGCTTAACTTTTTTTTCCAGAAATCACGTTCAGGATTTCAAGTATGAATCTTCAACTTGTTTATTGAAGATGAAAGGGAAAATGTTGGGGAAATCCATCGTTTGTAAGCGGGGATTTTTTACTTGTTCTTGTTTACTCGAGAGGATCAAGCAAACAGGTGACTTTTTCTAATTCACCATTTTTACACATCAAGTACTGTATTTTTCAGCAATTTTAATTTTTGTTTCATGTCGACTTATGAGTGAGTAACCCGTTTCTGATAACTATTTGGCAAATTTAGGGCAATATGGTAGGAAGTGAGTTAATTCAACTCTTGTTTAATTACTTATTTGCAGAAAATGAAATTGTTCAAATGTTTCGATTGGGAATTCCAAAAGATGAGTCACCACCAAATTTTAGGAATCGTGAAACGGTAAGGAAGAATAGCAATTCTAGGGAACTTGATGATAGGTTTATAAGGATCTTGAAGATATTTAAGTGGGGTCCTGATGCAGAAAAGGCCCTGGAGGTTCTAAAGTTAAAGGTTGATCATAGATTGGTTCGTGAAGTTTTGAAAATAGATGTGGAGATCAATGTAAAACTGCAGTTCTTTAGGTGGGCTGGTAAGAGAAGGAATTTTGAGCATGATTGTACCACCTACATGGCTATGATTCATTGTCTTGAGGAACAAGGGTTGGTTGGTGGAATGTGGAAGATGATTCAAGAAATGGTGAAGAGCTCATGTGCCATTGGTCCGTCCGATCTCTCCACGATTGTTAGAACTTTGGGTAGATCAAAGATGGTTAATAAAGCGCTTCAGGTTTTTTATCAGATTAAAAATCACAAGTGCAAACCAACTGCAGGTACATACAATTCCATGATCTTGATGCTGATGCAAGAGGGTCATCATGAGAAGGTTCATGAGCTATATAACGAGATGTGTCGCGAAGGTAATTGTTTCCCGGATACGGTAACATATATTGCTCTAATATCTGCTTTTGGGAAATTAGGACGTGGTGATTCTGCAATTAGGCTGTTTGAGGAAATGAAAGAGAATGGCCTATACCCCACTGCTAAAATATATACTACATTGTTAAATATCCTTTTTAAACAAGGTAGGGTTGAAAATGCACTAGGATTAGTTCAAGAGATGAAAAATACGGGCTGTGCTCCAACTGTATACACGTATACGGAAATTATAAGGGGGCTTGGTGCAGCTGGGAGGGTTGACGAGGCTTATTCAGTATTTCTAAATATGCTAAATGATGGCTGTAAGCCAGATGTGGTGCTGTTAAACAATGTCATAAACTTCTTGGGTAGGGGGGGACAATTACCTGATGCGATTAAGCTTTTTGAAGGAATGGAGTCCTTGAACTGTACTCCCAATGTGGTTACTTACAATACTATCATTAAAGTCCTGTTTAAATCAAAAGCCACGGCATCTGAGGTTATGTTGTGGTACGAGAGAATGAAAACCAGTGGCATTAGTCCTAGTGCTTATACTTATTCGATTCTCATAGATGGATTTTGCAAGAAAAATAGCTTAGAAAAGGCTTTATTAATGCTTGAAGAGATGGATGAGAAGGGTTTTCCCCCATGTCCAGCTGCCTATTGCAGCTTAATCAACAGTCTTGGCCGATCAAAACGCTATGATGCTGCTCATGAGTTATTTCAAGAACTGAGAGAAAACTGTGGATCCTCGAGTGCTCGTGTGTATGCTGTGATGATAAAGCATTTTGGGAAGTGTGGACGTTTAAGTGAGGCCCTTGATCTTTTCAACGAAATGAAAAGACTTGGTTGCAACCCGGATGTCTATGCTTATAATGCACTCATGTCCGGGATGGTGAGGGCCAACATGACAGATGAGGCTCAATCCTTGCTTCATACTATGGAAGAAAGTGGTTGTGATCCTGATCTTAACTCGTATAATATTATTTTGAATGGCTTGGCCCGGACTAGCGGGCACAAAATGGCAATGGAGATGTTCCATAAAATGAAGAATTCAAAAATGAAGCCAGACGCAGTGTCATACAATACCCTTCTAGGCTGTCTGAGCCGAGCTGGTATGTTTGATGAAGCTGCAAGGCTAATGAAAGAGATGCGTTTGAACGGTTTTGAATACGATCTCATAACATACTCATCCATACTAGAGGCTGTGGGTAAAGTTGATGAAGATCTAAAGATTGTAGCTTCATGACTAACACACGGTATGTCTAATGCTTGTTTGTATTCTCGAGTTTTCGTTCCAGCAGGATCTTTTGGGGCGATAAATGGAGCGTGCGTTCGACGCTGTCAAACCGTATCCACGCCGTATAGTAATGGCAGCATCTTCAACATTCATCAGATCCATTGGGGATCAACCCTAGCTCTCGAGACTAACACTACCATTAACTGTGTTTTTCTTTCACTTTTTCCTTTTTCGGTTTCTTTGGAAATTCTGAGAATTGAGATTCTTACAAATTTTGTCTTGACACAGTTAAGGGTTCCAGTTAGATCAGTATCTCAATTGTGTTTTCTTTTAGCTCTTATTTGGTAGTATTGACTATTGATGAACCAATGTAATAAATGTTGATAAAAAAAATCACAAATACCATTGTTCTGCTTAATTTCAGTTCAGAGTTTACTGTTGTATCAATTCTCATGTTTCCAACTTAGAGTCGATTGAATCCAAACATATTTATCCGCTAATTGAAATGGTATTTATATTGATTAATGAATTTGGCTAAATATAGTGTGTACCCGGGTGCACACGAAGCTTCGTGTGCACCCGCGTACAAATATAAGCAAAAACATATACAATTATGAGTAACAATGTATACAATTTAATTGTTAATTTTTTTAATAAAAAATTGAGTGTGAAAAAATGTACAATTATTAAAATACATGTATACACTATTGAATAAAAAATTATACACATACTTGTTTTTTTAATGAAAAATTTAATGTGAAAAAAGTATACAAATATTACAAAACACGTATACAAAAGAGAATAACATGTATACAAAATAGAATAAAAAGTTATACAAATATGGGTGCAAGGGTACACCCGGGTGCACCTAATATACACTCAATGAATTTTGATTGGATCATACAAGAGCGAGCATGAGTTTAATAGATCTTCCAGTGGTAAATCCTAAAAATAAGTATTAATTTTATTTTTAACTGTCTCAACATCAAGTCGTTGTAGTATAGTGGTGAGTATTCCCGCCTGTCACGCGGGTGACCCGGGTTCGATCCCCGGCAACGGCGTCGTTTTTTTTTTTTTTTGGTGTAAGTTGCACTGGGCTAAGAATGTTAAAGGCCCAAACAAAAAATAAGGACGGCCCAAGATTTGCATTCCACAACTTCTTAACTGGGCTTTTTCCGGTCGAGCCCATTATTATTATTATAGATCAAAGGCATTGAATTCCACAACTGCTGGAATTTTTTTTTTTTTTTTGATAAATATTACAGAGAGTTTACTACTATCATACTTTGATCATATTAACATACCACCATTTTTTATTGCAATCAAGAATTCAAGATCAATTATACTAAATACAACAATTCAATTACAATGCACATATGATCACATTAAACTACATGATCCACTGCCCTTCTCATCATCATCACCACCTTGCCAGATCTTTTCAATCTCAACTTGAGCTCTCTCTACAATCTCTATTTTCTCCACTTCCAAATCCACTAGGAACTCCATCCGCATTTCTTCGCCATTAGCTGTCGTTTACTACTCTCGATATTCTGGTATATACTCACTGGCTCACCAAACTTCACTATAGAATCAGCAAGAATCTTGATAGAAGGAGCATCGCCCCTTGTTTCGCCTGTTTTTTAACCTCTGCGGTGGAAGGCTCTCAGATTAGCCTTCATTTGATTCTGAATTTGCTGACTATCTCCCATTGCATTCATTGATTTGAATAAGCTTTTGTTCATGACCACATACTCTCCTGAGTCCACTCCACATGATAAACCTCCTTGTTGAGAGGCAGAACACAGCAGTGTGTCCATTTTCTTGAAATAAAGCCATTTACACCCTGAATTCACATTTCTCCAAACTTTATCTTCTCCGTTTTGTATTTTTTCTTCAATGCATCCAAACAATTCCTGTACCACGTATCCGTTCTTTCAATCTTCGACTCCAGTGAGACATTGTCAGCAACTTCTTGCCACTCTTCAGAACATCGAGTCTTAATCCCTTGTTTGAGATATTGCTCACCCCAAGCGTCGAGTAAGGTGAAAGTCTCGTCCTCTGTCCAATCCAAGAATGGATTTCTCCAAGCCTCCTTATAACTCACCTCCTATTCATTCCCAATGGGAATCGAACATGAGTCACTCACTTTTTATGAGGAGCCCAGTGGCCAAGTGAGCGAGCCCACCTGGTTACATCCTCCTCATTATCATTATCCTCCACATATGATTCACCAACATTCTGAGGATAACCGATATTTTCAATTGACAACTTTTGATAATTTCTGCCATAGCAATTGGAAGAACACATCTTATCATTCTCATCACTCATCATGCCAAAACCCAATAAAACCGAATATACACTTCCTATAACAACATCAGTCAACCAAACATCCTTCCTTTCAATCATCATCAACAACATAAGATGAAGCACCTACATGTCCAAAGGGTTCAGATCGTTATTGCTAATTCATATTAGAAAATGTGCGTGTGACATATAATTATCAGACCTAATTATTGCAACATTTCCAAGGACTAATAAATTTGGAGCTATAAAATTTGAATTATACCATAACAAATAACTGCATCTATAATATCCCAAGAAAAGACTCCAATTTACATATAATCATCAAGAACATGACAAATTCATCAATGTCATAAGCTGAAATTGTAATCTTTATTCATCCCACAAAAGTAAAATCTCATAAACTGAAAACCCATTAGAATGACTCCACCTCACTATACTTGGAATGCCTGAAAAGAATTCTCGGAGAATACGACGCAAATTCAAAATTAATGAAATTCATTGCAGCCCACGTGAAGATGGAATGAATTGGTTGAAAATTTGGTGAAATATGAATTTTTTGTGTTGGGGAGTGGAGAAAGTGGAAACAGGCGCATGTTTTAGGGGCGTAGGATAGAGACGATGACGTTAATTCGGAAGTTACAATTACTAAAATGCGCTCGCGGTGTCGCAGGGTCCCACCAATATAGTTGTGAGGATAAGCTAACGGCGTCGTTCTCCCCAGTCCCCAGTCCCCCATCGGGAGTTATCATATATCCTCTCATTATTTTATACTCCATACTTTTATTTTTAAAAATAATCTAATTTTTTTATACTTCCTTCATCCATTTATATATAATTTTGCTATTTTCTAAATATTACTATAACGATTAAGGGAGTTAAAAAAATAAATAAATAAAATAAATAAATATAATAATAATAATAATAATAATTATTATTATTATTATTATTATTAATATATATAGGTGATGCATGTTTGAAAAGGACACATAAAGAAAGAAGAATTATATCATTCATAATATAGATGGCCAGAATAGTAGTTTCTTACAAATATGTTTTGTTAACAACAAGATCAGTACATTAGGAAATATATGTTATAGTTTTAGTTGTTGTTGTATACAAATTAGGTTTAATTCGTAGTTCGTTTGTCGTTATTATTATTGAGTTTTTATCGTTTTAGTATGTTTTGTTTCGTTCGTCAATGCTTTCAAACATTTATCTTCATCATACGAATGAAATAATTTTGGTCGTTAGTCATTAATATCATAAATGAAGAAAAACGCACGTACAATCGTTTATAAAGAGAATTTGTCATGAGTATAATTTGTCTCACTCATTAATTCTTTCAAAAATACTCAACTGAAGCGTACAGATAAAATAACGAATGAATTTTGTACGTTAGTAATTATTATACATTATTATTACCATATAAATAAAACAGTCGTATGTATGATTTTGTAGTAAATATATTTTTGTTTCTTAATAAATATTCATTTGTAGTGTACAAATTTAATAAAAGTATTACTGTTGCCATTTTTATTATATATACCTTGATTTCTAAATTATTTTCATTTTTATGAAATGAAACTATATTAACCATAAGATCAAGCAAGTACACTAGAGAAACCTAAACAAAATTTATGAGCTTCAATCTTTGCACTTGAATCAAGCTTTTATTGAATAAAAACAAAATTTCAGTAACAACAAAAGGGTTGTTTTCAAAACTTATCCCAACTAAAATTAGTCCAAAAATGCTTCAATTCAAATTGAACATATTGCCTCATCTCATACAAAACATGTGAGTCATCCTTTTTAACACAAAAATTTTCATGGTTAAGGTGGTTTTGGTAATTTTGTATCTAAAACAATTAAAATTACACCCCCACTAGAAAAGATTCCTTTATTTAATTTTCTAATAATAAATAATAGTATATCACATTTTTATTGTTAAAAAAATGATGCAGAAATTTGAAAGAACCCTTCGAATTGTGGTTATATATAGGTGTCTCTTTTTCCTCATTTATGTTCACAAGCAAGAGTGAATTAAATGTAAAAACAGTATATACTTTTAGAGTGACATAGTACTCTCAACTCTCTCTCTCTCTCTCTCTCTCTCAATCTCATGGAGTTCTTTCACACACACTCAAGGTATTTATTTCTATGGTGATCCTCCTCATTTCTGCATTAATTAAATCATTTCTCTTTGGTGAATTAATCTCACCTTTTCTCTCTAGATGGTTTTTCAAGTTAAGGAAATGTCATTGATCATGAATCTTAATTTTAAGCATGAACACCACACCCCCCCCCCCCCCCCCCCCCCAAAAAAAAAAAATCTCTCTAAACTTAAAAGTGCTTAATTTAATTTTAAGTATATATGCATGCACAAAAAAAGTTAGTTTAATTGTAGATGAAATGTTTCAAAAAGTAGAAGATGCATGTATCATGTATATCCACTTCTTCATGAGTTGTTTATATGTGCATGCAAATAGAATTTCATTTCCAAGGAATCTAAGAGCTAATTGAGAGGTGTATTAATTTTTGATAAATTTTAAAAAATAGAATAAATATATTACTTACTTTTAATCTGCATCCAATGAAATTTTGGCCTATTTAATTTAAACTAAATTTGTTTCTCTTAATTCTTTTGGTGGTTAATTCACTCTAATTAACCACTCTGGTTTAGAATCAAACGGTTTGCCTTCAAACTAATAAGGGTTGATATTAGGTGCACCCGGTGCAAGGGTGCATCCATACGTGTATAACTTTTTATTCAATTTTATATATATGTTAATCTATTTTGCATACGTGTTTCTTAATAATTGTATACTTTTTTCACACTAACTTTTTCATTAAAAAAACTAGCATCCATACATGTATAACTTTTTATTCAATAGTGTATATATGTTTTTTTTAATAATTGTATATTTTTTTACACTCAATTTTTCATTAAAAAAATTAATAATTAAATTGTATACATTTTTGTTCATAATTATATATGTTTTTGTTTATATTTATATAAATTTTTTAAAGTGGATGAACTCTATATTAGGGTGTACCAAGTACACAATATAATTAGCCAACTAATAACAACTTTAGAACAATGTTTTTCCATCAAATTTAGTTATTCCCCTAAATTATATATATATATATATATATATATATATATATATATATATATATATATATATATATATATATATATATATATATATATACCGTTTCATTAATTTCGTTTAAGTCATTTATTTTATATATTCATGGTTTTCAATAAAACCCATAATTAATTACTTTCCTATTTTTTATTGATTTCAAATTCCAACTTTTAGGTACAATGGACCATCCTCCATGAATAAAAATGTTGGATTATCAAATTATCATGACGTGATCAAACCATTCAAGGAAACCGAAATTATTTTCAAAACCAGAAATCTATCCAAATCTCTCATCAAAACAAACAAATCAATTGAAAATACTAAACACGAATGTGTATTATCGTCTCACGGATCTAAATACGAAGGTGAAATCAACTTGAGCTCGCTGAAACCCGATCAACTTGACCATGCTCTTAACCAACTCCCATTGACAACATGCACTAAGCATGGAAGTGTAGGTTTCCTTGTTGGAAATAATTTATTAACCAAATACTTTAATCCCTAGCATGATTCAACAAGATCTATAAAATAATTAAATAGAAGAATACCTGGATCCATTGATCTTCTTATGCGGAATTTAAATGGAAGATCAGCAATAGGTTTAAGGCATTTCTCAACTAAGCCTCTGGATTCCCTCAGGACTTTCTTAATCTCTTCAGATGGGGAAAGAGAGAACTGTATGCAGCTTAGTGTCGGGAACCATAACCTAGGGTATCTATATATATTACTCATATCAGACCACCCATAATCACCTGATACGTAATATTGAGTATCTACTCATTGACCCATATCAAACAAGTACAGTCCATGGGCTTTTACTTTAATTTAATCACTTAATTGAGCCCAACATATTATTTGAATAGCTAATATAATTGAATATTAATATATTGCTCATAATTAAATAATATAGGAAATATACATTTCCTAACAATCTCCCACTTGGGATATATATTAATTTTCGAAGACAATTATATTAAGAATCCTTAAGTGCACAACTTTATGCTATTCATTCAGACTACCTTCAACAATCTGGTCTATCTCATACATTAACAATGGAATTACCGCGGCATTCACCACATTATTATTCGTGGTTAAACCCCGACATTCACCATATTAATATACTTAATGACATAGATCAAATATGGTAAGTAACATGAAAATTACATGTAAAATGTGATTAATAACATGTCTATTTTCAACTGGTCCAACTTTAGTGAGATCAATCCACAATGCAAATATCACAAAATGAAAATTAACTTAAGTGAATTCAGAATAAACCAAAAGGTCATCAACTTTATTCTATAGAATTCCGAATGTTTTAAATCTGAAGTTCAATACATAGAACATAAACTCCCACTAAACTAAGGTAACATCAGAAATAACACCCATTTGAGCAGTATGCTCATGAAATACCTTCGGGGTTAATGCCTTAGTTAGTGGATCTGCTAGCATGCTATTTGTTCCTATGTGTTCAACAGTAATTTGTTTATTCTGAACTATCTCCTTAACAACAAGGTACTTAATTTCAATGAATTTTGCTTTAGTAGTACTTCTGTTGTTATTGGAGTATAGCACCGCTGAACTATTGTCACAATATATCTTCAATGATCTTTCGATACCGTCAACCATACGCAGCCTAGTGACAAAGTTCCACAACCATAATGCATGATTAGATGTTTCATAACAAGCAATGAACTCTGCAGCCATGGTGGAAGAAGCTACAAGAGTCTGTTTAGCAGACTTCCAAGAAATAGCTCCTCCAGCCAACGTAAACACATAACCCGATGTGGAACGCTTTCTATCTTGATATCCAACATAATCGGAGTCAGAGTATCCAACGATCTCCAAATTCTCCAACCTCCGATAAGTGAGCATATAATCCATTGTTCTCTTTAAGTAACGCATTACGTGTTTGGCCGCTTTCCATTGTTGCTCTCCTGGATTGCTTAAATACCTCCCCAAAACTCCCACTATAAATGCTATATCAGGACGAGTGCAAACTTGAGCATATATAAGACTTCCTACTGCCGACGCATAAGGAATTTTTTGCATCTTATTTTTTCATGATCATTGCTGGGGCATTGCTTAAGACTGAATTTTTCTCCCTTAGCCACAGGGGTGTCTAGTGGTTTGCTTCCTTTCATGCCGAATTTTTCTAAAAACATATCGATATAGCTTTTTTGCGATAATCCAAGGATACCTCGAGAACGATATCTAAGTATTTGGATTCCTAATACAAAAGAGGCGTCACCAAGATCTTTCATTTTGAATTTCTTCGTAAGAAATCTCTTAGTTTCGTGCAATAAGCCTATATCATTACTTGTAATAAGAATATCATCAACATACAAAACCAAAAAGACATATTTACTCCCACTGAACTTGCAGTATACACAATCATCAACAACATTTATCTCAAAACCAAAAGAGGTGATTATTTGATGAAACTTGTGATACCATTGACGGGATGCTTGCTTGAGACCATAGATGAATTTTTTTAATTTGCACACTGTAGACTTTGTATTTCCGAAGATAAAGTTCTCAGGTTGTGCCATATAAATGGTTTTCTCAATGTCTTCATTAAGAAAAGCAGTATTTACATCCATCTGGTGTAGCTCCAAGTCAAAAATGAGCTACAAGTGCCATGATAGTTCTGAATGAGTCTTTCGAAGAAATTGGAGAGAAAGTCTCTTTGTAGTCAACGTCTTCCTTTTAAGTGAAGCCTTTAGCGACTACACGAGCCTTATATCTTTTGATATTGCCTTTTGAATCCCTTTTGGTTTTAAATATCCATTTACAACCAATGGGTTTCACACCTTCAGGCAATTCAACAAGATCCCAAACATCATTGTCACTCATAGATTTCATCTCATCTCTCATGGCGTCAATCCATCTCTGAGAGTTAGAACTGCGCATGGCTTGACCAAAAGTGACAGGGTCATCTTCGGTCAAACCAACGCCATCCTCATATTCTTGTAAAAATACTATATACTCATCTGAAATAGCATTTCTCCTCTCTCTAGTGGATCTCCTCAATGGCATTTCTTGAGGTGGTTGAGTTTGTTCATCAGCTAATGGAGGAAGGATTTCAATATTGTCTTGATTTGGAATAATATTTTTTATATGAATTTCTGCAGTTGTTTCTTGAGCAATGATTGGTAAAGTAACCAAATCATCGTCAACTCCAGAATCTTCCTCAAAGACAACCTTCCTCTTAATCTCTTCCCTCCCAAACTCAATATCCTCAAGAAATTTGGCATTTTCCGTCTCGAATAGGGTTCTTGATGTGGGATGGTAAAACTTAAACCCCCGTGAATGCTCAGAGTAACCAACAAAATAGCAGCTTACCTTTCTTGATTCCAGTTTTCCTTCATGTGGCTTATAAGGCCGCGCTTCAGCTGGACAACCCCAAATGTGTAAGTGTCTAATGCTAGGTTTCTTGCCTATCCAAAGTTCATAAGGAGTTTTCGAAACTGCTTTAGTTGGTACTCTATTGAGAATATATACTACTGTTTTCAAGGCTTCTCCCCAAAGGGACTCTGGCAAGGAGAAATGACTTATCATACTCCTTACCATATCCTTAAGAGTCCGATTCCGATGTTCAACAATACCATTCATGCAAGGAGAACCTGGAATAGTGTATTGCGAAACAATTCCACATTCTTTGAGGAAAAGTACGAAGGGTCATGGACGTTGTTCTCCTGATCCATCAAACCGACCGTAGTATTCACCTCCACGATCAGATCTGACAGCCTTAATTTTCTTACAAAGTTGAAGTTCAATATTAGCTTTGAAAGACTTGAAAACATCCAATGATTGGAATTTCTCATGAATCAGATATAGGTAGCCATAACGAGAGTAGTCGTCTATGAACGTGATGAAGTAACGTTGCCCATTCCATGATACTGTAGGGAATGGACCACATATATCAGTGTGAATAAGTTCTAAGGCTTCTTTAGCTCTTTCGGCTCCTAATTTCCTCATATTAGTTTGTTTTACTTTTATACATTCAACGCAGACTTGAAAATCTACAAGATTTAAGTGATTAAAGATTCCATCAGACACAAGCCTTTGAATTCTTTGTTTAGAAATATGGCCTAAGCGCTTGTGCCATAAAATGACAGAATCCTCTGAAAATTTTCTCTTTGTACCTCTTGAATATGTTTGCAGAATAACATTATTGGAATTTATAAGATCAAGCATGTAAAGATTATCAATTAAATGGCCATCACCAATAAAATTAGAATTTCGAAAGAGACATACTTTATTATTTCCAAAAGACCAGGAAAAACCCAGTTTATCCAAAGCAGAAATAGAAACCAAATTCCGTCTAAAAGACGATACAACAAATGTATCAAACAAGTATAAATAACAACCACTTTTTAAATGCAATCTAAAGGTTCCAATAGTCTCTACTGCGACTTTATTGCCATTGCCCACAAAGATGAATATTTCAGCATCAGTTGGCAGCCGGTAGCGCAGGCAACCCTGCAAAGACATACTTATGTGAGTAGTAGTACCAGAATCTACCCACCAAGTATCATTAGGTACAAGAGATAAATTAACCTCAGAACAAACCAAAGTAAGAGGTATACCCTTCTTAGCACGCCATGCATCATACTTGGAGCAATTTTTCTTAAAATGATCCCGCTTCTTACACAAGTGTCATCTATCATCCTTAGGTTCAACCTTTTGCTTCTTCTTTTCTGAAGCAGCAACAACATTACCCTTCTGCTCTGAAGCAGCAACCACAGTACCATTAGGTCGATTTCTTTTCTTGCCTTGAGCATTTACAACCAAGTGAGCACTTTAAGCTCTATCTCTCTGCACTTTCTCTTCCTCTTGCACACAGTAAGATATAAGCTCATTAAGGGACTATTTGTCCTTTTGAGTGTTATAACTCACTTTGAATTGCCCAAAGTGTGCAGGAAGTGAGATCAGATCTAAGTGCACAAGTAAATCATCAGAAATGTCTAACTTGAGTGCCTTGAGCTTTGATGTGAGATTAGACATTTCTATGAGGTACTCCTTTATGTTCCCTTTGCCTTTGTACCTCATGGAGACAAGTTTAGCCAAAAGACTACTTGCCTCCACCTTTTTATTTTTGGCAAAGTATTGCTCAACAGCCTCAAGGAACGATTTGTATTTTTGCTCTCAGCAATAGAGCTCCTAAATGCCTCCGGAATGGAGCGCTTCATGATCATCAT
This sequence comes from Pogostemon cablin, assembly GCA_023678885.1. Lineage (NCBI taxonomy): Eukaryota > Viridiplantae > Streptophyta > Magnoliopsida > Lamiales > Lamiaceae > Pogostemon > Pogostemon cablin. The sequence goes on from CM042961.1 coordinate 2,839,283, forward strand.
GCACATTCGGTTTGATCGATCCCACTTCCCAATTTTTGCCTCATTTGAATTTTCAGTAGTAGCAGTGGGTCGATCAGACCAAAGAACCAGATCCAAATCCATACAGCCCAGAACAATCTCAAGGGTCTCTTTCCAGGTCTTGAAGTTTGTCCCATTAAGCATTGGGATGTTATTGATTTGTTTAGTGAAGTTAGGAGCTGTAGCAACAGATACTAAATAGAGATCAAATTAAGTATACTCACAAAACATTTATGTCATAAAGTAAATTATGAACGAATAAGTAAAATAAATTGGGGACCCATCTCAAGACACCAAGTGTAACATTAACCTCGTCTTTGGACAAAAATTAACTACAGTAGTAATCTTGATGCAACAATCAAGTACTGACAATAAGTTCTGTCAAACAAGAGTCTATCTTTGGATCGACTAATGTTCACATGAACAATCCAAATAATTATCACATACTTATTATCACATGTGTGTTATTATTTTGTCAAACTGTGCATACCTTTGGGCCGAACACAGAACACACGAATAATTCTACACTCATTTATGTAATATCAATAAAGTATTTCTCCACACACAGAGATTGCTTTGACAACATGGTGCTTCAATTGACTAAATTAAAAAATTACTAGACTAACTAAATAAATATTTAAAATATTAAATAATAAATATTAAAATCTACTCAAAAAAAAACCTAATAAATAAACGAAAAAAGAAATAAATAAAATAAATAAATAATAATTATAATTATAACAATATTAATTAAATTAATAAAAAATGACAAGATCACATTGGTGCTAGTCGTAATTAAGATGACATCACATTGGAGGTAGCCGTAATTATATTAGCTAGTGTAGTAATATTTAGTTTTACTTGCTATATGATCAAATTGCATTGCAATTGTTATGAGCAGTGATATTTCAGCAAAAAGAATGCTGAAAAAACTCCTCTTCCATACTAAATAAATAATCAAAGAAAATCTAAATGCAACAAAAAAATATCTAATTTAAACAATGCAACTAACAGGCATTGTCAACTATGAGTATCAACCTTTCTTCTCCATGTGCTTACATAAGCTTTGTTTCCTACATTGTCTTGGATGCATGTTTTCATAGAACTAATTCGACTCCTTAGCCCCAATATCTCTCCCTTTGCACATGCTAGTTCTTCTTCTAGTCTCTTTCCTCTCTTCGCCAGTCGTTCTCTTCCCTCACCGAGCCTCATTATCAGGTTGTGAGCATCCTCCAGTTTTCCGAGAGCTTCTTGGGTCGCACATTTTTGCACATCCAATGAATTATGAAGTGCATCTCTCTCATCTTCCATGCTTGAAATTTGAGAATGAGCAAACTCAAGTTCTGTGGAAAGTATCAATGCATTTTGGTTCATCTTGTTAAGGGACTGTGTAGCTTCTTCTAAATCCGTTTCAAAACTTTTTCGTGCTTCTTTGTCTTTGCAAAGTTGGGTCTCCAGATTCTTTAACTTTTCATTCAAAGAAGATGTGATCTTCTCTTCTTCATTCAGTTTAACAGTAGCCCCTTGGGATTTCCTTCTGGCATCAATGAGTTCTTTCTCTAAGTTTTCACATTATTGCACAGAAGTAACCAGTTCTTGTGACATAAGTCGCAGATCTTCGTTGGATTTACGAAGGAGTTCATTAGCTGATCTCAGTTCTCCAGCTAATACTTCCAAGCCATGTTCTCTATTATCAAGGTTTGTCTGTAATGATTCTCTAACTATACTAGACTCAGCCTGAACCTTGTTGAGCTCAGCTTCAAGCTCTGAGCACAAGTGTCTTGATTGCTGCAACTGTTTATCCAAATCACAAGCTTCATCTCTTGATTTCTTTAAATTTTCACATGTAATTTCAATCTTCTCTTCCAGATTTTTCACTTTTCCCAATTCTGTGTTCAGCATTTCTCTTAAGTTGGCTTTCTCCCAAGCCAAATTGGATATTAATCCTTCGTCTTTCTTTGCCTCATCCAGTGAATTCCTAAGTTGTTCATCAAGATGGTGAATTTTTCCCTCTCTTTTAGACAAAAGCACAGTACCTGAAGCTGACTTGGTTTTTATGGACAAATCAAATTGGTTATATTCCACCAAAAGAGCATCAAAGTTGTTGATCAATTCATCTTTCTCTGCTTGTGAAGAAGTTAAATCTGCATTCACTTTACACACCATCTCATCCTTCGATTTCAGCACCTCTTCATTCTTTATAAGTACATCTTTCACTTGTTTGATCTCTGTATTCAAACTAATGAGCTGATCCTCAGATTGCTGATATACAGACTTTAGTTGATCGAGCTCTCTTTCTTTATCAGCAAGTTTAGAATTAAGATGCGCATTCTTTACTTCTTTATCCTTAATTTCAGATGAAATCATATTTATCCTTTCTTGCAAGACTCAGACAGAATTCAGCTTATGCTTCAGCTGTTGTAGGACTTGAAGTTTCTCCTCCTCAGCATCATCAACATAACATTCTAGATCATTGGCTAGGAAAGTTAGTTCTTCGACTAGTCTTTTCTCCTTTTGCAGTTCTAGGCTGAGGCCTTCTACCGTATTATTTGCAAGCTTCAATTGATTAACTAAACACTGCTGCACTTCATTCGCTTTCGCAACTGCTTTGCGTTGAACCTCCTCATTTAACAGCTCTTCTTCAAATTTCTTCTCCAGAGAGCTGAAAGCAACTTCCTTTTCCCTTAGTTTCATATTCATCTATGACAAAAAGAAAATAACATGATAATTAGCAAAACAAACAAACAATTAAACTCAGAAACACACGAGATACAGTATTTCACAGCATGTGAAATTATTAAACAGATTCTAATTTCATGCTGGAACCAAGTGCAATCTGAGGGAAGCCCGAGGAAGAATTTGATATCTAAGCCACCTATTTGTGGACTCATTCAAGTTCAGAGATGGTCGAAACTAAATTGCATCAACCTAAGAGTAGCATGAATCAATATAAAACTAATAATGCATTGTAATAGCTTACAGATTCTACAATTGCATCTGAAGCGGTCTTTTCCTTCTTCGTTAATGAACAGAAGGCAGCAAGAACTCCAGATCCCAGAAACCCAATTGCATTAACAAGTGAAAAGAATGAGTTTTGAGATGAACTTCCCTGAACCGATAGCTGGGCAAGCGAAATATCCACAGTAGCATGCATATTATTATAAATGAGTTACAAACACAAAAACTTATGCAAATATTTTATCATATTATATCTGGTAAACATCCATACCACAGCATTTTGTTTCTGTTTGGGTGCCCTTGATTCAGCATTTTCTGAAATGAAAAGGTAGCTTGTTTGAAATAGCTTAAAAGAGAGTCTACAGTTGAGTGTTAAATGCTGATTGTAATATGTCTAACATGCATCGTTTAGTACTCCGGAAGCAGAATATAAAAAACAGAGTACAGAAGCTGCAAATGAGTGTTGGAATAGGAGGAAGAATAATCCTAGTTTGGGAAAGTTTGCAATGTGTACAAATTTTGAGTTTGAAGGAAAAAGTTTCTGTTACATTGCTTTATCAGCTATAAAACATCCACATATATCGAATATGTCGATGTAGTGAAGAACATACGGTGAATGCACTCGTGAACAAGCTTAAGAGACTATAAGTAGTCCAAACCATTCTAGATATCCTTCCTATAGTTTCACCATAGAAGTTTGTGAACTAAAATGAAAAACATAGTAAGCCACCAACTTACAGACAGTACAGTTAACTGAAAATGCTTGTCTATATTTTTCTCATTTACTTATTACCATCACATCCCCCAGAACCTTATATTTAGACGGAGGTGAAGTGTAAAGATATGTACTTTCCTTGTAAATTCATATATATTTCGTAATTCTTCACTTATAATGGGTACTACATTCATCAAGATAGCATTGATCTAAATTAATTCCACTATCCATAATATATAAGTATAAATGAGGTGTTGGAGAAGCTTAGATCAACAGAAGATTAGCTCTAAATCTCTTCAAACTTCAACTGGAAGTCAAAGAAGTCTGTAATTGGCTATGGTCGAATCCAAACACACATTACACATTATGAAATAGTAGCTACATAAAAACTGGAATGAAACCTCCAAATCAGATAACACTTAGCTAAACGATATCAAGTCAAGATATTAAATCCAATGTCCATTGAAAAGAAGTAATGAAAACACACACAGAGTTATATAACCTGCAGCAGGGGCCTCATTTTCAGTAGCTGGATTACTGCAAAACCCATAACAAGAACCACCCTCCTCGGGCAAGAATTGCTGTCTCTACCATTACAAGCCATGATCGCTGCGTTATTTCTCCGAGCTGGTCCATTTCTTAAAGAACTGAACAAGAATGGAGGATCTGCTGTTGGGAGGAGAGATCGACGGAAAGGGCAACAACTTCCACTGGCGAACCCCATTTGCAGATTCTTTCTTGGGAGGTTTTTTTCTACGGAATTAATCAAATCAGAAAAAAATTAAAAAAAAATTCAGTGAGAACAAACACCAATGACCAAACACCTACAGCCCTCGATCTTTGATTCTAGTGGTTTTAAAAAATCAAATTATGTTAACAATTTAGATTAGACTAAATTACTCTAGTTTAATTCAGTCTTTGGTAGTGGTAATGGCAGTGGCAGTGGTAATGATAGTGGAGTAATGAGATATAATTAATTTCTAACTAATGTGTACAATTTCTTTCTTTTTCTTTCCTTTTTTTTAATTATTATTATTATTTTAATTTTTTTAAAATTAGCTTCTAACATAAGGGAGAACTAAGATGTTTAAATTTATGATTTGGGCTCCAGAAAAGATAGGCCAACAATCGTCTAATAAGTCCGGCACACTAATACCCAACTTTTCTTAATCACCCATTCTCCCAATCCCGGCCCAATTTTTAATCACAAAATCTCAACCATAATTGTATGATTGTGGTAGTTTTAAAAATTTAGTTATAAATTATTTTTAAGGGATTACTTCTATGACCTGGGTCATATATTACCCAAAATTTTATCGGTTATTTCCTGTAATTTTATAAATAATATTATTTCTTAAATAAATATTTTAATTACCACATTCATATTGTTTATCTGTGAGAATGCGGTTGAATAATTGTACAGGCAACCGTTTGTTTATGTATTTTGTGGTTATTAACTTTATTTCATCCAACTATTCATTTCTTTTCATTGATATCTAACGGTTGTTATGATATTTGGTTATATATGACCAAGGTTATGTAAGAATATGCCTTATTTTTATATGCTCCAATCAAAATCTAACCATTAAATCAAAATTCTTTGAATTAAAACCACCCGTGGATTATAATTTATTATTTAGGTCTAAATGTCTATTGTCCATTAATCAATAAAGAATACACATCACCGTTTTTATTTTTGAAATGGTGGATATATCACATTCTCCCTAATTTGCAATTTTCATTTTGATTCCTCTAAAAAATGTTGTTTCTTCCTTAAAAAAATAAGAATAAAATAAAAGTCAAAACAATAATCCTTCCACTTATATTATATTTATAAAATAAAAATTATTCATTCTAACATGTTTAACATACTTTATTATTTATTTATTATTGAAAATTATCAAAATACCCTTAAAAGTTATAACTTTTCTTAGTAATGATGAAAAGATGCAAACTAAAGAAAGAACGAAACAGTATACGATAAATTGAACTCTTTGAAGGTGGTGTCATTTACATAATAGGAAAAAAAATACTAACTAAATAATAATTTTATCAATGCTTAAAAAAGGGTAAACTATTAATTTATGTCCTGAATTATTTTTACTATCAATTCGGGGCTTGAAATATGTAAAGCTATCAATCCAATGCTTGAATTTATCAAATATTATCTCCTATTTGATCAATTTAGAGCCTAAATTCATGTCCCAAATTGATAGGTATACATATTTCGGCCCAAAATTGATAGAAAAAATAACTCATGCTCCAGATTGATAGTTTACCAATTTTTCAGGCGTTGAATTGATAAAAATAGTATTTTATATAACCATTTATATAATGGGCAAAAAATGTTATGTGAATTATAAGTGTTATGTATAGCAAAAAAAAAAAATTATATGCAATATAAAATTTGTTATCTCACATAAGTTGAGATTATATTGGGTGATTGGTCTTATCTATTGATTGAAAAAAGTACATAGATAAAAATAGAAACTTTTGATAAAAAATAGACCGCATAGCGCAGTGGATTAGCGCGTTTGACTTCGGATCAAAAGGTCGTGGGTTCGACTCCCACTGTGGTCACTTTTTTTTTATTTTTTTTAAATTTGTTTTTAATATAGATTTTAAAACTACGTTAATTTGAATGTATACTAGACTTTGCATTGTTTTTTTTTATTATTATTATTTAAATATCAATCATCAAATAGTTAATATTCCTCAAATTGTTTAAGCAAAATGGAGGATAATGAAATTAAATTAGAATTTTTATTCTCAAGAAAGAGGGAATTTTATGACTTACAAATTAATTTGTTTTCCATTAAAAAGGTTTAGAGTTCAACTGCTGCACTGATACATCTGAACAATTTTAACTGTTAGATTATATTTTAATTCAATTTTTACTATCAAATAAAATAAAATAGTTAAAATTTTAAAATATAACTACCCACTAACCCCTATTTTTAATACATTAACCCCCAAGTGCACCGAATGCATTAAACATATTTTATCTATACAATAAGCATACTTTATTGATAAATCAACCCGTCTCACAAATAACACTGGTACACCTGAACGATCTTAACCATTAGATTATATTTTAATTCAATTTTTACTATCAAATAAAATAAAATAGTTAAAATTTTAAAATATAACTACCCACAAACCCCTATTTTTAATACATTAACCCCCAAGTGCACTTAATACATTAACCCCCAAGTGCACCAAATGCATTAAACATATTTTATCTATATAATAAACATACTTTATTGATGAATCAACCCGTCTCACAAATAACCTATCTCACAATAGACTTCATCAAGAAAATATAGAATGTGTATTCGTTCTCAAATGGCAACAATTTTTTTAATTGTAAATAAATAAAATTTGTCACATGGATCTGGATGTTGCGGGTCGGGTATTTTGGTTTAATCAAGTCAATATCCAACTGGATATTTAATTTGGCAATTTTAATTCCCACCATTTATACCAAGTGATATCCTTGCTCATTTCTGTTGAAAATTGCTTAATGAATGTCAACTGCTGAGAATATCAAGAAATTTTTAAAATAAAAAAAATTCATGAGCATTTAATACACAGGTTTCTGCTATATGTTTGTGGAGTCCAGATGAACTGAAGTTATGATCACTGACCAGAACCTTCAAACGTGCAACCGCTCGTATTTCTCGTTTATCAAGCGTCTGCACAGCGATGAACACAGACGCATTGTAAGTTAACGCAATAATGAACAGGGAGAATTTGAAAACAAACAGGCGATCGATCAGGCTTCATGCTTTTATTGCAACTGATACGAGGACTTCTATACGAAGCACAACAATGAAAATTGAGTATATTCTTAGACATATCAGCAAAAATTGCATTGATAATTTGCCAAATATAAAATCATCACACAAGGCCTAAACACATTCATGAATCATAGATCAGTTAGCCTAGCTTGTAATTCATGAAAGAAGGTTCAAGGTGGAGGATACAATTGGTCAAGAATTAATCAAGAGTATTTGAGCTTGAGATGATCCTAAACAATTTACTACAATGCCAAGCTTTTGAACTCAAGCCTTTCATCCTTCATAAGAAAATTATGACATGATTGATAGCTACTTATGGTGATACCCACAGATCAACCACTAGATATGCATCAGGCTTGGATTATCAACAGTTGTTGATCAGAAAAGTGATGGCTGCTATACATCTTTGTTAATCAGGCAAACATTGTCATTGTATAAAGAACAAAGACAGCAATAGCAGCTCAAGATATCACATGGATGTCATGATGATAAGACGTTAAGCAATCAGTTGTGTTTCTTGCAAAGCAGATTATGTGGAGGTGTGTTACTGTTGTCATTTAATCACAGGAAAGGTTGTGTGTGTGTGTCTGTGTGCAGAGAGAGAAAGAGACCATGACAAACCAGATTTTAAGAAAAAAACAAAAACAAAAAACAAAACAAATGTATCAAAGCTCAAAATTCAGAGGAAGTTTTAACATCCAAGTCAAGTCCAAAATTTGCAACCAAACCCAAGTTTCTTTAATAGACCCAAGAAAAATAAGATAGTTCGGCTCTATTGTGTAGTAACACATAAAAAGTACAAGCACTATCTAATATTAATTATATAAAGAATGATCAAGTTAGGTGAAGTGGACCATGAGGATGATTAAGAAACTTCAGTATTTCTTTTTCTTAAGCAGCCCATCAATAGGCAAATTTTCTTAAAACTCAAGCAAAAATGATCTTAGCTTACAAATGGTAGGATCTCAAAACCTTGTAGCTTTGACGGAAAGACAGTATGAAAATAAAATAAGCATAATCACAAAAAAAAAAAAAAAACCATAAGCTGGGGTATATTCATGCCACAATTTACTAACACAATCAAAATTCATAAATGACAATCGGAATCGTGGAACCAATAACATTCGCATGAAGTTCTATGTAACAAATATTAGGTAGTTCTAAATGAATTTAGTTAGTGCAGCAGTGACTCTCGATGAACTATTCTTAAAGTATAGCAATAGAACTATGATAGCAGATATAGTCTTCCAAATAGGTATAAGAATGTTTAAATACCTCATGTCATGAAAAGCAAGGGCAAACCCTCTGATAATTCATTAACATATGACAGCACTTGTAACTTCAAAGAAATAATGTTACTAACTGATAAAACTATTTATTTTCAAATGGTAGAAACTTTTTCCATCATGTCCGTAAACTTCTAAATGGACATCTAATGATATCTTATTGATCACAGACTGATTGCATAATGGAATTAAAGTAAAAGCAATCATATAGAGGTGTTCTAGAGTTACTGAGACAAAAACAGGACCAGTAACTTGATGTACCAACGAAAAAACTAGTGTTACGGAGATGAATCACATGTAACTGTAACTATGAAGAACATGAGTTGAGAGCAATCTGATTTAAAATGAACATATAACAAAGCTGAACTGAGATGAGATGAAAAATAAGGGATGTTCAAAGACGAAAGTAAAAGAGAAATTGTAAAAAAGGATGAGATTATTCATAATAAGCTCAGAATGAAAAATCAAACAAAAGATATAAAACTTCAATAAAAAAGAACTGTTCAAAATAAGAAGGGCTTACTAGATCTAAATCTTGAGATAGGAATTTCTCGTAATTCACGTCTCATGCACAGATATTCACCTAATAATGCCATCACCGCTATGCCTGTAATGTTCACAACCCACCAAGTGATTGATGAGGGCCAACCTCCATACATGATGCAAATGAAAAGGTGCACGATATAAAGGGTTGCACAAAAATCCAAGCACTTCTTTGCCCTTTCAACCAAAATGACTAAGAAACCTGCTCTGTTTATATGAAAAAGTAAGATATTGTCAAGAAGATATTTACAAAATACAAATATTAGTATAAAAAGTCAAACTCTTTCACATCTAAGAGTACTGTAATCAACAATGAAATCGGAAAAACGTGTTATCATCACAATAAAAAAGATGATGAAATGAATGGCCTTCACATCTAAGAATACAAAAACATTAATGCCCTTCCTTCGGCTCTCATTAACCAAATTATCTATGAACATCACTTTTTCTTTCCTTAATGAAAGAGGAGCATTATACTCTGGAAAAGGAGAAATTACATAATCAAAAGCTATCAAGCACCGAAATTTCTCTGGAATCCTTCTTTTCCCTTAGCATGGAGTAAAACTATTCATTTCTGCCTAAGTTTACAGATGATAAGCGCTCCTAAATCACTCTTTGCATTAAATATATATAGAATAGTCATCCAATGGACATCAACCTCCCAAAATTCTATGTACATAAAGCACATTATGTTATTGTAAATTTGAAATTTTGAAAGTATAACATAATTGATTCAAACGCTAAATTTCCCACATAGCAAAGCACCAATCAAGGATTAGATCACTAAGAAAACAAGTGGCGAATACAACGAATATCAAAAACAGGGAATAAATCATTGAACATAAAGCAAAATCAAAACTTACCCAGCAACAGAGCTGAGGAGTATGGAAGTCATCACACACCAGCCAGTAACTGTAGAGGCATTAACAGTAGCATAATCGAAGAAATACACAAGACTCATCTTCGAGACCCGAGTGCCTACCAGAATTGACAAGAACACCCCCATCGACAGGTAGTACAGGCATTGAAGAGAAACGATTTGTGCTACTATTAGCCATGGATCCCACGCCACCGTACCATAGAACATGACTTTATTTCTTCCTTTCCGTCAAATTCTCCAAAAAGAATTTAAAAAACAAAAAATCTTACTTTCACCCAGACATTAAATGAAAAATCAGAACCCAGATATCCTTCAGTGTTCGCGACCGATTCGCGAATCACTTGCAGCGCACTGAGAAGGAAATTAAAAATTTTGAATTGAGCAAATTGAGCGTCAATAGAAAAACCTAAAATTTTGGGGATTGAGTCCGTAGAGAAGATATTTTTACACGTAAATTCACAACAGCCGCAAATATTATGGCTGTGTTCTTGATGTGCTTATACTAACAACGAGCAAAAATGGAGTAATGTTAGATTAGATTGAAGAAGAATCATAAATGAGAAATCTCAGAGAGCGGAAAGTGTACAAGTATTGTTCGTCAATCTTTAAATCTGGCTCGGCTCGACAAGCTAAGGAGATTATATTTGAATTGATATCGGCTTGGCTTTAAAATACTGAGCGAGCTGAGCTCCACTCAATTAATTAAAGTAAACTTGCACGCTGAAACCGATCAATTCATTAAAGTAGACACTGAGTGCTAGTTCTGGTTTTTGAAAATTAAGAATCGGAACTTAATCCGTCATAGGGACGGTTTAATATGTTACAATGTTTCTACTTATTTGTGGGATATCTTGGAGGAACGTTTAGTTCATAGTGTAAACGATTAGAGGATAATTGTTAGCACAAATACTAGATTTTTGGAAAATTATTATGCAATGAACCACAAACCATTAATAAGTTGTTTTAAAGGAGATGAGAGATGAAATACAAAATATAATACCAATTGTACGAGAGGATATATATACTCCGCCATAGTGAAGGGTTGTTTTACAAACGAATAGATTTATGTTTTAAGCTAGTAAACATGAAATCCACATGAAAATATAACGAAAATAGAGATATAGAATCTTGGCATGTTGTTTTATTTTGGCTGATGCAAATAGATATCACACGTGATCTATGTAAATTCCATACTTTGGGTTGGAATTCTGTGACACAAGGACTAAGAGATTAGGGTTCAATATATATACTATACAATTTTTATTTTTATTTTTACAATTGGACTAGGCTAAGAATGTTAAAGAAACAGAAATAAGCCTACATAACAAATAATAGGCCTAGGTCTGAAGTGTGAATTTGGATGATATTTTTATTTGAAGGATTTTGCAGTTTCACAGCTGTTCTCGTTTTTACCTCACTTATGGTATCAAAGAGAAAGCATTAACAACAATCTATCAAAAACCAACAAAAACATAATTATAACTTGTCTTTAAATCTTATCATCAAAATATCATCATCATATAACCATCTCAAAAGATTTTAAGAATTAAAAATAACTTCAAAATCAAGCTAAATAAGACTTAGAAATTATCTACAATTTTTTGTTATACTAGAACTTAATTCACAGACATCAAGTATGCTGCATCTCATTCGAAAGCCCACTGATTCTCTCTTCGGACTTCCTCTTCCTCTTCAGGAGTGAAGTCATTCTTGATGTTGAATATTTTCCGTATCTCCTCCGGAGTTTTTCCCTTTATCATATCAGCTACAGTCTGACAAGTCAGATCGAGAAGGCTCTTGATGTTGAGGTAGTTGGCAGCCTGAAACGTAAAGAGTTGAAACTATTGAATGTGTCCAAGTCCATGAAAGAGATAATATAGGAGATCAATGATAAATAATGTTTTCACAAGAAGCAGGTAGCAGGTCAAGCCCAAGCGGGTAGCAGGTCAATCATCTAAGCAGGTGCAAAAGGGTTCAATCTTTTAGTTACTAGGTTCTTATATCTGGTTTTCCTTTTCATAAGGGAAGATGCAAATGTAGATCTAAAGTCTGTAGCAATGTGTCAATCAAACAGTTAATACATAAAAATGGTAGGCTGATAGCTCGAAATATTTTTATCTCAACTTCTTCATTCTAGCTCCGAATGAAATAATGCAAAAGAAGCAACAGAGGCAGAGAAACGATTTCTTGCATGTTCATCTATAACATTGCCAGACAAAAATGAACCATTGACATGGTACTAAATGAGAAGAATAAAGTATATCTGACACAGCAAAAGGGCAAGCCCAACACTTACTACTGAAGCACAGTGACCCGTATATCAAATTATACAAGGGGAAAAAATTAGCAAAGCAGAAACATACACCATTAGCAGCAGATATAGGTCCAGTAAAATGCAACTAAGAGTTGGAACAGATCTGTTATGGTCAATAATACTTGCATCTATATGGTGCACACAGATTATCATACTATAGATATGTATGAACAGCAGCACATACTTAAGATTGGACCTAAATAGGAGTACAGATAAGTAGACATGACACCCTAATAGAACATTACAAGAGATACATATTGACAGCAACTTCAAAATTGCACAAGGAAACAGAGATCAAATAATTGACCATAAAAGTACCCTCTAGACAAACAATTTAGAGAAATACGAAGAACAACTTTAGACAGAGAAGCAGAAAGAATAGAACTTTAAGTTGTGCTCTAGATTAACCCAAATCTAGACAAGTAACACCAACAAATTATCCCAAAAACCCGCAAGTTAACCAAAACCATTAATAGATAACACACAACCAATTACACAATTTATCGGAACTTCCTGATTAAACTTTTATTTTTACTTAACTTTGAATAAATAAATCAACGATCACACCAAATAGAAAGGCAAGCAACAACAATTAACAAATAGCATGCGTAAAAAACAATCTGCTAAAAAAAGCACCACAGTTGCAAACAGATCAACGAAACAACACCAAAATTATTAAAAGCCATACCAAAATAAGGTCGAAGAGCGTGGCCTGATCGACTTTGACGAAGTCGGCGTCGAAAGCCTTGAGGTCCTCATCACTGGTGGCGCTGGGAACAACCTCGTTCTCAACCGCCGATGCGACGTGGCGCTTGCAGTATTCGATGACTTTGGATAGAATTTTTCCGGTGACGTTCGGAAGAGGGATATTTTCGGCACAATCGTCTTCGATCAAGTGTTTGATCGTTTGAGACTCGACGGCCACCGACTCCTCCACCTCGAAAACCTCACCATCGGAGCTACGAAGGACAAACTTCTTGCCGGAGTTCTCCGCCGCGGAAGCCATGGACTGAATTGTAATCTGTAGGTAGTGAAAACCGCGCAACGGAGATAATTCGAGTGTGTAGAGAATGTGAATAGTGGAGATTAGGGATTTAGTCTCGAGTATATATAGGATGAATAAATTAATCAGGATGTGTGTTTTTTATTTCTTTTATTCGTTATATTATTTTTTTATTTTATTAATCAAATTTTATTATTTTTTATCATGCAATTAATAATTATATATTTTTATTTTAGTTCTCAGAAATGTATTTTTATTTTAAAATAAGAATGCCAACACAATAAATTGGATGAATGGAAAGCATAGCTTTTAACAAGTATTTATAATATATTTTGTTTTGGATTTGTTTTTATTAAGTAATGTACCTTTTTTATATTACTAGATATAACATCATTTTGATTGATATTTTATACCCCACACCCCCGGCTTCTCGTTTACTGTATAATACTCCCTTCGTCTATTTCAATGTTTACATATTTCTATTTTGAACGTCTCATTTCAATATTTACGTTTCTTTTTTTTGGAATATGAGACCCACATAAAATAATTAATATATCATCATGGTTCCCACATTCAACACTAATATATCTACCCACTTTATATTAAATATTATATTTTTTTAACCACTATCTATTAAAATACTATACTCCTTCTTAATCAACGTGCAAAAAGCAAATGTAAACATTGAAACGGGACGGAGGGAGTATGCTTTAAGAAAAGTTATAATTTTTTGATCAAATTTGTTGACTTTTGAGGAAAATGTAGTATTTTTAGATTATAAAATATTATAAAGTAATAATGTTATGTGTGTGAAAAATAAGTAACAAATTTAAAATTAAAGTGACTTTTGAGATTTTAGGATAAAGTGATGTTTTCTTTTTTATGTGTGAAGGGTGGTGTTGGACGGACGAATAAGGAAAGTATGAAGGATAGTGTAAGACAGGAAGAGTATTAAATCTTTCACGTTGTTAAAGAAATGTTTTTTTTTTTGGGCAAAAGCTCCTGCGACCCCGGGGACACGGAGGGATACTCCGTGTCCCCATGTGAATACAACCCTCCCCTTCCAATTCTATTTAAACCTATGTATTGCTAGGGATTTAAATTGTAGAGGGACATGAAAATTACCAATCGGGTGAATAGTAGACTAACTTTTTTTTTTAAAGTTTCGATTGATAGTCTATACTAAATCTTTCATGTTGTTTAAAGAATTTTTTATTTTTAAAATTTGTAGTAATATTCTCTTTTTATGTAATAATAAATAGTAAAATAGTAAGTTATAAGAATTAAATTAAAGTCATCGCATTTTATGGATTGAGGATTATTTTTTTATTAAGAACTACTTAGTAGTCATATTTATGGTGGGATTGTTAGACCCTTTTCCGATTAACACTCGGATTACATAATAATTATTGATTAGGTAAAGATTTACTTTACTTTTTTATATTCACTAATTTACCCTTTTTTATATTTACTTTCCTTTTTGACACTCGGATTACATAATAATTATTGATTAGCTAAAGATTTACTTTACTTTTGTATCTTCACTAATTTACCCTTTTTTTTCCAGAGATTTACTTTCCTTTTTTGACAAAGTCTACACGTTATTTACGTGTAGAGTATCTATATTATTTAGATAAAATATGGATAATTAAAATATATTGGATTATGAATATTGGTTAAAGTATTGTTTTACCAAAGTTATATTGTTAATTAAAAAAAAATTATTATTGATATAAATAGATTCATGATTGAGATAAAAAAATATTAAATGAACAACTAAGATTATAATTAAATGATTTAAGTTTATTTTTATATATATAGATAGATAAATAAATATTATCACTTTTTATCTTACAAAAGTTGCTTTATAACTTATCACTTTAATACATTGCACGGAAATAATTATATAACGAATATTTACTTTTATAAACGGTTATTTATTTATATATATAATTATTTATTTGAGTTTATGCATTAATAAAATGTTAATTATTTACTATTAGATATAATAAATAAATGTAAATTTAATTTTTAAAAAAGAAAACATAGTTTTTAACAATTAATAAATTGAATGGTACGTACGTATACATATTTTTTCATAACATCAGTTTTAGCTTCTAATCCATAGATTCGTTTATGCATTAAAATTTTAAGAATTAAAAATAATTTCAAAATCAAGCTAAATAAGACTTAGAAATTATCTACTAGATATTTTTTTTTATACTAAACTTAATGCTGATCTCATTCGAAAGCCCACTGATTCTCTCTTCGGACTTCCTCTTCCTCTTCAGGAGTGAAGTCATTCTTGATGTTGAATAACTTCCGTATCTCCTCCGGAGATTTTCCCTTTATCATATCAGCTACAGTCTGGCAAGTCAGATCGAGAAGGCTCTTGATGTTGAGGTAGTTGGCAGCCTGAAACCAAGAGTTGAAACTATTGAATGTGTCCAAGATGATTAATAACGCAGGTTAAAACTAATGAATCAAAAATACTTGCATCTATACATATGTACAACCATGATGCAATATAGATCAGAGAAAACTTAGAAGCAGAATGAGATTAACCCAAACAAGCAACACCAATAAATTATCCCAAAAACCCACAAGTTAACCAAAACCAAACCATTAATAGATAACACACAACCTGATTAAACTATTATTAACTTTGAATAAATAAATAAACAAAATAAATTGCAAACTAGC
Source organism: Pogostemon cablin (assembly GCA_023678885.1). NCBI lineage: Eukaryota > Viridiplantae > Streptophyta > Magnoliopsida > Lamiales > Lamiaceae > Pogostemon > Pogostemon cablin. Next base: position 2,855,503 of record CM042961.1, read on the forward strand.
CTGCGTAACAAACAATCTGCTAAAATAAAAGCACCACACCACAGTTGCAAACAAATCACCGAAACAACACAAAAATTATAAAAAGGCATACCATAATAAGGTCGAAGAGCGTGGCCTGATCGACTTTGACGAAGTCGGCGTCGAAAGCCTTGAGGTCCTCATCAGTGGTGGCGCTGGGAACAACCTCGTTCTCAACCGCCGATGCGACGTGGCGCTTGCAGTATTCGATGACTTTGGATAGAATTTTTCCGGTGACGTTCGGAAGAGGGATATTTTCGGCACAATCGTCTTCGATCAAGTGTTTGATCGTTTGAGACTCGACGGCCACTGACTCCTCCACCTCGAAAACCTCACCATCGGAGCTATGAAGGACAAACGTCTTGCCGGAGTTCTCCACCGCGGAAGCCATTGACTGAATTGTAATCCGAAGGTAGTGAAAACCGCGCAACGGAGGGAATTAGAGTGTGTAGAGAATGTGAATAGTGGAGACTAAGGATTTAGTCTTGAGTATATATAGGATGAATGGAAAGCATATCTTTTAAAATTTTAATCAGAATATATAATATATTTTGTTTTGGATTTATTTTTATTAAGTATATACCTTTTTTATATTATTATCGTGAGATAAAATAGGTTTACGTATATATGGAAGGAATCATTTCATATTATATTATGGAAATTTTTTTCACACTACTCTAATATAGGAGGAGATCTGACAATTTTCATCAAAAAAAAAAAATTTATGTTATGCTTGTAATTATCCAGGATGTTTGTTTTTAATTTTTTTTATTCGTTATAATATTTTTTATTTTATTGATTAAATTTTATTATTTTTTATCATGCAATTAACAATTATACATTGTATTAGTATTTTAGTTCTCGGAAAAGTATCTTTAGTTTAAAATAAGAAGAATGCCAACTCAATAAATAGGATGAATGGAAAGCATATCTTTTAACCAGAATATATGATATGTTTTGTTTTAGATTTATTTTTATTAAATATATATACCTTTTTTAATATTATTATCGTGAGATAGATTTACATTGATCTGTTACTAATGTAAACAAAAATATAAGTTTAGGTATATGTGGAAGGAATCATATTATATTATGGAAAAGATTTTCCTACTGTAATATAAGAGGAGATCTGACAATTTTCATCAAAAATAAAATTTATATTACGCTTGTAATTAACCAGATGTGTGTTTTAATTTTTTTTATTCGTTATATTATTTTTTTTATTTTATTAATAAAATTTTATTTTTTTTATCATGTCATTAGTGATTATACATTTGTTAAAGCATAATCTTTTAACAAGAATATATTCCCTGCGTCCGGTTCGTATCCATTTACTTTTTGCAAGTGATTAAGGAGTATTATTAGTATTATATATAAAGTGGGTAACTGTATTAGAGGGAAGTGGTGAATCATATTTTGTATTTTTTTACTAAATAAAGGAAATAGATAACTACCTTATAAACGAATGGAAGGAGTATAATATATTTTGTTTTGGATTTGTTTTTATTAAGTAATGTACCCTTCTTTTTTTTTTTTTTGTTGTACTCCATATATGTTGGGAAGATCGATAAAGGTTTCATCCTCAGCAACGGCGTCGTTTTTTTTTCTTTTTTTTGGGTAAGTTGGGTTGGGCTAAGAATGTTAAAGGCCCAAGCAGAAATAAGGATGTTCTAAGATTTTAGCTAAAATTTAATAAGCCCACATAAGAAAAATAGGCTGCTCAATATATAAATATGCCTAACTAGGCTTTATCTCGGTCGATCCCAACTTACGTTGCACGAATTTTCACATAAACCCTGTTTATATTTTAAAATAAGTTGTAATTTTAAATTTTATATGAATTTATAGCTTGATGTAAAATTACTCCATTTAGGGTACCTCTTGCGTATAAGAATGCATGGAGAGTAGAAAAAAATGCACTTTTAATTATAAATTGTGTAAATAAATGAAGAGTATTTTTAGTAATTAAAATAAAAAAAAAGTGCAAATGTTATGGATGACAAAATTGAATTTATCAGCAGCTATGGCGACGTGCAGTAACTTTTCCCCGAAGGGAAATACTCTCATACTTAAGTTGTTCGCTTCTGATAATTAAACGATAACAAGCAATCCAGTTCCCATGCGAGCAGCTTGAAAGAGTTGTCGATGAATTTGAGATGTAACCATGTTGTTGCCTGGAGAGGTGGTAATGGAAGACCTCTGCTTCCCAGAGAGAGAAAAAGGTTAGTATGAGAAATGTCTATTGTGAGAGAGAGACAAAAGGTAAGGTGTGTAAGAGATATTTTCGATTGTGATAGGGTGCACAGTTTGACTCAGGCTACCTACTAAACTTTTATTCTTGCAATTTCAACGCTAAGGTTTCAAATATGCACTCAACTACAGAGGATAAATCCTTATACATTTACTATTTAATTAAACCAGTGTTTTTAGTTATCCTCCTAAGAGGAATGAAGTTAACATGTTAAGGGTTTCTCAAAATAAAATAGGAGTACTCTCTATAAAGAATTGTGGAAGTTAAATTATATTGATCTAATGAAAGAGTTATATACAATATCCTAGGTACAGTGAATGTAATATACAACCGATGTGGGATATAGAGATGTAATACAACAACATTCTCAATACGCCCCCTCAAGATGGCGATGGATGAACAACGCCAATCTTGGACATAAGGAGATTAAGCCGAGGACGAGCAAGAGGCTTGGTTAAAGCATCCGCAAGTTGATCAGCAGAGGAAACCCGAGAAACACGCAACTGCGAGCTTTGGACCAGTTCCCAAACAAAATGAAATCCCGAAAGAGGAAATGCTTCCGGTATACCAATTTGAGAAGGAAATGTCGTGGTTCGATGTAAGATTTTTAATTGGTGGAGCATTATTTTTATGTCTACATTTTACTTGTTATATAACATACTATTTTTTCTAAGCAGAAAGTTAAGAGTGCAACACCTGAGTACTTATTTGGCGCGGTGAATGATCAAAAAGACAGCCAGCGACACATTCAATGATAATCACCGAGATCTCCAAGCTAAAGCAGAATCGTTTACTCGACGATTGGGTTAATCTGGTTTGCTAGTGGCTTCCCTTATGCTGACTGTGGTTTGTGGAGGAACATTCACCCCTCCAGGTGGATTGATTGCCTCTCCACGGCCATGATGTTGAGTTTTTTCTGTCATATTATTGCAGCATATGTATTCATGATGGCGACGATCTCTGGAATGCTCTCTTTTTTTGGATTGATCATGTCAAGCTATAGTTTGTTAGCTTTCCAAAAATCCATTCCAAGCCTTGTCACATGGGGGATATTCAGCCTCATAACGTCCATCTTTGCGGCATACTACTATGTTGGAATGCAACTGGGGTGGAGTGGAGGTACAACATTTTACATGGTTGTTTCATTCATGACAGTGAAGAGGTTGACGAAGCTATGCCATGGAATAGTGTATTAGTGATCCGCTGTTTGGTTTGTTTTAGATCTTTTAAGGCTATGCAGTTGTGTTGAAGGGATGGATATGATACGAGTATTTCACTATTTTGCTTTGGTCTGTAACTCCTAGTTGCATATGTGATGTTGTTCCACATGTGTGATGTAATTGGTTGATTGGCTGATATTGAATGCGGATGATGATTTTATTAGATGATTATTTTCAGGTTAATTTAATTAAATGGAGTAGTTTTAATTTTTTTCTTAATTGCAATTGTTTAATTAATTAGGCTTATATACATAGACACAATATTTAGCATAATTTTCAAACTAGAAATTCACTCTCTTTGTGATAATTTGAGTCTTTGTGATAGTTGGTTGATAATTTTTTAATATCAATATATATCTTTTTATCATTCTCTATAAATATTTGTAGAAAATAAGAGTAACATTGCCAATACTTTACCAAAATATGTTGACTTGGTAACTTTGAAACAGGTTTCATGTGTTTCAATTGTAAGAAAAAGTTATAATTTGGCTCATCTAATGTATGGGTGGATAACAGCAGACAATGCTGTTAAATATGCTTGAAGGAAAATAGTACTAATATAACTAAAAAAAATTAATTTCATACTCTCCCATTATTAAAAAAAAAATAATACTAATACTAATTTGAGAAGAAACATTAAATTACAAAATTCTCTTCATGAAAGAGTTATTGCATTTTAGCAACACAACTTTAGCTTCACTTCCTCAGAAACAAAACAAAGTAAAACCTCACTATCTTCAGGTGATCTTTCCATGAAGACAATGGAAGCCATTGATATTCTTCAGATGAGCTTTCCATGCGAACAACCTATGACAATGGAAGCCATTAATGGTGACGTTTAAGCTTTCCAAGAAGCTGAAATATCAGCTATTGCTTCATCAACACTCAGATACACCCCTTCTAAACCGAACGACTCTAAAATCTTCGATTCGTGCAGTTTCTCCATCACATTCGCCACAGGGTTCACCAACACAAGCTGCATTGTCGTCGCAAACAAATGAGTTGTATGCAATGTGGAGACGAGTCGAAAAAAATGCTTAAAAAACATGTATGATATAGAGGTAGTTTTACCTTGAGTGATCTTTTCTCTATTATCTTTCTCAGTTCATTGACAGTGTCAATTCCACTCGTGTCGATTGCTGTCACGGCTGGTTGGAATGAAAGTCGAGTCGTTAGAGAAATGAACGCCAAAAATGTTGATTATAACAAAAGATTCAGACACTACTAACCTGTCATATCAAGTATCACACATTTCAAGTCACTTATGTTGTTTGCTGCCACCCACTCTTCCTCCTCTCTGATCCACCTCATTATCCTGCATTGATCCGAACACCTTGATTAGCGGAGGAGCTCGTCGAATAGACAAAAAATGAGTGAAGAAAACGAGCCTACCTTTCTTGTAAGTAAGTGGAATTTGCAAAGTAAATAGGAGCTTCAACAGCAATAATGACAAAAGAAGGAACTCTAACTGCATCTCTGTATCTGGTCAGATTTTGATATATCTGAGTTCTTGGAATGTTTCCTAAGACAGCTGTGTTTGGTCTTGTCACATGTAATAAAATCTTGAATACAGACACTCCAATCTGAAAATTTTTATCAATACAATCATCAGTACTAGTACTAAAGGTATATTTAAGTAGATTACAGTGTTCATACTGTGGAAAGATGTAGGAAAACTTACTGCAATAGAAAGACCAACGGGCACAGAGATGAACAGAACACCAACGAAGGAAGACAAGCAAGCGAAGAAGTCGAGTTTGTCAACTTTCCACAATTTAAAGGCCGTCTCATAGTCGATTAGGCCGATCACAGCAGTAATGATGACAGCAGCTAGGATGAGGTTAGGAGTGTACTGGAATAAGGGCATCAGAAACAGCAGTGTCACGAGCACGGTTGCAGCCATTACAATGTTTGAGGCGACCGTCTGTGCGCCCGCATTGTAATTCACAGCTGATCTTGAAAACGAACCTAAACAAACACACACACACATTAGGCATCATTGAAAACATTAAGGTGATGAGGCTGTGTTTGTAAGAACACAAACCTGTGGTGACGTAGCAAGACGAACAAGAGCCGGCCATGTTCATGAGGCCGATCGCCACCATTTCTTTGTTCCCATCGACTTGGTAGTTTTTTAAGGATGCAAATGTTCTCCCAACTGCTATCCCTTCCTGCAGAATTGATCTTCATATGTTAAAACAAATTGTCTGAAATCTTACTAAGTACAAAAGCTAGTTTCTTCAAAGAACTTACTGTAAGAGAAAGTATTCCAGTTATGATGCCAGTCTTGATTGCTAGACCAAGGAACTGTCCATGGAAATACAGCATGTTCGTCGAAGGCGGATTAAGGCCCTTCGGCAGGTGTCCAATCTGTAAAAACAAGGCCATCTCAATCCACAAAACACAAGTGTACATATATATGAAACCTAATCAATCAAGAATTCATAGATAAAATGATCATACGGTTTTGATGTCGGGAAGTTTTGATCTGAGGCAGACAACTAGAACAGTTGATAGAATAACTGATGTTAATGGAGCAGCAGCTGAAATCCAAAAGAGTTTTGGTTTCCTCATGCTCTGCATGATTGAATCAATCCATCATTAGTTTAGACAAGGAAAAATATCCTGATAAGAAGTGCAAGAGATCGTAGGCGCTTACGATCTGCCTCGTTGCGAGCAACACAACCAGAAAAGCAACTCCCATAACAATGGTTTTCCAAGAAAACTGCAGAGATGAAAGAACTAATATAGTCAAATGCTGTCTAAAACTATGTTAGTATGGTCAAATAAGGTACTCCTTAGTCATTCCAACTACTACCAACAGTTTAAGGTAGAGATTCTACCTCATTTGTGTGATGGAAGACAGATTTTAACACGGACAATAGTTGCATCTTGCTCGTGAAATGGACTATCCCAAGCAGCCCTTTTAGCTGTTGCAACGAAACGATGATTGCTGCACCAGCCATGAACCCAAGCAGAGTCGCCTTCGACAGAAAATCGATTATAAATCCTAATCTACAATCACAGCATCCAAGTCAATACACCCTAAACAAAGTCCACATCACTGTAGTCTTTTCTCAGGTGGAAAAAGCATCTATACTTGATATCATAAACAAATTAAGTAAACAAAAAACATAGATTCTGCTAAAAGATCACAAGCATAATCAACTTTATTTTGTGCTCATAGTGATTGATTATTCTTGCAAACACTTTGCAAAAGTGAGTGATAGTTTCGGACAACAAATAATAGACGTTAATGTTATACCTCAGAAATCCGAGTGAAGCTTGGAATACTCCAGCAAAGAATGTTGCTGTGAAAGCCAGTTTAAGGTAAAGATCGGGATGTTCGACGAAGGAAACGCTTTCGTTGAGCATCGTCCCCATTACGAGAGAAGCTATTGAGACGGGGCCAACGGCAAGATGCTTAGAGCTTCCAAGAACTGAGTATATCAAAGGTGGTACAAAACTTGAATCTGCAAGAGAAACAACACTTGATTAATTTATACACATGATCAAATGAAATGTTTAATGACAACAAGGTAAGATTATGGTTTTGCAACTTACATAGCCCAATTATGGGTGGCAGATTTGCTAGCTTTGCATAACTAATCCCCTGTATTCATATAAAAAGATGAACACATAGGTAAGAAAAACACAATCTTGATAACACTCAACATATGTAATAAAACAACATGTCATGAATCACGATCCTTGTGATCATAGTATATATACATACATACATACATACATACCTGTGGGATTGCAAGGCTAGCAATGGTGAGACCAGAAACGACGTCGGATTTGAGAAGTTTAAAGTTGTAATTCGGGGCCCATTCGAAAATGGGGAAGAAGAACTGGAGCACCAGAATCAACTTCCTAAAGCATGTCTGATTCTTGAACTTGTGGAGTGGATCATCGGGGAAGAAGATCTCCGACAGGCGGTGCCGGAGTTTCTCACCGGTGGTCCTCGGCTGCGGAAGGCTCACTTTGTGCAACTGTAGCGGCGGCGGAGGCGGCGGCATTGGGAGTGTGGTGGTGGTGGAATCCATGGGGGGTGGTGGTGATCCTTCAGTGGAAGAAAAGTGGTCAACTCTGTTAGAATTTATACCCATGTTTGGGAATGGCTGTGTACCAACTCCCGTGGCGTCCGGCGGTGGCGGAGGGTGGTGGTTAGTTGAAATGGTTTAAGGTAAGTTGGGAAGGATTGATAAAGATATGTTGCCCATTTTATAGAGCCAGATTATCACCACATCCTATTTCTCTGTTCTTGTCCTATTCTGTTGTTTACTTGGTTTTCTTTGGAATATTCTCAAATCTTCAATGCTTGGAAGTATTATGGGACCATACGTGTATCATCTTGTATGATGGGTTACACGTGAGAGAGAGGAGAAAACGATACTCTGAAAGAAAAATTAAACTTCTAAAGGTAAATAGAAGGTTGATTTTTTCATCAAAGCTATTTTATGTTCTTGGTGTAACTAAAGCACATGAAAAGACAATAAATGATAATGTTGGGAAGAAAAATGGGATTGTAGGGTGATAAAAAAGAAAAATTGAGTAGTTTTATCAAATAATTTTTGTGTCATATTAATACATGAGTGGCATATATGCTTACATTTTAAAAGACAAATATTAATTATATGACAAAGATTGAATTTGTTTCCTTTTTTATATATGTGAATCACATAAATAATGACACGGGAAATGATATAGGACATCCGGTGTGATTTGATTAGATAAAATGTTGGAAATTATTAGGCTTTGGTTGAGGGGTAAGTTGTAATTAATTTTCATTTTTTAAATTAAAAACTTGCCTAGGTTTGGCTTTAATTTAATAAAATACAATTAAAGGTATATTTTAAGAGTGTTAATTAGTTTCATTCATGTATTGTTTGTATTTTAGAAATACAAAAAATAGATTACGAAAAAAGAAAAAGAAAGACAGAAATGAAAGTGAACAAAAATAGATACCACCATGATTTTTGTTATTGAATAGATTTTTTAAAATCAATGACTCATTCTCCGAAAATGTAGATCGCAATACTAATTTGTGGATTTGATTAATAAATTAAATTAAATCACGATCACAGTATTGACTTAAAATTTCAGCTAACAAGACTGATCCACAATCTAGGTCACAATATCAATTCGTGGATGTCATTAAATATTCAAATTTTATGACTAATTAAGTTCATGAAAATGTGATTCTTTTAAAAACAATTCATGAAAATGTAATAGAAATACAAATGATTTTATTATAATATAAAATTTTCGGCAAATTTTAGAGAAAAAATATTGTTCTTGTCACGGTGTGATTGTTTTATTTTATTTTATTTTTAATTAGGTATTACTATTATTTATTTATAGTACGAATTATTTATAAAATGATTCAATTTGAGGAATATCATTGTTGTGATTAAAGATGTTAATGTTTTATCTCCTTACAGAACTTTTATGAGATAAACTTAAATCGGATTTGCTATAGTTGCAATTTAATTTTTAGTTCGTAATTGTGAGATTTTTCATATATCAAAACTTGCTTTCACGTCAGAGTTTAATTTTAGTTGGACGCAATATACTTACCTCTTCTTGTGTTTTTTTAACTTAACAAGCACTTTAACCCGGGGATAGATTTTAAAAAATAAAATTAGATAAATATAGATTTTTTGTAATGGTAAATTTATATATATATATATATAGTGGACACATAAACACATATAATTACGTATTTCCTCCGTCCCATTTTAATAATTAAATATTTTTAAATTGGGTGTTTTATTCTAATGGTTGCATTTTGTTTTCTATGAGACCCACACAATTAAGTAATTAAAATATCTCAATATGACTCATCTGCCACATTAATACAATCATCCACTATACATTAAAATATTATTTATATCACCTCAATACACATTAAAATATTAAATTTCTTAATCCCTGTGCAAAAAACAAATATAACTATTAGAATGAGACGAAAAAAATACATATGTATGAAGTTTTATATTGTGATGGTATGTATATTTAGTTTAGTTCTTTATGTGTAATGAATTAAATAGTATTTAGTTGAATCGATGTTATACGACCCTCATTCGTTTTTCGTGTACAACAAATTAATGTAATTGTAAAAAAGCAACATTTTTAAAATTTTTATTAATATTTATATTTCATTACATAATCTATGTTAACGTATAGACAATTTCAAATAATGGTTTTAATTACTCAACATTATTTTCAAATACAACCCAAATTTTTCAATAATTAACTCAAATTGAAACAAATTTTAACATGTTAATTGATAAAAAAAAAGCATATAAAAAATATCTTTAATTTTAATTATTTTGTTAAACATAAAATTATTAGAATTAAAAAATGTGATAAATTTTAAATAATTGATGGTTGAAATAAATTGGCCTAAAATTAATATTATATTTAAATCATACATTAAAAAGGAAAATCAGTATAATTGAGATGAGAGAAATTGAGGAGAAATTGAAGAGAATCGAGAAATTGAAAAGATATTATGGAGAAATTTTAACCAAAATTTGAACGGGAAAACTTAAGTTGATCTATGTGCTTTTATATATATATATATATATATATATATATTAATTTTGAAATTTTATTTATGGATTAATTTATCCTAAAGACGTCGAGTCGTCGACCCAAATGACATGCGACTAATATTTTATTTTATATAACAATATCCTAATGAGTAATGACGCCACTAGGTTCCATTCTAAAAAAAAAAAAAAAAAAATAATAATAATAATAATAAAAATATTTATCATTCCAAAAAATTCAAAGTGGGTTTTTCCATTAATTAAACAGTACATATTTAAAGAAGACAAGAAAAATGGGCGAGGAGAATTAATTAGTGGATAAGCGAGAAATAAATATAATAATGAAATAATTTAAAAGACTCTAAGAACATACCAAAATATTACATCAATCAGTAAAGTTGAAAGTTATTTTAATTTTAAAAATATATATCTCTCACGTAACATAATTAACATACATTATACTTAATTTATTATCCAAAAAATACCCTAATTAAAAAATCAAATTTTCTTTTCTTAAACGGCATATCTATTAAATAATGGAGCGGTAGTAATAAATAAAACTTGAAACAATGTACTGGAAGTGTGAAAATGTAAGCTCACCAACAGTAAGACTGATCAGAAGATGACAAATCCAGCTAGCAGCTAGCCCATGTTGTCCTTGAAGACTGTCAAGTTTGTTAGGCACTATCCTATAGAGGAACCAATGAAATGTTGCCAACATTAGCCTACTTCTTTGTATATAAGAAATGTATCAATCACACTTTATCAATTAATGAAAAACGTTAGAAATGTATCTCTGTTACAACATGTCTTCTTTTCTCAACCACAAATTTCATCATGTATATTGTGGCTTTTACTGATGCAGATTGGGCTTCGGATGTAGACGATAGGAGATCAACTACTGGATATTGTGTTTTTGTTCGAGGAAATCTTGTGGCTGGGAGTGCAAAGAAGCAGCCAACTGTATCAAGATCAAGCACCGAAGCCGAATATAGGAGTCTATCCTCTGCAACTTGTGAAGTTATGTGGATCCAATCCTTGCTCTTGAAGTTAAAATGTTCAGGTTCTAGAATCACAACAATTTGGGTTGATAATCAAGGTGCAATTTCATTAGCTGCTAATCCTGTTTACCATGCTAGAACGAGTTGGACTTACACTTTGTTAGAGATAAAGTTTTGGAAAAGAAAACACAAGTACAGCATGTTCCTAGCATTGATCAGATTGCTGATTGTCTCACCAAGGCTCTATCGGGACAATTTTTCATTCGACTTAGAAACAAGTTACAAGTTGTTCCTAATAGCTCACTCAAATTGAGGGGGCATGAAAATGTAAGCTCACCAACAGTGGATAATTTCTCCATGGATAAGACTGATCAGAAGATGACAAATTCAGCTAGCAGCTAGCCCATGTTGTCCTTGAATACTGTCAAGTTTGTTAGACACTATCCTATAGAGGGAACCAATGAAATGTTGCCAACATTAGCCTACTTCTTTGTATATAAGAAATGTATCAATCACACTTTATCAATTAATGAAAAACGTTAGAAATGTATCTATGTTACAACATGTATTCTTTCCTCAACCACAAATTTCATCAAAGTGCCATTAATGTTGATAATTAATGTGAGTCTTTTCCGAATGATCTATTGAGGAAATTAATTAATTGCATCAATAACTAACCATTTAATAATTTGGAAAAACTTTCATAATCAACTTAAAAAATTTTACAAGTAAATACTCCATCACGTAAAGAATGTACAGATGAGAGGATGGAATTATAATTATGACCTCAATAAGTTCAAATTGTCATTTTAATTAATAATAAAAAACAAATACTTACGTAATGTCTAACGAATTTTTTTATTAAATTTAGGCTAAATATAGTGTGCACCCGGGTGCACACGAAGCTTCGTGTGCACCCACGTACAAATATAAGCAAAAACATATACAATTATGAGTAAAAATGTATACAATTTAATTGTTAATTTTTTTAATAAAAAATTGAGTGTAAAAAAATGTACAATTATTAAAATACATGTATACACTATTGAATAAAAAATTATATACATATGAATGCTTGTTTTTTTAATGAAAAACTTAGTGTGAAAAAAATATACAATTATTAAAAACACGTATACAAAAGAGAATAACATGTATACAAAATAGAATAAAAAGTTATACAAATATGGGTACAATGGTGCACCCGGGTGCACCTAATATACACTCTTAAATTTATAACATGCATTGAGAATTATTAATTGTTGGGGAGCTTTGTTGCCCTATATTACACGAGGGAATTATCAATCATAACGATCATATGTCGCCCTGTAGCTACTCTCTTGTGAGAGATATTATTTATGAGACGGGTATGAGATGAGTCGACCCATTATTAAAGTATGTTTATTGTATAGATAAAGTATGTATTTAAAATATGCTTATTTGTAGTTAAACTATGTCAATAATAAATCATATTATAACACGCTAAAACCATATTTTAATGCATAATCCAACATACTTTAGAAAACATATTTTAACAACTATTAAACATATTATATCTAAATAATAGACATACTTTAACACGTCTCACGTAAGATAACGACTCAGAAAAAACTTTGTCCATTAGCAATTAATAACTCCAAATAAATACTTTTGTAAATCGAGTTTACTATACTTTACTTACTTAGTTATGTAAACTTTACTAATTTATGTTCTTATGTATTATACATTAGGTTTAAAGTTTATTTTAGACTTTAATATATTTAAGGGTTATAATTATCTTTATAAAAAGTGTTAGCATAAAATCACTCATATTTCATGTTGAAATTATATATATATATATATATATATATATATATATATATATATCAAATATTAAATAGATACAAGTGATCCATGTGTATTCACAATCGAATTTGGTAAGGATAAAAAAAAAAATTAAATCTCTCACACGTATTTGAATTAAATATGAATAGTAAATATTTAAGAGTGATTTAATCTCCATAGCATAAGGCTATCAAACTGATAGTTAAAATAGTGCATACTTGAACTCGGGTTGATACACTAATAAGTTTATGAGCAAGTTCGGCTCTACTTGAAAATTCCTCTTTCGAATTCAAGCTCTTGTTATGCAAAAATGAGTCAAACTTTCGAGCTTATTATCGTTATTAAATTGACTCAAACATGTTTGTAATTAATAATAATATTTATATTTATAATATCAATATATGTATTATTTTCATTAAATAATATTTATATTTAATAATTATTTTTATTATTGAGTTTTACTGAGCCTATCCGAGCTCAACTCATTAACCTAATAAGCATTAGATGAGCTCACAGTCAAGCTTGATTAATTACGTGTTGAGCTAAGTTCAATCAGATCCTTACTAAGGTGAGTGACCCAGGTTCGATTCTTTTTGGGAACGAATATGTGATGAGTAATAAAGAAATGACGAACTAATTACTAAATATACTTACAATTAACTTTGTCCGATTAAAAAAAAACTACAATACCGCGTTTGTCAAATGATCCAGGCACGTGATAATTAGTGGAGACAAAAAGGATGGTAGAATGAAACGGGTTTAACTGTTTGAAATAAAGGAAGACACCGTGTTTTACTTTTATTGATCCACTCAAATTACAGTTAACGAATTATTTCAATTCTGGCAACCAACTCACACGCCAGAAATACCAGAAAATGCTTTTTTTTTTATTATTATTTATTTGCTGTTTTAATTGAGTGGAAAGACCACTATGAAAGTCTTAACCTAGATAGATTGCTATATTAAAAACGTGACCCCAAAGAAGTTGCGAAGGGACACCACAACATCATCGTAGGCCTGGTAAATGAAGTGATACAAACCGTGGAATAATATCATTTTATCATGTTTAATTCAAGTTTGTATTTCATTTAACTGGTATACATGTATTGATAGAGTGCATATCCTGCGCTAGCATGCACTCATATTTATATTAATTTTTATTTAATAGTGTATACGTATTTTTTAATAAATGTATAATTTTTTATATTTAGCTTATTATTAAAAAAACTAACAAAAAAATTCGTTAAAAAATTATTAATAAAATATATAAGTTGTTATTCACAGTGAATATACATCCTACCCTATACTGTAGGAATATTCTCTGAATTTTTTTTTGATGAAATGAATCAAATTAGAAATTGTTACGTTTTAAATGACAAATTATTACTTTTCTAATGAATTAATTAATAAACTAATATAGTACATCTAAAAGATGAGTTAATGTTTTATTACTCCTATATTGTAAGTTTTCGAAAGTAATGTTTAATTTAATACAAAAGGATGCCAGTTTTTTTAAATCTGATTACATGGAATATATTTTATAATCGTCCAAGTTTGAGATTTTTTTCTTTTTTCCTTTGTATGTCCGATAAGTTATTTCTATTTTGATATAAATTCAAACATTTTTTTTTAAGATTTGTCGTGTAAATTTATGAATTTGGGTTTTTTATTGGGTAATTATTAATTACATATGGTCAATATATAAAAAAAAAATTGAATTGGGTGAACTTAGGGGGCGTTTGGTATAATGGAATGAATCGGAATGAGAATCAAAGTAATAGTGGTGAGGAATGGTAATGAATTTGCCTTTTACACATATATTGTTTGGTTGATAATAAAAATGAGTATAATAATCATTGATGTTGTTTGGTATTATTAAATTCTTTAAGAATGGATTTTTTTTTTACTATGAATTTTTTATTTTATTATAATTTTATTATTATTAAAAGAAAATTATTAACTTATTAATTTTTTAATTTAATAAAATTTTATATCATTAAAATATATTAATAAATTTGATTTGAGCTTTTCAAGATATGGAATGAAAGCCATAGTGCTGGAACAGGGAAGGAATGACTGATTCCTCATTTTATTGGAATGAAAATTACTGTACGTCTATGAAACCATCCAACCAAACTTCCTTTTTAAAACGTTTTTCATTCCTTACCTCAAAAGCCCCAATCAAACAGGCCCTTAGTAAATCAAATTTAAAAATGAATAAGGGATTTTATTATACAAATAGAAACTGACCGAAAGAAAACAATTTGAACGAAATAAAAAATAAAAATATAAACAACATGTACAGTTCTATTTTAAAAGAAAATCCTCCAAGTTTTTAGGCCTTCCTTTTTTCCCACTAAAAAAGTTGGTTAATCATTTCATGATTTTTAGTCGTTAATTATAATAAAACTGTAATGCAATTGTTGATAACTGCGCTTCTTTTTTTTTTTTTTACTGAGATTGAGCATCTAGATAGATAGTGTTAATATAAGAATTTAATAATCCAGCCGATATTCTATCTACTTTTTACCTGCAGATTTTTGCGAACAGATATTGATCAAGTGATCATGGTCCACCGTACGTGCTTTATATTGCACCCATTTAGTTGTTTAGCAAAGAGTTGCATGTGTTTTGTTATAGCTGTTATGTTTAGCGAGATACTCGATGGCTCAACTCGATTCGGACTCGATAAGATTCGAGTTTAATTTGATTTGTGAATATTCGAGCTCGTCTTATGCTCGCTTTTTTAACGAGTTTGATCGAGCTCAACTCGATAAGGTTCAATTATTTTAATTAATAATAATTATAATTTTTAATACTAATAATATATGCTCCCTCCATCCCGTCCTTAATTATGGTTACGTTTGCTTTTTGCACGGGATTAATGAATATAGTATTTTAATGTATATTGAGTTGAGATAAATAATATTTTAATGTAAAGTGGGTAGGTGTATTAGTGTGATGTGTGGGCCAATGGAGAGAGAAGTAATTAATTTGTGTGGGCCCCTTATGCTAAAAAGGGAAATGTAACCATTAGGATGAGACGCCAAATAAGGAAATATGTAATTATTAGGATGGGATGGAGGGAGTATTATTTAATTATAATTTATATAATAATACAATAATTATTAAATGAAATAATAATTAATAAATATATTAATTAATTAAAAATTGATTCGATGAGCTCGACTCGCTTTACTTAATGAATTTAATTGAGCTCGAGCTTGAGTAATTTTAAAGTATCGACTGGTCGAACTCGCTAGACTCAAATGTAACAAATTTCAAACATTAAATTGTTGCGCTATAAATTTAAAATTGCTAAACTCACCAATTCTGTTGGAAATTCAACCAACTAAAACCCCACAGCTCAAAAGAGTTATAATATCAATTCTAGTTAAATTCATTTTTGATCCGTTAAGTTTTAATTTTTTCAATTTTAATTTTTATATATCAATCTCAATCCTTTAACTTCCTATTTATTAAATTCTAATTATTTTGCAAAATTTCTGCAAAATTTAAAGTACTTATAAGTTATGTAAGATTATGTCTTTTTAAGGACTAAAACTAAAAAAGTTAAAAGTTATAGGACTGAAAATTACATAAAATGACAAAAAAAAATTTTAATTTAAGTAAGGTTATTGAGCCAAAATTGATATTTTCTCAAACTAATTAGGCAGAATATTGTATGAAACCATTCCAACTTTTATGTAAGGATCATTTTTTTTTAAAAAAAAATCTTCTTGTTATTATTTTTGGTTATAAGCTAATTTGCCCTTAAATCTTAAAGTTTATATTTACTTTTATAATTTAGTATTAATTTAAGGGTATAATTATAATTAGAGGTAAAAATTATGGAGATTACTAAGATTTCACATGAAACTGGTTTCATGAGAGATTCTCTCAATTTTTTTATTATTTTTTTTTACAGAAAGATTCTCTCAATTTTAATACTAAGTTTTGAAATTAATTCTTGCCCAAAATTTAAAATAATAATGATAACATTAAATTAAATAAAAACAAGATGTCACATGTAGATTGGACAAAAAAATACCAACCTGAGGGAAAGATTTGCTAAAGAAGTGGATATGAGGGGAGCAAAATGAACGACAAAATTCATAAAGCCATCCCTAAATTGGTATTTAGACAGATGGTAGATGCACTCATTATCAATTATCATGCATATAAATCATTAAGGAAACCAACATTTGTTCTTTCTAATTATTAGTGTGTCATACTTTTTAACTAAACTGATTTCATCCATACTAATTAATATACGTATCGGACGGTCTCATCTACTTGTGTATCGTATAGTACTGTATCATTAATTAAATGATTGACATGCAAGAGAAAATAAAAATTCAATTGTACTTTCTTTTCATAATATAAAATCTGATATATATATATATATATATATATATATATATATATATATATATATATATATATATATATATATATATATATATAATTGTATGACAAACAGTACTTGTGTGAAACCTACTAATTTATATTATTATAATTATACTATTATGTGATGTTTGATTTTTGGATTTAAATTTAAAATTTAGAATTTAATAAATCATGAATAGTGTTATCACTGATCTATTTTTTGGGAGGATTCAAAGAAAGAGATCATTAAAGCTGATAAAGAAAGAAAAAAATATTAATTGATGTTACAGTTAATGTAAATTTCTTATTCTCAATTTTTATATTCCTTTAAAGAGTTTAAATTTTGTATCTCTCGTAATATTCTCTCATCAAAATATATGAAAATGTAGTAGGAGCAGAGATACGGCGTCGCATCACATCATTGTTATGCTGCAGCCATTGAAATTTGGAAGTACAAGAAATTTATAGATCGATGATTTTGTATGGATTGATTTTAGAAGTTAGTCAGATATATTCTAAGTTAGATTTACGCGGCGAGTAGTGGATGCTTTTGAATAAGGGTTTATTTGAAAATGAAAGATGTATGAAATATGGTGAAACAATGTGACAAGTACCCACCATGGATGGATCAGCTTTAAATACTCAGGTCAAAACCCCACTTTTTTATTTCATGAATATCCCTTTTAATTACTTTCATTATTTTTTCGTATCCAAAACTGTGGGGATAACGATGAGTTTATAAGTGTGGATGAGACTCTCCCTAGCATTAGACCTTTTGGGTGTGAGCTTAGAGAGCAAAACCGTGCGTACCAGTGAACAATCCAAAACAGAATATTATGCTATTGGATTGAGTGGGTCCGGCTCCGCTGAACGATAAATCCAACAATCCATAGATCTGCTAATTGGGCTTTGAAATATAGATAGGTGAATGAGAAAATATCAAAATTCAACATTTAATTATGATTTTTTTTTCTTTCTTTCTTTCAAATTTAGTCCTTTATATTTTGATCAATTTTGGTATTAAATTTGAACAAAAAAATTGACTAAATTTAATTAAATAATTAAATTTGGACAAAAAGAACTAAAATAAAAAAAAATCAAATTTAGAATTAAAAAAAATAATTAAAATTGAAATCGACCATATTTTAAGGATGATATTTTCCCATTGATTAATCTCCATTTCAAAACCAAAACTATGCGTTATGATATTGTTGATTGTGCGTTCTAAATTCTGAACCTCAAGAAGTTTCAGTCTAAAACACAAGTACTCCTCACCACCAATATTAGGCCAAATCCTGAATGTCCCTTTCTACTTTATATTTATATATACAAGTGAATCTTTCTCCATATTTTCTCCGATTTGCATGAAAGACTGTTGGAATCGAAACCCTAACGTGTCGTGTCCTAATTAGCAGAATAGCTTAGTTTGAACGATAACCTCTCGAGGTAATGGAGTGGAGAATCTGCATTCAACTTCTTGCTGTAAGCATATGAGCCCTGAATTTCGACATCATGGTTTCTTGCTAAATTTGTAATCCTCTGTCCACTATTAATGAGTCCATTTGCTTTTTGTACATGGATGAAGGAGTATTATTATTTTATGTGTAGTGGGTAGTTGTATTAACGAGGGGTGTGTGTCCCATATTTTAGTTGTATTAGTGATGTGTGTGGGTCTTATATGTCTAAAAAGGAAAATGAATACATTAAGAGTGGACGACCTAAAATAGTAAAATGTACACATTAACACTGGAGGGAGGGAGTAATTTTTTTTTTTTTGGGTGGGATAAGTGCCCCCACAAAAAATTAGATGCCAATTTTTTTGAAGATTAAATCATCTTTTACTCGTATAATATAATGGGCCGATTTTCTTGCAATTGTTGACAACAAGAACGACAATTAATGTATTTTAATTTCACTTTACTTGAACTCATGTTATTTATTAGCAAACGACAAGTTTATATGTGTGAGTTGTGTAAAGTGTAACGAATTGTGAGCACGAAATCAACTTATCAGCTCTATATAATTAATTGAGCTTAATGGACTCTCCCCATTATCGATTCTACTAATACTTTAGCTAAAAATTTAAGATGCACGTAGAAGCAAGTCCATCGATTATTACTCTACGTACTGAGGTTGTGACGTTGAATGACTTTTTTTGGTGTGATAGAGACGGATAAAAATAATAATATTCTTTAATTCATGTAAAAACAAATAATTTGGTTATTTTATAGATGGACGGTGGAAGAATTTTTTAAAATAGTTTACTTCTTTCGTTTTGATATTTATGTACACTTTTTTTATTTTGAGTCATTACACGCACATTAATTTCATTAATTAATAGTTATAATAAACTATACATTTCACATTTTTTTATACTTTAATCATCATATCACTTTATTCATTTTTTTGTAATTCTGAATGTACTAATACTTTTTCTTACCTTACATATTTAAAAAATAACATTTCTTAGTTTGAGTGAAACAAACATAACTACTTTGGACGGAGGGGTATTTTTTTTAACTTGACCCTAAACGGACCTACCACGCTCACTAAACATATCCTTAATTTTACTCTTAGGGAATGTTTGGTTCACTAAACTTAATAAGTAGGTTAATAAAACTTGTAAATGTAATAAGTAATGGATGAGCATTAGAATTCTCTTAATTCCATATTAATTTTATGGGATATTGCAACACACTTCCCCTCAAAGTTGTATTTCACCGAGCCCCTTGCTTTTTACTAATGGACTTAGATGAAAATTAAGCACGCATAAGTCCAATTAGTATATAAATTCTCTAATTTTTTAGAAAAATTTTAAGGCCCAATGAATATTATTAATTTAAAGTGAACCAAACACACCCTTAATATTTAAGCAGATAAGTGAGAAATCCTGTGCGTGACATGATCTCACATTAAAATAAAACTTTATACTAATATTAATAACAAGAAAAAAGAAAGAAACTTCAGTTGAACACTTCATATATGTATGTTCATATTTTGCTTTGCAGCTGAATCAATTCCAAAAGCAGACATCAATTTATATGTTTTGTTACTACCACTCCAAATTATATATTCCCATGTGGAATGTCTCACCCAATCTTACTATCCACAACTTTGAAGGCTACAATCGCACTAATATTAAAGCATTACATAATTACACGTATCTTAAATTATTTGGAATATACATGTAATTTTGATAAGTAACCTGCATAATGTAGAGTGATAAGATTGGTGTAATTAAAAACCATAATCCTAAATTAATAAATAACAAGCTTTTAACTTGAATTTCATTTTTTTATAATAATAATAATAATAATAATTAATTTATTATTATTATTATTATTATATTTGTTCATGTGGAAATTAAGATTAGTTGGAAGAAACATGGACACCCATTTACCAAAAAAGGGCCAAGAAGTTCTCAAAGGGGTGGACCATACTCATTATAATCCCATTTATCTACATTGATGACACTTAGCTTAAAAACCCACTTTAAGTAAAAAGTAATTAAAGTGGGTACGGTTGGCTATAAAAAAGCAAGAGATTGAACTGTTAGAATGGCTAGGGTCTATATAATTCCATAAACTAATGAACACAATTTAAAAAAGATTGGAGCCCATTTTTCCTATTTTTTTTTTCCTTTAATATCCACCATTAGTGGACAAGTTTATTCCAAGAATATACCCCATCTTAAATTTTGGGAAAGATTGCCTGTATAGCTTCAAGAGTGCTAACAAGCAATCATGGTCAAAATTGACTCATTTGTGTTCCTCTTGATTTTATCTATATGCTTTTTGGAAGTCAATTTTGATGAGAGCCTACTAATTTCATGTGCCACTTCATAGACTAATGCTTCTACCTTTATCATCAATTTCAGAGGCCACAAACATTGAAGGGTTTTCTTTACTGGTTTTTATGGTATTCTGTGGATCCCTTTTGATGATTATGTACCTATTTTGATCACAATGGTTGTTTGTGGACTTATTTGTTAGTATAATATTATCTTGAAAGTAGTGTGGAAATGATCATATTCTGAATACAATGTATGTATACTATCGTTACAGATAGACTCCTATAAATCCTGTGTTACGTAAACTCTCATTATTTAAAAATTGTGAAGACAATTATACCCTTAAAGTTGCATCGTAGTATTGCCGGTGAACATGTGCTAAACTCAAGTTGACTCATATTTTCAGTGATGAAACACCAAACCATGTAGCCTCAGTGAAGAATGAATGTTGTGTATTAAATTAAGACTTTATAGTTTTTGATGGTTAAAGGTCCAATCATGGAGATATTGGAAGATAAGAAAATGATTTCTTTTCTTTTTCTTTTCTTTTTAATGAAGGGGGTTGATGTGGCAATGTGGAAGGTCCATCTTCTTCATTGTGGTGGAAAAGTATAATTAATTATTAATAATAATCTGATACTGTTGTGAATTAGGTCTATTAGTCAAATTAAGTATGTATGACAATGTGTTGACTCAATGACTTATAATAGCATATGTCATATTCTTATAGTGTTTTTTTTTAAACATGTACCAATTATTAATTTCAGAATTAGAAAAAAATAATTGATATTAATATTTCATAACCTAAAAATATGAACTATATTGCATAGAAATAACATCAGCATGCCATACAACATCAGCTTCCATAGATTCATAATTTCCTGTTTGGTGACACCATAGTTAATCTATATGGATAAAGATTATGCTGAATCTCTTGTTGCTCCACTACCCAAACAGCACCCTGCAATTCTTCAAAATCAACTATTGAAGATATTTTCATGTATTTATGGCCTACTTGCAATCTCATTTGTTATCATAATCAGCTCATATTTCCAGCACACAGATTATATGTACCTGCATATTATCTAATTAATTTAATCTCGAATGAATTTATGATGCTAAGAAGAGAATACGATATTTAAATAATACTCCACTCCCTTCCTCTCAGTACAACGTACTATACGTATGCTTTTACTCGTAAATTAAGTGATATAATATTTTAACATATGGTAAGTAGTTATAAATGTCATGTATAATTGTTTTGTGTGGATCTTATCAACCGATTAAAAAAATGTATACTTTAGTTTAAAAAGAAAAAAAAATAGTGTCACGTTATGTTTTAGTGAAACAGAGAAAGTAATATATTTCACATTATCAAACATCCCAATTCAATAGATTAAAATAGTAAATATGGTTATTAAAAAAATAATATCATAGCTAAAACAATGACAATCATATATCTTACTATATGAATTTTTTCCTCCATTATTTATTATCCTTTATTTATGTATAAGTTACTTGGTTTAATAGTATATTAAATTAAATAAATAATTTTATTGGGTATAATATGTATCATATTTCTTTTTTCAATATACCAATGTTAGAATCATATGAATGTTATAAAGCCCAGTTTAATGGTATAAAGGTAGAAAGCCCATATGAAGGTGTAAAGAGGCCCAATGGTGCGATTCTTACTCTTTTTTGTTACTATTAAACAATTAGTTTTGAATTTTAATTTCGAAACAACAATTTACGTAGTAATTACTGTAATTCATACGTTAATTTGTGCAGGGGCGGCCCTCGGGTAGTATCAGGGGTGTCACCGCACAGGGCCCCACTTCGAGGACGGCCTCCGATTTTTTTAAATTATAATATATATAAATAATTAAAAATATGGATATGATATCTAATATTTTATTTGCACTTTATTATCTATTTTGCATTCATTTTGAATTCAAGTTTGGTTGGAAGACACGGGATGCTCTTGTATGACATTTTATGTGTCATTTTTTTATAGATTGACATGTGATAGGGAAGAGAAATATATTTTTTTTCCGTTACATTAATGTATACTTTATTTCCTCTTTCTTACATGTAACTCATCCAATGAAGTGGTACAGAAGATGTCACATCAAAGTGTCACTTTTTTTTTTATTTCATCTGTTATAGTTATTAAATAAAAATTGTGAATTTTAATATAAATATTTAAGTTCTTTTTATTTGATAAATTAATTACAAAAAATTATTTCTTTTGCTTTTTCACTCAATTTTTCTTCTTCTGTTATTCTTCTTTTAATTTTTTTAAATTATTTTTCTATTAAACTGGTTAGCAAAATTGTGTATTACGAAGTGTTTAACTTTTTTTTTCTTAAATTTGATGAGCTAATTAATCACATTTAGTGTGACATTTTTTATTATTATGCACCTTATTTTATGTATTTAATAAATATATATAATTATATTTTAATTTTAATTTTATTTATTTTATATCTTAAAAAGTCTCAAAAAAAATTTTGCACCCCTGAAATTAGAGGACCCACCCTGAATTTGTGTTTTGTGCATTTGAAATCTTAAATGTATACTTATAGTGTTTTCAAATTAAAAATTCAAGTTTACATACTATGGGTCACTCATTTAATAATTCGCCACAATTGATATAACATTATAATGTAATAAAAGATTCAAATCAATTTTAAAGAGTGTTGTTATAGTTTGATCGAAGATCAACTCAGTGAAAGTATTGATTCGAGTTTCAACGGATAGATCGATTCACTTTAATTAGAAAAATAAAACATAGTAATGTATCTTATTGTTAATATTATACAGATAACTTCATTAAAAAAAATGTACTCCCTCCATCCCCCAAAGTATTTCACACTTTCCTTTTTCATCCGTCCTCAAAGTATTTCACACTTTACTTTTACTAAATTTGGTAAAATTACATTACAATAATACACACTTTTTACATACATCCCAATGTAATACTTACTTTTTCACATCTCCCAACAACTTTACACACCTTTTTCATAACTTTACACACCTTTTTCATTAAATCAACTAAAATATATATTCTCTTTCTTACTTTATACATAAAAATACAAAATTTTTTTAAACTCCGCGCACAGCAATACATGAAATACTTATTGGGATGGATGGAGTAATATTTTATAATAGGGTTCAACAAATTAGTGAAGAATTGTCTGTAGAAAACCAAAACCAATTGATGATGAAACGTGCGCAATCTCAACCGTTAATCCAAATTGGTCGTACTAATCAGCGACCAGGATCAATTGAGTGAAAAACCGTTGACCCTAAATTGTCAGAATATTTGCTTCAATCCTACGGCAACGTTTTGATTATCATTTTCTGTTATAATAACCATAGACATTTTTTTTTTTTTTTTTAACAATATGAAATAAATTAGGAAATTTTTTACCATCATCTGTTTGATTGAAAATATTTACTCTTTGCTATTGATATACGAGTGCAAAACCTCCATTCTCTCTCTTAGTACGCGCACTTTCTCTATCTTGATCGCGGCTTCGAGTTCGTCTCACTCGATTCATTAAGTGGTTGATCTTGCTGTGGCGATCTCTAGGGCCTTCCGATTACGGAACTTAGTTTAGAAGATGGTGAGTCGTTTTGCTTCCATTTTTTAGCTGATGTGATTTTTCGTGCGGTATGAGGTCTCAGATCTGGTGTTTCTCTGGAGTTTGGGTCAAATTGGTGTTTCGTGATTTGTTTTTGTCTTTGATTTGGTTGGGAGATTCGGCATTTTTATTGCTTTAGATTATGGAGTTGTATATGTAATTTGTTTGAGATCTGGAACTGCTATTTTTGTTTGCTAACTCAAATTTTATGTTCGCGTGATTGTGGTGTTGAATTCTTACATTGCTGTGCTGCAGCCGCTCAGACTAGAAATCAAGGTACTGAAGTAATTTTAATGTGAAAATTTTGGTTGATTTTGGAGTAAGTAATGTTATATGCTGACTTTCTGAAATATTCATCAGAGGAAACTCGCCCAAAGATCAGAGAGGGTAAAATCTGTGGATCTACATCCAACAGAGCCATGGTATGCTTTGAATTCTGCTCGGCACCTACTTTTCCCTTATTCTTTGTTTTTGTATTTCAGATTAGCAATTGGGAAATTATTCAAAGTTCATTTGTATGCTAATTCAAATAAAATTTAATGTAGTATTTTTTGTATTTTTTGGCATAATCAAATAATTTCTATCTACATTATGCATTCTGTTAGTATTGCTTAGAGGTTTCCATTGTTGTGAATCTGAATCACTTTGCAATGAAGTTCGAAAAACAGTTTTAGGGTCTTACATACTGCTCATTTTACTTTACCTAAGCTATGTTACACTTCTGTTGTTTAAATGGGTAGTTTGTGGTTATAATTAATTATCTGTCTGGCTAACCTGCTGATATTATATGGGAGAACAAGATCATATTTGTATATCTGTTGCCTTTCTTGTGTTTTCTGGTATTTCAATTGATTCCATGATGTGTACACCACAGGATACTGGCGAGTTTGTATACCGGGTCTGTTTGCATCTGGAATTATCAGACGCAGGTTTGCAAAATTCTGCTGGCATTATCGTATTTAGCTGTGTCTTTAAGTTTTGATTATTAATCATATTTGATTGCCTGGATATAATTGTAAACAATTTTCTTTTTAACATTGAAAGCTTCAACAGTCATGTCAATTCATTTGTGTGCTGTGATGAAAATGCAGCTAGTTCTTTTATTATAGGAAATGAATTATAAACTTTGAATATCCAATGATTATAACACAATTCATAATAATGGGTGCTTCATGGGAGTACAAGTTATTTGTGCTGCAACTTATAAGCCCCAATGACGGTCCATTTTTGGGAAAATTGATATGGCATTCGAATAATTCTTAACTTCTTGTCATTAGCTCGGACACATGCTCCATGTCGCGCTTTCTGTTTCCTTTCGTTTATGTGTGTAAGCTTGAAAATCATTAAAATTCATTTTACGCTAGTGTTCTACTAATTTGCAACTTTAAGCAGTAGGTTCAAGGACCAAGAGATCAGCGATGTGAAACCTTTTTGTTTTTACTAACAACCTTTTCTAATGTGAGTATTTCTTTATTATGTGTTATAATCACAAGCCCATTTTCTCTTGCTGCAGATAATGGTTAAATCATTTGAGGTTACTGAACTACCAGGTTCATGATTTGAGTTATTTGTTTGAGTCGATATGTTTCACTTTGGTGTGACAATATGGAACAAACTGCTGATTCCTGTCAAATTTTACAGTTAGATCTGCGAAGTTTATAGCACGAAAACAGTGGATGGTTGCTGGTGCTGATGACATGTTTATTCGTGTCTATAATTACAATACTATGGATAAGGTCAAAGTATTTGAGGCACATACAGATTATATTAGGTGTGTGGCAGTTCATCCCACTCTTCCGTATGTATTGTCATCCTCAGATGACATGCTCATAAAGCTTTGGGACTGGGAAAAAGGATGGGCATGCACTCAAATATTTGAGGGTCATTCCCATTATGTGATGCAAGTAACTTTTAATCCTAAAGACACCAATACTTTTGCCAGTGCATCGCTTGATCGCACAATTAAGGTAGGAGTGGTTTTACCCAAGTCAATTTTCACAAGTTTTTCTGTGTCCACTTTATATGAGTTATTAGTCTGTTTTCTTTTTGTAGATTTGGAATCTTGGCTCCCCCGACCCAAACTTTACTCTGGATGCACACCTGAAAGGAGTAAATTGTGTAGATTATTTTACTGGTGGTGATAAACCTTATCTAATCACTGGTTCTGATGACCACACTGCTAAGGTTGTCCCTTTTTTGCTTTTGTAGTTCTAGTTTCAAGTATCATGACTTCCAATATGCAGAATCTAGAATCATCTGGAGAACTTGTGACACAGGTTTGGGATTATCAGACAAAGAGCTGTGTCCAGACTCTAGAAGGCCACACTCACAACGTTTCTGCAGTTTGTTTCCATCCTGAGCTTCCCATCATAATAACAGGATCTGAGGATGGTACAGTCCGCATATGGCACGCCACCACATATCGGTATGTTTTATGCTCGGTTCTTGGATTATATTGTTTGATTCAACTCATTTCCAGCTCCATCAATTATCCGAAATAACATAAGTTACTATTGAATTTCTCTTAATTATTAATTATTAATATTAAATTATTTTTCGTGTTCGGATTTCAAATTGCATGTCAGGTGCTACGCTTACTAAATTTTTTGAACTCTTCTAGTTACTACTTTGTTTCATATGATATTTTGAAATCTAGTGGGGGATTGTTTCTCATGACCAAGTGTACTGGAATTTGGATTTAGTTGTAATCAACATCTACTTGACTGACAATTCTTTGCATGTAATTCGATTTTGAGATTGATTAACTGAAAAACGAATTGTAATTTTTGCTACATTATCCGAACTCCTCTCAGTTGAATGACCACTATGTATGTGTATTTATATGCATGTGCTTACAGATTATGTTTTATGAGCTTTTTTGTTCTTTTCTATTCCCTTTTACTTCTCTTACATGTTATTGGTTTCAAACATCAATTGGTTTATCATTTATGTCTCACAAATGATGTCATTTTTTCTTACAGACTAGAGAACACATTGAATTATGGTCTGGAAAGAGTTTGGGCTGTTAGTTACATGAGAGGATCAAGGCGGTAAGTCTATTGCAGTTGGTTTCATGTTCTGAGTGAGGCGTTCTTTCATTTCTTTTAGTTGGATTTTAGTGCTGGCTTTTAGTGTGCCCATTATAATTCATTATTTTGGTGCTGAAAGTTATATGTTACATAAGCCATAAACATTTCAGCTTTTAATTCATCTCTGTGTCCCAGAAGCAGGGTAATATGCTTGGCGTAGACTTTACTCTAGGTTTCTTACTTGATGATACACAATTTTAGGACCATTACCGGATCTTATTAGATAATTCAGGTTTCCTATATCCATTATTATTTTATTTGATGCACCTTAATTTGGTAAATTCAATTTGCAGGGTTGTAATTGGTTATGATGAAGGAACCATCATGGTTAAGCTTGGTCGAGAAGTGCCTGTTGCAAGCATGGACAACAGTGGGAAAATCATATGGTCTAAGCACAATGAAATTCAAACTGTTAATATAAAGAGCGTTGGAGCAGATTATGAAGTATGCCTTTGCTTGGTCTAATCACAGTTACTGAGTCGATCATTTCGTTGAAATATTAATATTTTTCTCAGGTTGCTGATGGAGAGAGATTGCCTCTGGCTGTTAAGGAGCTGGGAACCTGTGACCTTTACCCACAGGTTATTTTTCTTAATCTTCATGAATTATTTGGTGAAAATTCAAGTCTGGGTCTGTACTCTATAGTTTAAAGTGTCAGGAAAATTACACCTTCTTGTCCACTTTATTTACCGTAGTTCATGTCAGTTAGGATCTTTCATTTCGTGTTTAATATGTCAATTGACAGAGAATTTTATATTTAGATTGGAGCAGTGTTAAATTTTTTGAGAGACTGCTGATAGTATTTAACTCTTTTTTAAAATGGGCATGGTTAGGTAGCCATCTGATTAATTTGGAAACATGTCTATATTTTGGTCATCAATCATTAGAGCTTGAACCATTTCAGAACTCATTGGTGCATTTATCATCAAATGAGAACTCCAGAATTTTCATGCATTGTAGATGTCCATTTATGTCATTATACCGCCTGATTGACATAATAGGGTAAAAGGCTTAGTTTATGGTGATTGTATTGCAGTGTTTTATTGTATATGGTGCTGTGCAAATTTAAGATGTCTTCTGATTGGTTTGACGTCTTGAACCTTATGATTTAGCTGCATCTATGGCGTACTGGAAGGTTTATTATGTTTTGTTAGAGTTTTGTGTATAGATGCCACCAGAGATGCCTCCTTTGTGGGGATGATAATCCAATGTGTTCGTTGCAGACACCTTAAACAAAAAGTACCTTGTTACTGGATAAGTCATACTTACATGCTATTATTTATAAAGAGGTTCCTGGATGAAAATGTATAGGCTCTCCATTTCAAACAAATCCCTGTTTCTTCATTTTTGCTGCTATAAAGTTAAACTAGTAATTCTAAAAAAATTGGTCTTGAATATCCCAACTTAGTAGCTGTGACATTTAGTTCTCTGAATCAATGAGGACTAAGAATTTAAGTATGTCATTTTTTGCAATTCCTTATTTTCAATCCTTTTTATAACTAATGTGCATGAATGGTCTTCATGAATTCTTGAATGGAGAATTTGAAACAGCATTTGGAAATGGATGTCTTATCATTACCTTGATGTTTACTTGAAGGGCTCATTTCAGAATGATCACTATTACCATTGATACTCCGTTGACTTTGTATTAACTTTTGTATTTGCTTAAACTTCTGACAGAGTTTAAAGCACAATCCTAATGGTAGGTTTGTCGTTGTCTGTGGTGATGGTGAGTACATAATATACACAGCTTTGGCGTGGAGAAACAGATCATTTGGCTCAGCATTGGAATTTGTTTGGTCGACGGATGGGGAACATGCTGTTAGGGAAAGTACATCAAAAATAAAGATCTTTACAAAAAATTTCATGGTTGGTTTCCTTCTATATTTTTCTTGTTTTCTTTCATTCCCAATTTACTAAAGTAGGATATGTTTTTCTGCTTGTTATTATTATAGATAAAGAAGTTTGTTTCCCACTGCATTTAGCACCACTGTTATGCACTTCTTTTTTACTTGTACATTTTTCTCTTACCCTGTTGAAACATAGGGTGTGCTTTCCATGAGTTACTTGGCTCTTCGTGAATGATGTCTTAGTATTGGTATAATTTTCTATCCAGGAAAAGAAAAGTATGCGTCCCACTTTTTCTGCAGAACACATCTATGGCGGTACTTTACTAGCAATGTGCTCAAATGATTTCATTTGTTTCTATGACTGGGCCGAATGTAGGTTGATACGGCGGATTGATGTCAATGTTAAAGTAAGAAAGTTTTTCTTAATGTATTAATTGCTCATGTTGTTGTTGTCACCACATACGTCTGCTTCCATATTTATTATGTTTTTTGGCCATACTATTCAGAATCTTTACTGGGCTGATAGCGGTGATCTAGTGGCCATTGCCAGTGACACAACTTTCTATATACTTAAGTATAATGTAAGTGTACTGTTCATCTTCTTGTGAATTTGCTTGCGTATTTTTCAAGATTTCTTTGTAATACTTTTGCCTTCACAGCGCGATGTAGTTTCTGAACATCTGGATAGTGGGAGATCAGTAGATGAACAAGGCGTCGAAGATGCTTTTGAGCTTCTTTATGAAGTTAATGAAAGAGTACGGACTGGAATTTGGGTTGGGGATTGTTTTATTTACAATAACTCTTCTTGGAGACTTAATTACTGCGTAGGTGGTGAGGTATGTTTGCTACCTGCCTATGTTACTTCCAGAATGTTTTAAAGATTTAAATCTTTTTGTGAATTAAAAGTTTCTTTATGTGATATTTTAGGTTACAACAATGTTTCATTTAGATCGTCCCATGTACCTGCTTGGTTATCTTGCTAATCAAAGTCGTATATATCTCATCGACAAAGAATTTAAGTGAGTTGTTCAATCAAGGTTTTCTCTGATTTCATTATCATGTGTTCATCTGTTTATGCAATTTTTTTTTTTTTTGACTGAATAAATTCCCATTGAAGCTGACTCTCCTTCCACTTCATTTCAAGGAAGATTTCCTTTCTTGGTTTTGCAATTGTTCATTTGTTTCATGAATCACTTTTTCAGTGTCATTGGATACACTTTGCTGCTCGGCCTCATTGAGTACAAGACTCTAGTAATGCGAGGAGATCTTGATAGGGCAAATGAAGTCTTACCATCAATTCCAAAGGAACATCTTAACAGGTTTTTAGCACTTTAGTCTATCCATTGACATTAATCTGCTTTCATAATTCTCTCATAACTTGCCATAATAATCTTAACTGTCTTAGTCTTAGGAAATATGGACATGCATTTACTGCCACAGATATGGTGACCTGTTCAGCAATTTAAAAATTCTTTACCATCTGATTAAAATGGAATTCCATATCATTGCATAGTCATGTTATTACCCAGCATCTCTCTTCTGATATATATATATATATATATATATATATATATATATATATATATATATATATAGCATATACTTTTGGTCTAAACAAATTGTGATACTTGGTGATAATCTTTTATAAAAAAATTAGTAATCAGGTGGTTCAGAATATACCTTAGAATTTTATCTTGGTGAACATTCCTGGTGGCTTTTTTGGCTTTGATAATGCTGATGCTGAGTATGAATTCCTGTTGCTATACAAAACTCGACAAATTCAATACCTAGTATAGTTTGAAAGGCTCCTGATTATTGTTTCTCCCTCATCTTTTGCATTTTGTAGTCTTGTTTGATTTCAAACACGAACTTCAAATAATCATTCACCTATTTGATTTGGATATAATAATTTGTGGACGTAGTGTGGCCCATTTCTTGGAATCACGAGGGATGATAGAAGATGCACTTGAAGTTGCTACAGATCCCGACTACAAATTTGAGTTAGCTATACAGCTAGGCAAGCTAGAGATAGCAAAGGTAAACAATGTTGATTTTGGTTGGCATATTACAAACTTAACTGTCACATTTTTTTAATTTAGCTCGCCTACATTCTCTCATTGATTCTTATTAGGCTCCCCGGCTTCTCTATTGGAATTTTGTGCTCTGATTTCTATGTGATTCTTATAAATGCTCTTTGCTGTAATTTTCTACAGGAAATTGCAATGGAAGCGCAGAGTGAGTCTAAATGGAAACAATTGGGTGAATTAGCTATGTCTGCTGGAATGGTATTGTGTTGATCACTATTCACCGATCATGTACTTCTTGTTTTTATTTTTAAGGAAACACTTTTTCATAATTTTTAAGCTGCTGGGAAATTTGAAGTTATTGTTTTTCTCCAAATTCAAGAGTTAATGCAATTTCTCTATCAAAGCATCCTCTTTGAATGCATTGGATTAATTCTTAAGTTTCTTTCTTTGGCATATGATTGATCCCTCGGTCAGGGTATATGTATAAAAAAGATTTTTTTTTTAAATTATTTTTTTAATCATGTCCAGTAAATGATTGTAAAAAATATTGCTTCTGTTTTCATTGCAGTTGGAGATGGCAGAGGACTGTTTGAAGCAAGCTAATGACCTGAGTGGTTTATTGCTACTCTATTCTTCTCTAGGTGATGCTGAAGGAATTGAGAAACTTGCATCTCTTGCCAAAGAGCATGGCAAAAACAATGTTGCATTCCTTTGTCTGTTTATGTTGGGTAAATTGGAGGACTGCCTTCAGTTGTTGGTTGACAGGTAACACCTTTCACTAATTAATCTTGTTGGTCTATTATTTACCTTGTGCTTTCATGATAAACCGAGAGTTTATTGCAGCAATCGTATACCGGAAGCTGCATTGATGGCTCGGTCTTATCTTCCAAGTAAGGTATCAAAAATTGTTGCTCTTTGGAGAAAGGACCTCAGCAAGGTAATGCTTGTTGTATTATCTATACTCTACATTTTTTTGATCCAGGATGGCCAAATGGAATTATATTCTCTGTATGACTAGAATGGTAAAGTCTAATAAATCTGGAGGCTATTCACTCATTTTCCCTTGTTTGTAAACAATTTGCAGATTAATCCAAAAGCTGCGGAATCTCTTGCTGATCCAGAAGAATATTCAAATTTGTTCGAGGACTGGCAAGTTGCACTTGCTGTTGAAGCTAAAGTCGCAGAGACAAGGTATTTGAGCTTTAGTTTCCTGCTAGGTGGTTACCCTTTTTTCCTGTGGAATTGATTCTCCTTTTCTTTGCTTGTTTTTAAGATTTTACAGCATGATTATTTCTATGGTACAGTTTCAGGTTCTGTTATGTAAAGGATCAGTGGTAACTTGTTTTTCATTTGAATTGTAGGGGTAGCTTTCCTCCGGCATCTGAATACACGCAACATGCTGATAGGTCAACCACAAGTCTTGTGGAGCTCTTTAGAAACATGCAAACAGAAGAAGAGGAGCCCCTTGAAAATGGAGACGTGGATTATGAGGTAAATGTTAATACATTTACTTCTCATTGCATTCTTTCCTTTTAATTCTCGAGTCGCAAATTTTGATGTTAAAGGTAAAACTAGATGCTCTCTATAAAACTTTAGTCTATAACATATTAATATTTCCAATATATATCTAGTATTTGTAGATGTTGAATCTTCAAGACTCACATTATGTTTTGGGTTTTGTAGTATCTATATCCCTTGGTGCAACATCACAATTGTTTTTTTTTTTTTTTTGTGCGCACGCGCTCTAAGTATGGTAATCTTTACTTTCCTTTTTCTCAAATCTTGTTAGGAGGCAAATGGAGAGGTGCAACAGGGGCTTGATGACACACAAGTAGTTGAACATGAGGAAAGTCAAGAAGAGGCAGTTGTGGTGGATGCTGACTCTACAGATGGGGCCATACTCGTCAATGGCAATGAGGCTGAGGAAGAGTGGGGTACGAATAATGAAGGAAAACCGTCAGCCTAAAAGCAATTGGTTGGGCCGGTGTGAAATTCGTAGTTTTGTTGCTGGTGATTAATTGATTTTCTGCTTGTTGACTCCCAATCTTTTGCAGCCTTTTTACTTCTATGTTATTGGTTCATATTCTGTTCATCTGTGATTTTGCTGCATCATTTCATCTACCACTAGAAATTTAGGAATCAGCTGAAATTAATATATAAGTGAGTTCATTTTAAGCAAGTTTTGCATGTTATTAGGCTGGGACAGAACTGTTTGATGTAAAATTCATGTTTTAATACCACCTGATACCCACCCACTGTGTAAATTTGCTTTAATCATTTTTCGATATGAAGATTATTTTCAAAAGAGAGTGCATGATGCTCCAGAAACATTAGTTCTATTATGCATCGACATTAACTAACATCTTCTAAGCAAATATTCATGAGCCTTATATTGCTCTCTCTTGTGCTGAGCTTGCAGTGCTTACACCACGTGACTGAGGACTGACGGTTCCAGCAGCTGTTAACTATTTCTCATGGTAAGTAAGAACTGTAGTGTTTTTTCATCTTAAATGAATATGGTGACAACAAGTCCACAATATTGAATCGTCTTGAATTTTTATTTTTAAATATTCTCCCATCACAATTGAGGATTCATCTTAGATTTCCTTGTCAGAAAAATTGGTTCCATGAATTTCTTATATCACTGGTCTATACTCTTTGCAGCTGTACATAGAATCAATTTCTTGAATCTAGAGAACGTGGTCGACCAGGGATTGATTACATCATTCTCTCTCTATATATATTTATTTTGCTGTATTCATAGTTTACAATTTATATGTTAAACTAACTGTTTAGCCATTTCATTGAATTGTATCTAGCGACTGTCCAAGCACACATTGCTTAGTTATATCATAGACTCTACACCGTACTCTTCGACAACCCTTAAATTTTTGTCTTTCCTCAGTAACATATTAACATTTCCGCATTCCTATCAGATAACTTAACTATTCATCTACCAGGTATGCTAGAGGTTGCCCGAACGAGGTGATCAAGGGACCGGGTGTCTTTCTGCAAGTCGGGTGATGAGCAAGATGAATTTTTGTGGGCACGCAGTGTAGTCATTTAAAGAGGTTTTCGGTTATAGTTTAGTTTCGGCATAGTTTAACTATATTCTTTGGTGCCAATTTTCCTTTGAAAGCATTATATGCCGTTGTGAATTGTAGATACATACTAAGGTACTCGATTTACGAATTGTATGCTTGATTGATTGTTTACTATGCACTCATTGTCGAATCACAATTTTTGTCACATTCTAATGAAGTGTTTCGTTTTCAATATGCAATATTACGATTAAATATTATGGCTCATTTGTCGGGGGTAATTTGTTCTATAAATTATAAAATGATGAATTATTAATTTGTACCAAAATAGGTACTACTATATTAGTTAATTTAGTTTTAACTTATCTTTTATATATCAAACTTAAATCAATGTTCCCAGAAGCGGACTTACTAAGGGGTTAGGGAGGGCACTGGGGCCCCTGAACTTCTAAAAAATACTAGTATAGATATAGAAATTTTCTTAAAATACCTTTGTGTTCAAGTGGTGAAGTGAGGATGTTTTAGTTTTAAAGGTCCCGTGTTCGTTTCATGCAGCACTGTTATTTTTAATAAAAGTTGGTAAATAAAATAATCCTTCTTAAAATTTGTAGAACAAAAAACACGAACTATTGTATGAGAAAAATTGGGCCCCCCTCGACGGAAATCCTGCGTCCGCCATGTTCCACATGATAATTAGGGCCCCTTGAAGAATCTCAACTCTTTTTTCCTTTTGATTGTGATGTGTTATGTAAAGTAGAGGTACGGTTTGAATCTTGTGTTTCCTTTTTATGTCAATTCATAGATTTGCATTTGCATTTGATTTCAGTGTCCTGGCTGTTAATTCCAGTTTTACACCAAGCGAATGAATGAATAAAAAGAAATGAGAATAGGTTTAAGAAATTGCATTTTGATTAACAATACCGAATGAATGAATAAAAAGAAAATGAGAATAGGGTTTAAGAAATTGCATTTTGATTAACAATACCTTAGTAGTGGATGAGAGAGATAAATCCATCATAAATCATCGATAGGAATTTGGGATAAAGGATTTTTCTATGCAGATGAGAAAATTGTTTTCTTTAAGGAACGTATTCTTACTATATAAAAATAAAATTAGGGATGTCAATTTCGACTCGGTTCGTGGGTACCCATCTTAACCCGCACGTTTTGGGGCGACCCAGACCTAATCCGTAATAGAAACCGGCGGCCCAACCCGAATCCACAAACATACGGGGCGGGTCTGGGTATTAATGTAACCCCGCCCCGAACACTATATTATTAAAATTATTTTATATTTTATACATATAATTATATTAAATTATTTATTGTATATATTATTTAAAAGTTAGAATAAATTATTTTATTGTGTATATTATTTTATTATAATTATTTTATATTTTATACATATAAATTATTTATAAATATATGTTATATATATATATATAATTATATTTCATGTTATTAAATTATTTAATGTGTATAATAACTATAATTTCATTTATGTTGGTGTGATGGAACTTATTTAATTTAATTTTTTTTATTTTTTGAATTTTATGGATGCTGTTTATTTGATGTGAGGTGCTCAATGACTCTTTAGCGTTAGGATTAAGTCCTCACTTTTTAAGCGTATGTTTATATGTAGTGAATTAACCTAATGGAGCGTAGTTGTATCTAGTCAATGATCCGGCATTCATTCGTTAAATGATTAAGTTACATCCTCATATTAGAAATGGACTGGTTTTGGGCATGAGTGATGAAATCTATAAGGGACATAAAAGGATAATTACTCCACAAGGAAAAATAATTAATGGTCTGAATTTGCAACTACCGCAAACGCTGCAGCTCCACATTCACATGCTGTTGCTGGGGCTGTCCAGCTGCGTCACAGTCACAGCTACAGCGGTGATCGTTTTTAGAATCGTGTCGGTCCTGGATGAATTTGGTTATTAAGTCAGGGATCTTGATCCGCGATAGATGATGGATGAATTTGGTTACTAAGTCGGGGATCTTGATCCACGATAGATGATGGCAGATAAACACTTTTGCTGCGGTGAGGTTCGTGATCCAGCTGCTAAGAAGTTGAGGATTTTGTTTATGTAGTAAACGCATTATACAAATTACTAGTGTAAATGCTAATAAATTTTAAAGATTTAAGACTTGACTATTTTATAATCTGTGTAATGTCTTATTTGAAAGTCAAACTCTCGTAGACATGCCCCAGACCTGCATGAGACGGATTTTCCATTTCAAAAAAGTATATATAGTTGCTTTTCTCACCAACATTACATACGCAGTAAATTTGTTCTTATGTGGAGTAGAAGATTAACGCACATGTCAAAGTGCTAACGAGTTGCACTATTCTAAAAGCTAGATCCTAAACCATCTTTATCTTCCTATTCTTGTAAGGTTCATTCATAGTCCATAGGCTGCTAATCCAAGATTTCTTGACGGAGATAAAATATTAGCATAATGGTTAAGTACCTGAAAATCACACAATAACCACAACTTATTGACAAATGGACAAAATATCTATTAATCACAGAGAAGATCGAGCCTGAGTCTGAGTCTTACCCCTTTACTTTTGGAGCAATCATCATAGGTTGATAGTTCTAAACAAGAAAGTGCCATGTACAATAATGGGCAAGTTTCTTTAAGGTTCTCACTTCCCTCAGACTCCATGATGGCTGCAAATTGAAAGAAAAGTAATGCATAAGTGAAACAACAAAGGAAGTGTAAGAAAGATTTGAATCAATCACCCTAAAATTTAGGAAATTTCTTAGTCAAATGAGCAATACTCAGCAACAACCATTATTATTGCTTTGGGATGTTCCAATGATTCATGGAAACTTGTCAAAAGTAAAATGCAACTTGGATTGAGCAAGAAATGACTGATTTAAGTTGACAGTATCAGAGTCATTCCAAACATGATCACATAATCATCAAGCAAGAACCTTTCTCCATTTCACCTGTCATCTTATATAATACATGTCAAATTTGTATAAAGATTTCTACACTTAAACAGAAAGTTAATAAAATATTGATTATGGGTTGTCTAATAGCAGAGAAAGTTTATATACCGGCTTTATTTTTAGCTGCAAACTTTAGGCATGCTGATTTTAGTTGAGCGGCATGACAAGCCTCCGCCAAAAATAAGTATCCAACTGATTCTTTGGAGACCTTCAAAATGCATGATTCACATATCTCCTTAAGACTTTTTTAGTTCAAATTCATCCGCAGCTGAAAGCAATTTTGCAAAAAATGATGGCTGATAGGATGGAGAGGAATCAATAACAACTTTTAAATCCATATAGTCAAGTTTTCTGTGGTTAATTAACCACAGCACATCCTACAAAATGAAATAAAAAAAAAAAAAAAAAAGTTTTTAGAGTAATGCCAATGGAACTTGAAACTGTTCAAGGATATCAACAATTATAACATTGGGTACAATGTTTTTATACAAAAAGACCCAATAGATAAGTAGATATATATGAGTTGAATCAGTTCCACAATAAGACACCGATATGGCATTGAAAAAAAATACAGGCTATGCTTTATTAAAAAGAAAATGAAAATAAAGAGGGGGAGGGAGCAGAATAGTACAAGAAGTAAAATTGACATAGTCAAATAGAATAAGCCAAACAGGCGGCCTCGAAAAAGACTCAGCCTAACCCATCTAATCCAATCAAGCTCATACAGCTGAAATAAAACAGAAGCCTAAAAACGGTGATATGAAACGATAAGGCCTATTAACTAATTCGCAATACATCCTTATCAATAACCAAAAAACAAGCTGCTGCTATCACTAAAAGCAAGCTTTGAAATAACAGTAGCAGAAAAACACATGCGAGAATTGTGATTTTGAAATTATAACAATCACCAAGCAAGTAATAATAATTGTGATCGAAATTGCAAGTGAGTTCTGAAAGCAATCAGTAATAATAACTAAAAAAATGATGATGACCTTGAATATTTCAGGATCCATGTGTGGAAGGAAAACATGTCCATCTGAAAGACGAGATAGCAGTCAGCTAAAACCGACATGTGGGCGTAGTATCGTTCCCCGGCAGCTACTTGAAAGATCACACACGCATCATTCGAAACCTCCTTTTCCAACCAACCGACGATCTTAATGAGGGGTGGTTGTTCATTCAGATTCGTACGAAATTTCAAACAATCACGCTGAATAAAGTGAGGGATTGGATTAATCGAAATGTGTACCTCCCTCTTTCAAATGAAGCGACTGATCAAGGACGAACACTTCACCCACAAATTCTACTGCTTCTGTGTGCACGTTTTGAATATAAATAGACGTTAAACCTTCACTGTGTGCATCATTATAAATACCATCAGGATAGAAATGGATGGTCCACACCAAAAATCGATTACTCACAATTGATCGGTTCCCTCTACGGCGGAGGGAATAGTTTTCCACCGAGAATTTCTCCATTCTTATTACCATCGCCGGAAACACTCAGAAATCCCCTTTGCAAATTACTGTTTCTTTCTCTTTAGTGATCTTTTCCAAACAAGGAAAGCCGAATTGCTCCTGTTTCTGATCACCGTTTAACTTTAATATTTGAACGAAATGATTTCACGCTGTTTATAAATGTCAATGATCCGCGATCCCTGCCCCCGAGTAGGATTCTCAAATTAAAAACATATTTAGACCAATGGGTGCATAAATATGTACTCCATTATTTAAAAAATGGTTATACGATGCTTGTTTTTTAATGAAAAATTTAGTATAAAAAAGTATACAATTATTAAAAAACACGTATACAAAATAGAATAAAAAATTATAAACATATGAATGTATCCTTACACCTACTATCAACTCTAAAACGGCTAATTATACTGTGCACTCGGGTGCACCCTAAGATAGGGTGCACCCACTTTCAAAAACATATACAAATATAAACAAAAACATATACAATTATGAACAAAAATGTATACAATTTAATTGTTAGTTTTTTTAATAAAAATTTGAGTGTAAAAAATATACAATTATTAAAAAACATGTATACACTATTGAATAAAAAGTTATATAGGATGCTAATTTTTTTAATGAAAAACTTAGTGTGAAAAAATGATACAATTATTAAAACACGTATATAAAATAGAATAACATGTACTACAAAATACAATAAAAATTTATACAAATATGAATGCACCCTTGCACCCACATGCACCTAATATCAACTCAAATAAATCAATTGGTTTTGTGTTATTTGTACAAAATAAATATGAATGACTAATTGTATTAAAAATAGACAAAAACTTGTGTGTCCCAGGGGCACACCGTATGCACATATTCTTTAGTGCTTCCTCCATTAACCCTCAATGTATACATTTGTTTTTTGCACGTGAATTAAGAAATATTATTATTTTATTTGTAGTAGGTAGTTGTATTAGTGGAGGGTGTTGATCCCATATTTTATTTATATTAGTGGAGGGTGTGGGTCTCATAGTCCAAAAAGAAAAATGGATATATTAAGGATGGACGACCCAAAATGATAAAATGGATAGATTGACATTGGACGGAGGGAGTCGTGAATTAAGAAATATTATTATTTTATTTGTAGTAGGTAGTTGTATTAGTGGAGGTGTTGATCCCATATTTTATTTATATTAGTGAATGGTGTGGGTCTCATAGTCCAAAAAAAAAGAATAGATTAAGGATGGGCGGCCCAAAATGATAAAATGGATAGATTGACATTGGACGGAGGGAGTATTAAAGGGTATATAACTCTTAAAAATATATGAATATATTTATTTATTTATATATTTTTTATTTTAATATTATTAATTACAATTAATCATTAAATCTTTTAATATAAATAAATTAATTAATTAATATCAAATTAAGGGATAATAATATTCTATAATATTGTTTTGAGAGCAACTAGTAGAACAGCCCCACCAAATGAATTGGTGGAATATTTGGTCCCCATCATTCATAATTAATTTATCATACTTTATTAATGTTGTTTTTTATTTTATTTTTAAATTTATAATACTTAAATGACTATTATATCCTAAACCCTTTAACCCTAGAGATAAATTATATCTTAAATTACAAGGGTAAAATCACAATTATACCCTAAACTTTAACCCCTAGGGATAAATATACCCTAAACCACAAGGGTAAAATTACAATTATACCCTAAACACTAGGGATAAATTATACCATAAACCATAAGAGTAAAATAAATTATACCCTAACTCTAAACCCTATGAATAAATTATACCCTAAATCACAAGGGTAAAATTACAATTATACTCCAAACATTAGATTCTAAGAGTGAATATACCCTAAACCACAATGATTAAATTATAATTATATCCTTAAAATTAAATTAAAAAATAATAAAAGACGAAAAAAAAGAACAAAAAACATAAATTAAATTACCTGGGGTGAGAATCCGTGAATTTGGGGGGCATAATGGACTAAATAAAGTGGGGTGGGGCCGGTTCCACCAAATCAAATTTGGAACCGGTCCCAACAAAGTTATTGTGGAGTATTATTTTAGGGAGATTATTGTGTAACCCTGGTAATACATGACCAAGGATTATTACATTGGATACAAGTAGATTAATGTGAACCATTAGATTACATAAATTCGAAAAAAATAAATAAATAGTAAATTACCTGAATAAGCAGTTGTCTTTCCTTTGATTCTTTTACTATTATTCTTTTTTCTTGTTTCTTTTATTTAAAAATTTAGATATTATTTTTAAATTAAAAATAATTTAGATTAAGCAGTACTTATATAGATAATGAATTAAATGAATTTAAAATATCTTTTCAATAAAAATAATATTTAATTAAAGAAAAGTTATATAAATTCAATTAAATTATTTAGTAAACAATTTACATGAGTTATAAAAAATTAATTTTACGTTAAATTTCTTTCTTAATATACCATTTTTAATACTCTAATGTTATTTAATTAATAAGATAATAAATAATACTATATATATATATATATTCAAAATCATAATATCATAATTTACTTTAAAATTAAATTTACCATTAATTAACTTAAGGTATAATAATTATTTAATTATCTAAAGATATTAATTATTTAAAAATACTTATAATATAAAAAATATGGTAACAATGAGACAAACCCATTAAATTGGTTTAGGTAGAACGTGCGCGTAATTTATGAGAGAATTATATATGGGATTAACACCGGTGATAACCGGTTAAAAATTGGGTCACAGATGACACAGGTCATCTAAGTAATCCCCATTATTTTATACCACACCTATGAATGAGAAATTTTTTTCCAGTACTTTAAAGAATCGATTCGAATGAGTGGGACAGGGAATTGTAGGGATTCCACCCTTTCTTATTTTCTACTATATTTTCCTTTTTTAATTTCTTATATTTGTAATTTCTTATTTATTAATTTTGACTTAGCTAGTTATGAATTATTTTTAGTTAGTCCCTTCTTATTTTCTACACTATTTTCTTTTTGAATTGTTTTTAGTTTGTCCCTTCTTATTTTCTATGCTATTTTATCTTTTAATTTCTTATATTTGTAATTTATTATTTATTAATTTTGACTTAGTTATGAATTATTTTTAGTCTGTGTTGCCGTGGATATTTTATGATATTTAAGTTTTAAATTTATTTATATTTTAAAATTATCTATAATTTTATTTAAGTATTTATATTTAAAAGTTTACTGATATTAATATAGGATATCAATATCAATATTTTTATTTAATATTTATAAATTAATTAATTATATTTAATATACTTATAGTATTAAATATTTCAGCCCAATCCTATGTACTGTGTGTTTCTGTTGGAACATTAAGGACAGGATGGAACAGAAATTGTTTTTCTAGTACCTCCACCCTTT
Organism: Pogostemon cablin; assembly: GCA_023678885.1. Lineage (NCBI taxonomy): Eukaryota > Viridiplantae > Streptophyta > Magnoliopsida > Lamiales > Lamiaceae > Pogostemon > Pogostemon cablin. The sequence goes on from CM042961.1 coordinate 2,898,084, forward strand.
CTTATTTTCTATGCTATTTTCCTTTTTTAATATCTTATATTTGTAATTTCTTATTTATTAATTTTGACCTAGCTAGTTTTGCATTATTTTAAGTATGTCACTTCTTATTTTTTATGCTATTTTCTTATCAGAAATTGTTGCTCTTTGGAGAAAGCACCTCAGTTGTTGCTCTTTGGAGAAAGCACCTCAGCAAGGTAATGACTAGAATGGTAAAGTCTAATAAATTTGGAGGCTACTCACTCATTTTCCCTTGTTTGTTAAGCTAACCATTTAATCGTTTAGCCATTTCATTTAGAATGTTTAGTATTTTTTTCAGAGTTTCTATTCTAAAAATTCATATGAATTAAATTAGACATATGAAATGTGATATAGGAGTTTATAATGTACTGGTTCATAACTTTTCATTTATCTTTAGATTTAGATATAGTTTTTTTTTCTTTATGATTTTTAGTCTCAATTTATATAAAATTAAATGTTGTACCATAAATCATTTTAATGTAATAAAAAAATTTAATAACAGCATTCAACTAGAATAAGTTTAAAATTTGATATGTAATTCAAATTGATTATAAAGAAGTTTATTATTTAAATTTGAATATCATGCTGAATAGAGTAACTTTATTGATATCTCACACTAATATTAAAAATTTCTGTGTAATAATTTAATGATAAGTGAGTAAACTTTAGGAAAACAAAAAGACAAACATTGATTTAATATCAAATAATCATATTTTAAATACAATCAGAATAAAATTAATATTTAAATTTGAATATCATAAAAATATAGGGTCTATATATATTACTTATCAAAGGATTGAAGAAATTTCTACTAGTTTTTTTGTATTTATTATTTAACAAAGGATTGAAGAAATTTCTACCAAAGGACTGAAGAAATTTGAATATCATAGAAATATCATAACAATTGGTTTTTATATTTTTTAATAATTAAAAATTAAAAGCTTTCTTACGTAAAATGCTCTAGAGCCTAAATAATTAACAATGAAGAGAGAACTAAATGGAAAATAAATAAATAATCGATAAAAGAAAATGAAAAAAAGGATTAAGAAAAGAATAAAAAGGGGCGGAAGCATTCATATCTGTACATTCTACCCGCATTGGATTAGGGTTTTAGCAGATCCAAACAAAATTCAAAGGGGGAAAAGGTGGAGCTTCAAAATCAAGCGAACCTCAACTATTGAGATTCTCTCGGGTACCTCCTTCTCTTTCGAATTTCTTTCGCGCTCTGCTTTTTAATTTTTATTTTTTTTAATTTAAATATGTCGATATGTGCGATTGCAGGGTGTTTTTAATTTTTTTTGCAAAATATGTTACTTCTGGTTATACGTGGTGCTTCGATTCTGGTTTATGAAATCTCTGCATTCAACGATTGATGTTTAAAAACATTTCGTTATTTCTTTGATTTTGCGAAGTTAGGTTTAGCATATCAGAATTTGGTTTGTTAATTCAGCAAGTTTTATGTTGGACCTTGATTCGACTGAAAGAAGAGGAATGACTTAGAATATTCTTGGAGTGCGCTGCTTCTGTTTTTCATATGTTTTGTGTATTATTTGATTTGAGGAGGGTGCATACTAAAAAACTCACTTCCCTTTTTAACTGATGCTATAGCTGTTAGGGATTTTATTTATGGATTATTCGAAATCTATTTTATCATTTAAATTCTATAAATGCAGGTTTTATTTGTGGGAATATTTGGGGCAAGAGTTTCTTAAGATGGTTTAATTCTGAAATAATGTGATTTTGCCATTGCGCTGTACATTCTGAAGTTGCACTTGGAATTTTGAGTTGACTCTAATGTGACCCGTTCATATATGACCCGAGTAGTTGATAATAGTTGGATAAAATATTAGGGGGTGAATGGGGTGATATCATCTAAATCACCCCCAGAATTTTGCCTGAAAATTATTGACTGTAAAGCCTGCAATGTGTAATGTTTTGCTGGTTGTGTATTCATATCCAATTCCTCTTGTTTCGCATGAGCTTAGAAATTTTCAAGATCTCTACTTCCACTTTATCAGCTTTCTGAATTTTAGCAATTTGTTATATTTTAGCATGCCCTGTATTCAGTTAAAAAGATGAGAAGATGAGAATAAATGCCACCTCTGTTTCCTTGTGCTGTATTAATATTTTTTTTGGTGAATTCTATTATCCTATGAATTACGAGACATGTTACTAATTCTTCTCTCAAGGTTCACTGAACACCACATTTAATTTTCAAAATGCAACTCATAAATCGGTAAAGAGGTGATGCTTCATATTCTTAGTTTGTATACTCTGTGTTCCTTTCTGAGCTAGTGTTGAACCTTGCAAGGATGTACGTGGATACTCTTGCAACTAAACCCTTGATTTTATTCTAAATGGATTTAATGTATGGGGTGGTTGCATTTAATTATCTACTTGTTATATTGGTGATTTCTACTTGCCCAAATATGGCGAATGCTCCATGAATCATCATTGTAAATGAACCATTTGGCTTAATGTGGTTAATTTATTTTAATACACTTTTAATAATAAAAGAAGAGGGTGTGCAAGTATCTGGTATTGTCTGGTTGGACATATGATTTGCATTTTAAACAAGCATGAGATCAGTTCACAGTCATTCATTTTTCCTGAGCTTTGACATGCTTTCATGCAGAGACTGCTGGTTTTCCGCAGCAAAAGAAAACACTTTATTTATTTTCAACTTTATCTGCTAATGGAGGATGCAGAAAATAACTTTCAATCAACTAAAAAGAGAGCTGCTGTAGTGCAACTATCTCGTGATAACCCTGGTCTTGATGAGAATGAAGAGACATCCGAACAAGAGGCAGGAACTTTTAAAAGAGCTAGTGATGAGGTTTTGGCTGCTAGAAGAATCGTGAAAGTTCGTCGCCAGACAACATCAACTCCAGCTGCTCCAGCTCCGTCTGCTTCTAGTCCATTTGCGGCTCTTCGCTTGGTTCCTCCTGCTTCGTCTGCACCGCCACAGGTTGAGGCACAAAAAGATGCTGAGCAAGTTGATGACACTAAATCAGAAAATAAGGTTGATGAGCCACCAAAAGATGAATCTACTGCGGTGGAGACTGAAACTGATGTTAATGAGGAAAATGTCAAGCTACCTGGAAATGAGTCTGATGACCCTAAACCCCAAACAAAGGATGAAAATCAAAATGTCTTTAACAAAGACTCAAAATCTGCAGTTGAGGAAGTGTCAGAAGGTGGGGACAATGGTGATGGGGTGAAAAACGATGATGATACTGGCGAGACCCAAGCCACAAAGGATGTGAATGATGAAGGGGATGACACGGAAAAAGAGAATGGGGAGGATAATGCTGAAAAGAATGCAGATTCTACCCAATTTAGTTCATTCCATCACCTATCAAGCAGCCAAAATGCTTTCTCTGGACTTTCTGGAACAGGGTTCTCTAGTACCTCGTTCTCATTTGGATCAATTTCTAAAGATGGATCTCCTCTAGGATCTACCTTTAGTTTTGTTAATTCAAATAATGGAAGCTCTTCTATCTTTGGTAGCACCGGGGTAAATACTGCCAGTAAGAGTGAGAGCAGCAAGTTTCCTCCCATGCAGGAGGTTTCAGTTGAAACAGGAGAAGAGAATGAGAAAGCTGTTTTCACTGCTGATTCCGTGCTTTTTGAATACATTGACGGAGCTTGGAAGGAACGAGGGAAGGGAGAACTCAAGGTCAATGTTCCTACAACAGGGGCTGGAAAAGCAAGACTTATCATGAGAGCTCGAGGAAATTATCGACTAATTCTGAATGCTAGTCTTTTCGCTGATATGAAGCTAACCAATATGGACAAGAGAGGTATCACTTTTGCTTGTGTGAATAGTACCGGTGAAGGGAAGGATGGTCTTTCAACATTCGCCTTGAAATTCAAGGATGCCTCCATAGTTGAAGATTTTCGAGCTGCTGTTATGGAGCATAAAACTACAGAACCAGTGGCTCTCAAAACCCCGGAGAATTCTCCCAAAGCCGATGATTAGTAAGATCCGGCCCACCATTTGAGAGGGTTACACCTGCATCATGAACAATGTCTTCTTCTTCATCTTCGCACGAGTAAAGTGAGAATCTTAAACCTCGCGATGTCTCTGTGTAGTTTCTGAGTCATTTAATTGTTGTTAATCTCTTGTAGACTTGTTGAGAGTATCTTGGAATCATTTGTCATCTGGGGGCAATGCACTAGGTTATGAGTCTAAGCAGTGTTACACTGTTACTGTTATTCTGGAGACACAAATTTGAGGTACCTCCACAGTTTTATCAAACTCGTTTATATAGCATAAATTTTTGGGTATTGTACTGCCATTTACTACTTTATTATACACTATTGCCTTTCTCATCTTTTATATTCTTTTGTTGTAACAGTATTTATTACCTGTGTTACTGTAGTATTAAATTTGGTTCTTCACACATTCTACGTTTTAGCTTTAGATTAATATTTTTTGGTGTTAATGTGATATACCAACATTTTCTAATGATTACCAACTCGATAATTATTAGGTGGATTTAGGATGGTCATGATCATCTTTTAACGTTATTACTTATTAATGATAGAGTGTTATTGATGTCTTTTGAACCTCCCACATCCTCTTTGACAAACCACTTGGTGTTCTCCTTGCTCTCTTTTTTATTTATTTTTCTCTCCATTGTATTATAAATTTAAATAATATTTAAAAATGAATCCTTTTAAACTTCAGCACTATTTTATAAAATAATCAAGTTCGTATTCTAAATCTGAATACTTATCTAAATACTCAACATTTAGTCCCGTGAGATAGCATATTCTTGAGTGGGCCACAGCTCCACACGTCTGTAAATGTAATAGCTACAAATTGTACACTATTTTGTTACATCTCCTTTTTCTGTCTTTTATTCTCTGGACTGGATCTCCTTCACGGGTTTCTTTACTATACTATACTATATATTGATTCACACTTTATGTTTATCTTTTCATGCCATCTAAATTCCATAGTATTTATCTTCCTTAATCTCATTTAATACAGAAAGATATGTGAATTGAAATGGATATAGTAAGATCTTGAATGCTTGAGAAACACAATCTGTATCAAACAGATTGATGAACACTAGAAATGGCTGTGGAAACTCATACTCAAACTGAAACAAGAAAAATCAACAAAACATGAACTACAAAATCCAATTACTCTTACAACATGAGATTGACAGCTAGTTTGATCTTGTTCTAAGGTGAGAGTGAGTAGGTCTTGGTGCACCTGTTGGAGCAGGATCCCACACAGCTATCAACTTTTTCTCCATCTGTAAACAAAAAACATGTTACATACATGACATAAGAGATAAAAGAGGGGGGGAGGTGGGGGTGGGTGGTCTTACTGGGGGTGCGTTTGGTGCTAAAAGCAGAGCAGGTGGAGAGTGCACAACCCAGTTTGCAGAATCCAAGGTTGTTATCAGAATCGGCATCATCATTCTGGATTTCTTGAAAGATGCAATCTTTGAGACAGTGAGTGGTGCAAGAACAGAGAGTTTGAGAAGGTTCTATCATGCAGAAGATGAAGCATTTGGTGTAGCAATCTTTGAATGAAGCACTTGATTTCCCTCCCATCATTCCCAACACCATAACTACCAACACAAGCTTCACCACCTCCATTTCCTTCCACTAATGTAATCTTGTTTTGCCCTATCACACACTTACTCATCTTATATAGATTATAAATAGATGCCACACCATGCACACATCCCACTTGGTTAAGTCATATTATTCGTTATATGATTGATCCGTAAAATAAAAAATACTCCCTTCGTCCCGGTACAAGAGGTGTTTTTTTTACACGTAAATTAAGGGATATAATATTGAATGGGTAGTTAAATTGAGTAATATTTTAATGTATCGTGGGTAGGTGTATTAGTGTAATGTGTGGGTCCATAAAGATATATTAATTGTTTTGTGTGGATCCTATTTTTTAAAAAGAAAAATACACCTCTTATATTGGGACGAAAATAGAAAAAATGCACTCTTATTGTAGGATGGAGGGAATATATACTAACAATTATTATTCTTACACTTCTTTTGAATACGGGTAATCAATTATAAAAAATAAAATGTATTTAATCAATATTTATACGGGTAAATACGTACTTATAAATTTATACTATGATACGATGAGAAGAGTCGTAGTTGAAAATTAGTCCAAAGTGGATATACACTAGCTTTTCTTATACACTTATATTAATATTATGTATTCTTTTTTTTGTTTTTAAGCCGATTAAAATTTCAATGCAACATGTGACTGTTTTTTTGTCTTGTGCAGTTGTTATAATTACTTTCTAATTCAGTAAGTTATAAATATACATTTCGAATATTTCAAACATCATAGTAAAAAATTAAATTAAAAAGTAAAAGCTGCTCTGTGTATGGATTTTTAAAAATTAAATAGTAAATAATTGCTGGTGGATGGAGTATTACTTATTACAAATTTGTTTAATTTGAATAACACAACCCTCTAAATTAATCATACATGGCCAAGTAATAAACTAATTGTGGGTTATGATTTTATATTATAAAAGGCTAACACGAAGTTCAATTCTATATGACATCATAATAATTAATTAATCAAGAAAATGGGCATGATGAAGAAATCTAACTCAGATATATACATGAATATTAAAAATAAATAAATTAATGAGCAGTAAATAAAAATAATGATGAAGGCGGTGGAATGAGCACTTGTACGTATAATGGTGCACTCATTCGGAAATGCCCCACTTTCAAATGTTTTATAATCGAATTCACTCATCCAACAGATGAAATCATTTAAAATAGGAGTAAGAGGTTTTTTTTTTTAAAGAATATATGTACCGACGAAAAATAGGTTAATTATTGATTATAGACGTGTTTATTATTATACTTTTAATTAAAAAATAATGCTCTCTCAATCCATAAATAAATTTAGGGTTATTATATGGTGCACCCGATTTAAAAATATCACTTTTTATTCAATTTAATTTTAATTATTTTATTATTTTATTAAGTAGTGGAGATTAAATAAAGTTTTAATCTAACGGTTCTGATGCACATGTGCCACCGGGAGGACTCATAAATTTAAGAAAACAAAATAACACTCAACACAATAATAACACTCCACACTTTAATTTTGAATTATTATTAATGCCGATAAATTAGTAATACAAGTTTAAACTTGCAGAAAATATTAGTACATACGTGATACGACCAATTTATTTTTATTTATTTTTCAATTATTATATAAAATATACTGAAAAAGAAAAAAAAACTCAAATATTTTACAGATTTTATTGTATGTACGTGTTAATTATCTAGTGATTTTATAAAACAAAAAAAATGTAATATAATATATCCCGAAAAGAAAGAACATGCAAATATATTAACAAAATTAATTGTGATTTAATAAGTTGGTAAAAACATAATCTAACTCCTCTTGCCAGCTTGGATTCTTTCTTGCATAATGTTTGCCTATTTTTATAGCACTCACGAGCAAGAATCACGAGCAAGAATACTCGATCGTTGTAGTAGTATATCCCAAGAAAAATTATCAATTCATAAAGGAGTTATGCTCGGACTAGCAAAATACGTGAGCTCATGTTCATTGTTATTTTTGTAAAGATGATCGGGGGTTTTGATATGATTAACAACTAAAACAAGTAGCAAGTAAATAACAATATCAAATAAGAAAATGACAAGTAAAGAAAATGGGTGCTAAAGTTCAAGTATGAAAAAACATGGGATTAGAAACATCCAAGCATACTCAATCCATATTATCATGCAAAAGGAATCCAATTTAATTGATGTAGACTAAGGGTGATCACGATTGTATCCTAAGCTCCCTTTCGGGTTACAAAGGTTGTTGATCCATTTTAGACTCCCAAAAGCACTTAAGATCAAAGTCCAACATTAACCCCTTCCATCTAGGTACTAGTTAGATTAAACTCTCCCTTTTTGTGTACTAAGGTCAACGAATGGATTGGTTCTCCTCATTGAATTCAAATATCCTTTCGGTCAAACCCAAACTCAATGTCTATTCATGCCTTCCTAATACTATAGAGAGTCGTTTTCGTCTCACTCCAAGCAATACATACATGAACATCATGATAGCATTTAATTACCACAAATAATCCATTGATCAACAATCCATTAAACCAATAAACATTCATGAATAACAAACCATGTCATCACAACATCAAGACAATTAAACTCCATGAATAGAAATCAACATCAATTAAATCAAAAACCAATTTAATCCACATGATAATATAGGTCTAATATGCTCTTCATATTCCTAATCCCACTAGAGGGATTAGCCTATCATGATAAAAGTAATAAAACAAATAAATGATTCATTACAATTATCCATAGTCTAAATCCAAAAGAAAATCAAGAGAGATATAAATCTTCCCCAACAATTTCTTGTAGGAGATCTTCAATAATCATGGATCTTCTTCTCTAGCTCTTGATTTCTTGAGATCTCTCACACCCAATGGAAAGGATGAAGTTTTGATGGAGAATTAATGGAGATGATGAAGATGGATCAAAATGGATGAAGGTGGATGAAGATGATGGTGGAAAATGGAAGAAATGGTGTGTGATGTGTGTGTAGATGATGGGAATTTCGGATCTTCTGCCAATTGTTGAATAAAGGGGTATTTATACCCCTATGGAGGCTTCTAGAAGGATCTGGAAATTTCTGCAGGAAAATACACAGCACGAGTCGTGCTCTGCAACACGGCCACGAGGTGGCCGTGTTGTGTCTTCTGATGCTGCCGCACGGCCTCGCCTTACAGGACCGTGTTGATGACACGGCGCGTGCTGCCAACACGAGTCGTGTGTTGTAACACGGGCACAGGGTGGTCGTGTTGGCTCTTCTGATGTCGCCACACGGCCACTTCTTACAGGGCCGTGTTGGCGACACGGCTCGTGCTCCCGACTCGACTCGTGCAACTGGACACGACCTGAAGTTGCCCGTGTTGAATGACTAGATGTCGCCACACGGGCAACTCTTACAGGGCCGTGTTGGCTACACGGCTCGTGTGCTGACTCCTGCATTTCTTCACTGTTTTGGCTCGTTCTCCCTCGTTTCAACTCCGAATTGAGATCTGCTTTTTCCTACATCTTCCTTATCATGTTTAGCATCCAATAAAAAGTGAAAATCTTAAGTTTAAGCTCATTCACACACATTTCAATAAAAATACAAAACACAACCAAATAACATATAAAATACGGATAAAATAATACGAAAACACATATAAAAAGACACTAAAATCTAGGTGAAAATAGCTCTAATCACATAATTAATTACAAACCCCAAGACAGACATTAAATTCAGCTTTAAGACGTTTGCCCAAACAAGACAAGTTCATAATTAAGTTGACCAAACAAAGATTAAACAAAGCTCTTAAATACATAATGGTACTTAGCTGTATATGGATTTTATATCTACAGAAATCTAAATTACTCCACTATTTCAACACCTGAAACTGAAACTTTCTTTATTTCTTCAACTCAAAATCTAAATTACTCAAAAGTACACATCTAAAATTTTCTATTTAAATCCGAATAAGTTATTCAATTATCAAAACACAGGCAAGAAAACGATAATCTGAGATTCAATGCGACGTCGTACCATCAAAGTCTCAAGACACTCCAAATAGCAGGAATGCAGATTATTCTCAACCCAAATTTATATTAACACAAAGACAAAACCTCGGTTCTTACATTGCGAATGATTAAAGTTGTATTCGACTCGACCAGAAAAATACCAGAAATTAAAAGATCTCAAAACCTTGATGAGAACAAGAGAAACTTAGTTCAATAAAGCAAGCAGCAGCCGCACAATAACACTTATTATTCCTTTTTTTTTGTTTCAGTTTTTGGAGGAAGCCTCGTTAAAATCTTCTTGCAAGCGTCATGTAAATACTAATGCACAATAACCTGCATCAAATTATTAAACGATACTTGTTCAGTTTATGTTCCAGCGAATGCAAGATACAATCATGGATTTGGGTGGTACTTACAGCATAAAAGAACAAGGAACTGCCACCCGTCAAGCTGCAGCGTTCAGCGTTCTTCCTTAAATAAGCAGCAAGATCAGGCGTTTTCAGGTACCTAATCACCAGCATACTAGAGAGAATGAATATATATGAACATGCCATGAATCTCAGAGTTTATATGATGGATAGAATTAGATTGTAAACAACTAGGGCAGAATTGGAAAGACATCATACTGAGCCAGACTCAAGATAACAATATCATACAAATTTAACCCTGCTATATTTAGTTATATATACATATATGATATATCTATAAGATAATTGCCAACTAATAGTTATTCAATTTGCCTAAAAAGGTAATTGTATCGCATTCCTCACAAGTCTTGCACTAATCCATTTAGTTAGTGAAATCCAAAGTAGCTAAATTTTTTTGAGCAAGTTCTACAAAATATATATAAGTACAATTTTTAGACTTAAATTTGTACTGCGCCAAATTTAGAGTATAGAACAGTATGACTTTCTGACAAATAAAATAAATTAATAAGTAAAAACCAAAGAGAATTAGAGCATGTTACCTAAAGTATCTCAGAATATGCAGTAGCCCCAAGTACTCCAGATCAAGAACTGGAGATAAAAAGGGCCTTTAATAGAAGGCCTGCTGCACCAAAAGCACACCCAAGAAACTCTGCTACACCCAACAGATTGGAAGAGACATGAACTCTAGGATTTTCGATTTTATATGCTTATTCCAAGGGACCCACCTACGTAATTTCTTCACTGGTCAAATTTCATCTCTGTATATCTGCAGATCAATTTATATCACTGCAAGTGAAGAGCAATTAATTGAAAGGAAGAAGCAGTACAACAAAAGTCACTTACCTACGAGGATTCTTTTGCCTCTGCCCAAAGTCATCGTTAGCAAGCTCTGTAGGGGGGTAATTTTTTATATTATATAAGGGAATGAAAGTTAAAGAAACTAGGACCAAATAGTAGATTGCAACTTACCAGGTCTCTGTGCAGGTTTCCAGTCATTACCCAGTTTTCCTGTATTATTATCTTTGCTGCAACCAAAATGGGCAGTTATTAATTAAAATAATTAAATGTTGCATACACATCTTAATTCTTAATTCTTAACTTCATAACAAAAGGGAATAGTAGTCAGGTGAGCAGTTATTAGGGTACTTTGCCAGGAGGACAGCAACATGACACTATTCACCAAATATTTTCACACACGTGTTTAGGGTTTAGGGTGGACAGCAACACGACGCTTTTCACCAAATATTTTCGCACACATGCACACCAGGTGTAAAGTCGTAGAGACCCAAGTATGAGAGGGAGGAGACAACAAGGGAAAGCATGTGAAAGCAAAATACAAGATAATTTAAAACCATCATTATCTACCTTGAAGCAGCAGCTATGGAAGATGATTGTGAGGTTGGGCGGGCATTATATGATCCATCAACAGTGAGGTATGGTGGACAATAAGATGCACCAAGTGCCCCAGCAGCACCAGCTAAAACTGGAAGCCTGACAGAAATTGAAATAGGAAACCCAATATCTACGTCAAAGAACAATTGTGAATTTGGGAAAATATAAATGAGAAGAAAGATAAATTAAGGACTCCATGTTAGAAAAAAATCAGCAAGTTGAAAAGCAATAAATTCTGGTCTGAGAACAAGTAATGAATGAACATCTGTGTGTACAACAATTATTACCAAGTCATCTCAGAACTCCCTAGACCAAGCTGTGGTTGAGCAACATATCCAGGGAATGCCATGCCAACAGCAGGAACCCCGATCCCTCCAGGATGCTGGCCTCTCAATTGCATGACTGTAAGATCCAAGCAACATCAGCCAGCCAAAACACGAATTTAAGAGTCAAACAAGGTGCATAATAAAAACAAAGACGGTAGTAAATAATTCCACTCACTTGGCCATTTATAGTCAAATATCAAATTGGTAAAAATGGAAAAAAGACCGATACAAAGACTAGCACAGATTCGACAATTTTGCAAAGATTTCATTTGCTCTAATTTCATACTCCTAGATATTACATGATAATACTCAGTAAGAATAAAATGAATGTGTACTCAGTTCTCTCACAAAAACTAGTCTTCCAATAAAATATTCAAAGCACAAGTTCATAATTTTGTTGCAAGAGTGCATTATCTGGTGGCACATGCTGTTGGAAGAAAATATTGGCGATGAAAAAAAGTAAAAGCTACTATTATAGATAAGTCAAAAAAAGACCATCACGAGGAAAAGAACAATTTAAAACCATTGTGCTGTGTGGGGTTTAAGTTTCTTCAACTTTCTAAAAATAAATATGCAGGAATTATACCTGGTAAGAAAGCAGGAAAGTTTTGATCACCATGACCACTGCCCATATTGCCAGAGGATCCCATAACCTGAGCTCCACCATATAGGAAGGACCCTTTTCCACTGCCCTGCACATTGCCTTTTCCTTTAGCAACCAATGTCGTCTTGGATTGATTTAATTCTGAAGCAGATTCCAGTTCCGCAGAGTCAAATGTATTTACAGCACCAACAGATTTGGGAGGAGAAAAAGCTTGTGGTCCACTGGGCAAACGTTGGGCAAACTGCGAAACAGGACCTTGAGGAAAAGACTGAGCACGACTTTGACCAGAATTCCTCTGAACACCTGGTTGCTGGCTCGATGGAGAAACCCTACTAAGTTGGTTATTAGAGACAACTGGCTGGTATGCCATCTGTGAGAAGGAGCCTTGTCCTCTTCCATGGCCCCTCAACTGAGTTTGAACAGGATATATAGATGAGGTTCCAGATAGTGGCATTTGGACAGTATTTGAAGGCTTCCCAGTCATTACAGATGGTGAATCACCAATTGAAATATTATCCAGACTAACAGAATCCACTATATTTTTACCCCGAGTAGTAGTAGTGGATTGTGCCATGGTAAAACTTTCACCAGCAACCGAAGGCTGACCATTTCTATTAATATTGCCAGATTGGGCATCTCTTCTCGGAGGCACAGTGTTATCTTTTGTCGAAGAACCAGTTGGATAGAATGGAGGAGAAGCAATGCTCAAATTGGATGCAACTTGTTTTCTGGGAAGAACCACATCAGGTTTTGCATTAGATACAGGTTCACTGTTTCTTCTAGAACTAACATGGGAATGCTTTTCAACTGACTTCCCAGAGCTACAATTGGAAAAGTATAGCATCAATCAGAATCTGAATCAACAAGAAGAAAATAAAGAGATTTACTTACTGTCTATTTTGTGTAATTGGCGCCTCATTATTGTTGTTCTTAAAAGCCGGTTGATATCTTCGTGGTCCTCGTCCTCTGACACCTTTAGGAGCATTGCTCTGACTTTTATTATTCTGATTGCTGTTGTTCATGTACTCTTTGGGCCTGTTTCCATGTGCAGATCCACCATCTATACCTCTATTATTATTACTACGGCCTCTAAACCGACCCCTAGAACCTCTTCTGCCCTGTAATTCAACTCATAATCAAGAAAATATAAAGTTGCACAAACAGAAAGAAAAACACTAACATATGTTTAAATAATTAACCTGTTCATGATTCCTCTCATGCATAGTCAGCTCCTCAAACTTATCATGCCCCCATTTCCTATCATCTCTAGACTCCCACAACTTTCTTCCTCCAAGTGTTCGCCTATTGACAACAAAATCCAGAATTATGAGGGATTTAAGGTTTCATAGAGATCAGGTAAGCGCACAAGATGGTACTGCCACCATATTATAATAAATTATACTGAACAGATCAACAAATTAATATAGCTGTTCGACTAAAAATGTAAAAGTAAGACTTCAAAGTTCATTCATTAGTTGAAAAACCTCAGACAACCTGATTGAGGCACTTTCAAACAGCTTTCCCACCACCATGGTGTATCATACTCTTCATAGAGAAGGTGTTTGTCAACACGCCAGCCAACTAAGCTAACTTTCTAAATTCATATTTGCCCAAACTCTTCACAATATCTTCTAATTGTGAAGCCAAGACAGAAGTTATACAGAAAGTTGAAGCTACAGATTATCCCATGAAAGTAGAAGCACTCCTAATTAGACAGCAAAGTAAGGTTCCCGTGTGTGGCGACTAATGTCATAAAATCATAAAACTATTACTATGATTCGTCAAGTTAACAGCTTCCAGGATAAAGAGGAATGAATACACTACTCAGGATAAAGAGGAATGAATACACTACTCAGGATAAAGAGGAATGAATAAACTACTCAGGATAAAGAGGAATGAATAAACTACTACGAACAAACAATCTAATTAATGATATATTTTCGAACCTAAAACATCCTAACCGCCGAATTCAATTCACTATGTTACAGAACATCATTAAAAAACCTAATACACAATTAATACCTGTGTCGCCCACCGGCATTGTCCCGAAATCTGTCATCGTGCATGTAAAACGCCCCTGCGGTAGGCACAGAAAAGGGCTCAATTTCCTTTCTCTCTTCTTCATGTTGACCATCTGCAACACTGTTGCTCCCATCATCAATTACATCAGCATCCTTATCAACTCCCTTCTTTGCCTCTGATTGCTCCCCTTCAAAAACTCTTTTATCCCCACTCTCCGCTCCTTCCACCGCCACAACCACACCACTCCCAACTCTCTCTTCAAACTCCACCTCTTCATCATCCTCTACATACTCCTCTTCATCCAAATCATAACCTTCCTCTTCTCCATCCAATTCTTCCTCATAATCCGCCGCGGCGCCTTCCAATTCCCCATCCGAATCATCAATCCTCCGCGGCGGCTTTTCCTGGAGATCTCCCCCTTCCTCCCCCTCTTCCTCATCATCGCTTGCCTCTCTCCTCCGCAGCTTCAGAGACAACTTCGCTTCCTCCGGATCGCTCTCGTACTCAACTTCCTCTTCGGCCTTTCCCCGGAGATTCCCCCCTTCCTCCCCCTCTTCCTCGTCATCGCTTGCCTCTCTCCTCCGCTGCTTCAGAGACAACTTCGCTTCCTCTGGATCGCTCTCGTACTCAACTTCCTCTCCTGCCATAACAAGCAACCCGAAAACACAAAAACTCACTAATTTAAGCGGTTTCGATCAGTTAGGGTTTGGGATGTGATCAGGAATCGATAAACTCTAGATTTCCACGATTAATCGGGGAATTGATTTTAGGGAGTTTGGATTTAAAATTTTGTGGTCAAATTTCAGCAAACAAAGGTTTATATAAAGAAGGTTGTTTTGACGAATGGGTTGAGGTAGTTGTCGTCTAATCCTAATTGAAATTCGGAAACCTAATAGGCGTGGTATTATCTTATTTCTTTGGGGGCTTCTTCCAATTTCGCTATTGGATCAGCCTAAATATAAACCGGACTGATACAATTTCTTGGGCTTTATAATAAGCCCGATAAAGTGGGCCCATAGCCCATCTAAACCATTACCATCGTCTTCTCAAACACCCCACCATTGACTAGGGGCGATCATATTTTTTTTCGAAACCGTCAAAACGACCGAATCGAAATACATTGCACAGTCATCGATTTTTTTTTTTATTAAACCATGGTTATATTTTTTATGTAAAATCGTACCGCATGGTCGGGCCAATTACGTTCTTTTATTAAAAACCGATCGCACTGTACTGCCTAAATTATTTTATAATTAATTATCAATAATTATCGATTTTTTGACTTATTTCGTATATAGTAATCATACTTAGACATGATTTTTTTAGTCTTATTTTAAACTTATATAATAATATGACATATATTTTAATTTTTTAATATTTAATCCCTTACAATACATCAACTTATATACTTAGACATGATTTTTTTAGTCTAAGTTTTTAAATTTATATAATACTATGACATAGTATATTAACACTAACTCTTATATTAATTTAAAATCGCTAAATCGCAAAATAACGGGCTAAACCGCAAAATACAGCCAATGCAATTTGAGATTTCGAAAAAAAAAAAAAAAAAAAGGCAAAACCACCCTTTGACCAATGTAGTTTCTTCTAGTTTTTCTAAGAATCTCCCACTCTGTTATGCGTTCTTCGAGAGCTGAAGTCATGCTATCCTGCAAATTGTTTATTTATTCTTTGGTTTTTTCTTGGTTGATTCGTTTAATGCTTTCTTTTTCTTCTGAATCTCCACAATGTTTGATTTCTCCACTTACAGCTAGGTTTTCGAAAATCACATTCAGCGACTCCATTGTCGAACATGGCAGCTTATGCAGCTGTTCTCTCTCTTTCGCACTCCATAGAAGGCCTCCTTAATTACCCCCGCCCTCCAATTTCTCTCGGCGTATCCCTGATTGAATCTCTCGCTGAGAACATCGCCTTCTTTCTGGAATTTCTCCAGGGTTGTTCCCACGGCGTCGACGCCGAAGAATGGCGTGATTTGGAGATTCGCATTGCAGATGCAGCTCTTGCGGCTGAAGATGTAATCGAATCTCATTTAGTGGATCAGATTTTTGAAGAAACCTCATCCTCGAGAACACCGTTTTTGCGAGGTAATTTCTGTAAGAGTCGTAGGGAACAGATTTGTGCAATTGACTTAAATAATGCTCTGCGTGAAATGGATTTCATCAAGAAACAGGTGATTTTGATTAGAGAGAAGGCATCTTCAACTCAACATAATCTGCAGAGATATCCAACTCTGGAGGATTCATCATCATCATCGTTTACCACGCAGAGTGTCGTGGTGGGTTTCGACGATGAAGTGATCGAAATCATGGACAAACTTACTGGTCAACAATCTAGTCGCCAAATCATCCCCATTGTAGGCATGGGTGGAATTGGTAAGACTACCCTTGCTAAAAGCGTTTATTCAGATTCACTTATTCAGCAGCATTTTGATATTTGTGTTTGGATCACAATTTCTCAAGAGTATAATGAGCAAGAACTACTTAAAGCATTGCTTAGTCGGTTAAAAATTGGGAGAAATGGAGATTCAAGTGAATTAGGAGTTACATTACACAAACATCTAACAGGTAGGAGGTATCTTGTTGTAATGGATGATATGTGGAGTATTGAAGCGTGGGAAGTGATACAATTCTACTTTCCCGACAACGACAATGGGAGTCGAATAATGGTAACAACTAGACAGTCGAACTTAGCTTCCCAATTAACAGACTCATATTGTCTTAGCATGAAATTCTTGGATATGGATAATAGTTGGAATCTGTTCTGCAAAGTTGTGTTTGGGGAAGAAGGTTGCCCTTATGTCACGTCCTAAATTTCTAACTATTTAAAAACATCATACTTAATAAATAAAAACCATTTTGAGCGGAAGCATAAAAGAAATAAATTTCATAATCAAAAGATCCAATTGATAAGTTATAAAATTCAAATACAATACTTGAAATAAATTTGCATAAGTCAATAAGTCTAGCAAAAATTTAGAAATAATAATAAAGTTTTTTAAAAAAATGAAATTGTGCTAAGCATCACCCTTACGTCCCACCACGCCAGCTCCTCCATCTGAAATGATAAAATATTTGGAGTGAGCAAAGCCACAAGCTCAGTGGAGAAATGTACTTGGCAAAATTAAACACCACATGCAAATACCAAATTAAGTAACATAATTCATGTAGATGTAATTGTATTGCATAACTGATTTCTCAATTATTCAAGTAGTAAAAAGTCTCGTTTATAAAGGTCAGGAGACCTATCTGTATGTCTCGTGTATGTCTCGTTTATAAAGGTCATGAGACCTATGTCTCGTTTATAAGGTCATGAGACCTATCTGTACATGTATGAACTCATAGATATCACAGTAGCAATTAATAGAGTCAAGTAAGAATTTCCCCACCTTTAAAATAAATTGAGTTGACTGTAGTCCAAAATATTGATGCAGCTGAACCTCTAACTCACGAACTTCTCGTCACCTAATAATAAATAAAATATAAGATACTTAATTCTAAATCAAATACGAAAGTCTGGACTACCAGGACTAAAACCAATAACTAAATAAATAAATAAACTAATACTAATCTAAACTTAATAAAATAATAAAGTAATTAAATTATCAAATAAATGAATTAAATACTATTCTAATGACCCCGAAATGAGTATACTGTCGAAAACTCAAAAGCCATGAATATAGTGGGAACTGCTACTAAAAATGGGTGGGTTAATATGTCTATTAAATATGAAAATCTCAAACATGTAAACATAATGTCTTAAGTTGATAAATACACCAATTGTTAAATATTAATATGGAAATTAATGGTGGACAACTTGTTGTAAGACGATGATTGGCGCATGACTAATGCAAGACATAAAATTTGATTAACCTATTATTCATGTATAAATAAAATCCAAAAGAAACATGATCTCATGCATAGATGAGGTTATGGGAATTGGAAACCAGTAGCTAACGATTAAAATAATTAATCAGCAAAACGACGCACTACTTATAAAAATAATGAACGTAGTGTTAGAAGATGAAACTTACGTTTATGGTGGTGATGGAAAGCACGTAGAAACAGAGTCACGGATGATTCAACCCTACTCACCACTTATACTAATCTCGTGTTCGATTAACAATGAAGGCTATGATCTATGAGAGAGTTTTTGTTGTGAGAGAAGGCCAAAATTCTCGTATAATAATAAAAGAGTAGTGTTTAGGAGTTGAACATTAAAGAGTGTACGAGGCTTGATTCCTGAATATGCGTAAGGAAGTTAAGATAAGTTGAGAAAATATAGGGGGTTATAACCATCCCAATCCTAGGAGAATATAATATGGACTTAACTAATGAATAGATAAGTAACTAAATAATAATAAGAATTATAACACATGTAATTATATATATACACATATATCCGGATATTACATCCTACCCCTCTAAAAAAAAATTTCGTCCTCGAAATAAGTAACATACCGTTTTGCTCTTCCTCCTCATCGATCATAGCAAACATCCTCGGCTTCCCACCTGATCCCTGAGTAAGTCTACTAGCTGCAGGTTGTGCTCTAGACCCTAAACTCATTTGTGCTCCCTTAGGGCAGTTATATGATGCATGTCCTGGCTCATGACATCTGTAGCATCTCCCTTGACCAGCTAAACACGCTCCCCTATGGTTCTTTCCACATGAGCTGCAAATAGGCTTAGGTGTCTGATAGTTTGGCCCGATGCTCTTTCCAGTATATACTTGCTTAGACTGATTTACGCTCCTGCTTTGAGTAGTACCTTCCCATTTTCTTTTACCCGAAGTCTCAATTCTTTTCTGTCTTACTTTCTCCATTTCCATGCTTGAACCTATTTCTTCTGCCTTCCGATAAGTCTCAGAAAAAGGCAATGCACCATGACTGGCGACAATATAGCGTATCTCAGGTCGAAGCCCCTTCATGAATCGTCTAGTCATCTTACGATCCGTATCGATCAATTCTGGAACAGATCTACACAACTGATTGAATTTCCTCTCGTACTCAATCACAGTCGTATCTCCTTGCTGCAGCTCAAGAAACTCAGCTTCTTTCTCATCACGGTAAGAATTGGGGTAATATTTATCCATCAAAATATTCTTAAAATCATCCCAAGTAAGAGCTACCCTATCTTGTGCTGGTCTCATCCTCCAATAACCATTCCACCAATAATATGCATCCTCAATTATCTGAAAGGAAACTAGGAGGACTCGTTGTGCATCATTGCACTGCATAACATCAAAGATTTTGTCTAACGTTATGAGCATGTCTTCCACATACTTTGGTTGCTCACGTCCTGTAAGTTTAGGTGGGTTGTACCGCTGAAATTTCTCTGATAGATCACCCTGAGGATTTCCTGGAACTTGTTGCGGAACTTGGTTTGGAACTTCAGGCGGAGCTTGGTTCTGATTACGGTTCGGTACCAAGTTCGGCAAAGTATTAGCATCATCGGCATTAGCATTAGCATTTCTATTAGGATTCCTACGAGGAGTTCTAAGTCTACGTCCGGCCTGCATCCTGCATACCATTCGGGCTACTAACACATTAAGCGTTTTACTAACGATATAAAATAATTCTAATTAATAGAATCTATGTGCTATATAAATGACTTGTCCTTACTGCATCAATACTCGTATTGAAATTCTTTAAAAATATTTTAGGCTCACATGAATTCGTAAAATGACAAACTTGCATAAATGTAATTTCTGTAAATGTCATACCTCATTGGAGCTGCCGTAGTGTGACGGATAGATGCTAGCATTTTTGTTTTAAACGGGTATACAGAATCGTATAACCGCTCTGATACCACAATGTCACGTCCTAAATTTCTAACTATTTAAAAACATCATACTTAATAAATAAAAACCATTTTGAGCGGAAGCATAAAAGAAATAAATTTCATAATCAAAAGATCCAATTGATAAGTTATAAAATCCAAATACAATACTTGAAATAAATTTGCATAAGTCAATAAGTCTAGCAAAAATTTAGAAATAATAATAAAGTTTTTTAAAAAAATGAAATTGTGCTAAGCATCACCCTTACGTCCCACCACGCCAGCTCCTCCATCTGAAATGATAAAATATTTGGGGTGAGCAAAGCCACAAGCTCAGTGGAGAAATGTACTTGGCAAAATTAAACACCACATGCAAATACCAAATTAAGTAACATAATTCATGTAGATGTAATTGTATTGCATAACTGATTTCTCAATTATTCAAGTAGTAAAAAGTCTCGTTTATAAAGGTCAGGAGACCTATCTGTATGTCTCGTGTATGTCTCGTTTATAAAGGTCATGAGACCTATGTCTCGTTTATAAGGTCATGAGACCTATCTGTACATGTATGAACTCATAGATATCACAGTAGCAATTAATAGAGTCAAGTAAGAATTTCCCCACCTTTAAAATAAATTGAGTTGACTGTAGTCCAAAATATTGATGCAGCTGAACCTCTAACTCACGAACTTCTCGTCACCTAATAATAAATAAAATATAAGATACTTAATTCTAAATCAAATACGAAAGTCTGGACTACCAGGACTAAAACCAATAACTAAATAAATAAATAAACTAATACTAATCTAAACTTAATAAAATAATAAAGTAATTAAATTGTCAAATAAATGAATTAAATACTATTCTAATGACCCCGAAATGAGTATACTGTCGAAAACTCAAAAGCCATGAATATAGTGGGAACTGCTACTAAAAATGGGTGGGTTAATATGTCTATTAAATATGAAAATCTCAAACATGTAAACATAATGTCTTAAGTTGATAAATACACCAATTGTTAAATATTAATATGGAAATTAATGGTGAACAACTTGTTGTAAGACGATGATTGGCGCATGACTAATGCAAGACATAAAATTTGATTAACCTATTATTCATGTATAAATAAAATCCAAAAGAAACATGATCTCATGCATAGATGAGGTTATGGGAATTGGAAACCAGTAGCTAACGATTAAAATAATTAATCAGCAAAACGACGCACTACTTATAAAAATAATGAACGTAGTGTTAGAAGATGAAACTTACGTTTATGGTGGTGATGGAAAGCACGTAGAAACAGAGTCACGGATGATTCAACCCTACTCACCACTTATACTAATCTCGTGTTCGATTAACAATGAAGGCTATGATCTATGAGAGAGTTTTTGTTGTGAGAGAAGGCCAAAATTCTCGTATAATAATAAAAGAGTAGTGTTTAGGAGTTGAACATTAAAGAGTGTACGAGGCTTGATTCCTGAATATGCGTAAGGAAGTTAAGATAAGTTGAGAAAATATAGGGGGTTATAACCATCCCAATCCTAGGAGAATATAATATGGACTTAACTAATGAATAGATAAGTAACTAAATAATAATAAGAATTATAACACATGTAATTATATATATACACATATATCCGGATATTACACCTTATGAGTTGGAGGAAATAGGAAAGAAGATTGCGAAAGGTTGTAGAGGGCTTCCTTTGTCAATATCTGTGATTGGAGGACTTCTAGCAAAGTCCAAATGTGAACGGGAGTATTGGGATTATATAGCAGACAACTTAAACTCTGTTGTGAATTTAGAAGACAATGAACGTTGTTTAAAAGTGTTGCACATGAGCTATGACCAGCTGCCAGTTCATTTAAAGCCATGTTTTCTCTACGTTGGAGTTTTTCCAGAGGACCATAAGATACGAGTGACGATGCTCATTGAGCTGTGGGTTGCAGAAGGGTTTCTTAAGCCGATTAATGGCAAAAACTTGGAAGAAGTTGCACGGGAGTATTTTAATGATCTTGTTGATAGAAATCTCATTTTAGTTGATGAATTGGGATCTACTGGAAACATAAAATACTGCAACATTCATGATCTCTTAAGGGACCTCTGCTTGAGACAAGCTCAGAAAGAAAGATTTTATAATGTCATGAAGCAACATAGTTCCGACGCTCCACAAGACAAAAGTACACATCTCCGCATTGTTTGCCCTTTATGGAAGTCTTCAACTGAGAAGGAGTATCATTTTCATGTGCCATCTATTCAATTTACCCGTTCCTTGTTCTTCTGTTCTATGAGATCTCCATCTTTGCAAAATTTTCGACTGTTGAGAATAATCAAAAGATTTGGTGTTCAGCTTAACTTTAACTTCAGCAATGCTCTGGAGAACATATTTCACTTGGTTAACTTGAGATACTTGGCTGTCACAGCTAAAGACACTTCTAGTTTATTTCCTTCGATATGCCGCCTTTGGAATCTGCATACGATCATTGTTGATCATTTTGGGATCATGATGGCGCCATCTGAAATTTGGAAGATGCCTCAACTTAGATGTATCAAGTTCAACATGGTTAATCTTCCGGATCCTGAATACGTGGATGGAAATGATAACGTATTGCGAAATCTGCACACTCTGTCAATAGTAAGAAATTTGAAGTTGAGTGAAGAGATTATTAGGAGAATCCCAAATATCAAGAAATTGAGAACGAACTATTATATTCAGGAGGAACCCTCTCTATATGTTTTCAGCAATCTTGATCGTCTGCATAAACTTGAATCATTTAGTGGCACTTTTCTTCACACTTTCCCTGGATTGTACAGGGATATCACCTTCCCGAGCTCGCTCAAGAAATTGAGTATCAAAGGCTTCGCTTCGAAAGATGTGTTGGAAAAGATAGGTTCGTTGCCCTTTCTAGAGAAGCTCAAGCTCTCAACGGTGCTGTTTGAAGAACACGTGTGGGAAACAGTTGAAGGGCAATTTTGCAACCTTAAATTCTTGTTACTTGAGGATTGTCGTAGTCTGGAGGTCTGGACAACCGACAGCGCCCACTTTCCTCAACTTGAGCACCTTGTTCTTTACAATGTGCTTGAATTGAAAGAGATTCCTTCAGAAATCGGAGAGATACCAACGCTTCAATCAATTCGCCTGTCATTTTGCAGCGAGTCTGTTGTTGAGTCTGCAAAACGAATACTAGACGAACAAGAGGAACTTGGAAATGTAGGCCTTCAAGTACATGCTGAACACCCGGTGAAAAAAATGGCCAGTCGCAACTTTTGTCGGATGTTGTAACTTGTAAGAGTAATATTGATTCAATTTGGTAATTTACAGCTGTGATTGGGTGTTGGATTGAATCTGGAAACTTGTGAACAAAAGGAGTTTAGCTCTTTTATGATTCTTTGAAGCATTAGACTGTCGTTTCATGTGAGTGAATATGCCAAACATTGATGTATTAACTACTACAATTTCTTGGTTAAAAAGTTCACAATTATTTGAATTAACTATGAATTGGTCTCCTGTGAACTGGGTTTACGGTGTAAACACTATGGTCCCCATTTAATTTAAACCTCTAGCAATAGATTGGAAGGGGAATCAGGGTGAGAAAAGATCAGGGTTCATATACTAAGTATATAAATCGGGTTTATAAAAGTGTTTGTAATTAATTAATTATTATAATTTGGTGAAATTTAATTTATACTGTTTTAGACTCTCATTAATTTACATATTGATATTTTGAGTTTTAAATTTTTAATCCACCACCAAAAAATTGAATTTAATCTCACCTACACAATTCAACCTTTCTCTACAATAGTCAGTCACCCTTCAATAATACCTCAACTGAACTCTAAACACCTTATACCATAAACTAACTTTTCATCCTAATATAATGTCATAATCACACTATTTTTCCTATAGTAATGTAATGTTTTCTATAAGATTTACATACATTTTGTGACTAATAAATTTCTTTCTACTTGTCACATATCATTCATTTACGAAATTACACAAAAAAAGTTAAATCAAAGTGTCAGACTTTTAGAATCGATTGTAAGAAACGGAGAAAGTCATTATTCATCAAGATCTTTCAAAGTCTAACATTTCTTTAATCCAAAAAAAAAAAAAAAAAATTCAAATAGAATATTCGACTCGAAATTGATTGTTCACACTCTTCTCTTGAATCTCCACTCAAATGCAGTGGGACTAGGCGAACGAGATGGGTCGCATTTCCGACAGCATAATATTTCACATTTGGACTTAGCTAAGATGGAACCAAATTCACAGTTGCTTTCACTCTTACATTTGGTGAAACATGAGTAGGGATTCGACGTTGGATGTCTTGATATTGATAGTTGGTCAGGATCAGTTTTGGCTGAATTTGCAGAAAATAGCATTACTACCATCATAGCCACCAATTCTATTCTAACATTCCTTTTCATCATAACTTTAATTAATTAAAACAACTTTAAGTAATTTATAAACAATGACAAGGCGTTATGACTCATTCACTTGAAAATATAAGTGGTTACAAACTTTAATTAGTTCTTTAAAGAAAGTTTTATTATTATTTTTTATTATTTTTTAATAGAACTATTGTACACTACTACATTGATTCGTATTCCTTTTTTATTCTTAATTAAGTTATTATTACTCCATATTTATCTTCAGTTCTTTACAAATTAATTACGCTTATGCAGGCGTTTTTTTTTTTAATAAAATATGAATCTTATGGCCTAAGGGGAGGTTGTCAATATGCAGACGTTTTTTTTAATAAAATATGAATCTTATGGTCTAAAGGGTCTAAGGGGAGGTTGTCAATAATATCACATAGAATTAAAGTAATGAAAAATTAAGAAAAATACTTTATTTAATATAATTATAAACTTTATTAATCTACATATTAATTTTATGTAGTTTAGCATTAGTTTTAAGATATTATAATAATTTAAATTATTGTGATATGGAGTACTTCATATATCATGATCATTTTTACATATAAAATTAAATATTTGTTCTTAGAAATTAATATTAATTTTTAAATATAATTATATTCTTAATTCATCAGGGTCGAATTTCATCGGGTGTTTCTTCAAGTTTATTACTACACAACATCAATGAGAGTTACTACATTTAATACACTTCATAAGTATGCAATAAAATCAATTGAAGATATATTAGTTTCTAGTCATTAGTCATCAAATAAAATAAGATTTATTTTAGCTATACAACTATATGCATCTTTAAATAAATATTATTATTAATTATAATAATAATAATAATAATAATAATATATTATTATTAGTAGGGAGGATTACTACTAGGTACACAAAAAAACCCTAAATTACTATGAGATACAAACATACAAAAGTATTACTACTAGGTACAAAAATATATAGTGATATTCCAATATTACCCCTATTAATGTGCTGCACATAAATATTGTGTGCAGCAAAAGTTCATGTGCAGCAAAGTGTGTGCAGCAAAAAAAGTGAGTGCAGGAAAAAAAAAAAGTGTGTGCAGCAAAAAAATGTGGTGGTCCGGCGGCGGCGGTCCGGCAGCTTTTCCGGAGGCGGCAGTTTTTCCGGCGACCAGTTTTTTTTTTTTTTTGGACGAACAGTTTTTCTGGCGACCGGCTGCCGGAGCTCCGGCGGCGGCGGCGCGGCAGCTTTCCGGCGGCCAGTTTTTTTTTTTTTTTTTTTTTTTTTTTTTTTTTTTTTTTTTTTTTTCCTTTTTCTGACGAACAGATTTTCCGGCGGCGGCGGCGGCGGCGGTCCGGCAGCGGCAGCGGTGGTCCGGTGGTGGGTGGAGGTTGGGGTTAGTGTTTTAAAGGTATATGGGTTTAGGGGTATATTTGGTATTTTACTTTAATATTTTGTATTAAATAATAATTATTTTAAATCAATGTATCTAGTAGTAATTAGGGGTACAAAGTGTGTACCTATCAGTAATTATTTCTTATTATTATTATTATTATTATTATTATACATATTTCATACAATCATGTTTTTAAAAAAAATATAACTAGCTTCAAAACATTCGAGTGATTTGTTAATTAAAAATCTTGAAATCTTCTCATACACAAACCTAAAGACCATTAATTAAAGAAAAATAATTATTCAATCATACTTTTTATTAGTAATTCCAACAATACCAACATCCATGTCTAAATATTATAGCATCTTTTTCGAATCAAACGACATATTAATTAATCCAGCTTCGTATTTGTCGCAGGTGGTTTGAATTTGGCACACTTGATTTTTCGACAATTCTCCGTACAGGTGTAACTTTTTGGATAATCGACTTCACAATCAGTATAACAATTTAGTAAACACTTCTCATATTCCCCACCTTCCACCTCATATGCTGCACAAATCAACAAAACAATAGTAATTATTAAAACTGCATTAACAGTTTTCAACCCTTGTTTTTCATTTTTTTTTATTTTTTTATCTTTATTTTTTTTTTTTGTAATGGATTATAGAGTACTATAATCTTACTATTTATAGTCTTTAGTATTTGACAAGATTTTGGTGAGTGATTAATTCTGGATTATGAAACAAAATCAAATGGAATTAATGTGTTTTATTAACGAGTTGATGTGCAACTACATGTATATTAAATTTAATTCAATAATGTATATGTATTTTTTAATAAATGTACAATTTTTTTATATTCAGCTTTTACTAAAAAAAATTAACAAAAAATTTGTTAACAAATTGTACAAGTTTTTAGGGCATGTCTTACGTCTCACGTGATACAATTTTATACTTTTTAGGTTAGTTATTATCACTATAATTATAAAATATTATCTTTTGCTATATATAAATTTTATCACATTTTATTTATATTATAAATTATTCCTAAAATAGTATAATTATCACTTTTCATTAATTAAGATTAAACTTGGAGTATTTATTATTGTATATATATTTTATAAAAATTTATAAATATATAAATTTTGAACATGGGTAAATTTATTTTGAGATCTCGAGAATTAATTTGCCTTTAATTAATTATTAGGTATATATTTCGATAATTATTCTGGCAATCTCTGTTGATTATGACGCATTTATTATTCTTGAATATAGTTGGCCAAAGAAATTTTAAGTTGAACTTTAAATAGTTGTATATACCTTTATCAAATCGATTCTATTATCATGACAATTAATTTAATTCTTAATATTCGCAGTTAACAGGAAATCATTTCTTACAGTATTATTTTTGGGCAAAAAGCAGGACAAAAATAATCATGCTTTTTTTCTTTTACTTCCATAAAATTATAGATTTAATAAGAGTTTAGATTATGGGATGCATACATATGTATAGAATAGATATTTATGAATAAGATTAGAAAATTAATCTTGAATTTCTTAAGTCCAGTTAGAAATTAAAATTTTCAATCTTATTTACTGTCGAAATTTAAAATGGTAAACTTATTTTATAAAATTCCGACGGTCCTGATTTCATCTAACGATAAAATTATTTTATATTTTTTTAATTAGTTACCATGGTGTTATAACTTTTTAAAAATATTGTAGTTTTTATTTGGTAAAATTTCACATCTGGTCCCATAAGAATTCTTTCAATTCAATTATAGTCCCATAGGAATATACTGGTCTCATAACTAGCGATTTTGGTCCCATAAGAATATTATAATCGAAAATTTTCATCTGAAATGAACTTATATTACTATAAACTACCAGATAAACTGTGTTTCAAAATAGACATAGTCCGTTTTGGTCTCATTAATGGTTCAGAATATTTCGTCAACTATTAACAATTTAGATGAAAAATTCCTATGGGACTAAATCTGCCAGTTTTGGGATCTTTTTGGCATTGAGTCATTCTTACGAGACTAAATATGAAATTATCCCGTTTTTATTTATACAATAATTTATTTATTATAGTTCATTACATTAATATGATATTGAATATCACTTTTTGGTTAAAATATTAATAATTACTTATCAGTCTCACAAGTACATTCATTCGGTTACTTCGTAGTTCGTACACGTGTTTTATGTGTTCAGTAAATTTGCTAAAATTATAAAATTTCGAGCCAACATTATTTTGGGCTTCAGTTATATTAAAAGCCCAACTTTTGTTGGATGTGGCCTGGTGTTCTTGCTGGGTAATGTAGTTAATGATAATGGGCTTATCTTCACTTGGGTCTACACCACAGGGACTTATTCCTTTAGCTATTTAGCTTA
Source organism: Pogostemon cablin (assembly GCA_023678885.1). Lineage (NCBI taxonomy): Eukaryota > Viridiplantae > Streptophyta > Magnoliopsida > Lamiales > Lamiaceae > Pogostemon > Pogostemon cablin. Next base: position 2,926,472 of record CM042961.1, read on the forward strand.
ATGTAATTTTGATTTATTTTGGGCACTTTTACATTTTCACAAATTATTTCCAATCACTATGCATCATCATCATTTTTTTATTTTCTTTTTACAAATTCACCAATTTTGATCATCTCACAAGCATTTTATTTTATTTTATTGAGACTGCATAATGTTAATTTTCATAAATGTACATTAAGATACACTATCATCTTTTTACATTTCACGAAAGTATTTACATCAAATAAATGAAAATACATTCAAATAAATAACTCCAAACCAAAGACATTATAACATATTTATATTGTAACTTTTTACTTTATAAAAATCTGCATTACCCTATTTTCATTTTTTTAAAATCAATAAAATTATTTTTCTTAAACAGCTTGAAATAATTCAAATTTAGATCCTTATGAGAAGTGGCAATCTCGTGTGAAATCATCTTAAATTTTTTAATTAATTATCAATGTTTATTAAAATTTTACTATTATTTTCTTCTAAAATGTTATCATTTTTCATTTATACTATAATTTATTCATGAAATAATTCACAATACCCTTATCACTTTTCATCAATTAAATATAAATTTTTAGAAGTTATCATTTTTTATCTATCTCATAAAATCATTTCGTGAGAGGATCTCACACAAATCTTTGACCTCGAAAAAATTAATTATTTTACCATTGTTGTTTAGATTATATCATTCAAGTTCATTTGGTAAATTTAAATGTGCAAATCTATAATCCATCAAATCTTCACATGATATAGCACAAAAGTGATTTTCTTGCAAACAAAATTATGACATTTTGTACACAAATTTTTTTGGTCCATCACTACACTATTCTCTAGCTTTTGAATTAAAAAGAATTTGCTAATGAAACTATATATAAAACCCAAAATACATGGAGATGGAGAGAGACATACATACATATAAAAATAGTGATGGAGAAAATTGGGATGAGATTAGTTAAACTATGTATCATAATGTTGATAATATTAGAGGTAAAAATGGTGAGACCTGATCCATCAAATGCATGCATACTAAAATGTAGCTTCAAGTGTGGGATTCTTAAAAGGGGGAAAAACCCCTTTTGTGCAACTGAGTGCTTGAAGAAATGTGACAATAATACATCAATAGCTGATTTCCAATGTACTTATACTTGTGCCAGTTCTATCTGCAAACTTCAAACCACAGGTGATTATATAAATAATTAATTAACGTATTTAAATGTTTCTTTACCTTTGAAAAATTGTAAAAATAACCTTACTTTTAAACATTGTTCCATTAGGCATCCAATTTCTAAAAAAGAACTCCACCTCTGAAAAATATATCACACATTGAATGTATTTTTCAACAATATTTAGATATATATATATTTTTTTATTAAAATTTTTTTTTTTGTCTTAAAGGGAAATATTATTTTTTTTTGTAATTAACTCTATTACTTTTTAATGTGGAGATTTTTCTAGTCCAAAACTTTGAAAAATAGGTTAAGTATTACTTCCTCCATTCCCCAAAGTATTTCACAATTTCTTTTTTCATCCGTCTCTCAAAGTATTTCACACTTTACTTTTACTAAATTTAGTAAAAAATATATTATAATAATACTCACTTTTTACACACATCTCAATATAATACTTACTTTTACTTACTTTTTCACATCTCCCAACAACTTTACACACCTTTTTCATTAAATCAACTAAAATATATATTCTCTTTCTTACTTTATACATAAAAATACAAAATTTTCTTAAACTCCGCACACACCAATACGTGAAATACTTGCCGAGACGGAGGGAGTAATTTGGAGTGAAATATTTTTTTTAATAATTTTATCCGTTTTGGGAAATAGAAAAACATTGACTCAATACCTTTCGTAGAGTCGTTTAAAATAAATGAAAATCTTCAAGTAATTAATGTGTAACTTTAATGATAATAAATTGTATAACTATTTTCTTAAAAATGTTTAATATTTAAATTCAATGTAGTTGCTTTCAATCGATAGTTTTATATCGTTCGCACCCTAATTAATAAAAATTTCTTTTCAAATCATGAATAGATAGTTAACTCATTTTTCAGTTGGAAAAACTCTTATTTTATTTTAGCTCGTAAGTATGTTAATTAATGGTTATTCTCAGATGAGCCTAAATATGAAGAATGTGTGGATACATGCTCAAACGACTGCAGCATCAAGAAACGTTGATTGCTTATGATCAAGAAATTAAAGAAATCTTTAAAAAATGGAGTACATAAATAATGCTCAATTTTATTCATCTTGTCTATGAAAGTAAAATAAATTTTATCTTTCCTCAATTAATCATATATTGTTGGAATAAGAATTTATCTCTCTCTATTTTATTAGAATTTGAGTTTATGGCGGTGCATAATTATATTTAAAACTTTAAGTCATACATTAATGACCAATTTGTTAAATCATATATAAGCTACAGTTAAAGACAAATGAGCAATATATTTATATTATATGATAATATTGATGAAGGTACGTCAAATGGATAAATAAATACAATAATAATGTAAAAGATTAGGAGAATACAAAATTAAATGGAATTGATCTGCAATCTTCTCCGCGCGTCCCCATTGCTCTATGGGCACTAAACTCCACTCGTATGTCGTTCTTTAAGACTTCTCGTTCGGTTGCAAAGATAACCTGCAAAAGTACGCCGGAGAAATTTTCGGCGTAGACCCTCCAACGCTCACGTCAGCATGAGAATCTATAAAATCAGAGACTATCTTAAGATAAACTGTAATAATAATAATAATAATATCATAAATATCGAAGTATTCTCTCTTTTAGGTAGTTTGTGAGAGAACACCAGTAACTCACGATCTCCATCTCGTAATAACAGTTAAGTCCACATATGTTGGAGTATAAGATTAATATATTATAATAAATAAATAATATATTTGTCCTAATCAAATATGAAAGCAACATTATCATTTTTCAGGAATCTACAATCTACAGTATTAGAATTTATCCAATTAATTTAAATTATAATTTTTAATTTGATTAATATTGTTAACTTTGACTCGGTAATAAAAAATCCATCAGATATTATAAATTCAAGTCATATTTCAAATTAAAAGCAGTAATTTAAATTTCTTATCCAAAAAATATCACTTAAAATTATCTCATTACATTCATCTCAAACTATTTTAATCACAAAAAAAGTTTTCAGCAATTTAGTATCTCAATTTTGCAAAAGAGATTAATTATTTATACATATGCTGCAATAAAATTTCCTTATCATCCGCATGCATCTGAAAAAAAGTTAAAAAGAAGAGTTGTATTAGTATAACATTAAATTTAATATTCAAAATCAAAATATTACTCTCGATTCCAAAATTGATGATAATAATACATATAAATATAAACCAAAAACTAAAAATAATTTAGATAAAAGAAAAACCTTATGGAGTGAGGGGAGCAAACTTTAAATCTTGTCCACGTGGCGGGCAAGGATTGGTGCAACAGTTGATACAATACATGAGGCAAATATTAGGAATGCCACCATTAGCACATTGTAGTTCACATTTCTTCTTACATAATTCCACACTTGACCGCTTAATCTCAGACAATGAGTCTACTCTCAAAGTTGTTGCTAAGACCATGTTTGCCATCACCAATAATGTTGCAATCACAAATATTGTTGATCTTTTTCCTTCCATTTCTTGTCTCTCTCTTTGATTTTATTTTGGGCTCAAAAGAAAGTTGATTTTAGAGGAATAAGGTTGTATGCTATTTATAATGTAAGAAGTTTGACAACATGAAGAATGTTTGACTGGCTTTTTCCATATAAGACAATGATTATATTAAGTTATTAAGGTAAATAAAAATTTTAAATTGAAATGGAGTAATATTATATATTATTTTAGTAATGTAATTTATGACTTATTCTATACTTTTAGAATTTATTGCGTAATTAGAGCATTAAGATTGATTGATATATTGTACAGAGAACTATGATAAATCACAATTGAGAACAATTCTATTATAGGGAGTAAGAATATCTAAATTTGGAAATAAAAAAAAAAACACTTAATTATTTATTTTGGTAAGGCATTAATTATATAAATCATTGAGAAAATATCAATTTTGATCCTATATCTTTTACCAAATCCAATTTTAGTCCTATTACTTTTAGTATTTTTAATTTTAGTCCTTTTAGTTTCAATTTTAGTTTTATAATTTTTAAAATTTTAATTTTAGTCCTATAAGTTTTAAATTTATTCTTGTATCTTTTTGAATTATCAAAATTAGTCTTGTATCTTTTGAAATATGATATAATTTATAGGACCAATTTTGATAATTAAAAAGATATAGGACTAATTTTGAAACTACTAGGACTAAAATTGAAATTTTAAAAGATATAGGACCAAAATTAAAATTAAAATGACTAAAATTGAAAATACTAAAAGTTACAGGACTAAAATTAAATTTAATAAAAGATACATGACTAAAATTGATATTTTCCCTAAATCATTAATTGATATATTTTGAAAGATTGCCATAAATCGAATCCACTTTTTCAGGGTCTAGGAAGTAGATTTTGTTAAGATTTGAAAAATTAATTATACAAAATCATCATAAATAATAATAATAATAATAATAATAATAATAATAATAATAATAATAATAATAATAATAATAATTTTACCCCAAAAACTGCACCATTTAGGACCTTATACACAAATAGCCCAAAAAATATTTTGGAACAAGCCTAAACTTTTTGGCCCATCATGGAGCTATTAGTAAAACGGCCCAATAAGTATTAGCCAAGAACCCACAGAGATTTTAATATTATTTTCACCCAACCAATCAAATGGCCCAATTTTTTGGGACAAGTGTAGCGCGGTTAACCAGTCTGATATTGGTTTTTTTTTTTTACAAAAAAAAGTTAAGTGATTTTATTAAATTTAAAAAACTTAAACACTAAAAAATAGATTGGAATATTTTGAATTTATTAATATTGTTTTAAAGGACTGTTTTCAATACAAGAACCAAAAGATAAACTAACCATCAATGAGGATCTGAAATATTTTTTTATCCATTTAGGATTTGAAAGATTTAAAACTATTAATTCAAAACTTAGAATAGGAGTGAAAAATTCATTAAAATTTATATTCTGTTTAGTTCTTTACCTTTACTGTAGATATAAAAATTTAAGAAAAATTATTATTTTTAATTAATTTTATTGACTTTTCAATTTAAAGTAATAAACATATTACTTTTGAAAATAAAACATATTCAAAGGTCGCATTTTGTAATCTTTTGTTATTTTTGGATAATGAAGAATAGTGCCAAAACAAATTTGGAAAATAGTATATACATATAGTAAAAAAATTTAATGTAGTTGTTATAGTATTATTATTTTAATTAATTTAATGATTCTAAATAGTTTATATTGTTCAAATCCTAAATAAATAAATAAATAAAAGGGTCTCCTATTAGGAGGTACATAAAATAATGTATAATTACTATAAACTACATGACTCAAAGCACTATTACTCATAACTACACAATTATGATTGTGATACCATAAATACCCCTATGTATTTGCACAATTTGATTCTGCACAATTTTATTTTTGCACATTTTGTTTGCACATTTTAAATTTCGGCAGCAGGCGGCGGCGGTCAACGACTGTTCGGCCGCCGGTCAACGCCGATCAATGGCAGGCCAACGCCAGTCAACGCCGGTCAACGGCCGGTGGGTGGGTGAGAGGTAAGGATGTTGGTTTAAAAGTGTATGGAGTATAAGGTTATATTTGATATTTTACTTTAATATTTTGTATGTGAGAGTAATTATTTAAATTTCATGTATCTAATAGTAATTTAGGTTAAAATGTGTATCTATTAGTGATTAATCCTAATAATAATAAATACATTAATAATATAATTTTTTTCTCCTGTAAAATATCACTTTTTATGTTTAACTGGGTGCTAATTTTCAAAAAGCAACAACCTAATAAATGCTACCATCATCCATCTCGGTGATGGTTACAACTTGCAACGTATGCTAAAATTCAATCTGAAAAAGAAACTGATTTGTATAAATATAATTTCGGTGGATTTAAATAACATTATTATTTTTTAACTTACTTATAAAACTTGAAAATATTACTAGCTTAATTGCTAAAACCAGGAAGGGTGAAAGGATAAATTAATAGTAGCAATAGAGTACCAAAATTTTGAAATTATAATAATTATAATTATAATATACTCCCTCCCCCATAACAATTGACACTTTTTTTTGTATGCAGATTAAAATTGAGAGAAATTATATTTAATGTGTAGTGGTTAGTTGTATTAGTGGTGAGTGTGATGTTTGTGTAAATAAATAAATTGTTTTTGTGTGGGTCCCATATCCTTTAAAAAAAAATGTCAACTGGGACAACTCAAAAAGGGAAGTGTGTCAATATTTTGGAACGGAAGAGTACTATAGTGCTAGATATTACTCCCTCCGTCCCAACTTCAACTTCACACTTTCCATTTTGGTCCGTCCCAATTTAACTTCACACTTCCATAAAAGGAAAAAGCAACAAATTAATATCCCTCTAACATACTTTAATTTCAAATTTGTCATCACATTTTTAACACACATAACATACTTTATCATTTATTTATTACCCAAAAATATCATACTACCCTCAAAAGTAAGTCAAAAAGTGATTTTTCTTAAATTCCGTAAACGTGAACTTGAATTTGGGACGGAGGGAGTATATCCATCTCTGTTTATTCCCAATTCACGAACGCCTTTTCGCACGAGCGAGTTTTCTTTTCTCACGTGCCATCTCTCCCCCTCCCTCTCATTCTGTGATTCTCTCTCTCTCTTCATTGTACTCTCCACTCTCTTTCTTCCTATGTGCCTCTATCTCTCCAATTCACAGTAGCTGAACCGACTTCTCAGTTCCCTCAGTCAAAAAGTTTCACTGCTGTAACATACGTAGACTTTGGATTTGTCGGTTGCATTCGAAATTTTACTCAATATCTTTCGGCTAAAAGAAACAGCAACTTAATATCTTTTTTGTGGGATATTTGCAGTAAAACTTTTTCAAGATCGAGTTTTTACTTGGGTAAATAATTCCATTTACTTGTTCGAAGATCACTAGCTAGCTGCTGCTAGTGGCTAATCTTGGTGAGTTTCTTGGGTCTTTTGCGATTGCTTTTCTCTATCCGTGTACACTTATCTTTGATCCGTCTTATGATTTCTTTTCTTGTCTTGTTAAACTGCTTTAGTTTTTCAAGAACGGATTGCTCATTGGTTTTCTTGGCTCACTCTTTTAATTAAATTGATGTGTAGGATTAGTCTCATCTTAGATTATTATCATATATGCGACAGAATCATAGTTATACAACATTTTGTTTTTGGGGGATCTTTTGCAGGTAAACGTCGTGCATTGCTCTACAATAGTAAGGAGAGAGAAGACTAAATTGCTTTTTTGGGTGTTTAATTCAAGACTTTTAACAACCAGTAGTTGTTGTGTTGGATAGTGTAATATATTTTAAATGCTGTTGTACGAGTGTTTAGAAACTGTGATAGAGTGATTAGATCTTCTTGAATGGAAGAAGGAAATGTGATTAGGTTATCACCATTGAGACCTGGTGGTGGCTCCTTGAAGTCACCATCATCAGGGAAGTCATCCCCAAGAGGTTCTCCATTTAGGAGGTTGAACTCTGGGAGAACTCCGAGAAGGGAAGGGAGGGGTGGTTTCTATAATTCTGTGTGCTTTAGAAATAACCGGATTGTCCTTTGGTTGTTGTTGATCACACTTTGGGCCTATGCTGGATTCTATTTTCAGTCGAGATGGGCACATGGAGATAATAAGGAAGATCTTTTTAGTGGTGGTTATGGAGGTGAATCAGGTGGTGTGAATCCTGAACCACAACAGAAGAATAGGAGGGACTTGATTGCTACTGTTGAATCTGGTGCAGTTAAGTTGCGTAATGATACGAATGAAACGAGTTTGAAGAATATGGATGTGGTTCTTGCCAAGAACGGAAGTGGTGCTTCTTCGAATAAGCCTTCGAAGAAAAAAAGCAAGAAATCAGGGCGTAGTTCTCGAAAGAAGAGCTCAAGTAAGCCAAAGGTGGTGAAAGAGGATGAAGAAAGTGAAGTTGATGTACAAGTAGAAGACATTCCCAAGAAAAATACGACTTATGGATTCCTTGTAGGTCCATTTGGCTCTGTGGAGGATACGATTTTGGAGTGGAGTCCTCAGAGACGGTCAGGCACGTGTGATAGGAAGGGTCCGTTTGCTCGTCTCGTTTGGTCTAGAAAGTTTGTGTTAATTTTCCATGAGCTGTCCATGACCGGAGCTCCACTTGCAATGCTGGAGCTAGCAACGGAGTTCTTGAGCTGTGGAGCCACAATTTCAGTTATAGTACTGAATAAGAAGGGTGGGTTGATGCCGGAACTTTCTAGAAGAAAAATCAAAGTGCTCGAGGACAAGACCGATGCAAGCTTCAAAACAGCCATGAGAGCAGATCTGATCATTGCAGGATCTGCTGTCTGTTCATCCTGGATTGGTGAGAATGCTATATCTTTCGTATTCGATTTAAAAACTTAGCTTCACTTGGCTATACTTATTGTTAGACTGAAAAAGAGTAAGGTCAATATTTAAGTTGTTCTTCATACTTTGTCTAATTCTTAGTTTTTTATAATTAAGCTCATTGGAAACATTGTCTTATACTACTTGTTACTAAATTGAAGCTACAATGAATGAGGATACTGAAAATGCTGCAGAAGATATCTGAAACATTTTCTTTTTCTTAATTGTGGTCTCAGAACAATATCTCTCACGCACTGTGCTCGGTTCTACTCAAATCATGTGGTGGATCATGGAGAATAGAAGAGAATATTTTGATCGATCAAAGGTTGTCCTGAACCGAGTGAAGAAGTTGATCTTTCTTTCTGAGTTGCAAACAAAACAGTGGCTAGCTTGGTGTGAGGAAGAAAACATCCAGTTGAAATCCGACCCTGCTATCGTTCCGCTCTCTATCAACGATGAGCTTGCCTTTGTAGCAGGAATCTCCAGCTCGTTGAACACTCCAATGTTCACTACCGACTTAATGCTGGAGAGGAGACAGCTGTTGAGAAGTGCTGTTAGAAAAGAAATGGGGCTGAATGATGATGATATGTTAGCTGTTACATTGAGTAGTATAAACCCTGGAAAGGGTCAGCTACTGCTTCTAGAATCGGCACGTTTGTTGATGGAAAAAGATGCAAACAGCTCTGGTGCCAAAGATTCGATTGCTATAGATCATGATTATTATTCTAGAGCACTACTCCAGAGTCGGAGAAAACATGAATCTTCCAGTGGATCAAAGGTGTCCAGTAATAAAAGGTTGTCTCGTTTCTTCGACAACAAGGGTGACGACGGCTGTATGATGTTACGTGGAGATTATACCATGAGAAAACTCCTGTCTAAGAACAATGAGACAAAGGAACAAAATTTTAAGATTCTCATTGGCTCTGTTGGATCTAAAAGTAACAAAGTTCTTTATGTAAAGAGGCTTCTTGCTTACCTATCGACACATTCAAATTTGTCAAATTCAGTGCTGTGGACACCAGCGACAACTCGCGTTGCCTCCATTTATGCTGCAGCAGATGTTTATGTCATGAATTCTCAGGTACTTAATTTGCTCTCTTCAAGTTTCAGTTCACTTAAACAAATTATTCAGTTGACTATATATAGTACATGAGAATCTAGAATGTCTGAAACATGTGTTTTCTTCTTTTCGTGTTTGTTTCAAATGGTTTGTTTGCTGGAACTTGTAGAACTGCTGATCTTGTTTAAGTGATTTTACATGTTCAACTAATCGACGTTCGACTCAAGAGTATCCGATATTAGAAACTTTCAATTAAATCGTGTTTCGTTTCTCTGCAGGGACTTGGGGAGACGTTTGGACGAGTGACAGTTGAAGCTATGGCATTTGGACTCCCCGTACGATACTAATCTTTGATAAGCTCTCAAATTCTGGATGGATTCTTTTCTTTCCATTAAACTGATTGGCATTATTTGCCATCATGTTCCAATCTTGATTTTTGAGTTCCAAGAACATAACATGCATTCTTCGATTGTTTTAAGAATATCAAAAAGCTCTTCATGAAAGAGTTTAAGACTGATTGAACTAGTTTGCCTGATCTCTTATGACAACATTGGTGCAGGTGCTGGGAACAGACTCTGGAGGGACGACAGAGATTGTCGAGCACAATGTCTCGGGTCTGCTCCATCCGTTAGGGCGACCTGGTGCTCGAGTTCTTGCAAGAAATCTTGAATTCTTTCTTCAGAATCCCTCAGCTAGGCAAGAAATGGGTATCAAAGGTAGAGAGAAGGTGGAGAAAATGTACTTAAAGAAGCATATGTTTCAGAAATTTGGGGAGGTTTTGTACAAGTGTATGAGAATAAAGTAACACCACAAACTGGCTTCATTACCATTCTTAATTTTTGGTGAAATCTATAGAGGTTTGATTAGAAAAATGATTGTATCAGGTATCAGCCTTAGTGGCAATATAGCAACCAATTCATTATAGTTTCTTCATTCTGACTTCTCTTTAATAAGTTCTTGATTTTTGTCTATCTGATGAACTTATTTTTCAGAGCTTATGCATCTGAACTACCTTGGGCCGTAGATTGATGCTGCGTTTGAGATCGATCAATAAAAACTCGTTTACAAGATTTAAAACTTGCATTTTATGATTGAATCTGATTTTGATCATTATTGTCTCATTCAGACAAGCAAAAGAACAATTCTAAGTAGTAACTTCTATGAAAGTATCACTTGTTCTGATTAAGAGTTAATAAGACATCATAACAAGTTAGAACTTCACCATATAAAAGGAACCAAATTAGATCTCATTCACACATAAGAAAATTTTCAGAAAAATGGAGAGATGCAGAAAATGATATTGTTGTAGAATGCTACATCCAGGAACTCTTTTACTAAAGAAACTAGATGATCCCAATTCAGTACACTGGCACGACGAGAAAAATGCGTCTGCCATGTTCGTTGCAAAGTTGAAGTTTTAAGCCTGCATAATTCTTGAAGCATCGGAATTTATGACAACTGATTCGTTTGACATCTCTTACCTGCGAAATAAGGAAAGTACTAAGGTCTTAGTTTTTTGTAAGACACCATTCTCTAAGAGTGATCTGTTTAGAAACAAAAACCCATCAACTGAACAAATTCATCTCATCAGCGCTGAGAAAAGTTTAGCTAGTGTGATCGAGATTAATTCAGAAATGTTGTACATTAATCGAAAACTAATGCCCTACGTTTAACCTTGGCGGATTGCCCATTTGAGTTGCGATTTTTCAGATTTCCAGAAAGCTGTCATTTAAAAATGAGGAACTATAAACTACTAACAATGTAAACAAGCATGAGTAAGATTAGCTGCAGTTGTCGTGATGCTATACTATATTCGGTAGAGTATGTTCGGTCGAAAAAAGCTAATAGAAGTGGCTATTACAATCTGATCTCTTAATGCATTCACAAAGAAAGTTTTGTGAGATGTCTGTCCTAAAACATTTCCTTCTCCGTAGTTAGCTCATCCCCACACAATAAAAATAGTTCACTTGATATTTTACAAAAGTACTAAATTAATCACATTAATCAAAGCAGAATAACCCAAACAAGATCTAAACAGATTCACACAGACCATTCACCTGTTGACAGAAACAATGAAAGTATAACCAACCAGATATATAATGAATCAAGTGTACAAACAGAAAAGGATAAACAAAGTTATAGCTTTAGAAATACTCACTGAAAATGTTCGTCCTCGTCTTTCCTTCAGTCGTCGCAGTTGCTTAAGTTGCCACAAACATTGCACTCCATAACAGTAGATGGCCGAGCATCAACCGGAGGAAGAGGAGCCAATGTGCCACCACAATTATCTCTACTGCACATAAATCTCATGAAGAAGTAAGCATGAGGGAAGTCATCATTTTCCTTAGCCATTGAACTATCATCAGTCTCTAATCATTCCTCTCATCATCATTTGCATCTTCATCCATATCATCATCATCATCCTCGTTCGCCATTTCTCCCTCTCCTTCTTCCTCATTATCACTCCAATTAGCCTCCACTTTGCAACGATCTCAATCACACACGAAACCGTAATCCTCCTTCAACCTCTGTTGCCTTTCAGAGTACTTAAGATTGACAGGGAAATAACTCACACAAATCTCCCTGCCTGAGGGCAGATCATGGATAACCCTCACCACAATGTCAGCATGTAACAAAATGGATGCATCATCTGGAAAGGGTTCACCTTGAAGCGAAAGAAGAGCCTGAAAATGAGAAGGCGACACCATTGCAAGATTATAAGCAGCAACGAGAAACCGAGCTTGCACTAGGCGGTCATGGTGGTGGTGGAGGAGCGGAGAATCGGCGGCGTAGAGGCGGGTCAAAGCTTGGCAAACAAATGGGGTGTGGGAAGTGGAGAGAGCAATGGATTGGCACTGTGGAGAGCAAAAGAGTGCAGCAGTGGAGCAATGGGGACAAGAAACAGTTGTCGCTGAGCTCGGCGAGATTGTTCTAAAACAACGGGAGCAGTAATGGGCGGCGGAGGCCGCGTGAGGGATGGCGGAGTAGAGGAGGATAGGAGAGTCCCTGAGGACAATTTCTCCGGCGTTAAGCGGCCTAGTGGAAACAAGTGCTCTTCCTTTATTTTCGATGTCCACCATTTTAATCAAACCCTCATCGTTCGACATGTTACTAGGTTTTTTTCGTGGGAAACGAGATATCTCACAAGATGCTGAAAACAGAGAAACTCGGCGGCGGTGGCGGTGGCGGTGGCGGCGGCGGCGGCGGCGGAGGTGATTGAAGGATTCAAGGGGTTTTAGCTTAATGACTGTTTAGTTTGGCAGATGCGGTGGATTGATAATACTGTGGATTACTTTGATGTTAATTTTACACGTGGTAAAAAAGTACTCCTATTAACTAATCGGTTAATTAGGATAATTTTACACATATTTGGCTTGAATTCCATTTTTGTTGTGTGAGAGAGATTAAATAAAGTAAATAGTCCATTCGTTAATTCTTATGTCATTTTGGCATGAATTTCATTTGAGTTTTTAATGGTTTAAAAAATAAAAAAGGTCTATTTTAATTGTTTACTTCATCCATTCAAATTTAAACTTCACACTTTTCATTTTGATCTCTCTCAAATTCAACTTTATATTTTTATAAAAGAAAAATAAACTAATATTTAACATACTTTTTTTCAAATTTATCATTTACTCCTTATTACTCAAAAATATTATACTACTCTCAAAATAAATTAAAAAATGAATTTTCTTAAACTTCATGAATTATTCACGGTGAAAATGAATTTGGGAGGAAATAATAAAATTAATTAAAATAGAAATAAACAAACTAATATTCTAATATGCTTTCTTTCTTTTTGAAAGCTCATTAATAGATGTATTGTGCGTACAATAAAAATGATTGTTGTTTATTAAGTGCTCCTATAAATAGAAGTATAACTTAACAAATATAGAAATTTGGGAGTTATAATATGGCATTGTAATTAAAAAATAAAAAAAGAGCCTAATTATACATGGGCATAAAACATACCATCATTTAATAGTTTCAATGTTTCATACATAGTGCATCCATCTTTCTCAATGTGATGCTCACTTTGTGTCAGATATATTCAAATCTTACTCAATATCAGGTAACAAAATTGGTGTTTGAAAATATAATTATGATAAATAAATATCAAAATTGGACATTAATTAATTGGAAAATTGTTGCATTAATTAATTTTCCTACAACTCCAAACAGCATCCTGATTGAACATGTCCTGAATAGCCATTCCCATTTTCCACTCTCTCCCACTTCCTACTGATCAAATCCAACACAAAAGTTTTGTGAGCTCCACCAAATATTTCTGATCCAATCACCATCATTTTCCCATGCCACGCTGTCAGGTAAGCCGTAATCTTGACTTTGGGTGGCAGCTCAGCCACCACCCGCCACGTCTGTCCTTGTCGTGCCACCATTTCGGTGCCACGACACATGAACAACTCACCGTCTTCATTCGAGACGCAGCTCCTTGGACAAAATGACCCGTCAAGGAATTCATCCTGGACCGAGCCCCATTGCCACGTGGTGGCATCGAATGACTCAGCACTGGTCCCAAATCTACCCTGTGCACTCGTGGTATATCCACTGATGACGTGGAACTTGCCACGGTGGAACACCCCTTTTGACTCGTCACGTTCGCTTGCCATGTCAGGCATGCTCGTCCACTCGTCTCTCGCCACGTCATACGCCATCGCGGATTTCAATGCGCCCTTATCGCCGTCGTGTCCGCCCGCCACGAACACCGTCCGGTTGGAATCCGAAGCGCTGGCGAAGAACAACCTCCGGCAGCCGGGCATGTCGGCTCCACGGCGCCACGTGGCGGAGACGAAGTTGTAAACAAAAACGCTGTTTGAAACCTCCCATGTCACCGGGTCCAACCCGCCCATAACCACCAGGTTCAATCCGACCCCGACAAGCTGGCAATACATCGGCAGCCCCTCGGGCAACCCGGGTACCGGCGGAAGCTCCGACCAGGAACCCGTATCCGGCTCACAAAGCGCCACCCTATAAACAGGAAACATAGCATGCTTCTTAGTCCCAGCTATCCGGGTCGGGTCAACCCGAGCCTGCGCAATGGCGACGAGTTTTCGGGTCAACCCGGAGGCCTTCCGGCGTGTCCAAAACTCAGGCAGGTAAACCTCTCGGTTCCAAGTCCGGCAAACGGATGCAAGTGAAGACAAATAGTGATGGGGTATTCGGATCAGACACTCAAGACCCGGATCATACGGGAGACCCGGAAAAAGATCCATATAATATAATAATTAATATAATGAGAAAGTAATTAATATAATGAGAAAGTGTAGTGAGGAAGAAGAGTTGAAGATTGGATATTATAAATAGAGCAGAAGTGAAAGTGAAGTATCCCTATGATCCTATGATTCCTATCCAACTGGCCTTATGGCATGAAATGAAAGGTTAGGCTAAAGTCTTCTAGAAGGAAAGCGTGATAGTGGGCTCATCACAAGATTTTTCTTTCTTTTCGGTAACCACTGTTTTTTATTTTATTATTATTATTATTATTATGTTAAATGAATCGAAACTTAGGATAATAATAATATGTATTAAGTTTAATGAGACAAAAAGGATTCCTGAATTATTGTTCAAGAAATAATATTTTATAATAAATTATATTATAATAATTTATAATTATATTTATTTCACCCTTTAAAATATTTTATAAAGACATACTTTTACTAATAGTAATCATAATTTACTTATATAATAATATTACTTTAATACATACCACAAATCATAACATGACTTATAAAATAGAATTTTTTTAAAAAAAATAAAGCTGTAATTGCCTTTGTAAAATTAATAAGAAATGAAAATAATATACCCTCTCTGTCTCTAACACAGTTTTCACATTTTCTTTGTAAATTATAAAGAAGATGTGAAAGCTCTGTTGGAACGGAGGGAGTAAAAAATAGAGTGCGGGACAGATTTGATGTAGACAAGGAAACATTAGAACGGCATAATTTCAGCTGTGGTTTTTGCCTTTTCTGCGCAATTATACTTATTAACTAACAATGAGAGAAGCCTTCTAGAAGATTTACATCATTACATGCAAGCCCAACATTGCACTTGTGTATAATAAATTAGAATTATATAGGTTTTGAAAATCACAAGTGACAATAATCCATAAGAATTTTGAATATTTGTTTGGCATGTTTTTAATTTATGCCAACGTGTAAGAGAAAATGGATAATAATACGTGTTAGAGAAAATTTGAGAAAAAGGAAAGAAATAAAAAATATAAATTAAAGGAAGAATATAAAAATAGGTGGATTGAAGAGGAGTACTACAATTGACAGATGTATATATGTGTGGATAATTTTAAGAACTAATAAAAATGAAATGTGAGTTTAGAAACTAAAAACCCATGTTCAAATTTGCACAGAAACATAACCTTAGAAATTTCATTTTTCGAAGGCAAAATAAGTAAATTATTTAATTTCATCTCCTCGCGTTAACTGTTGTTTTAATTTATTTAATAACGTGATAAATAAATAGATTATTTATATATTTATATTATTTTATACTCTTAATTCGTAACTTGGAAAGAAAGTGATCAGCTTTCCTTGTCAAAATAATGGCTGGAGATGAATTCATGCCCCATTTTGATAAAGTATATCATACCTTTTTTTTTCCTCTTTTGAAGTGATTAAAAAAAAATTCGTTTCCAAAAAATAAAAAGCTTTCTAGAAGGAATTGGACGTTGGGCGACCCATTAAATTCAGTAAATCAAATACATATGTAATAAATAAAAAAGTTTGATACACTTTTAATATTATTTCTTGTCTAGTGAAAAAAAAGGAAGAAAGAAAATTTCATTGCAGAGGAATTTACTCAATTAATCTATGAAAATGAGGAATAATTGTGTTTGAACTTGTTGAAAATGACACGTTTTACCATAAGAAGTAGTAATAATTCCAAAACAACACAATTTGAATTGGACGAATTATAAAATTAGATAAAGATTAAAGAAGTAGTATACAGTATACAACCTCTATAAATTAATACTCCATAAATTAATAACTTTGATAAAACTAATAATTTGTCTGGTCTCAACTTGGTACTCGTTCAAAGTTGGGTACCAATCAATTAAATAATAAGATAATATTTTTTAAGAAAATTCCAAAGAATACTTAAGGTCCCAATAAAACTATAAATTAATAATTATTAAAAAATCTCAAATAAAACTATAAATTAATAATATATATATATATATATATATATATATATATATATATATATATATATATATATATTATCAATTTTAACATTTTAAGATAATAATTTAGTAAAATATGAATCTACTGTTATTTGCCTTTTATTGAACTTAAAATATGCATTAATCCCTCTTTAAATCTCTCGATTGCACCCAAGTTAAAACAAATAAAATAGATCAATATTTTATATTGATCTACTCTTATAAAATATAGATAAATATTATATGATTACATAATTCATGAGATACTATACTCATATACTCCCTCCGTCCTATTTCAATGTTTACGTTTTTATTTTGCGTGTCTCATTTCAATATTTACGTTTTCCTTTTTGGAATATGGGACCCACCTAAAACAATTAATATATCATCCAACACTAATACACCTACTCACTTTACATTAAATATTACTCCATATCTTTCCACCCACTTTCTATTAAAATATTATACGCCTTCATCAACGTGCAAAAAGCAAACGTAAATATTAAAACGGGACGGAGAAAGTACTTAATTTGATTTACAAGTAATATATAATTATGAATCCCTTAAAGTATCATATATTCTTAATATGTATAAATAAGTTATGAAAATTATATATATTTTTTTATATAACCTCTTTAAATTAATAAATTATTAATTTATTGTTTATATAATATCTCTTTAAATTAATAAAATTATTTGATCTCGAGTATATTAATTTATAAAAGTTTCATTGTAATTATCTATTTGGACATGCTTATCCTTAGTTTTCTAATAATTTGTCCATTGTAATCGATGGGACACTTGAATTTATAGTAAGATTTAATTGTCAGTCTTGTTTGAAAATGAGAATAAGAATAATCCCTTCACATAATCCATATATATCCTGATTTTCCAGCTAAGATATAAGCTGGTATTAAATGTAGAATTGAATTGAATGAGAAAGTATCAATTCTTACATGAAAATAATTTTTAATAACAACAATTGTTCATCATTGAAAAAAAAAATTTTAAAAATTGTTTTTGGGTAAATAATAACCGTCATTCAAAAATAATAATTTATTTATCTAATAAAAAGAAAAAATCTTTCTGAGTCTCAAATATAGTGAGAGAAATAGTTGCCTTTGAAAAAGATAGATAGAAATATCAAAAGAATTATGAATACCGTTGAATAAATCAACTTTCTTTATTTAGGCATTGTTGATTGATTATTGATCACTCCAGCACGAAATAAATACCATCACTATGCAATCTCCTATTCAAAATGCATGAAAAGATATGCTTAAATATGATAGAAATTTTGTGTGTGTTTAAACCCTCTTTGTCATTCCTGTTACTCCACTAACTCCACTTGTAAGAAAAGATTTGAAAAAGGAAACAATTTGGAGTACTCACTTGCAAAGAGGGTATAGAATGGTGAAACGATATAATTTATTTTTAAAGTTGAATTATTATATAGACAAAATATATTTATTAACAACTAAATTATGTTTATAATGAATCATACTATAACACTTTAAAATCATACTTTAATTCATCATTAATCATACTTTAACGGATTCATCCATCTCACAAGATAATTTGGAAAAAAAAAATAATATAGTCAAAACTAACAAGATTTGACTTGACTGGAAACCACCTTTATGACCTCAATTCCTGCTCATTAAAAGGGGTGAACCAACAAAAAGGCAGGCTTAACACAATAATATAATGAGAACTTTGATATGCTCATCAAAGAGGTTGCCCATAAGAGTTTTAACAACATAAATTTCATCAAAAACAGAATCTTTAAGTAGATAGAGATAGAGATACAGATAGAAGAAGAGAAAGAGGAGGGTGTCAATAAAGAAGAGCTTTATCAAGAATTCTCTTGACTGCACTGTTTTCCGTTGAGACAAAGTTCTTTACTTTGACTTCGAGGTTCTCATCGCCCTTACCTGGAGAAAAATATCTTAATCCTAGTAGCTTTAAGCCTGCAAAAAGGACAAATAAGTAATTTCAGCAAGTGATAACAAATTCATACACCCAACATGTTATATGAAGAAGAGTGAAGAAGAGAATACAAACAACTTCTCTTCCCCCACCCCTTCCACTCCAACATGATAGACTGATAAAATAAAATAATACTATAAATTACATGAAATAAAAACCAAGACTAAGAAGAATTACACTATTAAAAGAAAGTAAGACCATTTGAAGTGTTGCAAGTTAAAAAATTTCATGTGAGGGAAATTTCAGTACTGAAAGTATTTAGAATGCAGGAAATACGCACTTTCATTTTCGACTCCGAATACAAGTCTCTCCCCCTTCCAGAATTCCAAAGGTCTTGACCTAATTCTTTTGCTCCTCCTTACTCCGTTGTCAAAAGTTGTACCAGCCTCTGCATTGTCAGCAAATATAGAATAAATCGAGAAGAAATGTTGATAATACAGGTTTCTGCAGATAGATGAACATTCAAATACCTGCAAGACTTTTCCTAATTGTATGGGAATTTCTGATGCGTTTACCCGTCACAGTTTTACCCTTATGAGGCCTGGCTGCAGGTGCCTGAAACTTTGATAGGGATGTTAGACATAAAGCTGATTTAATATTTTGATCTTTAAAAAAATCTACAACAATGACCGCACAAACTCTAATGTCAGTATGTCACAATGACTCATGGTTTAGTAAATTATGGTTAAATATAAATTCTTATATCTGCAGTTGCAGAAAAGGTAAGAAGATATGCAAAATAGGGAAGAAAAAAAAAATAAAAATAATGAAGTACTTTGTTTAACTCTCACATGGATTCACTTTGCTAGCAGAGCCCAAAGATTTAGGAAAACTTTTACATGAGGAGGGCGAGTCAAGAGACAAATGGATGGACAATGACATAATCAAAAACCTTGTATGAACATTTAATGTTGAAAAACACAAAAATTTCTTCACCCCCTCATTTTATCCAAGTTCTCAGTCCTTCAGCTTCAGCATACTGACCACAACAATGGTTTTTCCACTGTCACCTAATTACCCCGTATATATCTTACTTGTAAACTGCAGGTGCTCAAATGAATCATTTTATAGGAAGATGGAGTTTCATAATCAAACAAAAGTCATGCATACAGTAATAAATGTAAAAAACTACTAATCTGTGAAGATATATGGTAAGGCCTGTATGCCCATTAGGGAGCTGCAACACAATCATAACGAAAGACTTCAAACAAAGTTATAAAATAAAATTAAAAACCAAAATCATGGGATAAACATAAAAATAATTGGAGAAAATAACAAAAAATTAACTAACCTCAGAAAGTTGTTCTGGATCAGTATGCTGCCTGCCTGATATACCATCCCCAGTTTCCTCTACAAGCACACAAGCATTTGATTTATCTTCAAAAAGGTAAGCAAGTGAAGTTGTAAAGAGGTTATAATTTAAGATGTAGAGTTGACCAAATACATCCTAGTAAAAAATTACAAAAGAGAACTGAAAAAAAAAAACTCTTTGAATTCTGGTGCCGGTGCACACACATTAGCATCTTAAAGACCAGCTAACAAACGACATTACCATGTTATCATCTATATTACTAAGATCTTCTCCTATCTTTCATCAATTAAAGGACAAAAACATATCATGCTATTTCTTACCCTCATTAACATTCATTGGGTTCCCATTGTTGTCTTCTGATTCTTCATTTGGCCTAATATCAGCATTTCTTTGCATGCTTGCACTCCCACCTACAGACTGCTCAGGAAGACTATCTGCATCTCTGATCACTTCCTGCATATTCATATCGGAAGCTGCAGGTCCACTGTTATCAAATTCTACATGTGACTCCAACATGCTAGACATGCTCAAATCCATGGGTGCATCAAACTGTTCAAGGAGATTATCCTCGGGACGGGCAGGAAAAGCATTTGGTCTACTATTGGCATTTTCAATGTGTATGCTCGCATTCTCATCTACAAATTGCTCAGGGATACTATTAGCAATTCTCATCCTTTCCTGTGCATACACATTAGAAATTGGTAATTCAGGATTACAGAAATCCACATGAGACTCCAGCTCAACAGACATGCTCACGTCCTGATTTGCATCAACCTTTCCAATTACTTTATCCTTGGGCTGGGCAGGAGAGTCATTTCGGGGTGAAAGAAGATTATCATTTAGAGGTGAAAATGGATCCTTCGGGGGATTGGACCGTAAAATTTTCTTACTAAATGAAGATATAGATGAAAATGGACTTCTTGGAGGAGTTGGTGAAGACACAGGATTAATCTCAACCGAAGGTTCTTGTACCGCATGTGATTTCCACCTCATAAGTTTCAGCATTGAACTTTTATGAGGCGTTTGCCCATTTTCTGATGCAGTTGAAATATTTGTCCTTCTAACATCAGGGAATTCAGGTATGCATAGCTCCTCAATATTAAGAGGAGAGATCTTAAGCTGCTGCTGCAAGATATTCAAAGCCCTAACCTTGTCTAGATCTTCATCATTACAGGACAACAGCTCCTTCAATATAATGTTGGTGCTGTCTGCCTTCTTAGCAGATGCTGCTCAAAAAAAATTTAAATGAGACAAACCAGCTTTTTTTCTAATAAATTAGTGTTGGGAATATACTGTTTCCTTAGTAGTATTAAAACCATTAACAAAATTCATTCATATCGGTTTGCATTTGACCAACTTTACAATGAAGACCCACTTACCAGCCAATTCAACTTCCTCCAGTTCAGCATCAGGATTAGGATCACAATGCACAATTTTTTCTTGCAATACATCTTTAGGTGCACTTGGGCTAGTCCGAAATGTTGTCTCTTCGGTGAACATCGACATGCTATCATTTTCAGCAGGTACTGGACACTGGAATTTGTCTCGATATGACTTCCTATAATTAATAGAATTAGAACACACGTAAATAACATGCATACTGAATTATTGCAACGCAAACAATACCCCAAAATTCCAGGTCGACGACCCCATCCCCTATTTGATGGTTTATGAGGGTCTACGTTTACCGCACTTTGACCTAGTTTCTTATGTATCTCCTTTTTGGCATCTGAAAAAGATGAATATATGAGATCATAAGAGTAAAACAAACACATAGGAGTAAACTGCGTATCTGCATGTTACACAAAAAACAAAATGTGTACAAGCAGCATTAAATAATTACTTTCCATCCTCTCATAAGCATCAAAGAATTCATTTGGGTCTTCATATTGATCACCATCAAAAGTTGGATTCAGATTCTCAGTAGACAGACTGCAGGGAAAGAGAAAAGCTACATGAACTATCATATAATCTACTACACAAAAATCTTTTCATGACGCATGGGAAATTATAAAAAATAAATAAAAAAAATAGAACTTGAGATCCTCAGAGTTCACCTAGAATTGGTTCTCAGCTTAAATGGTATCCTCTTACGAGCAAGGCCAAGGCCTTGTCTTTCTCCCTGAGGCTTGTCTTTACCCTTAGCAGCGATGGCATTAGTAATGCTCATATTTCCAGTAAAACCCAAAATATCCAGAAGCTCTGCTCCACCGTGGACAATTTTCTTTGCTTCATCCATGAGCTTTTGAGGACTCCTTAACTCCTAACATGAGCCCAACAAAGTACCTTAAGAAAAAATTCACATACTATCTTCCTAATGGCAGATAAGTTCCCATGAGTTAGTGAATTATCAATTACTTAAACCAGATTAAATTATATCTAATTCGATTAACTCTCTCTTTTGTCATCTTTCGCCTTTTTTCCACCTTAAGCCACAAACAGCTAGCATTTAACAGAAAGCCATCTGCAGACTTGTGAAAAATAAATTTTATTTAACACACTTAAAATGCATGAAGGTTTGAGCAACATTAGAGGCTTACAAATGCCTGTAAAGCTGGTAGTTCATGCGACATAAAAAGATTTCAGTCACTAACACCACTCAAGACCACTAACTCCACGCAGAAATAAAGTTAAACCTTCCCAATCATGTAAAACTAAAAGGAGAAACACAAACTGTACAGCTATGAAGGAGGATAGAAGATTACTGAACTAAATAACTTATAAATGACACAATGCACCCGCTTGCTCGCAATTGTACACAGAAATAGGTCGTATAACCAAAAATTAACTAAAATAAAAAATTAATACCACAGATTTCATGAAATTGTGAATGGAATCTAGGTCTTTGGAATTGGAGGGCACCGGAGCGTTGGCTGAAGCCCCAATCGTGCGAGCAAAGAGTGATGGACCGTTGAGTCCGCTCAATGGATCGACGGAGTCGTTTGTTGACGTCTCCCTCACCATTGGGCACCTACTTCTCCGTTTAGTGCGTGAGAGAGAAAAGAGTGGAGGTACAGATTACAGAAGTGACTTTTGAATTTCAGGCGAAGTCCCAAAACTGATCGCTGGCGGGATAATGAATTATTATTATTATTCTTTTTTTTTTTGAGAAAAGATACTCTTTCCGGGTATTTTCACCTATTTATACGGACACAGATATTAAGACTTGTTATTTTTTTAATATATATATAATGTAAGAAAAGGTAGGGATAAATTAGTAATTTAAAAAGAAAAAGTAAATAAAATTATTGGGAATGATGAATAAAGTGTAAAAAAGTAATTAAAGTTATTGAGATTGTAAAAAGTAGATAATAAAATATTATGTATTCTTACCAAAAATAGAATGAGTAAAAATATGTGGGACACCCCAAAATGAAAAATGACTAAAAATATGTGGGACGCCCCAAAATGAAAAATGAGTAAAAATACGTGTGACGGATGGAGTAATGAATTATTTAAGAATTAAATTCACATTATAAATTACTGCGTCTTGAAACACAGTACATTAGTTTTCTCATACCACTTGTTTCACATACCTTTTTGTGTACATAGGATTTCTAGGGTTGGGTTATTTAAAGGGTTAATTTCTTAAAAATACATCATCTTTTTGTGAATTTTTAAATCTATCACATCCTTTTATTTTTTATAATTTAATGGACAATCTATTTTATTTTCTCAATTCGATTCATCACTCAATTTTGAGGCAAAATTTTGATGATGTGGCCGCCGGAATTATCTCCCTACCATATCATCAAACACATCAGCTGACCTCATGGATTTAAATAATTTCAGAAAGAAAATATAATTATTTTAAACTTAGAGGAGATCAAAAGTCAGAACATGAGCATAAGAACATTTAGGGGATGTTTGTTTTGGGTTTAAAGTGATTTAATAAATCAGTTAATATTGTTATTCTATATTTGTTATGTTTGTTTTAGGTTTAAACTTTATGTCAAATCAAATATTAATTGAAGTGAGAGAAAATGATAGAGAAATAAAGAAAAAATATTAATTGAGGATAGATAATATAGGGTATGGGTGGATAAATGTTAATAGAGAATGTAGGTGTAGTGTATGAGAGATTTAAGGAGATTTATTAAATCTAAACTTGAAAAATTAAATCGGAATCAAACATCACCTTAGATTTTGTGTATGAAAAATCTCACGAAATTGATAAAGCCTAAGATTATTGGTACCCTGGAGACATGGAGCAAAGTTGAGACAACATCAATTAATTCTCACTTTTTTTTTACGCATCCGGAATATGAAAATATAAGTAATTAAAAGTGATAGTGTGAGAAAAATATATATATTCAAAAATCTATAATCGACCTTGGCATTGTCACTACTTACTGGTTAATTTCGTGTTGTAAATCTTTGCACTAGTCATATACTTTTTCGCTGCAATCTTGGAGAAGGTTTCCTTTTGCTAGGGTTCTTAAGTGGGTGAGAAAATTCGTTCATGACTTCTGTACATTGACTATTAATAATTTCTAAAATTATTTAAATCCATGTGGCCAGCTGATGTGTTTGATGACATGGTAATAGAGATAATTCCGGCGGCCACGTCATCAAAATTTTGCCGGAAAATTGAATGATGGATCAAATTGAGAAAATAAAATAGATTGTGCATTGAATTGCAAAAAATAAAATGATGTAATAGATTTGAAAATTCCCAAAAAAGTGGTGTATTTTTAAGGAATTAACCCTTACTTAAACTGATTATGTGTAATCTTTTTGTATGCATTAGGTTTAGACATGCACGCCAGTTTGGAACCGCCGGTTCCGGTTCCCGAAAATGAGGAACGGGAATCGGAACCGAAGGTATGAAGGTTTCGGTTCCAAACCGAAACTGCCGGTTTCGGTTTTACTTTTTTTTTTTGGTTTTAGCGTTAAAATATAAAAAAAATTAAAAAAAACCGGCGGTTCGAACCGGAACCGCCGGTTTTTTCCCAAAAAATTATTCGACCACGAACACCGCATTAATCTAGTTGTAGCCAGAAATAAGCAGAGAATAATTTATAATAGAGCGTACCGCTTAACTGCCAACCTAAGCAAATTACACCGCCGAAGAGGGAGCTCAAAACTTCACGATTCGAAGTTCACCATTGCTAATTTCCTCGCGGATTTGCACACCAGTGGCATCTCGAATTTTAAAATCATATATCCTACGTTTATGCAAACATTTGGATAACTTTTATGTTTACAGGTTAACATAATAAAAAAATAAAAATTTAGAACAATTTCTCTTTATTATGGGCCTCTGCGAAATTGGTTTACATAAGCCCAAATATATTTGATGGATAGTATAATTGGGCTTTTGTAAGCCCAAATATACTTTATCATACGTTTTACCAATTATGTGTATAACTTTTTTCACACTTCCTTTGTAGTTACACATATGGATGCTAATACACATATGGATGCTAGTTTTTAAAAAAATTATACGCATATGGATGCTAGTTTTTTTTAATGAAAAATTTAGTGTGAAAAAAGTATATAATTATTAAGAAATACGTATACAAATAGAATAACACGTATACAAAATAGAATAATATGTATACAAAATAAAATAAAAAGTATACACATATAGGTACACTCTTTCACCCGGGTACACCTAATATCCACTATTTCAGGAATACCCAACACCAGATTTGGTAAAACGTATGATAAAGTATATTTGGGCTTACAAAAGCCCAATTATACTATCCATCAAATATATTTGGGCTTATGTAAACCAATTTCGCAGAGGCCCATAATAAAGAGAAATTGTTCTAAATTTTTATTTTTTTATTATGTTAACCTGTAAACATAAAAGTTCTCCAAATGTTTGCATAAGCGTAGGATATATATGATTTTAAAATTCGAGATGCCACTGGTGTGCAAATCCGCGAGGAAATTGGCAATGGTGAACTTCGAATCGTGAAGTTTTGAGCTCCCTGTTCGTCGGTGTAATTTGCTTTGGCAGTTAAGCGGTACGCTCTATGATAAATTATTCTCTGCTTATTTCTGGCTACAACTAGATTAATGCGGTGTTCGTGGTCGAATAATTTTTTAATTAACTATTGTTGACTGTCGTGCATGCAGATTGATTAGTTTACTTCGTCTAAGCTACATTGATAACTATGATTATGTTGTTATTCTTATATTCTCAATTGAAGAAATGTCAATCATGTATTCTGTTTGAAAATAATTGTGGAAATTACTTGCTGGTTGGTGTTCTACCATTTTCTGATTTTGTTTGTACTGAATGTTGTTTTCTAGCTGTTAATTGTTGATTACACGTGGGGACCTTGGTCACCCATTATCATGTCTGAGTCCAACGCAAGAAAAAGGAATTTGCCCTCGTGGATGAGTTCCAGAGGAGAGGAAAATGATGATAGTGATAAATCCAAGCAACCAAAAAAACATGGTAAGTCAGACAAAAAACAAAATGCAGTCAATCTTAAAGGCAAAGGTGAAGAGGAATCTGTCTCAGCTACCGGCTCAGGTGCCTTTGATTTTTCAAGACTCATGGTACTGCTGTGACTTAATCACTTTTTTTTTCTTTTGAGGGCTTTTGTCTTAGAGGACAATTCACACGTGCAGGAAGGTGTAATGTTTGTGCTATCTGGGTTTGTGAATCCAGAGCGCAGTGATCTTAGGTCGCAAATGCTGGAAATGGGGGCTGAATATCAGCCTGATTGGAACTCAAATTGCACCCTTCTGGTGTGTGCATATTCCAACACTCCAAAGTTTCGGCAAGTTGAATCTGATGGAGGAACTGTTATATCCAAGGTACACCACATTTTGAATGAAGCTATATGATTTGTATTTGCTGTATGAATATTGGCAATTTTCAGTTCTGTTGACTGATAATGACTTGGTTATGAAAACAGCATTTCAATCTTCTGCTGTTTTTCATTTCAAGTATTTGGTTGTTGACTGCACAGTTGCTTATTTTACATCTGTGATCTGTCTTTGTATTATACAATATTATCACACTGGATTAGAGTGAAGTTTGTGTGTAGATATATCTGGCCTGATCGAGAAGTGACCTCTTTTTCTGGCATTTATAATCCAAATGATATGGCCTGTTTGATATAGAGAGTGATCTGTAGTTATTTAGATTTCAAATACTTAATAGGTGTTATCCTCCACTTTTCCTTCTTCTGACTAGTTCTCTGGCCTTAACTATGATTGACCATGCTATCCTACGAGCTCTGTTTCAATTTAAGTTGTATGATTGATTTTCGATTCTGTATTTACTATGTATTCACATAAATACTCCAGAATCAGTCTTCTTTCGTTTATTTACTTTACTATACCATCAAGTCATCATCCGATTGAGCTGCCAACTGTTTCATTCAGATTCATTTTTCCAGTAAAGTTGGACCTTCCTTTTCTCTTTTTCTTCCCCCGCCCCCTTTTAGTAATTAACTATACCCATCCATTTGTCCCACTGTGATTGACAGTATTTTCCATCTGGTTCAGGACTGGATATCTGAGTGTTATCATCAAAGAAAACTTGTGGATATTGAGCCATTCCTACTGCATGCTGGCAAACCATGGATGAGACAACGTACTTCGCAGGAAGCTAGAGAAGGTCTCTGATCTTCCCCAAAAGAAAATGATTCTCTATTATACATTTTCTTTGCACACACATACATGTATTTATATGTAAATACTATAATGTTGCATACCTAACAGGTGTCATCTACTTGACTATTCTGATTGCAGTTCCATTGACTATGTTTTTCTTCTTTCCACTTATGCTATTTTGTATTTCTATGATATTTTATGAGGACTTAGGGTTCCTAGAGTTAAATTTGTTGAATTTAAAAGTATAAAGAAGAAGGAGAGATCCTTTGGGTGCTGAAATACAGCATTGAAAAATTACTTATTGCATTTTTATATTTTTAATATTGTCCTACGATTTTCTTCATGTGTTTGTGTTGGTGAAGGCAAGTAGGAAAAACCCCTCTTTATGAGTCAATATACCTCAGTATATACTGTCAGTTGTATTATTAGAAAAAATTGAATGCATTTTGATGGATAGTATAAGGAGACAATATATTAGGCACTTAGTAATCTATTGTATTTATGTGAATATCTTTGTGAAGTGATGTCCTTGATACTGAAAATAAGGAGTAGTATTTGATTTTTTGTCAAAAATGTGATCTGTGGAGATAAGGTAAGGTTCAGGTTCTTTTATTGTAGAATTTTCTTTGGGAATTGATGTTTGAAAACAGAAAACAGTTGTGTTGGAAACTCCACGTATGAATTTATTAATGGCTTGCTATATAAGAAAGAGGTGCTGCAAATTGATGAAAGTGGACCGCTTTGTAATTGATGAAAGTGGACCGCTTTGTATCTCATTGTTGTGAGTATTTGTTCTTGGGTAGGTCAATCTAATCTGCTAGCTCAAAAATCTGGAGGCTTAAGTCAAAGAAAGGAGATCCTTGGCTAACTTCTCATCTCAGTTCCCTTTCACTGCATTGTCATTAAAAGTTTGCTGGAAGTTTTTCTCTCTTTGACTTTTTCCTATGACCAGTGGGCCAATCTAAAGGCATAAAAGCAAAGGATTTTTTTTTTTCCAAAATGAAAAAAGAGAAAAGCTACAGAAATGGTGATTTTTGGCTTACCTCAAATATTATTTATGCTGGCCTGTATATGTTGGCTTTGCTTAAACATAGTGTCTTTCCTAATATTCAAGGAACAGTGCCACTTATACCATGCTATACTTGCAGAGGTAAAGTCATCTGCTACTGCTAAAACTTTGAAGCATGAACAAATGAGCTTACATCCAAAGAAGGGTACTAGCTCTTCCAAGGTACTTATAGTTTTGTCTTTTTGCGTGGAAAATTTCTGGTTATTTGCTATTTTTTTCAATTAATACATATGTATCCACTGCATATTTGAAGCAAGGAGAAACAAGCTCGCATTCAAAAAAGACTACTGTCTCTTCCAAGGTGCTCAGTTTTTCTCCTACAAAAGTGAAGAAGTGGGCTGTTGAGGATCTTAAAAGAACCATATCATGGCTGGAGAACCAAGAAGAAAAGGTAAATTGTCATATCCGGCTAATTCGGGCTAAATCCAACTGTATGAAGTTTAATTCTTCATAGCTTAAAAATGCTCAAGGTATATAGCTTGACTCTTATTTATGCAGTTAATGTTTTGTTGTTTGATTAATAAATTTTATTAACCTTTTCCACCTTCCAAAAATTTCTATTTAGACGGAGATGTGTTTTTATTAGACTTACTGTCAATAATTGTTCTCATCTATGTATATTTTCTTAATTGATACTGTAAACAAGAATCACAATATATTTGTTTCAGTGTCCTAAATCTTGCACACTTCTGGAATAAAAGGATTCAAGTGATTGCTTTTGAGCAAAAATTTCTAGACAATTCTATGGTGTGAAGAAACCGTTCAAACTTGCCTATAATTAGAACTAACTAATAGAAAAAATGAATTCAATATTTTAATCAATAGTCTGCTTAGCTAATACTACAGTTGTGAAAATTTCATAAGAGCTTAAATGCCTATCACGAAGGTCATCATACTACCATTTGGTTTTTCTCACTAAAATCTTGTGGTTAGATGCTAATTGAATATGCAATTTTGATATTGCTAATCATAGATAACAGCAGAAACTTCAGATTTGCGAATGAGAAATGATCTCTTTCCTGTACTTTAGGATTGGCAGTATAAAATTTTATTTTAGCCAACAACAGCTCTTGACAAGCTAGGACTCCATTGAGTCTACATTATCTGACTGTTGATCAATCATCACTGATTATGGACAGGCGTAAAAAACTTTTGTCAGAGTGATCATCTTGTAAGAACATGTATTTGATATGTGGATTAAACTGTTTACGGTTTATGCAGCCAGAACCAAAAGAGATAAAGAAGATAGCTGCAGAAGGAATTCTAGCCTGTTTACAGGATGCTATAGATGCTCTCAAGCAAGGGCAGGTACATCTATTTTATTAGGTGTTACTTGCATTTAATCTCCATAACTATATACTCCCCGGAAATAACCTATGCAATTCGGTCCAAGAAAACTTCCATCCATCATTTTCGGCCATTATAAGTTTTTATGATCTTGGGAAACATTAGGACTATGTGATGCACCATGCACAATATATATACTATTGTTCAATTAGAACGAAAAAACTTTGAAATGTGGCATTTTTGTTATCAGGGAATCCAACAGATAGCAGAGCAATGGGCCTGCCTTCCTCGGGTGGTTGAGCAGCTGATGCAGTCTGATGGCAACAATTTTTCAAGCAAGGAGGATCTTTGTAGAGAAGCAATGGCCAGTAGACAAATATACGAGCTAGAGTTTCTCAATATGGAGGGTGATGACATTGCACACATGAAGAAGCCTCAAACTCATGGGATCAAGAAAAAAGATGAAGGTAGAGGTGAGCTGTCTTACGACAGCGATGCAACAATTGAGATGACAGAAGAAGAAATAGACCAAGCTTACAATACCATTGCTCGTTCACTGTAACAAGATGGATTTTTCAGTTTTTTTTTTGTAATGATACAATGTTTTGATTAAGAAATCTGACGTGTGTTTATTATGGCCGCCTCAAAAGTGACTCTCTTGCTTGTGTTGCTCGATTAATATATGCAAAATTAATTTTCAGTGGGCTTTTTAAAGAGTTATTATTGATTTTTTTAGTATTTTAGTGGGCTTTTTAAAGGGCTATTTTTTTATTGGGCTAAAATCAGTTAAAGCAACATTCGGTTATGTCTATTGCATTTTTATCGAGTAATTTTTAAAGGCATAGTTACTTTTATAACATAATTTTATTAAAAAAAAAGAAAGAAAAAGATTTGATTATATTACCTCATGTATTTTGGTCCTTATTTCTTATTTGATTTTGGCTATGTTTTACATTGTTGGGTTATGAACATTTTATCTTTAAAAAATGTGTAATTTAATGGAAAGTAGGATCCACTGATTGATCATATTTGTAATGCATTTATATACTTGAGCAAATATAAAAGTGAATGGCAACACTTGACAAGTAAATAAATAAATAAAAGGCAAAGATATAGTGTAAAATAGATAAAAATTGTTAATTTTTATAACTTTGTAGCTTTGGTACAAAGTTGACCAAACTTTTACACACTTTATTTATTATTATTATTATTATTATTATTATTATTATTATTATTATTATTATTTTGCTAATTTAAAGAGTTAGAAGTCTTATTTTATTTACCCGAATTTAAAGAAAGTAGAATTCGAAGAGCTTAATTTTTACAATTAAGCCGATAAATAAATAAAGTAATAAAATCCATGAAGTACAAGGAAATCTATAAATTAAGAAATTACCAAAAATACCCTCAAGCAAGACCCTTGACTTTTATCATTTTCACAGTAATCTCCGAGCGTCCTTGTTTTAGCACTTCTTCCGCGTTGTAGGGTTGCAGCAGATGAACGCCACCCCCACCTCACCGCAAACCCCCCTCCTCTCTCTCTCTCTCTACACTTCTCACACTGTTTCTCTCTCTAACTTCACGAAACCTTTGCAAATCAATCACTAGTTGTTTCTCTGCGGCCTGCCTTCTCAGTTGCTACAATGGGCGCTTCGCTTCCTTCCAAAGAGGCTAACCTCTTTAAACTCATCGTTGTAAGAATTCCTTTTCGTATTAATTTTCGTGGTTTTCAGGTATTGGTTGGCTAGAAATCTTAGTAGTGTTTTACTGATTGGACTTGCGAAATTACACAATGTAAAACCCTAGGACTTTTGATCTGATTACTGCTACTGCTATCACACTGTTTTCTTTTATTGGTTTGTTATTTAATTTATTTTAATTTTTTTATTTTGGATGAAATGTTCTGAATGAATATTCTAATAATTCTATGTTATCGTGCATGCATTGCAATTCAGATTAATTGTAATTATTGTCATTTGAGTATGTTTTACACAGTTTTGTTCAATAACTAGTGAGGTAATTGATTTGGTCAGATTAAAACCTATTTTTTTTGTGTGTTGTTGAAGTAGTTTAGCGAAAGCCCTACTTGTGAAATGCTGAATCAGTTGTTTCTTTGTGCTATGATTTCTTGTACCCTAATGTTCCTAATGAAATTTCGAATCGTTGATAGTTGATATGTATTATACAAATATTAGTGAAGGGATGTTTACCTTTGCCTTTTCGAATGCCTGGAGCAGAGAATTTGCAGTTTGAAGTTGTTATACATCGACAGTTTATGCATGCTAGCATAAATGAGTATTTTGACCTTTACACGATGCTTCAAAATTAAACATCTGTGAAAATGAGGAAAGCGATGATAATTTCCTGATGTTTGTGCCCTCTATGCCAGGCAGTTTCAGTGACTTATATGTAGTGTGGCTTTGCACTTTTAAGTCTAATACTTCATATTACACTAATATTATTAGCCTTCAGGAACAGTTCCGCTCATTAATTGTAGGATTTGGTTTGCAAGTATAGATCAGTCTAATCAAAGAAGAGATGGTTCATATTTTCTCTTTTCTGTAAAAATACTCATTCTAATGTTACAGGTTGATGATTTCATGTTGGTTGAGACTTGAGTCCTCTGTTTTTTCTTCTTATTTTTTATTTTTTAATTTCAGAAATCATATGAAACAAAACAGTACAAGAAAGGTTTAAAGGCTGCTGATGCAATTTTAAAGAAGTTCCCTGATCATGGAGGTATGTCAAAATTTATCTGGATTTGTAATTTGGTATGAGGCTATTTTAGGTTCTGATGTAAGATGCAAACTTCATATGAAGGATGATCATTATATATATTCAAGTATTCAAATGCGCACTTCAAGTATTCAAATGACCCAATCAAAATGAAATCATCCAAAAAAGATCATTAGAAATTACGTAGACATGAACTGTTAAATACAGATATATCTAATTTTTTATTCTCATGTTTATTGTTGTTACTGTATGGATTGTTATGCCCAAGCTGAAAATCAATGATATCAGGGTGGGTGGAAGAGAGCTCACAAATTTTACTATAAATATGAGATGTATGAATATATTTGATAATATATATGTAAAAAAATATATGTTGTTTATGTCCAACTGGACGTAATTCTAAAGTAAGTTTTTAGAAGAATATTGGTCCATAGGAGTTTCATCCATGATGTACATCACTTTGTCAGAGAACATATCTTTTGTGTTTCTGCTAATGTTCTGTAACATTCTCCTACCTCATCTTTTATATAATTGGTAACCTTATCAATGTAAATTGTGCCTATATATAGCCATTGATGGTTGATGATGCATTGATGCTTTTAGCTTTATCAGGGGAAATAAAATAAGAGTAACTAATGTTTATCCATCAAGCCTGTGCGGATACAGGCTCCTATTGGTCATTTAAGGGCATGGTTGATTTCAAATTCTCTTTTTTATTTTTTTCCCTTTATTAAATTCTAAATTTCTTGTTATGTTATTAATATCATGTTCTAATTCTTTACGTGTTTTATTGCGCTTTTGGTCAACAGAAACTCTATCAATGAAAGGGCTGACGTTGAATTGCATGGACCGAAAGTTAGAAGCATATGAACTTGTTAGACTTGGATTAAAGGTTATTATCCATTTTTTCTATCTCATGAATGATGCCTCATCTTATTGATTGATGGTTGATCAGTTCAGCAGTCTAAAATTTGAGTTATCATCTTGCAGAATGACCTTAAGAGTCATGTTTGCTGGCATGTATATGGTCTTCTATATCGTTCAGACAGAGAATACAGGGAAGCAATTAAGTGTTACCGCAATGCACTGAGAATTGATCCTGATAATATTGAAATACTTCGGGATTTATCTCTTTTACAGGTGTGTTTTATCTACATGCTTATGCTTGCAGAAATATTTTTAATTACTAGAGATGAGTCAGATATAATGATAAAAAAAATATTTTCACAAAAAATTGAAGCTAAAAAGTAAAAAACTTACACTGGTATGTCCTATTTTATCTTGCAAGTACCCGAAGCATAGATATGATATTGCCTCTCTTTAAAGTTTAATTTTATACGTGCTGCCTAAACATAGTATAATATTGCAGCTAATTATGTGTATGTTCTGTAAATTTACAGGCACAAATGCGTGACTTGGAAGGTTTTGTTGAGACAAGACAACAGTTGCTCACCTTGAAACCAAACCATCGAATGAATTGGATTGGATTTGCAGTTGCTCAGCATCTGAATTCCAAGTACGATTTCAAATTTGATATTTTTTGCTTTATCTAATGGTTCTTCTTCTGCTTTTTTGTTAATTGATGGTTGTAGGGTAGAGAATTTTGTGCCTTTTTCTTTTAGGCTCTTTGACTCTCTTACGCTCTCCTGCCTTCTCTTTTTGGGTTCTTAGAACTGAGCCAGAGTAAATTATTAAAACACTATTTTGAATTGCTTATTCTCTTGAAATCTCAGTCATATAGAGCCATTCTCATTTTATAGTTTATCTCTACACGAGTATGTGGATTATATATAAGGTGTAATCATTCATGTGAAGTTTTGTTTGTGCATTTATAAATTATGTTCTCAAATATTTAACTGGCCTGTGGATATATTTGATTTCTTTAATTCATATTCTGTTATTGCCCCTTGGTTTTTTTCAGTGGATCAAAGGCTGTCGATATCCTTCAAGCATATGAAGGGACTCTAGAGGATGATTACCCTCCTGATAATGAACGTTGTGAGCATGGAGAGATGCTTTTATACAAGGTAGCAGGCAGTATTTACTCTAGTCATAGTATGTGCATAATTATTAAATACGCAAGTTCTTTAAGTGTTTTCTTCTGCCCTTACATGGTGTTCATTATAAGCATATTGTATTTCAACAGTGATATCTTTATTATACAGTTCAGAGGCTCACATGGCTTTTCCTGTGCAGACATAAGCTTTTGTTATTGATTCTTTATCTGTGTTACTTAACAGTCACCACCATATTTTCATGCTCAAATAGCTACTGCTGAACTTTTCTTGGTAGATGGGCCATTAATTTTACACATCAAATTCAGGAAATAGTAGTTTTAATGTTTTATTACAAATATTCACCTAATGACCCAGTGAAATAAAGTTCAATTAATCACATAATATCATGTAATGGCACATCTTAAATACAAGGAATTAGAAAAATATTGAAATAGTAGTTTGCAGTGGCTGGTGGAGGCATGGAGGATGTCAGATTATGGTAGTCAATTTAGATTGTGAGTCAAGCATTTTCTTCTGGCTTTTCTGCTTAAGCATGTAAACTCTTGGTGGATGTTGGAATGTCATGTCTCTTATTTTTCAGCTGCATGTTTCTGTCTCTTTTAATACGGGAACATTTTGAGAGCCTTAAATTAACAAAGAGATTGTGCCTTTTTGCTGGGAATTTCAGTCTACATGCGCAGAAGCGCACAGCCCACCTGCAGTTCCTGCCTCGGGCTTCAAAAGGCGCTAACCCTTAAGCCCCTTGCACCTGGGTGCTCCTTAAATAAGTATGACTGTGGATGAATATTGGTGCGAACAGAAGGAAATGTTTGATTCGTTTTGAGCCAGAAATATATATTGGCTTCTCTTGTTATTTTAGTGTTTTAAATGTGCTTTTTTCTCTGATTCAAGTAAGAATCACCTCG
Organism: Pogostemon cablin; assembly: GCA_023678885.1. NCBI lineage: Eukaryota > Viridiplantae > Streptophyta > Magnoliopsida > Lamiales > Lamiaceae > Pogostemon > Pogostemon cablin. The sequence continues at coordinate 2,962,177 of CM042961.1, forward strand.
CTATGACTTATCTGATATTTCCTGTAATATTTACTCTTAGATATCCTTACTGGAAGAATGTGGATTGTTTGAGAGGGCTCTTGAGGAGTTGCGCCAGAAAGAAACCAAGATAGTGAGTGATAATTAAGGCATTAGGTGCTTTGAAATATGAGTTTTGCATAAGGCTTCTCACTTCTGAACTTTTGCTTTCTTTACTATAGGTTGATAAATTATCTTACAAGGAGCAAGAGGTTTCTCTGCTTGTTAAGCTAGGACGTGTAGATGAGGGAGAAGAATTGTACAAGAAACTACTTTCTATGAATCCTGACAATTACAGGTATCTGGATGTGGTTATTCTATATCACTATATTGAAGGATATAAACAATTTATGCTTGGACAATATACTCTCCATGATGATGTTTCCATGTATCCACGTGTATCATTTTCTTCACCATAACTTTCTTGCGAATTTATCCATCTATATTTTGTTTTATTAGATAGAATATAGAATTGAGATGTCTCTTAGGCGATTGTAAGGTTAATGGGAACATGAGTTTTCTGTGTGTCAAACTCCATTACTTTTGTTTGCTTAATCCTTTGAGATTTCAGTCTCGTGAAGCATAATGGTATATTGCTGGTGGATATGGTTTACTGATTATTCATTCTTGATTCGAATGTTATCTTGGAGTCAGACATTAGACTTAGTAATGTAATTTAAATAGAATTACTAACTTTAAAGGACTCATGATTTGGGTGTGATTTTTTTTCTTTATTAATTCGAACTATTGAACTGTTGTATTGTTCTTTGGAATCTCTTATTTCAGTTTGTTAGATCTCGGTCTGATTTTGGAGCGTTTTATTGAAATATGCAACTTAATTATTTGAACAACTGTTCTTGATCTAGAAATTTGCTTGATAATTATCAATATCTATCACACATCTAAATCTTCATAATGGTAGGTATTATGAAGGCCTACAAAGGTGCATGGGGCTCTATTCAGCCGATGGACAATATTCTTCTGATGAAATTAATCAACTGGAAGCCTTATATGCATCACTCAACAAGCAAATTAGTAGGTCATCAGCTGTCAAGGTGAACTTTTCCGGATCTCTCATTTTCTTCTTCATCTTTGTCTATTGCAAGATCGCAATTGAGAAGCTTCGTAGTTGAGTTTCCTTAGTGTGTGTGTGTTTTCGGTTGGCTTCAAATCACGGAGTCCTGAAGTTTGGCTTTCATGTTTCACTCATTCTTCCATGGTTTGTCTTAAAGTTCACTGTATCCAAAAACTTGTATGCGCCTGGAAATGAACGACTTTACTTATGAGTGGAAAGGATGGTTCATTCTAGTATTTGTGTTTTGACTTGTAGGCTGTGCGTTCTCTCTAGCAATACACATTTCATTTTCCTATTTACGCATTTTGAATTACCAGATTGCATGCTACTTTTACATGAACATTCTACATGCTTGACTTCTGAAATTGTGAAATTTCATAGATTTTCTCAAGAAAACTAATTATATTTCAATCAGGAATTAAATATGTAACTTTTTCATTAAATAACATGTGTCTGCAGATATCTCATTCATGCAATTCTTTTTTAAGTGGTCCACTAATTTTGTACTAGTTGCTTGTGCTTGAAATCATTGTGCTTGAAATTAAATAATGGATTGTTCTTATATTTTGTTTTTGAACTCATGTTGAACAGAGGATACCACTTGATTTTTTAAGTGCTGAAAAATTTCGTATAGCAGCTGAAAGGTATCTGCGACCGTTTCTGACCAAGGTACTCGTCTTCAACTCTAATCATTTTACCTGTCCGAATTATAGGATGACTTATAATTTTGTCTTTGATACATATCTAGGGCATTCCTTCTCTGTTCTCTGATCTTTCTCCCCTCTATGATCATCCTGGAAAGGTTCGTGTATTTTTTCTAAAGATGGTAAATTTTTCGCTAAATATAAAGATTTCAACTTTCAGGGTTAGTGTGTAAGTGTTGCTGTAAAAATGTTGTACAGGCAGATATTTTGGAGCAGTTAATTCTTGAGGTGGAGCACTCCATCAGAACTACTGGTGGATATCCTGGGAGGTAATTTTTCTTGCTTCTATCTAATGTAAGGTGTTAGTTGTATAGTCTGTGCATAATGATTAATGGGGTCATTTCTTTTGTTGTTTGAAACAGAGCAATGGCAGTAAAATGGTTACCGTATAGGAGTTATTTGCATATTTTCTAGTATTGCACTTGGTCATTTTTTGGTGGCGAAGTCGTTTTCTGATGATTATACTGATCTCCTAGTTTAACTAGACGGGGTTTTATTGTCTGGTTTTTCTGGTATCAATCCTGGGTTGAATTGTTATTGGAATCTAATTGTTATTCTGAATTTCCACAACTTCTTAGATGTCCTATATTTGTGGGTTCAATCATCAAGAATTACATGGTTAATGGTTTGATGTGATGTGCTTTCTGAACCCATATAGATTACAAAATATTTGTTGGTTGACTATAAACCTAAGACATGGATCATATTAATGTTTTAATGGAACTTAAAACATATTCACCTATATTTTCAAACTGAGTGGTTATCCCTTTTTGTCTGATGAATACTGGCAAATAATTTCTCTTCGGCTTTATTCTCTTTGTCTGCTACATATCTGTTTTATATTATCAGGGATGTGACGTGATATAAGTTAAATTAGAGGGATGCGACCTGATCTTTTATTTTGAGTAGGAACTCCCAACATTTTTTCTTTGATTGTCCTACTCCTTTTTCTGCTTGTTCCCCTCACTCATCACTGACATTTTATTTGGCTGTCTTCAGGGTGGACAAGGAGCCTCCTTCAACACTAATGTGGACTTTGTTTTATTTGGCTCAGGTTTGCACGTGTCCCTACTTTTGAGCTTCTGTTTGCTAGCTTTGCTCATTTATGTTATTACACTTTTGCTCTACTGCTAAGAAGCTTCCTTTGAACAGCATTATGACAGACGCGGTCAGTATGATCTTGCTCTCAAAAAAATTGATGAGGCCATTGAACACACTCCGACCGTCATTGATTTATACTCTGTGAAGGTAATTGAAAAACTATCGATACTGCTTCTAAGCTGTACATATTGGAGACATTGAGTGGTTATTTTATGTAGTCGATTCCATCATTTCCATTTTAGTGCCACAGCATGTGAACTTGGTACATTGTTTTCGGGAACCAATTATGAGCTATTCTGGTTGCGAATGTTAAAGATATTTTTATTTACTTTCTCCCTCCCTACAGAGTCGGATACTGAAGCATGCTGGTGATCCAGTAGCTGCTGCTGCTTTGGCTGATGAAGCTAGGTGTATGGATCTTGCTGATCGCTATGTGAACAGTGAATGCGTCAAACGTATGTTGCAAGCTGATCAGGTTTGGATTTGGTGTTATTTTGTTGTCCTTTGTCCAATATCTAGCTTAGAACAGCAGTATGCATCTTCTGGTCTCTACCTGTTGATTGTGCGCTTATGTGCGGTATTGTTACTCTAGGTTGCATTGGCAGATAAGACAGCTGTTTTGTTCACAAAAGATGGAGAGCAGCACAATAACCTTCATGATATGCAATGCATGTGGTATGTTTTTGCCCCTCAAATTACCGAACTGATAAAGTTCATCAAATCATATTATATTCTTTTAAATCAATTTTACTGTTGATGATTCTTAGGTATGAACTAGCATCTGGGGAAAGTTATCTGCGCCAAGGGGACCTTGGACGGGCTTTGAAGAAATTCTTGGCTGTGGAAAAGCATTATGCAGACATTACTGAAGATCAATTTGACTTCCACTCATACTGCTTAAGAAAAATGACTCTTCGAACTTATGTTGAAATGCTTAAATTTCAAGATCATCTGCATTCACATTCTTATTTCCGAAAAGCGGCTATTGGAGCCATAAGGTATTGCTCTCTATATCTGTTTTAGTTATAAATTTTTGGCATTTAAACCAAGTCTGGTGCCATCTGCTCAAGAAATCAAGATTGGTATGGGTCGGTACAAAATTTCCAGAAAGCCTGTTAACAATCCATGAAGACTGTTAATTTTTCTTTCCTCTTTGTTTCGTTCTGATTAATAATGTTTGACATGCAGATGCTACTTGAAGTTGTATGATTCTCCTGCAAAGTCATCCGCAGATGAAGATGAGGAGATATCCAAGTTACCTCCTTCTCAGAAAAAGAAATTGAGGCAAAAGCAGAGGAAGGCTGAAGCCCGAGCTAAGAAAGTAATGAAGTTAGCTTTGTTAGCTTAAAAAAAAGAAATAGTTTTGACTAAATGGCAGCGTGTACAGGAAGCAGAAGTTAAGGAAGAAACAAATGCTACTTCTGTATCAAAATCTGGAAAACGCCAAGCAAAGCCTGTAGATCTTGATCCACACGGGGAGAAGTTAACTCAGGTGCTTTTCTATAACTATAATATCTCAAGACTCGTTGGTCCTTTTTTTTTTTTGAGAGGGTTTAGTAGTTTTTTTCATAGGATTGTGCTTACAATCTTGTTTTATGAGGATTTTCTCTTTTTTCTAGTTCCGTCCTTTTGAAGCTGTTGTTTGTGCATGCTATAGCATATTAAGGATGTAAAACATCACGAAAATGTAATACAACTGCAGTTTGATGCCCGAGTATCTACTTGTAGGTTGAGGATCCTTTGGTGGAAGCTACAAAGTACCTGAAGCTACTTCAGAAGCACTCTTCTGATTCTTTAGAGACTCACTTGCTTTCATTTGAAGTTAATATGAGAAAGAAAAAAACCTTACTTGCATTGCAGGTAATCTCTTGTAATTCTAAATCCTGAATAAATCTCCTCTCTTTTTTTTTTTTTTTGATCGGTAAATGTTATTTGTTAGTATAGTTAGTAGTTATTCACCAAGCATCCATACCTCCCCTTTCTCCAAGCCTTCTTATAACTCCCCTCCTAATTTGTTTCCAATGGGAATAGAACCTGGGCCACTAACTTATAGTGAGGAGAGCCTAGTGACCAAGTGAGCTAGCCCACTTGGTTCTCATCTTTCTTATATTTGTCCTTCCTTTTGCTCATATCAGCACCATGGCATATTTTCCTCATTCAGCTGGAATTTAAAGTAATTGTCTAACCGAAATCTTTGGAAATTGAGCGATGACTTCTTTGCTCTTTGTTCAAGTAACTTTCTGCTAATGGATACCAAGTATAGTAATGAATATTCTCTCACAAATATTTGCTTTAATATAAATTTACTTTGTTATACTATTGTTTTTGCTCACCATTGAAGCATCTCAAGTCTAACCTCCTATATCTCTAAATTTAATTTAGCTAGAAAGTTGATCTCTTTTAGTTGACAATGAAGAGGCAGAATGAACATCCTTCTTGTTTTTTCAGGCAGTTAAGCATCTCGTCCGATTGGATGCTGATAATGCAGACACGCACTGCTGCTTGGTATGGCTATGATGCATCGTTTTTATACCATTAATATAATGCATGGGTGGAGGCACATCCATATTCCCTATATTATAAGGGTTGTGTAATATTATAAGATTTTTTTTTTTTTAATTTTCCTTGGAAGGACACAATTTACTTTTTGTTGGAAATAAAATTCCGGTCTTGCAGATTAAGTTCTTCCATAAAGTTGGAACCATGCCTGCTCCAGTAACTGATGCTGAAATACTAATCTGGGGTGTCATTGAAGCTGAGCGTCCTACATTTAGGTGCTTTTGGGATTTTAACATTTCTCCCTCTCTCTCCTCTACTTTTAACCCCCTTCAATTTGCATTTGTTTGTCTGGTATCCCTGTCCTCTCTAATTGTTAGAAATAAGACCCAAGTAGTCTTAGTTCTCCTATTGTTTTAAACATTCTTGTGCTTATATGGCTTGTTCCTTTTTTTCAGTCAGTTGCATGGGAAATCTCTTATTCAGGCAAACTCTCTTTTCCTCGAGAAACATAGAGGTGATGATCTTTGCTGGATTTATGCATGTACTCACATCCTTGTTTAATACTATCAGTAATATTTATTTTTTTGTCCTTGGTAGATTCAATGAGGCACAGAGCTGCTGTAGCAGAAATGATGTATGTTTTGGAACCAAACAAGAAGAAAGAGGCTACTGATTTGATCGAAGAGTCATCTAACGACCTGAGTTCACCGTATGCTGCAAGATCAATATATTTTAGTTTTCATACATATGAAAGTTTTTCTTGAGGAACTTAAATACATGTTTACTCCTTTTAGAAATGGAGCACTTGGGACTATTAGAAAATGGAGGCTTAAGGATTGCATTTCCGTCCACAGACTCCTACAGACAGTTTTAGATGATCATGATGCGGCGTCAAGTAAGTCTTTTGCTCCCTCCATGCTTCTATATGCTCTTGATACCGATTTCAATCCTTATTGGTTTGCTAATCTGAGAGCATTTTTTGAGATCACCTGTTGTTATCTGCACTGGCCTGTTCTCTGCGTCCGAAGATCATGTGGAATGATATATTTCACATTGAAATTATGCTGATACATGTCTTCTTTGCTCTATCACATCAGTATATCTACGTCTCTACTATTAACATATTCATTTTCATGCCCTACTTTGACCCATTCTTTTTCTTTTTTTACTTGATTTTGTATTGCTGAATGTTGAAGCACAAGCCAAGTGCTAGATATAGTCATTTTACATTGCAAATATGTGAATAAGGAACATAGAAAACCAAATTTAAGCCATATTTCTATGCTTCATTGCCTGAAATGGCTCTTTGTTTTTCAGGATGGAAGGTTAAGTGCGCCGAGTACTTTCCTCACTCTACATATTTTGAGGGAAGTCTGAGCTCTGCACGCCACCAAATTCATCAAGTAGCCGAAAACGGCAGCTCAAACAGCTCATTTTCTGATCAGATTTCACTCCCATTGTCTTCCAATGGAAGCATAGAGAAATTGGAGTCACTCAAGGATCTCGTCATTCAGTAGAGGTCTACATATCGGCTAAACTTTCCTCATACAGATCGCCATATCCCGGTGGTCGAGTAAGAAATCTGTGTTAGAGTTGAGAATGTGACGAGGCAAATGATTGGAGCATGAGATTCAGATCCGAGGAAGATGGGTTTTTCTTTTATGCCCGTGGCCAACCCTTCCACCAATCTGGTATGGCATAATCTTGCATGTGTATACTTTTCATCTGCTTTGTTTGGAAAGTTGGATTTTGTATTAATCTTGCATTCTGCTGGAGAAGAGGGATTCTTTTGGCTATAATTTAGAAAGAAAAAAAAAAGGTGGCAAGATTTTCGACAACAGATGTTTTTAGCCTCTCAGCATAGAACAAACACACACCTATAGTTATCCCATCTGAAGAGCATGTTGTATTTTTCTAATTATTTCACCCATCAGTTTGATGTATAAATGGTATTTTTATGTGAAAATTTTGTCTGATTTTCGATGCTAATAAATTTGTTGGATTAATTATTGTTGACAGTTTGAACAATCTCTGACAACAAGAGATGGACATGATGAACCCATCTGGTTTTTGTTTTAAAATTATTTTCGAATTTCCTCATTTTTAATTATAAAAAAATATAATTTCGAAAACTTATTATTTTTCTACTTAATACTTCGCAATTATGTAAGCTCAACTTAATTTGAAGTGATTTTGATGGGCTTTTGTATTAAGATACTTACAAAATTATAACAAGATTTCTTTTTTATCAAATCGTTGCTATATCATTGAACATCGTATGGTTCTCAAATGAGAAAGTATTTGTAATAATATGAAATCAAATATATATATATATAATATTTTTTTAATGAATTGTCAATTTTAGTAATTAATGAGTTAACAGTGATTAAAATTTAAAAATGTGAGAGAAAAAGATTGAAATGTATGATGGCGTGTGAAAGAGGGTAGAATGTGTTTTCAAATTGGTTATTGGGCTAGAATATGGGCCAATGTTTGATGTAAGAACATAAATAAGATTGTAATCTTGTCGGTGGAATCCATGGATTGATTTGATACACATAGCCAATCTTACATCCACAACTTAAATATCCAAATGTCAAAATCAATCATATTAGAAATTTTAATATGGACTTGGGCCCATTGATTTAGTCATTGCATCAATTTTTATTTTTCTTTTTATTTTTGACGGAAGCCATTGCATTATTAATGGCTTACACTTCACCACTTTTACTTTTCCTTTTCCTTTCTAAAAATAAATGATCTAAGAAAAAAATCTACCACCTTTTCTTTTCTATGCTGTTACAATTTATGTTAACGGTATTCTCGTGCATAAAATCTAGGTCAAACTATCTGTTGAGAAGGGTCTACTTTATAGCAAAATAATATTATTGATTTTTATTTTAATAATTAAGAGTTTTAAAAATTAAATTTGTGTGATTTATCTTTTGTATTGTAATTAATTGCATGTTTCACCAACTAATTAATATTAACTACCCCTCATCTAATTTTCCTCAATAATAATATTTACAAATAAAAAAATGACGAACATATATTGAAAAAACTTTTGTATACAAGCTAATTTGACGAACATATAATGAATGGGGCACGTGAAGGTAGGTGCCAATTTGAAATTTTTATTTCTTACTAGGAACCAAATACATATCCATCAAAATTGTTTATATGTATACAAGCTAATTAAAATATTATATGAACAAAATAATTAAGATATTCTTGTCTCAAAGTGAACACGTATAATTATTCAACCTCAACACCCAAGTATATATACACACACTTCCAATCTCTCTCTCTCTCTCGAATTGAATTATTTAGGTAACTAAATCACAAATTGATGTATTATATATGATTAGGGCACTAAGCAACTAAAATATAAAGGCTGGTTAAATAAAATAAATTAATTTATGCATCTCAATTATAATCAAGTAATTATATTGATTTTGAAAATAATAAAATGATGAATGTATCAAAATTAATTATAAACATACGACATTATAATAATCTTGAATGCTGATGAATGGCATGATTGGAAATTAAAAGAAAAATAATAATTAGGTAGGTTGTTGGGGACATATTTTTAAGATAGGGTATTGATGTCTAAATGTCAATAAAACCAAACATATATACTAAGTATATATATGGCTTCGAAAAAAAAATTATTTTATACATATATATGTATGTATAGTATATAATTTGGCTTAGACAACTTCCATCACGTGTGCCCAATTTTCTCATTTCTACTTAATTATTTTGTCTAATTCTAAGGAAACATATGCTCGGTTGGACACAGACAATATTTATGTATTTACCTTCTCCATTTCTTTATATATATATATACTATTAACGATATAAAACTAACTAGTGAAATGATCACTTGGTATTCTTTTTTTCACTTTAATTTTTTTATTTTAAATATCTTTTGACTTTAAGAACTTAATTGTCTTGACTAGCTACATAGTAGAGTTAGACCAAAGTAACTTTATTAAGCATTTAAATCAACAAAAACATGGTGAATTCTAAGTTATTAAAAATTAGACCCAATATGTGGGATTTGTTGGAGTGAGAAAGTCGAACCAAAATCTCTATTGGAATTTGAACTCAAAAATTGACACTCATCGTTGATTTTTAGCAAGTGTAAAAGTATAAGTAATTAAGTAGTGATTTGTTTTGGATGTGTTCAAATATTGAGATAAAAAAAAAAGTTTAATTAATTTTTTTGTATTATCAATAAGGTGAGAGAGAAAAATACTCATGATCTGAAATTTAGATAATTATTAATAAAATTGGCATCATACTGAGTTTTTTTAATGTTTATTATAATCGATTCAAACACCTAACTATTTTAAATCAGAATTTTGCACTTTATTATAATATATAAACGAGCTCCCTCTACCCTCCATGCTAATTGGGGTTGGGGTGGGGAATAATTTTAGATATTGGATTAATCATGGCTAAACAAACAAGTCTTAATAAAAAAAAGCATACTATAAATGATTGAGGCAACTAATTTTTTTTATCCGACAAAGTTAATTTGTTAGTGGTTAGTACACTCATATTTCAAGCAGTGATTAAAAAATTGGATCGGAGGACGAACCGGAAGAGGCAACGGTTCGAGGTCCAACCGGTCGGACCGGTTCAACCGGCGGTTCAATTGAAAAATTGAATTTTACATATTTTCAATTATATTTTATAAAATTACCAATTATAACAATATATAATCATCTAAATTATTTTTTAAAATTTAAAATACAATTTAAAATCAAAATATAATTGAATAAAAATATCTATAGTTCATAATTTATACTTCATACATAGTTTATAATATACCCACTCAATATTATAATTCATAATTTAATCCAAAATGTAAATATTATATTTTAAGATAAATAAAAATAAAAGTAAAATATCATAAAAGTTAAAAAATAAAAAAAGTAAAAAATATATAAATATTGAAACCGATTGAACCTGTTTTTTTGGTTTTGACCGGTTCAACTCCAAAAGCGATTTTATAGCCTTTTCGGTCCGGTTTTCAGATCATTACTCCAAGATTATTCTCCTAACCCCCTTATAAGTTCCTATTCCAATTCGTTTTCAAAGGGAATCGAACCTTAGTCCCTCACCTTATTAAGAATCCAGTGATTAGGTAAGCTAACCCACCTAATTTGAGGCAACTAAAAAATTATCGGACCTATCAGCCATCCTTCATATTTAACTTGAAAAGATCGAATTGATGGATTCTATCCACATTTTTAATACAGTAAGTTTTATAATATTAAAAATTCTTTTAAAATTTTCAAACCTAATCTTAAAATAAAAAAAGCACCTATAGTAATTTTATGTTTTCGAGCCAAAATCATATACGATGGAGTTTATGTATTAGAGACTATTACGTACTCTTTAAAACAAAGAGTAACATTTGACATTTTTAATGATTTACTAATTTTTCAGGTTTTGGATTGATAAAATTCCTTAATAGTATCTTTAAAACAAAGAGTAACATTTGACGGTTTTAATGGTTTACTCATTTTTCAGGTTCTAGATTGATAAAATTCCTTAATAATATCTTAAAGTATCTCTCAGATTGCATCAAATTTTTTCTTCGAGTCCAAACAAAATCCCTAAAATGGACAAAGGATTCTTATAGATTTAAAAATCAAACATTAGAAGAAAAAAAAATCATGTTTTGTTTAATTAATAGATTATATATGGCAAGAATTGAAACATTATTCGCTACACACACAATGTTGTAGATTATATGGAATCCCTTCTCACGTCATACAAAATTAATTCATCGGGAATGGATATTCTATGATATGATTTGCTATAGAAATAAGTGATATATATTATGCTTATTGAATTGTTTGCATTGAAAATTAAAGTAACTAGGGCACGTATCAAGTGTTGAGAGAGAGAGAATGGTAGACATGTGGTAGGTATATACCAATCATGTAAATGTGTAGTTTGTAAATAAGATTGATTTGGAATCAAATAACGCATAGTAGTATAATTAATTAATATTCTTATAAATGATGATGAAGATGTGATATTGAGTATATATCGTGGTTACAGTTTTAGTTCTCAAAGTATCACACTCTTAAGTTGAGATTATTTTTCTAACTCACAAATCACAAAAAATTAAAAAAAAAAATATATAATCATATCGATCTTGTATGCATATGTGATTCTTCCAAATCGTGTTAACAGATTGGACCTAGCTTAGCTATCTTAGATCCCACTAATTCATGATTTCCCACTCATATGTACAATTCAAACTGGTCGGAGTATGTCTTGTATTAATGATAAAGGATTGAATCCTACTGGTATGGGCAAATCTGTCAAAATAAGAAGCTTTTTGGGGGTGGTCTATCCTCTATTAATTATAGTCATCATAATTTATTTCTCTCTTTTCATTTAATATATTTTTTTCTCATCTCTTTATTTTATACATATATTGAAATTAATATCTTCTTACATTAAATTGACATAAAGCTAAAACATACATTACAAAAAACCAAAAAATAATCATATATTATTATTCATGGTTTTCAAAACTAAAATCTAGTTTTTAAAACCTTAACAAAAATCAAAAGGGCATGACATTCATCAACATTAAAATGTACTCTCCGTCTCCTCGTAATAATTACAATATATTACTCATTTTGAGTGTTTCAAGTCAATGGTTACATTTCTATTTTTGAATAGATAAGACTCACATAAAACAATTAATATTTCTTTATGGAACTGCACACATCACTAGTACAACTATTTATTATTATACATTAAAATATTATACTTTCCAATTTATTATACTCCCTCCGTCCCGGGTATTTTTACCCGTTTGTACGGGCACGAAGATTAAGACGTTTTATTTTTTTAATATATAATGTAAGAGAAAGTAGGGATAAATTAGTAATTTAAAAAGAAAAGTGAATAAAGTTGTTGGGAATGATGAATAAAGTGTAAAAAAGTAATTAAAATTGTTGGGATTGTAAAAAGTTGGTAATAAAATATTATGTATTTTTGCCAAAAATGGAATGAGTAAAAATACGTGGGACACCCCAAAATGAAAAGTGTGTAAAAATACGTGGGAAGGAGGGAGTATATAAAATACTACTATATTCCTTTAGCTCCATATAAAAAGTAAATGTAGCTATTACCACGTAAGGGTGAGTATAAAATTGAAATAAATAAGAAGATTAGTTGAAGTGTGAAGAGTGGGTATGATTATAAGTAGAGAGGATACAACTGTAATAATAATAATGATATTATTGCAAGTTGAGTTCAAACGCGTAAAAAACTGAAACCGAGTCGCTTGGTGGGTCTAATTAACCGGCACCCAGACCGCCCGGTCCACTCTTGTTCCGAAATCTCTCATCCACACACACACTACCGAATCCTCTTTCTCTCCTTATTTAGATATTGCAAATCACACCGTATCTTCTGTGTCATTTTAGTACACCTTCTATATCATACATTAAGTGATTGACACATAATAGGGGAAAGAAGTTCAACAATTACTTTAGGGTTTAAGCTTTTCTATTTAGGATAAGTTTTCCGCTCTCTCCTACGTGTCGTCCATCCAACAGTACGACATAAAAGATGATTTACCAAAATGATAAAAAAAAATCGAACCGATCTCCAATAGTTAACTTTATTTTATAATACATTAGGTTTCAAAGTTTACACAATTCAATAGTTTACCTCCAATACAGTCTGTTTCATTTTTCACTTCGAAAATTAAAATATTAGTATTGTAGTATTCTTTTTCTAAATATTACCTTTAGTTATTTTTAATATAGTTTTCTTTAGTATGTTTTACTAAAATTTATTGATGTAATATAAATTTTTATTTAAAATTTTAATATGCAATGTAATTTTAATTTTTAATAAGTATATTTTTTTCAATTCATAATTTATACTAATATTCTTAGTAATAAAATAATTTAATGAAAAATATATGGAAAATGAAAATTTATTCATAAAACTAGTTCTAAAATACAGTTATATATCACTTAAAAATAAATATAAAAAAAAAACCTCCATTTAAAGGAAAAAAAAATAAAGAAGAAGAAAGCATTGTAGTAGCTCTCCTACAGTGGAATCCTTCATTTCTGCACTGTTGGAGATGGTCCATTCATTTATTTACTCACACGCTCTCTCATTTATATTCGTATTTTATTATTTAAGTACTCCCTCCGTCCGCCCGACAGATTCATATTTTGCCATTTTGGGCGTCCGCAACAAAGGTCCACATTTTCATTTTTAAACACATGAGACCCACACACATCACTAATACAATAAATTTATGGGACACATACACCCCATTAATACAACTACCAACTACACCTTAAATAATAATACTCCTTAATCCACGTGCAAAAACAAATGTCCATCTTTGAGGCGAACGGAGGGAGTATATGAAATGTTACACTTTATAACAATTAAATAATTAATACTGTTTTGTTGTGAATTTTTTTTATATTTTTTTGAGTTGAGTAATGTGGTAGTTTGCTAATGACAGTGTAAAAAATGTTCACTCTATACAATAATAATTAATATCATGTTCTAAAGACTAAAAATATTTTACAGCAAGGTTAACACAAAAAAAATGTCACACCCTTCTCACCCCACTTTTGACTTCCTTGTATTATTACTACAGCTCACTTATTTATTTATTTATTTAATTTTTGATGATCACGTGTGTATAGAAATTCGCATACTAATTTGGATGGGAACAGAAATTCTGGAGTGATTGTTGAGACTTGTTTGTTTGAATTGGGAGAAAATTAATGTATGACTCACTTTACTTAAAGAGAATAATTAAAAGATTAAAAAAATAATGAGTGTCAACATTTGTTTAGTTTTTGTTATTATATACTCCACCTCATAAGTCATATCTCCCCCCCCCCCCCCCCCCCATTTTTTTTAATACTGGGAAAATATATATAGCGAAAAAAATAGAGTAGAAAATGTATTCACAATTTTCCTTGTTGTGTCTTTGTAAAGAGGTCATTATGAGATAATAAACATCTTAATTTTGGATCCTTTATATATATATCAAGTTAATAATCATCTTTTAGTTATGTCATGCATGTGTACATATACACGTCACATTAATATACATGCATGAAAACACTTGTTCATCCACATATCTTCTTCAAAAGAACAAATTAAAGTAAACATAATTATAGTTTCTTGCATCGATTCTCTGTTACATTTTTTATAAATGAATGATGAGAAATTTCTTGATTAATTAATTACGCTTATATATCTAGACTTAATTCTTCTGGAAGGAATTTTATGAAGACTTAATTCAATTTTCCTCATGGGTGATTAATTACAAATATGCATGCATGCTAATACACTGAAAAAATAGTTAATAAGATATTATTGTTTGGCTAATTACTTTACTACGCCACTAATTAAAATATACTCCAAGTACTACACACAAAATTTCCAGTAGATCCGAGTGTACAATCATTACGTTTAAGCTTTCTTTTCATAATATTAGACTCTCACACCGAATATTATGCGCTATTTTAGTGCATCAAAATCTTTGCACACGTGAAAGAACAACCATTAGCTTAGGATTTAAGCTTTTTTTTAGATATAATTTTTCTCTCTCTTACGTGTCATTCATCCAATAATGTAACATAGGAAAGAGATGATGTATTAAAATGGCACAGAGAATCCGAACCAACTCTAGTCCTATTACATTCTCTCTTTAAAATTATCGATATCAATTCAATCAAAATTATAAGTATCAATTCGGATGTATGAATAAATATTAATATACTAGTATATAATATTCTGTCAAAGAAGCACATCACATGCAATGTCCAGTTGTAGGAAATTGAATGGCCAGAATGAAAGGATAGAGGGCATGAAGAAAGAAGAAGCGTTGGATTTGGGCATATCTCACTTTAATCTTGCCGGCCCGTTCTAGTGTTGTAGGCAGCAAACATTTCCCCATCTCTGTTTCTGATATCACCGACCAATAACCTGCCATTGGCATTGCTCTCTCTCTCTCTCTTCTCTACCCTCTCACTCTGCATGTAAATATATAACCAATAATCTTCTCTCAATCATATCATCAAACACTTCATCTGCACTTTCAATTCACACTACTTACGTTTTCATTAACTGTGCTGTAAATGGATCAAATGGCTTGTTTTTTGGCCCTCGAGACGGAGCTCCGTCTCGGCCTCCCCGGCGATCAGAAAGACAAGAAGAGGGCTTTTTCTGATATGTCCAAAAACCAGGTGGTGGGGTGGCCGCCGGTGAGATCTTACCGGATGAAGATGACCAAAATGTACGTGAAAGTGAGCGTCGATGGGGCGCCCTTTCTCAGGAAGATTGATTTGGGCAATCACAAGGCCTATTCTGATCTCGTTCTGGCTCTTCAGAACCTCTTTGGCTGTTTCGCCATTGGTCAGTTTTATAATTTCCTTCTTTTTTTATTTTGTTTTTTTTAGGTATGCATTAAATTGATCTTTTGCCATGCAAAATTCGTGATTTTTTTCCCCTCTAATATTTAAGGAAGAATAAATATATGAGAACATAATTTCATTGTTGGGAATATGCATCTTGAATTAATTAATTATTTTTAAAAAATATTTTGAAGGGTGTTATTGTTTTGCTAATTAATTTAATAATTACAAAATGAATTAAATTAGTGTGTAATAAAAAAAATCAAGCTAGCTAGGGTAGTTAATTTCTATAAATCTAGATCTTCTAAACACGATCTATTTCCAACTTATTATGATATTTATGCATATGATAGCATGTTCTGAGTTCGGTAATGAATTTGATTTATAACGAATTTATCCATGTTTTAGACTCAATTATTTACACTATTATTTTACCAATATTTACCAAGTAGATGTCTTAAAATATATAAGAACAAACTATTTAATTAGAGTATTTATAAATAAATAAATATAAATGAAAAATATAGTATATGATTTTTAAGTGATCGTTCATTTTTTAACCCATTAATTAAGATATATAGTAGTACATTATATGAATAGACTCACAAAATTTGAATATTTCGATTTTGAGGTAGATGAAATATTAAAATGTTAAATTAATTAAGGATGAAATTAGGCAGATCTAGATCATGCTAAACATTATTAATTGTCTACTAATTTTAATTCCTATTTACCCTCTGATAATTTGAAATATTAATGGGTCGATTAAATCGAGTCTAAAATTGTTAAGTTACTGTGGAGTAAAAATCAGATGTGGGAAATAAATTAATTATGACGTCATAAAAACAAGTTGCATAGCAGCCGAAGTTAAGTTTCACTGAATTATGTCGGAAAAAGGACAGGCAAAATGTACACGCAACTATGCTATGCTACTCCGTGAGTTGAATTTATATTAGAGTGGAAAATATAGAAAATAATATAGGTGTGAAATTAATTTATTTATTATTTACTAGTAATAATTACTCTAACATAATTAAATTATACGTTTGATTAATAAAAAGGAAATTGGTTGGATTTATGGTTAATTTAGTTTGAAAATGTGAACAGGAGAAGCATTGAAAGATGCAGAGAATTGTGAGTACGTTCCAATTTACGAAGATAAAGATGGTGATTGGATGCTTCTTGGAGATGTTCCTTGGAAGTAAGTCTCTCACTCATAAAATTCTTTAATTTCTTTTTAAAATAAATTAAATCTCAATTTACACCATTAAAATGTGGATTTTGATGGTACCTAAAATTTTACTTACCTATTTTTATTAATTTTAATATTCTTCTCTGTTTTTTTTTCCTTTAACTCTATGGATGTTAGTTAAATATTCCATTAGTGCCAGAGGGTCTTTTACTTTTTGACACGTAGATTAAGAAGTATTATTATTTAATGTATAGTGGGTAGTTATATTAGTGGAAGTGTGAGTCTCATATTTTAATTGTATTAGTGGGTGTATGTGTGAGTCCCATGTGTGTAAAAGAGGAAAAGGGTTTCTTTGAATGGGACGCCCAAAATGAAAAAAATACACTCTTTAAAGGGGACGGAGGGGATAGGTTGTACAACTTTTAAAATTGTATTCCTACAAAAAGTCTAGTTTTGTTATATTTGGTGTTCGTCTAAAAAATCTTATTTTTCATTTTTATTATATAGGACTCACACATATATTAATATAATTAAAATATAGACTCACACGTCTCATCAATATAATTACTCACACGACACATTATATAATAATACTCCTTAATCTACGTGCAAATAGCAAGGACACCACTATTAAATAATAATACTCCTTAATTTACGTGTAAATAATATCAACACCCCTATTAAATAATAATATTCTTTAATATTCTTTAATGTACGAGTAAATAGCAATGAGTCGATGAACTGAAGGAGTATTGTTAGAGTAATTTGATTAAGTATTAAACGATTATCCTTTCTAACAGCTTAAGCTTTTAGATTAGGTGGTCATTTAACATGGTATCAGAGCCTATGGTTAACAAAGGTCCAGTGTTCGATCCTCACCCCCACCCATTTGTGAAAAAACTTCACATGCAAGGCTTGAGGCAAAAATTAACCCCCCGCATGAGGGGGCGTGTTAGAATGATTTGATTTAACCCCGCCTGCATGGGGGGCGTGTTAGAATGATTTGATTAAATATTAAACGATTATCCTCTCTAACAACTTAAGCTTTTAGATGAGGTGGTCATTTAACAAGTATCGATTTATATCCTAGAATTAGGAGTTCTTAGGTAATTAAAATAAAATATATAAAAATCGATTGTAGAATTAGGAGTTCTTAGGTAATTAAAATAAAAGATATAATATTTTAATGTGTAGTGAAGTGAACTTTTAGATGAGGTGGTCATTTAACAATTATCGATTTATATTGTAGAATTAGGAGTTCTTAGGTAAAAAAAATAAAAGATATAATATTTCAATGTGTAGTGAATTGAGAAAAATAATATTTTATTTAATGTGAAGTGGATAATTGTATTAGTATTGTGTGTGGATTCTATATAATATAATTAATTATAATGTGTGGGCCAACTTTAAAAAAAATGAAATTTAAACCTTAATATGGAAAATATAAACTTAACGTGTGGGATATTAGGAGTATTTACTTTTAGAAATAGTTTAATATTTTTAAATAATAAATAAATTATAAAATAAGTTAAAGTGAGTAGTAAGGTTATCATTTAAAAAAATATACTTATTCGGCCTAATTTTATTATTGTTTTTCCTAAACCCGAGGATAGAAAAAATAAGGAGTCATGAAATACAATTTTAAGAGGGGTCGATTATAATATCACACGAACTAATAAGAAAATAAGAAAATACTCATGTGCACACCTTTTATAACACGTTTATAATTTTTATTAACTCAATAATATATGTGATTTTATGAACATAACACTTAATAATTCGTCCTATTCCTTTTTAAAATTATAAATGAATGTTAAAATCAATAATGAAATTTATTATTTACGATATATATAACTAATAATAATAATAATAAATTCACGCTAAACTGTCCAATTGATCAATTCATATAGTATATCCAATTAAAATAAAAAGATGAAGTAGGAGTAGGAGTAAACACAGAGGTTGCTCTGCTAAAAACTTGAGTGTTTTAGAGTGAAAATTTTCAATAAAGACTTGAGGTATTTAGAGTTAAATTCTCTAAGATCTCAATCTCAAAACATACTAGAGTACGATTCAAAACTCTGATTTGAAATAAGGGGTTCCGTTTGGTAAACAGTGGATAGGCAGTGAATTCTAACCTTTCTTGAATAATCTTACTACGGATAAATACTGATTAAAAAAAAAAAAGAGTTGTTAAATGGTGAATATTTATGCATGGCCGACACATGCGAAAACCCTCATCATAACTGTTGAATAAGAGAGAGAAATTTGTCAGCCAAGTCAACACACACATTATCAATTATACATACATTTTTCTAATTCCCACCAAACACAATTATGAAATTACACCATTTTTTCTTCTTTGTATGTTTTCAGTGTCTCTTTAAAGTAATCATTTCTTGTCCAAACGTAAATACAACGGTCGATTTTGAATTTTTGAATATTAAATTAATTAAAATATCATATTTTTTTGATAGGATGTTCGTAGAATCGTGCAAGAAATTGAGGATCATGAAGAAATCAGAAGCAAAGGGAATAGGTCTCGAAGCAAAAGACCTTCTCAAGGGTCTAGCCAAAGAGAAGTGACTTCGATTGAGAAGGGTACCTTTGTCTTTTCACTTCATGAGTTGTAATGTCCTTAATTTGTATGATCATCAGTCTTGGACTAGGTTGATATATGCTAGGGTGAGAGATAACTAATTTATTTTAGATTTCAAATTTAATTAATTATAGGTATCTGTATTTCTGTGTGTTCTATTTTAAGATGATTTCAAGATTAAGTATTTGGTTTGTGGATTTTTTTAGATTTGATATTTATTGGAAAAGTTATTAAATTAAATTAACTGACTCAATGGGTAATTATTGTGCTGTATGGATTCTTCATGGATGATCATTTTGGTTTCTAGCATTGCATATATTGTTTAAAGTTCAACAAATTTAATTAGGATAGTGAAAAAAGGAAAAAAGAAGTAAGAACAAGTATTATATAAAAATAGTATCATGTCACATAGTATATGTAGAAAGAAAAATACCATCATTTTACTTGATCAAGAGATTCACATTATAAAAGAATATCACATAACGCATCTAATTAATACTAACAAAGTGTATATTTATATAGTACCACTAAATAAAAGTTCAAAAAAATATACATAAAAGTATCACAATGTGTCCGTTAATCACAATATTTAAATGGATTTGAAGGTTCGAAACTCGTGAATATGATGAACAATTGTAGGGTCAATCCTACATATAGTTAATTAAGATAATTAAGTTCTGACTTAAAATTAGTTGGTTATCCCAATACACTAAGATAAATGGATATAAAAACTACTCCATCAATTAAAAAAAAAAGTAAATTAAAGATTTTTACTAAATCTAAATCAAACAACTTAAGACTAGAGGGACTAAAAGTAAGAGAATTTAACAGAGATACTAACTGTCGATCTGTAGTCCGTACATGACCAAGTCGTTATGATTCAACGGGATTTTCACTAAATTAGTAAATTGGGACCAAACGGAAAAATTTGGAGCCAAAATTCATAAAATCGGAATTCTAAGAGGACTAAATTGCAATATTCTCGTGGCGTAACACAAAGAGTGTTAGCAGCCGAAAATTAGATTAACTATTAATTAGAGAGTTTTAATAGCTGATTAATACAAAGATTAATTTTATGGCTGATTAAGAAATTATTTTACTTCTACCAATTCAATAAAATACTCTTTTAACTAAATGACAGTACTAAACGCCATTAATAACTTAATTGGGTAAATACCGATAATTAAGGGATTGCTTCAATCAAATGTAACAGCCTAATTAATTTAGGTAGCTGTTTCTAAGCTGGTTTTCAATTTATGGTGCATGAATCCTACATAAGCACACCGATTTTGTGACTTTATTACATCAATTAGTATCGATCGTTACATAAAAATGTTTTACATGTAAGATAGATTTTTTATTTTTATTTTAGAAAAAATTCAAATTGAAGTCTATTTTTATGAAGTTAAAATATACTTCCGAGTAAAACTTTATGTTATATTATTTTAGTTTGTCCCAATATAAGATTTATATTTCTCTTTTTGATAAGTGTGATCCACATTAATATTTCAAATGAGCTCACACACAATAGTAACACAGTTATTCATTACACATTTATAAAATATTATACATGTGCAAAATTAAAACAAACATAAACCTTTATTTAAAACAAAGGAATTATATAAATATATATATATATATATATATATATATATATATATATATATATATACTTTTTCAATTTCAATTTTCGGTTTTCAAATATTGCACATAAATATTTAAGGAGTTAGTTTTCTATATACTGAATTTACGGTGTAAACTCTATGGTTACCCTAACAATGAATAGGGACCTGGGTTCATATTATAAAATATCATATTATAAAATATGTAAATCGAGTTTATTAGTGGTTGTGATATTTAAGACAAGAGTAAGTAATTTTTAACAATTAGAGGAATATTAAAAAATCCTAAATGCTAAGAAAAATGTTTGACCGTTGAATTTGAAGCAGGTACTGTGAAACTATATATTCAAGGAACTGTTTCAGTTAATTAATTAACTAATCATATATGGACGCAATTTTTCTCTTTTTCATTGAAAATTAATAATTAAAGATAAAGAAGATTATACTTTTTGTAGATAAGTTGAAATTTCTAATACTATAATATTTTTAATGAAAAATATTAATTGAAAATTATGATTTAGTTAACGTGGAGTAAAACATGTCACGTAAAAATATTGGCAACGAATTTCTATATAAATTGATTTAATTATAATTAAGTTGATGTCATTTTATAAAGAAGAATCGAACAAAGATGATAATTAACTCTGAGTTCGCTGAACTTGATTCTAAGAGTTCGTTAACAACCGGTACGAATCCAATTAATTAAACCATAATTAATCCCAAACTTCGAAGTTTGTAAAGAATTAGAAAGTGATTAAGAATTAATTTTTTTTTAAGTATGTCCCTTGTCGTGTTTTAAAATTCTATATCAAGTTCATGCATGTCAGACAGCAAACCTGTTGATTTCACAAAACTATAGAATTATACAATGTCCAAATAAGAACTAATTAATTAATTAGGTGCGTAGAATCTTGATGATCATGTATATATACATGGTAAATATAATATTTAATCTTACAAATGTAAGAATTACGTATACTAGGATGAAAATATTGGTCTATATATATATAGATATTTTATTTTAAAATGACTTTTCAAGGGAAGTTTTAGCCGCTATCCGATATCTCTAGTTGAAAAATTCGAGTAAATTGTAATCCAAAATTGCAAGAGTAACCCCAATTCTTTAATGTCACTAATATTACCCATAATTAATTTTCATAAATTCCATAAAGTTACTGTGATTTGTCTTATATAAGTTCAATTCACATGCCACTAATTAAATTAGTTAAAATTAACATGCTTGACTGCTATCTATTAAAACGCAAATTTGTCTTATATAAGTTCAATTCACATGCCACTAATTAAATTAGTTAAAATTAACATGCTTGACTGCTATCTATTAAAACGCAAAGAATAGTGTAAAAACCGTTTTATCTATTGGTTGGCTTTTGTGAAATAGATAAGAAAATAAGAAGTGATACTAACTAGTATTTATGTAAAAAAGTGATAATGGAGCTATGAATTATTTCATGATCAAATAATTGTATAAATAAAAAATAATAACATTTAAAAAAATTAATTTCTAATAAAAAAATATATTAAATTAAAAAAAAAAGTGTAAAATGCTATTATTAACCAACCCCTGTTAAAACATCAGTCCATGTATTTTTCTCGCTCTCTATATATACACTTATATATTTTCTTAGAACAAATGTTATGTCTTATTAAATTGGGAAAAGCAAATTCCAAATTATGAATTAATTAGGGTCCATATATATATATATATATATATATATATATATATATATATATATATATATATATATATTGTAGACGAAATTTATACTCGCATATATTAATTATACTCAACTCTTACCTTCTCTATATATTCACTCTTTCAGGTAATATTAATTTATCTCTCTGACTCTCTCATCTCACATATTTTCTCTCATTTCAAGTATTATTTGATACTATAAATTAAGATAAATCACATTCTAAAAAAATAAAAAATCAAAACGAACTTAAATTTTTAGTTATCAATGTCCATTAGACTATTATTAATAACATAATTATAATTTCACATTTGCTATATATTCATATAATATTTTACAATTGTGATTCTTGCGTAATTTTATCGTACTATTTAATCTTTAACCAGAAGTGTTAAATATAAATTCTAGAGTTTAATTATTTACATCTCAAATGTATGTTTGCACACTTATTGTACTTCTTGTCTTATAACATTTTAGAGTAATTCAAAATTTTTAGGTAATAACTATATACATTATAAGGTTAATATCTGTTAAAAAAGTTAATAATTTTAAAAGTAAAATGTATTTTTGAGACTGTGATCTTATTAACATATAAAATATTTTTTAATAATTAAAAATAAATATGAAAAATAAAAATGCAAATATAAGCGTGGAAGTGAGTTAGTTTTAGGGTGAGGTTGTCAAAATCAGACCTTATCACGACAGCTTAAATCTACAAGGCTAACTAAAGGTACATTAGGTCCATATTCAATTTTGTCCTGCCACATTTGAGGAATACACAACTGTGCGTTTTTTATTTTTCAATTTTAAATTAAGTAAAAATTGGGTATCATTATTTAAAATTCTTTTTTAAGCATAGCACATTTATGAAGGTACAAAATGTTGCAAGACCAAAAGTATATTGACAGATGTGAAATTCAATGCGTGCATCCAACTCTCCTAAATTAATTATTAAATCTTAATTTCCAATATATAGTTAGTTAGCTAGTTACCATAATATAACATGCACGATTTGAAACAAGTATATATTCTGTTCTCCTATTTTTCAAAATATTTCGAAAGCTCAATTTGGAGAACACCATTTGAATTTTATATGTAATGTTAAGCTTATTATTTAAAAGGCAAAAGCTTCTGCGCCCCGGAACACGGAGGGATACTCCGTGTCCCCATGTGAACACAATTCTTCCCCTCTATATTCTATTTAAACATATGTATGCTAGGGGTTTAAATTGCAAAATGGCACGGAATATGCTCCGTGCGCCGGGTGCACAGGAGCCTCACTATATTTAAAATTTAAATTGATCTTTAAATCTTATAGCTAGGTACTTGAGATGCTATATCATATTTATATTCGAAAGAATGTTTGGAGAAATAAGATCATGAGATTTTAAAGATACTATTTACCCGTTTCAGGTAACTCTTCACTTTTATCTTAGATATACTTTAATAAAAATATTTTTATTTACCAATTTTATTAATTCTTGGAATATTGTTTTTTAAAGTAATAATAAATAATAAAATAAGTTACGTGAATTAAGTGAAAATGACATTTTTAAGGATATGATGTGATGAGAGGCTTTATTTTTTAAACTTTTTATTATTTTTAGAAGGTAAAAAGTATAACGAGATAAATAAATGAAAAAATAGTGAAATTTTTATAAGGGTGTATGAGTAATGATATTCAATAGCTACCCTTTTAAATTTTTTATCCTTTTTTTTACAGTCACCAAAATAAATTTAAAAATACTTTTATTTTATCTTATTTTTCAAACACCAACTTAGGGTATTTATATTTTTTCTTATTTATATTTATTTATTCATGTTTATTCACCATTCTTTCTAAATAACAACATTCCATTTATTATTATTATTATTATTATTATTATTATTATTTATTATTTTTTATAACTATTCATATATCACAAAAATCATTATATTAAAAAAATAAACATAATTTCATAGAAAAAATCTTTAATAAGACAATACTTGTGTGATACAGTTTGTGATATGTGGTAAAGTAGTAATTGTTATATAAATAAAATATGTTTATTGGGTGTTAAACATTTAAAATATGTTTTTTTTAAAAATAAGATGGATGATGAATTAAAGTATAATTCTAAATGTTATACTCCCTCCGTCTCGGGCAAAAATCCTCATTTGACTTTTGCACGTGAATTAAGAAGTATTGTCATTTTGTATGTGAATAGTTGTATTAGTAGTGAGTGATGGGTATATGTGGGGCCCTTTTACTTAAGGGAAAAATTAGTACATTTAAATTAAACACCCAATATAATAAAATGAAGATTTTTCGGTGAGACGGAAGGAGTAATATAATTCGATTCACATATACTTTAATTATTACTCCCTCCATCCCATAAAAGATTGCACCCCCAATTCCGGCACGGAGATTAAGAAAGGAATAACTTTTAGGGGTATAATGGTATTTTTTGTAATAAATAAATGATAAAGTATATTAGGTAGAGATGATTTTTTTGTAAATAAAGTCTATGGGGAAGGGTTGTTGTTTTTTACTTTTTGTTTTTTTTGAAAATGTACAAACTTTTGTGGGACAACCCAAAATGAAAAGTATGTCATTTAAAACGAAATGGAGTGAGTATTAAATATAATTTACTTATATAATAAATATAATAATTTAATAATAATCAACCAATTTCATAATTATCATAGAATTATGTATCCTTCTCCAATTAATTAAATTGATTTTGAAATTAATTGACTGATGACTCCATAACATCCGGTAACACGAGAGTGTTACTTGTGAGCTACAGTTATGGTGAAATACAATGGGCACAGCGAATAAGGGACAAACACGTGTCAATCATAAATAGGGGAAAGGCGACAAAACAACACGGTCACATGGCAGGTGGGGGCCACTGACCCGAATTGAATTAGAGGCCTCTCTTATATATATTCGAATCATGAACGGTTGACTATAATGTAGGAAGACCCGACACGCAGGCTCCACCCGTTTCCGCCATCATTTCTTCACCCTTTCCGTAGCTTGCATTCAAGGAAACCACCTTTTCTTTACTTTCCAACTACTTAATTCCGATAAATACTTTTCTAAACGGTTTTATAAATGTATATCCCTAAATTGGAAAAAGTAATACTCATTTAAAAGAAAATTCGATATTCTATTTGAACAAAGTCACTAATTAGATGGTGGTATGTGAGATGGATTGTGAACGTGTTAAACTATTAATGTGATATAGATAAAATTTGTTTATTGATAATTAAAATATGTTTTTAAATTATGATGTATTAAAATATTATTTTTTGTGTATTATAGTATGAATTATGACAAATATACCTTAATTATCAATAAATATATTTTACCTATAAAATAAACATACTTTAATAATGAATCGACTTATTTTACAATATACTCATTTCATAAGTGAGTGTCAATCAATCGAGAAAATATCAATTTTGGTCCCGTATCTTTTATCAAATCCAATTTTAGTCCTGTAACTTTTAATATTTTCAATTTTAGTCATTTTAGTTTCAATTTTGGTCATGTATCTTTGGGATAATTTCAGATTTAGTCCCGTAAGAATTGCTCAATGCCAAAAATATCTCAAAATTGACAGATTTAGTCCCATAGAAATTTTTCATCAAAATCTGTTAATAGTTGACGAAATATTCTGAACCATTAACAAGACCAAAATGGACTATGTCTATTTTGAAAGATAGAAAATAATATAAATATGGTAGTTTATAATAATATAAGTTAATTTTGGATGAAAATTTTCGAAAAATATGATTATAATATTCTTATGGGACCAAAACCGCTAGCTATGAGACCAGCGTATTCCTACGGGACTATAATTGAATTGAAGGAATTCTTATGGGACAAAATGTAATATTTTCCCTATATCTTTTAAAGTTTCAATTTTAGTCTTATTAATTTCAAAATTAGTCCTATATCTTTTTTAATTATCAAAAGTAATCCTATTATAAATTATACCATATTTCAAAAGATACAGGACTAATTTTGATAATTCTAAAAGATATATGACTAAATTTGAAACTTAAAAGACTAAAATTGAAATTTTAAAAGTTATAGGATCAAAACTGAAATTAAAAGAACTAAAATTAAAAATATTAAAAATTACGGGACTAAAATTGAATTTGATAAAAGATATATGAGTAAAATTGATATTTTCTCTCTATCAATCTTATATATACCTATTTCATAAGTGAATATCTCTTCCATTTATGTATTGTAATTTGGTACGCTATTTTATTTTAAAGAAATTGATGATAATTCTTTTAACGCTATAATCGAAGTCATGAATCATAAAAATTAATAATAATAATAATAATAATAATATATTTCATACTTATTATTGTAAATGATCAACGATAAAAATCACAAATAAAGATTATAAAGTAAATATACAATGAATTAAATAGTATCTCTATTAGTATTATCTGTTTTTTCACATGAATTAAAATGATTATTATTTAATATATAATGAATAATTATATTAGTGATTAGGGTGAATGTTACGTATCTTTTTATAAAAAAAGTAACTAAATAACTCCTTTAAGGACAAACCGAAGGAGTATAAAATAATAATGTAAAAAATGATACGGTAATTATGTAATATGCAATTACTATAGCGAAAATAG
This sequence comes from Pogostemon cablin, assembly GCA_023678885.1. Classification (NCBI taxonomy): domain Eukaryota; kingdom Viridiplantae; phylum Streptophyta; class Magnoliopsida; order Lamiales; family Lamiaceae; genus Pogostemon; species Pogostemon cablin. Next base: position 2,989,800 of record CM042961.1, read on the forward strand.
ATAATAAGAAATTCTATAAAGATAAAATTGTCCATCAATACTCATCAAGACTTTAAGGCTTTTAACATTATAATAATTAATAAAAGTGTTTAAATATCTTCAAAATCTACGAAGACAATATAGTACAGATGGATTAAAATAACATTTAAATATGTTATATTTCTCGTGTAAATTTAGTTTAAATACCGTATAAAAATATTAAACTTATATTCGTCTCATTATAAAATTTATACTTACAGTTGGAAAATAGTTCAAGAAAAGTTATTATTATTTTTTAAAGGATATTTTAATATTTTTAATACATAAATAAATTGCGAAGTATACTATGCAGGTTGAAAATATGTAATAATTTTAAAATTAAATGTATATGAAATTATTAGATTGAAGTATTTTTTTAATATAAAAATAATTTGAAAGGATTACTAATAGGTACATTAAAAAATCCTTAATTACTATGAGATACAAACATATAAAAATATTAATACTAACTACATAAATATATAGTGATATTCCAATATTACCCCTACAATGTGTTGCACATAAATATTTGTGTGCCGCAAAAGTTCGTGTGCAGCAAAAGTGTATTCAGTAAAAAAAATGTGTGTAGCAAAAAAGTGTGGTGGTTCGGCGGTGGTCCGGCAGAGCTCCGGCGGCGGTGGCGGCAGTCCGGCAGTGCTCCAGCGACCAGTCGGCGGAGCTCCGGCGACTTTTCGGCTGCCGGCCGGCGGTGGCGGTGGATGAGTGTTTAGGGTTTTAAAATTTATGAGTTTAGGGTTATATTTGATACTCCCTCCGTCCCAACTTCAACTTCAACTTCACACTTTTCGTTTTGGTCCGTCCCAAATTCAACTTCACACTTCCATAAAAAGAAAAAGCAACAAACTAATATCTCTCTAATATACTTTAATTTCAAATTTGCCATCACCTTTTTAACATACATAACATAGTTTATCATTTATTTATTACCCAAAAATACCATACTACCCTCAAAAGTAAGTCAAAAAGTGACTTTTCTTAAACTCCGTATCTACAGTAAACGTGAACTTGAATTTGAGACGGAGGGAATATTTTACTTTTTTTTAATCAATGTACCTTAATTATGTGGATACAAAGTGTGTACCTATGACTAATTATTTTAAATAATTTTAAAATAAATAAATAAAAAGTGTGAGTTTTACGAAGATATTACTACTTATCTACAACATTCATGATGTATGCGTGCAACATACCAAGCCGGTCCCCAAACTAGTAACACTGAATAGACAACAATAGTTGCAATATTTGAAAATTATTTATAAGTTTGAATCACTCAACCTTTAATAGTATTTAAATTATCACCTACTAATTTCTCCAACTCAATATTTTCTTGATATTTTTTTTATTTTTCACTCTCAAAATTTCCTCGCAAGCCAAAAAAAAAAAATAAAAATAAAATTTAATACAATTATCTAGTGATACACTATAGTTTTAAGTTTATAAGTCTCAATTAATATATGTATGAGGTTGCGTGTGCCCGGTGCACGGGAACACATTCCGTGCGCCTTTAGAAATTTAGTATTATGGGTAAGGGTACATTGCTTTAGTCTAAAGGGTATACACTTTAATTAATAAAAGGTACACTATTTTGTTTTAAAAGATATATACTTTTCATTAATATTTTTTTTTTATAAAATAAAGGGTACACATTTTTATACTAAAAATATACAATTTAACACAAAATTCTAAAGGCGCACGGAGTGTTGTCCATGCGCCCAGATACACACAATAATTTTCTTTAGAAAATAAAGGGTACACATCTGTATACTTAAGGGTATACAATTTAACACAAAATTCTAAAGAAGCACGGAATGTGGTCCGTGCGCCCGGGTGCACAGGAGTTTTTGCCTTAATATATACTCTTATTATATATTTGCGCTTTATTTATTCTTTAAAAAATTAATATCAATCATTAATCAATTAATTAAATTAAAATTTAACATTTTTAATATCTGTAAATTATAAAAATACAAATAAAATTTAATATAATTTCGATTCATTTATACAACTTACAATTGTATAAAATTAGAGTTTATTCAAACTACTTTCTTGGAACCAAATCTCTTATTCTATTTAGGTGTTACATGTTATATGATTAAGATAATCTTAACATTTTTCCTTAGAACTGATATTTCCGTTTGAATTTATAAATTTTGTCTTCCATTGATATTCCATTCCACTAATATTCCATTCATTTAATAATGAGTGAGACTCTTGTGCTATCGGGGACATCATACCTCTTTGCAATTTTCGTGTCTCTTTGTAATTTAAACTTCTTAGTAATACATAAATTTAAATAAAATATAAAAAAGGAAAATGATGTTCACACAAGAATACAGCATGTCCTCAGAGGTGCAAGAGCTTTTGCCTTTAATAATTCGCAGTACCTAACATCAAAATGTTACTACATTCTCGAAACGCATTCATCGTAATCTTGATTCTTGGACCCACCACACAAAACTATGTTGATGAAGAGATCCTCCTTCCAGTGAACCTAGTCATGTAACTAGTAAAAGTTATATTACTATACATCACTAGAAAAAATTAATTTAAACATATTTTATAATACGATGGAATTTTTTTTTATAGAAAACCTATTACACACATACACATCCAATAACACACCATTAAATTTATAATTTCCACACATTATGTTATACAAATCCCTTAGTAAGATACATCCTCTCAAAACAAATAAACATAAAATGAGAGTAGAGCACGAGTTACATTAACAGGACCAACAATAAGAAGACATGATGTGACCACGTGGGCCCCATTTGTTGAAACCCATCAAATTCCTAAATGCCACACACGCTTGCTTCATTTGGCCCAATTTGCTGCCCGGACACGTGTCCCCTGCTCACTGGTCTGTCAAAACGCTGTCGTCTCTTCCCATACACTGCGACGCGTTCTATTTCATTCGAGAGTGTGGGTGTGTGTATATATATATACACATACGTGGTGTATGTATATATGAGTCAAAAGAAGAACAAAGCAAACAGAAAACAAATCTTCCACTTTACTGCCTACCAACTTAGAAATCCGGCGTCGAGAAATTGATGTCGATCGTTGAAGGTAATTACTCGCCGGAGATGGAGGATTCCGACGCTCTGAAAACGGAGCTCACGCTGGCTCTCCCCGGCGGCGCGCTGCTGTCGAACGCTCCGGTGAAGCGCGGGTTCTCCGAGACGGTGGATTTGAATCTGGAGAACGGTTCTGAAGATGAAGCTAGTGTGGTTACGCAAACTTCTCCTCCAGGGTACGTCTATTTAGAAATTACACACTCTCTGTGGATTCGATTTCGTGAAACATCCATGCAAATGCAGGTTTATCACCTAGGGTTTATCAATTTTAGGCGTTTATGAATGGATTTTGTTTAGTGATGTATAGAAGCGTGAATTGTGTGTAAATGTGTTGGATAATTGGGGATTTGATCTTGATTAGAGACCCAAACAGAATCTTAATTTGAGTTGAATTGCGAAATTAATGGGCATATTTAGTACTAATTGGGCAATTGAATGTATTGTAGGGGTCAGGTTGTGGGGTGGCCACCGGTGAGATCATACAGAAAGAAGATGATAAAATCTAGCAAATTTGTGAAGGTGGCTGTGGATGGAGCTCCATATCTCAGAAAAGTTGATCTAGAAATTTACAGTGGCTACCCAGAACTGTTGGCTGCATTTGGGGATATGTTTACATGGTTGACCATATGTATGCATTTAATTCTAACATGTCTATGTTTAATTCATATGATGTAACCTTGTTTTCCCACTTGAGGATTGATTATGAATGACTCCATGATTTTCAGATAATGTGTTGAATGAGAAGAAGATCATGGACTCAACAAATGGCACAGAATATGTGCCTACTTATGAGGATAAAGATGGGGATTGGATGTTAGTTGGAGATGTTCCTTGGAAGTAATAACTCCATTTTAACCACCCTCAAGATTTCTGTGTTGTGATTTATATATGTTCATTTAAATCTAGTTTGACCATTAATGGTGCAGAGATCTAATCTTGTTTGACTGTTTTCTTGACAGAATGTTTGTTGAATCTTGCAAGAGGATGAGATTGATGAAAGGCTCAGAAGCTATTGGATTAGGTGCGTATTTATATGAATCTTGATTTGAAGAATTGCTTTTGAATAGTACTATAAACTACTATATTAATTAGTTGGGGAGTATTTTAATGTTGAATTAATGTTGGTGTAGGTCCAAAAAGCGTATCTTGTAAGGGCACTCAAGCATCATCATCATCAAGTAGATTGTAAAGAAGTGATGATTCTTGGCAACCCTTTGTCGAGAATGGCTTGTATAGAGGCATTAGTTTTATTAGGGCTTATATATAATATATATCTCTCTCTGAAATAGTGTTTTGGAATTACTCATGATACTTGTATTTTGATGATGTTCATAATAATAGATCATATTAGATCCTTCTTATTATATTAGATCATCTCCAACAAGCTCTATTTTAGAGCACATTCAAAACAAAAAAAATGCAGTCGACTAAATAGTTTATCTCCAACTATTTACTCCATTTTTTTACAATAAAATTAAAATAATAATAAATCTTTTATTTTTAATATTATTTTTAGTTTTTTTAAACAAAATATACATTATTTAAATATTTGATATGTAATTGAAAATAATTATTGATGTGCTGTATAATATTTGTGATTATTTTTGTTGGGTAGACCATGAAAGAATTGTAGTATATCTGCATCTTTAATGAAATTGATAAGTGATAATAGCTTAAAATAAAAAAAAATAAAAATCGTCATATACGTTGATATTTGTTTTAAGGAAATAGGAGTAGTATTTACTTTTGCGAACTTGGTGATTATTCAACGTACTCATTTAACATTGAACATTTTGATTTTACACCGTTTTCAAACATTAAGACTTTAAATTAGCCATGAAAACTCAATTCAATTTAAACTTCCATAAAGCACAATTAATTACCAACTATTCATGTGTAGATTTATTTACCCAATTCATGTAGAATGTCTCTTAAGTGATTAACAGTGATAAGGGTTTCTATTTAACTACAATTGCAACATAGTTTGTCATTAGCACTTGGAAGGATTGATGGATGCAACATTAAAATTTTGGGTACAATAAATAATTATTAAAATAATATTACAATTTAATATTTAAACTAATTAAATAAAAAATTTAAAATATATAACTATTAATAGCTTAATTAAAAGATTTCCATGCTTCCTCAACAACTTCAACCCTGCCTTTTTTTTGTATTCAAATTATTAGAGCATGCAATTCTTTGTAATGAAAAAAAAAAACCTTACATCTATTTCATTACATGCATTCTTCAAATATTTTAACCCACACGCGACATTGTTGCCTGTCCTATCATTCTTTCCTGTTTACGAATTAATTTACATAAAGATGTAGCCATAATCTTTTTCACATTTTTTCACTACATATAATACTATTCAAAATTTGAACATTTCAACATATATTACACCTGAAATTTTTTTATTTTTTTTAATTAACGGAATATTCTGTTAGTAAAAAACTTAAATTGGTTTATCAAAGGTTTAACAACGAACGAAATTTGCTGGTAAATTAATGGTTGGTAAATTTTTAGCCACGAAAATTTAATTCCGCTGGTAAATAAATTCGTTGATAATCTATTCCTAATAATTTCATTATCAATTTATATAATAATTCCGTTCGTTAAAACATGATAAATCCAGTGATATTCTGTTACTTAAAAAAAATGTAATTTTTTTGACAATCTGTAAGTAATAATTACAACATATTTAATTCCGTTGATAAATTCCTTTTCATGAAAAGAGTTTTTTAGTGGTATTCAAATCAGTTATTATATCATGAATCTAAATAATGAAATTATATAAAATGAAATATTAGACATAATAACAGTTATTCCTATTTATTCCTATTATATTCTTAGTAATATAATACGTTTTCTAATAGTTATTCCTATTTATTTTATTTTCTAAATCATCTGAAGTTTCATTATTAATTAATTTTTCAATTGATTATTTCAAAATTTAAATCTTGATCATTTACCATATCTACTTTGATACAGTAAATTTCAAAGGCCCAATCCTAAAGAGCAATAATTGGGCCATTTGTTATAAAATTTACGAAAAATTAGAAAAGGCTCGATCACCAAATGGGCCCATATATCTCAGAAAACACATACTAAATCATTATATATTCCTATTTTCTAAAAAAAGTATATATATATTTCTGTTCGTACAGGAAAAAAAGTATATTAAATGTATATTGCATGAGAAATTATTAAATATAAACATTAAAAAAAATCAATTCTCTTACCTTCTATGCTTTATATTTTATTACGTTCTGCATTTTTATTCTTTCGTATTAGGATAGTTTTTTTTTTGTTACTTAATTAACTTTGAATTTTGACAGCCTTAAACAATAAGATGTAAAAATGGAGTGCCTTTATCAAATGAATTGAATTCGAACTTTAGTATTAATATTAAATTATAGCACGAATTTGATAGAAATGTGAGCTTAAGTGAGTGACCACGTACTCGACTTAATCACATGGCTTTCTACATTATTTCACATAATTTTGTGGAGTACTATTTATGATAGAACTCTGTCGTGGGGACTACTATCATTGGCCACGAAATATTATTAACCTCGCATGCATGTTATGTGGATCATAGGACCAAGAGCCCATTGTAAAGCCTAGATCTCACCAAGTCCTTTAGGCTCGACACTGAGCATTGCAACATTTTCCTCAGATCAACTTTTACAGATACCTCGGAATCTAATCCAGACCGACTCCCCATTTATATAATTCTCGCATTATTTAAGAATATCTATTAGGTATTAAATGTCATCATACTTGATACGAGGTACATTTAACGTCGTAGGACAAAAGCATTAATCACTCCCATCAAAATTGTTACTCACTAAATAAATATATATATATATATATATATATATATATATATATATATATATATATATATATAGGGAAAAGAGAGAAACGTTCCTAACTTCATATATAATAGAAAAACGTGAAAAACAAATTACATTTTTAGGAACTCAATGGGGGAGGAATTCCCTTGTTTAAGTTGTTCGATTATTCATGTCTGATCAATCTGATTCAACTTAATACAACTACATAATCATCGTAATACATTTCCAGCTGAGAATCGACAAATTCTATGTTCAAATTAAAAATCATTTGGAAATATTAATAAATTGGTAGGAGGAAATAATTCCACGTTAGTAATGATTTGATTTCAAATCATTTGTTATTTTAATCATAAAAAATATCGTAATTTTAAAGACAAATGGCACACAATAATAGAGAGGAAATAGGCTAATGTGTGGCAGGAACATTGTACGTAAATTAATGGGGAAAAGAAAAAAGTACACGTGTCATGATATAAAACGAAAGGAATCTATTTAGCATCAACAGTAAACAATAATTAATCACTCCAATAACGTGCTTAACGTTGTTATTTGTTAAGGTGAGTAGGTGTAGGGGTGGGCGGTATGACGTACCGAAGATTTTTGGTCATACCATATACCGTACCAAAATTTTCGGTATATAAAAAATCATACCGTTACCTTACCTAAACTTTCGGTATACCTTAGTTCGGTATACCAATATTTCGGTGTAAGAAAATAGTATACCTTCTACTTACCAATATTTCGATATGCCATACCATACCTAAAATATCGGTATATACCATCCTATTAGATAGTTTGTTATGCCGTTATACATCTAAAATTCAATAAATCTAATAAAAACATATACTAGAAAAGTGAAAGATAGCTATAAAACAAACTCTAATAAATAACAAATTCAAAATTATACGACAATCTACAAACGACCAAATTAAATAAGAGTAAGTCTCATGAAAACTGGGTTTACAGGTAAGCCTTATTACTCTTTAATATATAAAAAATTACTCTTTGAAGAGTAATAATTTTTACACTATAGAGTAATAATTCGTATCTCTAAAAAGTAATTTTTTATGTACTTAAAGTAATCGATACATCGTGATTTAAAAGAATTTGAAGAGTAATTTTTTAATTTAAAAAGTAACAATTTATGTGCTAAAGAGTAATTTTTTATGTACTAAACAGTAATCGAGTTTACATAATTAATATATCTAAACCCGTTTTACACAAGTGTTTGTCATTAAATAAATAGTACCTAAGAGACCTACACAAAAATATATGGAACTTATATTAAAATCAACACTTTTAAATTTTCATATAAGATATAATACATAATTAAAAAAGAAGTACTAATATCATGAAATTAGTCAATGAACTTTATCAATAATTTATAATTATGAAGAAATATATCGTAGGATTTTAGATTTAATCTTTAATAAAATAGTGTATATATATAATTTAATTAAACATTATAATACATAAATAATAATTATAATTGTATGTATCATCTAATATGGTAATATCGTATCATATTACTAAAAAATTGAATATTTTACGGTATTTCGGCATATACCAAAATACCGCGGTATTGATCATTTATATACCTTTATCGTACCAAAATTTTCAATACGGTATCATACCTTACCAAAAATTTCGGCATACCTAAAATTTTGGTAAAATCGGTATTTTTCGTTATGGTAAGGGCGGTATACCGAAATTTCGGTATTTTTCCCCAGCCCTAAGTAGGTGACAGCTTATTTTATTATTATTATTTTTTAAAAATATATAAGGTATTAAAAAGATGTGGAAGATACTCCATAGTCCATATAATGAAGGAATGGGTCGCTGTCCCATCATCAGTGTTAAATTTTGTGCCATGATAATTTTTGGGTCCGATTTTTTAATGACCACTTTTGATAAAGTACAATTTAAAATAGTCACATCTCTTAAACCAATTTTTACTAGCCACTTTCAAGTGGATTCCCCAAATTACCCCCATAACTGTTACCCAAAGGACGAAAATAATTGAGCCATCATCATGTCAGTTTTGACTGCAATAAATGCGGGGTGGGTGTACCACATTTTTAAAGTTTTAAATTTTGAATTTAAGATTTTGGATGTGGGTTGGTGGGGTACATCAATACCATCACTTTCACCTTTTTCTCTCCCTTCATTCTTTGTTTCTTTCTTTCTTTCTCTCTCATATTTCGTCCAACACCCTCTCTCTTCTTCTCTCCATTCGTCCAACATCCTGTCTCTTCCACTCTTCGTTCGTCCCAGTGAAGAACAATACATTTCTTGGTGGAGAATTCTCCATTTGCGGTCTCCAGAATTCTCCATTTGCGGTCTCCAGAGTGCATCAACTTGAAATGACAAATTTTCAGGTATGTATATAAGCATTGTTATTGGCATGTTTAAATACGTATAATGTACTGTGTCTAATGTTATGTAAGGTGTTGAATTGGCCTTTACTGTAGTAGGAATGCAGTGGTGTTCATTTATTTTTGGTTTTTTTTAAATATTGTCTTGGCTGAGTAGATGTTTTCAGTAGGCCGAATAGAACAATTCTTCAGGCCGAATAGAACAATTCTTCAGGCCGAATAGAACAATACTTCAGGCCGAATAGAACAAGTGTAGGCCGAATAGAACAATACTTCAGGCCGAATAAAACAACACTTCAGGCCGAATAGAACAAAACTTCAGGCAGAATAGAACAAGTGTAGGCCGAATAGAACAATACTTCAGGCCGAATAGAACAATATTTCAGGCCGAATAGAACAAGTGTAGGCCGAATAGAGCAAAATATATGAGCAATGACATATAATTTTGGTTGGCCGAGTAGAGGTTTTCAGTAGGCCGAATAGAACAATACTTCAGGCCGAATAGAACAAGTGTGTAGGCCGAATAAAGCAAAGTGTTGTAATGACTTTTTTAATTTTGGTAGGCCGAATAGAGGTTTTCTTTAGGCCGAATAGAACAAATCTTTAGGCCGAAAAGAACAAGTGTTGGCCGAATAGAGCAAACTGGAAGACTTGTATTTTTAAATTTAATGAAATTTTTGTTGGCCGAATAGAGATTTAGGGATGGTCGAATAGAACAACTCTGTAGGCCGAATAGAGGAATTGGTAGGCCGAATAGAAGGAACTGTGGGCCGAATAGAGTAAATGTTTGTGTTCAAATATTTCGTTTTAGGGTTTTCATGAACTTATTGTTATTTTGCCCATAATTATGAATTTATGTCTTATTTAGCAAAAAAAAAAATATATGTGCAGGGTGAATGGAAGCGTCCTTCCATGCAGGGTCAACAATGCAGTATACATAATTACTGCAAACCTGGGGTCGTTATGGATATCATTCGTAGGCAGTTAACTAGGGTTGGGGGTAATGCAGAGGAGATATTTAAGAGATCATGTTTTGGTCATTACTGGAATCTCAGCGATGAGTGGAACGCGAATGCTCATCTGCACAGTCTCATGACCTGTGAGATCGTACATAGGGGGGATGATTTAACGGCTAGGTATTTTCAGGTTGGAGACGTGCGCCTTAGATTTAGCCGGGTAGAGTTCATGAGGATTATGGGACTCTGTTTTCGGGATAAACTCGGCTTTGATCCGAACGAGACGTATGGTATCCCGTCTGGTGGGTTATATGATAGGTTTTATGGTCAGGGTGAGAGACCTTTAGTAAGTCAGATTGCTAGTGACTTTGAAGGACGAAGATTTATAGGTGTTAGCCCTGAGGACGCAGTTAAGGTTGCCAAAGTTCTGTTGTTGTACTACTTTATCCTTGGGTCGGATGTCACCAAGGTGGGAGTAGACAACTGGGTCTGGTGCCTAGTGGAGGACGAACAGAGATGGGATTTATTCCCTTGGGGACAGCTCAGCTATATGACGCTTTTGCACTTTATGGACCACATTGTGACCAAAGTCCCAGCTAAAGTAATACCCGATCGGTACAGATACCACTTTTACGGGTGCACATTTGCATTACTGGTACGTGTTTTAGTAGATATATTAAAGTTATAGTGTATTTTCAATTTTAGTTGTAATAATTATCTGACATATGTGGTTTACGTGTGACAGGTTTGGGCGTACGAGCGTCTACCTGCCGTTGCTGCACCGTATGGCCATGTCCCCCACGGTAGGTTGAATTTAAGGCCACTCTGCTTGCGATGGATTTTTCGCAAATGGAAGAGGGTTGATAGGACTCTGTTTGATCAGGTATGACTTATTAATCCATTTAGTGAAGACAGATATGTTTTATATTGTTTCTTATGTAATTGTTTATTTTGAATCAGGCTCTTGATGTGGTTGATTTTCCGATGATCCTTCCTGATGAGCTTAGACAAGGGTATTGGATTGGCATAGAGGATGAGCCTTTGGAGAGGTTGATCATGGGAATGTACAACAAGTCATTCTCTAAAACCAGCACAAAGGCTGTCCAGGCATACGATCCTACCAGTAATCCATGGGATCAGCGGTACTATACGGGTGTGGCTGTTGATGATGCGTGAAGGGGCCAGCGGGCGGATGATGCTGCGGCTTGGATGACAAATCGGGATCCCAATTCCTACCAACCTCGCTGTACTCCCAGTCCTGACCACAGCGGATATGCTTCAGGGGAGAGGACGTATGTTGAGCCCGGTTCCTATGATCCGAGTGCTGGCTGGCATGCTCGATTTATGAAAGAGCATGACGAACAACATCGTTACGACACAGACGCGCAACAGCCTCTTGACGATAGGATGAATGATTCCCCAGGTTTTCATGGGAGTGGGTTTAGGGACGCATACCGAGGTGATCAGCAAAACCAGGGATATGATCAGGACTTCCAAGCAAGGGTCTTTCGTAGGCTGGATCAACAGGATGAGTTTTTACACAACCTTGCTTGTCAGGTTGTGTCTGAGCATCAAACAGCTCATTATTTTCGACAGGCACTTACGGCTGAGATTAGGCGCCTTCGATCAGAGCTTGCGCAGACCAGGATGTCTGAAGCTGGGCCAACCAGCTCGAGGTCAGGGGTTAGACATTCCCCTACTAGATCGGTGGAGGCGCTCAGCCCGATGGCCCCCACACCCAGGGGTGATGAAGAGGGTATCATGCGGTCTAAGAGGCAACGAAATCCATCTGCAGCGTTACAGTCTCTATTTACCACGACAGATCGAGAGCGCTGATGGGAACTGTACCGCATATTTATTTCAAGCAGAGAACAGTAAGTACTACACCAGTAGTGTAGACGTTATCATATATTACTTTAAACAATGTGCATTGATTTTAATGAATTATTGAATGCAGGATCGACGTTGGTCTTAGTTTTAGAGTAGGGCCTTCCTTTTTCATTGAGATGGAGAACCCCAGTGTTTGGTTTGGAAGTGAGGTCAGAAATATTTAGTTCGTGTTTATATAAATTGTTGTAAATATTTTCATTATGTCATCAATTGTTAATTTTATTCGATGGATTTTCAGCACCTGGATGCATACCTCCGTTTATTATCGGAGCGATCCTCTGACATAGGTGTACACGTGCATCCAGAGGTGGGCCCCTACTGCATTATGGACATGGAGTTCTCTGTAAGTAAATTAATTCATTACAATTGACTGTGGCAATTTTGGTATTAAATTTTTTTAGACTAATATTATGAAATGATTCTCGTGTAAGGTCCGAGTACAAGCAGTATGGAATGAGCACACGGGTCAGTTTAGGGATGATAGATCAACATATGCCAACATAACTGATGAATTATTGACAGATCTCCGTCAGTACGCCCGAGGTTTATTGCTAGTGTGAAGGGGGTCGAGATCATGGATTGATTGTGATATGGTATTATATCCTAACCATTGGTTCACTTACATGATAATATCCCCTAGAATGACTCTAGTATTTTTACATCTAATGCATGCATTCCTTTTAACTTTCTTTGGCAGTTATTGTTCATTGTCCACACCTCAGGGCACTACTACCCATGTGCGGTCCTTACAAAGCAAATGAAATTCATTTGTTTTGACTCGTTTCGCCATAGATGGGATGAGGAGCCCGACATGAAGGAGCGCCGGATATTGGAGACTCTACCATACAGACGTGTCATCCCATCTCTGATGTGCGAGCTTGACTCATCCGGAGTCCCGCACACATTCCCTCTGTCACCAGCTCCCAGAGATTATTGTTTCAAGCAAGAGGACGGTTCGAGTTGCGGACCAGCCTGTCTGAGAACCATAGAGGGATTTTTAGTAAGGAACTTTAACTGGGACACCCCTGATCACATCCTGCGCTTCCGTAAGCACGTTGCCTTCACGATCTTTCGGTGTGCTAGAACAGGATGAACTTAGTAAATTTTAATTTTAATTTTAATTTTCTTTTTAAAGGTAGATTATGTTGTATTATATGAACTCATATATTTAAATTATTAAATGAAATTTATTGTCAAAAAGTAATATTAAATTTTGTTTAAAATATAATTAAATAAATAAATATGGATAAATGAGTATGAGACGGGTAGAACAGGATGAACTTAGTTAATTTTAATTTTGTTTAAGAAGGACAACGTAGACGTGTATGACCAATTTCACCACATTTCCCACATTTTTTTTGTCTACGTATACGGTGGTTAGGATTATCTATGATAGGAGGAGGTGGATTATCTTGTGAGCACGCCACTCCAGTACAATTTTTACGATTGTGACCTGGCTGTCGACATCTTGAGCACACATGTTCTTTGTGACGTCTCCTGGACGACTCGATCCCTGACCTTATACGAGACATTCGTGGTCGCCCGGCTTGTCTGTGTGGCAGCGGGGGGTTCACCCTCTGTGACAGGACTCCTTCGGGTATGTCCCACTGAGTGTAGTGGGGAACAGATAATACTGGACCACGCCACATATTCACGACACTCGTATTATGATAAGCTGTAGACACAAAACCGCTGGCTGGCAAACCGCAAGCACTGTACAACGTATAGTGTAAGAGACACATAAAAATTATAACAATGCAAGTAAGTAAGGTAATGACTGCGTGCTCGATTGCCTTCATCGCATGAATGCATGGAACAAGTTCTTTCTGGAACTTCTGACATGTGCACATGTAGTAGTTCAGATCAACAGTGAATATATTACTAGCATCCTTGATCGCAAACTTATTTTCAATGAGCATGGAAAATTCTAGCTTTTGGGCTGATTGAGAAAGTTCCACTAGTTCGTCATGGAGACGCTGGCATAGGATGGTACTCCGTTGTTCAGCTGCTGTTCGACATTCGTAAAACCACCTCTCAGTGGTAGTCCGACAAACCTCTAGCATTGTGCAGATAGGTAGCTTCCGCGCCCAAAGGATGGCATTGTTATACGACTCAGCTGCATTTGAGGTCATAAACTCGTATCTATTGACAGGACAATGCACCCTTGACCATCTCTCATATCCCCACGACCCAATCACCTCCATTAACTCCTGCGATCATGTCCCACATCTCAGTAAGTCCATCATCCTGCAAATAACAATGTAGGAGTGGTAAAATTAGGTTAAAGAAGACATTGTACCAGCTCGTTCTTGTATAAAAAATTACAAAAGTGTAATATGTTGGTTGACTCACTTATCAAAATCTCTCGGCACGATGGAATGTATATAAAACGTTCTTTCCAAAGCCAGCCAATCTGCGCTTTAAATGGTAGCCACATAGACCGTGATGGGCATCAGGATACACAGTAGAAATAGCGTGTGCAATACTGGCATGACCGTCAGAAACTATCAACAGGTCTCGTGGACATCCGTAGGCCTCGCGTAACCTTTCTAGAAACCACGTCCACGACATGTTGCTCTCAACATCGCCAGTGCCTAAGGCGAGTGAAAATATCTGATGGTTTGGATCATGCGTGACTGCGACAAACACGGTTCCTCTGTGACTACCCTTCGTATGAGTGCCGTCAATGACAATGACCGGACGACCAGACTCTAAAAATCCCCGCCTCGATGCTCCAAGTGCATAAAATGTAAACTTTAAACGGTCATCTTCATCGACAGATATTCGGGTGTACGTACCGGGATTTGTGGATTCCAACTGATACATGTAAGCAGGGAGCAATTCGTATAAGCTATCGTGATCCCCGTACGTGTGTCCAACAGCGTAGTGTTTCGCCTTTAACGCTATATTGTAGCTAATGTTGAATCCAAAATCAGTCCTGATCTCATCTCTCATCGCACTGGGTCGGAGGCCATGAACCTTATCAAACTGCCTAGCAACAAAATATTGACCGATTACTTTGGACGACACCTGTGTAGGAGCAGATCTGTCTGGATCATTTAAACAACCAAGACGTTCGACGAATTTAACCACTCTCCACAACTGTTGAGAGTGGAATTTCACGTATTTTAGGTCTCACATTATACCGTTTTTGATAGAATGTGGCCATGATTTTGTATAGAATGACATGGTTTTCATATCTTGCATAATTAAGATGCTACTAAGGTGTTTTGTTGAGTTTTGAAGGGTAAAACATGATCAAAAGTTCAAAGTTGGAATGAGGAGTGAAAGTGAGAAGGAATGCTGAAAAATACAGTCCATGTTGCACAAACTTCTGTATTCTTATAGAAGTCCAAATTGATCATATGATATATGGTTGGAAAGCCACAGAAGAGAGGGTCGTTTTGACGTAAAGAACACCCCAATTGGATTCTAAACGAGAAAGTTATGATCAAAGTGCTAACGTCGCACATGCTGCACCGAGCAGCCACTTTGCATGACTTTTTACATATTAAAATCTTGGAGTTTTTGAGAGTTCTTTATATGGATAGAAAGCCAAGGAAAAGAGGAACGCGTGAGCATAAAAATCACTCAATTTGGAATTCGTATGAAGAAGTTATGCTCAAAACGGTGAAGTCGCGCAGTGCTGTCTCCACAGCTCGGGAGGTCGCTCGGCTCGAGCGGGACCTACTTTTTGCGAATTTTCAGCCGAGCTGGGGTTCCACGGAGCCTACACGACGTCCACGTTTCAGCCATATACTGCTCGGAAGGTTTGGGGACCGCTCGGCCATCAGCTCGGCTCGAGCTAGGTGCCGAGCGGCCCAAAATCGAGCCCAGTCGGGGCCTGTTCGACGCAGCAACATATATATACCCTCAAGTCGCGATTCTGAAGTAGTTTCGATCGCGAAAAAGCCCTAAATCAGTCCTAGAAACAATTAGGGAGATCGAGACCCAAATTGGAGAGAACCCATCCATAACCCATCATCAATTCACACCTCCAATCCTTCCATATCAGATTGACAACCTGATTTCACCATCCATCAACTTTCAAGAGGGTTCCAAGTGCTAATTGAGGGAGAATCGAGCAATTGGAGAGATGGAGAAGGAACGAAAGACTACGTCTACACTAGGGTTTCATAATTCCTATCTTTTTCTTCCTTTTACTTTGATTTTTGGTATGAATTGCTTAGCCATGAGTGTTGCTTGTGACCTCATGGGCTAATTTTATATACAGTTCTAAGGTTTGATGGATTGATTTAATTGATTTGGGGATTTAGACCAAAGATTGGGATTTTATGCAGTTGATCTTTTGATTTTACTTATTTTATTAAGACATGCTTTTCTGCTTCGTAACGTCTTCATAATATATTCATGACATCCGCTATAATGCTTGGATTATTGTGTTAGCTTGTGTGCGTTCATGATTGGTATTGTCTATCTGTTAGGGATTAGAGTAGCTCCGCTATAAGCACTTTAATTTCATGAACTGGTTAATCAAATACTTGATTAGTTTAGTGGAACAATGCAATTAGACAATCAAGTAGGAAGTGAATAGAACCTTGTAGTAATTCCAGAAAATATCTTGTTAGTCGGGCTTACCATCCGGAGGTATTGTTGCTTGCTTTGATTAGTATCTAGGAATAAGGCTTGGTAATATTTGCGCACCTTAGGATTTAAACTAGATTAGACTGTTAGCTTTGAATCGAATCATATTCGGTGGGATAACAGGGATATGTGGTGTATTTTCAGTGAAACTGCATGAATGAACAATCGTAAGTTTAATAACCCAAATTAATTGGTCTCTACCTGATACCTTAGAACTGTTCATTATCTCTTGATTAGAAACTTGCTTTTATTTTTATTGCTTTTTAATTAATTTAGTTATTTATATTTTCAGTAATTTAGATAATTAAATTCACAACTCCTGGATATCAGTTACTTGATTCTGATTAATTTAGTAATTTTAGGAAATAAATAATTAGCTGTCCTTTTGGGTTCGATAATTTAACTTGGTCACTTACCGCTACAATTGATATCCTTCATACTTGGGGATTAAATTGGAGTGCGCAGAAAAAGCCTATCAACAACCCAGAGCTCATTCTTGCGTGCAACTTAAATGGACAGCCTGTTTGACCTTTCATGTTACATACAATGTTGTACCTTGTCGTGCTAGATCTTTTAACATAGGTCTCCACTCCGTGCTGCAAGTTATACATGCCTACTGCTGTCTGGATCTTCTCTTTTGTCTCAAATACACTGTTCTTTTCAATAACACCAGACGCATCAATCTCAAGGCCAGTCAGCTGATCTACTCTCTCTGTTTCAATCGGCATGCCTATGAACGTGGCATGTGCATTAGTTTTATCTACAAATATACTTTAGTTCTATTTCTATTATAACTAAACATAGTTTCCATACCTGGAATCAACCAAGGACGGGTGTTGGGCCGTGCACTACGCAACTCTTCTGACTGCATTTCAGGACGGCGCAACTCACGATTAATCGGTTCAAGAAAGCTAGGCCCTCCTCTCTTACGTATGTAATCACATATTTCTTCATACAATTGGTGTCTTCTCTCCTCAGCACCATCATCGTTTTCGCTAGAAGACTGATTAGTATCCTGCTGTATGCGATCCCCTTCTTCCACCGTTCTATTCCCGGGGTCATCATCATCATCGTTACAACCGTCTACGTCCTCCGCACCCTCACCAGAGACATCACCAGATTCTGCATCTACAGATTTTCTAAAACCAGCACACTGCATCTCTGAGGCCGGACAACACTCCACATTCAAATCAAAATCATGCCTCCCAGAAGAATTTGCCCTCGTACATGGGTCATTGCTCGTACCAGCACCTCCGTCATCATAACCCATCCCTAAAACCATACTACTCCCTGCACCCGTGATAGGACGGAGTGTGACGTACATCATTCTGACATCATCAACACACTTGAACACTTCTGCCACACGTGCATCATTCTTTATCTTATATTTGAACAAACGGCCATTGTAATCAACTAGAGAATGAACTACATAACCCCAATGCCCCAAATCAGCTTGCACTATGTCATGAATTTCTTTTAGCAAGCTACTATAACACAAACTGGCCTCTGGCAAGAACAACCAGTTCACCACTCCACCTATATATTGCAATCCTTCCCATGCTCCACCCCAACATATCCCAACTTTTCTATAACTCATCTGCACATTTTTTCAAAAACAACTTTAATGACATCAACATTAAAAGATTAGATAATTAGTTGCATCATTAAAGCATTAGAAAATTTATACTAAATTTGTATTCTATCCAGTCAACAAATTAATGTATGCAAACCTACACTGTTTCAACAAAACCCTAAACCCTTGACATACCTTAAAATGTGTTAGTATTTTTTTCTTCTATTCGGCCAATTATTCCTCTATTCGGCCCAAAAGTGTCACCTATTCGGCCTACCAACGGTTTCTCTATTCGGCCAACGGTTTCTCTATTCGACCCACCAAGCTATTCTATTCGGCCCACTAACTTATTCTATTCGGCCTACTAAGTTTCAGAAAATAAAAGATCATTTTTTGGGCATTTCGGCCAACGGGTGTTTTATTCGGCCCACAAAGTTGTTCTATTCGGCATACCAACATTGTTCTATTCGGCCTACTAACTTTCTGAAATTTAAAGAATTTTTTTGGGCTATTCGGCCAACGGTTTCTCTATTCGGCCCACCAAGCTATTCTATTCGGCCCACTAACTTCTTCTATTCGGCCTACTAAGTTTCACAAAATAAAAGATCATTTTTTGGGCATTTCGGCCGACGGGTGTTCTATTCGGCCCAAAAAGTTGTTCTACTCGGCCCAGCAACTGAATCTATTCGGCCTACTCACCATTGTTTAACAAATTTGAAAAGATTAATTAAAAAAACCAAGATGTAACATGAGTGGTGAAGATTTAAGAGATAAAAACTTTTGAATGTTACAAAATTATTCTACAAGTCATACAATTTTTACTATTCTATTATAAAAACGTTGAATAATTAGAATACACTCATGAGCCATGTCAACAATTATAAAATTAGGGCATCACAACTATAAAACTTGTTTTAACATACCTTGTACACCTGCTACCCAAATATCTTAATTCTCTCCAAAATTACTGGAAATTTGCTCCCAAATGTTCAACCTCTAGTACAAAAAATTTTAATATGTGTTGGACGACCACCCCCATTTTCCAATTTCCACTATATATTATCCTCATTATTTTGTATGGATATGGGGGAGCTGCGGGAGCACATACCTACATAGTAGTACTAGGTATTAGGTATTGTACTTCCACACTTTATTCAGAAATAAAGAAGAATCCGATTCCTTTACTGTACTTTGGGTCAAAAAAGTGTGGAATCTCATCTGCAACCACCTGAAAAGTGGGTCCCCCACAAGGGCATTTTGGCCAATTCATTTCAAAGTGGCTACAAAAAATTATGTATAACAAATGTGGCCACTTAAATTACAGTTATCCAAAAGTGGCCACTTTTTACCATTTCCACATAATTTTTTATGAACTAATTTACATAAATATCCTTCAATTAATTTATAATTAAATTAAAATAAATAACTTGATTGTATATATTTATAATTTAATTATATATATATTTATGGATCAATTAAAACTTTTAAATCAAATCACAAATAGAGTAAAAAGAATTTTCATCATTTAAGATATTTAAATATTTAAAATAACAAATGTGGAAAAAAAAAACTTCTTTCTTAAATTCCAATAAAGGGCACAGTGTTATTTAGCACATAGAAAAATTAAAAGGAAAGTCACATGGGCTAAATTAGCCTTCTAATATTATTTAAATCTTTAACTTATTTAAAATTTGCTAGCCACCTCGATCCCAAAAAATTGAATTTTTTATTTTTAAATTGTTCCATAAAAATTGACAAATTTTATTTTTAAGCACATGATATCTAAATAAAATAATTAATATATTCACATAGATCTAAACACTATTAATATAAATACACATTAAAATATTATATTTTTAATCTATTTACATTAAAATATTATTTTATTAATATGTAGAGAGAAACTCTCTTGTGAAACGGGTTATTTGAGAGACATGTGTGAGACGGGTCGACCCATCATTAAAGTATGTTTACTGTGAAAATAAAGTATGTTTATTTGTAGTTAAAATATTTCAATAATAAATTATATTATAACACGCTGAAATCATACTTTAATGCATAATTCATCATATTTTAAAAAATATACTTTAACAGCCATTAAACATACTTTATCTAAATAATAATTATACTTTAACACGTCTCATAAACCGTCTCATGTAAATAACGTCTCACAAGAGAATTTGTGATAAGTAGAATGTAGATTTTAATTTTACTTGTTTACCTTTACTTTTAATCACTCGTGAATTTAAAGAGTCATTTATAAATTTCTATTATAATAATGAGTTGGGAAGGCTTAGTTGGTGGTGAATGGTCAACTGGGTATTTGACTATATGGTGAAATGTAATCCATGGCGGTTGAGTTAATTTTGACGCCTAATTTTACCGTTGTTAGCGCTAAATCCCCACAACCCCACCGACAGATTCATTTGTGGCGCTCTTTATAATCCCTTCTCCCTCCCTCCATTATTGTACTTGAATATCTCTGATTCAGATCAACGAAAACGACACAGAATCTCTCCGCATTGTTCCCTTTGCTTATGCTCTATTCACTCCCTTTCTTCACACTCACTACTCAATATTCTGTTTCTGCTGTTCCTTTCTAATCCCAGATCTGTTTACCAGGTACATTTCGCTTTGATGCTCGCATAATTTCTTGGGCTTTGTTTTTTTTAATCCTTTTGCTGTTGAATTTTGCAGGAGATTATGTCAGGTGGCGCAGATTCGCATAATTCCGATCCGATTTCGAAGAATTTGAGCAATGGCAATGGAAATCTCGGGAATGGAAATGCGAAGACGTTGAAGATCTTCGTAGGGTATGATCCGAGGGAGGATGTTGCTTATGAGGTTTGTCGTCATTCTTTATTGAAGAGAGCTTCAATTCCTATTGAGATAATTCCTATTAAGCAGAGTGAATTGCGCCAAAAGGGGGTTTATTGGCGTGAGAGGGGGAAATTGGAGAGCACTGAGTTCTCATTCTCTCGTTTCTTGACCCCTTATCTTGCTAATTATGAGGGTTGGGCTCTGTTTATTGATTGTGATTTCCTGTACTTAGATGACATCAAGAAACTAGTTGATTTGATTGATGATAAGTATGCTATAATGTGTGTGCAACATGATTATGCACCCAAAGAGACCACCAAAATGGATGGTGCTTTGCAGACTGTGTACCCTAGGAAGAACTGGTCTTCCATGGTTTTGTACAATTGTGGGCACCCTAAGAACAAGAACTTAACCCCTGAGTTGGTCAATAAGGAAACTGGTGCTTTTCTTCATAGGTTTCAATGGTTGAACGATGATGAGATTGGGGAGATCCCATTTGTCTGGAATTTCCTTGTGGGGCATAACAAGTATGTCGAGGGTGATGAGACCACGTTTCCGAAAGCCATACATTACACTCTTGGGGGACCCTGGTTTGAGCAGTGGAAGGATTGTGAGTTTGGGGATCTCTGGTTGAATGAGTTGGAGGATTACCAGAAGAGTTCTCAGTGATTGAGTCGACATTGCTTGGATCTTTACTATCGGTTTAGTTATCTTGTTCTACATGCTTCTTGCAGGATGTTTACTACTGGATCATGCGGTTTCCTTGTTTTATTTGTTGTGTTCATATGATTTGTTTGCCATTGTTCTTTATTCTGAATGATATAAACCAAGAGTTCTTGATATCGGAAGGCATATTATATTTCTTATTGGAGCTAGCTAGAGAATGGCAGAATGTTTGGCAATTGATTTTGAGTTTCTTGTATGACATTAATAATGATTACCCATCATTCTTGTGATCTTTTTGTTGCAAAATTTCGTACTCCATATGATTCAATGTCAACTAGAGACCTTTATTTCAGCAATTACTAAACTGCATATAGTGGCCTCTTATTCCAAGAAGAATGAATCTGCAGTTGAAGCTTCATGTGAAAAGAGCACTTATGTGTCTCTTCCCCCCCACCCACCCCCCAATGTGAAATGAGCACTCTGTTGTTTCTTTGGTGTTGTGAAAAATGACAAATGTAGAACCATGTGGTTCATGAGCTCACATGGATGCCAGTTCATGATATTGAATTTTTCTGTTTTGATCTCACACACTTTATCCACATTTTTGTCTCCAGTGTATCCGTACACTTTGTCTCTCTGCAAATTGTGTGATGCATATAGATAAGGAAATTGACTTATCTAACCATGTTTATGTTTACAAATTTCACATATCAACTTATGTGTTATTTTTTGTTTACGTCATAAATTAGTAGACATTGTCTGTTGCTCTCATGTTGGTGAGGCTGTAAGACAGCTGTTTGGGCAATTTAATTTAGAACTGTAACATCAACATATTATGTGGTGGATACAGATTTCTAACCAAGATTATGTGAACCCTTCATTTGTGTGTAGATAGTGAATAGATGCTACATCAAGGAGACCACTCGTATGATATTCGTATGAGTAGTGTCGTATTTAATGTAACAGACCAATGTACATATACATATTTGTGCGTGGATTGCATGAGTACTCCATCCAGGATAGGCCTTCTTATCCGATTCACCCTCCATTTCCTCGATTCTAAAACTGTGCTATATATTCTATATTCCAACCGTTGAGTATAGAGGATGTTGTGACCGGCCTGGACCGCCTAATCTCCTCAATGGGAGCATTAATGAAGCCCACCGGTCCACCGGAGCTAAAGATGAAAAGGGGCTACATTTTAATTCAGACAACAATAAATTAATGTAAAGAGGGGTAGTGAAAACCAATCCCAACTGTGGAATAATAAAAGCAGGATCCTGTTAGGGCTGCTAACTAACACAACTGTGTTCATTAAACACCATGCTACGTTCATAAATACTGATCCAGAAACAGCACCTCCATTCTTTCTCGGATCGATGGAACGTCGGCCGGAAAAAATGGAAGCACCACCACAGCAAGGCATGTCTTACTCTGCACATATCCGCAAATGTAGTCAAGAGAAAGGTTGCCTCTATGCATGGTTTGTATCGTTTTATTTTTACTCTCTCTTTCCCACACACAGCAGCCAATATTTTTTTTTGGGCAAGATTTGCATACGAATGAATGTCTCACGTGTGATCGTTTTTAAAAATAGTTATTACTTTTTAATAAAAGATAACATAACTTTTCATTAATACTTTGAAATATTCATGAAATAACCTATTACACCACTATTACTTTTTCTTTTCCGAATATCACAATTTATTAATATGCTGAACACTTTTTATTTGTCTCACAAAAATCTTCTCTTGGGACGATCTCACACAAGTTTTTGCCTTTTGTTACGGTGCAGTTTGTTTGGGCTGTGTTGCTGCTGGTGCTGTGCAGAGACTTGTGAAGGCTGCTTGGATTGCTGCTGTTGCTGCGTTTAGTCAAAACAGGACATGTTTCTCTTAATAATCTCATGTTAGTTTTAATTGTCTAATTAATGAAATTAATCTGAATTAATTACAGATTAGCAGCTCTTCACGACACGCAATCTGATCTTCTGATGCTATCAATTATAGCAGTAATAGTAGTAATTGTTTGTGTTATTGGATGGGCCACTTGGTGTAAATTATTTCTATTACTGTAAACAAATATTTGCCTGCATCATGTAAGAAAATCCCATTTTAATATAATGTTTTTCGTGTCAGTTGAGTGTTTATAAAATATATATAATTGATAAAAAAAATGTAGTGGGTTAGAGATTAAACTTATAATAATGTTAATGGGAGTTAGATGGTTCAATAAATATGATATGCGAGTATGTGACAATATATAATAATATACCTCACATTAAATAATAAAGGATTGATGCCATATAAGGATTCGGATATCCCAATTTCTCATAAAAAAATGGAGCAGAAATCATGTAACAATATTTTCCCAGTCTGTTCAACTAAATATAGTATCTACGTATGAGTAGAATATAAAATTAAATATAGCACGAATTAAAAATATATAAATATAACTTGTATTCAGAATTTTAAGTTAAAATGACATAATCATAACATTAGTTGGTTTTTTAGTCTTGTGTATAAATAAAGTGTATAAAAAAATAATATTTTGTTTTAAAGGTATGTATTTTAATTAATAAGAGTATAAATTATAAATTTTTTTTATTGGAAATGTGGACTGAAATATGAAGTATAGGAGTAGTATAATTGTTTGATTAAAAAAATTAATTTTTTTCTAAAAAAATAAAATATAATTTTTTATACTAAAGAATATATAATATATAAATTATTAGTATAAAATTTAATATTAAAATATACAACTTTAAAAATTTAGAATTTAAGTTACATTAATACTTTGCCTTAAAATATATACTCCAGTAACCCCACACAATTCAAAATGCTTAAAGATACATGATTAGATATTAAGATTAAATATATACATGATTAGATATTAAGAGAAATATTGTCTTGAAATCCAAAATTAATTCCGTAAAATTTGTGGTTGATTAATTTTGATTGATTTTGCCAAATCATCATCTTTAATATCGATTCCATATTATCCCAATCTTGTGGTTGATTAATTTGTCAAATCATCATCTTTAATAATATCGATTCATATTATCCCAATCTCAATGACTAACTGTGCAATCTTGGATGTCCTGTTAAAAAGAATTATGAAGTAATTAAATACATTTAAACACAATTAAGACTGAAAAGATTTTTTTTCCTTGGATAGATTAAGAATCATAATTTCCATTTGCCAATCACTACTAGCTACTACACCAGCTCAATATCATAAGAATATCATAACCAAATTTAAGAGAAAGGGACCATTATGTATTAAATTTAATTAGTTGGAACCTCTATATAATCCCTACACAACAACACTATACTATTCCATCCTCACATCTATCAAGGCATACCGCCGGAGATTAATAGAAGGAGACTATGGATCCCCCGGCATACCAGCAAATGTCGTACACCGATCATGTTGTAAAACGACACGAGGAGAATGGATGCCTCTACGCATGGTGATCGACGTGAATTTTGTGTTTTTTTTTTTCATTCTTTCTTGAATATTTATGTACACATGATAACAAGTAGTACATATTTTTATGCAGCTTGTTCGTGGCTTGCTGCTGTTTTTGCTGTTTTGAGACATGCGAGTGTTGTTTGGACATGTTGTGCTGCTGTGGTGGGAGGTGCTAGAATCTTAATTTGTTTGAGTTGTCTTATTCGTAAGATATAATATTTTAATGTGATTTGATGAGATATATAAATAAGTGATTGGGTGTGTTTGGTTTGATTTTGTACTTTGTGAATGAATAATAAAGAGATGATTTGATTTTTAAAGTATTTATTATTGTATAGGATAGTTAGAATTTTGAAAAGTAGATGCTCTTATGAAGTAGTATTATATTGTGAAAACTGATTGATAATGATCAAAATGACTTGTAAGTATGGTGAGAAATGAAAAGTAGTATAAAAGATGAAAAATGGAGTATAAAAGATGATGTTTCTTTAAATTATAAATTATAGTTGAATTATGAATATGATAGTGTGTGTAATGATGAACATGTCAAAACAAGTAGGCTTTGGCATTATATAATTCAGATCTTTAAGCATTATTACTTTTAATGTGAGATGGGTATGACTATATGATTGTATCTTAATTTCTTCCATTTCTTTGATTTTAAGTCAACTACAATGTTACATAACTATTAAATTTACTGAAATTAACTATAGTTATCATTAAATAACTTATAAATTGATTAATTTACATTGGCTTAAAATAGTTGGAAAGAGGTTTTTATCTAATTGCTCAAATGTGCTTTCATTATATTATTACTATTACTTTTTTATCTAGAAAAATGAAAAAAAAAACATATAATATATTGAATTTATTCAAACTAAAATACATTATACTGGAAAATTAATTAAAATTAATGTACAAAAAAGAAATTAAAATTAAGCTTTATAAGAACTTGGCAGCATCATCTAATTGCTAAGGCCCATCAATTTAGAGAAACTGAAGTTGAAAGACAGCATCATCTAATTGTTAACTATTGGATTTCTGTCCTCATCAATTTGGACAATAAGTATTGTAAATGTTTTGATCGAACCACTAATTGTTAACTATAGGATTTCGGCCCTCATCAATTTCAACAATAAGTAAATGTTTTGGATCCGACCCATTTGGCCCTTCAGTATAAAGTGTAGGAAGATAAGCTCTGTATGCAGGAAGATATCTCGAAACAAAATCCATAACCTGCATTTACAATTTAATTTAATTTGTAAATATGATATTTTTATTGCTATTTCTTATATTTCTTCATAATTATATTAAATTTTAAATATATACCTCCTCATCTGACATTCCAGCTTTTCCATCTGCTTTCATTGCAACCTCTGCCTAAAGTAGTATAGTAGTAGTAATCAAGTTAGTCCACATGCATTTGCTGAATGTATACAATAACATTTTCAAGAGAAATATTACATTTGTTAGGGAATAAGGAGGAGAATAAATGCTTGTTTCACATTGTGTGAGGATTGAAAAGGAATTAGAGGTGTTAAAATAAATAAGCCACTCGATAGCTCGACTCAATAAGGCTCGAGCTCATCTAATGCTCCTTAGATTATCGAGTCGAGTTCACTCAATAAGGCTCGATAATAATAATGAGTACTTTTGGAGTCGAGCTCGCTCGTAGGCTCATTATAAAATCGAGCCGAGCCCGAGTATGTACTACTCGGGATTGCTCGACTCGTTTAATAGGCCTAAAAGGAATGAATGCTCAATACTGATAATTTCAAGAGATTAATATGAAGATTACTTGTAATCGCCACATATAAACGTGACTAGGGTCCTTAATCTTGATCACTATCCACGAGTTGACGAACTTGTCCCAAGCATCATAATAAGCTTGTAAATTGTTATTAACAATTTCCAGCTGCAATCATGTTTGAAAGTACTTAACAATCAGCATATAAAGCAACATGAACTAATGCAGGGGAGACGAATGAATGAACAAACGAAAACACGAAAACTTTCTGAATCCCAATTTCACAAACCTGTAGATCTACAGTTTTCACAATCTCAACCGGAAGAGGCTTAAATCCAAGCATCCAACCCTCAAATAGAATAGCCTGAGAATGCACAAAATGCTCGTGTTATATAATCAAACATAAGTCATATATTTTATTTAAGTACAACGAACCACTAACCGTAAGAGGACCCTCCACCTCTGGCCATGTTGAGGGATCAGCTCTGTCACCCCGACCACTATACGCAGACTGCATGATCATTCTTAGAATTATGTCTTAAAAATCGAGGGTACGAGACCAAAAGCATAGTCTTGTGAGCTTACCTTGTCATACTGAGGAAGCTTCATTTTTGTACCTGAAAGTCACTCATTATTTAACAAGTATAATTAAAACAATGAATACTAGACTATCTTGGTATAACCTTCTTTTGTCAGTTTCTGTAGAGCTGTGAGTGTCTCAATCGAGAAACGTAGATCATGGCTTCCAGCATTACCACGAAGCTAAGGAGAAAGATACATTCATGTAATGATAAATCATTAGCAGCTTATAGATTATAACTCAACAATTTAGAAAAATTGTTCAAATGTACCTCCAAAAGAGCATTTCCAGGATTGCTTTGTCTTAACTTGGCCTAGAATGACATTAATGATTAGAAATTCTTTCGAAATTTAAAACTACTCAGCTTCAAGGAATACCTGATCCTCCGCAGTCAAATAAAAATCGTCTATTGATATGGTTGCAGTGTTCCTGACATAAAGCATTTAGTTTTTCCACCTCTTGGTTAGTCAATTAGTTGTCTTACTTTCAACAAAGATTACCATTTCATAATCTACCTCCCACTAATCCGAAACAGATATTCCAAGGCAAAGACAAGCGTAGTTTTACCGCAACCTTGGGGAGCACTGAAGCCAATCTGCATCAGTAAACATAATTCATAAATTCTAACATCAAACCTTAAACCATATTCATTCTAATATACATATACTCCTATATAAAAACTTTATATTAAAAAAGTACCACTATAGGAGGAATATCATCTTGATCTTTGAATTTAGAATTATGATAGGCAATTTCCTGCTCACACCACATGAAGACTGGTATGTAGTAATGAAAAATACGAACTTTTTGAGCCTTGGAAAGGTTCAATTCATTTATCTGAAATAATCTGCAGAGTTGAGAACCATATAATAACCATCTGTCAATAGATTTTGCCACCTCCTCCGGATTAAGTCCAACTCTTTGTAAGAGAGGACCTGAACATATAAATTCAAAAAGATCTTCCATAGACGAGACTGGTGGCGTTGGTGCAGTGGAATACACCGAATGCAATGAACCTTCTCTACTTCGACAATCAACAACAGAGTTGTCTTTTATCCATGAGTAACCATTGCCTATGGAAAAATAAAAATTTTAAATCTAACCAATGAGTTGCCAATATCTCAATATGGAAAAGCATCATTTTGTAAAGAGTGAGGCTCTTGTGCACCCGGGCGCACGGAACACATTCCGTGCGCCTTTACAATTTTCATGCCCCTTTACAATTTAAATCCCTAGCAATACATAGGTTTAAATAGGATTGGAGGGGAGAGTTGTGTTCACATGGGGACACGGAGCATCTTTCCGTGTCCCCGGCGCACAGGAGCTTTTGCCTTTTGTAAATATATATTCCCACCATTTTTAGATTCACAAACACTCATGTAGACCGAGTTCACGATATAAACTCTGTGGTCCTCCTTCCAATCCTATATATAAGGTGTTTAAATTAAGAGGACCACAAGATTTACAAGGGTTTATGATGTAAATCTAGTTTACCGGAGACTACCTCCTTTAATTAGTAAATTGTTCAAATATATGCATTATCATATGTCAATAATAATATGAAATAGTATTGATAATAATATCAACTTAATAGGCAAACTAATTAGTAGCAAACTTTTGACCTATTTGTATTTTTTTTTTTATTTGGATGAATCATAAGATCAACCTTTATTTCCCCTCATTGTAATTCTTCACACTATCTTAATCATCACTTGACGCAAATATACATTTCTTCAACACCAAAATCTCTGTCTTATTTTCTTTGGATGAACCATAAGATCAACCTTTATTTCCCCTCATTGTAATTCTTCACACTATCTTAATCATCACTTGACGCAAATATACATTTCTTCAACACCAAGATAGAGGTCTTAATCCTCACTTGTCAGCAAATATAAATTACTACAACACCAAAATCTGAAACATATTCTTAATTTACATATAAATCAAATTTAAACATCTAAGGATTATATAAACATTTTTAAAAATTAGCAGAAAGTATAACTGCATCTAAAATTTCATTGTTTTTCATTTTTATTAATTTATTTTCATTTCATTATTTTTTATTTCATCAAAGAAAGTTGTGAATGAACTATTTCTATCAAACAAAATGTGGGAAGAGAGAACGGACTATTTCTATCTGACAAAATGTGAAAAGAGGAACGATATCAAAAAATCAAAATTATACACAATTTCATAAGCGCATCAGACATCAGTATAAAATAAAATAAATTTAATAATGACAGATTCACAGATAACTTACCTGAGAAATTTGATAGACTGTATACTTGCGATTGCATAGCTCTTTCTCTGTTTTGCTTAAAATTTTTGGAAGACGAGGACCATTTAGAAATACATATTTTATGCAGACTTGTATTGATATTATTAAAATAATAAAAAACTGGTTGAAGTGAGGAAGGTGATGACGACGAAATAGGCGGTGGGGATAATACAGTCAAGACCGCCATTGTTATCGGCTCTGAAATTACGCGAGAATATGAAATTGGCCTCTGAAATTGCGCGAGAATATGAAATTTATGTTATGTTTTTGTGTGATAATAACGATAACTGATGTGCGAAACCTATCGCTCTGGCTTGGTCATGAACCAATTTCAATTTCATCCTTGACTTTATTAAAAAATAAATAAAATAAAGCGTTCCATATCCGTTGGCAAACAGCTATGATAAAAGTACCGATATCTCCTTCCTTACAAGAGTAATAGCGTCTCCCCTCTCCACAACTTAATTTACAAGATTAACCTACGATATGATACCTATTTCGCTTGTTTCATTTGAATGGAAGACATTTTCTTACAAAGTAAAAAGTGATGATATGTCTTTCATATTCCTATTTCAAATGCTTATTTCATCTGATAAAAAATACCTTTTCAAAATTTAAAAAGTAAAAAGTGATGATATGTCTTTCATATATTTTGAAATATAAGATGGAATACACATGTGGAACAGTAAATCTGTCTTTCATATTACTATTTCAAATGCTTGTTTCATCTAATAAAAGACACCTTTTCAAAATTTAAAAAGTAAAAAGTGATGATATATCTTTTATATGTTTTGAAATATCATATGGAATACACATGTGGAACAGTAAATCTGTTCTCAAGCGCGCATGACTTAATAAAATAACCATTTTTTTATGTGATTAGAAAATATTATTTATATGTAAGTAAATAGTTTTATTAAATTTACGTATGTTAAGACATCCAAAATAATACATAAAAGATGTTATTAGAATTCCATCTTTTATTCTGAAAACGTTTATTTATTAATATCAAAAAGTTTAATCTCAATATTTAATATTAACTATCAACCCTAGAAAAGAATGATTAAAATATACTATTAACTAATTTTTATGCAAAAAATTATTTTAAAACTTCATAAAATAAATTATTTTTAAAACATATTAATAAGAAAAATTAAATAAATTATTTATATATATCTAGCATATCAATATTCTACACGTTGGGTCAACTTAAGTTTTCCCGCTCAAATTTTGGTCAAAATCTCTCCATAATATCTTTTCAATTTCTCGATTCTCTTCAATTTCTCCTCAATTTCTCTCATCCCAATTATACTGATTTTCCTTTTTAATGTATGATTTAAATATAGTATTAATTTTAGGACAATTTATTTCAACCATCAATTATTTAATTATTTAAAATCTATCATATTTTTTAATTCTAATAATTTTATGTTCAACAAAATAATTAAAATTAAAGATATTTTTTTATATGCAATTTTTTATCAATTAACATGTTAAAATTTGTTTCAATTTGAGTTAATTATTGAAAAATTTTGGGTTGTATTTGAAAATAATGTTGAGTAATTAAAACCATTATTTGAAATTATTTATACGTTAACATATGATTATGTAATGAAATATAAATATTAATAAAAAAATTTAAAATGTTGGTTTTTTATAATTACATTAATTTGTTGTACACGAAAAACAGATAAGGGTCGTATAACATCGATTCAACTAAATATTATTTAATTCATTACACATCTATATCTATATCTATATATCTGTATATCTTTATATATATAAAAGCAATAGGGGTTCATTAATGGCACCCCTATTTAATATCCCGCCTATTTTTTTAAGTAATTTTTGGTAAGTTTTAAAATTCATCATAACCTTTAATTTATCTATCAATCTTGGCCATTAAATAAAAAATATATAAATAATAAAAATTTATATTTATTTAATGCAACAACATAATTAGTCTAATTTTCTATAAATACACTTTTATGACATTGATTTCATTCATTAACCATTTAATATTCATAGAAACTTTGCATATTCATTCATATTATGGAAGTTTTTTTTTTATCTATTTTATTTATTCTTTGAGGTTTTTTGATTTATTATTTTCTAATCATAATCATATCTTGATTTGTATAAATATATTTCACCTTATAATATTCATAATAGTGAAAGTCTTTTTAATATTCGATAGAAATATATAAATAAGTTAGATTAATATACTCCCTCCACCTCGGGTATTTTTATCCATTTGTACGGTCTCAGATATTTTTACCTATTTTTACCTATTTTTACCCATTAATATATAATGTAAGAAAAAGTAGGGATAAATTAGTGATTAAAAGAAGTAAATAAAGTTGTTGGAAATGATGAATAAAGTGTAAAAAGTAAATAAATTTATTGGGATTGATGAATAAAGTATAAAACTATTACTCCCTCCGTCCCATTCTAATAGTTATGCATTACCATTTTGGACGTCCCGCCCCAATGGTTACGTTTCCCTTTTTAGCATATGGGACCCACACAAATTAATTTTTCACTCTTCATAACCCCACACATCACACTAATACACCTACCCACTTTACATGAAAATAAGGACGGGACGGAGGGAGTATGTATTTTTATCATTAATGAAATGGGTAAAAATACATGAGACAACACGAAATGGAAAGTGGGTAAAAATACGTGGAATAGAGGAAGTACTATTTATTTACGTGTACATTATATAAAAATGTAATCAATATATAATATCTATCAAATTAATATTATCTTATTATAATATACTATTAATAGGTTTTTTTTTAACATGGTAACATTTAGTTAGTTTTTAGGGTTTGGGGTTTAGGTTTGAGGGTTTAGTGTTTAGGGTTTTAGGGTTTTGTGTTTTATTTTATTTTATTATATATATTTTTATTATATTAAATTTATTATCTATATTTTTGTTTTGGCGTCCATTAATGGTTCATTAATGGCACCCCTATTTAATATCTCGCCTACTCCCTCCGTCCCCTTGAAAAGTATTCGTTTACTTTTTGCACGTGAATTAAGGAGTATAATAATTTAATGTATAGTAAGGTGAGAGAAATAATATTTTAATGTGTGATGGGTAGTTGTATTAGTGTTGAGTGTGGAGTACACATGGGTCACATCAATCCAAAAAGGAAAATTGATACATTGTAGTGGGACGGACCAAAATGGAAAAATGGATATGTATCAAGGGGACGGAGGGAATATTTTTTTAAGTAACTTTTGGTAAGTTTTAAAATTCATCATAACCTTTAATTTATCTATCAATCTTGGCCATTAAATAAAAAATATATAAATAATAAAAATTTATATTTATTTAATGGGGTCACTTACTAAGGGGTACACAAAAAAATGCATAATTGCTTTAAATTACATGACTCAAAGCACTATTACTCCTAACTACGCAATTATGACTGTAATACCATAAATACCCCTATATGTTTGCACAATTTGTCTGCACAAATTGATTTTGCACAATTTGGTTATGCACAATTTCATTTTGCACAGTTGTTCTGCATAATTTTATTTTTGCACATTTTGTTTGCACATTTTAAATCCTGGCAGCAGGCGGTGGCGGTCAGCGGTGGTCAACGACGGTCAATGCCGGTCAACGGTCGGTCAACGCCGATCAACGACGATCCGGCCACCGGTCAACGGCTGGTCAACGCTGGTGGGTGGGTGAGTGGTAGGGTTGTTGGTTTAAAAGTGTATGGAGTATAGGTTATATTTGGTATTTTACTTTAATATTTTGGATGTGAGAATAATTATTTAAATTCCATGTATCTAATAGTAATTTAGGTTAAAATTATGTATCTATTAGTGATAATCCCTTATTTAATGCAACAATAAGAAAAAAATTAGGTGATACTAGAAGTAATTTTTTGGAATTAACATTCCTATAAACTTTGCATATTCATTCATATTATGAAGGTTTTTTTTATCTATTTTATTTATTCTTTGAGGTTTTTTGATTTATTATTTTCTAATCATAATCATATCTTGATTTGTATAAATATATTTCACCTTATAATATTCATAATAGTGAAAGTCTTTTAAATATTCGATAGAAATATATAAATAAGTTAGATTAATATACTCCCTCCACCTCGGGTATTTTTACCCATTTGTACGGTTCGGGTATTTTTATCAATTTTTACCCATTAATATATAATGTAAGAAAAAGTATGGATAAATTAGTAATTAAAAGAAGTAAATAAAGTTGTTGGAAATGATGAATAAAGTGTAAAAAGTAAGTAAATTTATTGGGATTGTTGAATAAAATGTAAAAACTATGTAATAAAATATTATGTATTTTTGTCATTAATAAAATGTGTAAAAATACATGGGACAACATGAAATAGAAAGTGGGTAAAAATATGTGGAATGGAGGGAGTACTATTTATTTATGTATACATAATATAAAAATGTAGTCAATATATAATATCTATCAAATTAATAGTATCTTATTATAATATACTATTAATAGTTTTTTTTTAACATGGTAACATTTAGTTAGTTTTTAGGGTTTGGGGTTTAGGTTCGAGGGTTTAGGGTTTAAGGGTTTAGTGTTTGGGGTTTTAGGGTTTAGGGCTTTATTTTATTTTATTATATATATTTTTAAATTTATTATCTATATTTTGTTTTGAGTTTGGGGTTTAGTATACCACTTGATACACATTTTTTGAGCATATTTATCTATATTTATCTAAAATTTTTTGGATATAAGGTTTAGGGTTTAAGGTTTAGGGTATAGGCTTTAGGGTTTTCGGGTTTAAGGTTTATTCATGAATGGTTATGTTAAACATAATAAGGTTAAGAAATATAATACCCATATAAATTCTAAATAGTAGTATGATTTAAGAACAAAATTGTGTTTTATTAATTCAAGTTCTAAATGGCACCCCTATTTAATATCCCGTCTATTTTTTTTAGTAATTTTTGGTAAGTTTTAAAATTAATCACAACCTTTAATTTATCTATCAATCTTGGCCATTAAAAAATATAGATAATGAAAATTTATATTTATTTAATGCAACAATACAATTAGTCTAATTTTCTATAAATACGACATTGATTTCATTCATTAACCATTTAACATTCATATAAATTTTGCATATTCATTCATATTACAGAGGTTTTTTTTATCTATTTTATTTATTCTTTGAGGTTTTTTGATTTATTATTTTTTAATCATAATCATATCTTGATTTGTATAAATATATTTCACCTTATAATATTCATAATACTGAAAGTCTTTTAAATATTCGATAGAAATATATAAATAAGTTAGATTAATATACTCCTTCCGCCTCGGGTACTTTTACCCATTTATACGATCTCGGGTATTTTTATTCATTTTTACCCATTAATATACAATGTAAGAAAAAGTAGGGATAAATTAATAATTAAAAGAAGTAAATAAAGTTATTGGGAATAATGAATAAAGTGTAAAAAGTAAGTAAATTTATTAGGATTGATGAATAAAGTGTAAAAAATATATAATAAAATATTATGTATTTTTATTATTAATGAAATGAGTAAAAATATATGGGACAACACGAAATGGAAAGTGGGTAAAAATACGTGGGAGGGAGGGAGTACTATTTATTTACGTGTACATTATATAAAAATGTAATCGATATATAATATCTATCAAATTAATAGTATCTTATTATAATATACTAGGTTTTTTTTTAACATAGTAACATTTAGTTAGTTTTTAGGGTTTATGGTTGAGGGTTTAAGGGCAACTCCAATGGTCTACATGACCCAAATACCCAAATCACCAAATTTTTGGTGATTTGGATCATATTCTCTCCAATGGTTTTTACCCAAAATTTGGTGCAAAAGAGAATATTCTATAGAATCTTATTAAAATATTATTTTATTAAATTTAAATAATTATAATATTCTAAATTAATTATTTATCCCTCTAATTTTAAATTATTAATTAAATAATATATTTTTATTTTGTATTAATTAATTTATATTTTAATTTTAATTTTAATTTTTAAAATTTAATGTTGTATAAATTTGACAAATTACATTAAAATGAATATCAAAATGAAATTAAAGAAATATATGAACAACACATTTTATTGATAATTGCATAATACAACATATACAAATGAAATGTATAAATTTCTATCTTTTTAATGTTCAATGTTATTTTTTTAATGTAATATGTAATTTTAATTGTGCAAGAAGTAATTTTTTAAATTATTTTAATAATACATAATTTATTATATATTAATTATATAAAATATAAAAAACATAAATATATATTTAACAATTAAAAATAATTATTAAGAGTGGTTAAAAATATATTTAAATATAATTATATTTAAATTGAGCATTAAAAATAATTATAAAATAAATTAAAAAAATTGGGTAACACTCAAATTTACCCAAATTTGGGTAAGGTTCACCAAATACTCAAATTTTTTGGGTAAAAGGAGGTAGCCATTGGAGGAACTTTGGCACCTTTTACCCAAAATTTGGGTATTTGGTGAAAGGCCATCTCCAATCCTTGACCCTTTTACCTAAATTTTTGGGTAAAAGGGTTTTGTGACCCTCCAATGGTTACCCCTTTTACCCAAAAAATTTGGGTAAAAGGGTTTTGTGACCCAAATTTGGATAAATTTGGGTGTTACCCAAATTTATTACCCAAATATTTTTTTCTTTTACAATTATTTTTAATGCTCAATTTAAATATAATTATATTTATATATATTTTTAACCACTCTTAATAATTATTTTTAATTGTTAAATATATATTTATGTTTTTATATTTTATATAATTAATATAGAATAAATTATGTGTCATTAAAATAATTTAAAAAATTACTTCTTGCATAATTAAAATTACATATTACATTAAAAAAATTACATTGAATATTAAAAAAGATAGACATACAAATACATTAGACACTAGACATATAAATAAATATCCTAAAACTTAAATATTACAAAAAATAAAAATACAAATACAAACACAAATACTTAAAAAATAAAACAACATAATTTTTGTTCACAACCCACCAATCAGTCTCAACAACTAGGATTGAAAGCCACCAACCAGTCTCAACTGCTGAGATTGAAAGCCACCAACCAGTCTCAACAGCTGAGATTGAAAGCCACCAGCCAATCTCAACGGCTAGGATTAAAAGCCACCAACCAGTCTCAACGGCTGAGATTGAAAGCCACAAACCAATCTCAGCAGCTAGGATTGAAAGTCACCAACCAAAATTGGATGGTTGAGATAAAACCATCAACCACAATTAAGGGTTGAGATCAAAACCTCCAACAAATTTTTATTATATAATGGGTGCATTGCTCATCAATCATACACATCATTTCCCATATTCTTCTCATCATTTACAATTCTCTTATTTCTTTTGTCACAAAAAGCTTTTTAAGATGAACCCACAAAATTCAACTGGCCCTTCACACATATCATCCTCATCATCAGACTCTTCTAATGATGATGAGTTTGAAGCATTTCGTATTAGTGTCATCAATCAGCAACGATTGGCTCGGCAAGCAATGCATAATAATGTTCGTTGGATGCAAATGATGAGGCAAAGTCGAACCAACAATTCTTCTGTTGGTGGTTCAGTCTTTGGGCATAAAATGGTCAATCGTGATCGAGAGACTGCAGCTCAAAATTTGTATAACGACTATTTTTCTGAAAATCCCACATTCGATGAAACAATATTTCGTCAGAGATTTTGAATATCTCAAAGTTTGTTCATTCGTATTGTTAATGCAGTCCAAGATCATGATGTCTATTTTATCCAATGATTGGATGCCATAAAGAGAGTTATCAACACTTCAAAAGGTAACAACTGCTTTTTGTATTTTGGCCTATGCAGTGCCAGCTGATGCAACTGATGAATATATCAAAATCGAAGAATCAACAACTATTGAGTGTGGAAAAGATTCTGTCGTGCAATTGTGGAGATTTTTGGAGAGCGTTACTTAAGATCTCCTACTGAAGAAGACGTTGCTAGACTCTTGTATATTGATGAGCAGCGTGGTTTTCCAGATATGTTAGGTAGCCTTGAATCTATGCATTGAAAATGGAAAAATTGTCCGATCGGATGGGCGGGACAATATGCAGGTCGCAGTGGACACCCAACTATTATTCTTGAAGCTGTTGCTGACTATGATCTTTGGATATGACATGGTTATTTTGGTATGCCAGGATCCAACATGATATCAACGTACTAGATTCCTCTTCTATTTTCTCTAATCTTGCTAAAGGTGTTGCTCCTCCCGCGCGTTATGTCATTCAAGAAAAAGAATATGATATGGGGTACTATTTAGCTGATAGTATATACCCCAAATGGGCAACTATTGTGCAAACTATTCATGAACCACGTGGCCGTAAAAAAAACTTTTTGCACAAAGACAAGAAGCATATAGAAAAGATATGGAATGCACATTTGGGATTCTCCAAAGTCAATTTGCTATCGTCACAAATCCAACACGATTCTGGAGCAAAGAAGTTTTAGGAGATATAATGACAGCATGCATAATTATGCATAATATGATAATTGAAGATGAACGTGATCTTGATGCACCTATTATTGACCACGTAGAATCACCGGCTATAAATATTGAAATGAGGGATGATGACGATTCTCAATTTCAGGAATTTCTGGCTCGATTTAGAAAAATAAAAAATCGAGATGCTCACTATGAACTTCGAGATGCATTAATTGATCATATTTAAGAACTGTATTCATTTGAGGATTAAAATTTATGCCTTTCATTTGTATGTGTTGTATTATGCAATTATCAATAAAATGTGTTATTCATATATATCTTTAATTTTATTTTGATATTTATTTTGATGTAATTTGTAAAATTTATACAACATTAAAATTTAAAAATTAAAATATTAATTAATACAAAATAGAAATATATTATTTAATTAATAATTTAAAATTAGAGGGGTAAATAATTAATTTAGAATATTATAATTATTTAAATTTAATAAAATAATATTTTAATAAGATTCTATAGAATATTCCCTTTTACACCAAATTTTGGGTAAAAACCATTGGAGGAGATATGACCCAAATCACCAAAAATTTGGGTATTTGGTGATTTGAGTTATATTGCCCATTGGGGTTGCCCTAAGGGTTTAGTGTTTAGGGTTTTTTAGGGCTTTATTTTATTTTATTATATATATTTTTATTTTTAACTTTTTATTCTATTTTGTATACGTATTTCTTAATAATTGTATATTTTTTCACACTAAGGTTAATTTTTAACTTTTTCCAAAAGTTCCAACCTTTTCGCGAATTTTAAATTAGTCCAAACTTTTCAATATTTACAAATAAGTACTCGACCTTTAATCCAATTTTCAAATCAAGCCACCGGGCAGCTGAAGATAGAAGGCCTGCTCGGTAGCTGACGTGTCGATTTTTAATCCACATCCGCTTCCACCCTTCCACCTGTAAAAAAAATAAAAATCAAACACTCTTGTTTAATTTGTCCCAATACACTCTGTGTCCTCAATTCTCCATGGACAACAAACTCTCCAAAATCAAGTCAACGCCAGCTCCATCGCGCCTCTGCCACCTCCTTCTCCGAGGACGGCAAGGATCTCCACCCGATCTACCTCATCTCTGCCAACGTCATTTGCTAATCTCTGTTCTGCGAGTTTGTGGAGCGGCGCTTCGACGACGAGGACTCGGTCACCGTCGGTTGCGAGGTGGTGATGTTCGAGCACCTGCTCCTGACGCTAGAGAATGCATCCTCAGCAGTCGCCGGATCTCGGTG
The DNA here is from genome assembly GCA_023678885.1 of Pogostemon cablin. Classification (NCBI taxonomy): domain Eukaryota; kingdom Viridiplantae; phylum Streptophyta; class Magnoliopsida; order Lamiales; family Lamiaceae; genus Pogostemon; species Pogostemon cablin. Next base: position 3,029,571 of record CM042961.1, read on the forward strand.
ACCCATCTGGCCCATGTCCGCTGGCGAACGTCGCGGTAGGTGTAGAGGGCGTTCTCTGTGTAAGCATAATTTCATAAACAATTAATTTATTAATTGGCATGGATCTTAGATCTTCATGATTTTCACACCACATAAACACGATTAGAAGACTTACCTTGAGACGCCACTAATGGCGGTCCTCCAACGATACGTTCCTGTCAATTACGCCGGGAACTAGTTTTTCTCTCCTCACCCCTTTCTTTATGGCACAGTACGTAAGACTTAATGTGATAGAGAATTAATAAAACTGTGTCTCTTTAATAGGTGGAGAGAGGACCAGATCGGGATATTAAATCTTTATCAAATCACATTCTATCAATGTGATTGTTATCCATAAATATATATGACCTTATTTATCTCATATATATTATTTATTTAAACCATATCATTATTTAAGATATTTGATCATAATAAATATCTTATATATATTTATTATTAATGGCACTAGGCCATAATTATCTTACATTCTCCCACTTGGCCGAGTGACATAATTAAACTTTAAACGTAAATGTTTAAATAATTTACATAATATGCGCGACATAAGATAAATTAACTGGTCAACTCATAAAGTCAATATTGAGTATAGACTAACACAAGTCATAGCGGTTCTATATCATTTACTCGACATAGTTCCTTCCATGTACTATGATATTAGCTTTCTACTCAACATAACTCGTAAGGATCAATAATGGTCCACATAAGTATCTCAAATTTGAGATAAAATCTTGTTTAATTAATGTCAACATTCATGTATACTAAAATGACAAAATAAGATATATCAATTAGAAACAAAACATAATGAGCTCTTAATGTCAATTGTTCATCATAAGCTTGTTAGAGCCTTTCAATGATCTCATATTCATGTAACGTTCAATGAATGTTTTAGAGAAGATCATTTGTGTAACGGATCCGAAATCATAAGATTGATTCCATTATGTTCAATTGACATCTTTGTTTCTAAAGTTCTTCTTAACGATAAATACTTTCATTCCATATGTTTTAGCAACTTTGGAATATCCATCGTTTTAAAGAAGAACAATGCAGCGGAATAATCATAATAAGTTTTCAGCGACTTGACATTATTGTCAACTTATTTCAAGTCCTGAAATTAAACTCCACATTTAATGTCCTTAAATTGTAGCTTCAAATCATGCCACAAGTTAACTTTAATAGTGAATGTAGTTTTTAGAAACTTCTTCACAATTTTGCATGACACAATATCCCTGACTAAGAAACGTAAAAGTCAAAGTGAACTTTTTTTGCATCATATAATCATCTTAATCTGAATCTATATTTAATTACATCTAAGTAATTAAATTTTTGATAAGTAAGCACGAGTGCTTTAGTTCATTAGAATACCTTATAATATTTTCTTATGCAACATTCTGGTCATTCATTTATGAATCACTTCAATAATGACCAAGCATTCTAACAGTAAGACTGATATTTGGTATTTATACAATCTTGTATATCTTAAGCTACCAATAATATACATATAAGGAATATTGTAGTACGTTCCAATTCATTATTGAAAATCGCATAAGATTAAACTTATCTCCCTTCCGGATTGGAACGTTCTCTACAAACACTTTTCCATCCATAACCTCTATTGAACTTTATTAACATATACTTACAGAGACATCTTTAATTGTCTCATCATATGTTTTATTCTAAAGTTCTTTGAGAGAAATTTATTGGTTTCACATAATAAACCAAGATCATCAGTTGCAAGCAAGTTTATCATCAAGTATAGAATTAATGTGCTCCCACTAACTTTCAGATATATATGTACACCATTTATGATATTTTTCTTAAATTCAAAAGATATCTTTATAGGAAAGCATGCTTAAGTTTGTATGTTAATTCTTTAAGTTTACACGCCATGTGATATTTTTCTTTAATGGAAAAAAATACTTGAGTTGATCTATTTAACTTGATCTTCCACCAAATCACCTTTAAGAAAAGCAGGCATAGCATTTATTTGGTGCAACTCTAAGTCATAATGAGTTACCAAAGCCATGATAATTCTAATAGAGTCTTGTAAAGAAATAATTTGTTATATCTCCTTATAATTATGTCATCTTTTTGAGTAAAATCTTTAGCAACAACTATAATTTTATATCTTTGGAAATCGCCATCATAAAGATACATCCGTTTCAAATTCTTTTATAACTCTTTGGCAATTCTAACAAGATATTAAATTTCATTATGAGCCATTGATTTCAACTCGCCTTTCATTGAATTTACTCATTTAATAGAATTAGTACTTCCATGACTTATTCCAAAACTGAAATTTTAGCTTTTATTATAATGTCAAATTTAGCTCATTTTATTATACCACATATGCAATCGTTAGAAATAGCGGATATATTGTCCTTCAGACATTCTTAATGCTATTTGATGTGATATATCAAATGAAAGCTCATTGATAATTGATTTAGTAAAATCGGATCCTTTAAGAGAGTAGAATAACTTAATGTTGTACTTGAAAGTTGTTTGACTATTTAACAACTATATAACAACTTTAGAAGAAGTTTAGATGAATGTATTTTCAAATTCTCCACCCAACTTCTTCAATAACCACATTTCATGGTTTCATACTCCCACTGATTTTACAATTCTTAATGAATTTGACATTCTAGTTTTAAAATTCTTGTACTATGGTTAAGATCATAAAATTCATACCCTTTAGACTTCAAGGATAATTTATAAAGAAATTACTTTAGTTTCTTATATCCAAATTCTTTATATGTGGATATAAATCATAATCCCCGCCGGGCAATTTAAAATATTCAACTGCCTAAGATCGAGTTTTTCTACAAGTTCATAAGGTGTTTTGAAAACTGTTTTACTAAAAACTCGACCATCACGTAAGTGGCAGCTTTAAATGTATAAATCCACAAAATATGGATATAAATTAATCATTCAACATACTTATAACTATATTTAATAAAGTACGATTATGTCATTCTGCTACACCAATTTATTATGGTGTGCAACATTTAGTATAAATGTCAGTTTTTCCTGTAATTAAGTGATTGGGCATGATAATCCATCACACTTTCCATAAAATTCATCACTTCTTCCAATCTTTGTAATTTTCACTTTTCTATCTAATTTTCTTAGCATCATTAATAAATGCTTATCGAGCATTTATAGAATGAGAATTTTCTTGCAAAGATAAATATAATCATAATGTGAAAAATTAAAATTAAAATTAAAAATGATGGAATATTATTATTCCTTTAAGAAGGGTATTATCATAAGATTCACATTTAGCGGTGTAAACTATTATAAGAAGTTGTGTAGTTATCGTGACTCTATTCTTTGTGTGTTTTATTTGCTTTTCTTTAATGCAATTCACACAAATATCAAGATCAGTAAAAGCCTATCTCATGAAAGGCTTTATTCTTAATTAATCTTTTTGGAATAATTCTTTTGGAAAGTTTCCCCAAACATTAAAGCCACGTTTAGTTCAAAATTTATTACTTTTAAACGAACATAATGTTTAAATTTTAAATTGTTTCTTAAACCTTCTTTCCTTTTGAACCATCATTAAATTACGTGAATTTAATTCACATTCCATTTGTCTTTCATGATTTTATAGTTTATTAGGAATATGTCATACTTAGAAGGTAATGAATTTGTAAACTACGTTCATTATGGAAGACTTTAATCTTGTTGCAATATTTATTATCTTTAATGATAAGTTCATGTGTGCCATGAGAACCATCAAACTTTATGGTAGTTAAAGTAGTCATTAGCATCTCATCAAGAGATTTATTAGTAATTTAGGTATGTTAGACTTAATTTATTAGTCTCATTCATTCGCATAAACATTATGCCCAGTCTGTTTGATCTAACCCGACCATTATAGTCAGATTACTTAGCTTTATTGCTATTACAAAGCAAATGAGCAATTTATCTTGAAGTGATAAATAAAATCCAAAACACTTTGGTGAAATTAGATTTATCCACACTATTTAAATTACTTTAATCCATTTTGTAATGGAACAGATGCATCATGCGAATAGAGACTAAATAATATAAGTAATTTTAAGAATAAGAATAATATAATTTATTCCTATAAATACCTTGAGTAATTTAATAATAGATTCAGGATCGAAAGCAATAAATGTATATTGAAGTTCTCCTTTGGGTGATACAACAATATACAATTATAATCATAATGATGCTTTCAAATATAACATAATTTGATAATTAAATATTTTCATTAAAACTATTTTATCATCTTTGGACATACAAAACAGTTTGTCATAATATATTAATTATCAATTTATCTTCATATTCATGAATTATAAAGACTAGCAATCACCTTTGGGTGAATTTAAAGTCTTATAATTGTGAAACTTTTAATAACCCATATAATAATTCTCTTTATTCAAGCATCACTTAAATATGGGAAATTAAAATTTAACTATACGATTTAATTTTATTATTCTTTCAGATCAGACCACTTTGGTGATTAACAGACCAACATTAAATAAATTTAAATCATAAAATCATTCATTATAATCTTATCAAAGATTATCATAATAGATTATACTCAATAGGAAAGTGAGTAATAATCAAATTATTATTAATCTTATCAAAGACTCTTAGATTATACTCAATAGGAAAGTGAGTAATAATCAAATCATTATTTCATAAATATTCATAAATCACAGTCAATATCATTAATTAAAATCTTAAGACTGTCATCATATATATACATAATATATCCATATATATCACATTAATAAAGATATCATGTATAATTTGTATTCATATTATAATAAATTTGGCATCTTAACATTATAAATGCCATGAGCAGTCAAACATACATAACATAAGTGAGATATTTTAATTCCAATAAATTAGTATCAATAATAACATAATCTTTAATTATTATCAATAATAATATAAGTCATAAACGTTAGTGATGGATCGATTTCATTAACATTATTAAATCACTTTAATTGGAAAGTTTGAGGAATACATGAGTCACTTTATTATTATAATTATGTTAATAACTGGCATTAAAGTGTGATATTCAAGCCATTTTATGAATAAGGCATGTTGATTTATTGACTGTAATTAGTTGTCATTATTCTTAATCAGTCATTATACTCCCCAAAATTAAAGGGAGTCATGTAGTTTTATATTAAAATCTCATGACATAATTAACTTTCATATCTTATGCTGACATAATTAACTTCCATAATCAATCTTTAATTGTTCAGTCCCAAAAACTAAATAGGGCAGTTGATATTTTCTTAATATGGAAATCATATCACTATAATTTTCGCATGAGTCATAAGATTTCAATATATCAATTTAATAATCATGTAAATTTTTAACGTGAATCAACTCATTATAATTACTTTTTCACATCACTTTAATACATGATACATAAAACATAATATTCACACATCATAATATATTGATAATAAAGTGTAAATTAAAATTGAGATAATTTGGTTATAGAATACATCTCACATCCAACCATGAACGTAATACGTGAATTTACTACATCCAAATTTAATGTTAATTATTCGATGAAAAATCATGAGATCCAAAATCATGCTCTGATACCACATGTAAGCATAATTTCATAAACAATAAATTTATTAATTGGCATGGATCTTAGATCTTCATGATTTTCACACCACATAAACACGATTAGAAGACTTACCTTGAGACGCCACTAATGGCGGTCCTCCAACGATACGTTCCTGTCAATTACGCCGGGAACTAGTTTTTCTCTCCTCACCCCTTTCTTTATGGCACAGTACGTAAGACTTAATGTGATAGAGAATTAATAAAACTGTGTCTCTTTAATAGGTGGAGAGAGGACCAGATCGGGATATTAAATCTTTATCAAATCACATTCTATCAATGTGATTGTTATCCATAAATATATATGACCTTATTTATCTCATATATATTATTTATTTAAACCATATCATTATTTAAGATATTTGATCATAATAAATATCTTATATATATTTATTATTAATGGCACTAGGCCATAATTATCTTACACTCTGGGCAGCCTTCCGATATCTCTACTTTCGTCGTCCTCATCCTCTGCCCCTTTTGGCACTGTGATAATCTGCTCTCCGTCTTCGTAGGCGGCGGAAACCAGCTCCTGTTGCGTCGGTCGAAGCATGGGCAGCCGGAACCGCCATAAATCGAGCTCGAACTCAGTTCCCTGATAAGAATCTTAGTAACCCCAAGATAGATCTCCACAGTAAAAATAAAAACTGAAAAACAAGAAAGAGAAGATGAAATTTGGGAGAAAGAAGCAAGAAAGGCGTAAATGTATAAGGGAGCTAGATAATGATGTCCTGTAAGATCTTGAAAAAGAATAAGAGGAAAATGGAATTGGATTCTGGGAGAAGACCCATGATGATGGTGGTACGAAGTCATAAAAAAGAAAAAGAGAGAAAACGTGTGTGAGGTGGCAAAATTCTTTTTTTTTAATTGTTTTTTGTTTTTTTTTACAGTTGGCATTTAAAAAATACAATACAAATGACACGTCAGCTGCCGGGCAAGTCTTTAGCTGTCCGATGGCTTGATTTGAAAAACGGATTAAAGGTCGAGTATTTATTTGTAAATATTGAAAAGTTTGGATTAATTTGAAATTCGTGAAAAGGTTGGAACTTTTGGAAAAAGTTAAAAATTAATCTTAGTATGAAAAAAATATACAATTATTAAAAATCACGTATACAAAATAGAATAAAAAATTAAAAATAAAATAACATGTATACAAAATAAAATAAAAAATTATATGCATATCAATTCTATTAATAGTATTAACTACGGTGAAAGGAAGAAAAAGTAAAAAGTCTTAAAGGTAAGACTTTTTTCATAATATTTTCTTAAAATTATAGTAGTAAATTTTTTTTCTTTTAAAAGAAAGAAGTTAAAATCCAAGGTTATAAGTGTAAATTCATAACTTCTTGTATTCTCTTTCGATCGTTTAAACGTCTCCGTCTACCATATCCGTGGTGTTCTTCACCAACTTCAAATTCTTCTGCATTTCTTTGTTTCCATTGCGTTGCAGTTCAACAATCATTCGGTTTTCTTCTTCATCCCCCTCTTCTTGTTCTTGATTTTTCTCTGAGCTATGCTGTCGTGATTTCCATTTGAAACCCTAATTTAAGCAAAGGTTGTTGGATTCGATTTGCACAAATCGCGCGTATATAAACGAACAATGGTTGGAGCTTCTCTTGCGGGTTTGCAAGATCATGTGAAGTTAGCGAGGGAGTACGCAGTGGAGGGACTTTACGACACTTCCGTTATCTTCTTCGATGGTGCCATCGCTCAGATCAACAAGTAATTATTTTTCTTCTTAATGTTTTGTCAATTTGTTTCTTTCGCACTTATGCTGTGTATTTCTTGAGAGTATAGGCTTATCGGGTCCTTTAATTTTGTTCGGATCTTCATTTAGAACTGTTTCAGTGTTTATATATTTCATAATTGGATGAAAAAATGAATGTGTGAGAACTTAGGAAGAGCGAATTTTAGATGGTATGTTCTGTGTTGATCTTAGAGGATTGTCTTACTGAAATTCTATGTACCTGTCTTGAAGGCATCTAAATACTGTTGATGACCCCTTGCTTCGTACCAAATGGATGAATGTAAAGAAAGCAATTTCAGAAGAAACAGAGGTTGTAAAGCAGTTGGATTCAGAGAAAAGGTCGTTTAAGGAGGTGCCTCTTGGTAGAAGGCCTAATTCTCCTCCTATTTCAACCAAATCATCGTTCGTGTTTCAGCCATTGGATGAATACCCAACTTCTTCTAATGCTTCTATGGACGACCCTGATGTGTGGAGGCCTCCTAGTCGGGATCCTACGGGTAGGAGACCTACAAGAAGCAGTCAAGTGGGCATGAGGAAGTCACCACAAGATGGAGCTTGGGCGCGGGGGGCTTCTACAAGACCTAATGCACGTGGTGGAAAGGCAGGTGGCTCTACTAAGGCCAATACTGGAGTTCGAGCATCCACTACTGGAAAGAAAGGCTCAGTGAAGACCACGACTGGGAAAACAGACTCTGTAGTAAGTTGTGATGCTAGAAGTTGTAATTGTTATTTCTGGTCACTGTTGCTTGTTATACTCATGAACTTTGACGCGCGCACGCACGCGCACACACACATATATAAATGGTAATTTGCCTGAATATGCTAAATTCTTTAACTGAGCATCTATTACAATGCAGGAGATAATTATGTTGCTTTTGCTTTTAACTAATTTGAGAATTATGTAGGTACTACTATATGACACGTGTGTGTTTTGTTGTTGGATAGAAAATGAAATATTCCATTGGTCAAGTCACAATGTCATGGATTTTCTTCCAATAAAATTTCAAGTTTCTTAGTGACTTAGTCACGTTCTATAGTTTTTTTTTTTCTTTGCAATTGCATTAAGGAGAATTCTTAGATGTCATGGGAAAGCGAGAGATATAAAGCATAACTTAAATCTTTACTTCAAACTCTGGATTGCTGTATAGTTTATCTGAGGAATATCATTTTGTCTCTTGTAATACATAGTTTTTTTGTAGCCATTTGACTGATATAATATTCCAATTCTCTTGGATTTCTCTGCTTTGGATATTTTATTGCTGCTCTGTCAAATTTCTTCTAAGCTTTTGCAGAATGCATATGCTCCTTTCTTTTCCCCTCCTGACATTTTTACTGGACTTTGGCTGTTAGGGTTGCTGCATTCTTCCTTGGTTTATGGGTTTTCTTTTATTTCCTGAATACCTTGATTGAACTGAATGTGCATTTTAAGTTCACTTATATTCAACATCCGTAACAATGCTTAATATAATTCTGGAGAAGGTTTGCTCCTTATGGAAAATAGGAGTTTAAAGCTTTTTAATTCATCTACTTGTAGGGGCGTCGTATATCTAGTTCATAATTAGTTTTCTTTCGAGGATTTGGAGCTTGAAGTGCTTTAACTCTTCTTTTACATAGGACTTCATGAATTACTAATAATTTTTTTATGTAATTTACAGAATGGCGATGCTGAGGAAGGAAAACCCAAAAAAGTGCAATATGAAGGACCTGATGCTGACTTGGCAGCAATGCTTGAAAGAGACGTTTTGGACTCCAGTCCTGGTGTTAGGTGGGAAGATGTAGCTGGCCTAAGCGAAGCAAAAAGACTTCTAGAGGAAGCTGTGGTTCTTCCGCTGTGGATGCCTGAATATTTCCAGGTATGAGATTTTGGTTGAAGATGATGGTTTTGCACACTTTAATAAAATATTTGAGATGTTCTCGATTCTTGATTGACAAAAAAGTTCAATTTTTAATGTGACTTAAAGTTGATCTTTTTAGTAATCTTTTCCTGGTTGTGGTCAGTAATTTCATCTTTTGGCACAGGCAGTATTCTCTTGTACTCTTCAAATATGGAGTGGAATTTAATTTTCTAGTCTTGAAATGATACAGCAGACTTGTTTTAAGAAACTGTGTGCTTTTAATTTCACGATTTTAAATGCATGTCCTTGCAGGGAATTCGGAGGCCGTGGAAAGGTGTTCTAATGTTTGGCCCTCCAGGTACCGGAAAGACCCTGCTTGCAAAAGCCGTTGCAACTGAGTGTGGAACAACCTTTTTTAATGTTTCTTCTGCAACCTTGGCTTCAAAATGGCGTGGAGAAAGTGAAAGAATGGTTCGATGCTTATTCGATCTTGCCCGAGCTCATGCTCCCAGTACAATATTCATAGATGAGATTGATTCTCTTTGCAATGCGCGTGGGTAAGAAATAATAACTTCTGTGCTTGTCTTTTGCCAAGTGACATTTAATGGCATGTTGAATTTATTAATCAATTATTTTGTTATCATTTCGAAGTTGGTGATATGAATTCATGTCATATATTTGCAAACACTTGCGCCGTGTTTGTTTAATCCACCCAGACAACTTTCATAACGCCTGAGTTTTCGGTATTAATTCCTCATTTAATCAGACAATCTTGAAGGGTTTAAAACAAGATAGCTCTCACCAAGCACCAATTTTATTGCACCTAATAATTTTATCATTTCACTTTCAATATTGTCATAAATATATAATTTTTTCTATTTGCATATTATACAACATACTTGGACGAAAAAACCTTATATAACACCACTTACAGACAGAAAAGCATACAGGGCATGACATCCGAATTAGAAATGTCTCTGCAGATTCAAATATTTCTTGCATTCTCTTCCTTGTCTTGGAGAACACCTTCACTAACTCAATGAACACTCGTAAATAAACCAAAACATTGCATTTTTAATGACCAAGAAAAATTTATATTTTCCCCTGATTGCCTGCATCTGTACTCGCAGCATTTTCTTTAGCTCGTAATAGGGTCAGTTATGAATTCCCTATTGTATGGTTCTATAGTTAATTCGCTAATTCTGTCCTTGATTGATGGATCTCATTTCCATTTCTTTAGGGCTTCTGGAGAACATGAATCATCCAGAAGAGTGAAGTCTGAACTTCTAGTCCAGGTTGATGGTGTCAATGCTTCTTCTACTAATGAAGATGGTACACGCAAGATTGTGATGGTTTTAGCCGCTACTAATTTTCCTTGGGACATAGATGAGGCATTGAGGTTGATTCTTATTCTGTTTATTTACTGCGAGTGTTGTTATCTTTGTTCTAATTCTAACTTAGATGTTCCTTTGATCTGACTCATGATGAATGCAGGAGGCGATTAGAGAAAAGAATATACATCCCTTTACCAAATTTTGAGAGTCGTAAGGAGCTCATACGCATAAATGTGAAAACTGTGGAGGTAACTAACACCTTTATGCTCTTTTGGCGTGTGGTTGTTCATGTAGCAATCAGTTTATACTAGGGAGCAATATCACTTCTGCTGCTATATTCCTGATTTTATTCAATTCCTACTCTATGCTAAAGTTTAATTTTTAAGGCAGTATTTATTCATATTGAATGTATTACTTTTTTATATTCAGTTTTCCATAAAAAAAATAATAGGAATTCGTTAACAAACTGTATAATTTTTTATTCATTAGTGTGTGTTTTTAAATGCTATCATATCGCATATGTCCCATTTTGTTTTTCGAATTTTTGATGTTGTGATCCCCAATTTAGCAGTTGGAATGGTTCCACGTTTCCATTAATTTTGTGCTTATCTTTGCATGCAATCAGGTGGCACCAGATGTAGACATTGAAGAAGTTGCTCGTAAAACAGAGGGATACAGTGGAGACGATCTAACGAACGTCTGCCGTGATGCTTCTTTGAACGGCATGAGGCGCAAGATAGCAGGAAAGACACGTGACGAGATCAAGAACATGTCCAAGGATGAGATCTCGAATGATCCCATTGCAATGTGCGACTTTTTGGAAGCCATCGCCAAGGTACAGCCCAGTGTTTCGGCTGCTGATATCGAGAAGCACGAGAAGTGGTTCTCAGAATTCGGATCTGCGTAGCACCATCTTATCTGCACTTGCTGGACATCCCTCTTTGTGCCTTTGGTCGAAGCATCTGATCTTCGTTTTTCCTCACTTCAGTAGTTACAATATTGGCTTATTCGATTGTTGCTGTATGAGTCGAAGGGTCTCCCATTTGTTGTGTTAATTTGTATTAATAACAGATCACTGTTTATCTAATCCAGATTCATCAGTTAATGGGGTTTGTCTCTGTTTTGTTAATGCATGTGAAATGAATGTAACACCATAAACTAGTGGATTAATTTAATTCCTTCAAAATTTAGTATTTTTTTTGGAAAATTTTATTCTATTAAGAATCATTAAACAGGAAATATTAGTTGAAAAGGTTTGCGACTATTGTGTAATAGAAAATTAATACAAATAGACATTCTATAATAATTTCCATTTTAAATTACGGAAACAGATATAGCCCATTGGGCTAACATCCATGCAAAAAGTCAATAAAATTCTGGCTGTATACCCTTTTAAAGAAAATCAGCCCAAAGTCAAGTTCATCAAAATTTTAAACAATTAATTCATCCCAAATATTGAATATGATTCATGATTAATTGTTGAACATTAAAAAGCCAAAGAACCAAATTAAAGGAAACATTGATGAGTAGTGATCAAAGGGCAGAATCAGAAACTTACTAGATTAGTTATGTTACATTACATCAAAAATTAATTTAGGTATGTACTATATTTGTTGCTTTAGCTTTTATCTAGGATAGTTCAAAATGATCACGAGACTCTTATTTCAGAAAAAACATTGAAATGGGCTCCCACTTAAGAATAGTTTTTTTTTTTTTTAAAAAATTATTTATATATTTTTTAATAATAATAATAATTAAAAAAAAAGAAAAAAAAGAAGCCATTTACTTTTATCTGTCTGCCCCCAAAACGATAATACAATATTTCTCATCTTTTTTTGTCTCCATACTAGGTGTTTCAATGAAAATATTCTTTTAATTATTTTATTTAGTTTTATCTTTTGTGAGTTTGGAGTATACGATGAAGATTGATCAAGAAATAGTAGTGCATAATTGAAGGAATTTTTTTTTTGGGCTGTAATGATTAATGTTCATATGCCCTACTGCATTTTGATCTGATCTTTTATTTAAAATCAGCTTGCGTAGATTATTCTGGTTACTTTACTTCCCATCATTTTTTATTTAGATTATGTGTGAATAAGTTATGAGATTGATAGATATCCAAATTAATTGGATTATATACTTGTTAAAATACTCATTGATTGATTTTTTTTTTCGCAAATTCAAATTATGATATTTATCTGTATACAGGAGTACGCACTATATCACTCATCATAGTTAAAAATAAATAAATAAATAAAAACATAATATTACTAAGCACTAAACAACTATCATATTTATTTTAACATGCGTCACAAACGTTACCATATAACCACCGCTAGAGATTTTGTCTTATATAAATGGAATTAATTTCATAATTAAAATAAATTCAACTCTTTTACATAAATTCTTGGTGTAAAGCTAGCTAGCATTGATTTCCAAATATCTCAACCATATCCAATCCAACTTTATCTTTGTATCCCGACAATCAACATGAATTTGTTGGATATAGCTTCTTTCTTGAGTGAGTTAATTAAATATTGAAATTTTATTAAATAAGCAACAATAATATTAAAAAAAAATCAAGAACCTTCTATACTGACTTGTAATCAACTACTGCTATGAAATCATTTCATTGAATATATTTTCAACACAAAATTAATATAAAATATTTTGTGATAGAATTAGATAATATTAGTACTATATAAAGAGTGCTAGATGCTTGTAATAATAAATTATAATAATTATTTGTTTACGAATAATTAATAAATTTCTAGTTTCTAGCAACGTACTTAAAACATAAAATTAATATAAAATATTTTGTGATAGAATTAGATAATATTAGTACTATATAAAGAGTGCTAGATGCTTGTAATAATAAATTATAATAATAATTTGTTTACGAATAATTAATAAATTTCTAGTTTCTAGCAACGTACTTAAAATGCATAAAATATACTACCTAAATTATGAAGTATTAGTATTAATTTATTGGTCATTTTCATGGTTGTCAATTTCGGAATAATGGAACTAATTTTATGCTATATATCGTGTACGAACTTGATTAGTTTATTGAGTTGGACCAATTATTTAAATTTCTTTTTTAAACTTTATGCGTATAAACAGTAACACTATATATGAGAAATTAAGAGTTGTTTGTTTGAGACGTTTCATGATGATTTTCCTAATGCGGATAAAAGTTGTGAAGTAATTTTTATAGTAAAAAGTGAAACTAATTAATTAATGAAAAAGGATAACGGGTGCTATGTAAGAACTATTTTATGAGAAAAAAAAAAGATAATAGTTTTAATAAAAAAATTTATTTAATTAAGAAAGCGTGAAATGATATTGTGCAGTGTCATACAAGTGTACGTGTTGCATATACTTATTTGATTATGTTATCGAAATATTACACTACAAAAAAAATTATTTTTTAACAACGGAATTTACTAACGGAATTCAATCAGTTGGTAATTAGTAACGGATTGACAACAAAAATGACATTTTTCTTTTAGCAATGGAATGACAAGGGATTTATTTTATATTTTAGCAACGTAATTCATTCCGTTGGTAATCACCAACGGATTAGTAAGAGAATCATTATATAAATTACCAACATAATTATTAGCAACGGATTACCAACGGAATTCTTTACCAACGGAATTGAATTTTCGTCGCTAAAAATATACTAACCATCACTTTACCGACGGAAATTTACCAACGGAATCCGTTACTAATCCGTTGGTAAACCAATTTAATAATGGAATTAAAGCTTTTACTAACGGAAAATTCCGTTGGTAAAAAAAACTATTTTTTTTAGTGTTATATGTACGTATGTTAAATTACTATTTTAATTATTTTATAGTATCAATACTTTATTGTAATATATTCAATGAACTGATCATGTAATAATCAAGTGCTACATTCACCGTTTTTTTAATGATGTAGTTTAGAGTTTATTAATTAATTTATTTTATACAGTACAATATTGTTTTATTTATTTTAAATAGATCTATTTATTTAAAATAAATGAGTCAATTTCGAATGCATAAAAGTACTGCATTACTATTTTTTATTATCCAAATTAATTAAATGGATCATAGAATACCCACTCATACTTTATGTGGCTTTGAACTTTTAAAAGATGGCGAAAGTTAAACTTAAAAAATGATATTTAATTGACTTTAATATATGACTGTAGAAATTGAAGAAGTAAAACTGGATGTAGTGATAAATATAGAAACCAATGATTAGAATGATTAATTAAAATCATGGAGTTTGGTGTTGTTCTCCATATTAGTGGCAGAGTTGTGTAATAAATTAAACAAGTCAAAAGTTTGTTTAATTGTACTAATTGGTCGTATTATCTAATTATTACTTTTTTTAATTCTTTCTCTAAAATCTTTTCTGGGATCTGCCGACATCCATTGACTAATACTACTGATTATATAGTCAGCCCGTATATACCAATTCTAATACTCCTAATAAATTACTCCATTTTTTAATATAGGAAATAGATGGATATTACTGTGTTTAAAATCATATACAGTCAGTTTATTTTATTTAAAATTGTTCTAAAAAACTTAATTTTTTCCCTCATAGCTTTTAATTAATTCTCACAAAAATTATTATTTTTACTTAAAATGTTCATTTTTTTAATTTAATAGGATAACATTGAATCGATGTTTTTTACAAAGTTATGAGACGGGATTAATAAATAAATATTATTTTGGAACGAAACAAAACTGAAACTGAAGGCTTGAGACGAAAATATATGTCTTAACCATTTTTGAACTTTTTCAAATAAAGTAAAAAATACGAAACTGTTTATATTTTATAAACTTAATATAATACACTTAATTTTAATTGGATTTGAACTCCTCTTTATAATCAATTAGTTAGCATATTTCAATTGATCTTACAAGAGTTTATATTTCAAATATGATTTTCTCATTTGATACAAATTATTCTCCATTCAGTGGGAAAAAAGCAAATTAATTAGTGGGTAATTAATGAGAATTTAATTAGCTAGAGTGGAATTATAATTCATTGACGATCATGAAAAATAATGGAAAAAAAAATTGAAACAGAATTATACAAACAAAATTGGATCTTTTAACTTTGTTCTTTCTTATAGGTTAGGTTATAAGTTGTATTTTAGTGGAAATTATATTTTCTAATATACATATATTAATTAAAATAACATGTATAAACTCATTTGCATGTGATGTACGTACGTACTTTAAACTTGAATTGACAATGGTGGTTCCACTTGGGACAGAAAGTAATTCAACGCAGGCATCTTCCAATTTTTTGGGTATTAAAAATCATTATTATTATCTTTGATAAAAAAAAAAAAGTTGAATTATAGTGAAAAGTTCCAAATTTAGATAATTTTTGGGGCCCTTCCACACTTCACCTGAAATAACGGTCAAATTAGGGCATAATGTTTCACTATTATTACAACAGACTTTGATAATTTATGGACTATATCATGATTTAATTGAGTTATGTTTGTAATGTTTAAATAGGGGTAGGGGTGGGGGTGGGGGTGGGGGTGGGGGTTAAACTAATTAGTGACATGGCAACACTCAGTCTAAAACCGTTTTGCGAGAAAAGTTTTGTGAGACGAATAAAAAATAATAATTTTTTAATGAAAAATAATAGTTATATAATACATTATTATGAACAATTTGTAATATATAAATAAAAAATTATAACATTTGAAATGATTAGTCATTGTATTTATTAATAAAAAAAAATTATTTAATGAAACTTAAAACAGCCTCACCTAAAACTATCTCATAAAGTATTGCTCTCTAATGAATTTTATCAAATATATTAGTGGTAATTAATATCTTGAATCTAAACTATGGTCATGATCAATGAAACTAAATTAAAACTTCATTAACTTAAAAAAAAAAGAGAAAAAAAAGAGAAGCGTTTCTATTAATGGTTGCGAGTGTATATTGATAAAAATATTTGTGATAAATTAATAAAAAAATAATTAAAAAGAAAAAGAAAGAAAAAATAAAACATGTTATAAGCACGTGATGGGCATATGCATGTAGAATGATATATGTGTCCATGTGTATGTGTCCTTTAGAGCACATGCCCATGCATGGCATGTCCATTTGACATGTTAAAATGAGATGGTTTTCTTTGTTCCTATTCTATAGTGGTCACCATGATCACAACATACAAAAAATAAAGTGGATATAAACAAGAAAATAAGATCAATGATGAATAAAATTAAATAAGTCTTCTTTTTTGTTGCAATCTTATCTCGTGTGTGTGTGGAGATAACTAGAAGAGGCAATTATAGGTAGTGGTAATTGGATCAAAATCAGGACACAAATTTATGTGAAGGATACACTAATCAATTACTTGATGACTAGGGTTCCCTCTTCCCACTACTTCTATATATGGGACAAACCCCACAAATCTAACCAAACCTAAACTCACTTTGATATATATCCATTGACATGGAGGGCTAAATATATGGTTATAACTCTGGAATATCAATTGGTACCTTAAATAATACTCCTAATAATACTCCTTCCATGCCTACGTAAGAGTTAGGGAGGGACATTTATTATTTTATATGAATTAAGGAATATTATTATTTAATATATGGTAGGTGGATATAATAATAGAGTGATGAATTTCATATTTTAATTATAAAAAACATACTCCCTCCGTCCCAAGCTAAGAGAGACATAAGGTCTCTGGCTCTCATTACCTGGGACGGAGGGAGTATACAATAGTAATGTATAAGAATTGGGAAAACATCAAAATTGCTTATCACTTTTTATATGAATTAAGTATTGTTGCAAAAAGCGCCCAAAAAATCCTACTTTTAGTCAAAAATTGGGTGTATTTTGCAACATTACTTAAAGGTGGTAATTTTTTTTTGCAATTTCTCAAAAGTGGAATTAATTTGCAATAGGAGTAAATTTTTTTTTTTTTTTGCAATTAACCCTTTATGTTTTGAGTAATCCAAATTCAATTTCCAAGTTTGCTAAATTCGCAATTTTTAATCTTATAGTGTCCGATTTTAATAATTTTTATCCAAATTTAGTCCTTTTAATAAAATTTAGTTCAATATTTTTGTCCAAATTTAGTCATTTATGTTAGAATTTTTAGATTTAGTCATTTGTGTTAGAAATTTGTCCAATTTTGGTCCAAAACTATAGGACTGAATTTGATAAAATGATTAAATTTGAACAAAAGAGACCAAAATCAGACACTAGAAGATCAAAATTGTAAATTTAGCAAACTTGTAGACTGAATTTGAATTACGCCAAACATAATAGGAGCAATTATAATATTTTCTCTATTAGAATTTATAGGCTTTGTTAGCCAATGTTCTGTTAGTTTTGTTAATAAAATAAGAGAATATAAAAAAGCTGTACAATACTCCCTCCATCCGGTTGAACGAGTCTCTTGCTAAATGACCACCTCATTTAAAAGACTAACACGCCTCCTCACATGTAGGTGGGGAATTTTTGCCTCAAGTCTGCGAGGTTTGAACCATGTACCTTTGTTAATCATGTTAAATGACCACCTCATCTAAAAGTTTAGGCTGATAGAGAGGAAAATCTTTAATAATTAATCAAGTCACTTTAACATCTCTTTTGTTTTTTGCAGGTAGATTAAGGAATATTATTATTTAATGTGTAGTGGATTGTTGTATTAGTGGGTGTGTGAGTTCTATATTTTAATTGTATTAGTGGATGTGTGTAAATTTTATATGTATAAAAAAGAAAAAGAGATTCTTTGAAGCGGACACCCAAAATAAAATAAATGAACTCTTTCAAGCAAACGCCGAACGAAATGAATATTTATTAAGAAACATTTATAAACTATTGTATAAAAATTAATAAGTACATGCTACACACGTACACTAATAACATCAACTCAAAATAATTTGACTTGGGAATTATAAAAGAATTATGTAAAAAAAATAATTATAAAAAATAAGTGGATATTGATATAGAAAAAAAATAAAAATAAAATTAACATAAAAACAAAAACAAATGATACATAAACCCCTAAAACGAAACAATATAAGTAAAATACATTTTCATTAAATTAAAATTCATTTATCCTATTTGAACGGACATTAAATTAACTAAATTAATTTATCCTATTCGAACGGAATCTTTACCCCCTCGATCCTATCGCCATTCAGTCAACATTAATTGTCGTGTTGGCTTGTTTAAAAAATTCATAGATTCAGTAATCTTAATAACTGTCATGATTTCAATAATCGTTTAAGCTGTTAATTTGGAAATTACAGTGGAGATGTTGTTAACAAAATTTCCATTTTGATAGTTGAATGAAAATTTAATGAAACGATTATGTTCCTTTCCCGTTTAAACTACATCACTTCTAAATCACCCATCAACATATATCACTCATTGTTTTATATTTTCTCTTTTGTTAGAATTTAAGAATTTACAATATTCTTTTATTCATGGTGTTTTTAAACTGCTATCTTTTTTAAAAAATGATGACATGACATTAAAAAAAATTAAAATTGATATCATAAAGGTTATTAAACTAAAAAAAATAAATATCACCTATTAAAATTAAATTTAAGAAAAAGTTATAAACTTAAATTGTCATTAATGTTAGTGGTTGAGATAATAGGATTAAATGTCTGATCCTAGATTGGAGAGAAGTTACATCGTATTCCAAAAGACAAGACCAAAATGGTCATTTTAATCGCGAGTGGAGAAGGAGAGTATGAACGTTTTCGTTTAAACTACATCACCCCTAAATCACCTATCAACATATATCATTCATTATTTTATATTTTCTCTTTTGTTAGAATTTAAGAATTTACAATATTCTTTTATTTATGGTGTTTTTGTTTAAATTTTTGGGCGTTAAATAATGAATGTGGAATCCAAATTAAATTGCTATGTTTTTTCAAAAATGATGACATGACATAAAAAAACTAAAATTGATATCATAAAAGGTTATTAAACTAAAAAAATAAATATCACCCATTAAAATTAAATTTAAGAAAAAGTTATTAACTTAAATTGTCATTAATGTTAGCCGTTGAGATAATAGAATTAAATATGTTGTTAATGTATTCAGTAATGTCTAATCCTAAATTAAAGAGAAGTTACGTTGTATTTTAAAGGGCAGGAACAAAATGGTCATTTTAATCGCGAGTGGAGGAGGTGAGTATGAACGTTATCGTTAGTGGAGGAGGGATTAGGACCATGTAGGGAAGAGGTGAATAAGATGTTTTTCTACTTGAGGACAAGATAAAGGCACATGTACACTGGCCTCTCGTATTACACAAAATTCGTTTTAATAATTTTTCTATCATTTTTTTAAATAATATTAATAATCTTTTCATTCCTCTCTCAACTTCTTAATCTATAAATTTTCTAAAAATTTGAAAAATAAATGTAGAACCACAAATTTTGCATATCAACTTTTAATTAAATAAAAAAGAAAAACAACATGGATTTTAAATATCATATCAAAATTTCTAAGGTTGAATGTTCTCACCAATTTTTTTGTGTTTTATTGTATAAAATTTGCACATATTTACATAAATAACATCTTTAATTTCTTGTCACCTTTCATCCCACCCCCAGTACCCCACCCCACCCCACCCCACCCCTAAAATCTACTCCACTAACCGAAAAGCAAAACCAATCAAAGTTTACCGCTTCACACAGACACACACTAAATCCATACCCTAATGAGTAGTCACCATCCCCTCCATTTCTATATAAATGCAATAGGCACTCTCTCCCTTTCCTACAACACAATTCTCTTCGATCCCACCTACAATTAAACCTTAGCCCTACTTCTCCATCTTTACTTGTACGAGGTGTCCAAAATTCTTCCAACACAAACTATCATCATGCCTTCAAGAACACTCTCTGATGCGTTCTTAGGCCAACCCGTCAATCTTCACCACAAGTTCATGGATCTCAACTCCTTCAAAGAGTTGCCGGAAACTCATGCATGGTCGTCATCCAACGAAGAAGACAACAACAACAACAACGAAAACGATGCACCCATCCCTGTCATCGACTTGAAGGACCCAAACGCAGCTGAACTCATAGGTCATGCATGCAGGACTTGGGGACTGTTTCAGGTAATCAATCATGATATTCCTAAGAGTTTGCTTGATGAGATTGTTGTCGAGGAAAGTAGGCTGTTCTCTCTCCCCATGCACCAGAAGCTCAGGGCGGCCCGGCCCGCTGACGGCGTGTCGGGCTATGGTGTTGCCCGTATTGCTTCTTTCTTTCAGAAACACATGTGGTCCGAAGGGTTCACCATAGCCGATTCACCGGAAGAACACGCGCGCAAACTTTGGCCCAGTGATTACCACAAATTCTGGTCTGTATATCATCCTCTGCTGTAATATTTAATTTAAGTAATTTTTTGTTTTTTGTATTAATTCTATTCTATTGCGTACTGTTAACTTCCTGCAGTGAAACAATCGACGAGTACAAAACGGCGGTGAACAAACTAGCGGAAAGGCTGATGTGGCTGATGCTGGGGCCGTTAAACATAACGGAGGACGACGTTAAGTGGGCCACACCAGGGTGCGCAGCGCTGCAACTGAACTCATACCCGGCATGCCCGGATCCGGGTCGGGCGATGGGTCTAGCTGCCCACACGGACTCCACTATCCTAACGGTGCTCCACCAGAGCAACATCAGCGGGCTGCAGGTGCTCCGGGAGGGGGCGTCGCGGTGGATCACGGTGCCGCCCCTCCCGGGTGCCCTGGTGGTGCACGTGGGAGACCTAATGCACATCCTGTCGAACGGGTTGTACCCGAGCGCGCTGCATCGGGCCGTGGTGAACCGAACCCGACACCGGATGTCCGTGGCGTACCTATATGGGCCCCCAACGGATGTGAAAATCGGCCCACTTCCAAAACTGGTAGACCCACATCACCCCCCTCTGTATCGCCCAATAACATGGAGTGAGTATCTTAGCACTAAGGCCAAGCATTTCGACAAAGCACTCGCATCAGTACGGCTGTGTGCTCCTAGAAATGGATTTGTCGATACCAACGATCAAAATCGAGTACAAGTTGGTTAACTACCTTTTATCGTGTGGCCTAGAAGATAGATACACGAAAATGGCAACGACGATCTCACGTGATGTCTACCTAGCTAGTTCTAGTACTGTGTTTTTTTTCCCTTTAGTACTTCGTTTGATTCTAAGTAGGAATGCATGTTTGAGGTTTTTCATGTATTATTAGGTTTTTTTAAATCAATACGATCTTTAATTTTTTTAGTTTAGAGCAATATAATTAAAAATATCTTGACTTACTTGAATTGGGAAAGACATAATCTTGCAATAAATTTCAATTAATGCTAGAGTGTTTCATAAGAAAAAAATAAGACAAGGATAGAATTCAGAGGATGGGTTCATTTAATTCTTCCGTGTGGTTGCAAAATTTAAATGATTTTAAATGATTACTTTTTTTTTTAATTGAGATGACGATTAATTATAGTGAAATGGATGGGTTAGTATTAAAATAAAATTTAAGACCGTAATTATGCAAATCTGGAATATTCAGAAACGAGGAATATTATTTAGTATAGAGTTTTTGTCGGGAGAAATAATGGATAAGGGAAATTAATTAATTAAATATTCAGAACATAGTAGAAGAGAACACTGTCAAGTCATGTTTTTTGTTTATCGCAGTGCATAGGTTGCAAAAAAAAAAAAAAAAAAGGTCGCATTTTCCAGAAAAAAAGAATTAAAAAAAAAGGTTATATAATTGAGTACAATAATTAGATACTAGAATAATAAATGGTTTTTTTGTTTCCTTTCTATTTTTTTTTTTTGAAGATTTAACATTTCAGTACTCAATTTTTGAATAATAATAATTAGGTGTTGCCGACTTGTGTACATTAGACATTTATGTGGTTTGAATTTGATTAATGTTAGAGTGAACCGGTGAGTAAATTAATATTAAATGGTTTTCTTTTTACGGGTTTAACTTTTTAAAGGAATCTGTCAAAAAAAAAAAAATTAAAAGAAGATTTAGATTCAAATCTCACGTTACTCATTTAAAAAATTCTTCATGAAATTGATTCAACAAAAAAATATAATGTTAAAATTGAACAAATTTACACCTATTTTCTCATTTATTAGTCACATTACACTTCTTACAATGCTAAGAATTCATAATAAGCACAAATAACCACTATATATACTTTATTTATTTCTCCATTAATATTACATGCAAAAACTTGGGTGATTCGGGCACACTGTGTGCCCATACTCTTTAATATTAAATTGTATATAATTTAATATATGAGTGCCCGGTGTGCCTTGGGGACACAAGAGACCAACTCTTACATAATTATTTATTCAAAACCAATAAAGTTAGGGTATATTTGCTTGAGATTGTAAAAATATTTTTTATAAAAATAATTATTACTTTTTATTAAAGATATTATTAATTATCACTAAAAATAACATCTTTTATTTATACTATAAATTATTTATAAAATTATTTAATGCATCACTATCACTTTTCATTAATTCGAGTATCATTTTTTTATTAAAATATTATAATTTTTTATCCATTTCACATAAACCTTCTCGTGAGACGGTCTCACCCATACCTTATTGTCTTGTTTAACCTGCAATATTAACTGAACATTCTATGAATATTAATTCTATTGGGACGGGAAAGTGTATTTATATTGAAGTTCACCATGATGGTTAATTACTTGTATTCTTAATACTTCTAATTATATTTTCTTGTGTCTACTTAAAAACTACTTAAATGTACAAGTATACATTTATAAGTTTTACTTTAAAAAAGTTAAAGAATTTATGCTATTTTCCTGAGATTATAAACATAAAATGTTTGGAAAAAAAACCCCATATGCATTAATTAAAATAAGCCAATAGAAAAGAAAATACATAGGGAATAAAAATCCAAAATGCAAATTGATGCATCACGTTGAACTAAGCAAAATGATAACAAGAAGTACAACAAATCCACCACAAAAATACTTGGAACAAGTTGAAAAGCAAGATCATCATATAAATAATTTTGTCATTTATCATTTCCACATTAATAACTCCCTCTCTCTCAAAATTTTTGGGAATTATTGTAAAGACAGGAGTGACGGTGGCCTCTTTGATGGTTGCAGAAGACTGAGTTTGAGATGTTCCTGAAACCATGTGCTATTATGCTAAGAGGAATATAATCAGTCTCACAATCATCATACATACATGTATGATATAGTATATATGATTTTTGTTTTTTAATAAAAAAATTTGGTAACAACATTTAACTTATTTGCAATTTAGTCCCAACCAACCTTTCAGATTTAGAGGGAAAAAAAAACCATTTGAAGTATGTTGTGAGTTGCACCCATCGGGCAGTAAAACCTAAATATTTAATCAGGTCACTTTAGCACATTCCTTTATGTGCAGACAAAACAATTTGGATTAAATCTAGTACGTGGAACTTTTAAATGGGTGGCGGTAATGTTTGAATATGTTTGCTTATATAAATCAAATAATTTACTCTTACAAATATTCCTATGTTTTTATAAAATGTTGGATTTAAAAGTGTGGGCTAGATTTTTTTAGCTGGAATAACTATGGATTTATAAATGTGGGCTAGATTTGGGTCACCCACATGCCCGCACGATTTTGCTCTTTGAGAGCCTCATGCTAATATGATTAAGTGTGGGCTAGACTCTCCTTAGCGGGAATGACTATAGATTTATAAGTGTGTGTTAACTTTAGACCACTCACAGGTCCGCACGGTTTTGCTCTTTGAGAGCCTCATGCTAACCTGGTTAAGCTTAAGTTTGGGGCCTGACTCTGATACTACTGTTGGGCATGATATTGTCCGCTTTGAGGCACCCTCAGGCCCGCACAATTTTGCTCTTTGGGCTCACATCAAAAAAACCTCAAATTAGAGAAAGTCTAGTCCACGCTTACAGATTGAAAGTTATTCCCACTTCTAATTGATGTGAACTTTGATTAACGCGAACAACCAACATAAATTAATATATAATATGTACGACAAATTAAGCTGCTAACTTTAATTTCCCTTTTAGTATTTTCGTCGGGCCAATTAAGGTGTTGATTATCACTAAATATTGTCATGGTTTGATTTTTTTATTTTTAATGCAATATAAACATAACATTTTGACGCCAAAAAATAAAGAAAGAAAGAACGAAATGTTTTGTCTAGTCTCGTGGAACATTAATTTAATAAAAACTTTATATATATATATATATATATATATATATATACTACGCAATTTATAGAAGATAAAAACCGCTTTTATATATAGTGCGCGCTGGTGTCACATTTCATAATGATAATCTACAAAATTCCATCAAATCTAGCCTCCTTTTTCACTCACTTGTAATTTTTTTGGAAAATTTCTTTTGACAAATTATCTTTTCCGTTCAATTACAGAAAATTTCAATGAGAAGATTATTAGATATACTATATGAATATTGGTATAAAATTTTAACTGTTCATTTTATAATTATTTGATAGAGATAAAAGATTCAGACCACTTTAATTAATTAAGGTACTGACTTTGTGCAATCAGTTAACTTTTTTTTTCAGCCAATTATGTTAATTAATAATTTTAGATTTAACACAATTTTTTCATTTAATAATGCATATAATTTACTTTATTATTCATTTATTAATAAAAAAAAACATACAACATTAATTACGAGTAAATAAAATGATAAAAAAATGGTAGTATCACTTTTCATAAACAAATTTGTACAGTAAATCTGAACATTATTATAATGATACGTTCGTATAAAGTATTTTAATTCTTTAATTTTAAAATTGAAAAAATTATATTTAAAATTCTAAAATATATAGTAGTATTTTATTTATTTATTTTATAAGTAAACCGAAATATATATGTGGGCATACATAGAGGTGCCAACATCAATCAATTATATATATAGGAAATAAATTGGAAAAACGAATTAGATATAGATTGATGCACAATTATTAGTGGTTAAAATCAAGAATTCACTCAATTAAATGTGGCGAAATTCTTCCACAATTATTGCACACTATCATCCAAAATTGTTCATGCTCCTACATGTACAACATGACAAAATACACCCACTTCTCACCCAAAAGAAAAACCTAATGAAAACGAAAAAACATTATAAAGAAGATTTCCTTGTCAACTAATTATATTAAAGTTCTAAATGGACAAAATATAAAATAAAAATTTTAAAAGTGAAAAAAATATTATATAACCCGATATATAGTGTGGGGACAATTTAATATTATTCAGCTCCCCCTCTCCTATTATTATTATTATTATCATTATTATTATTATTATCATCATCGGTAAAAAAATATCATTTACATGAGATATAAGAAATATAAAAAATTTATAAGTTTTATAAATTTACAACAATTAACATCTTGATGCCACTTTTGTATTAACTAGCCCATCACAAGAAAAAAATTTAAGCATTCTATTTTACTTATATAAAACCATGATTCTTTAGTTCTTTACTAAGTATTTATGAACGTTGTAAAAAGTATGATGCTGGTTTGTTGATCAATTATGTGGAAGTCTTAACAACGAATAGCAAACACACTACACTTGATGCGAGAAAGCACATTTGAAGAAGAAATGGCGAGTGTATTAATTCTTCAGACCACAAGTAAGATCATCACCATCTCCGAAGACATTCCTCTTCATCAAATTAATTCGAGTAGGTATTCTTTCTCTCAAGATTTTCCAAGATAAAACTAAAATGTTGGATAGGACCAACGGATTCTAGATTTTAGAAAAGGCTAAGACAAGTTCTCTCTCTAAATTTGAGTTTACCAGGGTGGATAGTGATTGGACATCATAAGCACTCTTGCTTGAATATAAAAAAATTCTAGTGGGTATGATAAAATTTCACTAGGTTAAAATAATTTATCACTAAGCATCAATACTCCATTGTCATAATATCGAACTAGTTGCACCGAACGAACTGTAATATGTGTAATTAACGTGCACAAATTTAGAAATCGAGGTCCCCCGACCCCTAGCTATCATGTGGCTCTGTGAAGGAAAAAAGAAAAAGAAAAATGTATAAAATGGAGTGGTATATATCTTAGAAGAATTCAAATGAGAATGATGATGAGTGCATAATAAGAGAAATGTTGTAATAAGTCCAAATAAGATTGTGTGCCACTGTCCTTCAACTTGCACCATCTTTTATGACAGCAAACTCTATTGGATTCTTTTATATTGGGACATGATTTGTTGTTTCTATAATTCCTTTTCTTGTTTATAGGAGAGATAAAAATCTTAATTAAAAGATCTATCTCCAACTATATAAAGTATGATATAAAGTATGATATATATTATCTGATGATCCTCAATTTAAATCTCACAAAACATGGAACACAAAATGGCCTATGATTAATTTCCACCACAAGATGTAGACTTGCTCGACAAACTAAGAATGAAACATGGACCCCCTTTTAATAGACACATGTGCAGTACACGTGTCGTGCATATTGTTCCATTTTTTTGAAATATTACTATATGAAAATCTAATTTCTGTTTTGGACCATAATCGGATTGGATCATGAGCTCATAGCATCACAAAACATTTACAAAACATTTAGGATTAGGATATACGATATATTTTGATGTGACAGATATGCAAGAATGAGGAGAAAATTTATATCCTAAATCAATGTATAAATCTTGAAGACAAGAAATTAAATTTCTCCTACCTACCACGTGTCAATCACTAAGGAAATAACACATGATATTATAAGTAAATTTACATATATGTTAGTTATCAATAATACACATACATATCACATACATGCAATTATCACTATGTAAGAGAAAATAGCTAGTATTGATTATTTTTAATTTGGTCATTTAATTTTTCAAAACCTAAGTAGACGTACTTAAAATAAAAATATTTTAAAAAACTAATAACAAAGTAAATAAAAAAAGATATAAACGGAAAAATAAATTAAAACTCTAAAAAAAACTCTAACTAATATTGATCAAACTCTATCTTCTAATTTGTATAGTTGATAGTTATCACTTTTGATCATCTCAAGTTCAAAATTGGCTTGTATGTTATTAATGTACGTAATTTTGTGTATTGATCAATTAGTTTGATCAAAATGTGACATTTTACCAAATTGTTGTGTAATATCGATAAGTTCTCACTTTTATTAGTGTGTAAACATATGCTTTATCAAATATGACATGCATGCATCTAGCCAAATAACTAAATTAACTCATGATCTCCACTACATTCTTAACTATAAATATACATCATAAGTCATTTTTAAGATAATATATATTTATGACATGAGATTTAATAATAGAATGTTAACAACGAATTTATATTTTTTTAGTTTGTGGATCTTATAGTATTGATTTTGGACAAATGTTGTATAAATGTATCAAATATAGTTAGAACTTGCAAAGGCTAATTTATTTCTGGCCCAATGGGCCTGGACCTTTCTTCAACCCAATTCATTTTAATAAACAACTGACGCCTTAGTAACCCAATGCCATTATTAATATATATTCCCACGTATCAATTTAATCTCACAATTATTGTGAACACGGTTTAAGAAAAATTATTATTTTTAATCAATTTTATTGATTTTTTAAGGGTAATATAATATTTTTAAATAGTTTTATATATATCCTTTTAGGTATTATAAAGTATGTTATGTGTGTTAGGTAAAAATGATAAAATTATAATTAAATGTATTTTTAGAGATGGAGGTTGATGTGTAGTAAAATTTTACGTGGGACTGTTAAATGAAACGAGCTACTCGAAAAAGTTCGAGCTCGGCTCGACTCGTTAAAGCTTGAGCTCGGCTCGGCTCGTGATTACTCGAGCTCGAGTTCGAGCTCTCCTTATGCTTGTTTCCTTAACGAGCCGATAAGCTCGATTATTTTAATAATTATTATAATTAATAATAATATAATAAATATTAAATAAAATAATAAATATAAGATATATTTATTAAAAATCGGCTCGATAAGCTCAATAAGGCTCGATAAACTCGATTCGATTTGCTTAACGAGCGAAAACGAGCTTGAGCTTGACTCGACTCGAAAACTTCTCGAGCTCGCTCGATTCGAATAACATCTCCGCGTGGGACACATTCTATTCTAACTATGAGCACTCAATTATTTTACCCCAATTGAGAAATATCTTAAGAATAACGAAATTTTTAATGATAAAAGTAATGATTGAAAATAAAGTTTGAACTCCAACCAGACACATATTTTCTTCATTTATTTAAATATTCGTAGCCTGTTTAGTAATTAACATTCCATAGCACACCATAGCTTCTCTCTCATACCCAAGATAGATGATGTAAATTTAGGCTCCACAATAAGCCTTTAAAGCAGCTGGAGAATTCCTACCAGCTTCAGAATTGTAAAAATCAAGAAACTTGTGATGATCAAAAGGTTTGAACAACAAAGGATGCTCTTCATCCACTGTTTCATCTGGTGCCTTTATAATATACCCCTCTTTTGGAATCGAAAACAATCCAATCGAATATCTTGCTTCTTCTCCACTCATCATCACTCTATGATATGCAGAGTGTAGCCGACCGTTCGTCCACGCCTGCAAATCATTTCCGACAGAGTTAGTCTCCTATAAATCGGATTTACAGTGTAAATCCTGTGGTCTACCTTTAATTTAACCCTAGCAGTACACATGGTATAATAAGATTAAAAAGGGGACCACAGAGTTTACAAGTACTCCATTTGCTATGCTTTTCTGACATCAATATTCATTTGACTAGCGATACGTAGAAGACAGAGTGTCCTAATTAACCCATGCATGAGGAATAATTAGATTTTCTTCTCTATTACGTGTCATTCAGATAACAAATTGATAAAGACGGACGGACGTACAAGGAAAGCGTCGCCAATCATGACGACGAAAGAATCTGATGAGGGTTGGACGGCGATCCAGTTTCCATCCTTGGTTAGAACCTCCAATCCGGTGACCTCGTTCTGGTAGAGTATGGTGACGATGTTCTTGTCTGTGTGGGATGTCAGGCCAAGCTTGGCTTCGTGGCTTTGTGGACCATCGTACTTCTGAACTCGAATTAGATAATCAGTCGAATTCATGTGATCGTTCATGTACTTTTCAAGTCCAAGACTCTCTACGGTCATCATCCTTACTATCTTATCCAGTTCCTGCAGTTGCTCTGCGTAACGCTGCACACTCTTGCTGATATATATATATATATATATATATATATATAAAGTAATAAAACAACTGTTATAACGCATGACACAAAGATAATAGAAACGAGAAGAAACAAACACAAAATTTACACTTTAATGTTGAAGATACTAAAAAATACTCCCTCCGCCCATAGTTAAGTTCACCGACATTGTAGATACGGAGTTTAAGAAAAGTTGCTTTTTGACCAACTTTATTGACTTTTTAGGGGTACTGTGGTATTTTTAGGTAATAAATAAATAAATTATAAATTATGTTATGTATTTTAGGTGGGAGTGGTATTTTTGAAATTAAGATAACTTTTGGGGTTGTTGGTTAATGTGAAGTTTCCTTTTTTGGGTGGCGAACATAAGTGTGGGACGGACGAAAACGGAAAGTGTGAACATAAGTGTTGGACGGAGGGAGTATAAAAATTCATCTTTTAAGTATGATATATTTCAATTTCCAATTCTCAATTTTAGTCATTATTTATTCGATTTTGGTCCTTTTTAATCAAATTGAACAAGAAAAAGATCAAAATTGAGAAATACTAATAAAAAATGACTAAAATTGAAATTGATCATATTTAAAGGATGAATTTTGATATTTTCCCAGAGTTAAATCATCTTTCATCCCATATACTATTACAAATTTTGATATAAATTCCAAAAAAAGGAGATAATAATTTCATCAAAATTAAAGCACTTGATGATGGGATGAGACAGAAAAAATTATATTTTTTTTAGATTAAAATCGAAATTATATAGCTAGCCCATGTTCGACTTGTTAAACAACCACCTCATCTAAAAGCTTAAGCTAGTAGAGAGTTGAACCGTTTAATACTTAATCAGGTTACACTCTAATACGCCCCCTCACATGCAGGCGGGGAAATTTTGCCTCAAGCCTAGCATGTGCAATTTTCTCATAAATGGGTGACGGTGAGGTTTGAACCCTGGACCTTTGTTAACCATGAGCTCTGATACCATGTTAAACAACCACCTCATCTAAAAGCTTAAGCTAGTAGAGAGTTGAACCGTTTAATACTTAATCTGGTTACACTCTAATACGACTAATGGTAATTTTCGCTAGGTCATGGCCTTCAATATCCTTACATTATGTTAAGAGTGATTTTTTATCCACTTAAATTTTTAGACGAGGTGGTCGTTTTACATACCTGAAGGTGGGATTGCCATGTGGCCACATGAGATTGGTGAAGGCGTCGATGCTGTCGGGAGCGAGGGCATTGCGGATGCCCAAGCTTTCATAGAGTGGAACCATAACATATTGTCCGACGTATCCATGGTAGGGCGTGTTTGCTCTGTTGCGTATTTTGGTCTGCAGAGGGAGATCGAACAGCTCTTTTATGCTCTCAATAACTGATTTTCGAATATCAAGAGTGACCTCACCAAACGTGGCCTCAAAGCACCCATACTCTTCTAGGGCTTTTCGAACTTGAAGCTTCGTGGAATCCCAGTTTGGAGATTCCTTTTTCAAATTGGAGAAATCTATGAGAGGGAGGATATTTTTGGTCTTCATGGTTTTTGGAAAATATTGAAAATTAAAGAGATTAATTCTTGGTTAATTTTTTTGTGGTTCAAGTTTTTGCTCTTCTGGAGGGTTTTTATAGTTGCCAATAAATAAGTAATAGCTTTTAAAATGGGATTATGTATAATTAATTGGCCGGCTGCTTTTTAATGTGCATGTAGTGGTGGTTTATTTGAGTACTAGTCTCATTAAATATATGTCTTAATCAAAATTACTTAATTTATAAACCAAATGAGATAGCAATTTAACAATAATTTAGTGGATTTTTTTTTCGAGAATGACATCTCACCAATTGGTTCTGATAATTTCTTAATAAATATTTATAAATCAGCATAAACCAAACAGATATCAATAAAATAAAATTTCTTTCGAGAATGACATTCGACCAATTGCCTTTCTTTTCTGTATGAATAATTCCGTATGAATCAATAAACTAATATCATGCACTTAAACAATAAACAATTTTTTTTCTTTAATTATTAGAACTTTTTTCTGTATAATATTTGATTTTTTAAAAAAATGAAAAATAAAAAATTATTCCTTTTAATTAATACTATAAATTATTCATGAAAAAAATTCAACTTCATAAATATAATTTTTTATAAATCATAGAAAATACCACTTCTTCTTGATCAAATATTATTAAAAATTATCATCACTTTTTTTATTAAACTTTTAAAAAAAAATTATGAGTATAAACTTACTCTTGCACTTATTAGTTATTACGTATGACTTAGGATCTTAACTTTTTTATGTGATGTATTCAGTAATAAAAGAGATGTATATGCACATATACTAGTGTAATTAGGGGTAAGTTGAATGTAATTTTCTTTCCTTACTATTTCTATAAGATTTAATTAACCAAATTAACATCTTTAACACCATATAATATAACCCTCTCTTTTCATATATATATATATATATATATATATATATATATATATATATAAAGCAAGTTTATTAATCTCTATGCTCGAAAAGTTTTTGCATTCTTTTCAGGACGGAGAAAGTATTAATTTTAAAAATATTATTAGTCTTTTTATAATATTTATTTATTTATTTATTTAGTTTTCATAATTCGAAAATCGTAATGCCTGAAATGGAGTGGTACAATTTTTTTGCCAGATACTAAAATGATAAAATCTTATTCCCATTGCTTATTTGCTTCCTTTTGGGGCTTAGGCCGTTCTATGTTGGACTGCAAGGTTGGCGAACTTCCCGATTCAGAGGCTTATTGGGCCTTGGCTTGTAACTCGATCCGGCCCGTAAATTTTGATTAATATATCGCTCTTATTGGGCCATCTCATGTTACTGGATCTGGGCCATAAATTTGATTTGTTATTATAATTTATAGGTTCCTTACTACGTAATTATAAATATAAACACAGTTTTGAATGTCACACATATGCATGATGTGATACAAAAAAAATTATGCTTGAAATTGGAAATTTGAGCTATCCAAAATTATGTTGGTTTTTTACTCCATATTTAAGGGTGAATATAGCTTAGAACAGTTGTGTCCTTAAAACTACAAAAATCTCACCTATATTTATAGAATTCTTTTATATATTTTATTTTGTGCTCATATTTTTTATTATAAAATTTTAATACTATTCATCTCATACTCTTAAATTGAGACTCTACACATGCCTTTGCTCCGGAAAAAATAACTCTCCAAACTTTTCACATTTTCTTTATTTATTCAATAAAATCCTTCACACTTCAAAGATGATTAAAGAAGAAGTTTTCATAAACAATATGAAATAGTAAATGAGCATTTTCCAAAGGGAGTATAAATTTTGACTAAATTTGAATATTTTTTTAACATTGCATCAAATACCAACCATGTTTTAAGATTTGTAAGAAAAAGAAACACACAAAACACACCAACGTTAATTAACACAACATAATCTCCCTTTGGTTCAACTCCACAAGCCAATTCGAAGACACACAAACATGCATAATCAAAGAAAGAGGCCAAATTCCTCAAGCTTAATCCGACTCATTTGGTTGATTCGATCTTCCATTTGAGGAGTCAAATAGTTCTTCCAATCTCCCACTTCCCCTTTCCTAAAGAAAGACGTGTTTGGAATATTCAACAAAACACTTCCACTCTTATTCACCTCCAAATTCTTCATCCTCTCCAAGCTACACCTCCACACCACCTCCTCAACTTCTCCCTCGTCCCCGAACGGCCTCCCCACGAACTCCGCGATCCTCAACACGTGCCCTTTGGGATCCGCCTTCATCTCCTCATACTTCAAGAACAACACCTTGTCAGGCCTCCTACAACTCTCCATCCAATACTCCAACACGTGGTCGAAGAACGACCCGTATTGATGCACCCCGGAGAGGAAACAGTCCACGGCCTTGTCAAGAGGGTACGGGTCCTGACCCGGTTTCAAGATGGTGTTGAAAAAGTGCCACATGGATATGAGGGTGTCCTTAGGGTTTCGGGCGAGGTAAACGATTTTCGAGTCGGAGTTCTTGAGGGAGTCGGGGAGGACGGCGTAGGGGAGGTGCGTGTGGAGGAGACGGGGGACGGAGGAGTCGATGTCGGCCCGGAGGGGCTTGGTGGAGTAGAGGGAGCTCTCTATGGTGGGGAGGTGGAAATGAGGGTTGTCTAAGGTTAGGATGTCTTTGTGGGTTTGGTCTTTTTGCATGATGCATAAGGCAAGGGATTTGAGCCACGTGGTGCCTGTCTTCATGGTTGAAGCGAGGAGAACGTCGTCGTTTCGGGCGTGGAAGGTGGCCCGGAAGTTGAAGGCGGGCTTGACAAGGCCCGGCTCGAACCAAAAGCCTTCCCATTGAGTGATGTCCATGGCATCCCAGAAACGCGCTTTTGGAAGATCGTCTTGCGACTTCTCCACATTAGGGTTTGGGTTTGAGGGTAATTCATGGGGTGGAGGTGGGGATGATTGGACCTGCATTTTTTTTTTTTAATATTTCAACCTAATTGTTTTGTGATTTAGGAATGAATGGCTATGAGTTTATAGCTAGTATTCAAGATTTGAGGGTTTATTTATTATTTTTTTTTTAAAGTGAAAATGTAGTGTAAAAATATTAGGACAAGTCTTTTGTATGACTCAGTTTTCAGATGTGTATTAAAGTATGATTAACAAGTAATCTCTGTCCGCCTTTAAAGATGTCATTGCTTTTTTCACGTGGATTAAGTAGTATTATTATTTAATGTGTGGTGGGTAGTTGTATTAGTGGAAATGTGGGTCCCATTTTTAAGTTGTATTAGTGGGTGTGTGTGTGTCCATATATATAAAAAATGAAATGAGACCCTTAAGGCGGACACCCAAAATGAAAAAATAATACCCTTGAAAGCAGAGGGAGTAATAAATACTCACTCTTTCCCCGTTAACGTGGTTATTTGTTATTTGCACGGAGATTAAGGAATATATGATATTTTAATGTATAGTGAGGTGAGAGAAATAATATTTAATTTAAAGTGAGTAGTTGTATTAGTATTATGTGTGAGCCATGAAATAATTAATTATTTTGTGTGGGCCAACTTAAAAAAAATATAAATGTTAACTTGGAATAAACAAAAATAAAAATCGTAAACCTTAACGCGAAACGAAGGAGTATATTTTATCTATCTATGCCATAAATATATTTTAATAAGTTGATATATCTTACAACCATCTTATATAAACATGTCTCGTAACTAGGGATGGCAGCGGGTAGGATACCCGCATTTTTTTGGGGTACCCGAACCCGTATCCGTTAAGAATACCACTACCCGTATCCGTCTCATTACCCGTTTAAAATATTATTGAAATATCCGTATCCGTTTCGAACCCGATTGTTTCTATCCGCGGGTACCCGAACCCGTCAAATTTTTTTATAAAACTTAAAATATAAATTTCAAATCTCAAACATTTAAATAAATGTGTCTACAACATTAAACAATAATAATTAAAACATGACATAAAATCACCACACAAGTTTAAAGATCTTCAATTCAAACTTTAAATAACATACAAATAAAATAAAATGATAGGTTAGATTAATGATTTGTAAATTTATTTAAATATTGAAACATATAACAAGATATTTGTGTCTAAACGATGAACGGATATTTTTTTAATGAGGTTGAGTGTTCGAATCCTTTAAAAAATACATACATACAAACGGATATATGCGGGTACCCGCTACCCTTATCCGCTTCTTTATACGGGTTCGGGTAGCGGGTACCCGAAGGGGGTCTACCCGAACCCTACCCGAACCCTAATGGGAATTTTTATTTTTTTCCAAACCCGTCCCAAATCCGATTATAGGTACCCGAACCCGTCCCATTAGGGTTTGGTCGGGTCGGGTACCCAGAAAAACCCGCGAAACTGCCATCCCTACTCGTAACAATGCTTCCAAATATAATTAGTAAGGATTATTAAATAATTAATTAATCTTTTTATATTTAAATAAAAAACTATTTTATTTTTTGTTCTAATTAAAGACCAATATTATTTCTCATCCACATCATTTACGCACACTATACCCTATTTTATGACAATGATGATACTAGCTATTTTGTCTAAGTAATTGGTGACAGAAATAATAATTATATTTCCTATTAAAAAAAAAGAGCATTTTTTTCTTTATCGATTTCTTTTAACTATACAAATAGTACATCTGAAAACACAAGAAAAATAGTTTTATCATCAAAAAATTCAGTGTCGATTGTACATCTGATAATGATTATTATACAAGTAAAATAAAGTATACATGTTTATTAATAGTTAATATATAATTTTTAAAATGTAATAAATAATATATTAAAATATAATTCGAAATATTATAATATAATTTATTACATAAATATATTTTAATTAATAATAAATATACTTTATTTATGTATTAAGCATATTTTAAAAGTAAAAATCGACTCGTATCACCGAGAAATAGTGACACTTTGATACTAATGTAGTTATTTGCATCCCACTCCAATACAAATTAATTCCACGAAGAAAACATATTATTCCCTCTGTTCCACGATAAAATGTGTATTTTTCTTTTTGATAAATGTGACTCATACAAAATAATTAATATATCTTCATGAAATTCATATACCACAATAATATACCTACACACTTTACATTAAAATATTATTTCTCTTTCCTCAACTATCCATTAAATATTATATCCATTAATCTACGTGAAAAAAAAATACACCTCTCGTAGCGTGACGGAGATAGTAATGTGTACTAGTGGTCATACACTATTAATTCTAGCTACTCGGCTACTTCTATATTTTGCTTATGCTGTATAGATAGGTACAGACGGAAATAATAATTATATTTGTTATTAAAAAATATTTTCTTATTTTAATTGTTGCATGTCCTATTCTATATATATATATATGGCATTGAGGTTGCCTTAGTCAATAATATATATATAGTGGGCAATAAAAAAAAATGCAGTTATATCAGCAATAGCACTACTCGAACAGTTGAAAAGTTGGCTATATGCATGATTCACAATCACGCAATACATCATTCGAAAATGACATTAATATAATATACAAAAAATAAAATTAATATATATGTATTATTGATGTTAAAATTATGCTAGATTAATAAATTGGAAGTCTTTTGAGTCTTAATTGAAATTTGAACTGAATTGTAGTCATTGAAAAACATAGTCCCAGACTTAGCTTCCATTTTCCTTTCTATATTTTAAATTTATACACGCATTTGATATGTCACATTAATTATTTCCAGGCTTAAGAAGTCACGTTTCCTTATATACACATATTAATTTATTAATTAAAATCACATCTTTAACTTCATTAATACAATTCATTTTTTTGAAATCATTTTATGTATGTGAGATTATATAACTAACAAGAGAGTATTTTGTGTAAATAACTCTTCATTCATTGTTTGATTATATTAGCTTAGTTTAGTGGGCTCAATTTTGTTTTATATTGGACTGCAAGGATAAGATTCAAATTATCCTTATTTGGCTTGGGATGTAAACTTGATCAGGCCCATGAACTTCATAATTTATTTATTAAACTAGGGTTTGAAAATTTATTTTAAAATGTTTAATATTTATATTCTAATAATTTTATTTCTTATCATAAATGATTTCGAAGATCAGTTTGGATAAACACATTACAACCACCTGATTTTGTTTGTTTTGTATTTTTTTATTTTAAATCATATTTGATTTTGGACCTCGCTGGTGCATATTAGGATAGTGATGCAATTGAATAATTTGAACTAATATAAAGTTAATATAATTTTTTGAGAAACTTTCTTGTGAGACGGGTTATTTGTGAGACGGGTTGACCCATCACTAAAGTATGCTTATTGTATAGATAAAGTATGCTTATTTTTAGTTAAAATATGTTAATAATAAATTATATATAATACATTAAAATCATACTTTAATTTATAATCCAACATACTTTAGAAAACATACTTTAACAACCATTAAACATACTTTATCTATATAATAAGCATATTTTAGTGATGGGTCGGCCCGTCTCACAAATAATCCGTCATACAGGAGATTTTGTCTAATTTTTTTTTATCAAATAAAAAAATTAAAATAAATACTACATGTAATTGTGTCAAACATAATAATGCCCTAATTTAATAATTAATTAGTACAAATAAAACAAACCAACGAGTTTAATATATAAGACAGAAAAGGACTATATAACATAGTTTAAAGGGTATTAATAGTTTTCACAGAAAAATAACGACGTATATAATTAAATATTTAGGAATAGATTATCCTGTGTATCTAATATAAAAGAAAAAAGTGATACTGATTTTTTTTCTTTTTTTAAATCAGTATTTTTTTAAGTAATGTCAAAACAATTGGGCATATATGACTTTCATTCTGAAGCAATGATCGGTGAATGATAAATGCGGATCTAAAAATTTAAAATTTGGGGGTATAGTCCGTAATTATTAAAATATGAGTGTATATTGGGTGCATCTGGGTGCAAAGATGCATCCATATGTGTATGATTTTTATTCTATTTTGTATACGTATTTTGTAATAATTGTATATTTTTTTTCATACTAAATTTTTCATTAAAAAAACTAATATCCATATGTGTATAATTTTTTATTCAATAGTGTATACATGATTTTTAATAATTATATATTTTTTACACTCATTTTTTTATTAAAAAAACTATTAATTAAATTATATACATTTTTGTTCATAATTGTATATGTTTTTATTTATATTTGTATATGGGTGCACCCTATCTTAGGGTGCATCCGGGTGCACACTATAATTAGCCTTAAAATATTATTTATATATTAAAAAATTCAATATTAAAAATTATAATTACAATTTCATTTGAATTTTCTTTTATAAAGAGCCATTTAAGTCATATAATAGTAATTAAAGTGTAAATTTATAATAATATTTTAAGGGTTCAAAGTATATATATATATATATATATATATATATATATATATATATATATATATATATATGGGTAGGTATCATCAATTGAATATCATTTTTATTTTAGAATTTATCACTTTTTATCCGTAACCCCTTACGTGAGATTATCTCACACAAGTCTTTATCTAGGAGTATATATTTTTATAAGGGTAAATAGCTATTGCCCTTGTCCCACACATAATCTGCTTGAGATGGATTGATCGCTATTTTCTTTTACCCTCAAGTATAAGAGATCGATTGTAGTGCGTGTGACCAAGTGAATATCGTTCCCACGAGATAGTTATAAATTTAATAAATAATTCTATTAATGACAATTAAATTGCAAGACAAATCCGAGGGTTTTTGAAAGGATAATTAATTAACTAAAAATAGCTGAAATTAAATAATTAATTAACTAACTATAAAATAAAATAAATCACACAAGAGAAAATAATTTAAGAGTTTAAGAATGGAGAAATTGGTAATGCTCCGGCAAGCAGTTTAACTATGTGACTAATTTATCTAGACCCAAATTAATTACCTGTAGACTCTTATAAGAGGATCACTAAGCCTAGTTAAATCACATTGATCGGGTAGGATCTAACACTTATAATAAGCTGAAAATCCTAGGATCAATAAGACATTAACTCCCTCTCCCTCTCCCTCTATAGGTACTTCATGCTAAATTCGCTAAAACACTAGACTTCCCTTTCTAGGTACACAATTGTTAACCCATTTTGTCTCCTTACCAATTACCTAATAATGATATTTTACCAAGTAATTAATATTCCAAATTGATTGTCTAACATTCTTAGGTATTATAGGCCAATCCCCTAACTGTCACAGGAAACAACAATTATTATGCAGAAATTAAGAATCCTATTAACTATTAATCAATGATACCGTCAATAATAATTAAAGGAAGAGTGAGGCTTGCGTGCACCCGGGCGCACGGAACACATTCCGTGCGCCTTTAGAAATTTTGTATTATGGGTAAGGGTACATTAATTTGGTCTAAAGGGTATACACTTTAATTACTAAAAGGTACACAATTTTGTTCTAAAGGGTATACACTTTTCATTAATATTTTTTTTTCTTTAGAAAATAAAGGGTACACATTTTTATACTAAAGGGTATACAATTTAACACAAAATTCTAAAGGCGCACGGAGTGTTGTTCGTGCGCCCAGATTTTTCTTTAGAAAATAAAGGGTACACATCTGTATACTAAAAGGTATACAATTTAGCACAAATTTCTAAAGGCGCACGGAAAGTGTTCCGTGCGCCCGGGTGCACAGGAGCTTTTGCCTTAAAGGAATCAAAACCCAAAAACACAAAGTTTCAAAATATTCTCTTCAATAAGGAAATAAACAATATGCAGAATCCAAGTTTAGGGCAATCAAATCACATAGTCAAAACTGTCTAAAGCCCTAACATTACCACAAAGAAACTTAGCCCATGGATTTATGAGGGCAAATCACAAAGATGAAATTAACCCTAACCATTCTGCTAAAATAATAAAAATAAATTACTAAAAATAAAGAACCCTTTTGGAGGATTCTGTCTCTTTAATCTTTATCTCCGTTGGAATCTCCGTCTCCGATGAGTAGATGAAAGATGGATGAAGAGTGATGGTGAATAGGGCGAAGGATGAAGAGGACGTGTGTGGTCGAATGGCGTTTCTCATCTGTTCTGTACGCGCCAATGGTGATAAGCAGCAAAGCAAAAAAGATTCTCTAGTAATGGGCTGCAAGTTTATTTTAGGTCCAAATTGCTGCCATGAGTCCAAGTGGCATGTAATGAAATACTTGCGCATGAGAAATTGTTGGGGCCCACATATTGGAAGATACATCCACCATATACTACTTTTTCAAGCTCAACAACTTGGGCTGTTAATTAGTGGGCCCACCTCATAAACCATGCTTTAAAACTCCTTAAAAAAATACTCCATCCGTCCCCCAAAGTATTTCACACTTTCCTTTTTCATCCGTCCCTCAAAGTATTTCACACTTTACTTTTACTAAATTTGGTAAAAAATACATTATACTAATACTCACTTTTTACACATATCCCAATATAATACTTACTTTTTCACATCTCCCAAAAACTTTACACACTTTTTCCACATCTCTCAATAACTTTACACACCTTTTTCATTAAATCAACTAAAATATATATTCTCTTTCTTACTTTATACATAAAAATACAAAATTTTCTTAAACTCCGCGCACACCAATACGCGAAATACTTCCCGGGACGGAGGGAGTAATAATTAGCATAATGGGCCAAGATTTCGCAAATCTCGCTCATCTCGTATGCAGTGCGCAACCTCACCGTTTTGCTCATAACTTCTTCATCCGAGCTTCAATCGAGGTGTTTCTTACGGCCACGCGTTTCTCTCTTCCGTGGCTTTCCAACCATATCTCACAAGACCAGTTTTGACATCTGCACGAACACAGAAAAATTATGGAAAGTAGACGTCTGTTTTTACACAAATTTACCTTTCACCCCAACTTTGCATTTTTATCTTTTTTCCTATCAAAACACAACAAAATACCTCTCAAGCACCTTTAGTCAATAATAATTTAAGGTATTAATATTTGTGCAAATAATAGCAAATATATAATAAAAAAGGTATCAAATTAGACCCGAAAATACATGAATTTCCACTCTCATCGTGAATCCATGTCTAATTTTTATTCATCTAAGGATGTATAAGTAATTTTCGTGTTAAATCGTCTAACTATAAGTTGATTGTTCACTTTTTCATCGGTTATAATATAATTTTCATTAAAAATGTTATTATATTTTATTTATATTATACATTATTTATGAAGAGTATATGAATCCGATTTACCACGCACTTTATTTTTACAAAATTATTCTTTTGTAGTACATAGTAAAATTACTCTTTAGAAAGATAAATTATTACTCTTTTAAATTAAAAATATTACTCCTCTAATTATACTTAATAAGAATATAAAAAATCACAACATATCATTGATAATTTGGAGACGTAATATATTTTACTTAAAGAGTAATAGTCCATCTATTTACTGATTACTTTTTTATGTCATAAAAAGTAATCAGTAAATAGGGAGATGTATGATCTCAATTCATACAAGTGTTTTCCATTCATGAAATAATTCACCACAACATTATTTTTTATTAATTCAAATATTATTTTTTAGGAGGGAGTAAATATCAAAATTGATCCTGTAAGTATGACGTTTTCCAACTTTAGTCCTTTTTCTTTTGCAATTCTCAATTTTGATTCTTTTTTGTCCATTTTTAGTCCTTTTAGTTTAAATTTAGTCTTTTTTGTCCAAATTTAGTCCTTTATGTTAAAAAAGTCCAAAAATTGTCCGAAAGTGTATACATTTAGGACAAAAAGTGGACAAAAAGGATCAAATTTTGAAAAAAGGATCAAAACTGGACCAAAAGGACTAAAAATTGACAAAAAAGGACCAAAATTGAAAATTGCAAAAGAAAAAAGACTAAAGTTGGAAAACGCCATACTTACAGGACTAATTTTTATATTTACCCTTTAGGAGGATTACTACTAGGTACAAAAAAAAATTCTTAATTACTATGAGATACAAACATACAAAAATATTACTACTAACTATATAAATATATAGTGATATTCCAATATTACCTATACAATGTGCTGCACATAAATATTGTGTGCAACAAATGTGTGTACAGTAAAAAAAAGTGTGAAGCAAAAAAGTGTGGTGGTCTGGCGGAGCTCCGGCAGTAGTCCGACGACTTTTCGGCGGGCGGGCGGGAGGCGGTCCGGTAGTGCTTCGGCGGCCGGCTGGTGGTGCTCCACGCGATCAGCCAGTGGTTCGGCGATGCTCCGGCGGCGGCGGCGCACGGTCCGGTGGTGGGTAAGGGTTTAGGGTTTGTAGTTTAAAAGTGTATGAGTTTAGGGTTATATTTGATATTTTACTTTAATATTTTGTATGTGAGAGTAATTATTTTAAATCAATGTATCTCATAGTAATCAGGGGTACAAAATGTGTACCTAGTAGTAATTATTCCTATTTTTTATTAAAATAATATCAATTCATATTTTTTATAAAAGTTTTGTAAAGAGACAATGTTATACAAATGTTTACCTAAAAAGGAGAAAGAAAAGTGGTCGCTATTTGAAAGGGATGCTTTTAGCCCACACGGGAAGTTTTTCATTTTTGTGTGCCATCCTATTAGTGGTATAATTAACACATAATAAGAAAATAAAATCCAACTATACGAATGCCACTTTCTTTTTTAGAGTATAATTTTTCTTCTTTCTTATATTTCGACCATTTAATGGTGTGACATAAGAGATATTACATCAAAATGGAACATACAATCAGTATCTAAAAATGCGATTTGAATCTTCTGTTACATATCTTTTTAGGAATCGTTGAATCAATGACGCGTACGAGAAATATAAAATTTATACTCTAAGAGATAATATACATCTTAAGGGAAAAATTCAAACTTTTCTTCCCCCGCGTGTTACTCATATATTCCCTCCGTCCCACTCAAAAAGTCATTTTTTTTTGCGGCTCACCCAAAGAATCCTCCTTCATTTTTTACACATATATGAGACCCACACACACCCATTAATACAATTAAAATATAGGGTCCATCTTCCATTAATACAACTACCAACAACTACATATTAAATAATAATACTTCTTAATTCACGTGCAAAAAGTAAATGTAAGCTTTGAATGAGACGGAGGGAGTAAATTTTTTGACTTAGGTTAATATTTTCTTTTTTAAACCGTATATTTTATTTATATCCTATATATATAATTTATCCAATAATTCACGTTAAAAGATATAACACCAATATCTTACCAAGTGATAAAATAATCTAATGAAATGATTCTTTTTCAAATTAATTAATTAGTATAAGTCTTCAATATCAAAATTTTCTTGAATCCAATTACCATCGAATAGCACACACCATGACATGAAATAATTTCCATACATTCAAACACACAATGAATTGAAAATTATAGAGTACACACATACCAAATTCATATTCTAATTGAACAATCATTATTATTCCAAAAACACACACATTTTATTATTATTTTTGTTGGTTTCAGAGTCCACAATATGCTTTAATGGCAGTTTCCAATGTGGTGCCTCCTTCCTTGCAGTAATCAAGAAATTCCAAATTGTAGAAAGGTTTGAATTTCAAAGGGTTTTGATCGTCTACCAACTCCGATGGAACTTCCAGAATCTCACGAATGAAAGAGAATAATCCGATCGAATATTTCACCTTTGCTCCTCTAGCTATCACTTTGTGCAGAGGGCTGTATATTCTCCCATTGCTCCAAGCCTACATCACCCACAAATATATACATCTTACAAACTAATTAAATTACGACATCTCCTGTGTCGTTTGCGTATATATGATTGACACACAAGAGAGAGAAAAAAATTCAAACATTAAGGGGCAATTCTGAGATGGGTTTATAAGTTTATTTTAGGT
The DNA here is from genome assembly GCA_023678885.1 of Pogostemon cablin. Classification (NCBI taxonomy): domain Eukaryota; kingdom Viridiplantae; phylum Streptophyta; class Magnoliopsida; order Lamiales; family Lamiaceae; genus Pogostemon; species Pogostemon cablin. Next base: position 3,073,859 of record CM042961.1, read on the forward strand.
TATAACAGTATTTAATTATAACAGTATTTAATTTAAAAGGTTAGTTACTGATTAAAATCTAAAAGTAGAGATTGATTATAAGATTGAATCTAACGATTTACATCTTATAGGTGCACCAGTGCAGTACCCTTTATTTAGTGTTTCAAGTTATAAAATTGCGACAAATTTAGGATAATTCTAGAGTGCACCGAGTATATCGATACACCTAGAGTTTATAAGTGTAAATTAAGAGTTAGTGGGTAAGATCGTTCAGGTAGACCACTTGCACACAAGTCAAACTCACAAATTAAAATTTATATTTTTCGGAAAAAAATAATAGAAAGTTGTGATCTCACCATGAGAGGTTCTCCAACTACAATGATAAAGTTTCCACGAGATGGGTGAAAATCAATCCAATCTCCATCACGAGTTTCAATTTGTAAACCTTTGACCTCGTTGGTGCTAATCACACCCATGAAACTCTTGTCCCGATGAGGGAGGATACCCACACCCGACCCGTTCTCACCGGGCGATCGATATTTCATCAGTCGAGTCATGTAAAACCTCGACCGGATCAAAGGGTCGTAGTATTTTTCTAAATTGTAGCTGCTTGCCACCATTTTCAACACCATTTCCTCCAACTCCACCAGCAACTTACAATATGAGTCTAATGTCTCACTATAAAATTCAACGAGTCAAAAAAAAAATTACGAGAAAAAAAAAACCAATTTTAATTACTTGTGGTTGAGAAAATTACAAAATTAATTGGGAATTTTTTCAATTCAAAACCTGAAAAATAAGCAAATTATCAATTTGAGATCTAAATTATTTTTAAAATTAGGGACATAAAATATGTAAAACTATCAATTCAATGTCTAAATTTATCAAATATTATCTCTTATTTTTTCTATTCAAAACCTAAATTTAAGTCCTGAATTGATAGTTTAACATATTTTAGGGACCTAATTGATAGTGAAAATAATTCAAGTCCACCTATCATTTTTCAAATTGAAAAAACTAAGGGATATGTTGTAAACCAAACTTATTAAAATCATACTATATAATACGTCAAATAATTTTAAACTACAAACAATTGAACTAATTTGTAAAAATAAATAAATAAATAAATAAAAGGTAGTTAATTACCAGAATTTATGATGTCCTTGAGGCCACATGAGGTTGGTGAAGTCCTTCTTAACTTGGAAAGATCCATCATCTTCAATCCCAAAATATTCAAAGAGTGGCATCGTAGAGAAGGTTCCACCATACCCAAATCCTGCTAAGTCACAAGTGTGCTTGTTTTTAGTTTCCAAGGGGAGATCGAACACTTGTTCCATCATACCAAACATGCCGTTGTACAAATCCGAGCTCATCATCTCATCGCAGGTTAAAACCAGACATCCGTACGATTCCAGCGCCGCTCGGACCGACTCGGATGTCGAGTTCCATGAATCTGTGCCGGGGGTCAAGTTCTTGATTTCGTTCAAGTTTATTGTTGGAATCTTGTTGGATTGTGCACCATCGGATCCCATTGTTTGTGTTGATTGATTTTATTTTTCTTTTTTTTTTAGGGAAGGGGGGTGTTCAATTTACTGTTTTTTTGTTTGAATTAATCATGTCGTATTTATATGGGGGGAGATGTATTTATGAAATCGACAAATTGGCCGTATTATCTAGCTAGCAGTGGGTTTCTAATTAGAATGTTAAGTGGAAGTGGTGATTAATTTTTTATTTTGTAAAGGATTAATTTGAAAATATTTTTAAAAGAATATGTTGAGGTGCATGACAAAGTGTATATTCTAGTTATCTTGAATCACGATAAATCATTTTTCTCAATAGTATTCTTTATATGATTATATTGGTTCTTATTTATTTCATCCATCCGTACAAACATATACTATTAAGGTAAGTTCGTAGAGTATAAAATATAAACCATCTAAAATATAAACCATCTCGTAATTTTTTATTTTATGTAAAATAGTTTTAAAAACCTTAATTATTCTTAAATAGCTCTATAATTTTCAAAATCTCACTAAAATTGTCATTTTTACTTAAAAAAAATCAAGTTTTGCTAATTTTATGGAACTGAATTGGTTCTTTTACAAAAGTATTGAGATGAAATTGATGAAAAATACTTATTATTTTGGAACAAAATCGGAATAAAACTAAAAAATTTAAGACGAAAATTAATATCTAACTATTTTGGGATTTTTTTAAATAAAATAAAAAGATATGAGAGGGGTATATCTTAAATTCTAAATACTTGTATGCTTTCGAGCAGGAAGTTGCCATATCTCCTTCTCAACATTTCTGCATGATAGAGTATTACTCTTATTCTTATTGGTACAATATATATAAATGGTGAATCTTCATAAATCATAACAAAGGTTAATATTTAATTAATCTTTAATGACATGCTATTACAGCTCTTTTTCAAAGATTGATACTCTTGTGAAGAATTTTTTTAAGGAATAAAAGAAAACAACTCATTCAGTTACATGGAAATATGTCTCTACTCCCTCTCATGTTTAATCTAAAGCTAATTCACAATTTTTTCTATTTTACACCCCAAAATTAATTTAATAAAATCACTCAAACAATTAACTCTAAATATCTTTTATTTATAAAAATGTCGACATCACACTCAATTTTTTTTTTACCCCACCATTAGTCTTACTCAATTTTCATGCACAGGCCATAAACGTGGTGGGGTAGTTCTAAGTAGACATATTAATTTTTCAACGATATGTGAATCCAAATTATGATTTTATGTTTAATAAACCATCACACTCAATTTTTTTTTTACCCCACCATTAGTCTTACTCAATTTTCATCCACAGGCCATAAACGTGGTGGGGTAGTTCTAAGTAGACATATTAATTTTTCAACGATATGTGAATCCAAATTATGATTTTATTTTTAATAAACCCGGAGTGCATACAAAATGCACTTATTTGGTTGATTATAAATGACGTCATTCTATATAATAATTTCAAAAAAAATGTCAGCACCTGAATTTTCAATTAAATAATAATAATAATAATAATAATAAAAAAGTTGTAATTATTAAAGTCGCTATCTTATATAATTATTAAATTGTAATTGCACTAAAATGATGCTTTCACTGTTTGAATCATCATTTAGATTTTGTGACTAATGTGATTCCAATATTAATCTTATAAATAAATAAATAAATAAATAAATATATATATATATATATATTTAAAAGGAAAATCTAGAGTCAATATTTAAAAATAATCGCTCACTTCTTTTATTCGGATTTTTTGTGTCATTTGTGTCGTATTGTTGAATGGATGTCAAGTACAAGAGAGAGAAAAACTATACCATGCATGTTAGAATTTTTTCTTTTTTTACGTGTCAATCATATATATAACTTGTGGCACAAAAAATGACCTATAAAAATAGGGGAAAAATGCACTTTTGATCCCATAGAAGAAATCTGATTTCATTTTTAGTCCCTAACCTTTTTTTTTGTCCCAAATGTTGCAATTTTGGTCCCAACAGTTAAGTTTTGGATGGAAACTGTTAAATAAAATAATAATAATAATTTTTAAATTAATAATTAACCTACACTTCCTACCCATCGCCACAATTAATACTCCCTCCGTCCCGTGAAGTATTTCACGTATTGGTGTGCGCGGAGATTAAGAAAAATTTATTTTTTAATGTATAAAGTAAGAGAGAGAATATATATTTTAGTTAATTTAGTGAAAAAGGTGTGTAAAGTTGTTGAAAGATGTGAAAAAGTGAGTATTATATTGGAATGTGTGTAAAAAATGAATATTATAATAATTTATTTTTTACCAATTTTAGTAAAAGTAAAGTGTGAAATACTTTGAGGGACGGATAAAAAAGGAAAGTGTGAAATATTTTGGGGGACGGAGGGAGTAATTAACAGCCGGTCATCACCAACTTGGATCTTCACCTTGGTGTCCTTCAGAAACAATGGTCACACATATGGAGCCTTGAAAATCCCTATTATAGAAGTGATGGCGACTGATTAGGACTAAGAAATAGGATTTTGTGTGGAAATATCCATGGCAGGGTGAGGATCCGAGCAAACGTGTACAAAATCGAGCCACATCTCAAAAACAGTCCAGATCTGATGTTGCCATATCTACGAGCGACGGTGCGCGGCGGCTGGCGGCGAGTGAGCGAAGAATAGGGAATAAAAATAATTTAAAAAACCCAACAGTAATTAAGACAGTGAGATTGGAAGTATCTATTCATTGAGCAACCTGTTCAGCGGTTGAAGTCGATCCAGAGCCACTCGGTCCTGAAATTTCTATGGTCAACCTAAACATTTTCTAAAGGAGAAAAAGAGGAGATGAAGTAGTGGAGAATCGAGGGATTCGAGAGGTCGGCCTTAGAGTACACGTCTTTAATCTAATCAGGGAGATGAGGCCGCCGTACACAGGAGGAGCTGAGGGCGGGCGGAGCAGGTGTCGGGCTAGATGGTGGGCTTCCGGGCAGCGCTCAGAGAAAGGTGCCGACTGCGGAAAGACGACGAGAAAGTTGAATTTGGTCAGAGTGCGAATATGAGGAATATATGTTACTCCTTACTTATTTTTATCCATTTTTTATTTTGGGTTGTACTATGTATTTTTACCTATTCCATTAATGAAAAAAAAACATAATATTTTATTACTTACTTTTTACAATCCCAACAACTTTAATTATTTTTTTACCCTTTATTTATCATTCCCAACAATTTTATTTACTTTTTCTTTTCAAATTACTAATTTATCCATACTTTTTCTTACATTATATATTAAAAAAATAACACGTCTTGAATATTATTAATTAAGGGTTTGAATAAAAGAAAACTAGGTGGTGGAATGAAATTGAATCTTTATCTGAGAATTTTCGTTTAAATTAATAATAATTATTATTATTAACGGCCACGTCAGCATTCCGTTTAATAATTGACGGAAGTTTAAAAAAAGAGTAATGAAATCAAAAGTGTAGTGAAAAGAATAAAAATGAAATCATACTTCTTTTATGGGACCAAAAGTGCATTTTTCTCATAAAATCGTGCACAAGATCTAGTGTGCACCGTATAAGACCAAATTAATTAAAATATATTGCTTATTTTATTTATTTTTTAAGAAAATGTCACCAAGTAGATTAACAATTCTGAATATTTTACTAGAGGATGAGCAAAAAAAATCAAGATTAAAGATGTAACATAACAAACCCTTTATTCCCATAAATTACCTTTATTCCCATAAATTAAGATTACACAACATCAATCCATACATTCAAATCAACACACAATCATATAATTACTTATACAATTACAATAAACATCACAAAGAAGTCTCAATTAACTCCACAATAAGCCCTAATTGGGCACTTGGACCTCTTTCCCTCCTCAGTGTAATAAAAGTGGATGTATTTGTAATGATCAAAAGGGTTGAACTGCAATGGATGATCATCATTAACTAGCTCCTCTGGCACTTGCACTTCCAAATCCCTAATAAATGTAAACAACCCTAGTGAGTACCTTTCTTCACTTCCCTCAATCATCACCCTATGACTCGAAGGTTCGATTCTCCCGTTCGTCCAACCCTACACGAAACGAACACGTGTCACGAATTCAGACAACCAAGATGTATGTACTATGTAACATGAAGTACTACATGAGTACCATGCAAGCATCGCCGGCCATGACGATGAAATTTGAAGGAGGCGATGGATCCACGAGGATCCAATCGTTGCCTTTCGTCTTGATCTGAAGGCCCTTCACTTGACGTTGGTGAAGAATGGACATGAAGCTCTTGTCCGTGTGTGGTACGATCCCTAAACCAGTTTCATCTTTCGTGGGCACGCGATACTTTATGAATCGAAGAAGATACGAGGTTTTTTCGAGTAGGGTTTCATAGCTCTTCTCCATGCCATAGTATTCAGACACCATCTTCATCACCACTTGATCCAGCTCAGCCACAAACCGTGAATACTCCAAAGCAGTCTTACTACAATCAAAATAGGGAAAACATCAAAATTGGTCATTTATGTTTGGTGTACTTTAAATTCAGTTTCCAAGTTTGCTAAATTCGCAATTTTGACCACCCTCTAGTGTCCGATTTTAGTCATTTTTGTCCAAATTTAGTCCAGTTTTTTTTTGTCCAAATTTAGTTCAGAATTTGTTCAATTTTGGTTCAAAATTATATGACTAAAGTTGATAAAATCATTAAATTTGAACAAAAATGACCAAATCGAATACTAAATGATCTAAATTGCAAATTTAGCAAATTTGGGGACTGAATTTGGTTTACACCAAACATAGACCAATTTTGATATTTTTTCATCAAAATATTATATTTCTTAATGTAACAATATTAACTGGACATATGGGGTATGCAGTATACTTTTTACATGTACGTGCGTATATATACCTGAAATTATCATTTCCAGATGGCCATAAAAGTGTGGTGAACTTGTTGACACCTTCCTCAGTGGTGGCATTCTCGATTCCTAAGCCTTCATACAAAGGTATGATTGGCTCCTGTCCTACATACCCGTGCGAGGGGGTGTCGGAAAGGTTCTTCGATTTGACGTCGGTCGGAAGATCGAAGAGGTGTTCGGATGCGTTGAAGATGGCTTCGTGAGAATCCATGGAGAATTTGGTGTGGATGGCGATGAAACAACCGTAATCTTCGAGGGCACGAACAACTTGTTTGGTGGTGGAAAACCATGAAGGAGATCCATGTTCTAAGTTGTTGTCGGAAAAGATTATCTTGGGAAGGGTTTGATCTGCTAAAGAACCCATGATTGATGAAAAGTAGCTACTGCACAATTAAATAAATAAATAAACACAAAAATATGTATGAGTTTCGATGGGTGTAAGTGATTTGTGCGAGAGTGAAAGAAAATGGAATATTTAAATGATTAATTACGTATTTTGTTCCAATTCAAGGGTACAAGTTGTTATTATGAGAGAGCAAGAAATGAATGGGCATTATTGTTATGTTATTTAAAAGTCCTTGTAACTCTTGACACTAAAAGAGAAAAAAAAAATTAGTAATGAAATTTACCGATCAGAATTCAAATTACATTAGCAATTGAACGTCAATAAACTTATGCTATTATTTTTACAGCAGAATAATTAATTATCATTGGATTACGAATTAAACTTTTGTTGGTAAAGATTTACTAACTATCCCCTCCGTCCGCTTTCAAAATATCATTTTTTCATTTTGGGCATCAAATCTCAAGGATCTCATTTTTTTATTTATTTTTGTATATGGGACCTACACACACCCACTAATACAACTAAAAAATGGGACTTACATCTCCACTAATACAACTATCCATTACACATTAAATAATAATATTACTTCTTAATTCACGTGCAAAAAGCAAATGACATCCTTGAAGGCGGACGAAGAAAATACAACTTTACCAACAGATTCTGTTATTAATTTTTTGTTAATATAATTTAACAATAAAATTAAGGTTTTACCAACTGTATATACTATTGATAAAAATGGTTTTTAAATAAATTGAGATATATTTTCTGCCAATGTATAGCTTGAAAGGGATTTGTTGTTAGGTTGTAGTATAATAATACATCAAAATATAAAGAAAAACTTGATTGATGTTATGATATAAAATCAACCAAATGAAAAGACATTAAATATTCTTATGATACAGTTGATGGTAAGTATAGTTTGATTTGATTAAATTAGGTAGGTCATACGTTGTCCTTAATTACTAGATTTAATATTCTCTAGGAGATGTACTTCTAATCTATAAAAAGACAAAATTTTAGAAACATCTTTATGTACTAATATAGTATGATTTTTTAATTATGTGGATTAATATCTACATTTTATTTGTGGCCCTATAATCCATTGTCTGTTATAATAAATCCAGTTATGAATTATTTAATGAATATACATAGACATTGAAATTAATTAATGATTACATCGTATACGTACTGAAACTCAAATTGCAAATGACGACGTTTAACGAAGATTTGATTTTCACGTCAGAGATTTGATTAATTTTTTATTCTATAATAATTTATTTATTTATTTAAAGATGTGGACAAGATATTTGAAGTCATCATTTTTATCATATTAATTCTATATATCAATTAATCCAACACCTAACCAATTTGAAGGATATTAAAACATATCTGCTCATAATTTTTAATTAATTAATAATTAATGGGTTTTAATCGTGCAAGATATCGATATCATCATATTATAATTATTTTCATTTGATTCATTTATATGAAATATAGAGTTACATTGAGTTGATTTCTTGCAGGCTGTTAATAACAAATTTAGATCAAAGCCTGGAAAATTAAAGGACAAATTAATGATCAAAATCTTAAAATTATAAATTAATTTGTGTTATATTTAATAAATTAATTGAATAGCCATGATAATGTCTTTTTATTTAATTACCATTTAACTGAATTAACACTTCCATCTATATATTTATAATGATTATTTGGATTCATATTAAAACTGTATAGGAATATCCAGCTATAAAATTAGGTTTTACACTTTCATTATTAGTATATGTATGTAAACCTACAATAATATTCACACTCTAACAATACTTCATTCAATAACATCAAAAATTAATTTACATCTCTACCTAACCCATAACATTATTTACATTTTTTTATTAATTAAAATTACTAAAATACCCCAAACTAAATCAATACTAAAATATCCCAAAAGCCTAGTCAATATTAAAATTAGTAAGAAAAAAAACTAAATTTTTTAAACAACATGAAACAGTAAACATGAATGAAACTGGAAAGAGTATATATATATATATATATCATTGTAATTAACTTTGGTCCCCTAACTCAAAACAAATCTTGGTCCCCAATTTCCCTTCATATGTTGTATTACATTTTAATATTGGGATTTAGACCAAAGTCTCAAGTAACTGGTCTGAATAATCACAAATAGTTTATTTGAATAATTCGGTGGTCCTATATACCTAGATTTAGAGATTTAAACTTAATACTAATGTATACTATTTGTAATAATCTAATCAAACGCAAGTCTTTGAGAAGGATTGATTTATTACATGCACTTTATAATTATATATTTAGTTGTTGCCATCAGATGATCATATGGAAAATAAGATATATGATCTACTGCAGTCTTTGTGGTCCTCATTTTTAAATTTACAACAAATGATACTTAATATATTACAAATAAAATTAATTTTATTGGAAATGATCACCTTAAGTACAAATAAATCCTAATCATGTGTCATATGGGTAATTATTAATTTATTTATATTTTCTTTTAACATTTCTATTCGCTTAATTAGTTTGACATAATTTAATTCTAAAATTTAGAACATTAGTGGTCCTCTAATTAGTAATTTTCATTGACATAAGCTGACGCTTATCGCCTTAAAATTACCCCCATAAAAAAATACACTTGATTTGGTCCCCCATAACTAATTATCATCCATGATTTAATTAGCTAGTATTAATTCATTGCACACATTGGTCGATATTGGCACCTTCAATTAATTAATATTGAAAACAGACAATTAATATATTCGATTAAATTTAATTTAAATTAAACCAATCATTTGGCGCATAATAGATTTTTTTTTATTCCCTCTTTGTTTTGTTGTCAAAATAATAAGTTGTCACATTTGTCATTATCAAAATACAACTAATATTTTAATTTTCTCGTGAAAAGTGTACGGAAATTATTTTAGTAACTAAGTTGTCATTTAATTGTCATTATCAATATAGCTAAATATTTATAACCTCAATAATACAAATATATATATATATATATATATATATATATATATATATATATATATATATATATATATATATATATATATACCACCAAAATCGAATCACGACATACGCTCTCATGAATTTAAAATTAATTTAAATAATATAATGCATTATGAAAATCTGATGAAAAATATTGAATTATATCAAACATTAAAAAAGCAATTGATATTATTTGTACACCTCATGTGATTAACAACACATACTTTCAAAAATCAATAACATTTTTACGTAAATAAACAGTTACGGAACCAGAAAATTTGTTCAAGGGGCCAAATGTATTCACATTTTCCTCAGAGTATTAGAGCTCCATTAAATAATATACTAGTATACATTATAATAAATAAATAATTTATTGTGTAATTTAATTATAATATAAATATATGCATACAAAATAATACACATATTATAATTTTTTAAAAAAAGTCTAAAGTGATAATAAATTTAATAATACATTAAAATATAAGGAAAAAAGTGCAAAATAAAGAAATTATGATTTAAAATATAAAAGGAAAAATTTTAAAATAACAACATAAATTGAAAGATGAACAAATAAATTTATATTTTAAATAAAGAGTTTTTTTTTTAAAAAAAATATAGTATACATGTATATACTTAAAATTTAAATCGAAAGAGAAAGGAAGATAATAAAATACATAATTAAAATTTATAGAAAATAAGAAAATAATAATTTAAAAAGAAAAGACAAACAATGATAAAATAAATTATTAAAATTAAAAGAAAGTTTGAAAATAAAAATATAAAAAGAAAAGACAAAAATTAATGGAGAATTCCCTCCGTTGAGGTTCGAACTTGTACAGGTTGAGAGTGTAATTTGGCACAAAACCACTAGGCTAACAACTTATCTTTAGAAACCATATTATCATATATTATAAAAGTCAAAATCTATGGGGGGAGGGGGAGGGTGCCTCCCGGTCTTTTATTGGCTCCGTCATTGTTAGGGGTGTGCGCGGTGCGGTTATATGATTTTTTCTATATAATTTAAATTGCATTGTTATATACGGTTCGGTTTAGTAATCAAATTTAAACCGCGATTATTCAAGTAATATTGATTATGCGATTTTAAACGGTTTCGGTCGGTTTTGGTGCGGTTTGACGGTTTTATTAATAGATTAGCCTATATAAATATCGATCTGGATCTCTTATTTTACAATTGTACTACACTTCGTATTTTACAACTTATTTTCTTATAAAAAACCTATACCATAAGTAATGATGATTACATTCTTGTACATTTGGCGACGATAATTTAGTCATGACAATAACACATGTCAAATATTTAATACGTAGAATAGGTGATGAAACTTATAAATATAATAGATGATCTCATTTACATTAATGTATAAACAAAAACCTATAGTCATGTGAAAATATTTGCAACTCTTGATCTAATAACACATAGGAGGTTATACTAGATGATTAGTTTATAGTTGAGATTCTACGTAGATTGATGCGTATTTTCTTTACACGCAAAATTAATCCCCAAGTATTAAGGATATCAATTGCAGCTTAAGCAAGCGACCAAGTGATTATCGAACCCAAAGGACGGCGTATTATCAATTTAATTATTTACTAAATTAATTAAGATAAGGCAATAATGTTTGAGGATTTAATTATTAACTAATAAATAATTAATTAAAATAACAAATAAAATAAAGTCACTAAGAAGAATACGAAAGTGGATCAAGTAGGAGAATAGGTAGTTCTAGGATAATCCAGTTTCACTCATTAATCTCCCTTTCGTGTGTTGATGTCCGACTCTGCCTTGTGGAATATGGACGCATCACTAAACCATGCATATCTACTCTATAGACACAAGTAAAGATGCGTGTAACACGTGTGAATAATCTCGGAGCAAGAGATATAATTCCACCCCTCTTTCTAGGTACTATCAGTATCAATTATTTTCCTGGCCAAATGGTACTCTAACCCGATATGATCTCCCTTTATAGGTACTATAAAATTATCTTCTTTATCCTACTTAATAACCCGAATTCAATTCAATTAATAAGTATTCATATATGATAGTTCTAATGAAGCTTCGGAATTCCTTCACTTAGAATCATAACATGGAATCCTACTCAGCAGTGAACACACTCAATCAATAACCAAGATATGTATTCAGACTCTACATAACAGATAATGATGTACAAAACGACCGTGAGTATGAATTAAAAAGGCACAATCATATATAAAATAAATCCATAAGTAGTGTTGTACGGAGTTTACACACGAAAGTTCAATTAATTGGTAAAAACCTTCACAACCCCAACATAAGTAGCATTAAATAACACCTCATAGTAACACTTTAAATATATTTAACACAAAATGGTAACACTTTTAAAATTATTATGATATGTAATATTTTTTTAACACTTTCTATATAAGTAGCACATACATGTAACACTTTTCTAATATGTAAAACATGCATATAACACTTTTATATATATAACACATTTTATGTAATACTTTTATAAAAGTAACACTATAATATAATACTTATACTTAAGAAATATTTTTAAGTAACACTTCTACATACATGAATCATTTACACAACATTTAAAATGGAGTGGTATTTTTAATACTCCATATTTATAAGATGAATATTAATTGAAACGTTACATACACACTATATATATATATATATATATATATATATATATATATTTAAAAATAAATTAGTTTAATGTAATTATATAATACAAAATATATATAGTTCGTTACATAAAATATATTTTATTTTAATATAATTATTTAAAATTTAATTATAAAATTAAAAAGAATACTATTATTAACGAAAAAATATTTTAAAATATATTTACTTACCTTTTATGTTAATGGTTAAAATATTAAACTGCAAAAATTTTATTTAAAAAGAAAAAAGACTAGAAATATATAATAAACTAAATATCAAATATATGTAAAGATTGATGAACTAGCCAAGTTGGTAAAGGAGATGTATTGTAACACATAGGTCATGGGATCAAATCCACAAATTACAATTTTATTTTTTATTTTATAAAGTGTTACATAAACTTTTTGTTGTAACATTTACAAAGTGTTACTAAAGTAAATGTAACATTCTTTTTTAAGTGTTACTATATTAAGAAAAAGTGTTACATAAGACAATAGGTAACAGGGGCAACAGCGACACCCCTGAAAGTGTTATCTATCGTCTATAATAACACATTTAGGGATGGCAGCGGGTAGGATACCCGCATTTTTTTGGGGTACCCGAACCCGTATCCGTTAAGAATACCACTACCCGTATCCGTCTCATTACCCGTTTAAAATATTATTGAAATATCCGTATCCATTTCGAACCCGATTGTTTCTATCCGCGGGTACCCGAACCCGTCAAATTTTTTTATAAAACTTAAAATATAAATTTCAAATCTCAAACATTTAAATAAATGTGTCTACAACATTAAACAATAATAATTAAAACATGACATAAAATCACCACACAAGTTTAAAGATCTTCAATTCAAACTTTAAATAACATACAAATAAAATAAAATGATAGGTTAGATTAATGATTTGTAAATTTATTTAAATATTGAAACATATAACAAGATACTTGTGTCTAAACGATGAACGGATATTTTTTTAATGAGGTTGAGTGTTCGAATCCTTTAAAAAATACATACATACAAACGGATATATGCGGGTACCCGCTACTCTTATCCGCTTCTTTATACGAGTTCGGGTAGCGGGTACCCGAAGGGGGTCTACCCGAACCCTACCCGAACCCTAATGGGAATTTTTATTTTTTTCCAAACCCGTCCCAAACCCGATTATAGGTACCCGAACCCGTCCCATTAGGGTTTGGTCGGGTACCCAGAAAAACCCGCGAAACTGCCATCCCTAAACACATTTAAGCCATTAGATAATATTTTTACGTGTTACGTAAAGCCATTTATATTGTAGTGAGTTCTACCAAAAAGGCTCTAGCCATTGATGTTTCGAAGAACAATCATGGGTGTTGGATAGATCTTACCCACATATCCGGAAAATACAAGATAAATTAGGAAACGAATAAAACCCTAGATGAGGGAGTCATCGCGTCCTTCTCCGTCTTGAATCCTCCTCTTGGTTCTCCTCTTGATTCCACAAACGAATCTTCAAAGTAAATGTAACATTCTTTTTTAAGTGTTACTATATTAAGAAAAAGTGTTACATAAGACAATAGGTAACAGGGGCAACAACGACACCCCTGAAAGTGTTATCTATCGTCTATAATAACACATTTAGGGATGGCAGCGGGTAGGATACCCGCATTTTTTTGGGGTACCCGAACCCGTATCCATTAAGAATACCACTACCCGTATCCGTCCCATTACCCGTTTAAAATATTATTGAAATATCCGTATCAGTTTCGAACCCGATTGTTTCTATCCGCGGGTACCCGAACCCGTCAAATTTTTTTATAAAACTTAAAATATAAATTTCAAATCTCAAACATTTAAATAAATGTGTCTACAACATTAAACAATAATAATTAAAACATGACATAAAATCACCACACAAGTTTAAAGATCTTCAATTCAAACTTTAAATGACATACAAATAAAATAAAATGATAGGTTAGATTAATGATTTGTAAATTTATTTAAATATTGAAACATATAACAAGATACTTGTGTCTAAACGATGAACGGATATTTTTTTTAATGAGGTTGAGTGTTCGAATCCTTTAAAAAATACATACATACAAACGGATATATGCGGGTACCCGCTACCCTTATCCGCTTCTTTATACGGGTTCGGGTAGCGGGTACCCGAAGGGGGTCTACCCGAACCCTACCCGAACCCTAATGGGAATTTTTATTTTTTCCCAAACCCGTCCCAAACCCGATTATAGGTACCCGAACCCGTCCCATTAGGGTTTGGTCGGGTCGGGTACCTGGAAAAACCCGCGAAACTGCCATCCCTAAACACATTTAAGCCATTAGATAATATTTTTACGTGTTACGTAAAGTCATTTATGTTGTAGTGCTAGTTCTACCAAAAAGGCTCTAGTCATTGATGTTTCGAAGAACAATCATGGGTGTTGGATAGATCTTACCCACATATCCGGAAAATACAAGATAAATTAGGAAACGAATAAAACCCTAGATGAGGGAGTCATCGCGTCCTTCTCCGTCTTGAATCCTCCTCTTGGTTCTCCTCTTGATTCCACAAACGAATCTTCAAAGTGATGGATGGATGGAGGAAAGGATGAAGATGATGGTTGAGGGGGTGATCCCCCCTTGTGGGGTGTAGGATGGATGTGGCTCTCTTCACTTCAATCTGATCTCTATGCTCTATGATCAATAATGATGTGATCTACACCCAATTTTACACTTGTGAGCTCTCCTTATAGGCCTTGGATATGCTTTTACTTAAGAAATACTCCAAATTTGGTAAAAGAAATCCGAAACTACCAAAAATAGAACCCAGCGATATTTTATTAAACCAAACCGTCTTGGTCGAGCAAGACCTCCAAGCCGAGCAACTGGTCGAGCAAGCTCTCTGTAAGTTTTTGGTCATTTTGCTCGAGTTTTCCTCTTCCGTTGGACCAAGACGATGCTGGTCGAACGGATCTCCTTTGGTCGAGCAAGCTTGTGCAGTCTCACCGTTTCGTGCATAACTTCCACATCCGACCTCTGATTTGATACTCTTATGCTCACGTGATCCTCTCTTCCTTGACTTTCTATCCATATAAAGAACTCATAGAAAATCTAACATTTGAATATGTAACAAGTCATGCAAAGTGGCATAGCCGTTCTGTTCGGCACAGCTTGCGCGACGTCACCATTTCGATCATAACTTTCTCGTTTAGATTCCGATTGAGGTGTTCTTTACGCCAAAAATGACCCTCTCTTCTGTGGCTTTCCAACTATGTATCACACTTCTAATTCAGAGCTCCACATGAACACAGAAATATTACATAAGTTGGACGTGCGTCTTTTAGTATTCTTGCACAAATTGCACCTTTTCTCCAACTTTGCACCTTTGATCCATTTTTCCACCTAAAACACAATAAAACACCTCAAGTGCACCTTTTTCTCACATATATCAAATATAAGACACTTGTGCTAATATATAACAACAATACTCATCAAAAAGGTATTAAATTAGATGAATGAGAGAAATAATAAAGATAAGAAGTACTCCATTGAAGTAAAAAGAAAAGAAGTTAGGACACATGTACAGAGTGAAGATAAAGACAATAATATTAATAGAATTTGGTTTTTATTGCAAGAGTGAGTGAATAACTAATGAGTAATGACTAAACTACTTGAATACTAATATGTATAAATATAATATAATACTAATAAAAACTAGCGGTGTGGTCGGTGCGGTTTCGACCATAAAAATAAAACCGCACCATAAAGTGCGGTGCGGTTTTTTCTTAAATTATAAATTGCGATTTATCTAAATAATTGTATATAGTGGTGCGGTACAATTCGGTGCGGGCGGTTTTTGAGGTTTTCAAATAACAAATAAACTTGGTCATTTTGGAAGAACTATTTTGGTCTTTTAGTAACTAATAATCAAGAATGTGGACTGCATAAAATAATCTCTCTCATAAAATACTAACTAGAAGAAAATAAAATTAAATTTAATGTACCCAAATGGATTTTTTTTTAAAAAAGTTGCTATAATATTTTTAATTATAAATATTAAAATGCTCTAAAACTAAAACATCCTTAACTAAATTGGTGATTCAATTTTAAAATTTAATTAATCCATCAATCGAGTTATAAAAATATACTCCATAAATCAAATCAATGGTATTTACTATTTATATAAAATTGAGTATTAAAACTTTTTAGGGATTATTATTGATAGATATGCGTATATATAGTCTAATTACTAATAAATACATTGATCAAATATAATTACTGATGAATATTTTTTTCTTTTTCCAGTTTTACTCTTATTTACAATGTTGAATATTCGACGTTTTCACATTTTGATTTAACTCTAGTTTCATTGAACACTAATGTACACTAAATCAGAAAACAATGAGTAAGAGATTTAAGGAGAGATTTAAAGATAATTATAACAATTATTTCTTCAATTTAATTAATCGTGTATTTTATGTTTCTTTCTTGCACACTAATGTACATATTTCTCTCTCAAGGATGCACACTAATATATATTCGTAGGGTTCTTCAATTTAATTGTGTATTTTATGTTTCTCTTTAATAATGCACATTAATGTACTTAACAATAGTTTCAATCATGTATTTTATGTTTCTCTCTCAAAGATGCACACGGATGTGCATTCGTAGGGTTTTTCAATTTAATCATGTATTTTCTGTTTCTCTCTCAAGAATGCACACTAATGTACATTAGTATGGTTCTTCAATTTAATCGCGTATTTTCAGTTTCCCTCTCAATAGAATGCATACTAATGTACATTCGTATAAATAACGTATTTTTGTTTCCATCTTAACAATGCACACTAATGTACGGATAGATATAGGTATTATGGGAAAAATAAAATATAATTTTATATTTATCAATAATTTTCTAAAGCAAATGTATCACTTAATAATTTTTAAATATGTTTTGTACCTGCTATTTATTGACCTAAGTTTTTATCGCTGAGGCATAAATTTTTTTTATAAACCCTGAAGGATATAGTCGCCCATTTCCCTTTTTTATTTTTTTTCCTATTTATTAATCTCTTGAAAAATATGAAATTAGCAATTCAAGTATTGAAATCATAGAATGGCTTAAAATAATTTTACGATAAACATTAAAATTTGTCATGTTGAATTAATTAATTAACATGTTACATCTTTCGAGACCCCAATTATTATTATTTTTCTAAATCAACTCCTTAATCAATAATTATTCTATACTTTCAGGTATTATATTGAAAAACACTCAGATGGATTATAATAACAATATTAATAACATTTTGTAAATAATTTTTAAATTGCGAAATGCAATAATTGTCATATTTCGGTCCCCTCCCAAATCTTAATCACATTCAATTAAAATCTAATATTACAATTATAATTATGAATCTGTTGCTTTAGATCGTGGTCCTTATTTAATCATACTCAATTAAATACTTATTGGCGTCATAAGTATTAATTATTGATATGCATATATCATGATTTTATTAATTATATCACGAGTTTAAGATTCTGAAAATTTATTTGCTAATAAAACAACTGCAGAAAACATATGAGGTAGTGAGATTCAATCTCACTGATGTTGATTTATAATTTAGGTAAATAGCTACTTCGAAACCACTGAAAATTTGAAAACAACAACAATATTAATCTGTTGTAAGTTGTAGATTTTGGACGCATATAGGTGGCCCACAGTGTGCAATAGTATCATTATTCTAATGATCATGATACTTTAATAGTTAGGAAGTTTTTTCAATATAGATATAAAGTATTACTTACTCCATCCATCCGTCACAACTTTAACTTCATATTTTTTATTTTGGATCCGTCCCAATTTTAACTTCATACTTCCGTAAAAGGAAAATGTACGTAACTAATATCCCTCTAACATACTTTAATTTCAAAATTATCATCACCTTTTTAACACACATAACATACTTTATCATTAATTTATTACCCAAAAATATCAAACTACCCCAAAAATTACTCAAAAAGTGACTTTTCTTAATTTGCGTGAATACAGTAAATATGAAGATGAAAATGGGACGGAGGGAGTAATAAATATAAAATTACATATACAAGACTTAAAACCATAAATTTATTAATGACAAATTAATTTATATGATATAAGACCTAACTATTTTAGGACTTATTTAGATAAAATAAAAAAAGTATGGGAATCATTATATAATTCTAAGCTTCCTTATGATTTAATATTTATTTCTACAGTTTATAATATTGAATTTGAAATCAAAATCGTCCTGCACAAATTTTTTTTATTCAAAATAATTAAAAAAATTAATTTTTTTGAAATAATCTCATAACTTTTAAATTCTCATAAAATTTTTTTTTTTACTAAAAAATGTCCAATTTTTCTAATTCTATAAGATTGAACGAATTGTTACTTTTACAAAACTAGTATTTACCCGGATCCGTGCGTTGCACGGTCATGGATTTTTATAATAGAACTATATATGTAATGGGTTGTTTAATTTTAGGGGAAATATGAAGCATTACAATCCAATTATGCGATTGTAAAGTTTTAATAACTGGATAATAAAAAAACATTTAGTCAGATTGTATAAAAAAATACATACATAAATGAAAATTTGATTATGAAAAATTTAGTAATTATTAAAAAAAAATAGAAATTTCATAAAGTAGTATCATTTTCAAAATCCATATAAAATAGAAAGTCATAAATTTCTAAAAACTTCTCTAAAAACAACATTCTTACAGGTACTGCTGTCAACGTCTTTCTTATCACAAAGCATGATTTTTAAACCTTTACGATTTGTAACTCTAGATACCGCAACGTACAACTGATCGTGATCAAAATTTGATCTCTTTAGGTAGATGCCAACGTGGTTCAATGATTGTCCCTGACTTTTATTTATTGTCATTGCGTAAGAGACTATTATTGAAAATTGTTTCCTTTGGAACCTAAAAGAAATTCTAGAGTCTGAAGGTGTCAATGTTAATCTTGGAATTAGAACACGTTGACCTGCACTGTTACCTGTTAGGACTTTAGCCTGCAAAACTCTGTCTCCTAGTTTTGTAATCACCAGCCTTGTCCCGTTACACAATCCCCTGGCATGATCTAAATTTCTTAGAAGCATTACTGGTGTTCCAATCTTCAAAATGAGTTCATGGTTAGGTATTCCAGAACATTTAATTGAATTGAAGAATTCTGGCGTGTGGACATCAGCCAATATATCAATGTTGGAGTCAGATTTTGATGTTGAGTCTGAACTAAGATAAGTCTTGAATTCTGTTCGCGACGTGCTGTCGTAAGGACCAACTGTCGGGAGCAAGTGCTAGAGAAATTCTTGAATCTACTGACTTCTTTCTTTAGAAGGGGCCAATTTCATCTTCAGTCATGACCAATTCTGAAAAAGAAGTATTAAAATTTATTGAATAAAAATATATAAATAAATTAGAAAAGGAGGTACTTAACATTTGTTGAATAAAAATGTCAATGGATGGTTAATGGTGAAGATGAATTCTTAAATAATAAAGGATTAGGATTAAATTAAAATGTTTCCAAAAGAGGTAAAATTAGAAAAGAGGAAAAAAAATTGAGTCCAATTTAGCAAAATCATTTTGCTTATATTTATTTTTTAATTTTTTTCGGGTGTTTATGATTTGTTTAAAAAAAGGAGGTACTTAAAATTTGTTGAATAAAAATGTCAAGGGATGGTTAATGGTGAAAATGAATTCTTAAAACCCTAAAATCCTAAACCCTAAACCCTAAATCAGACTGAGATTTGGTTTTAAACCCTAAAGGAGGTACTTAAATTTTTAAATGACAATTAAAAATATAAATAAATTTAAATGATAATTAAAAAATATAAATAAATTAGAAAATGGGCTACTTAAAATTTGTTGAATAAAAATATATAAATAAATTAGAAAATGAGGTACTTAAAATTTATTGAATAAAAATGTCAAGGGATGATTAATGGTGAAGATGAATTCTTAAATAATAAAGGATTAAGATTTTTAAATGACAATAAAAAATATAAATAAATTTAAATGACAATTAAAAAATATAAATAAATTAGAAAATGAGCTACTTAAAATTTGTTGAATAAAAATATATAAATAAATTAGAAAATGAGGTACTTAAAATTTGTTGAATAAAAATGTCAAGGGATGGTTAATGGTGAAGATGAAAAATTTGTTGAACAAAAATATATAAATAAATTAGAAAATGAGGTACTTAAAATTTGTTGAATAAAAATGTCAAGGATGGTTAATGGTGAAGATGAATTCTTAAATAATAAGGATTAGGATTTTTAAATGACAATTAAAAATATAAATAAATTTAAATGACAATCAAAAAATATAAATAAATTAGAAAAGGAGCTACTTAAAATTTGTTGAATAAAAATATATAAATAAATTAGAAAATGAGGTATTTAAAATTTGTTGAATAAAAATGTCAAGGGATGGTTAACGGTGAAGATGAATTCTTAAATAATGAAGGATTATGATTAAATTAAAAGGTTTTCAAAATAGGTAAAATTAGAAAAGGGGGAAAATTGAGTCCAATTTTAACAAAATCATTTTACTTTTATATATGTATAGATAGATATAGATTATAAAACTAAATTGATAAAAATATTGTTGTGGTACGAAGTCAGAGCAAATTAAACTAAAAGATTTTGGACGTAATTAAATATTCTAATTATTTTTAAACACTTTTGACATGACCAAACCAAGTTGCGGATATTTCACATCATTTCAAGGGAAAAAAATGCATTCTTTTTCTTCCTTAATTTTATCCTGCTGTTATTCTTTCGATCATCTTAAACTTTTTATTTTGATTTTCTGCCTAAGAAGATTTTTATTAGATTTTTATAGCAAATGATGGCGTGCGTCCTGGATTTAGATAAGTACACCAGTTATATTGTAATATCATTGTTAATTTAATGTAATAAATGATTTTAATACTTTTAAATTTTCAAATTAAAAAATTAATTTTATTACTCAAATAATAATACTCTTAATATTTTAATTAATTTTAATAAAAAAATAATATTCTTACTAATTAAAATGAATATAGTTTAGAATAAAATTTAATTCATTTATAGTCACGTACACCACAGCAGACAATTCTATAAGTTAGGAATTTTAAAATTGAGCACCCAGTCCACGGGCTGGAACATGGGCCTCTAATAAGGCCCAACTCCTTATTATAACTCAACTTATACTCCATTTCTTTCATAATTAAATCAAGGTTAATTGTGAAAAAAATTATAAATTTTACTCTTATGGCAAATTAATTATATTTGTGAAAATTTATAAAAAAGAACCACAATAAGTGTTGTTGTAAAATGTATCCAATTTCTCAAAAATTAACCTCACCTTTAATCTCATCTTTAAAAAATATATCACACATTATATATGTACTTTGCAACAATAATGATAGGTGTGATTCTTTTTACAATTTCTTAAAAGTAAGAATAAAATTACAATAAAAATAAAATACATGATTTTTCTCGTTATTAACCCTTAAATCAACAAGTCAAGTTTTTATGGAATTAGCTAGCTTGTTTATTCATACAAGGAGATGAAAGCCTTTTAATTTACTTGGTTATAACTTATAACACTCCATCAATGTAATGTTTTGTTTTCATTCTTGAATTAACTTGTATTCTACTTTTAAACTAATATACTCCACAGTTCCTCACTCTCATAACTACACTTTACATTTGTTCTTTCTTTGTTAATTTGTTTTATTACACTTACACTCTCAAAAAATAATAAAAACTGAAAAACAAATTAATAACATCTCAATACATTATTTACATTATCCTCAAAATCAATAAAACAAGTTAAAATTTTTACTTTTCTAAAATTCCAAATTTGCAGTTACAATAAAATACTAGATCAAAGTTTTTACTTTTCTTGAATTGCTTATTGCTATCAAGGCAAATGGTATAATATAATTTGCATTTTACTGAGGGGGAAAAAATGCATCAATTGTTTTAAGAGGGATATGATTCTTATAATAAATAAAAGGATAAATTATCAAATCCCTCGAGATTTGTCCAAACTACCAAATAAATCTCGTGATTTGAAAAAATTGTCAATTACCTTTTTAATTTGTTTTTTATCTGAACATTAATAAAAATACATTTTTTCTTAAAATAAAGAAGAATGGAAATGACATCAAGACCCATATATTTAACATTGTATTTTTAAATTTCACTATTTTTTTTTAAAAATATTTTTTAAAGGGGATAATTTGTAATTTTTCAAAATATAAGATTTATTTGGTAATTTGGACAAATCTCGAGGGGGGTTTTTGGTAATTTACCCTAAATAAAACAATGAAGGCCGTCGAAAATCTAAGTATTACTCCGCTATATGTTGTACCCCTTATTAATTATTAAACTCAATTTTTTTTTTATTAATTTGTAATGACAAACATCAACGCCAAACATATATATAGCACACACGACACATGACAATTCATTAATTAATTACGAAAAAATACATAATCAAACACTTCATTTTCAACACACAATTCACTTATAATGATAAAAGTAGAATTCAGACACCACAGAAATCTTGGAGAATATTCTGGGTTCTTCTGCCATGATCTGAATCGTAGAACTTCAACAAATCAACATGATCGAACGGCTTATATTTCAAGGGATGTTCATCATCCACCATCTCTTCTAAAACTTCCACTTTCATGCTAAGGAAAGAGAACTGTCCCATGGTGTACCTTGTGTCCTTTCCATCTTTGTCTAAAGTCACTTTGTGGTTGGGAGAAAGCACCCTGTCGTTACTCCATGCCTACATTACAAGTTTAAAAGATAGATCGTCCCGAATCTTATCACTTTATTCAAAAAGGTCCCAAAATAGTTAGGACATTCATTTTCATTTCAAACCTTTCCGTTTGATCTGATTTTGTCTCAAACAATATTTTTTTACCAATTTCATCCCATAACTTTGTAAAAACACCGACTCAGTCACATTCCATGAAATTAAAAAATTAAACATTTTTAAGTAAAAATGACCATTTTAATGAGAATTTAAAAACTATTGGACTACTTTTAAGACATTAAATTTCTTGCAAATTTTTTAAATAAAGTAATTTTGTATAGGATTATTTTGATTTTAAACTCCCTACATTACATTTCTTGAATTTCATTTTATAGTTAACCAACCATGCATTTGATTTAGATGTATGATAGGATCATTACCTTGCACGCATCGCCAGCCATGACGACGAAGGACAACGGTGGGAAAGAGACGTTGATCCATTCGCCGTTTCTTGCCCTGATTTCCAGGCCGGAGACGTGGTTCTGATAAAGTATGGTGATGAAGCTTTTATCGGTGTGGGATGGAAAAGCTTTGTTCGATTCCCCCTCTTGTGGCGCACGATATTTCAAGAATCGAAGAAGATATGTTGTTGCTTCAATGTGCGATTCCAAGTGTTTCTCCACACCGTAGCTCTCAAACAACATCCTCATCACTTTTTTTTCTAGTTCAGCAACTGCCTTGGCAAAGGTCAACGAGCTCTCACTGAAAAAATACAAAAATAACTAAAATTTAAGAATTATTTCATCAAATTTCTCCCCACCCCCAACCCTACAAAAAAAAAAAATAATAATAAATATGTAATGAAAATGACCACCTCATCTAAAAACTTATATTTTCCTACCTGAAAGAGTCGTTGCCATTAGGCCACATGAGATTTGTGAAACTTTGAACTCCCTCAAGAGTCGTGGCATAGTCGATGCCTAAACCCTCGTGGAGGGGCACTATAGGCATTTGGCCGACATAGCCGTGGTAGGGCTTTTCGTTAATGTTCTGTACCTTAACATGGGTTGGAAGATCAAATAGATCATCGGCAGCTTTGAAGATGGATTTGTCGAGTGGTGGAGAAATAATGTCGTACAAGGCTGTAAAACAGCCATGGTTTTCAAAGGCTTTTCTTATATCTTTGCAAGAAGATGACCAGTAGTCTGATCCTGGTTTCATTTCTTCATTGTTAAAATCAATTACTACAAGCTCAGACAGAGGTAAAGAACCCATTTTCTAGTTTGTAGGAATATTAATTAAGGTGGGTTTAATTTGGGGTGGATAACTTGCACCCATTGTGGGGTGTTTTTATAGTGTTATTTGATGTGATTTCTTGTTTTGTGGATAGTGATATATGTAGTATTTAATATGCAAATTATATTGCTTAGAAAAATAAATGAATTGCTTATCATGCTAGACTAAATCATTTTAGCCAATAGAAAAAATTTCCCTTTTCTTTTTTATATATTAATTTTTTCCTACAAAACAATCATTTTTTTTTAATAGAAGAACAAAAAAGATAAAATATATATATCATAATGATGCAAGAAATTTGACGTGATATGAAATTCATATTTTACCTAACATGTCACTTAATTATTTATAATTTTATATAGATTATTATAATGTAAATTATAAATTACTAGATATTGATAATGAGATGGGGTCCTGCATATTAGGACAAATTCAAAAGCCAATTGTTTTTTTAGTGCATTAATAATAGAGACAATTAAATAGAAATAGCTCCACAATAGTAAGAAGCTTCCTCAAAATTTGTTCAAATAATTGAGCAAACCTTACAATTTGAAATAGTTACTTCTCACTCATAGTTATTTCAATTTTTCTAATTAATAAAAAATGATTAAAATTTTATTTATTTAATTATCACTTCAAATTAATATTAAAATATATTTTTATGATTTTTTTTACTTCTCGCATGAATGAATTAAGAAATGGCTATATGTAAGATGAGTTGTGAGACGGGTTAATCAATTATTAAAATATGTTTATGATAAATTATCCTGTGCATCCGAGTGCACCATGCACCTACTTTCAAAAACTTATACACTTATGAATAAAAAAAATAGTATACAGTAATAAAATAAAATGTATACACTTTATTAGCAAATTTTCTGTTAATTTTTTTAATGAAAATTAAATGTAAATAAAGTATACACTTATTAAGAAACATATATATATTATTGAACAAAAATTTATACACATATGGATGCACAAGTGTACTCGGATGCACATGATATGAACTCTTATGATATAGATAAAGTATATGTTTATTAGTAATTAAAGTGTGTGTGCAGTGAAACATAATAACAATCTAAACACATAATTTAATGCATCATTTATTAGAGAAGGTTTGCACTTTACCTTATATACCCCTTAAAAAATGTGTATCGATCAGTTGGAATAATTTAAAAGGCAGTGCAATTTACATAACAATGCCCAAAATTTGGGGAAATTGTAATTTAAGAACAGTTATATATAGGGTATAGATGCAATTCTAGGACATTATGACGTCATCGGTCTGATAATTAAAATGACATTATATTTTAATTTTCACAATTAAAAACAAATTAGACTTCAATTAAAATTTTTGTGCTTAATTGTACTTTTTTTTTTAATATGCAAAACTCAATAAATGGACTTCCTATGTCATGACACTACTGCATCCTTCAAATATCGATCGCATTCTTAAACCGTGAAATCTAGTTTAGGAAAAAAAAAATGGCGACATGATAATTTTGGAGGATGGAGGCGTGACAATATGACATAAGAAACCAATTTATTGGGCTTCACCCCAAGAAAAAAAGTGTGTAATTGAGTCCAAAAATTTCGATTTTGACTAGTTAATTTGTTCTTTAATTACAAAATTAAGAGATATATAGTGTCACTTAATTGCCGCATCCTAAAAATGCAAATGCATAAATTACTGTCTTAAAATTGCAAAATTTACCGAAAATCGTGACTAAATTAAGAACTTTTGAACCTAAGATGGTATATATGTTACCGTAGAATTAACTCATAATATGTTATGTTGAATTATAAAATTTTAAATACGTAATAAAATGGAAAAATAATAATAAAAGAGGAGAAATAAAATTATGCAAATTAATTTAGTAGTTGTTCATGAATACTATCATACATGACTCCAATAAATGGCACACTTAATTTAGGAATTCTTTATTTGACCACCAACACAGAAACTTGACAAGATATGATATTAATTGGAAAATTAAACACAGCATTAAACATTATTTAGCATCAAAGGCACATGATAATAATAATCACAATTAAAAGAAATAAATGTGATGATCAAACACCACAATAGGTTTTGATAGCACTCTCCAGCCGTCTGTTCTTTTCTTGGCTAAAGAAATCAAGATACTTGAGATGATCGAACGGTTTATACAGCTGTGGGTGTTCCTGGTCCACCAGCTCTTCCGGTGTATGCACCATTGATTTCTCCATGAACGAAAATTGCGCTATTGAGTATCTTGCAGCTTCTTTTCCTTCCATGCTCACTCTGTGGTATGGTGATTTTATCCTCTCATTGCTCCATGCCTAAACCAACGTCCCACGACCCGTCACATATAATTATACGAGTATTTAAATGCATTTTTGGTCTCATACAAAGACGACCATTTCAAAAAATTCAAATTGATACCAAAAGTTGCGCAACAAAACAAATGAGCATCAATACTCTTCGGTAGATATATAGAGATCTTTAATGACAGAAATGCGTCACGAGATTACATTCCTGTCATTAAAGATCGTTAGGTAAGCAATAATGACTCATTATTAATCATTATCACTTTTTACACCAGTTTGAATTTTTTCTTAATTTAGATGTAGGGTCTCTTCGTACGAGACCAAAAATGCTTTTTTTTTTCTTTTTTTTTTTCTCGAATTGTGAATGAAGAAAAAGGTGTGACCATGATGGCATCTCCGGCCATGACGACGACGGAGGAAGGGGAGAGATGATGAACAGGAAAATATTGACCATCTGTGGCTTTAATCTCCAAGCCATGGACATGATTCTGATGAATGGTGGACATGAAGCTCTTGTCAGTGTGGGAAACAAATCCCATGTTGGTTTCACCACTCCGAGGTGGTCTGTATTTCATCACTCTGCACAAGTAGTTGGCCTCGCTGACGTGGCCTTCCAAGTACTTCCCCACTTCATAACCCTCCAACACCATCTGTACAACCAATAATTCCAGCTCTGCTGCCAACTTTGTGTACCTAAGAATGTTCTCACTACAACAATTCTCTTCATCAGAACAATTGTTTAAACGATAATCCATGCATCTTGTATCTTCCACTTTATTCAAAAATTTTTGAAAATAGTAGAACATTTATTTCAGTCTCAAACCTTTTACTTTTGCTAAATAATACATATTTAGTCTTATAACTTTGTAAAATTCAAAGAATAAAAAAAAATGAATATTTTAAAATAAAAATAATCAGAATAAAATACAATTCTTCAACTTTTTGCTTTATTAAAAAAAATTTGAAAAATTAACTTATATAGTCTCGTCATTTTTAAATATTGTATTAATTAATTTAAATTTCTTTTAAAAAAATGAAATTTTGTAGAACACCAAACACGTGGTGCTCACGTGGCAACAGGTGGAAGGGTAGGGTAGGGTTGTGTACAATCTGACAAAAATTGCATTTTTTAATTGTTGACTAAAATGAATTTGTTTACTAATTATTTTTGAGTGAGACTTTTGTGCCTCGTGATATTGTGCGTCTTTTCAATTTCCGTACCCCTTTACAATTTAAACTCCCTAACAATACATAGGTTTAAATAGAATATGGAGGGGAGTGTTGTGTTCACATGGGAACACGATCGTGTGACCCGGGGGCGCAACAGCTTTTGCCTTTTTTTTTTTTTGGATTATTATGAATTTAAAGTGAAAAATTGTGGGATCGATTTAAATTTTAAATTTTATTATGCGGTTAAAGTAAATAAACATCATACCAGAAATGGTTGTTTCCATGGGGCCACATGACATTGATGAAATGTTGAATACCAGGGAGAGTATTAGCGTCATCAATCCCCATACTCTCGTAGAGAGGAACCAATGGGATCTGTCCCACGTAGCCGTACAGAGGTTTTGAGGATTTGTTTTTTACTTTGGTTTCTGTCGGGAGATCGAAGAGCTGCTGCAGCGATTCAAACACTGCTGTGTGTATTTCTGGGGTGATTTTATCGTACAACGCCACGAAACAACCGTACTTCTCCAGAGCCGAGATGACTTCACCGCATGTTTTGGACCATGATTCCGTACCAGGTTTGGTGTTCTTGTCGGTGAATTCAATCGTCGGAAGTTCGTGGTGTGTGAGAGAACCCATGATAGTGTGTGTGTGTGGGGGAGAGAAAGTTTTAACTGTACTTTTTCTGGAGTTAGTGTTGTGCATTGACTAATCATAGGGTTATTTATAACAAAACTTTGGTACTTGTTTAATAATTAAAATGAGAATTTATAACTTTGGTACATATTTAATAATTATAATTGAGAAACCGTTTTTACATTTCCTATATAATGTAAAAATTGATAATGGTGCTATGAAATATTTCATGGGTAATTAGTGATAATATTTTTAAAGAAAATAATAATATCTTTAATTAAAAAAAATATAATAATTTAACTGTGAGATGTTACGCCAACTACCACCAAAATTTATAAGACATCAATGACAATTGACAATACAAAATTTCAGTGATGCGTAGGCTAATGGGCCGAGCTATGTTCATTTGAAGCCCAACCTTCAAGTGGCCCACATTAAAGGATGGGCTTAATGAGTCCTAATGATGGATCGGCTGGTTAAATAGTTAATCAATTTAAATAGTCTTATGAATTTTATTTTCTTGTGTTTCAAGATAAATAACTATAAAAAAAAAATTGACAGGAAACCACTATAGGTTTTTTCTCCCCCCACAAAAAGGGAGTATTTATTTTAAAAAAAGGCGTTATCTATTGGATTTAATTAGGTGGGTTCATTTTCTCATCTTATTATTATTCATTAACTTTGAGTATGATATAATAACTAGATGTTAAAGATATATAGGCATACATACATGTATATAGTTGATTATTTTTAAAAGAAACAAAACTTATTGAGCATTAAAGTGAAAACAAACAATTGTCCAATTTTCCAATAATCATGATGGCTCAATTTATGAGCTACAAATAAACATATACTAATGTCATCTTTTTTCAAAATTGAAAGCTCTAATTGCCAAACCAAAAGTGAAAATGAAAACAACAACAAATCCAACAATGACAACAGCAACAGGTCCAAGAAAATCATGTCTGAAACCAAAGAAGCTGCTCAAGAACTCTTTCACTGTCAAACCTGTGTAAGCCAATTCTTCTTCTAAGTCGCCGTATTGCGACGCCACGAGTCCGTAGATCGTCCAAGAAATCGGGTTCGCCCAGTAGTACCATCTCCACCACACAGGGATCCTCTGCCAGAGAAAAGGAGTTAGGAAACAAGTGACTTTTAACAACACTTTTTACATACATGTGTTGTGTTTGTGTACCATTGTCGTATGGGTTGGATTTGAACTTACAGGGCGTGGTATTATGTATCCTGAGAAGAGGTTCCACAACGACATGAAGGCGAAGCCGATGATGGCAGCAATGTGGTGATTCGGAGAGACGGCCATCGTCATCATTCCGAAGAAAGTGAAGTAGAGCAGTGTGAAAAACATGATGAAAATGAACCATAAAACTTTTGCTGTTGTCCATTCAAAGCTCATCATTGCATAAGAAATCAAGGCATAGCACACAGCTTGTGCAAAAACATAAGGAAATTCTATTGCAACCTATTCAACAGACAAAGAGTGAGAGATTGGTGAAATTTAATAAGTTGGAGATAGAACAATTTTAAACTAGATCACATGTATAAAACCTGTGCAATGGCATATGGCATGGATGAGTACATCCCAGCTGCTCTTTCTCTATAGAAAACGGTACGTTCCACCGCAACAACCGGCTGCACCGTGATGGAGTTCTGCACGCCTAAGAACAGGACGGACGAGTACATGGAACCGATGCCGTTGAGTATATCCTGCAAACCACTCCTGCAGAACATTAGTTAGCATTTTATAATGATGCCCAAAATAAGACATGTAATTGTTGTCAGTATGTTTGTGTACACCTCTTAGAACCAAGATCCCAAAACATGCTTCCCACCATCACTGCTAGAATGATGCTAAACCAAAATCTTATTCCAGTATAAGTGGGATTTCTCCAGTAAGACCAATATTGCTTCCATAAACAAGCCATGCATTGGATATGGAAAGGTTGAGAGTATCGGTTAGCGAAATGTAGCTCGCTCGACCCAGGCATAGGCGTTCCTAGTTCACTAATCAGAGCTTTGTTCGTCCTGATTAAGTTTCAATGCTGCATTCAGCCTTAAATCGGTCGTAAAAACAGGACGAAAGACGAGTATTATGAGGTACTAACCTGTGTAACTCTGAGTTTTTATACACCTGAGCAAAATCAATTCCTAAAGCATTTTCTTGTGTTGGAGAAGTAACTTCAAGCATCCAAGTTGCAGGGTTGTACCCATCTTTGATCTTACTAACACCTTGAATAGCCTTCATATGGAAATTAAGAACACCTAAGATATCATTTTTTCATCATATATATGTTGATTTATGTATTATGCTTACCTCAAAGTAGTTGATCAGATGGCAAGAATAGCGGCCTAATGGGCCGACGTATATCTCTTCTCCACCACGTTTCAGCAGAAACAGCTACGGGTGTAAACATCAGTGCAAGAAGATACAATAACAAGAGTTTAATCGCTACACTACGACTATACCTCGTCGAAAGCTTCAAAGATGTCGATGCTAGGTTGATGTATGGTGCACACTACTGTTCTTCCAGTGTCAACTGTGTTTCTAACTGTTCTCATCACGATTGCAGCAGCCCTTGCGTCCAGCCCTGAGGTTGGCTCATCCATGAATATAATCGAAGGGTTCGCCACCAGCTCGACTGCAATAGTCAGCCTCTTTCGTTGCTCGGTCGACAAACCAGTCACCCCTGGCAAACCAACCATTGCACCCCTCAATGGTGTGAGCTCCACAAGCTCCATCACCTCCTCAACAAACATCTGCAGATTCCTTGTTTTCAGGTCCACAATTCACATAGATAGTGTGATGAGATTGATGTATAACTAACCTTTCTTGTAGTAGAATCGATATCCGGAGCCAGACGAAGCCATGCTGAATAAATCAAGGATTCATGGACAGTAACATGAGGTGAGTGAATGTCATTCTGCTCACAATAGCCTGAAATCCGAGCAAATGTTTCTTGATTCTTGGAGTACCCTGAAACTGTTATGTTTCCATCTATATATCCACCCGTCTTCCGACCAGCAAGGACATCCATTAGAGTCGTCTTACCAGCACCACTCACTCCCATTAGAGCTGTTAGAACTCCAGGCCTAAAAGCTCCACTCACACCCTTCAGAAGCACCAGTTTATCCTCACCAATACCTCTGTCTCTCATTTCCTGAAAAGTGTCTGATAAATCAAGTTATGCAAGCTTGATTTCAACAACATTAAGATTCCAAAATACCTGTGGCATGTCAACTGAGTACACGATCTCATCGAAGGTGATTGAATGTGGTTGAAATGGAAGAACCATTCCCCTTTTCTTCTTCTCCACGGCCTCCACGTTGTCGCGAACACCACTACTTACTCCATTGCCATTCTCATCTTCTTCATGTATTGCAGCTTGATCCTTACCAAAGGCTAAAGAATACTATGTTACCATGATGCAAGAATTTCAGACAAGCAAAAATGGTACTCACGGTTTAAGTAAGTGAGAGCTAAAGCGTAGCCGATGTTGAAGAGGACTATGAATCCAACTAGTGCCCCAACTCCAATCCAATACATGTCTGCTTCGGGCAAGAACCCCCTCATCTTTAGGATCACGACGCCTAGCGGCTCGTTTGTGAATACGAAGGCCTTAGAACAAGCAGAGTGATTGATGCTTAATGTATCATCAACTAATGTATGTAACACAAGTAATTCATGTATATGGGCTCACCTTGTTCCAACTGCTTCCTCTAAACTCATTCACAGTGATTGATGTTTGTGCATACATTAATGGAGAAGCCCAATAAGCCCATATCCACCATTTTCTTACCTTATCTGCACCACCAACAAGAAGTGATAACATAACATAAGAATGACTCAAATGAATATGCATTTGATCTTGCATGTATTATACCTCTTGACAAGACAACACCACCCAATGCGAAAAGAGAAAGCATTGCACTTGAACCGAATACATTTGCGATGATTATGACTCTGCCAAGAGCTGCGATTAGTCGGAACAACCCACTAGCCATTTGGTTTAGAAGCAAGAGTGCCAGGTATTGTTTGAACAACCTGTAGACGAAAAGCATTATCTTTACATGAACCTATTCATAAACATATTGTAGAATTAGTGTTTTACCTTCCAACGTTTGGATCAAACCCCATGACATAGTACGGAATGAAGACCCAAACTGCAGATTCAATGAAGGAAATAGGTATTTTGAGTATCCAGGTGGGTAGAGCATAAGCAGAAGGTGGGAAGAAGAGGGAGTCCCTCTGTTTGTAAAACACCGGAAGCTTGTAAATCGTCATGGAAGTCTCTGCCAATCCATTGAACATAATCATGGTGGCTATGAAGAACTGAGCACCAATGTAAATGGTCCCATCTTCTATTCCACTCCGGTGCATATTCGTGCGAAGGAAAACCGTCATTGTAATAAACGACATTATAATTGTCTGAAAGACAACATGTGAGCCATCAAAACATTAGCTCATGATAGCTTGCTGATCTAGAAAGAATCCTGCATGCTATGAACCAACCTGTGAAATCTTGAACACATACACAAATGAGTTTCTCTTCATCAGTAAGAGTTCTCTTGAGAAGCATGCTTTCAACAACGTTTTCGTCCTGGTTCCGTATTTCTTGGTGGTTAATGCTGCAGGGTGGCTCGTTTTCCTGTCGAACGGGGCTGCAAGACTCTCTTTCAGTCTCTGGCCAGCATGGAATGATTGAAATGCCTCAGCAAACTCATCTGCTCTCACAAATCTGTAAGGCTCTTCAGCCCTCATCCAGTATTGTTGTTGATCCTTTCTAGATGTCACCTTTTATAACAACAACAACAAAAGAAGTTATAAGATTTGTTTTAATATGTAATAATGGTCAGTTTCAACTGCTGTTCACTTACCTCTTGCAAGAAATCGGCCACTCCTTTCCTGTCAGGACATTTGAAACCTACTGATTCGAAGAATTCGAGCACGTCTTCTCTGGGGCCTTGATAAACGATTTTCCCATCAGACAGTAGAATTATGTCATCAAACAGATCATAAGTCTCTGGAGCTGGCTGCAGGAGGGATACAAGAGCAGTTCCATTGAGAATGTGTACATACTGTCTTAGTGAATCCATGATTTCGTACGTCGTAGAACTATCCAATCCTGTCGATATCTCATCCATGAAAAGAGCATTTGCTGGTCCAACAAGCATTTCACCTGTGGTATCAGTTTCAACATCACCATCAACTACGTCATGTATGACTTCATCTGTTTGTTCTAACAAATGCATGTTTCCTACCTGTCGTAACTCGTTTTTTCTGCCCTCCGGATATCCCTCTTCTCAGTTCATCTCCGACAATAGTATCAGCACAAATTTCCAGTCCCAAAGTCTGCAGAGGAAGATGCAGTATTAAGGGCAGAGTATTTGGAGGATTTCATGATGTAATAGTACCTTAAGAATGTAATCTGTGATCACATTTGCTTCCTGCTCTTCTATCGAAACGGCCTACATAAATAAACCAAAGTACACTAGATTCACACCATGTAATTAAAATCATGGTTGGATTGTCTGCTGCAAACACTTCTCACCTTCATGAAGATGTCTATATCCGGGTCAGGCTTAATCTGGGCCTGCTTTTCCCTTCTTGACAGCTCTGATAGCATCTCTGCAAATACGATACATACGATCACAATATTGATCATCCACTTAAATTTCACATACAGTACACAAGTGATGGATAACCTACCATATCGAGATCCTATTCCCTGGCATCGAGCAGAGAATTCCAGAGTTTCTCTAACCGTCATTTCTCCAATATGGACATCATGTTGGCTAATGTAAGAAGCAGTTCTTTGAGGTACAAACTCACTCATTTCATGTCCATTATAAGTCACTCCTCCAGACACCTAGCGTTGTCGAATGTACACTTCTAAGTAGTAGTAAATCATTTCAAAGATTAAAACATGCAAATGAATCAAATCAATTTTCGAAAAAACCTTCAAAGAAGCGTCTAATTTTCCAGCTAAAGCCAACAGCAGCGTTGTCTTTCCGGAGCTGGGAGGGCCTAACAACAACGTCATTCTTCGAAACGAAAAAAGGTTCAAATCAGATGACAACGCAGACACCAAAAGGCTTTGATGGTAAAGTAAAGTAGATGAAATTATGTTACCTGCATGGGGTGATGATTCCACTAACATCTTGGAGAATGGAAATGTGTTTCTTCTTGGTTGGAAGTATGTGAAGAGTGTTGAGAAGCCCCTGTGGACAAGAATAAGGTTAGATCAATTAAAGGGTTGTTAAGAATTTACAGAAACTAATTAAAGATTAATTTTTTTGACCTCAAATATGTTGATAGTGAAGTTAATAAAGGTTGGCAGTGATCTGCTACCGATGTATGCTTCTGCACCCACTCTTAAATGCTCGAATCTCACTTCAATGCTTGGCAAATCAATTCCAACTCTGCCACAAGATTAATTGCAGATATTAAGAATATGTAACCCATGTTCGATTTCCTTTGGAAACAAATTAGGAGGGGAGTTATAAGGAGACTTGGATAAAGGAGAGAGTATGATGCTTGGTGATTTAACTACTAAATATACTAGCAGATAAAAAAAATGTTTAAAAAAATTTATCAGTACTGTAAGAATGAATGAAGTGTGCTTATTTAACTTATATGCTTTTCATTCAAAATATCAAAATTAGTCCTATTCCAATTTTAGTTTGGTCCTTTACTCCTTAATTTAAATTCAGTCCTTTTTTTTTTCAAAATATTTGGAAAATTCACGGAAAAGAAATTAAAGTAAGTCTACGAGAGCAATAACAGTCTAACTAATTAAGTCAAAATTATAAAAAGAATAAAAATAAATTATTATTATTATTATTATCATCATCATCATCAAAATAATTTACAAGACCATTTTCAGGGAAAAAAAAATTTTGAAAAAAAAAAATGCTAAAAGCTAGCACAACGTAGAAATCATAATAGTACATAGTAAATTAATAGAAAATGGAATGAATTA
Source organism: Pogostemon cablin (assembly GCA_023678885.1). Lineage (NCBI taxonomy): Eukaryota > Viridiplantae > Streptophyta > Magnoliopsida > Lamiales > Lamiaceae > Pogostemon > Pogostemon cablin. The sequence continues at coordinate 3,109,504 of CM042961.1, forward strand.
AATGTTATGATACTTGGAATTCACCTGTCGATTCTTTCTCTTAGTTTGAGCAGAAACTTTTCATTGTCTTCATCAGACAACTTTAAACACCTATCGATCAACTCTTTCCGTTGTAAGTATCCAAGATTTCTTACATCGACTTCACTTGCACAACCACTCGATCCGACAAGAATCCCTTTCCTTACACGATCATAAGTAGGAAGTTTCTCAAGTGCTGCCCACTTCAATGCTACTTCATCGTCTCCTTCTCGTCTCGATCGATTTGCAAAAACTCCCGCGTCTTGATTCCTCCACCACGACGAACTATTCTCTCTCAAGCTAGAACTCGCTCGAGTAATATTGCCCCGATGGTCCATTTAGAAAAAGAAAAAAAAAATCGATGAAATCTTGTTATCTTTTGCATGAAAACTACTAGCTAGTTTGAGTGATTGTGTATGATTAATGAAGAGGAGATGCTTAAATTTAAGGGTGGCTTCAGAAATGATGCATAAGTGATGGATAATTAATATTGTAACCCCATAATGTAAATATTAATTGCATGTAAATATTAATTGCATTAACTTTTTAGAGAAGTATGATAACATTTTTTTGTTCTAACATTAATGAGCTAATTATAAAGTGTTACTATAAGATCTTTGGATCATAGGTTTGGCTGGAAATTAGTTACATATTATTCTTATAAATTTAATTTTTTGATGCTAATTTGGTTTGGTATTCTAGAAGCAAAGCTAGAAATAAATGCAACATTCTTCGAAATTTATACATGGCATAATTTATTTATTTGCCCATAAAGAATCAATAAAGTAAGTTAAAATAATACTCACTTTGTTTCAACAAAATTTTCACAATTTTTACATTAGTTCGTCCCAATGCATCATTCACCACCTAAAAGATTAAATACGAATAACCTTTTAATACATTATATTTTAAAATATCACTCTCACTTAATTTATCTTTTAGTTTTTTTTTAATTACCTAATACTTCATTAATTAATAAATACAAAAAAAAAAATTAAATTAAATTCTGTATCTACAGGAAGTACATCTACCATGACCGTAGAGTAATTGAGAGGGAGTATATAAAATAGAACAAACTACATCTGGTTATAGTCGCATTATAAATTGCCCTATGTGGCTATGTATCTATGAGGAGGCATATATGATTTGAGGTGGCCTAACATTTCTTTTAAACCGTCTCTTTAAAATCAACGGTATGTAATTTAATAAATTTTATTTGTTTATAAAAAATCTAAATGAATTCTTTTCATAATTTATAAGTGGAAGATATGATAAATTAATAAATTATAATAAGAAAGTATAGTATACAAACATAGATGACCACGTGTTAATTCTAATCAAGACATCAACTCACCCATGACCCACCCAATATGGTTGAAATTATGTTGGGCCATTATTTTGAGGCCCAGACCATTATAATCAATATTCTGGGCCAAGCCCAATCCATTATATAAGGTATGTATAATGGACTACATTATTTATTCCCATCTAGAGTTGGGCTTATTTTTAAAGCTCGCATCTGCTTCATGTCCATGACATAGAGTCGGGTTAAAAATGAATTTGGCATGATCCGTCGGGTCAAGACCCGAATAAATAAAAAAATTTTGGGGGACTTGGGACGAATATTCAAATCACGCTAAATTTTTTTTTATTTTATATTATTGAATGGTGGTATAATTTTTTTTGAATTTTTGATAGAATAAGTTTTAACTTTATATTAAATTAATGTGTTAAAAATTTGTGGTGATACGTGTAAAAGTATATTAATTAATGTAGGGATAAGAGAAGAGAGAGTATGAGAGAAAAAAGTATTAGTAATAGAGAAGAGAAGATATATAAAGGATGGGTGAGTTTTGGATTGTTAGGGTTTATATGTTTATATATTATATTATAATATTTTATGTGTGGTTTTAAAATTTTGGATGTGCATATATAATATTTCATGTATCATATCATTAAATGATACTTAAAAAGCGGTGAATATCATATCTAAAAAAATATATATAAACCATAAATAAAATTGTTTAACGTATGAAAATGTGAGTAGATCAGAATAATAGAATTTTGATATATGTATAAAAGATTATTAAAATCCCCTTTAAAAATGGTATGGATTTTGGAAATCAATATAAAAAAATAAATAAAAAAGAAGGTCCAACTTAAGTGAATTAGTGGTTGTCATAGTTCCAGGCCCCCTGTGTTTCATTTTACACACTCAAAAACATAACATAGGCCATTTATAGTGTGCATCCGAGTGCACCTAAAGATAGGGTGCACCCATATACAAATATAAACAAAAACATATACAATTAAGAGTAAAAATGTATACAATTTAATTGTTAATTTTTTTAATGAAAAATTGTATATAATATTCAATAAAAAGTTATACACATATGCATGTTAATTTTTTTTAATGAAAACTTAATGTGAAAAAAATATGCAATTATTACAAAACACGTATACAAAATAGAATAAAATGTATACAAAATAGAATAAAAAAGTATACACATATGGGTGCAAGGATGCACCTGGGTGCACCCAATATACACTCAGGCCATTTATAGTGTGCATCCGGGTGCACCTAAAGATAGGGTGCACCCATATACAAATATAAACAAAAACATATACAATTAAGAGTAAAAATGTGTACAATTTAATTGTTAATTTTTTTAATGAAAAATTGTATATAATATTCAATAAAAAATTATACACATATGCATTTTAATTTTTTTTAATGAAAACTTAATGTGAAAAAAATATACAATTATTACAAAACACGTATACAAAATAGAATAAAATGTATACAAAATATAATAAAAAAGTATACACATATGGTGCACCCAATATACACTCCATAACATATATTAAACATACTCTCCTCATAATAATGTAATATTTTAATCAATTTGTAAGTTTATAATACACTTGTTAGAACTATTCTTTGTATTTGGTCCAACTTTTTATATTTGTGAGTTTCCACTGAAAATAACAAGATTTCCATACACGTGAGCTTCCACATCTTCCAAGTTTCCCCCATAATATAATGCATACAAGAAGGGGACCAGAGGAATTGAAACAATGCACATCCACATGCATATCTTTTATATCGAATATCCAATTATATTTTAGCACTCGTTAAATGAACAAAAATTCATAGGCCAAAATGCTTTTAAAAAAAATTTATTAGGCTATATTCAAAGTTCGTAGGATACCATTTATAATTGAAGAGTCCTTTCATGCATTGTGCAAAATTTTGAATATAGTATGCATTCTATTAGTTGGTTCCGAAAAATATGAGACACCGTTAATATAATTAAAATGTTATACTACATACTCATTAATTCAAGTAGTATAATTTCTACAAATTTTCAGACGAATGAAAGATTTGTAGTATTACTCCATGTCCGAAGACGGTGCATCTTTTGACTTTGAAATTTTTTGATTGAGATACTACGAAAAGTAGGCCCCATCTTTTGTCGTTATGCCTCCACGTGGCTCGACGACTCCACCCATAGTTTCACGCTTCCTCCGTGAAAACGTGGGGCCCCATTCACGGCGTTTCTCAGCCGTCGCCTACCCCACGTGGCGCCTCTCAACACCCCCCTCCGTAGTCAATAAGTCAACCCCGATCGAACGGCTCACATTCAACCATCCCACCTATATATATCCACACATTTCGAAGCTGTGACTTAATACTGAAAAAGGTTGATCGTATTCTTCAGATCTTCTCTCCTGTATAGATATTGAATTGAAGTAACGAATCTAGATTATCGCCTATGAATTCCACGTCTCTGCTTCTGAGATCCGATTCGGGTAGGATTCCGGTGCACGTCGTGCCCGGCCCGAGCACAACCCGACCGTCCGTCTCTTTAACCGTCCATGGAGCCGCTGGCGAGATCGGCGGCGCGTCATCTCCACGGATGTCACTGCATATGGGGATTCCTCGCCGGAATATTCGCCGTTCCTGTTCGGCGCCGAACCTCGTTCGTTCGGAGATGAGGAGCCTTGGATCGAGATCTCTGTCGACGCTGCGGATACCGGAGGATGGAAGCAGGTTCGGCTGTGACTGGGCGGAGAAACTGGAGGTTCCGGGCGGAGGAATGAATAAGAGAGGGAATTCGAGTGGCGGAGGGAATGGCGGCGGGGAAGAGCGGAGGATGGGAGGGTATTACGAAGAAATGATAAAGTCGGATTCGTCGAACTCTTTGCTGTTGAGAAACTACGCGAAATATCTACATGAAGTAATTGATCAAATCAGAAATTAATTAATAATAAATGGTGAGATTAGAATGTTAATTATGTATGAATGAATTACATTTGCAGGTGGAGGGAGATGTAGGGAAAGCAGAGGAGTACTACGGGAGGGCAATATTGACAAGCCCTGGAGATGGAGAATTGCTGTCACTGTACGGAAGGCTGATATGGGAAACGCAGAGAGATGAGGGCAGAGCTAATTCATACTTCACTCAGGCACTTCAAGCTTCCCCCCATGACTGGTAATCACCTCTCTCTCTTCAACAAAGTTAAACTTTGCTACTTATGATCTCAATATGTACAGGAGAATGACTGTTTTTCTTTGTGGTGGCAGTATGATTTTGGGTTCGTATGCAAGTTTCCTGTGGGAAGCAGAGGAAAGAGAAGAAGAAATGGAGATGGGAAGTAATCAAGTACAAATGCCAATTGCAGTTGCAGCAATGATGGAAGCTTTCTAAATTGTATTAGTATACTACTCACCCACATTCTTCTTCTTGTGTTTATAAACAACCATCGGGACCACAATTTCTAACTATTATATTCTTGTACTATGTTAACTACTTCAAAGAGATATAAACTTGCAGTTTATGGACAATACAGAGTGCTTCATGTTAGATGATATAAATGAAACAAAACACTAACATTAATCTTAAATCATTCAACAACATCATGCCCTTCTTCACATCTCGAATTTTTGGTAACACCGGAAGAAAGCTCAGCTTCGAATGACACAGATGGCAGTCTTTCATACACTTTGGACCCAAAAGGAAGAAGCTTTCCTCTCCCAAAACTAAGCCTTTCACTCAGCTTCTCATAACCCCACCTCTGCTGAACATAAACAACAACGGCTAGGACAACAGCCGTTGTCGGAATAGCAATGTCTCCAAACTTGGAGAAGAAGTCCATACGCGGGTTCACAAACTCGTACTCTTCGGAGAAGTAAGGGTTCGCTATGGGCGAGCTCATGTAGTCGTAAACGTGTGGAAGAAGTCGAACCGAAGTGATCCCAACATAATACAGTTCTCTCAAAGGCTTAACATGGATTCTCCACAGCAGGTTGGCAATGACCTGTGGAAGGAGAAAGAAGTCCTGCACTAGACCCAAGTACTCCGCGAGTTCAGTCTCCCATTCGCGTATGGCGTGGGGAGATCCAGCAGAGTCGACAAAATACGCCGTTTCTAGAGGCTTAGAACTTGTGTTCATGTAGTGGACAACAAGAACAAGAATGTATCCTGCAATGTGTGTGGTTAGTGTGATGATGAGTACTTTCTTGTCGCTTGGAACGCGGTGAGGCTCGAGGGGGGCTCGTGTAAGCATCCTTACGCGGGCTTTCCACACCTTCTGGCAAAGCCTCAGAGTAACAGAGAATGCAACAAGTACTAGTATCTTCACAGTGTAGTCAATCACATGGATCCATTGACTGTTCTGTAGATCACTTGACTGGTTTTCATTGAATCCAGTGGCTGCTCTTTTCAAAAGAGCTTCTGCTCCTGTGATCAGCAGAAGGCTGTATCCAACAGCTTGTGCTCCAAGCATCACAAGTGATACATACGGAACAGATTCCACATTGTCTCTAATGTAAAAAAGCTGGCTAAGAATGCAAGCAATTGCAATAGAGAGTGTCGCGATACGAAGTACCCCCTCCACGCCTCTGCGCGAAAGGATCTCTTCCCGTTGCCTCCTATACGTAATGGGCACAGTTTGGAGCTTGATTGGAGAGAAAAAGAGCGGATCATCTTCAGTCCGGTGGCTGATAATCGACACCCTAGCTGTCGGGTCGACCAGCCAACGGGCTGTTGTAGGGGGATATGAAATGATCACTTAAACCAAACAATCTAATCCAGCTTCAAGGTCCATGCTTTCATATAAGGTCTTCCATGAGGCTCGAACATCTCGACAGCCAATTAGATACATCTTCCCAACATGTTGATCATAAATCCCCTCTACAAACAATGAAGACAGGTTGGCATACTGCTTTCCTACAACAATTATCTGACCAGAGATATTGAGGAGCTGTTTTTCTGTGTATTCACCCACATCAGGGTATGGATTTTCCTTCTGAGAAGTCGAATCATATCGTGCAGGCCAATAACGCCCGAATAAAGGACCGATCGACAGAATTTCAACTTCTAAATCAGCTTTAGAGAGAAATGAATTAGGAAATGGATCAGGCACTGCAGTTATGTGAAGGGTGAGATCTTCAGAGAGAAGAGAAAGACTATAGGGAAATCCCTCCGAGCCCTCTACCTTCGGGAACTTCAAGAGTGATTTCTTGATAATAGTCCCGAAGTTAAAGGGCTCGTCTTTCTCAAGAACAGCACCAGCAGCATCAAGCTTAGAGTACTTGTAGTATGGATGAGAAGCAGTGTACTGATCCCACAACTCAGCAGGACGTACAAGCTTTTCGAATGCCAGAGGGAAATATGATCTCTTATTGGTATCTATGCTTGACAAAGTACCCACAAGTATGCTCCTCTGTTTTATTGAAAACGAAAGAGGAACATACAAGCAGATATGAATGTCGCAACCATTACCATCGCCATTGACATATCCGGAGCATCCAACCATACAAAGCTGTCCACTGGAAGGCTTCCATATCCCCTCAGCAGAAAGAGTCATATTACTAAGTCCAGTCCTCTGAGCTACAGTGAATTGATTCTCAGAAGGAGGAACAGCTCTAAAAACTGAAGTCACCCTAGTAAAATTAGAATTGTCCTTCGACTTTACATTCTCGCAACGCACATCCTGAATGACCAGCTTGACATTTTTGAAGCTCCCATCAGTAGTGTTGATCTCCTTATCCGTCGCGAAAGGACCCAACTTACTGCAAAACTCATCAGTGCCATTGCACTTCCAGTTTGGAAGAATGGTCAGAGCTTCTTGATGTGTAAATCTCTCAAGAATGACACAAAAATCAAGCCCCTTATAAATATCAATATCACCACTGATCATATTATCCTTGTATGAGTAAGGATCACAAGCTTTGGAGACAAGATTTCCAGAATCAGGTTGATAATTTGCAGAAGAGCTCAACCAAGAAGACATCTTAACTTCATCAAAGTACTTCAGGTTCGACTTTGGATTCAAGCTTTTCATGCTTCCATAGATTGCTCTACTTCTCAAGCTCACCGTCTTAGGATAACGAAGAACAAGCACAATCTGATCATCTTGAGTGAGCAGTGGCTGATTAGTGTAACCATACTCCTTGACCCACCCCCACGGATCAGCCGAGTCAGACTGACGAGAAGGCAATACACCACTCCCCAACAAGCACATTACTCTCTCCCCCTCCGATTCAGTATAAACCCCTTGAAAATCTACAGACATTTGCGAATGACCGGGCCATATATCGAACCGCACATCATATGGCCTTTCCAAGAGTAAACCTTCAAGAGTTATGCCCATCAGCAGAACCCCATTAACAAAAATGGAGTTTTTAGAATGATGATGGCGATCAACATCAGTAACCCAAAAGGAAACCAAGTTTGAAGGGGATCGAAGATCATTGGAACCCTTAGAAAGCTCTCTATCATCAAATGGCATTAAAGGGACACCTTCCCCATTCATCTCCTGCCACCAATCCCCGTTCAAGAAAGAAAGTTCCTCTTTGATAGTATATAACCTACTATCATCAGGTTTCAATTCAGAAGCAGATTTCAACACAAAGCCACATACTTTATTAACTTCATTAATCCTATCATAGTTGCCAGAAGAATGCTTACTCCTACTATCTCCAAAATTCCCATTATTCGAATAGTGAGAATTTGCAAAACCTATGAATAACATCATCCACAACCCAAACAAATTCCAATACACAGCAATAGACGACATCATATTCGAAGCTATAAATTATCAAGAAAAGGGGAAGGGGTTTTTTTTTTTTCCTGCTGCCCACGAATCAGAATGAAATCTTGAACACCCCAGATAGAAATTCGACAATGGCGGATGTAAAACTGAATTTTTCAGGACTTACCTTGAAAATATGAACAGTATGAACAGGGTGTAGTGAAAAGGTAAGATCTTTACATTGCTATGGAAGTGAAGTCATGATTCCGATTAAGGATAGATAAGATGTTTGAAAATGAAGCTTTGGTTGGTAAAAATCTTTGGGAAGAAGCGAAGAACTTATTTGGATCAAGTCTGTGACTTGTGAGGGAAGTGTGAAGTTCAAGTTTTAGTCAAACTTAATCTAATCTCCAATTTTAAGAGGAAAAAAATCTTAATGAAGAGCATAACATAATGATTAATGATAATTAATGGCCTAGGTGGGTCTTTATACGTTGGGCTTTCATAACGCCCACTGGGCTTAAGCCAACAGTACATATAAGCTTTAACTTGGTGGTTTCTTAGTAAATACTCATGAAAATGACAGTGCACCAAAAGTTACGAAACATGGATGAAGTATGAACATATAGGTTTTTTTTTTTTTAATTATTATCGAACAAAGTTAGTTTGCTAGCTGTTAAAAGTTAGTACACGAGTGAGTAAACCCTGGTTTAAGTTGAGCGATTACTTTTACCAACCTTTTAATGTAGTAAAGATTTGTTTTTAGTGGTTTTATAATTTTGGTGGTTTATTATAAATGTAGATTATTCATAAAGAGGATTTTGGTATATTATTATTATCTTGTAAGAAATAAACTAATAGAAATTTATGATGTTGACAATGTGAGTTTTTAGGGCTTATGAATTAAGGTGATATCCACCACTTTCACAAACACAGCAAAATATCTAAAACCAATTTTATTTTTCTTCTTTATCTCTTATTTTAGAATTATTCTTTGGTGTAACTATTGACCATCAACTGCACTATTGCATAAAGAATTTCCAGTTAACAGTTGGAAACAAGTTTTTCCCTAAAAAAAAAAAAAACTATTTACTCATAATTTTGTGAGTTCACAAGATCCAAAGCCAAACTGACATCAACTAAATTATAATGTCAGATAAATAATATAGCACTATAGGAGCAATCCACAATTAAATTAAAATAAAAATAAATAACAGTCCCTTTTTCTCTTCACAGTCCTGTTCTTCCCCACTCTAATTCCACTCTCTCTCTCTCTCACAGAGACACACACTTGGTGAAATGGGTAAATCCGAAGAAGGAGGCGGCGCAAACCTAGCGTCGTGCGCCGTCGCCGCCGTGTTCCTGATATTCGTAATCATCGTCGTATTCATCGTCTACTTCACCGTTTTCAAGCCAAAGGACCCCAATCTCGCCGTCAACGCCGTCCAGCTTCCCACATTCTCCGTCAACAACTCCACCGTCACCTTCACCTTCTCCCTCTACGCCACCGTCAATAACCCCAACCGCGCCGTTTTCACCCACTACGACTCCTCCCTGCAGCTCCTCTACGCCGGAACACAGGTCGGCTTCATGTTCATACCCGCCGGGAAGATAGCCGCAGGGAGGACGCAGTACATGGCCGCCACATTCTCCGTTAAGTCGTTCCCCCTCTCGTCAGTTTCCGGGCCCACGGAGGGTTTCAGGGTCGGGCCGAGTATGGAGGTGGAGTCGAAACTGGAGATGGTGGGTCGGGTCCGGGTCCTGCATTTCTTTACCCACCACGTGGAGGCACGCGCCGACTGCCGGGTTGCTGTTTCCGTTAGTGATGGATCTGTGTTAGGCTTCCATTGTTAGTTTTATTTATTTAATTTAATCTCGCTCTCTCTTAATTATCTGCCTTATTAGTATGTAATTTGTTTTTTTTTTTAAGTACATATGTAATTTGGGTTTTGGTGTTCTCTTTAATTTAATCTCAAACTGTATAAAGTTTAGTGTATATGATGCTCAATCTTTAGTTATTGACAAATTTTATTTCTAAATTTAACTGGTCGCATGTTGACGTCATCTAATTTAACTGTACAATAATTTCCTAAATTCCTAATTCGAAAATTAAATAATTTATGTACTCCCGTAAAGTTTACAATTTTTTTAAATTTTTTTTTAACAAATGAGACATACTACACTGAACACTAGCATATACAAGCATTAAAAAAAATGAAAAAGAGGGTAAAGGACCTAAAGGTGTTGTACGATGATGTGAGTGCTGGATTTGGTGGAATGAAGTGGGTCATTCGGCATACTAGCTTATCTTAATTTCACTTTATATTCATTGTTATTAATTATTATAAATGAGATGAGATAGGGGGCGAGTTTTGTATGAAACGGGTACTCATTATTAAAGTATCATTATTATATAGGTAAAGTATGATTATTTATAATTAAAGTATGTCAATAATTAATCATATTATAACACTCTAAAATCATACTTTAATTCATCATATTTTAGAAAATACTCCATCTTAACAATCATTAAACATATTTTATCTATATAATAGGCATACTTTAACACGTCTCACATACTCCCTCCGTCCCGCCCAAATAGTTTCATTTTACTATATTGGGCGTCACATACAAATTGCACCATTTTTCTCTTTTAGTAAAAATGGCTCACTAATGACCCACCACTACCCATTACATTTTTCTAATACACCTACTCAATTTACATAAAATAATAATACTTTTCAATTTACGTGCAAAAAGTAAATACTTCTGTTTACTATGATGGAGGGAGTATTTAATGTGTCACAAGAGAATTGGTCAAATCACGTTATAAATACTGTATAAAATATCGTAAATAAATAAGTGGCGTAGATAAATACAAGTGAAAATGAAGGCACAGTTTTACAAAGTGGACTGCTGGTGGTGGGGCCTTGATTTCAACACACCAATGGGACTGCATTTTGTCTCCACTCCCTTTGAATTCGAATCAAAGATTCCACTTCTTATTACAACAAAAGTGGACTAATCATCCCAGTATAATACAATACAGCTCTTGAATAAATAGTTGGTTGCCAAAATCACAATCTATTCATACATACCTGTATCAATAAGTGTATGTTTTGGATTCCAAGTGCAGATCATGTCTCCACCATTGGTGAATCCCATGAGCTTCCTTGAAGTCTCGGGCCGGGCTCCGGTTCACTGTCATGTCCGCCGACGGAATAAGATGCACCGGCTCATCCGACGGCTGCCTTCCAAACACTGCATTCAACACGAGGCCCCCGATCGAGTGTCGTGTCGCCAACCTCTCGATCTCTCCGGCTCCAATGTCCTCCATCTTCTGTCTGTGTTCAAAGTAACCAATGTACTCCGAGCAGATATGGTCCAATGGATTCACAAACAGACGTGGTAGCCATGGCTATGAAAGTGCCTCCTGAACGGTCCGTATGGTGGTGGTTCTTCATTGCAATAGCAAGACCTGCTGTGATCACACTGTCTGCAATGCGAAGGCCGTGTTTCACCCTCTTGTCCTTGATTCTCTCTATTGGGGCCGAGAAGAATGGCGGTGTAACAACAAATATTGTATTTATAATAAGATAAACACAAAAGAATTACAATGATAATCCAGATGGATTGAACTTGAAAATTTAGAAACAATCTCTATCTATCCTCTGATTCTTCTCTCGAACCAATTTGGCTTGACTTTGACTTGTGTTGACCGCGCTGACCACGTTAACTGTGTGTGTTGAGTTGGATCTTCAGTTGAAGCTTGTTCGGACTCGAATTTGGGGCTTTATAACGTTTATCCAGAGGCGTTGAGCCTTTGTTTGAATTAAACGTGCTTTATTTAAAAAACACTCGATCTGGGGGGCTTAGCACCTTAATCCCGGGTCGTATGCTGTTCTTAGCGCGAAGAACACCGAAGAAACTAGTATATGAAGAACGCTTGATTTGGGGGGCTTCGCACCTTAATCCCGAATCATTTGCCGTTCTTTACTTGAAGATGCTTAAAGATCTCAAGGGAGCACTGCTCGTGTCCTTGATCTCTTCAGAGCGTTTATGTCTTCAAGTATTTGAATGTGTGTAATGAATGGAGGATGACTCCTTATATAGGTGAAGGAATGAGCATGCCCCATAAATAACTTGCAATCTGATTGGTCTATGACAGATTTGGTCTGGTTCTGCGGGCTTGGGCCGTTCCAAATATATCACAGCCTGATTGGTCATTGCTTAATTTGACCTGATTCTGGAACCTTCCATGCTTTACTTAACTTATGGGTCAAGCTTTACTTAATTTAAACCCTACTTAATTTGTTGGGTATTAAATTAATTATCAATTATTTATTAATCTATTTTAGGAATTTATTTATTTAAATCCCTTAATAAATAAATAATTAATTGATAATTATTGCATTAATTTGCCACATATTTTCCTTTAATAGGCAATAAAATTCAAGTGCTTACAAATGCCCCCTCGCATTTTGTTCACGGACGCCTTTGTGTTGAAGTGAACAAATTGCGATAATCCATTCTTGATCAACATGATTGAATTTTATTGCTTGCTTCACCAACTTGATATGAATAGCCTGAATTATGACTGAACTTAGTGAAGTGCTAAGCTGCCTACGTACCTCTTTGAAGAGGATCAAGTCATAACGTAGTTCAAAGAGACATGATTTGATTTGAATGGGGGGGTGCCGTACACATTTTATACTCATGCGGGCCAGGAGTAACAAGCAGTTTAGGCTCGTGCGTCATGAAGCGTTTGAACTTGCTGACAGTTTATACTCGTGTCAATGAGTCTTCAATTTGAACTTGTAGACAGTTTATACTCGTGTCAGGGAGCCTTGTATGGATATTTTTCACTCGTGTCGAGGAGTATTGTGTGGACAGTTTTCGCTCGTGCCGAGGAGCGTAATGTGTAAAGAGTTTATTCTCTTCCCAAGGAGATTTGATTTGATGGGTAGATAGTTTATACTCATATCAAGGAGTGTAACTTCAGGATTTTAGATAGTTTAAACTCGTATCAAGGAGTATTATGTGGACATTTTAGCTCGTGTCGAGGAGCGTAACATGTAGATAGTTTTATCTCATATCAAGGAGCATTGTGTGGATAATTTTCGCTCGTATTGAGGAGCCTTGAATTTGATTTGTGTTAGATAGTTTAGGCTCGTATCAAGGAGCGTGACTTGAGGCTTTTTAGATAGTTTAAGCTCGTATCAAGGAGCGTGACTTGTAGATAGTTTTAGCTCATATCAAGGAGCATAACTTGTAGATAGTTTTAGCTCATATCAAGGAGCGTGACGTAGACAATTTTTGCTCATGTCAGGGAGCTTTGGCTTGGGAGATTTTAGATAGTTTAAGCTCGTATCAAGGAGTATAATGCAGACAGTTTTCGCTCATATCAAGGAGCATAATACAGACAGTTTTAGCTCGTGTCAAGGAGCTTTGCATGGACAATTTTAGCTCATGTCAAGGAGATTTGACTTGAAAGATTTTAGATAGTTTAAGCTCGTATCAAGGAGCGTAATGCAGACAGTTTTAGCTCATGTCAAGGAGCATGATTTGTCTTGATTTATCAACAGTTTATTGCCCCCAATCTTGGGATGCACTATTTTCTCTTTCTTCAACTTCATTTCTGTTAATCTTTATAGAAACTGCAGCCTTTGTTTGTGGTTCCTCTTCCAAGGGCTCATCGAAGGACATGTATTCAAACTCGTAAGAGTCTTGAATAGAGGGCCATTTGATGTCATTTGATGTCAGGCTTAACTCCATGTCGTGAGCTCTTGAAGCCAACTCTTCAAAAGTTTTAGGCCGAATTCCTTGGAGTATGTAGCTAAGATTCCATTGCATCCCTTGAATGCACATTTCTATAGCTGAAGTTTTTGACAGCTTTTCTTTACAATTTAGGCTTAGGCTCCTCCATCTGTTAATGTAGTCGATGACATATTCTTCATCACTTTGACGAGTATTTGTCAACTCTATCATGCTAACAGTTCTTCGTGTGCTATAGAAGCGGTTGAGGAATTCTTTTTTCATTTGCCCCCAACTATCTATGGAGTTAGCTTCCAAGTCGATGTACCAATCAAAGGCATTTTTTTCTTAAAGATCGGACGAATTGTCTCACCATGTGATCTCCGTTGGTCCCAGCATCATTGCATGTCTCGACGAAGTGCGCCACATGTTGTCTCGGATTGCCTTTGCCGTCAAATTGTTGAAATTTGGGAGGTTGGTAGTCAGTTGGCATCCTCAAGTTGTCAACCCTCTTTGTATATGGCTTGGCGTATCTTGAAGAAGATTTTGAGCTTCCTTCAAACTTGTCTTTTATCGTCTCTAAAACGATGTTCTTCAGTTGGTTCACAGGAATCATTTTGTCAGTTGAAATTTGTATTTCTTCTTCAACTGGCTTCTTTTCAAGAGGATGGTGTTTCGCTGAGTCTTCTTTCTCGTGCTCATCCCCAACTTGTTTCTCATTTGCATGGCTTATCTCCGCATTATTCATTTTCTTCATAAGTACAGAGATCTTTGCGTCTTGAGCTTCCATATGCTTGTTGAGTCCTTCAATGGCTCTCATCATACTTGCGAGTTGATCCTCAATGGTCATAGCACTTGTCGTCATCACTGCAGCTTCAGTTGAGGCAGGTGGTGAGCTTGGTATTGAGTGAGGAGTTGAGTAGGTAGAATCATCTTCACTATTCTTGTCTCCGTGCAATGATTTGTTAAGAGCAATCCCAACCACATGGTTTGTCTCTGAGGAGGCTTCAGACATACTTCTTGTAACGAGTTCAGCATTTTCAGTTTGCAACTCTGGAGGCTTTGATGTAGTTTGCCTTCGTATCGCAATCTTTAGCGGAGTCATAACTTGCATCTTCGCAGCTTGTAGCTCTAAAGACTTTGAGGTAGATGACCTTTTTATCGCAATCCTAAGAGGAGTCATACTTTGTATCTTCGAGCTTGTTGAGAGAAGAGATGAGAGGTAGAGACTGTTCCACTGGGCGTGCCAAAATTTGTAACAACAAATATTGTATTTATAATGAGATAAACACAAAAGAATTACAATGATAATCCAGATGGATTGAACTTGAAAATTTAGAAACAATCTCTATCTATCCTCTGATTCTTCTCTCGAACCAATTTGGCTTGACTTTGACTATTGTTGACCGCGCTGACCACGTTAACTGTGTGTGTTGAGTTGGATCTTCAGTTGAAGCTTGTTCGGACTCGAATTTGGGACCCTATAACGTTTATCCAGAGGCGTCGAGCCTTTGTTTGGATTAAACGTACTTGATCCGAAAAACACTCGATATGGGGGGCTTAGCACCTTAATCCCGGGTCGTATGCTGTTCTTAGCGCGAAGAACACCGAAGAACTTAGTATATGAAGAACGCTTGATTTGGGGGGCTCCGCACCTTAATCCCAAATCGTTTGTCGTTCTTGACTTGAAGATGCTTGAAGATCTCAAGGGAGCACTGCTCGTGTTCTTGATCTCTTCAGAGCGTTTATGTCTTCAAGTATTTGAATGTGTGTAATGAATGGAGGATGACTCCTTATATAGGTGAAGGAATGAGCATGCCCCATAAATAACTTGCAATCTGATTGGTCTATGACAGATTTGGTCTGGTTCTGCGGGCTTGGGCCGTTCCAAATATATCACAGCCTGATTGGTCATTGCTTAATTTGACCTGATTCTGGAACCTTCCATGCTTTACTTAACTTATGGGTCAAGCTTTACTTAATTTAAACCCTACTTAATTTGTTGGGTATTAAATTAATTATCAATTATTTATTAATCTATTTTAGGAATTTATTTATTTAAATCCCTTAATAAATAAATAATTAATTGATAATTATTGCATTAATTTGCCACATATTTTCCTTTAATAGGCAATAAAATTCAAGTGCTTACAGTCGGATTGAACAAGAAGGCATCTAGGAAAACGCCACTCTTTCCCATGTTCTTCCCGGCCAGCATTGCCATGGCTGCCCCAAGTGAATGGCCAGCTAACCAGATACTTGAACTTCCAAATGTGGCCACCACATGCCGGACGGCTTGTATTGCTATTTCAAATCGAGATGTTGCGGATGATGTGGATGTCTAGTTCAAGGTCTCGTGTGAATGCATCTCCTTTCGTTATAGTGCCTCGGAAAGCAACTACATAGCGTGGAGCTTCATCGGATAGTGGGGATGTGACTTGGTAAACAGCACCAAATGTGCAAGAATCTGCATCGTCAATAAGCAGCCTGTACAGCTGAAAACCGAAAGCATTCCACCATGTAGGAGCAAGGGCTTGGCTACCTTCTCGCCTTTCTTGGCGGTCGCGCTCCAATATATAAACGCCCTGAACCAAACTAGCGGCAACAGATCTTCGGTCACACGGGTTTGTCCTACAAAATGAATCATGGCTTTTCACTATAACCACAGAATCCAATTCAACTTCTTCAGTTTACAATCATAAAAGTTACTTAGTAAGCCATAATGTTAAACTAAGAGAATGTCAGGTACTGAGTAAGACAACATCACCATGTGAAACAAAAAGCTCCATTTCAAGCAAAGGTAACTTGACAATTTAAGTATAAGTTGCAAGATTTACTTTTTACTGCCACTAACATCTACTTGGTCCTTTAAAATCACTCTCAAAAATTATCAAAGTAGAGCTATTTGCAGCAGAATGATACAACCACATGCACAAATTTTGTAACAGCTCTTGCATTAGTGATGATCATGATCGCGCTTACATGATGAAGGGAGGATCTCTACTTGATCAGTAGGATCCCAGTAAGCATAAGAAGATCAAAATAGTTTAATCTCGAAAATATAGGCAGGATTCTTACCAATCAACAGCAGTCAGGTGTAAAGGTCCTGAAATGTAAAAATCTTCCCTTTCGGATACAAGAGGTTCCGCGGCATCAAGAACTGCCATTTCTGATGCCAGAGTCCAATATTGTGTTCCTACGTAGTCTCCTCAAAACTGCATTTCTTGCTGCGAATAAGATATAACTTAATCATTGTGGAATGTTGCTTATTCATAAGGAATCATAACAGGTACAAAAATGCAGAACATTCTAATCCTAAAAGCACATATAAACAAGAAATTCTAGACTCTAAGCAAATTGAAGTAGAAAAAACACCCAAGTTCTATTTAACAGCAGAAACAATATTTATTGATAAATCAACAAACCTCCCAACTGAAAAAAGTTACAATTGGAGGAAGTGAAGTTTTGATCTCACTTCAACCTCTATACCTTTAGAATTCCAACAGGAACTCTAACCCATTTCAAATGTATATAAGAGAATAAAGAGACAAATTTCAAACCTCAAACTAATATTAGGATAAATTCATAGAAGGCCAAATTCTCCAAGGAAATGTGCACCAAAAAAGCCAAAAAGTAGGTTAAAGATCATGAGAGAGAATATCAGAAGCAACCACATTCATGTGCAAATTTCATGAATCATAAAACTCAATCAGGAAATTCAAAGTATCCAACAACATAAACAACTTCAAAGGTTCGTAGTTTGACACCAGAAATCAACAAATTGAGAGAACGGAAAATGCGTATCGATCTGGATTCAAGGGAAATGCGGAAACCATTGCATATGAACAGAGGGATCGAATAGAAGAAAACAGAAAATCACCTGTAGATCTGAAGATGTTTCCCTGTTTCTGTGTGTTTTGGAAAAGAAGAGGGATGGGGAAGGGAAGCGGTTGGGAAGTTGGGAGTACAAATTTATTTCTTTTCTTTTCAACGTAGTTTCTCCCTCGCGTGCGTTATTATGCAAGCTATAGATAAATTCATTTTATTTTTTTAAAATAAAAATAATAATAATAATAATAGAGTGAGGCTCTTGTGCCTCGGGCACGTTATTTGCCTTTACTCCTTCCGTCCCCTAAATTATTTCATTCTTTCATTTTTCATTCGTCCCTCAAAGTATTTCACATTTTACTTTTACTAAATTTGGTAAAAAATGCATTATAACAATACTCACTTTTTACACACATCACAATATAATACTTACTTTTTCACATCTCCCAACAAATTATTTCATACTTTCCTTTTTCATCCGTCCCTCAAAGTATTTCACATTTTACTTTTACTAAATTTGGTAAAAAATGCATTATAACAATACTCACTTTTTACACACATCACAATATAATACTTATTTTTTCACATCTTCCAACAATTTTACACACCTCCCAACAACTTTACACACATTTTTCATTAAATCAACTAAAATATATATTCTCTTTCTTACTTTATAAATAAAAATACAAAATTTTCTTAAACTCTGCGCACACCAATACGTGAAATACTTGTTGGAACGGAGGGAGTACAATTTATTATTATGGGTAAGGGTATATTGTTTTGTTATAAAGGGTATATACTTTAATTAATAAGGATACACCATATTTTGTTGTAAAGGGTATATTGTACACTTTTCATTAATATTTTTTATTTTTCTTTAAAAAATAAAGGGTACACATCTTTACATTAAATGATATATAATTTAATACAAAATTCTTAAGGGGCACGGGTATATTCCATGCGCCGTCCGGATGCACACAAGTTTTTGCCATAATAATAAGTCTCGATTAATATTTTATGTCCTAAATTTATGTCATCATGCATTGTTTTAATTAAGATTTCCCCACTTGTCAACTTTATATTTTCTAAAAAAATAAATAAATATATGTAAATCAGTACATATATGATTTAAAAATAAAAAATGAATACTTTTAAAATATACTCACTCCGTTCATCGCTAATGTATTCATTTTGCCATTTTGGGTTGTCCACTTTTAAAGTATTTATTCTCTTTTTAACAAAAAGAGTACATACATGACCCACCACTCCAACCACTCCCTACTAATACAACTATCCATTTTATATAAAATAAATCAATACATTTATGTTGGACGGAGGGAGTAATATAAAAAAAAATTGAAAGGATGGGTTCTCATGAGACATGAGGTAGTATATTAGTATTTAAATAAACTTGCATGCATAGTACATACTCCCTCCGTCCCCCAAAGTATTTCACACTTTCCTTTTCCATCCGTCCCACAAAGTATTTCACACTTCACTTTTACTAAAAATGATAATGAATACACTATAATAATACCTACTTTTTACACATATCCCAACAAAATACTCACTTTTTCACACATTCCAATAACTTTACACACCTTTTTCATTAAATTAACTAAAATATTTTTTCTCTTTCTTACTTTATACTTAAAAAAATAAATTTTTCTTAAACTCCGCGCACACAAATACGTGAAATACATCGGGGGACGGAGGGAGTATTATTTTGTTGTCGTGACTTATGACTGAAAGAAAGGAGTAACAAAATGGAGTCAAGTGGCCCCTCCAATCACAGTCCTATTTTGATAGTAATTCAATTTGCCTTTAAATGTAATTGAAAGCTCATTTGACTATATAATTCGTAGATATCAACTTTAGTTCAAAGTAGTAAAATATTAAGAAAAAGTCTCTTATGGGCGGGTTATTTGTGAGACGGGTCGATCTATTAATAAAGGCAAAAGCTCCTGTGCGCCCGGGGACACGGAAAGATACTCTGTGTCCCCGTGTGAACACAGCCTCTCCTCCAATCATATTTAAACCTATGTATTGATAGGGGTTTAAATTGTAAAGGGGCATGAAAATTGTAAAGGCGCACGGAATTTGCTCCGTGCGCTCGGGTGCACAGGAGCCTCACTCATTATTAAAATATGTTTAGTGTATAGATAAAGTATGTTAAATGGTTGTTAAAGTATATTTTCTAAAGTATGTTGAATTATGCATTAAAGTATAATTTTAGTATGTTGTAATATGATTTATTATTAATATATTTTAACTACAAATAAATATATTTTAATTAAATGATAAGCATACTTTAGTGATAGGTCAACCCGTCCTACATTCGTCTCATAAATAACCTGTCTCACAAGATAGTATTTCAAATATTAATAATCTTCGCATTTCAACTAACCTTTTAAATAAAAATAAAAATATTCTTATTAATTAAAATCTATACTTTTCTAGAGTAAAATTTTATACTATTAAACACCATTAGCTACAGGTGTTTTCATCCTACCTCAACCAACCACTTTAGCTATATCCATGGGCTGGATTCCTTCAGAATTTACAATTACTTTTAATTACATTATCATGTGATATTTCAATGATACACTATTTTATTGACATGAAACTTTAATTCACTTGTAGTGTTTTATTTTTTGTTCCAAATCAAAATTGACCAAGTTGCAAGAACTTTAACTATACAACTTTTTCGTACTACTTGAACTAAGTTATATACTCCCCAATTTCATTTCAGAATGCACACTTTTCATTTTGGGCTATCCTACAAAAGTTTGCATATTTCTATAAAAAGTAAAAAGTAAAAAACAAGCATTCTTTCTCATACACTTTATTTACAAAAAAAAATCATCTCTACCTAACATATTTTATCATTTATTTATTATAAAAACATATAATTATACTCCTAAAAGTTAACACTTCTTTAATCTATGTGCCGTAATTGGGGGTATAATTTTTTGTGGGACATAGAGTGAAATTTTAGCATACTTTAGCCATTGTTTACGATACTTAAAATTATGTAGTATCAATTAAAAGTTAACCAAATACCAAAACACCTATGTTGTATCAGAAATTTCAACCCTCTTTCTTTTAGCATTAAAAGACAAAAATGAACCAATTTACAATGAATACCATGAATTTCATACTTGGGTCACATTTTAACATTCCTATGACAAAATATACATTGTATTATTTCATATATGTAGAGCTGTCAATCTGGGTTGAATCTAATGGGTCAATCCGCCCCGCTCCACTGAAACCTGTAAATAACCTGACCTAATAATGGCCCGCCCCGCAATAACCCGTCCCAAAAAAAACCCGCCCCCATACAAACTCACTGACAAGTGGGTTGAGATGGGTTGTGGGTTAATCCGCCCCAACGTACAAACCCACCATCAACTCACAATTTTCAATTCACCTCTTATCCCAACCTCACACTTACCACCCCCACCCCACCCTCACCACCCTATCGATATTGATACCGAAATTTTGATAATCCGAAAAATCGATATTTTGATAAATTAAATTCGATATCATACCGAATTTATATCGATATCGATTTTTCGATAAATATTTATTAATATTGATATTTTGGCATATCGTTTCACTTCGAAAAATTGACATACCGAAAAAAATAATGTACTTAAATATAGTTTTATATAATTCATTTTAAAAAAAAATAAATAATTTTTTCAATATTTTTTATACGGAAAATACTTGTATGAATCGAGTTTACATAATTGTGTGAACTAATAGTTCATTTTCTATCATCATAGGAAACATTTGAAAAAATCAAAAAATCAAATAATATCGAAAATTGAAAAATCAAAATTTATCTACACCGAACTAGTGGACACAAAAAAATATATATACCCTAATTTAATGTTTATTATTAGAGTTTAAAATATTTTTTTAAGGGTACAAAAGTTAATGTGAAACGTCATAAAAATTTTATTAAGAAAATCAGGAAAAAAAAAGGAAAGTGAGCCAACCCACGTGTGACCCGCCCCGCATGTGATCCGACCTGCATCTGACCCGCCCCATTTAAACCCATTAAAGAGCCCACACCCATCAACCCTCTATCTCCACCACACAGGTGTAGTTAGTCAAACAATCAAAAAATAAAATGACTTGATCGTCAGTATTTTATAGTTTCACTTTGTTAAAGAGTGTCTAGAACTCACCGGGCGCGGGATTATGAATCCCGAGAAAAGGTTCCACATAAAGGATACGAGGTTGGCAAGATAAAGGTTCGGAGTCACAGCCACAGCCATCATGCCTTAGTAGGTAAAGTATAGCGAAGTAAAGAACATGAAAAATATGTACCAGAAGTATTTAGTGGCTGTACAGTCAAAATCAATCATTGCATACACGATGGTACCGTATATGACTGCCTGAGCTAGACAATATGGAATTTCTATGGCAGCCTGCAAAGAAGAATGCTTATCATTAGACAATTCCAAGATAGTATAACTATTTGGAACTAACTCTTAACTTGTTTGCTAGTTGCTGAAATAACCTGTCCGAATGCATAAGGAAAGGCGGAATACAACCCAGCATCTCTTTCTCGGTAGAAGACTGTTCTTTCAATTGACACGACAGGCTGAACTGATGCAGCAATTTGGATCCCTTGAAAGAAGACAGATGCATACATGGACCCCATAGCATTGAAAATGTCTTGTGTTGTTTTTCTGAATTCATAGTGGAAAACTTGTCAATACCTTAAACCGTGCAAAATGAGAAGAAAAACCTTTGAAACAGTTTCTTTTCTGCTTACATTTTGGAACCAAGATCCCAGAATATGGACCCAAACATCAGGGAGAAGAAGGTAGTATACAGAATTCTTACAGCCGAGAAACGGGGATTGCGCCAGTATGACCAGTGTTGTTTCCACAGGCAAGCCATGCATTGTTCCGGGACGAGGTTTACTTAGCTCATCGACGAGAGTTTTGTTTCTCCTAAAATACATTAATATATGATAAGAATGTTGGTTTAGCATGACTGTCGCACAAAAGCCTAAATTGTTAGATGTTTATAACGTAATCAACATAATTTGTGAGTGAACAGACCTATAGAGTACTGAGTTTCTGAAAATTTCAGCAAAGTCAACCCCCAAACTCAATTATTGCGCAGAAGATGTTACTTCCAGCGTCCAGGTTGCTGGGTTGAACTCCTTCAATTCCCTAGATTTGGGGAGGTGTCTAGATTAACGAGTGATTCACAAGTCATATTTTTTAGAGCAAAATGCATGTAATGTTTTTCCTCTTTACTCACTTCAAAATACTGAATCAATTCACAGGAATATCTACCCAGTGGTCCGACATATATCTCTTGTCCCCCTCGCTTCATCAACAACAGCTGCAATAAAATAATAATGTCAAAGAAAAAAGGAAGAGACCACCCCCTGATCGAAAGGGAAAAATAAAATAACATTTTTATGCATCTTGCCTCATCAAAAGCTTCAAAGATGTCAATGCTAGGCTGATGGGTGGTGCACACCACTGTCCGTCCAGTGTCTACAGTGTTCCTAATAGTTCTCATCACGATTGCAGCAGCTCTTGCATCCAACCCCGAAGTTGGTTCATCCATGAATATGATTGAGGGATTCGCCACGAGTTCAACTGCAACAGTCAGCCTCTTACGCTGCTCAGTTGACAGTCCACTAACCACAGGAATCCCAACTAGCCCTCCTCTTAATGGAGCCAGTTCCATAACATTTTCAATGAACGCCTGAGGATATAAGTTAAACAAAGAATAGTGTCTTTTACCTTGGTTTGAAATTGACACATGTCGTAATGATTAAACAAAAAGTTAAAGCCAACGTGAGCCAATCCAACTTGGGGACATTTTTTTCTCAATTTCCTTACATGGAAGAATAATATTACAATCAAACAATCGCATCCGAGTTAATACATAATACTCAATGAATTGCATATTTTACCCTGTGGTTCACATATCATGACACTTTAAGGTTCATTGTCTACTTTAATACTAGAGTTAGGCTTTAATGTTTGCTTGAAGTTTAGGTAGGGTTTAATAATCTGAAGAGAGAGAATCTATGTATGCTTTGGATTTTGGTATTGTAGATTTTAACTTTAGATCAAATTTTAATGGGTAAGAGGTGGGTGGTGATATGTGTAAGAGGGAACACTTGGATCTGATCAAGTAGAATGTTAGATATTGACTGACCTTTCTTGTTCCAGAATCTACTTCAGAAGGCAAACGAAGCCATGCTGAGAAAAGCAGGGACTCAAAAACTGTCACACAAGGAGAATGGATATCGTTTTGCTCACAGTAAATGTCTCATGCTTCTTTGGATAACCTGATATTGTAATATTTCCCTCAATGTATCCACCTGTTTTACGACCTGCCAACACATCCATAAGAGTAGTTTTACCAGCCCCACTAACACCCATTAGAGCAGTCAGAACACTTGGCCTGAAGGCTCCACTCACACCCTTCAGGAGTAGCAATCTGTCTTCAGTAACACCTTGATCTTTCATTTCCTGCAAGTCATTTGAATCAATATAAGTTATATAAACTTAGTTGAATAGTGTTCCCTGAAATCTAGTTAAGTGCATTATTTTAAAGATTTTAATATTGAAAACTCATTCACCTGAGGCACGTCAACAGAATATTTGACCTCAGCAAATGCAATGGTGTGCGGTTCAAAGGGAAGAACCACTGCTTTCTTTTGACTTTGTTCTTTTCTCTCTGGATTACATTCAAAACTCAGAATCTAACCCATGATTTCAATTAGTTAAATATAATCATGAATTTTTTGAAGAAAAAAATGACAGATAAACTTTCTAAGAATATTCTAATATGCCAGCTCACCATTTTCATCAGTTGAATCCTCATTCACATTTTTGGATAGCATTGCTTGAGGTTTTCCCAAAGCTGAAAAAGTATTGCATTCAACGTATGACTGCAAGGATAGTTTTCTAGAAAAGGCAATAGAAATTCAGAAACGATCTGCATTACTCACGGTTAAAATAGGTTAGAGCCAAAATGGAAAGAAAGTTGAATATAAGCATCATCCCAATTAACACTCCTACTCCAATCCAATACCAGTATTTGCCTGTGTGATGACCAAGGGACTTCAAAACCTCAAATCCCAAAGTTTCATTTGTGTCGGCGGAAACCTTTGAAAAGAGGAATCAATCTATAATATCATCTTAACATATTTAAGACGGTCAATTAAGATAGCTTGATCCTGTAAGATCACACCAGATACGTAAACTTACTTGTCTCCATTTGTGACTTCTGAATTCATTCACAACAACTGCATTGTTACCATACATCATGGGTGAGAGATAGTAAGCCCATTTCCACCACTTCTTTACATCCACTAGAAAGGTATTGACCAAAAATACACAGAAAATAATCAGTAATCAAACCATGCATTCACAGTTTTAGACTAATAATTCAAGACAAGAATGCAGAGTCGAACCTCGAGAAAGGACAAAACCACTCATCACAAAATTTAAAACCAATATGCAGAACCCATATGTGTTGGCTATGATCATATCCCTACCCATTGCACCAATCAATCTAAACAGTGAAGATGCAGTTTGCGCTTGAACTAAGAGCACCAAAAAATATTTGATAAATCTGTAGAGATAGATACAAGAATAATGTTCAAAAAGTAATGATGTCCCACTAAAAAAGCCATACAATGAATAAGACATGTTATCAAATGCTTACCTTCCAAAATTTGGGTCATACCCAATTTCATAATAAGTGATCATCGATATCCCAGCTACTTCAACAACACTAATAGGGATGCTGATTATCCATAAGGCAAGAGCAAATGCCCATGCAGGAAAAAAGAAAAGATTCCTTTGCTTAAAAAAAAAAAAACAGGGAGCTTCTGGATAGTTGCGGCCATCTCGTCAATCCATTAAATGTGCAGATGGTGATGCAATAGAATAGAGCTCCAGAAAATACTCTACCATCTGCTATGTTGTCTCGGTGCATTTTAGGAAGAATAAAGAGTGTCATTGCAATGGTGGCATTCAGACTAATCTAAAGACAGGTTCAAGTCATCATCGTTAACAAAACATATATTTAGATAAAACTCAACACATTTAATGCATATATAACCTGTAGGAGCTTGAAGATGTAGAGAAAAGAGTTTCTCCGCAGCAATAAGAATTCTCTGGATGCACACGCTTTCAAGAGCTCCTTTTTGCTCAAACCATAACGTTTAGTTGTCAGAGCAGCCAGGTGGCTTTTACTTTTGTCAAACGGGACAGAGAGCTCAGAAATTATGCTTTGTCCGACATTAAACCTTTTAAATGCTTCAGCAAATTCCTTAACTGTAATGTATGAGTAAGGTTTGTCTTTATCCACCCAATACTGCTGTTGATCATTCCTTGATGTCACCTAAATCATGTACACTTCACGTTCGTAAATCGTAATCAACAAAGCTTAAACAATGAAACTCAGCCACCCCTTTTCTCTCAGGGCATTTGAAACCCATAAACATGAAAAAATCAAGCACATTTTCACGAGGGCCCTGATAAACAATTTGCCTTTCAGATATCAGAATAATATCATTAAACAGGTTGTAAGTCTCAGGTTCCGGTTGCAGAAGTGACATAAGAACAGTTCCTCTGAGAATATGGATAGATTCTTTAATAGATTTCACAACTTGATATGTTGTAGAACTATCCCAATCCCGTGAATATTTCATCCATGAAAAGCGCTTTCGATGGTCCAACCAACATCTCACCTGTTATATTTCATTTCAGGATACTAACATGGCAGGGGCGGATTCAGCTAGGTACATGGGTACAGTTGTACCCCCAAATTGAATTATAATGTAGATATATATCTTAAGTATAGCTTGAATTTATTCATAGTTCATTGGTTAATAGCCGAAATTTGTGTGATACGTCATGGGATCGAACTCTTAGTCTCCCTTATTTCTACATTACCATTTTTTATTTTTCTATCTTCCCTTCTGTTACTTTTTTTCTCTTTCTATTTTTTCCCTTCTTGCTATGTTATTTGTAGGCTCATTGGGTTTGTAGGCCCATTGGGCTTATCTAAACGTAATTTTAACCGTTTTACCATTGGATTGTACTTATTATTATTATTATTATTATTATTATTATTATTATTATTATTATGATATACTGTATTTTTATATTATTTCTTTATACCTTCCTTCTGTTTTGATTTCAAATTATACTTTATTTTTAGTACATATGATATATTTTATATTTTACATATTACTAATATATAATTACCTTAAAAAACTCATAAAAATAGTAAAGAAATCAATTTTCTTTAACAACGCAAATGATTATACTAAAAAAAATTTTATTCTGTACCCCCAAATTTTTAATTCTGGATTCGCCCATGTAACGTGGTAGAGAAGATGAAGAGATCTAATTCGACGAGGAAGGGAAGTAATCATTTTCACCTGTAGTAACACGTTTCCTCTGCCCACCGGAGATCCCCCTAATCATATTATTTCCTACAAGAGTATCAGCACGGATGTCCAGTCCCAGTATCTGTAAATGCAATCAAGTTAGAGTTAAAACCATAATTGCAATGTGTTCATAATCATCATTCAACGCCAAATTTGAAATTAACTCACAACTCATAATTAAAAAGTAACCCATAAAATTAGTCCACACCCGAAACCTAAACCTAATTCGATTTGGTTCACTGTTGAGCAGAAATCGGCGCGACTGTTCATTAATTGCATTCTCTGGAAATAAGAATTGGTTAGAAGAATTCGAATTCAGAGGTGGCGCTCAACAACGGTGACTTCCATTAGTCGGCCGCGGAAGAAATGATTGCAATTCATCTTTTGAATCAACAGTGAAAGTTTTTCGTCGTCATAGATATCTCCATCTTAATTCTCATGGTGTTAAGAGAGAATATCTCTTCCTGAATCCTAGTTATGAACTCAATCAGGCGTGTTTACTTTCAGGTTTGGCCCGACTCGGTCCTTATTATGGTTGATGCCGGGCCGACCCGATACAATTATGGCAATAACTAAAATACAATTGTCCTACCAATTCCAAAATGTAAAATCTCCTTCCTTCACTTTCAGTATGTGTTTTCCATATTTTTTTTAAACGGTTGTTGTTACTGTTTTTTTTCTTTTTTTTCTAATTTTAGGGATATAATTGTAATTTTACCCTTGTGGTTTAGGGTATAATTATAATTTTACCCTTGTGATTTAGGGTATAATTTATCCCTAGGGTTTAGGATATAATTGTAATTTTATACTTGTAGTTTAGGGTATAATTTATCCCTAGGGTTTAGGGTATTAATTATTATAGTAATTTAAATAAAATAAATTTAAAAATAAAATAAAAAACTACATTAATGAAGGAGTATGAATTAACTAAAAATAGTGGGGACCAAGGGTGTACCAATTGAATTGATACCCTAGTTGTACTCTAATCCCTCTCTACAATTATTTAAATAATTTGTAAAATTAAAATTCAAAATTAAGACAAACAGTGTAAATCGGGTTTAATACGTAAATATGTAGTCCCCTTCCAATCTTATTATATCATATATATATATATATATATATATATATATATATATATATATATATATATATATATATATATTGTTAGAGTTTAAATTGGAGGGAGACCGTGGTAAAATTAGAATTATAGGAAAAGTGCAAGTTTTAGGCTTTCAAAAGTTGGCAAAAACTTGTATGGAAGTGTGCCTCTTTATAACAAATAATTTGTATGCATGGGAAGAGTAACACTTTTCATCTAAAACAATAAGATTAATCCAAATAATATTTTCATTCAAAATATATATACACAATAACCTTACTAAAAATGATCCTCTAACATTCAATTTAGAGGACCAAACGTTGAATGGTAAAATCTCATATAATTGACCTTCAAATTAGGATGAAGCATCCCAGCTAAAGCCAACAAAAGTGTGGTCTTTCCTGAACTTGGAGGCCCTAATAGAAGTGTCATTCTGCAAAATAAATTCAAAAATAAATTGGGATAATAATTTAGTCAAAAGATTTAGTATATTTTACCAATCACCTTGTAGGTTTCAAGATTCCACTGACATTGTTAAGGATTGTGAATTTCTTCTTTCTGCTGGGAATTATATGAAGTATGGTTGCAAATTCCTTAAAAGTGAGACCATATTTAAGTTCACATGACCTATTAATTAAATCATTAATATTCAATTATTTATTTAATTAATATTATTACCTCTAATAAATTAGTAAAGAAGTTAAAGAAAGATGGAAAAGCTCTGCTTCCTACATAGGCTTCTGCTTCTATCTTGAGGTTCTCAAATCTCACTTCAATTGTTGGTAAATCTATTCCAACTCTGAAAAATATTCAAAGATATTAACATATAATTCCCATAAAATTTTAAATTTCTATAAAATCCTTTGATCCAAACAGAGCCTTAGTAAGAACTTCTCTTGATCAATTACCTATCTAGTCGATTCTTGAGCTTCAACAAGAACTTTTCGTGGTCGTCTTCGACAACATTATGAATGAGCCTATCGATCAAGTTCTTTCGTTCTTGAAATCCAAGATCCTCGACTTCAACTTCGTTGGCAACGCCTCTTGATCCGAGCAGAATCCCTTTTCTTAAACGATCGAAGGTTGGAAGCTTCTCTAGAGCAGCCCATTTGAGAGCTTCTTCGTCGTCTTCTTCTCGTCTCGATGAATTCGAAAACTCCTTCAAACCATCGCTCCGCCAAGCCGAAGAATTTCTCCTTAAGCTATTATTGATCATATCCATTAATTCGGTTACAAGGAGGAACTCAAGAAGGTCGACCCTAATAAAAAGCAGTTATATAAGAATAATTAATTAGAAAGTAATGCATGAATTAATTTAATGCCCTACGTATTTTCTCATGCATGCAAAACATGCAATATAATTGATTAGTTGGAAACTTATTTTAAAAGCTTCAATCTCAATTCAAACGTCACTTGGCCCAAATTTAACCTTTGAGTTGATGACAAATCTCTTATGAGACTGCTACTATGAAATATGGGTAGATACATTGTTAAAATATCATTATTTTATAGATAAAGTATATTTATTATTAGTTAAAGTATGTTTTTTTAAAGTATTATAAATAATAAATTAAAATATACTTTTAAGGTATTATGGTATGATTAATTACCGACATACTTTAACTACCAATAAGCATACTTTACATATTAATTGTCATACTTTAACAAAAGGTTGATCAATTTTACAACTCGTCTCACAAGAGAGTAGCTCTGAATTGATACATGGTTTTAATTTTACGCATCCAATTTTTTTATTTTTTTTACAAATGTGTTTATTAATGATTTTTTTTAATATTTAATTAAATGTACAATTTTTTTATTTTATTTAAAAACTAATACTAGTATTTTTGTAAAAAAAAAATACTATATAGTATTTAGTGTTTAATTTTTTAAATTTAAAAATCAGAATTATATTTTTTTAAAAATATTAAAATTTTGAAACTAAAAAAATTAATATTAGATGAACATAATTCTTAATTTTATCACAAAAATATTTTTTAGTAAATAGTATTTGGTGTTTAATTTTCAAAAGCAATTAAATAAATTAATAAATATTTTTTTCTTAAATATATGATTTTGATCAACGTGTGTTCAATAAATATCTGAAATTAAAATTATATCACTTCGTATTTTATAGTTAATCAAATGTTTAATGATTTTCAATACAAATTAAATTTAATTAAATAATAATGAGAACATCCTTTCTTTAATTTTTTAAAAATTATATTATTAATTAAGTGAAATATTAATGGATTTAATAATATTTTGTTTATATATATTGGACCAAATAATTTAAAAGAGATCCCTAAGAAATAAATATTATAAATATATGTAAATCAAATATTTTTCACAACCGAGTTTATATATGTTTATATATAAACATAGTATATAAATCCAATTTTCATGTATTACTCTTTAATATATGAAAATTTATTTTTTAGAGACATAAATTATTATTTTTCTAAATTAAAAAGTTACTCTTCAAATTCTCGTAAACTCTGATTTATTTTTTATGTATTAAACAGTAATTTTTAGAAATAAGATTTATATGTAAACCCGATTCACAAGAAAATAATTCAATATTTTATTATGAGAAAAATTGAGGTGTTGCCATATATATTTTTTAGAAGAATAATACTCTAATAAATCATGAGAAGAATTGTGGTATTGCCGTATGTGTTTTTAAAAGAAATTATATATGACAATTGACGACTATTTATTGATTATATATATTAAGATATGTAAATTAATGGATACAAAATATTAAAAATAAATTAATATTCGCTAACAAGTTTAGAAAGGAGGGAGTATGCAATTTAGGGGGACCCTAGTTAATTAATATTGATGAAATTTAATAGGTGTAGCCCTATATTGAAAAAGTGAAATTTATTAATAAAAGTATTGAATTGTATTTGGGTTCACAAGTATTCTTACGCGTACCACTTATACAAGATATTTTGTCATTAGAATATTGGTTAGACTTTTACTTTACTGTTTTATCAAGTTTTTATTATCTTTTATTACTTTAATATTCCAATTAATGGAGATGGGTAAGTATGATCTAAAACTTAAAAACTAAACTAAGAAAAAAATGACAAAATGTTATACCTTGAACTGTCATATACGTCCGGGGACACAAGAAACAATTTTTTTTTAAAATTTTAATATTCGCCCATGTATAAGGGTTAACCTTAGTAATGCATGAGAAATTATATTTTTTTTATATCAAAGAGTAATATGCAGATTCCACAAACTTTATGTAGAATCGATTTCATGTAGAACAGATTCCATGAAATCTTTAGCTGATCAAAATAATGTAACAAACCATCCAATATGAGACATTATGCACCAATTTACAAAATGTATACCATGAATGTCATAGTTAGGATTGGGTCATATTTTACAAAACATTCCTACTACAAAAATATATGGGCACTATATATTCTGTAAATACTGTATAGTGCCTTTTATTTTATTTTTTTAATTCCCCCACCCACACAATTAGCCCAATTACACTCAGCTATCTTTTCTGGAAATTAAAAACCTTGATAGCCAATGCAAATATGAAAGCAAAAGCAACTCCATATCCTACAACTCCAACAGCCACAACACCAATAAAATTGTGTCTGAATCCAAGGTAACTTTTGATGAATTTTTTGACAGTTTGTTTAGTTTCCAGCTCATCTGTCACATCTCCATACTGTGATGCCACTAAGCCATACAGAGTCCATGTCACTGGGTTCCCCCAATGGTACCATCTCCACCACACTGGTGTTCTCTGTAGTCAAACAATCAAAAATGACTCAACTCATCATCTGTATTTTATAATGTCACCATGTTAGAAAGAGTGGGTATAACTCACCGGGCGCGGGATTACGAATCCTGAGAAGAGGTTCCATACCCCGTAAATCGCAAAGGATACGATGTTGGCGATGTGAATGTTTGGAGTCAGGGCCACAGCCATCATGCCGTAGTAGGTGAAGTATAACATAGTGAAGAACATGAAAAATATGTACCAGAAGTCTTTAGTGGCTGTCCATTCGAAATCAATCATTGCATACACAATGGTACCGTATATGACGGCCTGAGCAAGACAGTATGGAATTTCAACGACAACCTGCGAAGAAGAATGCTGATCATTAAACATATTTCCATGATATGATTAACTAATTGGAACTAACTCTAAGTTGTCGCTTAGTCGTCCTAGTCACCTGTCCGAATGCATATGGAAAGGCAGAATACAACCCTGCGGCTCTTTCCCTGTAGAAGACCGTTCTTTCAACTGACACGACAGGCTGAACTGATGAAGCAATTTGGACCCCCAGAAAGAAGACAGATGCATACATGGACCCCATGGCATTGAAAATGTCTTGTGATGTATTTCTGTATCATAGAGGAAATCATGTCAATACCTTAAACAATGTAAAATGAGAATCAAAATCTTTGTAACAGTTCCTTTTCTGCTTACATTTTTGAACCAAGATCCCAGAACATGGACCCAAATATCAGGCCGAGGAAGGTAGTATAGAGAATTCTTACAGCCGAGTAAAGAGGATTGCGCCAGTACGACCAGTGTTGCTTCCACAGGCAAGCAATGCATTGAACGAAGAATGGTTGAGAATACTGATTTTCGAAATACAGGTCTTTTGTTCCAGGACGAGGTTTACTTAGCTCATCAACCAGAGCTCTGTTTCTCCTCAAATTCATTTAAATAATAAAGGCAAAGAATGTTAGGTATACAGGACTAGCACATAGAAGTATTGATACTTTTAAGTTAATGTTAATTACGTAACCAACACAATTTGTGAGTGCTTCTCAAAAAAAAAAAAAAAAAAAAAAAAACATAATTTGTGAGTGAACTTTGTAAAGTTCCGAGTTTCGATAAAGTTCAGCAAAGTCGACTCCCAAACTCATTTCTTGAGCAGAAGATGATACTTCCAGCATCCATGCAGCTGGGTTGTAACCAGGCCTGATTTTCGTAACTCCTTGGATTCCCTAAGTTTGGCAGGTCACAAGATTAAATAGGGATTCACAAGTCATTCATTAAAGCTATGAAGTTTTTCCAATTTACTCACTTCAAAATAAAGAATCAAATCACGGGAAAATCTACCCAGTGGTCCTACATATATCTCTTGCCCACCTCGTTTCAACAACAATAGCTGCAATAAAAATAACGTCAGCAAAAAATTCCCAAAAAAAATGACTTTCATAGAAGCATCTTTCCTCATCAAAAGCTTCAAAGATGTCTATGCTAGGCTGATGGATGGTGCATACTACTGTCCTTCTAGTGTCTACAGTGTTCCTAACAGTTCTCATCACAATTGCAGCAGCTCTTGCATCCAGCCCTGAAGTTGGTTCATCCATGAATATTATGGAGGGATTCGCCACGAGTTCAACTGCAATAGTTAGCCTCTTGCGTTGCTCCGTCGAAAGACCACTAACCCCAGGAAACCCAACCAACCCTCCTCTTAAAGAAGTCAATTCCACTAGTTCCATAACATTCTCAATGAACGCCTGAGGATACAAATAAAACAAAGATTTATGTGTTTTATCTGGATTACAATTGATACAGGCATCTGTAATCATTAAACAAATAGTTTAAGCAAAGGTGAGCCCACTGCAACTCAGATACATTTCTCTTTTTTTCTCAATTTACGTACATGGCAGGATAATGTACCAAAGAATCGTGTCTGAGTTAAGACATACTCAAATATCCAAATATATGTGCGAACTTGAGAAAATTGTATGCATGCATGTGTGTGTGTGTATATTGATACGTCTGTGCAAGTTTGTTGGCATGGACGGAGGCATTAAGTTACTAATTAAGCTGTTGAAATGGACAAAAACAGTATGCTGATGGCTTGTCCACTGCAATACTCGATCTTCAGAGCTCAGATGCAGAAATTTTTTGAGGTTCTGGTGGCTGCAGACAACATTACCACTGATGACAAATTTATAGGGATATAGATTCCTAAAAAAGCGTGAGCTACCTAGTGTCCATTTAATTAATTTTAAGATGAAAAACTTCTATGAGCAAGGGTTTGAAGCTGAGAAGGCCATAACGGAGTAGACAATATAAGGGCTATCAATGTTGGATCTGTATGCTGCTAGTTTGAATTTCATCTGCTTCTCGACATGACAATACAGTTTTTTCATGCTTATCTTATTGGATCAGAAACTTCTGATCTCCTTACAGGACCTCATATTATTCTATATAAAAGCTTGACAGGCACAAAGCTAGGAGGACAGACCATCTACACATTGTTCGAACATGCAGGAATTTGTGCAAATGCTTCACAGATATTATCAGAATTGGATGTCACAATATCAATATGCACAAAGAGACTCGGACATAATTTTGCAGCATCACCTAGATATTTAGAAATTTGAGTTTGTTTCAATTCAAAAATTGAATCTGCTCAAGTAGAATGTAAAATATTGACTGACCTTTCTTGTTCCAGAATCTACTTCAGAAGGCAAATGAAGCCATGCTGAGAAAAGCAAGGACTCATAAACTGTCACACAAGGAGAATGAATATCGTTTTGTTCACAGTATCCAGAGATCCGAGCAAATGTCTCATGCTTCTTTGGATAACCCGATATTGTAATATTTCCCTCAATTATCCACCTGTTTTACGACCAGCCAACACATCCATAAGAGTAGTTTTACAAGCCCCACTAACACCCATTAGAGCAGTCAGAACACCGGGCCTGAAGGCTCCACTCACACCCTTAAGAAGTAGCAATCTATCTTCAGTAACACCTTGATCTTTCATTTCCTGCAAGTCATTTGAATCATTGTTAGATGCACCTAGTTGAATCGTTTTCCATAAAATCTAATTAATAGTCTTTTCTGAAAAATTTTAATATTTTAAATTCATTTACCTGAGGCATGTCAACAGAATACTTGACATCATCAAATACAATGGTGTGCGGTTCAAAGGGAAGAACAACTGCTCTCCTTTGACTTTGATCTTCTTTCTCTGTATCATATTCAAAACTCAGAATCTCACCCATTATTTTATTTAGCTATGATTTAAATTTTAAAAAAAAAAATGACTGATAAACTTTTTAAGTCTATTCTAATATAACAACTCACCATCTTCTTCAGTTGACTCCCCATTCTCATTTTTGGGGATCATTGCTTGAGGTTTTCCCAAAGCTACAAAGTAATACATTCATTGCATGAATAGTTGCTCCATAAAGGCATTAGAAATTAAGAAAGATTTTGCACTACTCACGGTTTAGATAGGTTAGAGCCAGAGTGGAGAGGAAGTTGAATATAAGTGTCATCCCGATTAATGCTCCTATTCCAATCCAATACCAGTATTTGCCTGGGTAAAACCCAATGGACTTCAAAACCTCAAACCCCAACGTTTTATTTGTATTTGGGTTAACCTTTGAAAAGAAAATTTAATCAAAATATCATCTTAACGCATTTGAGACAGATAATCAATATGGTTAGATCCTGCAACATCACACCAGATATATATCTTACTTCTCCCCAATTGTGACTTCTGAATTCATTCACAACAATTGCATTGTCACCATACATCATTGGTGAAAGATAGTGACCCCATTTCCACCACTTCTTTACTTTCACTAGAGAAGTGCACAAAAATAATCAGTAATCAAACCATTCACAATGTGAGACTTATAAATCAGAACAAGAACACATAGTTATACCTCGAGAAAGAACAAAACCACTCATCGCAAAATTTAAAAGCAACACAAAGTACCCAAATGTGTTAGCAACGATAATCTCCCTACTTGCTGCACCAATCAATCTAAACAATGAAGATGCATTTTGCCCTTGAGCTAACAGCACCAAAAAATATTTGATAAATCTGTAGAGATAGATACAAGAATATAATGTTCATAAAGTGATGATGTCCAAGTACAGAAAACCACACAATGAATAAGACATGTTATCGATTGCTTTACCTTCCAAAATTTGGATCAAATCCAATTTCATAATAAGTGATTATCGCATACAAAGCTACTTGAGGAATGGTATCAGGGATGCTGACTATCCATAAGGGAAGAACATAAGCCCATGCAAGAAAAAAGAAAAGACTCCTTTGCTTAAAGAAAACTGGGAGCTTCATGATAGTGAAGGCCATCTCGGCCATTCCATTAAATGTGACGGTGGTGACGTGACGGAAAAGAATAGAGCACCACCAAATATCCTGCCATCAGTTAAGTTGTCTCGGTGCATTTTAGGATGGAAAAAGAGCGTCATTGCAATGAGAGCAGTCACACTAAGCTAAAAACAAATTCAAGACATCATCGTTAGCAACACATATCTTTAGATAAAACTCAACACATATTAATGCAAATATTAACCTGTAAGAGCTTGAAGACGTAGAGAAAAGCGTTTCTCTTCGTCAATAGAAGTTCCCTGGATGCACATGCTTTCAAGAGCTCCGTTTTGCTCAAACCATATTGTTTAGTCGTTAGAGCAGCAGGTGGCATTTACTCTTGTCAAATGGGACTGAGAGAGCAGAACTTACGCTCTGTCCAACATGAAACGATTTAAATGCTTCAGCAAATTCTTTAACCGTAATATATCTATATGGCTTGTCCATATCTACCCAATACTGCTGCTGATCTTTCCTTGATGTTACCTGCACCAAATACAATTACACCTTCGCAATCAGCAAAGTTTAAACTATAAAATCCTGCCCTTTATAAAACAAGATTTTGTTGCTTACTTCTTGCAAGAAATCAGCCTCCCCTTTTCTCTCTGGGCATTTGAAACCCATAGATTGGAAGAAATCAAGCACATTTTCACGAGGGCCCTGATAAACAATATCCCCTTCGGATATCAGAATTATATCATCAAACAGGTTGTATGTCTCAGGTTCCGGTTGCAGAAGTGACATTAGAATAGTTCCTTTGAGAATATGGATAGATTCTCTGATAGATTTCACAACTTGATACTTCCACGATCCAACCCCGTGGATATTTCGTCCATGAAAAGTGCTTTCGATGGTCCAACCAACATCTCACCTGTCAACATTTCAGAAGAGAAGAGAATATGAAGAATTCTACTATGATGAAGAAATCTAACACAATGAAGAAATAACCATTTTTACCTGTAGTAACACGTTTCCTCTGCCCACCGGAGATCCCTCTGATCATATCATTTCCTACCATAGTATCAGCACAGATGTCCAATCCCAATATCTGAAAATTTTCGAGTTAACTTCCAACCAATGTTGAAATAAATCACACATCATATCCACAACATCAGCAATGAAAATGCTAAAACCGTTAATCTGATCTCCGCCCAATCTCACGCACCGTAACCTAAACCTAATTCGATTTGGTTTATCATTGAGCCGAAATCCGATCGACTGTTCATTTATTGCATTCTCCGCAGACATCAATTGGTTTTGAGGAATCGAATTAGAGCGCGAAAAACAGCTTCTTCCATTAGTTTTCCACGGGAGAATTGATTGCTCTTAAGCCTTTGTATCAACTATAGAAGTTTCTCGTATCATATATCTCCATTATAATTCCATTGTTAGAATCGAGTTATACATGATTACAGTGATAATCATATTGTTCGACGATAAAACTGTGCCGTTTGCTCCCAATGAGGTAGTTTGGGGATAATTTAATGAAAAAAATATAATTATTTAGGGAATAATTAATAGGAGTAACTATTAGAATTAGAGTTGATATCAGGTGCAGGTGGAAGGGTGCACGTGTATAACTTTTTATTCTATTTTGTATATGTGTTTCTTAATAACCGTATATTTTTTTCACATTAAGTTTTTCATTAAAAAAACTAGTATATCCATATGTGTATAACTTTTTATTTAATAGTATATAATTTTTCATTCAATAGTGTATACATGTTTTTTAATAATTGTATATTTTTTTACCCTCAATTTTTCATTAAAAAACTAACAATTAAATTGTATACATTTTTGTTCATAATTGTATATGTTTATGTTTATATTTGTATAAATTTTTTTAAGTAGGTGCACCCGGTGCACAGTATAATTAATCTTATAATTAAATTGAATTGAAAAAAAAAATCCGTTTAAAATACTCTTCTTTTTGCAGATTTACCTTGAGAACATAATCAGTGACAATACTAGCTTCTTGGCCTTCCATTGCTGCTGCTGCCTACATATCATTTAAATATTTAATTCAATTTAATTAAATTCTAGTTATACTTTTTGATTCTATATATGAATATTTATATTTTTACTTTCATGTAGACATCTCTGGCTTAATATTTGCCTCCTTTTCTCTTCTTGACAATTCAGCCTCCTTTTCTCTTCTTGACAACTCAGCCAGCATTTCTGCACAAATATATTTATTAGAATTTATTAAAATTAGACAATAATATATGAGATATTAAAAAATTACTTACGATTATTAGCTCCAACTCCTTGACATCTAGCGGAGAATGCCAGAGTTTCTCTAACAGTCATTTTTGCAGTGTGGACATCATTTTGGCTTATATATGCTGCACTTCTTTGTGGTACAAATTCTTTCATATTGTATCCATTATAGGTCACACTTCCTGAAAACTGATCATACATACATATATTTTATAAAAAAATTAAAATTATTTATGAAAAAATTAATAGGAAAAGTGAAACTACTAAGATTTTTAAGTTGGTAAAAACTCGTATGCAACTGTGTTTACTTCACAAAATTATTAACTCTTTAGTACTATACCTCTTGTTAATTGTAAATGTTTGTGAGAAACTGTCTCATGAAGATCATTAATAGATATAAAGTGATAAATTTTAATAAAAAGTAATTTCTAATCGATAAAGATTTATAATTGATACTTATTATTTTAATAAAATATGATAATATTTTAATAAAAATAATATTTAATTAAATAATAATAATATGATCCCATAACGTCTCACACAAGCTTTTTTTAATTACAAACCCATCGGAAGAGTAACACTTTTCTTACAAAACAATAATATTAATCCCATATTTAAATCATGACTAATATTTCCATCCAAAATAAATCCAATAAGTTATTGTTCCTAATTTCCTATTACATTAAGCACGTTTCTTTTAAGTTGTCATATTCACATTTGGATTATTGCTTATTAAGATGGTCTCTATCATTAGTCAATTCATATATGCAATTTAGAGGACCAAACTCAAAATTTTAATTTTGACAGCTATCCTATTAAGATAATTAAAATTAAATGATAAAATCTTATATAAACCCAGCTAAAGCCAACAAAAGTGTGGTCTTTCCTGAACTTGGGGGCCCTAATAGAAGAGTCATCCTGAAAAAAATAAAATATAAAAAGTTATACGTATAGTAAAAAACATACAAAAATAATATGGATAATAAAAAAAATAGTAATAATTTAGTCAAATACTTGGTAGAGACTTTATAATTTAGTTGTACTATTTGAATAAGTTAGTTATATATCCTATCACATTTAGCATGATTAAACTATTATTGTTTAAATAATAAATTATTATCCTTTGAAAATTCTCGATGAAATAGAAAATTAATCTATTTATGAGATGAATAATAGTTTTTTGGTACACAACAAAAAGTAATAGCTTATCAAAAACCTAATTTAATTCCATAAAAAAATCTTATTAC
Organism: Pogostemon cablin; assembly: GCA_023678885.1. Taxonomy (NCBI): domain Eukaryota; kingdom Viridiplantae; phylum Streptophyta; class Magnoliopsida; order Lamiales; family Lamiaceae; genus Pogostemon; species Pogostemon cablin. The sequence continues at coordinate 3,149,308 of CM042961.1, forward strand.
ATACCAGCCTTTGCATTTATAATTACCTGGTAGGTTTTAATATTCCACTAATATTGTTAAGGATTGTAAATTTCTTCTTGCTGCTGGGAATAATGTGAAGTCTGGTTGCAAATTCCTTAAAAATGAAACCAGATTTTAGTTCACATGATGAATTAAATCATTAATATTCAATTACAATTATTTAATTTGATTAATTTATTACCTCTAATATATTGGCAAAAAAGTTCAAAAAAGTTGGCAAAGCTCTGCTTCCTACATAGGCTTCTGCTTCAATCTTGAGATTCTCAAATCTCACTTCAATTGTTGGCAAATCTATTCCAACTCTGAAAAATAATCAAAGATATTAATATATAATTTGAAATTACTATAAAATCCTTCCATCCAAACAGAGCCTAAAAGAGCGAACTTCTCTTGATCGATTGATTACCTATCTATTCGATTCTTAAGCCTCAACAAGAACTTCTCATGATGATCTTCACCAACATTTTGAATGAGCCTGTCAATCAACTTCTGTCGTTCTTGAAACCCGAGATCATCGACATCGACCTCGTTGGCAACACCTCTCGATCCGAGCAGAATCCCTTTCCTTAAACGATCGAAAGTTGGGAGCTTCTCCAGAGCAGCCCATTTGAGAACTTCTTCGTCGTCTACTTCTCGTCTCGATGAATTCGAAAACACCTCCGAACCACTGTTCCTCCAACCCGAAGAAGTTCTCCTTAGGCTGTTACTGATGACATCCATTTCTTGGTAACAATAAAATACTGCAGAAATAGTAATCAATATATATCCAAGTATTAAAAAAGGCAGTTATATACAATTAATTAAAGTGTCAAAATATATACTTTAAGTAACTATGTAGTCTTCTCATGCATGCAAGAAAATGCAATTAATTAGTTGGAAAAGAATTTCAAACAGATCCAATATTTAGCTTAAATCTTAACTTCACCTCGATTTCTAGAACAAGAGTACAAATTATTTTCCTTAATTTTTTTTATTATTATTATTTTGGCTAAAGGCTCGATATGGATTTATTTTTATTCCTCAATTAATTCACACAAGAAGGCAACATCAAATTAAGGAATTGTTGTGTTATACTTCTAGAATCACATTAATTAAATATACATGGACCAAATAATAAAATATTTACCCCAAATTCGCAATTTAGGGGAAGCCTAGTTAATTAAATATTGATGAAATTCAATTCATTTAGTTGTACAGCATCTTGCTTAGCCCGGCACGCTGGAGAGAAAATTCTGGAGTCTACAAATTCTTATATATATATATATATATATATATACATACCGAAGATTTTTGGTCATATCATATACCGTACCAAAATTTTCGGTATATAAAAAACCATACCGTTACCTTACCTAAATTTTCGGTATACCATAGTTCGGTATACCGATATTTCGGTATACCGTATCATACCTAAAAATGTCGATATATACCTTACTATTAAATAGTTTGCTAGGCCATTATGCACCTAAAATTCAATAAATCTAATTAAAAACTGTACTAGAAAAGTGAAAGATAGTTATAAAATAAATTCTAATACTCCTAGATAACAAATTCATAATAAGAAAAATATACGACAATCCACAAACGACCAAATTAAATAAGAGTGAGTTTCATGAAAATTGAGTTTACATGTAAACTCTATTTTTTAAAATCATTCTTTAGTATATAAAAAATTACTCTTTGAATAGTAATAATTTTTATACAGAAGAGTTATAATTCATATCTCTAAACAGTAATTTTTCATGTACTAAAAAGTAATCGATAAATCAGGATTTACAAGAATTTGAAGAGTAATTTTTTAATTTAGAAGAGTAACAATTTATGTGCTAAAGAGTAATTTTTTATGTATTAAAAAGTAACAGATTTATATAATTAATGTATGTAAACCCGGTTTACACAAGTGTTTGTCATTAAATAAATAGTACCCAAGAGATCTACACAAGAACCATATGAAACTTATATTAAAATCAACACTTTTAAATTTTCATATAGAATATAACTACGTAATTAAAAAAGAAATACAAGATATCGTAAAAGCTCATCAACTTTATAACCTATTTATAATTATACTCCGTATACTTTACACTAGGATTTTAGATTTAATCTTTAAATTAAATAGTGTATATATATAATTTAATTAAAAATAATAATATATAAATAATAAGTATAATTGCATATATCATGTAGTATGGTATATCGTATCATATTACCCAAAAATTAAATATTTTACGGTATTTCGGTATATACCGAAATACCGCGGTATTGATAATTTATATACCTTTATCGTACCAAAATTTTCAATACGGTATCGTACCTTACCAAAAATTTCGGCATACCTAAAATTTTAGTAAAATCGGTATTTTTCGATATGGTAAGGACGGTATAAAGAAATTTCGGTATTTTTTTCCACCCCTATATATATATATATATATATATATATTTTTAGCATGAAAAAAGTAGGTAAATAATATGAGTTGTACGGATTCTATCAATAGACAGGCCAGGGTAGGGCTGGGAAAAATATCAAAATTTCGGTATACCGCCCTTACCATATCGAAAAATACCAATTTTACCAAAATTTTAGGTATGCCGTAATTTTTTGTAAGGTATGATAGAGTATTGAAAATTTTGGTACGATAAAGGTATATAAATTATCAATACCGTGGTATTTCGATATATACCGAAATACTGTAAAATATTTAATTTTTTGGTAATATGATACGATATACCATACTACATGATATATGCAATTATAATTATTATTTATATATTATAATTTTTAATTAAATTATATGTATACACTATTTAATTAAAAGATTAAATCTAAAATTCTAGTGTAAATTACATAATTATAAATAGGTGATAAAGTTGATTAGCTTTCATGATATCTTGTATTTCTTTTTTAATTACGTAGTTCTATCCTATATGAAAATTTAAAAGTGTTGATTTTAATATAAGTTTCATATGGTTCTTGTGTAGATTTCTTAGGTACTATTTATTTAATGACAAACACTTGTGTAAACCGGGTTTACGTGCATTAATTATATAAACATGTTACTTTTTAGTACATAAAAAATTCCTCTTTAGCACATAAATTATTACTCTTCTAAATTAAAAAATTACTGTTCAAATTCTTGTAAATCCTGATTTATCGATTACTTTTTAGTACATGAAAAATTACTCTTTAGAGATATGAATTATTACTCTTCTGTATAAAAATTATTACTCTTCAAAGAGTAATTTTTTATATACTAAAGAGTAATTTTAAAAAATTGAGTTTACATGTAAACCCGGTTTATATGGGGTTCACTCTTATTTAATTTAATTTACTTTCATATTTTTCTTATATAGTTTGGTTCATTGGTATTAGGTTTTGAATGCAAGGATGGTGGGATTGAGGGTATTTAGGTATAAAATTATATATTTAGGTATAATTGTTATAAGGGTTGGTCTCTTGTGTCCTCAAGTGCACAAGCGTAAGGATATAACATTTTATTCTAAAGTATTTACATTTTCATTAATTTTTTTTATTTTTTTTCAGGAAATAAAGGGTACACATCCTTATACTAAAGTATGCATCATTTAATACTAAAGGGTATCTAGGCGCACGGTGTCTTCGGAAACACACAAGTTTTAGCCTTTAAGCTTATTATAAAGTAGTATAATTGTTAGTATAAAGTATAATTAGATTGGTTTTGGTTAACTCAGTCTTGGCATCGGTTCCTACTTACGCCTTGTCTGTTTTTCGAGCCCCTCTTTGTGTGATCAATGAGTTAATTTCCTTACAACGGAATTTCTTTTGGGGGGGAGAGAAATTTCTAGAAAATCCCATGGGTTGATTGGAAAATTGTTTCGTTGTCAAAGGATTTTGGGGGTCTTGGGGTCAAAAACTTAGTGAACTTCAATAAAAGTTTAATGGGTAAATGGGCTTGGAAACTTCTAGTCGATAAGGGGGAGTCTATGGGTCAAGATTCTTAAGGCTAGATTACATGTTAGGGTGGGTGAGTTGGAGTCGATGGTCAGTCAGAGGGAAGGTTTTGGGGAAAAAGGGTGGTGGAGGGGGTTATGTCCTGTCTTAGGGATAATAAAAGTAATTGGTTCTTACATAATATAGAAAGGGTGGTGGGGGACGGGGCAAGTACCTTTTTTTGGAATGACAATTGAATTGGAGAAAAGAGTTTTAAATTTTCTTTCCCAAGATTATATTATTTAAGTGAGTGCAAATATAAAAAGGTAGCTGAAATGGGGGATTAGGAAGGGGGATATGGAATTGGAGGTGGGAATGGAGGAGAGATCTTAGGGACAAAGAGTCTAACATGTTTGTTGAAACGGTTTCCCTTTTAGATAGGTTTACTCTCATTAAAGACAAGAAAGATGGATGGAACTGGAAGCCAAACAAGCTCGGAGTCTACAACGTGAGTGAAGCTTATAAGATCATTGAAGCTAGAAAGAGGTCGCGAGAAGTTGCTAAGGCCGAGGGCTACAAACGTATCTGGAAAAGCTATGCTACTAAGAAAGTCCAGATTCTCGCATGGAGAATATTGCAAAGGAAAATACCAACATCTGTTGAATTGAAGAGAAGGGAGAGTCTACCACCTAACACCTCTATTGATTGTACTGTTTGCAGAAAGGAGGAAGAGATTGTCAACCATCTAATTTGCCGCTGCAAGAAAGTTCAAGAACTATGGAGCATGTGCATATGTTGGCTTGGAGTCCAAACAGCTCTAGCAAATAACCCAACAAGTGCATTCCTACAGTTCAGGAACTTGTTCCATGACAATACCAAGAATAAACTAACGTGCGACGTATGGATATGCACGATATGGATCATATGGAGCACGCGAAATAAAATTTTATTTCATGGCGATTCTTGGGACAGTGAGAAGATGATGAACGAGATAAAATCACAAACATGGAGTTGGTGGGCTTGGAAGAAGAAAGTTTAAAGAGTGAGATTGATTTTTCTGATTGGTCTAAAAATCCTTGTTATTGTATCAATTAACTATGCTTTCAGTAATGCTATCTGTTTGTCGTGAGACCTTTATGAGGTCCCAACACTCACATGTCATCCGTAATCTTTCTGGGTAAATCTCTTACCCTAGGCAATATATTTTCCTTTTAAAAAAAAAGTATAAAGTATAATTGATTGATGGTTGTAAATAATTTTGAGAAAAAAAATAATAATAATGTAGTTTGGTCATCCTCTCTTTTTTATATCTAAAGAGTCAATACGCTGCAGATTCCACAAACTTTTTGTAGAATCGATTTCATGTAGAACCGATTCCATAAAATCTTTGGCTGATCAAAATAATACTATAACAAGCCATCCAAATATGAGACATTATACAAATACAAATTCTTCTCTGGAAAACACCTACTACAAAATATATGGGCACTATATTATATTTAATTTTTTTCCCCCTATTTCCCCAATAACACTCATCTATCTTCGCTGGAAATTAAAAACCTTGATAGCAAATGCAAATATAACAGCAAAAGCAAGTCCATATCCAACAACTCCAACAGCCACAACACCAATAAACCTGTGTCTGAATCCAAGGTAACTTTTGATGAATTGTTTGACAGTTTGTTTAGTTTCTAGCTCATCTGTCACATCTCCATACTGTGATGCCACTAAGCCATACAAAGTCCATGCCACTGGGTTCCCCCAATGGTACCATCTCCACCACACTGGTGTTCTCTGTAGTCAAAGTGTCAAACAATTAAGGGAATAAAAAATGACTCAACTCATCATCTGTATTTTATAATGTTACCATGTTAGAAAGAGTGGGTACAACTCACCGGGCGCGGGATTACGAATCCCGAGAAGAGGTTCCATATCCCGTAAAACGCATAGGATACGATGTTGGCGACGTGAATGTTTGGAGTCAGGGCCACAGCCATCATGCCGTAGTAGGTGAAGTATAACATAGTAAAGAACATGAAAAATATGTACCAGAAGTATTTAGTGGCTGTCCAGTCGAAATCAATCATTGCATACACAATGGTACCGTATATGACTGCCTGAGCAAGACAGTATGGAATTTCTACGACAACCTGCGAAGAAGAATGCTGATCATTAGACATTTCCATGGTATATATAACTAATTGGAACTAACTCTAAGTCGTCGCTTAGTTGTCGTAGTCACCTGTCCGAATGCATATGGGAAGGCAGAATACAACCCTGCGGCTCTTTCCCTGTAGAACACCGTTCTTTCAACTGACACGACAGGCTGAACTGATGAAGCAATTTGGACCCCTAGAAAGAAGACAGATGCATACATGGACCCCATGGCATTGAAAATGTCTTCTGTTTTATTTCTGAATTATAGAGAAAATCATGTCAATACCTTAAACAATGTAAAATGAGAATCAAAGTTTTTGTAACAGTTCCTTTTCTGCTTACATTTTTGAACCAAGATCCCAGAACATGGACCCAAATATCAGTCCGAGGAAGGTAGTATAGAGAATTCTTACAGCCGAGTAAAGAGGATTGCGCCAGTATGACCAGTGTTGCTTCCACAGGCAAGCAATGCATTGAACGAAGAATGGTTGAGAATACTGATTTTCGAAATACAGGTCTTTTGTTCCAGGACGAGGTTTACTTAGCTCATCAATCAGAGCTCTGTTTCTCCTAAAATTCATTTAAATAATATAGGCAAGGAATGTTAGGTATACAGGACTAGCACGTAGAAGTATCGATACTTTGATGATTATTATGTAATCAACATAATTTGTGAGTGAACTGACTTATAGAGTTCTGAGTTTCGATAAAGTTCAGAAAAGTCGACTCCCAAACTCATTTCTTGCGCAGAAGATGATACTTCCAGCATCCAGGCAGCTGGGTTGTAACCAGGCCTGATTTTCGTAACTCCTTGGATTCCCTAAATTTGGCAGGCCACAAGATTTAATAGGGATTCACAAGTCATTCATTAGAGCTATGAAGTTTTTCCTATTTACTCACTTCAAAATACTGAATCAAATCGCAGGAATATCTACCCAATGGTCCTACATATATCTCTTGTCCACCTCGTTTCAACAACAATAGCTGTAATAAGATAACAATGTCAAAAAAAAATCAACAAAAAAAAAGACTTTAATAAAAGCATCTTGCCTCGTCAAAAGCTTCAAAGATGTCTATGCTAGGCTGATGGATGGTGCATACCACTGTCCTTCCAGTGTCTACAGTGTTCCTAACAGTTCTCATCACGATTGCAGCAGCTCTTGCATCCAGCCCTGAAGTTGGTTCATCCATGAATATTATGGAGGGATTTGCCACGAGTTCAACTGCAATAGTTAGCCTTTTGCGTTGCTCCGTCGAAAGGCCACTAACCCCAGGAAACCCAACCAATCCTCCTCTTAATGAAGTCAATTCCACTAGTTCCATAACATTCTCAATGAACGCCTGAGGATACAGATAAATAAAGATTTTTGTGTTTTAACCTGGATTACAATTAATACAGGCATCTGTAATCATTAAACAAATAGTTTAAGAAAAGGTGAGCCCACTGCAACTCAGAGACATTCCTCTTTTTTTTCTCAATTTACATACATGGGATGATAACGTACGAACCAAACAAACGTGTCTGAGTTAAGACATACTCAAATATCCAAATATAAGTGTGAAGTTGTGAAAATTGTATGCATGCGTATGTGTATGTATATATTGATACATCTGTACTAGTTTGTTAACATGGACGAAGGCATTAAGTTATCACTAATTAAGCTGTTGACATGGACGAAGACAGTATACTGATCGCCTGACCACTGCAATACTCGATCTTCAGAGCTCAGATGCAGAAACTTTTTGAGGTTCAGGTGGCTGCAGACTTCACATCACCACTGATGACAAATTAATAGGGATATAGATTCCTAAAAATGCATATGCTAACCAGTGTCCATTTAATCAATCAATTTTAAAAAAACAACCTTCTATGAGCGACGGTTTGAAGCTGAGAAGGCCATAACTAGTAGACAATATGAGGGCGATCAATGTTGGATCTGTATGCTGCTAGTTTGAATTTCATCTGCTTCTCGCATGAAATACAGTTTTTTCATTCTTCGCTATATTGGAAAAGAAACTTCTGATCCCCTCACAGGACCTCATATTATTTTATACAAGCTTGACAGGTTAAACACAGAGCTAGGAGGACACACCATCCACACTGACAACTAGTTAGTTATATACATTACTGGATTGTTCGAATATGCAGGAATTTGAGCAAATGCTTCACAGATATTATCAGAATCGGATGTAACAATATCAATATGCACAAAGAGACTCGACACAATTTTGCAGCATCACCTAGATATTTAGAGATCTGAGTTTGTTTCAAATCCAAACTTGAATCTGCTCAAGTAGAATGTTAAATATTGACTGACCTTTCTTGTTCCAGAATCTACTTCAGAAGGCAAACGAAGCCATGCCGAGAAGAGCAAGGACTCATAAACTGTCAAACAAGGAGAATGAATATCGTTTTGTTCACAGTATCCGGAGATCCGAGCAAATGTCTCATGCTTCTTAGGATAACCCGATATTGTAATATTTCCCTCAATGTATCCACCTGTTTTACGACCAGCCAACACATCCATAAGAGTAGTTTTACCAGCCCCACTAACACCCATTAGAGCAGTCAGAACACCGGGCCTGAAGGCTCCACTCACACCCTTAAGAAGTAGCAACCTATCTTCAGTAACACCTTGATCTTTCATTTCCTGCAAGTCATTTGAATCATTGTTAGATATATGCACCTAGTTGAATCGTTTTCCATAAAATCTAATTAATAGTCTTTTCTGAAGAATTTTAATATTCTAAATTCATTCACCTGAGGCATGTCAACAGAATACTTGACATCATCAAATACAATGGTGTGCGGTTCAAAGGGAAGAACAACTGCTCTTCTTTGACTTTGATCTTCTCTCTCTGTATCATATTCAAAACTCAGAATCTCAACCATGATTTTATCTAGCTATGATTTAAATTTAAAAAAAAATGATTGATAAAGTTTTTAAGTCTATTCTAATATACCAACTCACCATCTTCTTCAGTTGACTCCCCATTCTCATTTTTGGGGATCATTGCTTGAGGTTTTCCCAAAGCTACAAAGTGATACATTCATTGCATGAATAGTTGTTCCATAAAGGCATTAGAAATTAAGAAAGATTTAACTCACGGTTTAGATAGGTTAGAGCCAGAGTGGAGAGGAGGTTGAATATAAGTGTCATCCCGATTAATGCTCCTATTCCAATCCAATACCAATATTTGCCTGGGTAAAACCCAATGGACTTCACAACCTCAAGCCCCAACGTTTTATTGGTATTTGGGTTAACCTTTGAAAAGAAAAATTAATCAAAATATCATCTTAACGCATTTGAGACAGATAATCAATATAGTTTGATCCTGCAACATCACACCAGATATGAAACTTACTTCTCTCCAATTGTGACTTCTGAATTCATTCACAACAAGTGCATTGTCACCATACATCATTGGTGAAAGATAGTAACCCCATTTCCACCACTTCTTTACTTTCACTAGAAAGGCATTGACCAGAAGTGCACAAAAATAATCAGTAATCAAACCATTCACAATGTGAGACTTAAAATTCAGAGCAAGAACGCATTGTCATACCTCGAGAAAGGACAAAACCACTCATTGCAAAATTTAAAAGCAATACAAAGAACCCAAATGTGTTAGCAACGATAATCTCCCTACCCGCTGCACCAATCAATCTAAACAATGAAGATGCAGATTGCCCTTGAGCTAACAGCACCAAAAAATATTTGATAAATCTGTAAGATAGATACAAGAATATAATGTTCATAAAGTGATGATGTCCAGAAATCCACACAATGAATAAGACATGTTATTGATTGCTTTACCTTCCAAAATTTGGATCAAACCCAATTTCATAATAAGTGATTATCGCATACGCAGCTACTTGAGCAACAGTATCAGGGATGCTGATTATCCATAAGGGAAGAACATAAGCCCATGCGGGAAAAAAGAAAAGATTCCGTTGCTTAAAGAAAACTGGGAGCTTCATGATAGTGAAGGCCATCTCGGCCATTCCATTAAATGTGACGGTGGTGACGGAAAAGAATAGAGCACCACCAAATATCCTGCCATCCATTAAGTTGTCTCGGTGCATTTTAGGACGGATAAAGAGCGTCATTGCAATGAGAGCAGTCAGACTAAGCTAAAAACAAATTCAAGACATCATCGTTAACAACACACATCTTTAGATAAAACTCAATACATATTAATGCAAATATCAACCTGTGCGAGCTTAAAGATGTAGAGAAAAGCATTTCTCTTCGTCAATAGAAGTTCTCTGGATGCACATGCTTTCAAGAGCTCCATTTTGCTCAAACCATATTGTTTAGTCGTTAGAGCAGCAGGGTGGCATTTACTCTTGTCAAATGGAACTGAGAGAGCAGAACTTACGCTCTGTCCAACATGAAACGATTTAAATGCTTCAGCAAATTCTTTAACCGTAATATATCTATATGGCTTGTCCATATCTACCCAATACTGCTGCTGATCTTTCCTTGATGTTACCTGCACCAAATACAATTACACCTTCGCAATCAGCAAAGTTTAAACTATAAAATCCTGCCCTTTAAAACCAGATTTTGTTCCTACTTCTTGCAAGAAATCAGCCTCCCCTTTTCTCTCTGGGCATTTGAAACCCATCGATAGGAAGAAATCAAGCACATTTTCACGAGGGCCCTGATAAACAATATCCCCTTCGGATATCAGAATTATATCATCAAATAGGTTGTATGTCTCAGGTTCCGGTTGCAGAAGTGACATTAGAATAGTTCCTTTGAGGATATGGATAGATTCTCTGATAGATTTCACAACTTGATACGTCGTGGAACTATCCAACCCCGTGGATATTTCGTCCATGAAAAGTGCTTTCGATGGTCCAACCAACATCTCACCTGTCAACATTCCAGAATAGAAGAGAAGATGAAGAAATCTACTATGATGAAGAAATCTAACACAATGAATAAATAACCATTTTCACCTGTAGTAACACGTTTCCTCTGCCCACCGGAGATCCCTCTGATCATATCATTTCCTACCATAGTATCAGCACAGATGTCCAATCCCAATATCTGTAAATTTTCGACTTAAATCCATAATTACTATTTATTCACAACCATCTTTCAACCAATTTTGAAAATAAATCACACTCATATCGACAAAATCAGCCATAAAAATGCTAAATCCGCTAATGTGATCTCCGTGCCCAATCTCAGGCACCGTAACCTAAACCTAATTCGATTTGGTTCATCATTGAACCGAAATCCGATCGACTGTTCATTTATTGCATTCTCCGCAAATATCAACTGGTTTTGAGGAATCGATTGCTCTCAAGCCTTTGTATCAACTAAAGAAGTTTCCCGTATCATATCTCCATTATAATTCCATTGTTAAAATACATGATTACAGTGATGATCTCTATCATATAATCCCCTGAATCCTGATCATATATAAAACTGTGCCGTTTGCTCCCAATGAGGTATTTTGGGAATAATTTAATAAAAAAAATATATATTTAGGGAATAATTAATAATTTAAATGAATAAACAAATTTATAATGTGGAACATACTTGATTTGAAAAGTATATCACCTCAATTTATTTTAGAAACCTGAGAAAAATCAACCAAGAACAATACTAACAGTCATACAAATGTACAAATTCTTGAAATACACTCTCGTGTGACTAATATTTATGAGATGGTTAAACCCATTTTTAAGTATGATTTTTAGATATGAAAAATATAATTTTAAGATAATTAAAGTATAATAACATATATTAAAAGTAAAAATGAATGTTACGTTAAAATATGATTTAGTAAAGTATCAGGTGTTATTCGTTAAAGTATGAATCATGAATGATATATCAAAAAAAAAAGTATGATTTACACATAATCATACTTTAAGTTAAAATAACAACATTATAATTATATTTTAATGAATGTATTTTAGAAATCATACTATAATGACTTTATATCACTTTAATATAAGTATTTATAATAATTCAATTATCTAATAATTATACTTTATTATTAATTCTTAATCATCTTATAGAATTAATTTCATAGAGGTTCACATACAAGTTTTTGAAGAACTCTTAATATTATTTACATGAATCACTCTTTTGCCCATTTGGATGCACTAATTCCTTAAATTTAAATATATTGAAAAAAAAATCATTAATAGAAAAACATTAAAATTATAAAGAAATAAAAAAGACTATGAGAATTGAATTGAAAAAAAGAGAAAAAGCGTTTAAAATAATTTTGTTTACAGATATACCTTGAGAACATAATCCGTGACAATACTAGCTTCTTGGCCTTCCATTGCTGCTGCCTACATATCATTTAAATATTTAATTCAATTTAATTAAATTCTAGTTATACTTTTTTATTCTATAAGTAAATAAATATTTTACTTTCATGTAGACATCCAAATCAGGATCTGGCTTAATATTTGCCTCCTTTTCTCTTCTTGACAACTCAGCCAGCATTTCTGCACAAATATATTTACCACATATTATAGATTTTTTTATTAAAATTAGACACTAATATATGAGATATAAAAAAATTACTTACGATTATTAGCTCCAACTCCTTGACATCTGGCAGAGAATGCTAGAGTTTCTCTAACAGTCATTTCTGCAGTGTGGACATCATTCTGACTTATATACGCTGCACTTCTTTGTGGTACAAATTCTTTCATATCGTGCCCATTATATGTCACACTTCCTGAAAACTGATCATACATACATATTTTTTTTTTAAATAATATTATATATGAAAAACTAATAGGAAAAGTGCAACTACAAGGGTTTTTAAGTTGGTAATGACTTGTATGGAACTTTGCCTACTTCACAAAATTATTACTCCCTCCGTCCCATTGAAACGTACGCGCTTCCTTTGTACATTATAAAGGAAGCGCGTAAGGACGGAGGAAATATTTTTCAATATACCTCTTTTTAATGGCAAATATTTGTGTGAAATTATCTTACAAAAGTCATTCTGAAACGAATAAAAAGTGATAAGTTTTAATAAAAAATCATACTTATAATTGTTAAAAAGTAATAATTGATAATATTTTAGTAAAATATATTACTATTTTTAATATAATTAAAAAATAAATAAAATAATTTCATCATGATGAGACGTCACACAAGTGTGATTTTTTTTTAGTTACAAATAATTCACATAAAAGAGTAACATTTTTCTTACAAAACAAGAATATTAATCCATTATTTAAATCATAACTAATATTTTCATTCAAAATAAACCCAATAATTAAGTTATTGTTCCTATTACGCTAGGCATGTTTCTTTAAGCTGCCATTTTCACATTTGGATTATTGCTAATTAGGATGGTCTCTATCATTAATTCAAATCATAACCAAACTCAAAATTTTAATTTCCAAAACTATCCTATTAAGATGATAATTAAAATTAAATGGTGAAATCTTATATAATTAACCTTCAAATTAGGATCAAGCAACCCAGCTAAAGCCAATAAAAGTGTGGTCTTTCCTGAACTTGGAGGCCCTAATAGAAGAGTCATCCTGAAAAAATAAAATAAAATTAAAAGTTATATGTATAGTATATGCATACAAAAATAATATGGGACAACAAAAAATAAAATAAAATTGTAGTAGTAATAATTTAGTCAAAAAATTTGGTAGAGATTTTATAATTTAGGTTGTACTATTTGAACAAGTTAGTTATATATCCAACCGAAAGTGTCACATCTACTATGATTAAACTATTAATATTTTAAATAATGAATTATTACTTAAAAAATTCTCAATCCAATAGAAAATTAACCTGTTCATGAGATGAGTAATACCTTTTTAGGATGATTTCAGATTTAGTCCCGTAAGAATTGTTCAATATCAAAAATGTCCCAAAACTGGCAGATTTAGTCCCATAGGAATTTTTCATCAAAATCTGTTAATAGTTGACGAAATATTTTGAACCATTAACAAGACCAAAATGGACTATGTCTATTTTGAAAGATAGAAAATAATATAAATCTGGTAGTTTATAATAATATAAGTTAATTTGGGATGAAATTTTTCGAAAATTATGATTATAATATTCTTATGGACCAAAATCGCTAGCTATGAGACCAGTGTATTTCAACGGGATTATAATTGAATTGAAGGAATTCTTATAAAACCAAATGTGATATTTTTCCATAGTTTTTCACACATATAATGCTAATTCGATTCCTTAAATAAATCTTACCGTGTACAGTCCTTTTGCATTTATAATTACCTGGTAGGTTTTAATATTCCACTAATATTGTTAAGGATTGTAAATTTCTTCTTGCTGCTGGGAATAATGTGAAGTCTGGTTGCAAATTCCTTAAAAATGAAACCAGATTTTAGTTCACATGATGAATTAAATCATTAATATTCAATTACAATTATTTAATTTGATTAATTTATTACCTCTAATATATTGGCAAAAAAGTTCAAAAAAGTTGGCAAAGCTCTGCTTCCTACATAGGCTTCTGCTTCAATCTTGAGATTCTCAAATCTCACTTCAATTGTTGGCAAATCTATTCCAACTCTGAAAAATAATCAAAGATATTAATATATAATTTGAAATTACTATAAAATCCTTCCATCCAAACAGAGCCTAAAAGAGCGAACTTCTCTTGATCGATTGATTACCTATCTATTCGATTCTTAAGCCTCAACAAGAACTTCTCATGATGATCTTCACCAACATTTTGAATGAGCCTGTCAATCAACTTCTGTCGTTCTTGAAACCCGAGATCATCGACATCGACCTCGTTGGCAACACCTCTCGATCCGAGCAGAATCCCTTTCCTTAAACGATCGAAAGTTGGGAGCTTCTCCAGAGCAGCCCATTTGAGAGCTTCTTCGTCGTCTACTTCTCGTCTCGATGAATTCGAAAACACCTCCGAACCACTGTTCCTCCAACCCGAAGAAGTTCTCCTTAGGCTGTTACTGATGATATCCATTTCTTGATTACAAGAAAATACTGCAGAAATAGTAATCAACAGAAGAAATACATATATATCCAAGTATTAAAAAGAGCAGTTATATATAATTAATTAAAGTGTACGAATATATCTTATGGCCCTAGCTATATATGTAGTCTTGTCATGCATGCAAGAAAATGCAATTAATTAGTTGGAAAATTTTTTTCAAATGGATCCAATATTTAGCTTAAATCTTAACTTCACCTCGATTTCTAGAACAAGAGTACAATTTTTTTATTTATTTATTATTATTATTATTTTAAGCTCGATATGGAACCTTTTTTGTTTTGTTTTTTTTCCTCAATTAATTCACAGAAGAAGGCAACATCAAATAATAGGACTTGTTGTTGGGTTATACTTCTAGAATAAATACACATTAATTAACTATATGCATATACCAAATGATAAAATATTTAGGGGAAGCCTAGTTAATTAATATGTTGACGAAATTCAATTCATTTAGTTGTACAACATCTTGCTTAGCCCGGCACGCCGAGAAAGAAAGTACTTGAGTCTACGAATTTATATTATATGAGTTGGTTATTTTTGTCTCCACAAATTTTTAAATAAATGCTAGTCATCACTTTTTTTATTAATCAGATAAAATTTTCGATTAATTTTTTATTCATCTAACGAAACTCATGATAATAAAATAGTCTCACACAAGTATTTTTCTTAAATTTTATAGAAATGCCTCGACAATTTTCCATTAAATTATATTAGTAATAATTTTCAAAATCAACTGTACTGTTTTTTCACAAATTTTACGATCGCTTTCCCTCGTTCCTCTCATGGATTTTTTTTTTGTCATTTTAGACCCTCTTATTATAAAGCAAAAATCAATATTATAGGGATTCCATACAAAAATCAATTTTCTTGAAAATTTTAAAATATTCATCCATTTAAATGAAAATTAGAGAAATAAACTAATACCCAGAACTTATCGACTCCAAAGAAAATATTACCATAAAAATGCATGTCAAGGATTGTTGATGAGTAAAATTCTTTTAGCATGAAAAAAATATGTAAATAATATGGGTTGTAGGGACTAGGGATGGCAAATATTTGACATATATTTGTTAATACTTAATAAACAGATCAGTTTATCTATCTATCTATCAATAGCCAGGCCGGGGTCCTCCCAATATTGTTTCAGTGAAATATTGTTATGATCAGTGTGTGGAATCGTCTTACAATCATACATTTTACATCTTAAAGTTGTTACTTTGTTTCTAATAATCTTTTCATTTATATTATAAATTGTTTATGAAATAATTCACAATAATATTATTTTTCATAAATTGAGTATCACATTTTATTATAATAATTATAATTTATTATCTGAAGTCATTTTGTGATACGGTCTACACATTTTCTATTAAAAAAATGTTAGAATATCCTTAATATAAAAATTTATATTCTTGATCTTTTTAAAAATAAAAATTAAAAATTAATATTTTTTATATTTCAATCGATTTTAATATAAAGAATACTACTCATATAATACATTATATTCACCGGACAAGAACCCTCGTTATAAAATAACTCTTATCCTAATCCATTTAGGACTAAATAGAGTACATACTACATAATTAAAAATTCAAATATATAAAAATATAATCACGAAATGATAAATTTCAAACACAAATCATAGTTATTTGTCATGAATTAGAGCGATTGATCATTTTAATTGTTAAGCATAAACTAGGTACCCAAACTCTAATAATAGGTAAATGGTATTAAAGACTTAGCTATGTTTATTAGATATGAATTTCTTTTAATTTAAATAAGTTAAAATGTTATGGGTTATGCCAGTACTTTTATTACTTCATTTTTTAGGGTGTAAAAATTATATTAAGAAAAAAAAAAGTGAAACTTGTATTATAATAGATAAAATCAGTTTAATCAAATCTAGATAGCATCACCTAATTTATTGTAGTTCCGATCTTTGGTGTTATATTTCTTTATATTGTGAATTATTGGATGAATTTATTCTAATAATAAAATATCAATTTAGAAGAAATATTTAGATTTTTTTTCTCACATATATGTCTATCGTCTATCTAATAAAAAATAAAACATAACATAAAAATGTATCCTAAAACTTCCTTATCCTTGGGACACCGTATCCAAACTCTCACATTTTTCTAGAGTTGTATCTTTTAGTATTAAAAATGTTGTATTTTTAGTATATAAATTTATACCTTTTATTTTCTGAGTTTAAAACTTAAAATTTTTAATCAATTTTATAATATTCATATATCAGCCGACATTTTTCAATTAAAAAATTATATCCTTATTAATTAAAGTCTATACCCTTTAAAACAAAATGTTATATCTTTCTACACTTTGTGCCCACAAAAACACAAAAGAACAACTAAAAAATGTAATCTGACATCCTATGTCCATGCCGAATATAGCGCAAAAGTTTTCTAGTTTCCTAAAATCATTTTAACTTAAAGTGTAAATTTTCACAACAAAATTCAAAATATTTTAGATTTATGTTTTAGGGGCGAAACTTTTTACACCAGCTATATTAGGTGTTGACAGACACTGGGCCTTAATCAAAAGAAATCACAACGCATGAATTTGATGGGCTCTTAAGGCCCATCAGGTAACAGCCCATCTATAACAACGCCATAGCATAAAAAAGTGTAGAAGGCCCAAAATATCTTATTCAATTTTTTTTCAACTTCCGTCCACTTTTTTTTTAATTAAAAAATATTCCAAATAATTACTCCCTCCGTCCGCTAGAAAGTTATACATTTTACTATTTTGGGCGTCCGCACCAAAGTTATATATTTCCTTTTTTAAACACATGGGACCTACACACATCACTAATACATTTAATACTCCCTCCGTCCCAAATTCAAGTTCACATTTACTGTAGATACGGAGTTTAAGAAAAGTCACTTTTTGACTTACTTTTGAGGGTAGTATGGTATTTTTGGGTAATAAATAAATGATAAAGTATATTATGTGTGTTAAAAAGGTGATGACAATTTTGAAATTAAAGTATGTTAGAGGGATAGCTTTTTCCTTTTATGGAAGTGTGAAGTTGAATTTGGGACGGAGCAAAACGGAAAGTGTGAAGTTGAAGTTGGGACGAAGGGAGTACATGGGACCCACACACTTCACTAATACAACTATCTACTACACATTAAATAATAACACTCCTTAATCCATGTGCAGAAAGCAAATGTATACATTTGTGGCGGACGGAGGGAGTAGCATAAAGTCATAAAATAAATTAACAAACTCTCTTGTGAGACGGTAATTACGTGAGATGGGTCGATCCGTTGTTAAAGTATACTTGCTGTATAGTTAAAATATGTTTTTTTAAAGTATGATGATAGTAATAAATTAAAGTATGTTTTAAAGTGTTATGGTATGATTCACTACAAACATATTTTTAACTACTAAGTAATATACTTTAACTATATAACAATCATACTTTAACAACGATCGATCCGTTTTACCACCCATCTCACAAAAATTCGTCTCACAAGAGAGTCCCCAAATTGAAAATATAAATTTCCAAATAAAAACAATTATTTTAAAGGTAAATATATTATTTTTCTTATTGAAGGCTCATATTTTATGACATTAAAAATATCTGTCTCGTTTTTATTTGTTTTTTCCGTGCCTATTAAAAGTAATTAATAAGATGAAAGTGAAAATAGTACCCTAGGGGCCTAGTCCCTACATAAATAAAGGGTGGGTGATCATGAAATAATAATGAATAAAAAATATATATTAATTAAATAATATTTATTAATATATATAGCTTTCAAAGAATAATGAGCCAGGGCCCTTTGCAACTAGGACTAGGATGGCTCATCACATTTTAATTGGAGGAGGTAGGTGTTAATCTAAAGTACAAAGGAAAGGTTTGTTTTTTAATTTTGATTTTTTTTTAATAAGGAGAGTGTGAACATTGTAGCTACTTTCCTTAGAACATCCTATCAAAATATTTCTTTTTCTTTTTTTTTTATTTAAAAATTTATGTAAAACTTGAAATATTTTTAATTTTTAAATTAAATTTATATAAAATTATATTAAACTAATCATTTTCTCATAATCTTCAATTTGACGAATATAACATGATTGGAGTAATAGATTTTCAAATTTAATAATTATTTATTTATTTTAAATAAATTTTTATTGAAATTTATTAATAAATAAAATATTTTTAGAAGAATAAGAAATTATTTATTCTATTTAATCTATTTATCATCAGAATTTTCAAAGTTAATAAATTAAGTTTATTATAAATTCTTAAATATGAAAATGAAAAAATAATTTTTATATTAATATTAATTAATTTTCATAATGTTTAATATCTAAATATTTATATAATTTATTTTATTTATTTTAAATGTTATTATATTTAATAATTTATCATAATTTATAATTATTATATTCATTTATTAATTTTATTTATTAATCGATAATATTTTTATGTTAAATTGGAGTAATTTTTACGTGGATTATATAATATTATTTAATTTATTTACAGTGGATAATTTTATTAATGAAATGTATGAGTTATAGTATTTGAATTGTATGAGTGACGTGGGTGAGCCACGCATATTTAAAAATTGAAATTAGATGCTTTGGAGCACGTTCAAAGTAACAAAATGACACCTTGGACGGAGAGAAGAGAGTATAACAAAAAAATGTAACGTAAATAAGCCTTGTCTTAAGCCCATAAAAAGTTCTCAAATTAGAGGCCCATTTACTAGTTAAATTGAGGCCCATTAATAAGCGACTTTGAAAAATCACGAAATAATACTCTCCCCATTTTTTAAAAAACACTGAGACTGAATCTTATCAAAGCGACGCCGGATCGAGCAGCTTCAACGTCAAGTCTATCTTCCCGGAGAGCTTCGCCGGTGCCGGATTTTAAGGTATTACCGACTTGTTTAGGCATTCATCTATGAATCTATAAAATTCCAAACCTTGGTAAGGATTGAAGAGATATGATCGTGAATTAAATGGTGAAAGGCTTTGTAAAAGTGAATTAAATGGTGAAAGGGTTTGCATAGAATGACAATTACTAAAATATTAGAATTTCTGAACTTTTGTCAATGGTGTAAATTAACAATGACAATTTAAAAGAGGGTTGTCTATAAGCTTAACTAAAGCAATTAAGTATTTTGGTTATGATTCTCTTTTAAATCGTTGGAGCTCAGCTTCGTGCTTTGGAGTAGGGATAATGGTTAGTTTCTAATTGGTCTAGATTCTCCATTCCTCTAGTGTGGAAACTGAAATGAGATAAAGAATTAGCGAGCAGTGTATGTAGGGTTCTATGGGTAGAAAGGGGACATTTTGACGAAGAGATATGTAATTATTTTGATTTTCTCCCCATATTTATATTGCGTAATGTACATTAATGATGCAAGAACCCAACTTGAGCAATGGAGAATGTAGACCAAGAAGATGATCAAATCGTAACCCCATGGGAGGTAACAGCTGAAAAGGGCGGCAAAATTGACTATGACAAGCTAATCGTCAAATTTGGTTGCCAGCGTCTTGATCAATCCCTTCTCGATCGGATTACTCGCCTCACCGGACGGCCTCCGCACGTCTTCCTCCGCCGCGGTGTCTTCTTTGCCCACAGAGATCTCACTGATGTCCTTGATGCCTACGAGAGGGGCGAAAAGTTTTATCTCTACACGGGCCGAGGTCCGTCTTCCGAAGCCTTGCATTTGGGTCATCTTGTGCCGTTCATGTTCACCAAGTAGTGCGATTTAACTGTGTTACTTTTTGATGACTATCTAATAATTTGAATGTTATGCATTTTGTATCTGTAATTGTGATGCTATGCCTTTTGTTTTGTAGGTATCTTCAAGATGTATTCAAGGTTCCGCTAGTGATTCAACTGACTGATGATGAGAAGTGTATGTGGAAGAATTTGACTGTGGAGGAGTGTCAGAGACTTGCACGTGAAAATGCTAAAGATATAATTGCTTGTGGATTTGACATTTCGAGGACGTTCATTTTTTCTGACTTTGATTTTGTTGGAGGGTGAGTGATTTGTGTTGTTTAGTCCCACGCATCTGTTTCTTCGTTCACAATCTTGTCTTGGTCTGTAATGTGGACTTGTGCCAATGGTATCTGCTTGTTGACATATAATAATGATTGATTAACTTGGTAAGAGCTCCCTTTGGGAACGCCTGGCATGGTTGCTGTATGCGTTCATTTTAACCTATTTCATTTCACCAGTGTAGGATTTATACACAAACATGACATCTTTAATGGTATTTCTGTCATCTTCCTGGAAATACTTAGATTCACTCTTTGTGGAATTTGATATGGATATTAGGACTAATAGGCTTAGCTTGATTATTTCTTGTCCTTGTTTGCAGTTCCTTTTACAAAAAACATAGATTCACTCTTTGTGGAATTTCCGAATTTGATATGGATATTAGGACTAATGGGCTTAGAATTCACGTCACTTGTCACTTGACATTCTTGTACTTGTTTGCAGTTCCTTTTAAAAAAACGTGGTCAGGATTGCCAAGTGTGTCACATACAATAAGGTGATTAGTATACTAAGGAATGGCTTAACAAGTTTATTGTATCTTGAGTCTGGAATTAATGGTTTCAAGGTTTGGCAGGTAGTTGGGATTTTTGGATTCAGTGGAGAGGATCACATTGGAAAAGTCAGCTTTCCACCTGTTCAGGTATTAATCTTTACCTTTGATGAAATCTTATTATCTGAAGATCTGAAGTCTAATGCTCTGCCTCTAATAATATCTGACATAAGAATCTTTAGCATGATCATTGTCATGATGTTATTATGATAGTTTTATTCATATATATGTTATCGCGCACGTGTTTCAATAGCGCTTAATTGTTGTGGGTCTGATAGTGAGCCTTGTATATTTTGAATTTTATTTTTTTCTTACAATAGTCGTCTGAGATACTCTGACGGTCAACACAAGAAAGAATGACAGCTCTTTAAAAGTTAAAACTACTAGTTATTTATTTATTTATTTATTGTTATTGAGGTTTTAATGCTATTCCTTCCGTTGGTCTGGGAAAATGCGATAGGACTGTATATAAGCCTATGGCAGCATTCTAGTATCTGCTGTGCAACCTTATGTGTGTATTGAAAAAATTACAACATAGTTATCTTGGTTGGCGTCCTGGTTAGATTCTTGTTTTTTTCTTGTGCACTCTTCGGATCATCTATTGTCAAAATTATTTGCACAAGTTGACTAATTGAAGGTTTCTCTCCCTTCTGCTATTTGTATCATTATTAATTGCTGCAGTACCTGCTTTTTTTCATTATCTCATATTCATTTTTAATCTTATTCTTTAATCTGTCTGGTCTCCTATTTACTGCTTTGGTAGTTTTTTAATCTCTGATTCATTTTACTTACCATCTAGTAATTTCTACATTGTTAGGCAGCTCCATCCTTCCCGAGTTCTTTTCCTCATCTTTTCTCTGGTAAAGATAATCTCCGTTGCTTGATCCCTTGCGCTATTGATCAGGTTTTCCCTCTTTCTCATTCAAATTAAATTTGCTAGTTATATGGTTGATTCCAGACCAATTATATATTTTTAGTTAAAGTACACAGCATAAAAGCATGAACGGATGAAGTATTTCTAGCAAATTTTATTTCAGGGCCATTATGGGATCTATTGGCATAAAATTAAGCATACTTTCCTCTTAAATTTTAACGACATTTTCACTATATTCTAATAGAAAGGTGTTTGCCTACTGAGAACTAGGCGCGGGCTCATTAATTATTGAACTGGTACATAGGAGCATCATTCTGTATTAATTTGTTAGTTGAATTTGATTTCTGAGATTAACATGATATTTTCTCATTTGTACCCTTCTTTTATAAAGGATTTGGCCTTAATCATTTGGTTTTTTCGATTAATTTTCTTTTCTAGTATGTTTGTACTGCCTTGCTAAATGTAAAAAATACAATTAGTTTTTCTCTAGACAGTCTGAAAGAAAAATTCTTATTCTCATAATCTGATATTTCTTGATGTTAATATTCTCTTACATCTTTTTTGTTTGATCTTAACTCTGATAAGTTTGTTTCAGGATCCTTATTTCCGGATGACGCGAGATGTTGCTCCCCGGTTAGGTTATCATAAACCTGCTCTGATAGAATCATCATTCTTTCCTGCTCTTCAGGTGCCCTGTATATTTCAAATCTTGTTACCTGGGAATTGGTTGGATTTTTCTGATTGAATGTGCACTGTTGATGTAGCATCTGAATGTATCTCTTTTATCAAACAGTTATTTTCTGAACCTTAAGTATGAAACTGAGAGTGAGATAATGAAACTGAGAGCGCGAGATTAGTGTGTCAGTATCTTTTATTTTATAGAGGGGTATGAAGTTGACAAAACAAGACTCACATTTCTCATTGAATAATTAGTGGAATCCCCTGGAGAGCATAGTTGTTAAAAGCGAGAGGCGCACGGACCCCTAGGTGCGCCTGAGGCGCGCGCCTGAGCTACATTTTGCCCAAAACTGAATTTACAATGTAGAGTGTATATTAGGTGCACCCGGGTGCAACCTTGCACCCAACCTTTTATTCTATTTTGTATACATATTATTCTCTTTTGTTACATGTTTTGTAATAATTGTATACTTTTTTCACAATAAGTTTTTCATTAAAAAAACTAACATTCATATGTGTATAACTTTTTATTCAATAGTGTATACATGTATTTTAATAATTGTATATTTTTTACACTCAATTTTTCATTAAAAAAATTAAGTGTTAAATTGTATACCATTTTACTCATAATTGTATATGTTTTTGTTTATATTTGTATGTGGGTGCACACGAAGCTTCGTGTGCACCCGGGTGCACACTATATTTAGCCTACAATGTATATACACAAATATATCCTACTTACAATCATATTACCTAACTAAACTAAGGTAAAAATCACATAACATCACATAATGATACATAATAACTCATAATAGCATTATAACACATAAAACATACACACAAATAAAGTTCAAGTAGGCGGCAGATGGTGGAGGTAGGCGGTGGAGGTGAAGGCAGCCCACCTTTTTGTCTTTGTTTTGAAAGTTCAAGTACTAAAACCCCAACCCTAATTCTCTATTTATTTCATTTTATAAGTGGGCTGTCCATTTTTATCTTAAAAACGTGTAAACACTTTAATGATTGAGTAGCAACTTCAAAAATCTTTTAAAAAAAAAAAAAACAGGATGTTGAAGAGGCGCGCCTAGGCGCATCTAGGCACACCTAGGCGCATCTAGGCGCACCTAGGCGCGCGCCTTTGATACATGAGCCTGGAATAGCAAAAAATCAACAATCTAGGCGCAGACCCTTGAGCCTGAGCGCCTTAGGCGCACCTTGGGCGCGCCTTTAACAATTATGCTGGAGAGTGAAAACTTGTATTTGTACTGATTTTCTTTGAATAAAAGCATCTATATTCATTATAATTTTCATTGATGCCGCATTCTCTTTGACTTGTGTTTTGCAACTTTTATCTCTTCAGGGAGAGACGGGGAAAATGTCTGCCAGTGATCCAAATTCAGCCATATATGTGACTGATTCTGCCAAGGACATAAAGAACAAGGTTGTACTTCAAAATTTGCCCGAACTAATTATATTTTCTACATTCAAAATTTCAGCTTAAATGGTGGTGTAGATGGACGGACCCCTTTGCACGATGCTTTCTTCCTTGTCTGTGTTTTGCTTCCATTTTAATTTTAATTTTTTTTTTTGGATACAGGTGAATAGATATGCATTCTCTGGGGGTCAAGATTCAATAGAGAATCACAGGAAGTATGGAGCTAACCTTGAGGTACTGCACATTCTTGGCTAATAAGTGTTGCCTATGTTGAATTTATCTGCCCCTTGAAATCTTGCATCAAGAGAGCATGCCAGTTATAACTTCTTGTTCCAGTCATGTTTGATCTTATACATATAATAATACTATGGGTTTTAATCCTACTGTAGACATTGTACATAAAATTATACAATCATCTAAACCTGAAAACAACTTGGTTCATTGTTGTATTTTAAGCAATTAGATATCGTAGTTAATATCATTGTTGAGCTATGTGGGTTAGATCCAGCCATCCTCCACCCATTATTTTTTTGTGAATTCTTTCATATACTTATATTGATGTCATGAATTCACCTCTCTCCTACTCTGCTCAGGTAGATATACCCTTTAAATATCTTGGATTTTTCTTGGAAGACGATGTAGAACTTGAACACATCAGAACGGTAAGCAATATTATACACTGTGTTCTTTTCAAGGAGTGTACACTGCATTTTTAAATATAAACAAAGTTATTTTCTTACACAATCAACATAATGCTGATTTTATGATTGAACAGGAGTATGGAACTGGACGTATGCTAACTGGAGAAGTTAAGAAACGGCTTATTGAAGTTTTAACTGATCTTGTTGAAAGACACCGCAGGGCCAGAGCTGCTGTGACTGATGAGGTACTAGACTTAATGCGTTTACCATTATTATTGTTGCTGTTGTTGATAGTGAAAGATCTATGACTATCTCAAACTTATTTTTACATATAATTAAATCATAACCCTGGAAATTCTTCATTATATGTACTGTATTAGATCCACATGTAATATACCTGTCAAGATTTTGAGAAAGAAACCTTAAATAAATCCCACTTACAAGGAATGAGGCTCATTTCTTGCAGCTGAATATATGATCCTACCCACTTTCTGAAGTGTAATTGAGTCTTGCGAATTTTTTGGAATAAATACTCCGATTAGGGATGATTAGGGATTCTTGACAGGTTGAATTTGGTGCAATATTCTCTGCCATTGTTGCCTAGTTTTTTAATGTGATGATTCAATTGCAGTTAGCATTATCTGGTGATGACTTAGTTTATGATTCCATTGCTGCAGATGGTTGATGTGTTCATGGCAGTTCGCCCACTCCCGAATATGTTCAGCTAAACTCACGAGCTCCTTAATATCTGGTGGGATATGGAAGCTCATTGAATAGATGCTTAACGAGTAGTGCCAGTTTTCTGCGATATGAATGAAAAGTGTCATATGTGAACAATGAGTTGCCCTTCACTTACATCTTTGATGTTGGATTACTGGTTCAATTAATCTACCTTTTATCATTATAACTAATCTTTGATGTTGGATTACTGGTTCATTTCATTAGGTATATAGTCCTCAATCCAATCAAATCAGGATGAATTAAATTTGATGGGCCAAATCTAGAATATATTTTCATAGTCCAACAGTACTTAGTTTCAGAAATGGCCCATCAGGATAGAGCCCTTTACAAAATTCAACTACACGAATCATAGGCCCATGAGGCCCGAAACTTAGTTCCACCTCTAATTGGAACTAAAGTGTATAATTTTTTAAAGGAATTATAGTTTTGTCATGTAAGTATTTATTTTTTATTTTACTTTTTTTTATAAATTTTTTTAAATTGATCATTGCAAACAAAAGGAGAATGAATAGAGGGAGTGAAGTATATATATAAAATAAATATTAGTGAAACAAACAATCAAAATTTGAAAACTTTTAACATAATAATAATAATAATAATAAAATAAATAAACAACAACAACCGTGTAATAATATAGGGGAAAAGAAATTATGGCCCTACTTATAGAGCCAAGAAAAAAAGTGGAAACTATAAATACGTTATTGCATTATTTAATATATTTTAAAATAGGCAAATTAAGAAAAGGAATCTAGACTCAAAAAAATTAGTTGAAAATTATGTTATTGCATAATTAACAATACTTAATCTCATACGTGTGTAATCTTTAATCTTAATCATAAGTATTAAGTAAAAATCAATTACGTGGATATTATTTAATCACACACCCCTCACATTTAAAATTTTATTTCTTTTATTTAAAAACCATCACACATTTCTTTTTGTGATGATCAAATATATGATATTATTGAATATGGTAATATAGTGTAAAATGTAGTGATATTTTTGTAATATTAAAGACTTAAAGTATTGTAATATTGTGGGTTATTTATATTTTAGAAGTGTAAAAGTTATCTCGAGACGAATAAAAAAGAAATTAGAAATTTTAATTATTAGAGGATGTGAGTATTTTTCTTTTTAAAATTTATTTCCTAAATATATGTCCATTTTAAACTGCGACTGATTACGAGACATTCGTGTTTTTTATTTAACCTATTATAAGTTGACTTTTAACAAGTTTAGGTGCACATAACAAAATTATTTACGTTCTTAGAAAAGTAGTAACATAATAATACAGAAAGAATACAAATAAACTAGGGTTTAACCCAATAAACTAACACTTTAATACATTTATATAGAGCATGCAAAAAAACAATTGAGTTTTAACACTTTAATTACTCTTAAACATGTAAATACATATATATATTTTTTGGAATAATTACAAATTTACCTTGATTCATTGCATATTAATTTTCTTAAAATTTATTGTAGTTATTATCTAGTTATATATATATATATATATATATATATATATATATATATATATATATATATATATATATATATATATATATATATATATATAAGTCAAAGTTTAAATTAGTTTGTTTTTGTTTGTTTAATTTTTTATTTTTTTATTTTAAGACAATGAATGAGCTAAGATTTTGGTATTTGCCGTACCTAAGCTGTAGATCCAATTTAGAAGATCTTTATAATTAGTGCCTAATCGAAAATTGAAGATTTCCTCAGGATAGAAATTAAATGATGAAAGAAATAAAATAAAATAAAAAGTTATGTGTGTAGTTTTTTTTGACAGAAAAGTTATGTGTATAGTTAATAATAATAAGGTTATAAAATACAAAACGAAGGTAAAACGCTTATATATTTGCCACAAATGGGACTATTAACTTTTGTGCACTTTCCATTAATATCAAATTTAACTTAAAATACATGCATAATTTATTATATATAATTATTATTATTTTCAGTTCTTCTGCATGCATATATGAATATATATTAACTAACATTAAAAACTTGAGAATCTATTAAAGTTCCCATAAGTGCATGGTTCACAAGAATTGGATATAGTTATGAGGAGAAGTTCTTCAAATTGGAACAACACTTCCATGGAAATGCTTTCGAGTTCATCAAGACAAGAAGACGACGAAGAAGCTCTCAAATGGGCTGCCCTAGAGAAGCTCCCAACCTTCGATCGTTTAAGAAAAGGGATTCTATACGGATCGAGAGGCGTTGCTGATGAGGTGGACGTCGAGGATCTCGGCTTTCAAGAAAGAAAGAAGTTGATTGACAGACTTGTTAATGTACCCCATCAAGACAATCAAAAATTCTTGCTCAAATTTAAGGATCGAATAGATAGGTAAAAAGTTAAATGTGTTAGTTTGTTTAACTCCTTTTTTTTTTTTTCAAAAAATTAATGAAATTGTGTTGGATTAATGTATAGAGTTGGAATAGATTTACCTACGATTGAAGTGAGATTTGAGAACCTTAATATGGAAGCAGAAGCTTATGAAGGAAGCAGAGCTTTGCCTTCTGTTATCAACTTCTTTGCTAATTTATTTGAGGTAATTAATTAATTCATTCATTCATGATTAATTACTAATTTAATTAATTTTAATTTCTGTTTTTAAGGGATTTGCAAGCTGTCTTCACATACTTCGTGTAGAGAATTGGAAAAGATATATTATATTGATCAAGACAAAGTATAAATACAATGAGAGAGGTATACAACCCATATATACAATCAATGTGGGATATACACAAGAGTATTACAACAACAACCCTTAACACGCCCCCTCAAGATGGTGGGCGAGAAACAACACCAATCTTGGACATGAGTAGTGAGAGACGTGGACGAGCAAGCGGCTTAGTGAGAGCATCAGCCAGCTGATCTGCGGAGGACACATGAGCAACACGAATTTGGGAGGATTTAACCAGATCCCGAACAAAGTGATAATCAACGGCAATATGCTTCATACGTGAGTGAAAAACAGGATTAGAGCATAGGTACGTAGCACCAATGTTGTCACAATAAACTATTGGAGTAGATGTCAAGGAGGAAAGACAGAGCTCTTGAAGTATAGAACGAGTCCATTGAACCTCAGCAGCAGTAGATGCAACGGACCTGTACTCCGCTTCAGTGGAAGAACGAGCCACTGTCCGTTGTTTGCGAGACCTCCAGGAAATAGGATTAGAGCCAAGAAACACAACAAAAGCTTCTGTGGAAGACCTGTCATCACAGTCACCGGCCCAATCAGCATCCGAAAAACAGTGAAGGGACAAGTCAGACGAACGCCGAAGGAAAATAGAGCAATGCCGAGTTCCATTGAGATAACGAAGTAGCCGTTTGACTGCACCCCAGTGAGTGACAGTAGGAGCATGCATGAACTGAGACAGTTTGTTGACTGCATAGGCTATGTCAGGCCGTGTAAGGAGCAAATACTAAAGACGCCCAAGAACTTTTCGATATTGTGTGGCATCATATGATTCAGACCCATCTGTAAGAGAAAATTTCGCACCGGATACAAGAGGAGTAGATACAGGCTTTGAAGTGATCATGTTAAGACTAGACAGGAGATCTGTAATGTACTTGTGCTGGGACAGATAACACCCACTTCTGGATCGATGAACCTCAATACCCAAGAAATAAGAAAGAGCACCCAGTTGTTTTATCAAAAAGTGAGATGTTAAATCAGTCTCAAAGTGGGAAAGAAACACACTATTATTGCCTGTCAAAACAAGATCATCAACATAAACCAGGAAATAAGCCAGAACACATTGACGGTGATAGACAAAAAGAGATTCATCAGACTTGGTACACGTGAAGCCATACGACACAAGGAAGTTCCGAAGAGCAGTATACCACGTTCGAGGCGCTTGCTTCAACCCATAGGTAGATTTAATAAGCTTACAAATATATCCTGGACAAGCAGAGTCAACAAACCCCGGAGGTTGTTGCATATACACTGCATCAGACAAAGCACCATGAAGAAAGGCGTTGTTCACATCAAACTGATAAAGAGGCCAATCTTGACAGATAGCAACACTAAGAA
This sequence comes from Pogostemon cablin, assembly GCA_023678885.1. Classification (NCBI taxonomy): domain Eukaryota; kingdom Viridiplantae; phylum Streptophyta; class Magnoliopsida; order Lamiales; family Lamiaceae; genus Pogostemon; species Pogostemon cablin. The sequence continues at coordinate 3,179,413 of CM042961.1, forward strand.
CAATTCGTATTGTGGCAGACTTGACAACAGGACTAAAGGTCTCAGTGAAGTCAATCCCTGGACGCTGATGAAATTCCTTTGCAACAAGATGAGCCTTGTACTTATTGACAGATCCATCAGGTGTCCGTTTGATACGAAACACCCATTTGCACCCAACAATATTCTGATCAGAAGATGGTGGAACAAGAGTCCATGTTTCATTCTTCTGCAGTGCATTGAACTCAGAAGCCATCGCATCATGCCAACAGGGAACAAATAAGGCATGTGTTACAGTACTAGGCTTAACATCAGTGTAAAGAGAAGATGTAAGACCGTACCGTGGATTGGGTTTGAAAATATTATTGCGAAACCTAGTGACCATAGGATGTGGAAGAGGTGCAGGCGGTGAAGGTCATGGCGGAGAGTCCTGCTGCAGAGGCATGAGTGTAGGACTCGTTGGCGGCGGCAAGGTGGGCTCACAAACAGGGTCAGAATGAGAAATAGGAGGTGGTAGGGGAATAGCAGCGGCAGGGGTGTTGGCTGATGTAGTAGTGGACGGGGGGTTGCTCTGTTGGGAAAAAGGAAAGACGTTCTCAACAAAATCAACATGTCTAGAAGTAAAGAGTCTGTTAGAGAGACGATCAAGGCACAAGTATGCACTTTGAGTGAGAGAATAGCCAAGGAAGACACAGGGTTTGGAACGGGGGGCAAGTTTGTGAGAAGTGTAGGGACGAAGCCAAGGGTAGCAAAGACAACCAAAAACACGGAGCTTAGCAATGTGTGGCTGTTTATGGAATAATTTTTCATAAGAAGATGTCATTAGAAGGTTATCTTTAGGTAGACGATTGATGAGATAGGTTGCAGTGGAGACAGCATAAGGCCAGTACTGAAGAGGAATGGAAGACTGATGTAAAAGAGTAAGAGCAGTATCAACAATATGACGATGTCGTCGTTCCGTAACACCATTGTGTTCAGGAGTATGAGGTGGGGTAGTAAGATGAGTAATGCCATGTGTTGTGAGAAAAGATCGTAGGGAAATGAACTCTCCACCATTATCAATGTATAGTGTTCGAATACGAGACTGAAGTTGGTTCTCAACAAGTGATTTAAAGGCAACAAAGGTAGACAGCACATCAGATTTGCGTTTTAAAGGATAAAGCCACACATATTTAGTAAACTGGTCCACAAAGATAACATAATACTTATATCCATCAAATGAGCTAACAGGAGATGTCCAAACATCAGAAAATAATAATTCAAGAGGCACATTAGCACGTAAGCTAGATTTAGCAAAAGGGAGCTTATGACTCTTCATACTCTTACATGCATCACAACTTATTTCAGAGTATTTGGACGAGGACACATTATTACTAGCTAAAATATAACGAAGAATTTTATGGGAGAGATGACCTAATCGAGTATGCCAGAGACAAAGCTGTTCATGACAGGAAAGTAGGACATGTGATGCTGAAGTAGAAGAATCAGTGTGGGAAGGCCAGAGATAAAGTCCATTAACTCTTGGTCCCTGCAGAAGAACGGCCCCAGACCTCGGATCCTTCACCTGAAAGGAAGAGGAAGAAAACACGACATAAACATTATTCTGTTGGCACAACTGAGAAACAGAGATAAGGTTTGTTGAGATGGATGGAAAAACAAGAGAGTTAGAAAATAAAAGAGAAGAAGTATTAGAAAATGATAAAGAGCATGTATGAGTAATAGCCAATGATATACCATCACCCACGACGACACTATCATGTCCATCAAACGGAGAATGAACAGAAAGGTTGGCTAAATCTGTGGTAATGTGATGCGATGCTCCAGAATCCAAGACCCAGTTATGTGTTGATGAAGTCGAAACAGCCGAGTGAGCTGTGGGAAGGGCGTACGGCTGCCGCACGGTACTTCGGCCAGCCTGTGCTCCAGCCGGTGATCGAGGTACTTGAGAAAAATCAGCATGTGGTCGAGCCATCTGAGGAAAATTCGGGCACCGCCGCGCCGAGTGACCAAAAACACCACAAAGTTGGCATTTTCCTTGATATCCACGGCCACTGTTTTGAGCAGAATTGGAGCGAGGCAGCGGCGAGCAATTTCCATGGTGTGGTGATCGAGAAGACCCCGAGTAAAAGGAAGAGCGATCAGAGTTGGGGCGTCGGCTTGCGTGGAAAGCGGACGATGGCAGATCAGAAAGTGAAGCCGTGCAATGAGCAATTTGAGCCTCGGTGTTGAGTAGTTTGTCGTGGAGTTCCTCGAACGTGATTGGGGAGTTACGAGCTTGAATGGCAAAACCTAATTCCTTGTAGGAATCATCCAGGTCATTCAAGATTTTAACAACTAAATCTTCGGAGTCAGTAGTAACTCCAAGAAGGGCTAGTTCATCCACGATCCCCTTGATCTAGAGCATGAATTCGCTGATGGATCGATTGCCCTTCATTGGGTTATGCAGGCGGTTTTTCAGGGCAAGCACACGCCCCCTGGATGACATGCCATATATGGCAGCAAGAGTGTTCCACGCATCTGAAGATGTTTTGGCAGAGGCGATGAATGGAATAAGAGTGGGTGTAATGGATCCAATCAATGTACTGAGGATCAATTGATCTTGACGAATCCAATAAGAGTGTAGCGGATTCGGACGAGTGGCTCCATCTGCAGTGACGTCAGCGACTGGACAGGGATAGGATCCGTCGACAAAGCGGTAGAGATCATAGCCGGACAGCAGCATACGAAGTTGAAAACTCCAGGCAACATAGTTGGTGGAGGTGAGTTTCAACGGAACCTGGGAAGCAGTGTTGAAAGCAATGAAAGCGGGTGTAGAATCAATACCAGATGAGGCTTTGGTGCTGGTGTTTTCGGGATCAGTCAACATACCGAGCAGGGAGGAGAAAAAAAAAGAAAGAAAACAGCGGTTGCTAGGGTTGAGAGAAGAGGAGGATCGAAAAAATGGCGTAAGCCGATCTCGCTCTGGTTACCATATAGAGAATTGGAAAAGATATATTATATTGATCAAGACAAAGTATAAATACAATGAGAGAGGTATACAACCCATATATACAATCAATGTGGGATATACACAAGAGTATTACAACAACAACCCTTAACACTTCCTAGCAGAAAGAAGCCATTATCGATCCTAAATAGTATCAGTGGAATCTTAAAGCCAGGCCGGTAATAATAATTAATTACAATAAAGTTTGTTTATATTTTACTTCATTTTTTTAAATCTTCATTAGTTTAGAGTTTTTAATTTAGAGCTTAAATATTTTCCATACCCTTTTTCCTTCATCCACTAAGCTCTAAATAATTCTCCATTTCTATACCCATTTAAATGTAAAATGACGGATACGCCCTCATTATAATTAATAACCCTTAAACTCAACTACTATGTAGTTGAAAATTTGAAATTGATTAAATATCAAAATCGGTCATGTAAGTATTGTCTTTTCCAACTTCAGTCCTTTTTTATTGCATTTCTCACTTTTGATCCTCCGGGGTCCGTTTTTTGTCCTTTTGGTCCAAATTCAGCCCTTTTTCGCCGGAAAATTATGCGTGAGTTGCACGCGCTCAAAATTGGTCATGTAAGTATGAATTTTTCCAACTTCTGTCCTTTTTTTGTTGCAATTTTCACTTTTGGTCCTCAATTATCCGATTTTAGTCTTTTTTGTCTAAATTTAATCATTTTTGCCGAAAATTTAAAAAACTCGACGAAAACATGCCTGAGTTGCACGTGCCAACAAAGAAGACATTAATAATATATAAAAAAGAGTAGGGGTAACCACGTGTAATGAGCAGCGAAGAAAAAAATAATTAAAAAATTACAGGGTGAGAGCAGCACGGGCCCACGTGAGAGACATGCGCTCTACTGTTCCACCGTGATTCCCACCCTCTCTTCTTTCACTCTCTCCAATTTTATAAAACTTGGATGGTGAGCCTAAAACTCATTAAAAAAACCTTTACATCTCCCAACGCAAAAAACATGTTCTTATATTTTTGTTTTTGCCCATGAGACATATTATCCATTTATTCAATTAAATATATTTTAAATTAAATTAAAAATAATTAAAAAGAAACAAGGGCTCTGTTTTGTTTGCGACTCAAAATACTAACCAATTAATGCGGTGAAACTGTGTCTTTGCTCAATGCCCATGATTAATTAACCATTTCATTTTTTTTAATTTTATTATAAATTTATTATCATATTAATTGCTTTTAATTATAAAATATTTATCATAATAATAATTATTATTATCATATTATTATTATTATTTATATTAATCGTTTATTAGATAATTCAATTGTCTATTATCACTTTATTTTAATCAAGCATTATTTTACATTAAAAATGTTATCACTTTTTATTCAATCTATGAATAGTTCATAAAATAATTTAACTAAATAGCTATCACATTTCCCTTTATCATGTCTCACTTTTTTTATTAAAAATGTTATCATTTTTTATTATTTTAGTGAATTGTTCGTGAAATAATTTAATTAGATGAACATCATTTTTTTCATTATTAGGGATAATTTATTACCCCATTATCACATTTTATCCATTATATACAATAATAGCGCGTGCAAATCACACATGATTTCTGGCGAGTTTTTTAAATTTTCGGCGAAAAATGATTAAATTTGGACAAAAATGACTAAAATCGGACAATGGAGGACCAAAAGTGAAAATTACAATAAAAAAGAATTGAAGTTGAAAAAATCCATACTTACAGGAATAATTTTGAGCGCGTGCAACTCACGCATAATTTTCCGGCGAGTTTTTAAAATTTCCGGCAAAAAATGACCAAATTTGGACCAAAAATGGACTTTGGAAGACCAAAAATGAGAAATGCAATAAAAAAATGACTGAAGTTGAAAAATGTCATACTTACATGAATGATTTTCATATTTACTCTATATTTAATTAGTATATCTACTTGGAATTATTAGAAATAAATAAATGGACTGCGATATTAGCCCATTACATAAAAATGGAGTTCAACATAAAAGTCCATTAGTGTATAATACAAAGCCCGGGAGCCCAATTGATTAGAAAATTGGTTGGTTTTTTATGAGCCCAACAGAATTTACTGAAGCCCATAAATTATGTAGCCCAGCCCAGCATATCCCATTATATTTTATTTTGTATTTTTTGATTGATAAAAGAAAATTCTCGATTTTCTTCCGATCCAAGAGAGAGAGAGGGAGTGGTTCGCACCACGATGGTGGCGTCTTCGAGCTCATGGTCGCACGCTTTGGTTCGGATCTCACCGTACACGTTCTCCGCCATTGGAATCGCCATATCAATTGGCGTTTCCGTCCTCGGAGCCGCCTGGTATTTTCCCCTAATCTAGTAGATGCTTCTTCGAATTTATTCCTGAAATTTCTTTTGCTGATTCGTTTGAATCAACTGAATTTGTAGGGGAATATATATAACCGGGAGTAGTTTAATCGGTGCTGCCATCAAAGCTCCTCGCATTACTTCCAAAAACCTAATCAGGTACTTTTCAAATCTGATGAGTTTCAGTGCTTGCTGTTGTATTTATTTCTTTAAAACCTACTTAAATTTGTAGTGTTTGATTTTGATTTCGTAAATAATTTGCTTGATGGAAGACACTGAGGGGCATAGTACAGTGATAATTAGATTGTTAGGTTATGCTGGAGATTCTCTTGATCTCGACAGTTAGCTAATACAGAATTTAAGAATCTAATTGAGGTTTAGACGTGGATTAGATCATGTGGTCAAATATCTCCACACTTTGAAGAGATTGTGTGATTTGAGATTAAAAGCGCAAATCTTGTAGAAACGTACTTTAAAAGAAGTGTGTTTACCACAAATTTCATACTAAAATTTATTTTTGTTACTGTTCTAGTTTCTTTTAGATATTGGTTCTGACTTCTGAAAGCCACATGCTCGAACCCTTGTACTTTCAACTATGTTTCGTGTGCACGACCTATTTCATTTCCAGTGTTCCTTGCCATCAAGGCACTACAAGAAAAAGATAGAATTAGAGAAGAGAGAGTGAGTGGCTGGGTTAAGGGTTGACTCACCTCTCCCGAGAATCATGTGTGCACTGAACTTTGGAATGTAAATGTGCATAGCAGTTCAATTGAGTTGAGCCATATTGAAACATCTCTTATTCTTCTTATACGTAAAAACTCTTTATTCCTTCCCTGAATTAACATCCAAATATCATAGATTCTTAATCATGAGGCAATCAACCCAGATGCACCTTTTAACCATACAACTACCTCAAATGTACCTCTCAAGGTGTCATTCCACGGACCATACCCTCCCAGCTACCTCGACCCACATCATACCATTCTTATGTCATGTTTTTATTTTTAATTTCTAAGATTGGTTTAGAAAAATGGTAGGATTAAGCAAGAGAAACAAAATTTGTTCTCCTTTATTTTGTGGGGAAAGCTGAAAATCCCGTTAGAATGATTGAATGTGATAAGGATAGTCTAGAAAAATGATGGATGATTTAAATTTCTCATAACCTTAGTTGTGTTAGCATACCCTCGTTCAATTTAAGCTGCTGCACACTTGTGCAATTAAGCTGTGAAGCTGGTTCTTGTTATCATAATGACTTGTGTTATTATTAATTAACTATTGTAACTCCATTTTTCCTCTTAGTGTGATTTTCTGTGAGGCTGTTGCCATATATGGAGTCATTGTGGCTATCATCCTTCAGACGAAGCTAGAGAGTGTGCCTTCTGCTAATATTTATGACCCAGAATCCCTCAGAGCAGGCTATGCTATATTTGCATCCGGAATTATTGTAGGCTTTGCTAACCTTGTCTGCGGGTGAGTTCTGATTTCTGTCAATCAGCCTTAGATAATTTATCTGTTTATGATATTATCACAAATAAAACACATTTTGCTGTCCACTGATATTTTTCTTCATTATGTTCTGTTATTCAAATGCGTTTACACAGGCTATGTGTTGGGATAATTGGAAGCAGTTGCGCTTTATCAGATGCTCAAAATTCGAATCTTTTTGTTAAGATCCTTGTTATTGAGATTTTTGGCAGTGCACTTGGACTCTTTGGTGTCATTGTAGGTATTATTATGTCTGCTCAAGCAACTTGGCCTACCAAGTAATTACTGCTTAGAGTGGAATCTATATTATGAGTGTTGAGACAGTTTTTCAATCCTTTATATTCTTTTTGTTATTTTTCCTCTGGTAGTTTATGCCCTGTATTTTATTTTTGTTGCTTTATGCAATCTACAAGTGATGAAACTAGGCGAAAACACAAGGAATGAACTGAAACGCCAAAATGTCTCTTGGGTTCTGTATGTAATTTGCTTCCAATTAATAAATTTTACCCATTTGAATTGCTTGAGTATTTGTTTTACCTAATGTACTTAGTTATATGATTGATTCATTTGATTGTATAAATTGGTGGTTTACCATTCAATGAAACTGGAAATCTATGTAATTAAACTGATCTTATGTGTGTCTAAAATTTTTTTACTAGTCCTTCTCTGACAGTTGTTCTTGAAGAACATACCAGAATAGAGCAGGAAAACGCAAATATTTTCACTTGTAGATTGACTCAAAATATTTGAATAAATAGCAGTAATTGATACCTGACGTGAAATGCAAGAATTTTAAGTGCACTTGTCAAGTTGTACTGTATGTCCATCTAGGTACAAAATAACAATATCATTCCCTTAGTAAGATGATAGATGAATTTTAACTTGTATACAAATTATCATAAATGAAATATCATAATTAAGTCCAAAAAGTCGTACACATAACGGCATCACAAGACAAATTTTATTGAAGTATAAAACAGATAAATGAATGAAGCAAAGCTCATTCATTTCAATTACATTTTGAACCATATCTCTCAACTCTTTCATCAATCCAAGCCCTCATGTCAGCCAACACAAGATTAGAACTCTCATCAGGCTCACCTTGTATCAGAGAGTGATACATTCCATCATATAGCTTCATAGTCTTGTCCTCACCGCTCGCCTTCTTGTACAACAACTTTGAACCTGACGGGCAACTGACACCGTCATCTAAACCGTGTAGAGTCAAAAAAGGCACTGTGACCTTGTCGAATTGAGTCTGCACATACTCGGTCTGCCTCAATAACTCCCTCATTGTTCCCACTCTAGGCTTCCCGGTGTACCTCCTCGGATTCATAGCAATGATCTTCAGTTTCTCGGGGTCTCTGATGGCCTTGGCCACCAGCTTGTTGTCTGGCATTGCAGCCCATGTATCGGCTAATCCGAAGAGGAGCCCATACATGAATAAGTGAACCTTCATAGAAAGAATCATAGAATCACTGTGAAAGATGAGTTATGTATTCTGGTAATCCAGATAATGTAAAAACTGTAAAATAAATGCACAAATTCAAGGTATTTGATACTATGCTGAAAACTATGATTTGATTGAAATGCCCAATAATCATATAACAGTGATGCTACAGAAGAATAAAACATCGAGAGTTCTTTGTGCGACCGGTTCTCGTGAAACGATTAAATCCATCAGTTAAGTTCATTCATGACTCAAATCATCCTAATTAGTCTCCTACAAGTCAACAAGATCAAATTGAGCTGATTCTTAAGTCAAATAATACTAATTAGTCTCCTACAAGTCAAGAAGATAAAATCAAAGATTAGTTTTTTCTAACGAAATAAGCTTAGTGCATAAATTTTTTGTCAAAAGGAATGATTCATCCAAATGAATGGCTACATAAATTTGCATTATCTTCCCCTCTACTCCATCTTGCAAGAAGTCAGTATCCAATTGATAATGGATTGGGAATCATGAAAGACATTCTATTTCCATATAATTGTAAAGAAATACTCATTTTTTAAGAATACACACACACACATACAATTGTAGTTGTAAAAGCTATGAGCAGCACTCTTGAAGTAAAAACACAATATTTGAATAAAGAGAAGTAAAATTTTAAACCATGAAAATGATTACAAATCTATTATAAAATCAGACTAAATAAGGTCTCACTATCACCATTTGAATTCAATTTTTCCCCTGTTTATACAGAAAAGAATAGAGTTGATCAAATTGAAACAATCCAATTTCTAACATTTTGATAAACTACATTTTCAAAAACAAATAAACCCTAATTAATATATGAATTCTTGAATCCCTCTTCCACCTCTGTTGTCTCATATATACTGGTGAATTACAGGGTGTTTAATACAGAGAATTTAACTGCATTCCAAGATCATCATGTTGTCAATGCTGAGCTTTCTCATCAAATAATAAAAAATCTTAAAAGATTAACAGTAACAATGATCACACAAACAATTCCTATAGTGAAAATCAGATGAACAGATATCAGCATACAAGAACATAATCTCATTAGCTAATTGGATCTACCCTTAAACAGTAAACACAAACATTGAGCAACCTTAGCTTAAACCATCATCAAAAAGTGAAATTACCTTAGAGGGCTTCATACTCTCCGGAATGACGAACAATGGCGAAGAGAAAATCAAACCACTCCACAGATCCTTCTCCGACTGAAAATACATCAACAGCGTAGCTAAACCCCCCATCGATTCCCCGACCAGAAACGCCGGCAAATCCTTATACTCATCACTAACCCTAACACACTTGAAAAAACTCAGAGAAGCAGCAGCTACCTTGTTTAGATCTCCCAAGTAGCCATGGATCCCGTCGGAGCGGCCGTGGCCGAGGAGATCTGCGGCGAAGACAGCGTATCCCCAATTGGCGTAGTTAATGCAGAATTTCTGAAACATCCAACCCGTATCGGAGCCGTATCCGTGAGTCATGAAAACTACAGCTTTGACGGGTAGGGTCGGGTCGAGCGGGAGGAATTTTTGGGTGAAGAGTTTGCCGTGGGGGCTCTGGAAGAAAGATTTGGTGTTGCGGACGCCTTGCGAGACGTAGAACTCTTCTTCTGGAAGGTCGCCCCAGTAGTTCGGCGGCGGCGATGGTGGAGTTGAGGACAATTCCGGCGGCATTTTGGTAGTTGCGGTTGGTGGTGGTGGGAATTTGGAGTGGGAACGAAGTTGGTTAAATAGAAGTTTGAATTGGATGGGAGTAGGTAAATTAAACTACTTTGGTTGTGCCAAGTCTACTACTCCATTTTTTAATTAAAATAAATTTTTAAAAGATACTCACTTGTCTCACAATTAGGTATACATTTTTTTATTTTGGTCGGTCTCAAAACAAAGTACTCCCTCCATCTCGTTCTTATGGTTACGTTTGCTTTTTGCACGGGAATTAATGAATATAGTATTTTAATGTGTATTGAGGTGAGAGAAATAATATTTTAATATAAAGTAGGTAGGTGTATTAGTGTGAAGTGTGGGCTATTGGAGAGAGAAGTAATTAATTTGTGTGGGTCCCTTATGCTAAAAAGGAAAATGTAATCATTAGGATGGAACGCCCAAAAAGGAAATATGTAACCATTAGGTTGGGACAGATGGAGTATATATTTCTCTTTTTGGTTGATGGGACCCACACAAAACAATTATTATAAACACATGGGCCCACACACTAAACTAATACAACTACCCACTACACATTAAAATATATTTTCTCTCAATTCACTACATAATAAAATATTATACTTCTTAATCTACGTGTAAAAAGCAAATGTATATCGTGTTCCGGGACGGAGGGAGTAATAGTAAAGGCTTCTATGGAATACTCTTTCGGTCTGTCCTAATAATTATATGTGCTTTTTGCACGGGGATTAATGAATATAGTATTTTAATGTGTATTGAGGTGAGAGAAATAATATTTTAATGTAAATTGGATAGATATATTAGTGTGATATAGGGAATTGTAACTATGGAACGCAAAAAAAAAAATGTAACCATTAGGATGGGACGGAGGGAGTACATTACTCCTCTATCCGTTAAGGTATGATTTATTTTTAATTACTCCACCCGTTCATCGCAAATGTATTCGTTTGATTTTTGTACGTGAATTAAGAAATATTATTATTTTATATAAATTTGATAGTCGTATTAGTGGTGAGTGATTGTGAGCGGTGGATCATGTGTGGATCCTTTTACTAAAAAGAGAAAATTAATACTTTAAGAGTAGACAGTGACAGAGCGAGTATAGGACCGGGAGCGCTGGCCCCCCGAAAAATTAATAATTATGTAGTATACTCCCTCCGTCCCTTTCAAATAGGGTTTTTTTTTTCCATTTTGGGCGTCTCACCCAAATAGTCTCATTTCATTTTTTACACACATGGGACCCACACACACCCATTAATACAATTCAAATATGGGACCCACACTCACTAATATAACTACCCTCTACACATTAAATAATAATACTTCTTAATCCACGAGCCAAAAAACAAAAGACCCTCTTAGTGAGGGACGGAGGGAGTATAATATATGAAAATTAGTTGATAATTACTCCCTCCGTCCCGTATTAAGGTTGACGTTTGCTTTTTGCACGGAGATTAAGAAATATAATATATTAATGTGTAGTGAGGTGAGAGAAATAATATTTAATGTAAAGTGGGTAGTTGTATTAGTATTGTGTGTGGGTCCTTCATGGAATAATCAATTGTTTTCTGTGGGCCCAACTTGACAAAAAAGAAATGTAAACCTTAACTTGGAACAACTTAAAATAGAAAGCGTAAATGAAGGGAGTATATGTCAATGATTAACATAAACAAAATAATATTCCAATAATTATTATAATTTTCATGTGAAAAACAATCATTCAATTTATTGAAAATATTTCTATTAGCTGCTTTGTTAGTGAGTAAGAAATTATAATTTTCTATATTTTTCAAGTTATTTTTATATACATTTTGTCATCGACATAATTTTAATTGAATTTACCATCTATTGAAATTTTATAAATTTAATTTTTTTTAGTCAAAAACATTAAATAAGGTTTATACTTTATACAATTTCATTAAATGTTTTATAAAATATATACATAAACTATTATTATAACAAATAAGAATGTTCATACAATTTTATTCAAAAATATTTAATGGTTTTATAGATGTGTAACTTGAGCTATAATTTACCAAAAACATGAGGAATTTGGAAAGCTTGTAAGTCGATTTACTTTATTGAATTTTTCTTGAAAATTTGTATAAAATGCTACTCCCTCCGTCTCTAAAAAGTTGGCACACTTTCCATTTTGGGTTGTCCCTCAAAAGTTTGCACATCCCAAAAAAAGCAAAAAGTAAAAAACAATCACCCTTCCCCATACACTTTAATTACAAAAAAATCATCTCTACCTACCATACTTTATCATTTATATATTACATAAAAATATCATTATACCCCTAAAAATTATCACTTTCTTAATCTCCGTGCCGAAAAGAGGTGTGCAAACTTTTTAGAGACGGAGGGAGTAGTTATTAGTCACTCCCTACTACTCGAGTAATTATTTGGCCTTGTTTGATACGTATTAATATAGGCTAATCATAAAAATTGTAACCCTTCTTAAGTAGTTTGATAGCCCAGTATTTATTTGCAAGGGGCCTGAACAAAAGGCTGTGGCCCGGTTGAAATCACTGTGGACCTCACATACTCCATCCGTCTCAACAAGTATTTCACGTATTGATGTGCGTTTTGTATTTTTATGTATAAATTAAGAAAGAGAATATATATTTTAGTTGATTTAATGAAAAAGGTGTGTAAAGTTGTTGGGAGATGTGAAAAAAGTAAGTAAAAGTAAGTATTATATTGGGATGTGTGTAAAAAGTGAGTATTATTATAATGTATTTTTTATCAAATTTAGTAAAAGTAAAGTGTGAAATACTTTGAGGACGGATGAAAAATGAAAGTGTGAAATACTTCGGGTGACAGAGTGAGTAATTTGTATGGCCCTCACCGTGGTATTAAGAATACCATCTGTACAGTAAATCAAGAAAAGGTATAACATTTACCAAAACAACCCTCATCGTGATCTCCCACCCAAACAATAATTTCATTCCCAATTTTGCATACAATCAAATTCGCTTCTTCTTCTTCTCATCTGTCGTAACCCTAGCTTATTTCTCAATCTTCCAAAAATTAAAGTTGTTCCTTCTTCTCGCTCCGTCTTTGTTCGCCCTACTCTCTTCCACGATCGGTTCTTCCTATCTTCGCAGATCTTCTCTCCGTTTCAAGCTATGCTAAATTGTCGGCTTTGATATAATTTCCTCAAAGTACGTTGAGCCCTAATTTATGACCCAGCTTTTAAGTGTAAATTCTTGCAGTTTTTTTGGTGATAAGTTTTCGATTCGAATTTAGATTTGCTATTGTAGTGTTGAGAAATTTCAGCGTGAACACCTCATCAGTAGACGCGGTCGACGACGGCCCATCAGCCACACCCGGCGCCACCACGCCTCTTGTTACTCCGTTGGACATCTTTGACCAGAGATTTACATTCTGAAGCAAAATCTGTAGAACATATTTCGGAAAGATGGGCTTTCTGCGTGGCTTCTGCATCGGTTGAGAACTGATTTTTATTTTTAATTAAAAATATAAATAAGGGTATAAAAGTAATTTTAGATTTTATCTTAATTTCATTCTCCTATCAAACATCTTTTATGTTTTATTATCTCAATTTCAATATAACCTATCAAACAATCACCACCTTTCATAATATGAATTTTTATCATCATTTAAATCTCATTTCTAATATATACCTTCTTATCTAATCTCACCCATGTAGTACTGATAGGATGCGATAAGAAATGCAAAATCTTACCGTTACTAATTTTAAAATTGCTATATTTATTATTTCAAATAGAATCTCCCCGCCAAAAAATTGGAAGAGGGACAATTCCGCCAGTTTGACAAAATTTTTATTTAATCCCCAAAAAGTTGTTATAGTCAGTCAGTTATGACTGATTCTACTGAAAAAGACTACAATATGATATGAAAAGGCAGAGTATGAATCATCAAGGTGTACCAATTTCCCATTAGTCTCATCATATCATAGTGGAAACCACAATTCATTCAACATTATGCAACATGCTGGAAGATAATCTGCCTAGTTAAGCGAACATAGAAGAAGAGAGCCATTGATTTGGATACTAATTCAAGACAAAAGTTTCAAAGCAACATAGGAAAGTACAGACTTCACAACCCGAGTGCATGCAGCATTATAGCATTTTGGGCATGCATTCGGTTTTCAGCTTGTGGGAACACAATGGAGTTAGGGGCTTCTACAACGCCATCGGTAACCTCAACACCTCTCTCAGCAGGAAGACAGTGCATAAAATATGCCTTAGGACCAGCCAATTTCATAAGCTCCTCATCCACCTACAAATTATTAAGTCAGCAGAGTAACCCAAGAGGACAAATGCGCCCTTCACCAGATATGTGTGATTCAAGTTGTAACAAATTATCTCTAGAAGGTTGCGTACCTGAAATCCTTGAAAAACTTTGCGCCGGTATTCAGCCTCTTCCTTCTGACCCATGCTAGCCCAAACGTCTGAATAGACAACATCAGCTCCCCTAACAGCTTCTTTTGGATCATTAACTATTTCTATTTTACTGACTCCAGCCATAATTGCTTTCTTAGCTGTCCTTGGGTCGGGTTCAAACCCCCTAGGGCAGGCGCAAACAAAGTGGAAAGGAATGACAGATGCCAACAGCAACCAAGAATGCACAATGTTGTTCCCGTCTCCAACATAGACAACCTGAAGATTTTCCACCACACAGAAACTGTCATGTAACTTCAATCCCACAAACCACATGGAAAAATGGATAGACAGCCACTCTAATATCAGCACTTATGCCAACCTTTGTCCCTTCCAGTTGACCAATGTGCTCAATGATTGTAAGTGCATCAGCCATAATTTGACAGGGATGGTTGTAGTCTGTCAAGCCATTGATCACAGGGACAGTGGCATAGTTAGCAAGATCTAGAATATCCTGCAAGTTGAAGGAACTGCTGTAATCCTTTTATTTAGGACTTATACCTCGAAGTTGAAATTGAAACTGTAACCAGCGAACAAGGCATGAAATTATTCTTGCTCTGTAATACCACTATAAAATTGGGGGGTGGGGGGGTGAAATATGGTTAGGACGAGGAACTTAGTTTAATGCATTCAAGAAAATGAATATTTCTTCTTACTGTGCAATTTAGAAACACTGTACTCATGTAATTTTTTTGTAAGAATAAAGTTTTGTGTCCTAGCCATAATACCATCTGGCCTGATAGTATTTGATTTTCAAGCTTATTTATGGCTTTTAACACAGCTTATGGGGAATCCAAGCTCCAAGAGATCATAAAAATCCAAGAAACATGAATTTCCTAGTATTACTCTACATCATAACATAAATTATTGCATGTGGCAAATAAATAATCAAAAATCAGATGAAGACATATAGGAGCTTATCAAATGAATATTAATATACTGATAGAACAAGATATCAAAGGGATTTAACCTTAATCTCAGACAACAAAAGCAAAATACTATGTGCTTTCAAAACTTGGATGTCTTTAATTGATAACTCACCAGCGTACCTGATGAGCAAAGACTCGTGCCATAATGATATCATTATAACGAGATAGTACACGAGCAACATCACGAGTTTCCTCTCGCTTACCCATCTGGATGTCATCAGGCCCAAGATACAGTGCATGACCTCCCAACAAATAAAACCCGGTCTCAAATGAAACTCTAGTCCTCATAGAAGGCTTGGCAAATATCATTGCCATAGTTTTCCCTTTAAATGGGAGATAACTCCTATCCCCTGATTTAATTAGTGCCTTTACCTCCCTGGCTCGATCTAAAATCTTTAAAATTGTCTCTTTGTCAAAATCATTAATGTGAAGAAAATCCTTAAGGCCTGCATTTGCTGCAATATCAACAAAATATTAGATGGGATATGAGAATTCTAATCATTATTAAGTACAAAATTTGGTCATCCTCGTTAACCACCCGTAGTCTGCAAAATTTATGAATGTGTCTAAACTACGTGATTACGAACACAAATATAAAGATTATGAGATCATAGACAATGAAAAATGCTCAAATTGATATAATATGATTTTATTGATTTATCGATACACCAAATTTTGACACTAAACATCATCGAAGCTCAATTCTACGAAAGCAGAAAACACAAAAGAACACTTCAATTATAGGGAGAATAAAGAACTTCAAATATATATATGCAGCCAGTCATTATTGCTGAGATAGTGAGATGCCTAATCTAAAGGAGTGATAGAAGCACATAAATTGCCAAAGCATGAAACGTGCGCAAATTTAAGAGCATGAGCAATTATGCATTAGCGATGGGATTCATCTCATGAATTTACCAGGGAAAAAAAAATGAACAGTTGAACCTCAAATAAGAAAAAAGAAAATCATATGATATTGATATCCTTCGAAACAAATAACAATCGAAGTTCAGGAACCGAACAATCGGAAAGAAACGAAGATACCTTTAGCATTGGCCGAAGACGGTGGCGCAGAAGAAACAATCTGGCACGAGATTCCTCGAGGGATTGCCGGAACGGCAACAGATACACCGGAGAATCGGCGGATACTTTGAGCGCCACGCGAAAGAGAAGATGATGAGGAGAGAGAAACTGAGTCCGGTGAGGAAACAGAGGAGAGGTGGCAGGAAATGGCCGCCGCCTCCATTGTTTTCGAGTAGTTGCGTTGTCAGTGACTCAGTGAGTGTTAATGAGCGGGTCACCGCGTTGTGTATGTGAAGTCACTGACTCAGCTGATTAATAATTTAGACTGGCTGTAGACTTGTTACAGTGTGTTGAATCATTTGGGAAATCGGGGTTTGGATTAAATGCTGCAACAAGTTTGGGTGGGCCGACTTTCATCAATTCAGTACACCAATATAAAGATGAGTGGGGGCCCAAATCGGAACGGGCCGAATTTATGAGCAAGGACAAATTATTGAAAATTTGTTTGAGCAAAATACTCCATTTTCCCGGGTATTTTTACTCAATTGTACGGATATGAAGATTAAGAAGTTTTTTTTTAAATATATAATAATGTAAGAAAAAATATGGATAAATTTGTAATTTTGAGAGAAAAAGAAAATAAAGTTATTGAAAATTATGAATAAAAGTGTAAAAAAATAAATAAAGTTGTTGGGATTGATGAATAAAGTGTAAACATTAAATAAGATATAGTGTATTTTTACCATTAATAAAATGATTAAAAATATATGGGACACCTAATATAAAATAGTTTTCAAACCCCACATAAACTCAAACCAAACATCACACTATAGTTTATAGATTTAGTTCGAGGGTATAGTTTTTTTTTTAATAATAATTATTTTACTACATTTAAAGGTTGTTATTAGTTAGTTTTTTAATCTAATCACTCATATTAATTAAATGTATCGGTACCCTAAGTGCACCCTAATTTAACTCTGCAATTTTACTATTTTTAAAAAGTAAAAAAAAAAGTGAAATACTTTCTAAAGAGAAGGAACATTAGTGAATTATAATTAGTATTAGACAAATAATTGTCAGATGAATAAGAGGTGGGAATTTTTATAATGAAAAAAATGATATAGTATTTAATTAATGAAAAATGATCTCCGAGATAATTTATAAATATTAGTTTTTTAATCTAATCACTCATATTAATTAAATGTATCGGTACCCTAAGTGCACCCTAATTTAACTCTGCAATTTTACTATTTTTAAAAAGTAAAAAAAAAAGTGAAATACTTTCTAAAGAGAAGGAACATTAGTGAATTATAATTAGTATTAGACAAATAATTGTCAGATGAATAAGAGGTGGGAATTTTTATAATGAAAAAAATGATATAGTATTTAATTAATGAAAAATGATCTCCGAGATAATTTATAAATATTTCTAATTTATAGTATAAATAAAAAGTGATAATATTTTAAAATAAAATAACATTTTTAATAAAATGTGATAACTAATTACTTCCTTCATCCCACATTAAGGTTTACGTTTTTCATTTGATTGTCTCAAATTATGGTTTACGTTTATTTTTCTATCAAGTTTGGTTCGCACAAAACAATTAATTATTCCATGTAGGGCACACACACAACACTAATACAACTATCCACTTTATATTAAATACTACTCCCTTCGTCCCATTCAAAGGTGGTCTTTTTTCTATTTTGGTCGTCCAACCCAAAGAACCCCCTTTCCTTTTTTTACACACATGGTACCCACACCCCCTCTAATACAATTAAAATATAGGGCCCACACTCCCACTAATACAACTACCCACTACACATTAAATAATAATATTTCTTAATCTACGTGCAAAAAAATAAAAGACCCTCTTATATCGAGACGGAAGAAATATTATTTATTTCACCTCACTACACATTAAAATATTATATAATATCTTTTAATTTAATGCAAAAATAAATACTCCCTTCGTCCCAGATAATAAGGATCAGAGAGGCCCTCCTTACATGGAACGGGAGGAGTATAAGACCGAGTATAAAAGTTAGTTGTAATCATAAAAAGCGCCACAGATAAGGATATGATTGTAATTATGATTGAAAAATGAGGGCAAATAAAAGTGGCATATGAGGAAAGAGGACCGTTATGGGAGAGGCAGCTTGAAATGGCATGAAACGTCAGTGCATGGAGGAATATTTAATAAAAATATTTTAAGAAATTAAATTTCGCCGCAAGACAGGCTGTAACAGAAAGACACGTGGCGACAAAAGGGATGGTGCAGGCTAAGTCACCCTGAAGGGTCCCACTCACCCATCAACTGTGATTTTTATTGTTATTAATTTTCCGAAAAAAGAATTGTGGTCCCCACCAGACCAATTGCATGTATGCTGCTCTTTTATTACCAACGGTCACGTTAACGGGGCGTCGTTTTCTTTTCAATTTTTCACTTTTTTTTCTTATTTTAAAATAATATCTTAGCCGTTAAAAATTAAAAAATTAAAATTTAATCTCACAAGTTCATGAGTTAACTTTGATTGCTTAATAGTATGACTGTTGTGAATCGATCAAAGAAAGAAAAAAAAACGATAATACAATCTTTTACAGTGGTTCGGTAAATTACCTACGTCCACTCTTAAGGGTGAAGAAGATTTTATTGATAAGAACTACAACGATGATGAATAATAAACTTAGATCTCATATAAACCCTAATTATATGAGAATATATACTAAAGAATAAAACTTAACCCATATATATACACTCGATATATATGGATAATATCACATATGATATATATATGGACAATATATGATTTGCATAATCTTGCATATACGATCATAATCTTGCTTGCAGAGCAAGCTAATCACTAATCAGACTTGTTTTCATTCTTACATCAAAACTTATACGTGTGGAAGCGTCTACCTCTCAACAACTACTAGTAAAACTATACAATTCCCTCACAATATTTCCCAAAATATATATTTATGATCGGTAATAGTGAATAAAAAAGAAAAAAATAGAAGTTTGGAGCCATCCAATTGTGTTTTCCAAGATGAAATATACGATCTTGCATGCACGCTTAGATTTGGTTCGTTGAATCGTATAGTTTAATCAATTGAGTAATCACCTATTGCAGTTTTAACATCTCGAGGTTTAATAACTGAAAGAAAACATTCATTTTCTTTGTAGGGGAAAAAAAAAAAGTTAGTGATTGGGTGGGTCAAACATTCATTGTCTTGCATATTGAATTTTTATTCCTCCGGCTCCATTGGGTTCAAACATTTTTTTTTAAATAATAGTATGACTTTTAATATTGTGTTGATGATTATTTCTTTTAAAAATTTAAGTACTTAAAAAGCAAAGATTGTTTGAAACGATTTAACAGTAGAATTTTGTGCAGAATTGGATTTGAAAAAGTGTCACGTTTTCATATAACAATTATTACTTATAAAAAAATTAAAATTAAATTGCTAGTTTTTTTAATATATTATGAACTTTTTGAGTAACAGTTCGTTATTAAAAAAAGTGTACAAAATGTAACTATTTTGGATCGATTCTACATTAAACAAATTCCATGCTATACAAGTTTATAATGTTTTCAAGCATCGTAACGAATAATGACGCACAGTAATCTTCGAGATTAACATTGTGTATAATCATAACAATCAATGAATTAAGTACAATTTATTTAATAATAATAATAATAAAAGTAGAATGGTCTCATCATAAAACAATCATGTATTAACGTCGTTTGTTTTCAATTTACCTGAGTTTTGAAAACTAATGAATAATGTAGTATATGTTTGTTTTGGATTTTTGGTAACTTAAATTTTATCTTTTATGTCAAATCAATATATAATAGATATATGCTATGTTTAAAATTTTATTAATTGATGTGGGAGAAAATAAAAAAGATAAGAGAGATAGAGAAAAATATGTATTAATTGAATAGAGAAAATATATAAAAAAATTGATGCATAATGAATTAATAAGGGTTGTGGATGTATATAGGGGCGTTTTTGTAAACTTAGTGTAGATTTTTTAAAACAAAAAATCTGATGAAACAAAAACAAACACAACTTGTTTGAGTATTTATTCCATCCCACGTATTTATGTATACTTATCATTTTGAGTTGTTTTAAGTATTTATGCATTTTACATTAATAGTAAAAATATATTCCCTCCGGCCACTTGAAAGGTAATCGTTTATTTTTTTCACGTAGATTATTATTATTATATGTAAAGTGGACAGTTGTATTAGAGGGAAGTGGTGAGCCATATGGTGTGCTTTGGTAAAATTGATACTTTGTAAGTGGCCGGAGGGAGTATTTTCTGTCTCATTTCAGATGGCATATTTTTCATTTTGGGTCATCCTACAAAAGTTTGTACATTAAAAAAAAACAAAAAAGTAAAAACACAATCATCATTCACCATACACTTTATTTACAAAAAAAAATCTCTACCTAACATACTTTATCATTTATTTATTATAAAAAAACTATTATATCCCTAAAAATTATCACTTTCTTAATCTCCGTGTCAGAATTGGGGGTGCAATCTTTTGTGGGACGAAGAGAGTATTACTTAATTTTTACAATTTATTCATTTATTCATTGACCACAACAACGTTATTTACATTTTTATACTTTATTTATAATTCATAATTTCCAATCGCTTTAATTACAATTTCTCTTTAAATTATCAGTTTACTCATATTTTTTTTCTTACATTATACTCTACATTTAAAAAATAATATTTTTTAATCTATGTATCGATATAAATAAACATAAATAATCTGAATGGGGACCCACTTTGATACGGTCCGATTCATCATGGGCCAAACCCGTCCTTCCTTTGTCAATTACAAAGCTCATTTAAATCACGCCTAAAGACCAACGGATCTTTTTCTTTTTCGTTATTTTTGGGATACATAAAAGAAAGCACAACAAAACATAGGGGCACATACGTCCAAATATTATGCCTGACAGCCGTGGAAAATACCGACTTTAATATTAACGATAATCCATCCCTGTTCACAATTGACAATACACTATAAACAAGACATTAAAAAATGATACTCCTAGTCCATAAATTAATGGTGCTTATTATTATTATTATTATTAATTTTTATTAAAAAAATTCTCTCATAAGTTTGTATCATTGACAAAGATACATTCTCTTGTTAAACTATCTGAAACGAGATGCATCAAGGCCGTCAATTATTTACGAATAATTCTGGATAAAAATATTAAATGAGTGTATATTAGGTGCACCCGGGTGCAACCTTGCACCCAACCTTTTATTTTATTTTGTATACATGTTATTCTCTTTTGTATACATGTTTTGTAATAATTGTATACTTTTTTCACAATAATTTTTTCAATAAAAAAACTAACATTCATATGTGTATAACTTTTTATTCAATAGTGTATACATGTATTTTAATAATTGTATATTTTTTACACTCAATTTTTCATTAAATAAATTAAGTGTTAAATTGTATACATTTTTACTCATAATTGTATATGTTTTTGTTTATATTTGTATGTGGGTGCACACTATATTTAGCCATATTAAATACATTTAATTTGAATTTATCTAATATTACATTACATTGTTGAGTTGATATTAGGTGCACCGGGTGTAAGGGTGTATCCATATGTGTATAATTTTTTATTTTATTTTGTATATATGTTATTCTATTTTGTATTAGTATTTTTTAATAATTGTATACTTTTTTCACACTAAATTTTTCATTAAAAAAGCTAGCATTCATATGTGTATAATTTTTTATTCAATAGTGTATACATGTTTCTAATAATTGTATTTTTTTACACTCAATTTTTCATTAAAAAAAATTAACAATTAAATTGTATATATTTTTGTTCATAATTGTATATGTTTTTGTTTATATTTGTATGTGTTTTTTAAAGTGGATGCACTCTATCTTAGGGTGCACAGTATAATTAGTCTACATTGTTTTACATGGAAGTTTTTTTTTTTTTCAAAAACCAAAAAGGTGTTTTACATGGAAGTTAAGAATATCTTTAAAGACTAATTATACTGTGCACCCGGATGCACCCTAAGATAGGGTACACTCAATTTAAAAAACATATATAAATATAAATAAAAATATATACAATTATAAACAAAAAATGTATACATTTTTTTTTTTATCGGACAAAGTTAGTTTGTTAGTGGTTAGAAGTTAGTACACTCATACTCCAAGATTATTCACCTAGCCTCCTTATAAAAATGTATACAATTTAATTGTTAGTTTTTTTAATGAAAAATTGAGTGTAAAAAAATATACAATTATTAAAAAATATGTATACACTATTGAATAAAAAGTTACATAGATATGAATGAAAAACTTAGCGTGAAAAAAGTATACAATTATTAAGAAACACGTATACAAAATAAAATATCATGTATACAAAATAGAATAAAAAATTATACACATATGAGTGGTGCACCTTTGCAGTCGGGTGTACATAATATCAACTCATCTTTTAATAATCATACCAACTAATTTCAATTATTTGAGTACTAATTAATTCAATAAATTTAGTATAATTTTTTTGTTACATATACGTAATTTTAGTTAATAAGGTTAAATAGAACATAATGGATTATGGAATGTTAATTACTCCATTAACCATTATTAATGAAAAAGTTGACATAAAAATGATATTCCCACATAATTAGGAGTAATATTTATAAACCACAAGAATAGTTTTAGAGTAAGAAAAGAAAAATATTCTGTTTGAAAACCTTTGAAAAAAAAAATTTGTTTGATTGAATAAAATGATTATTGGTTATTACTCATAAACGCATTTGAGATCGACTAAAATTAAACAAGTTGGGGTTTCGAAGTTTATCGAAATTCATTAATTTATCAGGTTGTCTTTTACTATCTCCATTCCAAAGAAATCGTCATTTTTTTTAATCAAACCAAAAAGAAAAATGTGTGAACTTTTATAAAAAGAATATTATTATCTTTAACTAGTGAGAAGGTTTATTGTATAAAATATATAGACAAAATATAGTTATGAATAGTTGATGTTGGTTCACGGTGAATTATATTTTAACACCCTAAAATTATTTTAGAATCATCATCATTTATTACACATTAAAAAAACATACTTCAACTGCGATTTCCCATCATATTCTAGTGTTACAATTTTTTTATTGCAAATCATAAAAGGAAAATATTATTCCTATAAATAAAAAATTTGAAATTTTTTCCGCGCGTGTCAATAAAAAGTGTATAACCAAATTGTTGAAGGAAATTCGAGATCCCAAAAAAAAAATTTTAATAAAATAATATATATATATTAGAAATAATTTTTAAGCATCACTTATTATTAATTCAACCACCTACTACAAATAATGAAAATGGTAATAATTTTTGGCAAAAATTTATGTGCACTCGGGTGCACGGACCGCACTCCATGCCTTTAGAATTTTGTATTAAATTGTATACTCCCTCAGTCCCGTTTCAATGTTTACGTTTCTATTTTGAGCGTCTTATTTCAATGTTTATGTTTTCCTTTTTAGGAATATGAAATTCACCTAAAACAATTAATATATCATCCAACACTGATACACCTACACACTTCATATTAAATATTATATTTTTTCACCCATTATCTATTAAAATATAATATTTTTTAATCAAAGTGCAAAAAACAAACATAAACATTGAAACTGGACGGAGGGAGTATTCTCTAGTATAAAGATGTGTACCCTTTATTTTTTTAAAGAAAAATAAAAAATATTAATAAAAAGTGTATACCTTTTACAACAAAATGATGTACCCTTATTAATTAAAGTGTATACCCTTTAGAACAAAACAATATACCCTTACCGATGATACTAAATTCTAAAGGCGCACGATGTGTCGTAGGGACAAAAGAGCCTCACTCATAATTTTTAATCATTTACAAAGCATAAATGAAAACGTTCCCTGAAAATATATATTTTGAAGGGAGAATTTTTTTTATACAAATTTTAATGTCGAAAATTAATACCGACACTTTTGTTTTAAAATGATCAATTATATAAAATATACACTTTTTGAACACTATTACCTTTCAATATTAATCATAAACCCTAATATACCCCAAACTCTAAACCCCCCACCACTCACCCACTGTTGCGACCAGACCGCCGCTGCCGGCCACCGGTAACCGGCGGCCGCCGCCACCCCTCCGCCGGCTGTCGCATCCGCCGGTCACCGAACGTCGGCCACCGTCGTCGGAAATTTTGCCGAAACTGTAGTCGCCGCCACCGGACCGCCCATCATCTGGCGGCTGCCGCCGTCGGTCACCGGAGGCCGGCCGCCGTCGCCAGAGGGTTCATCGGAAGTGCAGTCGCTGCCGCGTCTTCACTGGAGCCGCCGCCGGACCCTTTGGTAAAATTGATAAAATACACCAAGGGACAATAGAGTCCAAAAAGTATCAATTAGTTAATAAACATAATTAAGTTATAAACTGTCGGTATTAATTTTTTTCCTTTTATTTTGGGTAATTTTAGCTATTGACACTATTTTTAATTGTCACATCTCTCACAAAAGTATCTCCTTTGTAATTACTAGATATAACAACGTGCGTTGCACGTTACATGTTACCCCCTTCATTTTATTGATCTTTTATACTAAATCTTTCACGTTGTTTAAAAAAAAATTAAAAAATTTGCGTGAATACTTATACTTTGAAACCTTATATTTGAATAACATTGAGCGAAAACCCAAAATCGAAGCTTGGAAAATGCAAAAACATTTTTTCAAATGGTTTGATTACAAGAAGCCAATTTATAATATTTGATTAGCCTCTTCAATTCATTCATTAATTGAATAATATTGTGAAATCATTAATGATTTAAAATTTACAAAATAGTGTAATTGGTCGGTTATCACTTTTCATTGATTAAATATCATTTTCTATTAAAAATATTATTACTCCCTCCGTCCCACGTATTTTTACCCACTTTCCATTTTGGGGTGTCCCACGTATTTTTACCCATTCCATTTTTGGCAAAAATACATAATATTTTATTACTTACTTTTTATAATCCCAACAACTTTAATTACTTTTTTACACTTTATTCATCATTTCTAATAACTTTATTCACTTTTTCTTTTTAAATTACTAATTTATCCCTACTTTCTCTTACATTATAGTATATTAAAAAAATAAAACGTCTTAATTTCCGTGCCCGTACAAATGGGTAAAAATACCCGGGACGGAGGGAGTATTATTTATCCGTCTTTCTAATTATTTATTTATGAAATAGTTTGATTGGTAATTACTTTTCCTTAATATCACTTTTATGAAAAATATTATCATATAACTGACGTGCATTGCACGTTACATTTATGACGTCTTACTTTGTAATGTTATTTATTTTTTCTTTCCGTTGTTTTTTTTTTTCCTGAAAATGTTATTTTTAACATAATAATAAATTTTTTAATTAAATTATATATTTATTAATTAAAGTAAAACTTCCTTAAGTATTTTTCTTTTATCTTACCATAATCATCTAATCTAACGACAAATTTTGTTATGACTATTTAGTATGATATTCTTTTTATTTACATGTATGTCATTATATTAATAAGTATTTTTAAAAAATAAAGTCAAGTATTAGTAATATATCTAGTAATTCGATCAATCATATAATTTTCACTAAATAAATTAATTATAAACATTTAGTGATCAGTGGATGATTTCAAAAAGGGGTCAGCAATTTGCACCCCAGAATTACTGAACGTACCCCAAAAATATTTAAATTGACATAATTACCCTTAAAAAATTTATATGTGTAATTGATCTTTAAATAAAGATCAATTAATATAAAATGAATTCTTTGTTCTGTTCGGTTATTTGTTCTGTTCGGTTGCTGCAACGAACACATAAGATAGAATGAATTCTTTGTTCTGTTCGGTTTCTGCAACTGAACAGTTTGTTATATGACTGTTCGGTTGTTGCAACCGAACATATATAAATTTTTTAAGGGTAATTATGTCAATTTAAATATTTTTGGAGTACGTTCAATAATTCCGGGGGTGCAAATAGCTGGCCCTTTCAAAAATCTATAATCTTAAAATATAAATATTCATACCATTATATAATTAATCAAATCATTCAATATTATATTATTCGTAAAACCAAAATATATTGTATGTTAAAAAAATATATATTAAAGACATTGATAATAATAAATAATAAAACAAAATATATATACTTTAAAATATAAACAATCGTCACATCACATCAAATACGAATTTAATTGATAATGAATAATGATGCAACTAAAAAAAATCTGAAAACTTCAAATGGAAATAATAAATGTTTGGCAATATCACTGATCACTGCAATGCTATTTATAAAGTAAAGATTAAACTTTATCTCTACACATCTTAATTAAAGATAAATAACATTTGTAAATACTCTCAAAATTGATATGACAACCTGCAATACACAAAGAAGAAATTAGTTAGTCGGAAGACATGCATCTTTATATAATTACTCACCTTAAATACTTTATTACTAAAACTCAATCACTGAGGTTTTCAAGTAGATTGTATGAAAATGAAGATGTGATTTTAGATGGCTTGATTATTTGTACTTCAAATTAAAGGCTTTTTAAATACTCCATTCAATGAATAGTATCCTAA
This sequence comes from Pogostemon cablin, assembly GCA_023678885.1. Classification (NCBI taxonomy): domain Eukaryota; kingdom Viridiplantae; phylum Streptophyta; class Magnoliopsida; order Lamiales; family Lamiaceae; genus Pogostemon; species Pogostemon cablin. Next base: position 3,206,427 of record CM042961.1, read on the forward strand.
AATTATTTATAGGAAACTATAAGGTTTGTTTATTTATTATGAAATAATAATACTTGTATTTAATTTTTATGAAAAATAATCAACAATAGTCAATTAGTACGTGATTATTATGATTATTTTGTAATGAGTTAAAATTAATAATGAGAAATTTAAAATTTATTTAATTATTTAATAATTTAATATTAATAAAATATAGATTTTTCATAATTAATTATTATAGTAACTATATAAAACGCTCATATATTTAATATCTAATTACATAAAGTCACCCTACATTAAGTACTCTTGATTTGCCTCTTCAAATGAATTGAGGTTAGAAGGTTGAGTGTATTAATTAAATACCATTCACAAAATCATAAATTATATTAATAAATTAATAAAGATTACTGATTAATTAATTAATTAATGTTTCGTGTGACATTATAAATAATAAAATATATAAAGGACATGATAATTATTAAAAAAATATTTTTTAAGCTCTTTCTACTTTTATATATTATGTATATGTATATTATAATTATCTTTATTATGATTATAATAAAATATTAAATTAAACTTAAAATGAAAAAATACAAAAATAATTACTATTTATATATAAAATTTCATATTAATAAAATATTCAAATTTCTCAAAATTAATTTTCATGAAAATGAAAAGGTTCCTCCATTGTTTGATTATTATTTAATATAATAAATATAAATTAAGTTATAAAATGTTATTTTGTAATTTTAAAAAATAGATAGGAATATAATTGGAAAAAAAAATCTCAATTCCATTACACTTTTAATATAATAAAATTAAGATTAAGATTAAAGATCTTATGAAGCAAAGTTTATTTTAGATGAGTTCATGAAATGAAACCAACTAAATTACTGAATAACTAATTAAGACAACGAAATTAATAGTGTGACGATCATTTTCTCCTACAGTATCCTCCAGATGAGACAACATACAACTTGCAGATCCTTTCGTTCAGTTTTATGTGTCTACGTCAATTCACTCACTGCAATATAATTTTCAAACAATTTGTCAAGGCCCGCTGAAAATCACTTCAATTAATTTTGTCAAGCCTTCACAAAACGTTCTTTCACACGCTGCTCCTTCCCTCTGCTCTTGCCTTGCGAGTTGCATACCTTAATTTTTTCTTGTATCTGCCATTTTCTATTATCATTCAGAGCATTGAGTAAAGGATGAAAGATTCAAAAAGTTATAAACTAATTCTGATATTTTAGTCTATTTACTCTTCAGCAAATAATGTATGGATAATTGAATTTTTTAAAACTTAAATGCGCCTCCTTAAAAAAATAACTCAAAATTTGAAATCTTACTTCTGTGGGCCTTTCTTTTCTCCTTATAACGGATGACAACATCACTCCTGCCAGAAGCCAATCTTGATATTCCAAGCAAAAAGTTACAAGCACTTGTCCCTCCATCCATAATATCCAAGTGCATAATTTTCCCTCCATCCATAATATCCAAGTGCATAAGTAAGATTGTAAGAGAACATAAGTTTATTAAAAATATGAGCAGAGTAGTAAATTAGAAATATTAAAAAAAAATTATAAATCAATTACAAGCTTTACCTTTGTAATTTACACCAATGGTTCTATGATGTCCAATTTGAGATTGATGACATGCATTTTATATATGAGAGTGTTATTTAATAATAGGGAGTGAAAAGACATTATAATTAATAAAAAATTAATTAGATACATGATACATTCAAAAAATAAATAAAGTACATGTAATCTTTATAATAGTCAAAATTATAAATGTCAATAATTAATTAATCTATACTAATAATCATGAAAAATGATAGTAGATGGTAATTAGGAAAATAAATAAATTGAGTAGGGATATTTTTGTCTAAAAAAGTTTCTCATTCTCTTCACACTTTTAATATATTAAGATTGGATCATAGTAAACGGCAAATAAAAGTTGAAGAATATTTAAAATCCTCTCTCTCTCCTCAAAACGGCCCTAATTTAAACACGAAAAACACACACTAATTCTCACCTTCTCTCTCACGCAGAGAGACGAATACAGGAAAATAAAGAACCGTGAAGAAACATTTGAAGACAAAAGGGGAGCAGAGAAGATTCATTCTCCTTTTTTTGTTTAATTTGTGGTTATTTTTTGAACTCTGAGAAAACGAATCAGAGATAATTTTGATTCATTGATATAAATATATATCAATCGTGGATACACTCTTTTGTGTCTTCAACGTGAAATCGCCGGCCGTCGGTTCGACGCCGGGAGATGGCCATTACGGCACCCTCTAATCCAGATGCCGTCTCTCACCAATTTTGTCATAGGGTTTTGATTTTCTTCTATAATCGCATTTCGTGTGGCCCTACTTGAATAATCCTCAAATTGATTCTTCATTTTTGAGTTGGTTATCGGGCAAAATGAAGAACGTTTGGTGGTGGGAGAAATTGCGGAGGGCTGTACGGACGGTGTATTTTATGGTGGCTTTGGTGGCGTCTCTTCTGGTGGTGTCGTTGCCGCTGGTGGTGGCGATTGGCGACGCCGTTTGGCCGTGTTTGTTAATTCAGAGCTTCACGTGCGTCAATTGTTACAGTATTAGAGAACATTTGCGGATATATTCATTCAGGAGCTCTCTCATGGATATTCCTATTGTTTCTATCATCAGATCTCTCATCATCATATGTATGTTTTCTCTCCTTCTGCTATTCCTTTTTCTTTAGCTTATTTTTCTGGTTAATTGATGAATAAAACATATACTGTCGCCAATATATTGAAAAAATAAAAATAAAAAAATTAATAGATGATTCCACCTTGGTCTGTAACATTGCTTTTGTATGCCATAGCATCTCCGTTTTTTGGTAATTTAACCAACTGATAATTTCTTCTAATAAAAATTAGGAGTAATGCTCATAGAAGGGAAGTTGTAGATCTGAAAGCTTTTCTATTGTTGCTTCGAATATAATTATATTTACTGCTCAATGAAAGGAGCTTAAATCCGCATTTTTTTTAGTTTAGGATTGCATATTTGTATTTAGTGGAGTGCTCTTTTAACTTTTTTGCTTTCTTAACTTTTTTTTCTTTGCATTATTTATTTTTGGTCCACAGGGGAATCTCTTAATTACATATGATGATTTCATGTTCCTGTAGGCTGTATGCTTGAACTAAAGATTCTTTCTCTCTCTCTTTTTGTGATTCCGATAAGCCGAATCTGAATTCATTTAAACTAATCTATACGTTCATATAGATTTGTTGCGTCTAAATACAAGAAAATTGAGTTTTGGCATGTAAAAAAAAAAATGTGTGCATCTAAATATTACCATTTTGAAGACTTTCTAACCTGTGAACATTAATCTAGTTTTTATGGATTTGTTGCGTGACAGCAGGCGCCTATTCAATATGTGATTTACAGGCTTTGTCGCACGGGCCATATCTTGGAACTGTAACCATTTGTTCCTTCATTTCAATACTGCTTCTTTCCTTGAAGGCTTGTGTTTTTACTATAAATTCTCAACTTGAGGATGAAGCTTCAACTTCTCTTTCAAGGAAGAGGCTCCATCTAAAGAAGTCTTGGGGAATGCCCGTTTTGTTTCTCTCATCTGTAGTCTTTGCTCTGGGACACATTGTCGTCGCTTACCGCACAAGTTGCAAAGCTAGGAGGAAGCTTATGTTTCACCGTGTGGATCCAGAATCTGTAAGTTGTACCTGAAATATTTTTCTCTCTTAACTGTGTCATCCTGCTGTCTCATTGATTTGCTCACTATTTATTTGGAAGAGGTGAATTATCGGACTAGCCAGTTGATAGCAATTTAGTTCCATGTAAATCTGTTGAAATATTGAGCACTAATTAATTTTCTCAAGTACATGGATTTTCATAGTTTACAAATGTTGCTCTGCTTCCTTTTGTGCATACTATTATTTTCTTCATTGGACTCCTGGCTAATCCATTGCCTGCTTATCAGGTTCTTTCTTGCAAAATGGTTTTCTCAAGTTATCAGAAGGTTCCAAGATCACCTACTCCAACTGCTGGTAAATCTTTCAGAAATGATAGTGAAACAAAGAGATTAGCAGTGGGGTTGGTGCATGATGAAAGGGAACTTCCAGTTAGTTTGCTTGCTGATGCCGACAGTTTATTCATTTCTTGTCAAGGACTGACTGTTCATTACAAGCTAAGCATGCCAGGGTCGCCTTCACGTTCCTTGTCATCAACAAACTTTCTTGACCAACCACCATTATGCATACCTCTGAAAAACCATCATAACATTCACAGGAGTATCAGTAGTAATCCATTCCAAAGCGGTCTGTCCCCTCTACATACACCGCTTTTGGCAAGCACTCCCAATTCCCCAATATCTGAAGATGTGCCTATTTTGTGCTTGAATGAGAATTATGAGGATGATGAACTGGGTAAACAAGGGTCTCCACTGGTGGAACTAGCCACGGAGGCAAACGAGCGATTTGGGATTGTTTTAGTCCATGGCTTTGGAGGAGGAGTCTTCTCGTGGAGAAAGATGATGGGAGCTCTGGCCAGGCAAACTGGTTATGCAGTAGCTGCTTTTGACAGACCTGGATGGGGTCTGACATCAAGGCCACGGCAGAAGGATTGGGAAGAAAATCAGCTGTCTAATCCTTACAAGATTGATAATCAGGTAATTTGCTTGTGCATATGAATTATTTTCTGTTGCCACTTTAATTTCTATATCAGATGTTTGCCAGCACAGTTATGTACTCTAACAATGGTTGCGTGTTCTTTTTGATGTGTGAATTAACACCAGGTCAAAGATTTCTGGGTGGTAACTAAAAGCAATGATATGAGAGAAATTAACATTATCATCGGAAGTTGTGAATACAATGTGCTAGTTAACAGAAATTTAACAATCTCAAGGGTCAACTAATGATGCTTTCTTCTCATAATTAAAGTTAGTTAAATAGTTTTGGCATATATTATGAGCCCATATCGTATCATATAGTATCTATTTGTGATTATGGCATTTTGTTAAAGATGTGACCTTTATTTATTATCAATTGTAATATATATCGTATGTTATTTATAATGAGAACGATGTTATAAATGTTTTTAACGTTGTTATAATGATAAATTAAGGCACGTTCATGGCATACTATCTGCATTCCTCAAGCTAAATACAAGATGCATCTCTAACAATTTCAAACAAGACAGTGCATTGTGATTTTGGACCTTAGCATCATTACAGCAGTTGATTTCCTTTGCAGGTTGACCTGCTTCTTTCTTTTTGCTTGGAAATTGGTTTCTCCTCAGTCATGCTTGTTGGACATGATGATGGAGGACTGCTTGCCCTGAAGGCTGCTCAAAAAGTTCAGTTATCAGCAAATTCCATGAGTGTGAGTTTTCTCATAGTCATTGCTACTTGAGTAAACTTTATTAAATGTGCTTTTTCCAAAAAATTATTATTTGTAAGACTAAGATACAGTTTAACTGTTTAAGAATGGATAAAGTATGTTTTAGGTTCTGACCTCTGTTTGTGCAATATAATTTTTAAATCAGAAGGCATTTGTGATTTGTTTGACGATTATCCTTGGTTGGATTTTAAAATGTTAACTACGAAGGTTTTAGTAATTGAGCCATCAGTGTCCTAGCACCAAAGTTGAAATGTCTTTATGACCAGAATTTGTACAGACAAGTTAGGATGTCGAGGATGTGCCTTTTAGTCAAGAAACTTATAGTGGTTGTTTGCTAACATCAAAAGTAATTATGCTTCTCAGCTTGAAATAAAGGGGGTCGTACTAATGAACGCCAGCTTGTCAAGAGAATTGGTTCCTGCCTTTGCAAGAATACTTTTGCGCACGTCGCTTGGAAAAAAGCACTTGGTGCGTCCTCTCCTTCGAACAGAAATTACTCAAGTGGTGAATCGACGTGCATGGTACGATGAAATCAAACTGACTACTGAAGTCCTAAGCTTATACAAGGTAATATAATCATTTTACTTTTATTTTAATTATTTATATTATATATATGTGCAAAGTATTCTCTCTTTAAAAATTTGTTCGCTTATATTATATTAGGCCCCATTGTATGTAGAAGGGTGGGATGAGGCTCTTCACGAAATTGGAAAACTATCATATGAGACGGTCTTATCACCGAATGATGCAGCATCGATGCTGAAAGATATTGACAGTTTGCCAGTTTTAGTTGTTGCTGGGGCTGAAGATGCACTTGTTCCTCTAAAGTCCATTCAAACAATGGCTTCCAAATTTGCAAACTCTGTATGTTCTATACACTCTTGTTGATATACATGATTCATTACTCTCTCTGAGTGCTCTTATTTGATTCTATCCTGCACTGCAGAGGCTGGTCGCAATATCCGGTTGCGGTCATCTTCCCCACGAGGAATGCCCCAAGGCATTGCTTGCAGCTATTTCACCATTCATTTCTAAACTTTTATTGAGATCAGAATTGCACAGCCAGTAGAGATGTACACAAGAATTTAGGCGAGACGGTCTTATGGAACGAGAGATGGAACTGCATGAACTTGTCGAAACGGAGATGAATCGAATGAGTTGCGATTAATTGGGACTCCTCCCTCTTAAACTTGCTTGTCTCCTTGTAAATTATTCTCTCGAAGGGAAAGGCACAAATTTGTCTTTCCTTTTATATGCAGTTTTGGTGCTCTTCCTCCCAGATTTCCTGGAATCAACTTTATATGCAGTTTTGGTGCTCTTCCTCCCAGATTTCCTGGAATCAACTCTTTTGTTTATTCTTGTTATTTGCTGTTTATTGCAAAATATTAACTCCAATCTATATCTAGGGGTGGGTATCGGATCGGGTTTCGGGTTTGAAATTCCATTACCCGAACCCGAACTGATAATATCATTATCCGAAATTTCAAGTACCCGAAATTTTGGATGCTCGATCCGATTACCCGATTTTTACATAATTTTTTTATTATATAATTTTAAATTAAAGATTTATTTTGCTTGAATTTCAATAGGATTTTCCAACATTCTAAAAATTGACATGATGCATTATTATAAATTTAGGTTTGATATTTTTCAACTCATAATAATTGATGTCTAATATATATATTATTCCATTAAATATTAAAATCAATCAATAACAATCCCATAAATAAATAAGTTGATTTTTATTTATTTATTTATTTGTTTATTTAACAGTAGTATTTTTCTAAAATAAATTTTTAAACAAATTGTTCATCAAATCAATTAGCATATTGAAGCATAACCGATTAAATTGCAAAAAAAAAATTTATACAAGAGGAGAAGTGTAAATAATAAAATATATTTTCAGGAATTGATGTGGTGTAAAAGTTAATGCTTAATTTGTGAAATATGTGTGATAATTGATAAAGACAAAAGTATGGGTGAGAAATGTAGTTAGTATATATTATATTATATTTATATATATAATAGAAATTAAAAAAAATATTAACCGGGTAACCCGATCGGGTAATTCGGGTATTTTTGAAAATCCGATACCCAACCCGATAGTCAAAAACCGGTTCCGGGTTTACCCGATACCCGAGATTATCCGAAAAAATTGGGTATTTCGGGTGATTTTTTTCCGGATCGGTTCGGGTACCTAAAAAAAACCCCACCCCTATCTATATCAACATATATTCAACAAATGACAGGAATGGGTATTTTATGTACAATGAGTGATATTGAGCAAGTTAATATAAATAAATATATAAATGGAAAATACTGTGTGGACTTCCGATGTGATAAATCTTTATAAAGTGAAACTCAATTAAATAAAAAATGATAATATTTTTTTTTAAAGTAATAATATATTTATAAAAAAAATAGTAATTAATACGAAATGTAAGTCGTCCTCCCCCTATATAAATTATACCACTCCTTTGATTAATAAAAATAAATACGACTCACAACATTACATGAAATTGCGCTAGTTTTTTTCTTTCTTTGATTAATGGAATTTATTTTGCTGAAATCAATGTACAAATTATTCTTTAAATATTAGAATGCCAATCATAATGCTCTATCCATTCTATATAATGGTTCACTTTTTTTTTTTTTTAAATCGAACTTAGTAATTAGTATTATACTTCTTAATATACTTTTAATACACACACACACACACACACACACACACACACACACACACACACCCCTTTTTAAATGGAGGGAAGGACTAAGGAGGAGATTATGCAAAGAAAAAATGAGAGCTACTTGGGAAACTATTTAGTAAAACACTGGAAGCCAAAACCACTATAGGCAAAACATGGGCAATCAATCACATTTTACTCTTGAGATCCAAGATAAAAGGATTAAGCTTATGTTTATTCAAAAGAGAGGGAGAGAAATCAAGAACTCAACTTTCGCGACGCTCTTACAAACCTGCTGAGTCAGGCAAATACTACAACACACACACAACAGAAAAAAGAAAACATTCAAATTTAGACCTAGTCATCGCCCTCCGTTTCCTTTTGACTGCTTGCTTTATCGTTCACCTCACTCGTATCATGTTCCCCGATATGCACCTTCTCTATCTGGTTGGCAACATGATCCGCTACATCTTTAACATTCTGCCTGTGTGCATTGATTCCTGAAGCCTCTTCCTCACTACTGTTCAAAGGACCAGTTTGCCATATCCTAATAGTCCCATCTTCAGATCCGGATGAAAAGGATTCCCCACCGGGTGAGAAACGCACACAGTGCACTGGACCATGGTGTCCCTTGTTGCAACCTACAAATATATGGAATTTCAGATGGAATTAATAAAGAACACATAGTTTAAAACGATGGTGGGCTATGGAAAGCAATTAACATCCATAGATATATTCATGAACATAAGTGTACCTATTGTTACTCATGCTAGAAAGGGGGGAGGTTGTAAAAAGAAAAGGCTTTTAAGAGGGAAAAAGGATAGAGGAGAAGATAACTAACCAACTTCTTCTCCTGTGTGGAAATCAAACACATGAACCCACATGTCTTCTCCACCAGCAATGAATTTGTTGCCATATTTTGGCTCCAATGAAGCTGACTCTACAATGCAGGGCATATCGTAATGCTTTACCAACCCGAAGCTGTTCAAGAAGTCCTCAGTTTAATACAACATAAGCCAACCAAAAAAAAATTAACACTTTACAATGATCACTTCGCAAATGATTTATGAAAAGAAACATACTGATTTGCATCCCAAAACTTCACACTCTGTCCATCGGCAGTTGTAATGTAACGGCCATCTTGACTCACTTCAGCACTGGTTACAGAAGATGCAGTCTCTAGTGTCCGGACAATTTTTCCAGTTCTCACATCCCATAACCTAGGGCCATTTATTCAAACATGTTAAATATAACAACTGAGTAAAAGAGACTGTGGATGCAATTCTTTCAGAATTAGTTGTTTCATTGATTCATTTTGTAATCAGAACTTGAGCTTAAAAAATATTGCATATATATTGGATACTGGTCAAAGGAAGATGCCTTCAACCCTAAACCCACCCACCCACATGAACCACAAAGTCTCTCAAAAACCAACACATACGGACGGTATACCTCTCCTTAGGTGCATAAATGTTTTAAAAAAAAATGAAACATAAAAAATAACCATATACAACTCAAATCTAACCACAACCTCACCCCAACCATATCAACATATACCTCATGGTTGTCTGGTCACTGTGCAGTCAAGCAATAGAACTTAAGAAACCGAATTTAACAAATATGAATAAGATGGAATTCAAAATTGAAATGTTTTTTTTTTTTTGCTACATTTTGAACTCAGAATTTGAGCCTATATCCACATTTATTGGACACTAGAAAAGGAGAGACCCATAAAGAAGTAAAAGAAATAACTCAAAATCTAGCACAGTCCACATACCTCACACCACCCATATCAGTACAGGAACCTAAGATTGTTTGGTCACTGTGCAGCCAAGCTAAAGTTCTCACAGAACCTGGTGACTTTTCGATTTCCTTAGGAGGTGCATCTGGCCTATTTAAATCAAATATGCGAAGCACTTTTTCCATTCCACCAGTTAGCAGAAGGTGGGTGTCCTGGAAATATAAAAGAAATCTAGTCAGCACAATCCGCCAAGTATTGGATAGACATAATCAATATTGCACTAACTGACAATATGAAATATGGACTTCTTGAAGCTGGGTTTGGACATTTCAAAATAACTGCACAGCAGAGGCATAGAATTTGATATCTTCCTTTTACAGCATTATTCATACATCAATTTGATATGAAAAAGATTATTACATTAAATTAGGAGTTTTATTTATCTATTAGTACCTCGTATTTAAACAAACTACTACAAAACTGGACGGTTGGTAAAGCATTTCAAACAAAAGACTTAAATCTGTCTTACAGACAAAAGACAATTGCTTTAATAATGACACAAGATTTTTACATAGTTCTACTATTTACATAAGTAAGAGTAAGGATAAGTCACAAATACTGCAACTTTCAGAGAACGTACAAACCAGAAAAGGCATAAGCCATTCAAAGAAACGTACCTCAGAGAATGCGCAAGCACGGACAATGTGCTTATGCTCAAACGAATGAAGTACATCCCCTGTTAATGCATCCCATATTTTTCTGCAGCCAAATAACAATCAGGTTATAGAAAATCATCTTTGTAGACAAAATCCGTATTCAAGAAGTCTCCAAATTATCTATATTAAAAGAATCATATAATAGCATATTATCTTGACTTGAAGAACAAAGAGAATTTATAGTCATACGCTGAAAAATCAGCAGATGCTGAGGCAGCACGTAGTGCATGTTTATCCAGGCTACAACTCCATACTGCACCTTTATGCCCTTGAAAGGTTCCAATCCAATCTCCTGTCTCTCCATTTCTCAACATTGGTGTCGAGTCTGAAAATAGATGATAAACCTCGTAAACATTACATGAAAGCTTCATTTCCACTTAGACTATAATGCAATAGGATGTTAGGTTCAACCCAATCTTAAGGACATATTTAGCCCAGTCTAAGATGCATTAAGTCCACAATAGCAACTAAAGGAGATAACTAATACATGCTTGAAATGAGAAGAAAAAACCGTCATAAAGCACCACTTAGCAACAGATATCCAAAAACCAACTGATGAGTGGTCTACTCAAAAAAAAAAAAAAAAAAAGATTGATACGCACAAAAAAATACTATTCAACATATAAAATAGATTATATCTCCCATTAACCCATAATCATAATTAAAATTGATCCTCCTACATATTGAAAATGCCTTAACATAATTAAGAACTCACACCTTTAATAGTTGTAGAATCAAATAAGATACTGAGGGAAAGACTCGAGACTATATTCAGATCATGTTATGTTAAAAGAATAAAAGTAGTATACACGGTGGCATTAGGATCAAAGATGATCAATGTAACTTACATTAGGATCAAAGATGATCAATGTAACTTACATTCCGAAGGAAACAAGAAAAAGCATCACAATGCCAATGGACATAAGTATTCAACCATAACCAATCAATTTCGTGCTTGTAAAGAATGCATTACAATTGAATCTACACATTGCATCTAAAGATAGAAAAGTTACCCTTGCTAGCACTAACAAGGAAGAAACCATCAGGCGTTACCGGGCTGTAGAACAAATCCACAACTGGCCGCGAATGCCCATGGCAAATCAATGGAGCTATTACCTTCTTCTTATCCATCCCTCAACTTCCCCAGAAAATAACCAAACGAAAAGACTTCTTTTCCCAATATACAAAAAACTATTCAAATCAACAAGCAAAAGAACCCTACTTCTCGATCCCAAATCCAGAATTCAAGAAGCTATACCAATACGACAATTGACACAAAAAAAATACGCCCAATTGCCCAAAGGAATTAATATGATCCCAAGTAAAAACACGAAAATTTTATCTTTTATCTTTTCGGATATGAGAATGCGATATTACACAAAGCAAACACAAGAAAAATCCCAGAAATCAGAATATATGTGAATAAAAGTAGTATGTATATGTAGTGGCGGCAATGAACACAGGTGCGAAACCCTAATCTTTGAAATTTGGAAGATCGGTTCAAATTCTGCACGGATCCACACCTCCTAACCCTAGATAGATCAGATTTATTGTTTAATTTTGGTAAAATTAGAAGATAAAAAGTTCTAAGAAAAAAATTGAAACTCCTCCATTGATACAAAACTGGACTATAGGGCTAGGCGCAAGATTTGTCACATATGCCCTAGTTTATTTATACGCTCAATTTCCCAATTTCCGTTTTTTGCTCTTCCATTTTCTGCTATTTTTTCAATCCAAGGACCTCAACTTTCAACATATTTCATTAGTGACCTTAGAAAATATAATTAGCACGCAATTAATTAATCTATGTATGTGTGTACTGTTTGCTCTATTTTGTGAAATATATCGACACAATTCAATTATCCGTTTACTTTACTTTGCTTTTAATGGATTTATTTATTTATATATTTTCTTTATTATCTAATAATACTAAATCATATAAACATAAAATTCACTAAATTATACATCTCTCACGTAATCTTTCATAATTTTCTTATTTGTTTGTCCCACAAAATTTTTTACATAAAAAAAATCACTTTTATTCAATAACAATTACTTTAAATTTTAAATTTGATATTTCTTTTTTATAATTTATTTTATATTTTTGAGAATGACTACATACAATCAGTCATACCAACAATAATGGGATCCTAATCCACCCAATTGAATCTCACGGATTGAAATCGCCAGAAAGAAAGAAACGGGCTCTCCTTCCTTCTCCTCCATTCCTCTCACTTTCACCGATCGCAGGTTGAAATCGCTAGACAGAAGGTAACGGGCTCTCCTTCCTTCTCCTCCATTCCTCTCACCGTCAGCGAAGGTACTAGAAATTGGGTCATATATTGGGCGAGTATTTGGGTAAAAGGAAATCACCGCGTATACTCCAAACCAAAATCCCTAGAGTTTCCGAATCAGAGATGTGCGACCTTCAATCACAAACGATTAGTCTGAGGTCGGAATAAGGAGAGAAACACCAGATGGCAAAGAGGGCGGTCATAGATCTTGACGCCGCCGTCGATGTACAAGCAGCCGGAGCGGCACATCATGTGCCAAGAGAACTCCTCCATTAACTTCATCACCTTGACAGGGCGGTCATAGATCTTGACGCCGCCATCGATTTTCACAAACTTGATTACGGCGGCGATGGAGCGCTTGTTGTCGTGTTCGTCGTGAGCTGGCGGGATGTGCCCGGAGATACCGTAGAAACAACGCAGCAGAAAGGGGTTGTAATCTTGTAGTTAATCTTGCTAGTCATTTCCATTTGGGGATCGAGATCAGGACCTGCTCCGATGATACTAATTTAATTTCTTGGATAATAATCCGATGCAAACACCCTGAAATTAATTGTAATTGATTTGCTTTTTTTTTTTCTTTTGGTGCTTTGATTTAATAGATTTGTTACACCTCATCTCCACTCATTTGTCATGTGGCACTATGCAACGTGCAATGGCCGGAAAATGATAAAGATCAATCGGTTAGGACTAAAAGATCGATTTGGTATCGCATAACCAAAAATTCCGAGTTTGTGAAAGTCAATCTTTATCATTGAAGTCATTTTTCTTTATTCATTAGAAAAATGGAAAAATAAAGAATTTAAAAGTGACATAATTAATTTCAAAAAGTTATTTATATTTAAGAGTCTCGAGTCAAAAAGTGGTCCAAAAATTTTAAAAGAGTAATCTAATTAATTTAAAAGAGTAACTTAATTACTTTTATAGAGTGATCTAAAACAGTTACATACAATTGGAGTCTTAAATGAAAGAGTAATTTAATTCATTATAAAGAGTAATCTAATAAATTTCAAAGAGTAATCTAATTATTTGTATAGAGTAATTCATTTAATTCATTATAAAAAGACTTTATTTATTGTTAGAAAATCGGAGTCTTAGATGAAAGAGTAATCCAATTCATTATAAAGAGTAATCTAATAATTTATAAAAGAGTAACCCAATTATTTTTATTGAGTAATCCAATTAAGTCATTATAAAAAAGACTTTATTGTTAGAAATCGGAGTCTCAAATCAAAGAGTAATCCAATTTAAGGAGTAACCTAATAAATTTCAAAGAGTAGCATAACTATTTTTATAGAGTGATCTAATTAATTATAAAGAGTAATCTAAAAAAATGATATAATTAATTATAAAGAGTAATCTAAAAACTTATTAATAGTAACCTAAATCATTCTAAGGAGTAACCTAATTATTAAAAAGGAGTAAAATATAATATTTTGAATTGTTTGTATAAAAATATAATCAAACGAAATAATATACTCGAATATGGAAATACAAAATTGTAATTCTATACATGACCCAAATTGTCTATATACACAATATCCAATTTAATTAATTTCAAATACATGTATGTATTGTAGAATTAAATAGGGGGTGTCGGAGACAACTAAAAATCAGAAATCATTTTTCATCATTCTAAAAGAACTCATAAATTAATTAAAATATATGACTAAATTAATACAGTGCATCAAAACAGTATCTTCGCTTTACCAATGGCCTGGTTATCTTCCACCATAGCTGTGAAATTTCTCTCTTTTTACCACCTTCGTCACCGAACCTGAACAATCCTTTCATCAAACCCATCTTCAAAAAAAAGATATAATTTATGGGATATAATGGGGGACGGGGGTAGTATTAGACTCAAATTTTTACTGGTGCCAGATCCAATGCCATTGTTTCTTATTTGTACAACTGTTTGAGCCCTAATCTTTATGTAAAACTTATCATCCAAAGGATAAAAAAAGAGCAGTAACTATAGTGGTATAGCTTAAATAGGATAGGATGTGAACAATTTGATAAACTCTTCCATTCCATAAACCCTAAAACCATAAGCAGAGACAACGAACATACATTGATGCAAACCTAAGGATTGATTTTCAGAAAAATATACAATTTATAGGATTTTCAGGAAATTTTGATTCTACCCTGATCATTGCAGCTTGGGACGACGCCATCGCGCTCAGCACAAAACCTCTGCGCAAGCTCTTGCTCAGTTCCTAAAGATGAAATTCCTCGCTCTACTCATCAGGCTTTCAGATTCATCCGGATCTCGATTTTACTTCTTCATAAATTGGTGTAGATTTCGACCCAAGCCTTTCTTCAGGAGAGTATAGAGGTGCGGCGGAACAGAATTTTTCGGAATGAATTCAAGCATCGGAGATTTCGTGAGTTTTTAGGGGACAAAAGTTTGGTTGTTGGGCGAACTGAACCTACGAATTTCATGGCATAATGGTTGTAGCATCGACGTCCAAGATGGTGGTCGTGGAATCAGCGGCGATGGCTTCATGATCTTGAATCGTAATATTTAGGCCTTTAACAAACTCCAGAATCCTCAACTTTTCACTATCTTCTCAGCTCCTGAATCAAGAAGAAGAGAGAGATTAAAAGTGACTATTGTACCAATGGGTTTGACCCACAATAAAATAGATGACGTGTTAGATCCGGTTCCACGGAATTTAAAAAAAAAAGTCTATCCTATAGAAGTCTTTGCCTATATTTTTTTATTATTTAAAAAAATAATAATACCCTCAAGAGTCAATAAAATTTATTAAAAAGAATTATACTTTTTCGATTAAATAACAACGGAGAGTTTTTTTAATGGAGGGAGAAATTATCATCTATGGAATATGAATAATTATTACTCTATTAGGATATTTTTATTGACGCCCAATATTCTTATATTAGTTATGTAGGCTATTAAATAGTGATTCACAATATCATCCAACTATCTAAATTATTTATAATTATTTAAAATTTGCTAATAATGCACTTGATAATTTGTAAATAAAAATTGTTTTAATAGAGCCTAGTAATTCATGTATGTTTGTTTGAGGTTAGTGAAATTTAATTAATGTGCTTAAAGGGCTTTCATCACTACGGAATTAATAAACCTGGCCCATTACGATTGTGGGCCTAAACTTTAACCTAAAATTTTCTACTTCCCTTTTATCATTTTTTGAGCAACATACTTCTTTTTTTTAATGCTTTAAATTGGCATAAAAAACATTTTGGTAAGTAATGTAAGGAATTATATTATATAAAAAATGAAAGAATACGACCGGATAGTTTATCAGCAGATGAAATAAATTTTAATTAAATGGATTCATTTAATCATTTAATTACACTATAACGCATAACTATTCAAGAACTTTGGCAATAATTATGTGATGGGACACTATTTTATAACACGGATATATGTAAAATTAATTGTGGGAGAGGGTAATTTGTTAATAATGAATTATATTTTAACAATTTGAATCAGTATAGGTCATCAATATCCATTAACTACCAATTAATATACTTTATATATAACAATCATATTTTAATTCGTTTCATATAAATATCATCTCAGGAGAGACTTTGTTTTATGAGATATATTTGCCATACTACAAATGTGTTTTATGAATAATGATAAGAGTTATAATTGAGTTGATCTACAATAGAAAACCTCTACCTACAACGCGTGAGATAAACTACCATGCCTCCATTTATGTTCTTGTATTAATTAGAGTATTAATATGATGGATTTATACTCTTTAAAATAAAAGAGCAATATTACTCTTGGGTATACATTACAAATTTTCAAGAAAATTAAAGCTTGATATTATGAAAATTAACTTCTCAATAAAGTTTATTTCGTGATTTTATTTTTAAAATAAATTTAAACTTATAATTTATCACAAAGTGGCTGTAGTTTAGTGGTAAGA
Source organism: Pogostemon cablin (assembly GCA_023678885.1). Lineage (NCBI taxonomy): Eukaryota > Viridiplantae > Streptophyta > Magnoliopsida > Lamiales > Lamiaceae > Pogostemon > Pogostemon cablin. Next base: position 3,223,149 of record CM042961.1, read on the forward strand.
ATTCCACGTTGTGGCCGTGGAGACCTGGGCTCGAATCCCAGCAGCCACACTACAATTTTTTTTCTTTTTGTTTTCAGCACTGTTTAGAATGCAACACTGGGCTGACCCAATAAACTCAGTATCATAACTTAGACTGGGCTGTATCATTCTTAATGGGTTGGGCTGTTTCTTTCTCAATGGTTTGGGCAGACTGATCAACAATTATGGATCTACCAAGAGACAAAGGCCAACACAGGTACAACAATAATTATATGTACAAAATTATCAAAGATAATTCATTTTTATATAATATTTTTTTTATTTATACTAAGAATTGTTTATAAAATATTTACAAGTGTTTGAACTATTCAAATTGTATTTATATAATTTAACTGCACAATCCAATCTGACTTTTAAAATGATGGTATAATCTTTTATTTATTTATTTATTTTATAATTCACCTCCATTATTTTTCTCTTATGATTTACTCTGTTTCTTTATACATTTTTTTTTCTCCTCTTATGTGCTAGGTTTAGCCGGTTAGGATGGGTGGATGACATTTAGGTTCTTTTATTAAGTTATGAAAAATAAATACTACTAATAAACTAAAAAATTCCTAATAATGAATAAAAATTATCTCCTCTCTCTAGTCTGTACATGCCACCAATATTTTTTATTTTCTCTTGTGGTACTCAAATAATATAAAGTCTTGCTCAAATAATAATGATCATAATTAATTTCGACTTAAATTATTACTAATATTATACTCCATCTCTCATTAATAAAAAGCTCAGTTGATGCCCATGTTACCGAATTTAAATTATACACAATTATTGCCGACCAGTAACAGAAATATACTAAAATTAAGAAATAAATGGCTTGAAAAATAATTTTAATAAATAATTAATAATGAGATAATGAATTTCTTAATTCCTCAATCAATAACGAAGTGTTGCACATGGAGGTATACCAGATCTTGATTTTTGTTTGTTTGTTCTGATGACACGTATTTATAGGAGTGTTAAAGTTATGAAATAATTCTACTTGAGAATTTATTATTCCTTTTTAATAAAAATAAAAAAATTAAATAACCACATATAAATATTAATTGTTGGACAAAAATGATCTTCCCGGAACCGACCATACTATTTGCATGTGCTTGGAGCAGGCAGTAGATACATATGTCGTTGGGGGTATTTTGGTAATTTAGTGCTCCATTGATGAGAATTCTTTTAAGAATAAGTAATGTTAAAAATATTATATCACTTTTATTCATTTAATTAACTATACACATAATAGTTTGATTGCATGATTATTACTTCTCACCGATTAGTAACTTTTGATTAAATAATAAAACTGTTTTTATTCGTTTCAAGATATTCAATTTTGAGGTGGTGTCAATCAAATTTTCCACATATAATTAAATGTTACTCCCTCCATCCCAAATTCAAGTTCACGTTTACTGTAGATACGGAGTTTAAGAAAAATCACTTTTTGACTTACTTTTGAGGGTAGTATGATATTTTTGGGTAATAAATAAATGATAAAGTATATTATATGTGTTAAAAAGGTGATGACAAATTTGAATTTAAAGTATGTTAAAGGGATATTAGTTTGTTGTTTTTCCTTTTATGGAAGTGTGAAGTTGAATTTGAGACGGACCAAAATGGAAAGTGTGAAGTTGAAGTTGGGACGGAGGGAGTAATATATACGTATACATTGACAATATTTTCTTTTTATTTTAAATCCATATATATTATTTTTCTACACACTTGTCTTGTATAAAACTAATGTGTATAATGCTCAAATATATTTGAATGATATCAGAGAATAAAACTTTCGTATTTCCGGAACACTTTGCACCTAATTTCGACGATTTTTGAATGTTATTACTCTTTAATATTAAATGTTATACTATTATTTAGTATAAAAAATTAAATTTTTGATTTTAAAAAAATTATTTTTTTTAAATCAAACATGTATGTTCTCCATATTTCAATCCATAAAAAAATTATATTCTTATTAATTAAAGTATATACCTTTTAGAATAAAATGATGGAGTATATCATTATGCCTAACTTCGACACAATAGATCAAGTCAAGAGTTAATAATAAATAAAGATTTTAAATAAACATGAAAATAATAATACTAAAAAAATTAATGTTAAATGTTAATAATAAAGATTAAATTAATATCCTTTTAATAATTGATTAATTAGAATCCGGAAGTTATGAAGACAAATCAGAATTAGGGAGTGAAATGACAGGAATGCCCCTGGTGAGACCAGAGAACAGGTTGCCTGAATGATCATGTGTCGTTGGATGGCATGTTTCAAACCTGTCCCAGATGAAACCTAGCCGTAATTTCAACTACACTAAAAAAAAAAAGAGAAAACTAATGTTTGCTAAATGTAATTTTATTTAAAATGTTATTTTATTAATGAATACTGACAATAATCAATATAACTACACTAAGGTCAAAATATTCGTATTTACAATCCCTAGGATTAAGGTGGATTGATTTGGGTGAGATGTCATCGCGTGCCTCGTGTATGCACATGAATGCATGCTAGTCCAAGGTGGATTAATTAAGCAATATAGTTAATTAATTTAATTACAACATCATTTACTATTCAAGTGACAAAGACCTAATTAATTTTATAATTAATTTTACAACATCATCTTAATATATATAATTGAGAATTAGTTGCCTTATTTATCTTTTTAAAAAACACACCCAAACAAGATTATGCTTCTCCTAAATTTAATAGGGTAATTAATTTTTTAAATTTTAGTTTGGACTTTAGTTTTTTTAAATGAGTTATACGTATTACTTTATTTAATTTTGTATTTTTTCATTTATTATTATATATAAAATGTGCAGGTGTATGATAAAATGAAATTGCATGATGCACATAGATTTTTTTCAAGTATATTTATTAGTAAATTAAAATTAATAAAATTTGCAACTAAATTAAAATTAATGCAATTAATTATGAATATGCATAGTTAAAATTAACACAGTTTTGTATATAAAATTAATATTACAACTAAATAAAAATAATAATACATATATTAAGAAATACATATATTATTTAATTATACTAAAATAATTTGTTATAAAAAAGTAAAAATTGAGTGTATAAATACTAAATACATATCCACGTGTATATAGGATATCAATTAATATTCCTGTCCCATGAGAACATGAGTATATATTCTTTTTTTCACTTAAATTAAGAGATACTCCTTCCGTTTCAGGCTAAGAGGGTCAGAGATCTTATGTTAAATATAAGGTCTCTGACCCTAATTACATGGGATGGAGGGAGTATAATAATATTTTAATGTGTCGTGAAGTAATAGATATAATATTTTAATATAAAGTCGATAATTGTATTATTGTGTATGCCACATGGAGATATATTAATTATTTTGTATGAGTTCCTCTACTAAAAAAAAGAAATGTACACTTTGTACTGTGACGAACCAAAATGACAAAATACGATACGTTTCAGTAGAATTGATGTAGTAATATAAATTAGAAGAATGTAATAAACAAAATAAAACATACAATATGTATATAATTTTATTTTTTTATTTTTTATTAAAGATGTAAAGTTGATTAATAGTATATAAATACAGTTTTATTTATTAAATAAAATGTTTCAAATATAAAATAAAATTTTTATAATCTTGCATAACACGCGGGTGTTATACTAGTTTTATAAATATATATATAACGATTAAGATTATGTAGTGTTTTGCCGTGTGTATGATATATACTAGTATAAGTGATATTAAGAGTTTTTATTCATCAATTATTATATATGAGTAATATAAAAAAGAGAAACAAATATAGTATTCATTTTTCTTGTATTTATTATTATTATTTTTTAATATAATTTTATTTTATTTCTTAAGGATGACATACTATACAGGGTAACATAAATAACCATTCAATGTTAATTTAAGTAAGTGGAGTTGTCAAAATGGGTTGAGCCGGTGGGCAAGTCCGTCCCCTCCTCTAAAAAAGGTGGGTTGAGCCGTAAAATTTGCAGTCCGTTTGGAGATGGGCCTAAACTGGTTGGCTTAAATGGGGGCAGGTCTAGGCGGGCTAAATCCAAATGGGGGCGGGTTGGCCCGTTTGGGCCCGCCATATTTTTATTTTATTTTATTTATTTTTGTAAATGGTCAAAGTGTTAATATTCCAAATATTTGTTGTTCCTTTGTTAAATATTTTTTAAATAATGAATTAAATCATAACATGAATATTCTAAAATCTAAACAGTTTGTACTATAGATTAGTATAAAAATATGTAAATAATTTAAAATCCTATTTTGCTTGATTTTGAATTATTTTTAATTTTTGAAAATTTATTAATATATAAATGTATAGTATATATAGATGCAATGCAAATTATAAACCTTTAAGATATCTAATCATTTGAAGATTGACAATGATATAATCATATAATTGACCAACATGAAGATTGAGATATTTATATTACGATGTTATCATGGATGAGTTTTGAATAGACTTTATAATTATGTTTTGAGCTTTGTGATTGACCTTTAGAACTAGTGAATTTTTTGTGATTTAATTTGTGTTATTTGAGGATAATTAGACTTACGTTATTTTATTTGAGATTCTTAAGAATATATAATTACTTTATGTTGTTTGATTAATGATCTTTGTTTATGTTTAATTGTTTATGGAGCTATTTTGTCAAATCTATATCTATATTTTAATTATCTAATTAACATTATAGATTTTGTAAGAGCGTCCATCATTAAGATATTTTATTTTCAAATAATGATAATAATAATTATAATTTTGCAAGAGCGTCTATCATTTTGATATTTTTTTAAATAATGATAATTATAATAACATCGTTAAAAATAATAATAATAAAAAAAAGAGGCAGGTTGGCCCGCCATAACTCGGCACCCGCCTTTAAATGGGTTGAGTCTAGCAATTATAGTCCGTACCCGCCTAAGCCCGCCAAAAGGCGGGTTGAGGTGGGTTTTGGCCCGCCCCACTGGCCTGTTTCTACGGTTCTAAATGTAGGCACGATCAACAACTGTAAAGATAAATCATACAATTTTTTTTTTAATTATATATTCCAAATTCGCGATTGTGATCAATAACTTCATGATTAATCTACACAAAAATTCTTTAAAATCTCAAATTCGAAACCTATGATTGTGAGGGGAGGCTGTGGAGTAGACATGCACCCCGGTTTGGAACCGCCGGTTCCGGTTCCAACGGAGGAGGAACCGGAACCGAACCGGGGTATAGGGTGTTCGGTTCGTGAACCGGCGGTTCCGGTTCCGGTTCGGAACCGCCGGTTTTTCGGTTTTTTTTTTTTTTTTTTTTTTTTTTTTTGCATTTTTTTGTTTCTTTATGTTATATTTTTTTCGGTTTTTTTTTTGCATTTATCAGTTATTATGTGTAATTTATTTATTAAATAAATGAAACATGTGTAATTGAAAATGAAAATATTGAATTTGAATTAATGTAATAATAATATCATTAAAATTGAAAACATGATGTATCATGTATGCACTATGCAATATTTCAAAGTTGATATTAAATTCATAATAATCAAACAATATTAATTAATGTGATCACATAAAAAATTTAATTATTAAAGTCTAAACCATTACAATTTACAAATGTAGAAGTGTAGAGAACACTACAAGTTTACTTCCATGTCAACTACTCTATTGTTACACTTCAAAAATTTTAAAAATACAAACTTTATAAGATAAAATACAACAACATAATAGAGGAAAAAAAAAGTAAAAAAAAAGGACTTGAGCTTAAATTTAGGGTTAAACTTGAAAATTCAAGTTCAACTTAAATTTAAGTTGCCTACGTATCCTCGAAAGGAATCAAAGCTCACGTAGTTCTCTTAACTTACCTCAACTTACCTCTTTGGCTCTGTGGAGGTGAATGGTGATGGCTTTTTTTGTTTACTCTACCAATCTAACTCGCTTCCATATTCCGTAATTTCATCATCCGATCGGTCTTCTTCAATTTGATTTTGAATCCGTCTTTCCGCCTTTGACCAATCATCAAGCAAACACAAATTTTTTAAATTTGTCACACTTAAATTGGATCGTGTCGGATCCAAAGTGAGATTACCAAGACTAAATGCTTGTTCGACGGCAACCGTAGAGGCGGGAGATGCAAAAACCTCTTTTACAATCAATGATAAAATAGGGAATGACTTTGTTCTCCTTGACCACCACTTCAAAATATCAAAACTAGTTCCGCTTGTTTCAAACTCAAAAGTGTTAGTAAAATATGAATCAAGTTCTTGAAAAGGATTAGATATCACCCGTGCACGTTTTTGAGATCTAGCATCATAAAAACTATAAAATTTTTGAAGAGCATCATATTTCCTAGAATTATCAACACTATCACTACTATCATCACCACTAGATTGATCATAATTTGTACCATTTTGTTCTTTATACTCCTTAAAATGTTCCTTTAGTAGATTATAAGTACTTGCAACTATGTCTTTAGGATTAGGAGCTTGTTGTCTAGTAGGAGAATCACAATTAGCATACAATGAATCATAGTAAAGCGTTAACAATTCTTCTAAACCATCTGTTCTAATACGTGGGTCCAACAATTTAGCAACTAAACACAAGTCCGGGATTTGAAAAAAATATTTTAACCACTTAGATTTCATGGAAAGAATAGCATTTGACAACAACGGGTGTGCTTCATTAGCACTAAAAACCATAGCAATTTTAACACAATTATCAACAACTAAATTTGAAGTAGGATAATAAACACCGGATAGTTCTTCCGTAGCATCATTAAAAATTTGCAAAATATCACATAGAGTATAACATGTGTCCCATTGATTAGCAAACAAGATTTGACCACCCGCATCTTGTGAGTAAAAAACACAAATATGATCTTTATAATCAAAAGAGTCATGCAACATTTTATACGTTGAATTCCAACGAGTTGAAACATCTAAAGGAAATTTTTTTGGGCGAATGTTCACAGAATGACAATATCTTTTCCACCTTTTAGTAACGGAAGGGTTTCTCATTATATACCATATAGCACTTTTAATAGGTTGAATGTGTGTTTTCAAAGCATTTATATCATCTTGAACACATAAATTCAATATATGACAAATACATCTAACATGAAAAAATCTACCACTAATTGAGGGTTTGCAAATATCAATAAGACTTTCTAAACTAGCCGTATTAGCAGTAGCATTATCAAATGAGATTGTAAAAATCTTTGTAACTAAACCATATTCTTGCAAAATAGTACTAATTTTGTGAGCAATATTAACGGCGGTATGAGGAACATCAAATGATCTATAAGCAATTAATCTTTTTTGCAAATTCCATGAACTATCAATCCAATGACAAGTAATACCCATATAATCCGCTTTTTGCCAAAAATTGCTCCAAATATCCGAACATATAGACACTTTATGAGGTAATTGTTGCAAAATTTGTTTTAAAATCAAACCATACTCTTTAACAACTTTAGCAACACCAAGTTTACATTTATTACGATGCAAAGGTGGGGCTTGAGGATTTAAAGTGAGATTTACCCAATCTTGAAAAAAAGCATTTTCGGCAAAGTTAAATGACAAATGTTTGGTGCACATAAGTTTAAGGTATAATCTCAAATAATTAGGTTCATCAAATTTAAAAAGAGTGTTACCCGACGCCGATGAACCTTCTCCTCCGGAAGAGGCCGTGAACCCTCGTCCTATTTGTGTTTGACCGGTTGAGATGCCAATCTTGTCCGGATGCTTCGAGTTGATGTGCTTGATGAACGTTCCATATCCTCCGCCATGCTTGAATTTATACTTAGTGCCACAATAGTTGCAAATAACTTTGAATTCATTCGAATTCTCAATCGCCTCCTTCTTGAAATGAATGGAAAATATATCGGAACGTAACACTTGTTGGGAACTTCGAGTCGATCCTCCGCCTCCGCTAGAGCCTCCGGCTCCGTCTCCGGTACCCGTACCCGTACCACCCGAGGTTGGTTGACTTCCACTCGCCCTTTGTTGTGATTGACCTTGAGTATTATCGTTGTCATCGTCGGAGGGGAAATCATCTCCAAGTATCTCCCTAACATTCAAGTTGAACAAATGAGGGGAGATTTCTTCATCCGAAGGAATATTTTCAAGTTCAATATCTTCTAGAGTTGGTGGAAGTTGGCGTGGTTCACGTGGAGGTGGTGGAGGACAATTTAAGGTGTTGGGTATGGATTTTCCTCTAGATGAAGAAGGTGAGGCACCGGATGAAGAAGAACCTCTTCTAGACATTTTTTTTTAAATTGAAAATAAGATGAATATATAAGATTTATGAACTAAAACTAAGAGACTAGAAGTAGAACTATAGAAGTATACTAATTAGTAGTATATGTATGGGAAAGAATAGAAAATTATAATGAGAGAATTGAAATGAAAGTGATAATAAGATAATTGAAATAAAATACTACAATTTGAGATGAGATGAGATGAGCTTGAGTAGTTGAGTAGAAATGTAGAATCAATCAAGAATGTGGAATAGATTCAAATTGAGTATAGAAGAATAAGTAGTGTAGAGAAGAGAGTGTAGTAGTAGTAGAAGAAGTAGTAGATTGAATGTGAATGTTGTGTGCAAAAATTGATCACACTTGGAGGGTATTTATAGAGGATTGGAAGTGATCTCATCCATCCATTTCAAATTTTAAACACAAAAAAATCTCAACCCTTGAATTTAAAAAAAAAAAAAAAAAAATCGGCCGGAACCGCCGGTTCCGCCTTCCATCTCCGCCGTTGATCTTCAACGGTCACACGATCTCGGCCGCACGTTTGAATTTTCAAAATTCAAAAAAGCCCGCTCTCCCGCCCAAACCGCCGGTTCGAACCGGAACCGCCGGTTCACCTCCCCAACGGTCACTTTTTTGGGCCGTCGGATCTCCAACGGACAGTCGATCTTGGCCGTTCAAAAAAAAAAAAAAAAAAAAAGAGGAACCGCCGGTTTTAACCGTGAACCGGCGAACCGCCGGTTCGAACCGGCGGTTCCGGTTTGTGCTAGGCTGGAACCGAAACCGAACCGTGTTCTACCGGTTTCGGTTTCTTTTTTTATGGTTCCGGAACTGGCGGTTTCGGTTCCGGTTAAAACCGGCGGTTCCCCGGTTCGAACCGCCGGTTCCGGTTTTTTTGTACATGTCTACTGTGGAGCTTCCACATATTCCACATATTATTGTTCTTGTAACTTAAAATAATTTTTATTTTTCTTTAAAGAAAATATGATGGACGTCCATCCAAATTAATCATTAATTGACTTTTATTGAGTCAAACAAAAAAAGCTATAAAAACCCTTCAAAACCATCTCTCTTTTCATTCAGACGTCTCTCTCCACCGCTTGCAAAGAACACACACAACTCACACACAAAAAAGAGAGAGAAGAAAGAAAATGAACATATTAACAGTGGTACTACTCTTTGCTAGCCTCAACATTGCATTATCCTTTAAAGATGGTAAGCTTCTCTCTAATTTCAACTTCTCACATCATTTCCCTCTCTCTCTTCCTACAATAATCTCTCTCTTCAAATTTCAAACTGGTTGTTCAAAATTCAGGACTGGTGCCCAATGGCAACTTCGAGAATGGGCCGGACCCGACCCAAATGAAGGGAACGAGGGTAATGGGCCTCCACGCCATACCCTCATGGGAAATATCGGGCTTCCTGGAGTACATAAAATCGGGCCAAAAACAAGGCGACATGATGCTGGTGGTGCCGGAGGGCGCCTCCGCCGTGCGCCTCGGCGACGATGCCTCCATTAAAACCAAACTGAAGCTCACAAATGGGCTCTCCTACTCTGTTTCGTTTAGTGCTGCCAGAACATGTGCCCAAGATGAGAAATTGAACATCTCAGTTGTTCCAAATAGTGAGCCCAAAGATTGGGGCCTTTTCCCAATTCAGACTGTTTACAGCAGTGATGGATGGGATTCCTACAGTTGGGCTTTCTTGGCCCAATCGGATGAAATTGACATCACGTTTCATAACCCCGGTGTCGAGAAGGACCGGGCCTGCGGCCCACTCATCGATTCTGTTGGGCTCAAGGCTTTGAGTAACCCTACTAGGCCCAAAGGTAAGGAATATTCTCTTTTAAAGAATTATTATCATGAAAAATTTTGGATTCTTTCTTAAAATTTATTTAGAATTCCTATGAAACAACGACTCATATCATGAAAATAGGATACCACGTAAAGGAATATAAAACTTATGAATAATTACTCTAACTCCCAAAAAAAAAAAAAAAGTTTTCGCATTTTTTTAAAGTTGTTATTTTTGGGTTATTTTGATTTTTTAAAAAAAAATTAAATTAATGATAAGTTATATTAGTTTTGTTAAATGGAGATCGTGTTTTTTAAATAAAAGTGTATGAAGGAAGTTAATTGTTTTGATTCATTTACCGTTGTGAATTTTTTTATGAAACAGACGATAAAGGGAACGAATTAAAAACTTTTATGGGATGGAGAGAATTAGCAAACTTATTTTTTATGACATAGTGATGAAGCTTAATTTCATGTTTAAAACCATTGTCTACAATTTTCGCATCTTAACATCACATACAATGCAATGCAGGCAACATGTTGAAAAATGGCAACTTTGAAGAGGGTCCATATATCTTTCCCAACGCATCATGGGGTGTCCTAATCCCCCCCAACATCGAGGATGATCACTCTCCACTTCCTGGCTGGATGGTCGAGTCTCTCAAGGCCGTAAAGTACGTAGATTCCGACCACTTTGGAGTACCCGAAGGCAAGCGTGCAGTCGAGCTGGTCGGAGGAAGGGAAAGCGTAGTAGCACAAGTGGTGAAAACCGTGTTGGGAAAAACATATGATCTTGTTTTTCTTGTTGGCGATGCCAAGAACTACTGTGGAGGATCCATGATGGTCGAGGCCACTGCAGGAACAAGTGTTGTGAGGGTTTCGTATGAGTCGAAAGGCATTGGCGGGTTCACACGAGGCAAGCTCAGGTTTAAAGCTGTGTCGGATCATACGAGGATTAGATTTTCGAGCTCGTTTTATCATATGAAGAGTGATAACTCGGGGGCTTTGTGTGGTCCGGTGGTTGATGATGTGAGGTTGGTTAGTGTTCGTTATCCAAGAAAAATATAGAACCCTAAAGATTATACATATGTATATTTTTTATGTTTACAAAAATATGCATATTATTACATTGTTGTACTTTACATGCATAGTGATGACGTTGTAATATGAACACATACATAAATAAAACAGTAAAGTCGAATATAATCCGAAATTTCGATACATTATAAATCTATCAAGTCGAGTTACTTTGGGATTTTTCTATTACTTTCTTTTCCCATTTTTTTTTCAAGTCCTTTATTATCTTTGTTACTCATGCTGACCAATTCATGAACAGTATAATTCAACGTAGATACAGACGTATTTATGTGAGAAAATTAGTAGGACATGTTAAAATAAAATAATTATTATATTTTATAAAGTATGATTATTGGTTTAAAGCGTATTTTACAAGAGTACAATAAATCTTGAATTAAAGTATAATTTCAATGTGTTATAATAATTTTTTTAAGTATCAGTTCCATTTTTTAGCCCAGTTTTCATCACTTGCGATAGCAACTTCTTCTAATGTTTTCAATTAAATCCATCAATCATAAGTTGGTATCAACTATGTTCAAATTTAGTATTATTAATACCTATAAATCAATACTACATGTACTCTATAAAGTTGTAAGGAAACAGCACATTCCAAATCTAAATCTTGGACGATGGTACACACATGAACAGTGAACGTGCACAATGGCATCTTATTCAACTCCTCGACCTAAGGCTATGCATGTGCGTCGAGCACACCCGTTAAGTAACATATAGCATGCCAATGCTCGTTTATCGGTTTAATAGACTTGTATCGACCTGATCATAAGCTTAGAAACACTATAGATTCAGTTGACTACATCAAGGACCAACTTACGTGACTTGAGGACAGACCATCTTAAGCGTCTGTAATACCCTGCTTGGAGAAGTGCAAGGGACAGCACGAAAATCCACTTGAAACCCATCTGCCAGTAGTTTTGCAACGGGAAGAATGTTAATAATAAGTATCAAAAGCCATAAATACAAATCAAAAGTGAAGACTGCTGATAAGAAATGATCCTTGGGTGGGGGGTACCAGCTTTCGTTCTTCCATTTCCGGTTCAGCAGCCCATGACAGAAAGCTTACGACGTCTTTTCCCATCTGCACAACGAGGAAATAACTTCATATATAACTTTAGAAAGAAATGTCACCGAATGCTAAGCTCAAGAGATTATATTGGACAGAATGTATTAGAATTGGGATTGGAAATTGTGTTAGGATAGGAAAACTGAAATGATGAATTGGGAGGCAAATTCGCATAGTTTTGTCGTGGTTAGTGGAGAGTAATTTCAATATAGAGTGCAAGTTACCTGTGCTTCAGTGGCAGGGGTACCATCTTCATACTCGACAGCACTGTCATTAAGCATTTTAGGCATGGTGATAGCTCCACCAGGGAAGTAAGGATTATAGTGTATCCCTTCTCGAATCTATAATACGTTCAAATGTCCAAGGAAACAATTACCTTTAATAGGATGCAGGAACTAATAATGTATTTAGTTCTGGACTTATAAATGACATCAAATAAACGGGAGGTCGAAGGATTGCAAGACATGGAAATCCTGTGCTGAGCCAACATTGAATGGTGACATAATCAAAGGCAATAAAAATAATAATAAGAAAAGGTTTAGCAAATCTTAACAGTCCAACAACAAAGGCTAAAAAGCAGAAAGTAATTACTGTGACACCGGCAGGAGGATCATGATACCCGGTTAGAAGAGCAAAAACATAGTTCTGACCATTATGGCGGGCCTGAGAGGAAAAATAACAACCTATTAAGACATGCATTTATACTTCCCACCAAAAAGCATTAAAAATAAGGAGAGAATACCTTCGTGATAAGACTTAAATCAGGGGGATAAGCTCCTCCATTCGCAAATCTTGCAGCTTGCTCATTAGCATATGGCTGAGGAAAACGATCACTCAACTTCCCTGGGCGAGTAAACATCTCACCCTCATCATTTGGTCCATCAACCACTTCAATTTCTGCTGCCATAGCTTTAGTTTCCTCCTCAGTGTAAGCAACGCCCACAAGATCTCGGTAAGATATAAGTGACATAGAGTGGCAAGATGCACACACTTGCTGATAAACCTGATGACCACGACGAATCCTGTTTACACACGTTTAAGAGACGGTAAGAGAAAGATATACATATTAGAGACGTCAACAGTAATAAATTTATCATTCCCGAGCCGATGGTCATAGACTCATGGCCATACCATGTAAATAAGGCAAACCATGTACATTCACTTTTTCTTATTTTGTAGTCAAACTTAGTAAATGTAAAGCTTGCATCACACCTTTCCATCATATATAATTGGAAAGTCTAGAAAAAGAATTTAATAGAAGTTGTTATAAAAAAACAGAAGGACTAACCCAAATCATTTCTATAACCAAGCGATGATGCATTCACTTACGAAGCATGGTCGTACGAACTGAGGATGCCTTTGTGAGGCCATGGATAATTAGGACACTCCAATCCATGCTCAGCCTCATCAGAAGCATAAGATACTGTTGCACAGCTCAAAATCCCTGAAACTCCTGCACCCAAAAGTGCAAATGATGGGAAGAACTTTGAGCCAGCATACCCATATCCATCTTGGACATGCTTAGAAACAAGTGATGGAACAGCCTGAAACACATACAGAAGAAAGTCAACAACAAAGGTGTGAAACCTCCAAATAAATGTTATAGACTCACACATAAGAATGGCAAATATGTTGAATAAATGTAAGATTCAAATGGAGCAACAACTTTGCATTAGCAAGAAGAAGAGTTTTTTAAATCAAGAATGCAATTCACACTCAAAAGTGCATGTTTGTAAAAGAACTTTCAGAAAAATAGACAACTACCATACACGTTTTTGTAAGCACCATTCTTCACAACATTTTTCATGTTTGCAGCCGTGGGTTTCTCCAATAATATCAGCAAACACCATATGCCATTTCGAATAAATTATTTACAGATAAAAGCAAAGCAGCATATTCGGAAGTCTATCTTTCTCAAATAAAACTGATCGGTGTACTACTTCACTAATCAGTAGTCTTTCTATAAAATCAAAACTACTAAATATTTAAGGTATATACGTTGTTAAAGATACAAAATATACTCCTGACATGTGCTTTCAGCTATATATTCATCTTCAAATGCCGTTTACTTAATTGTAAATAAACAAAATAATCGATGAACACCAGATCATCATCACAGACACACACAAACTCATGCCATCTTGAATCATTACTAAAGTAAATTAAAGCTCTTGAACAAAAAAATAGTCACTCCTAGTATTTCTGAACCTCAATAAACTTGAAATATCAATAAAGATAATGAAACTAAACTACAACAAAACTTCTAAGTCCAATCTAGTGGCAAATGCTGAATTCCACTCAACTCAAATGAATGAAAAGCACCTTGAAATCAGGGGCTAAAAGAGAATTCTCATCCACAAATCTCTGGCGAGTTAATTGCCAGATAAATCTGTACACTTTTCCAATTCCTGGAATACAAAACAATTAATACAGAATAAAATAAAAACCATTTCTAGAAATAAAAACCACAATTTTTATAGCTTAATCCTATACTATTATTACGAACGGGTCATTAAAACATCGAAAATTTTCAATCTGATAGAAAAATAAAAAGTAAAAATTAAATACAGATAAAGGGAAACAGAAAAGAGAGCTTACTCATTTTAATCGTCTTTCAGATCACAAAGAAACGGTCTGCTTCGAGGAGTTGCTGAATTGTTGTGTGTGTGTGGTGGGGTGGGGGGCCGGGGGTGGGGTGGGGTGGGGATGGAGGGGGGCGGTGGGTCGTGTGGCTTTCCGGACCGAACAAATGAGCGGTTCAGGATCGACTAACTAACATAACCCGATCCGTACTTCGGAAGTGTTTACCCGAGTAAATTAAAGAGTAAGTCTATTGTACACACGGATTTAGATCCGTGCCCCTTAAAAATTTAAACTCCTTAGCAATACATATATTTAAATAAAATAAGGAGAAAAAAGATTGTGTTCACATGGGAATACAGTCCGTATCCCATGTCTCCGGGTGCAGGAACTTTTATCTAATTGAATGGGTCAATTCGATTGCTAATCGCCCCGGTATAAAATTCATATATTAACAAATATACTAATCAAATTAAGGCAATAACTTGCGTTCGGACAAAATTTTCATACATTTGTGTATTGAATGACATGTCCTTTAATATAAGATTTATATTTTAAAATTTCCTAAGAAAAAAATTAATTTTTTTAATTGAATATTAGTATTCTTTATATTTTAATTGACGCTTTAACACCTTGTATACTGGGGACAAGAGACTAATTCTTAAATTTTAAATTCCTGGCAGAGCAGTAATTTATTTTTGGAGATTTGAAGCCATAAAAATTGTTTAGCAAGGCTAAAATGGTTTTACACTGTAAAAACTTAAAATGGAAGACTGCTCCAATATTTTAAAACAAACAAATATAAATTCTGATAATGATTGGGCCGTTCACAGTCTAAACAAATTAGGCCATAGCGGCCCATCATTTGGAATTTGGGCCATTGGCCCATTATGAGGTTTGTATCTTAAATGGAAAAAATAAATTGAGAGTTGTAGTATGTCCCCTTGTTTTGCTGGAAAAATCAGTTGAACTAGTTTTAATATCATGTCCATAAGCAAGATTGTTTCACTGAATAAATATCCAAGGTTGAGAGGTGATAACATTTTACAGTTATATACTAAATTTATATAATTATTAAATGAAGTAATGAACAATTCTAACTAAAACAGTTTACACTATGAAGCGGTTTCAAGGAAGTATTGCTATTTGACATTACGTTTCAAACTTAAAATTTAATAATACAAATTATTCGTAATAACATTTCAACTTATCTGTAACACATTATAAGGAAAATTATGAAAAACATGTTTAACATATAGCAAAAAATTTAAGGTAAATTATTATGTGCATCTTTATGCATTGCATTTTGCATACAACCTCGAACTTATACACTTATAAATAAAAAATATAATAATAACGAATAAAAATTTATATACATTGTGTTAACAAATTTTCTATTAGTTTAAAAAAATACAATTATTAAAAATATATATTGGAAAAAAAATATTAAAAAGAGTATATAGGTGCATGGGTGCACGTGCATCCGGATGCACAGAATATTAACTCAAAATTTAATATTATTTTATTAAATTATCTTAAATAATTTTTATAATTTAATTAGGTCTTAAATCAATAATTTTACATTGGAGACCTAAATTGATATGAACAATTCTTCTTGCCCTTAATTAACAGTTAAGCTATTTTTCAGGAAATATATCTAAAATTTTAAAAAAAATAATAAAAAGAAAAAAAAAATCAAAACTTACGTATGTTCAACGAATATAAATTCAATAATATTTCTTAAAGTCACAGAATACAACTGGGCCAATTCATACATATTCAAGAATATATATTCATTTTTTTGCGTGATTTGTAAACTAATGATCCAATGAGAAAATTACGCAACCCTTAAATAATAATTGCATGTTAGTTGTACAAGAAAAAATGGGGGAACAAAAAAATTGAACAAATAAAAATTTTAAATCTAAAAGTTGTTATACTATTTAATTTAATATAATGATACATGTCATGTGTGGATATCAGCGAAAACCAAATTAAGGATCCTACTTTTGATTTTGATTTGATTTTATTATTATTTCTTTTGGGAATAAACTATATATGTTGAATAATTGTATTAATTTTTTTTGAAATTGTTCATAATGATGATCTTAAAAAAAAATGTGAGTCACATGACTATGTATGTAACTACAACTGTGTATATATATATATATATATATATAATATGTCTCTTGTGATGATTTAGTGTACAAAGTAATTTGTATTAGAGAATTAATACGATCATGAAATTAATAATGTGAATTTACAATGATGAAGTATTTTCAAATCACGCAATTCATGCCGGATATTAAATGCATCAATCAAGGAATATTTCCAACAAGTCATCAAAGATTTTATTGTTGAAACATTTGTAGAAGTGGAAAATTTAGTACGTATGAGTCAATTAAAATGTAATAGAGAATTTCATAGTAGTATATAATAGAGAATATAGAAAATGCTAGATATTTCATGATTCACATATAAAATCTTTCAATAATAATAATTATTATTATTAAAAAAAAAGTGGAGGCGATTGTAATAACAAATTTTTGTATTTATAATAAAATAAACACAAAAGAATTACAATGATAATCCAGATGGATTGAACTTGATGATTAAGGAAACAATCTCTATCTATCCTCTGATTCTTCTCTCGAACCAATTTGGCTTTGACTTTGACTTTGACTGCGTTGACTGTGTATGTTGAGTCGGATCTTCAGTTGAAGCTTGTCCGAACTCGGATTTGGATCTTATAACGTTAATCCAGAGGCGTCGAGCCTTTATTTGGATTAAACGTACTTGATCCGAAGAACACTCGATCTGGGGGGCTTAGCACCTTAATCCCGGGTCGTATGTTGTTCTTGGCGCGAAGAACACCGAAGAACTCAGTATATGAAGAACGCTTGATTTGGGGGGCTCCGCACCTTAATCCCCAATCGTTTGTCGTTCTTGACTTGAAGATGCTTGAAGATCTCAAGGGAGCGCTGCTCGTGTTCTTGATCTCTTCAGAGCGTTTATGTCTTCAAGTATTTTAGTGTGTGTGGAGTGAATGAAGGAGGGCTCCTTATATAGGTGAAGGATGAGGATACTCCATAAATATCTCACAATCTGATTGGTCCATGACAGATTTGGCCTGGTTATGCGGGCTTGGGCCGTTCCAAATATATCACAGCTTGATTGGTCATTGCTTAATTTGACCTAATTCTGGAACCTTCCATGCTTTACTTAACTTAGGGGTCAAGCTTTACTTAATTTAAACCCTACTTAATTTGTTGGGTATTAAATTAATTATCAATTATTTATTAATCTATTTTAGAAATTAATTTATTAAATCCCCAAATAAAATATAATAAATTAAAATTGATATTTAATCAATAAAATCCACGTGTCGCCATTTGATTGGACCGTGAATTTTAATTGCTTACAAATGCCCCCTTGCGATTTGTTCACGGACAGAATGTCTTGTTGTGAAGGAATCGCAAAAATTTGTTTCTTGTTCACCAAGATTTCATGAACCTTACCCAAAATTATCAAAGTTATTTGTAGTAAAGAATCTCCTACAATTTTGTAGAGCTTGCGCACCTCACAATAATCTCCATAATTATCCATGAGTCCACTAGTAGCTTCTATAATTATCCACAAATAATTTCCATAATTATCCATGAGTCCATAATTATCCATGAATCCACTACTATATAATGGTACTTCATGAACTCAATTTTTTTCATCAAAGCTACCCAACAAACAAGATATTCACTTCAATTCGTGGTTCTTCCTTCTCTTATTTGAATTTTTTTTTCTTTTTTCTTTCCAAAGTGTAGCATAAAGTGTTTCTAAAATTTTTTTCTTCTTCAGCATTGCTCCAAGAGGCTGTCAATTCACAAGTATAAGATCTCAATCTATTCTCCTTTAATTCGCTCTTCTTTTATTTGTCTTTCTTGCTTCTTGTTTATTTTCTCTATTTATAAACTGATTATTTGTCTTCACGTAATCACCAAGGTAAGCCCCATCACTTGTGTTCTCATATTTACTTCTATATCCCTTCAATTCTTTTCCTTGTTGTTCTTTCTTCTTTTTTTTTTACAACACAACGAAGCGAAGAAAAAATAGAAGATTTTAACACGCTAAAGCAATCAAACCAACGATGTCGAGGTAGAGAGCGATCGACGGTGGATCACCCATGGTGGTTGCTTGTCGGGCTCATACCGCGAGGTGAAAAGCAGTCAACGGCGGACCACCCATGGTGGTTGCTTGTTGGGCTCACACCTCCGACGTGTTGATGCAGCGAGAGCGGACTACCCATGGTAGTTGCTTATCGAGCTCATGCCTCTGGCAGCATTGCTATTGAGGGAGCATACTGATGAAGATAACAATCAGACCGGCGGCGGTCGTTGCATCGCGATTCCGGCAGCAGACGGTGCGGCTGAGCGGCGGCGGCGTTGCATCGTGATTCCGGCAGCAGACGGTGTGGCTGAGCGGCGGCGATCATCCACTGCGTGATCCCGTCGGCAGCTGCAGGGCGGCGTGCGGCGAGGCGATGGACGGCGTGCTCGGGGCGGCTGGGCGGTTCGCTGCGCACGGAGACTGCTTGGTGAGGCGCAGCGCTCGCGATCCCGTCGGCGTCTTGGCGAGGCGCGGCGCTCGCGATCCCATCGGCAGCTGCGGGTCGGCGTGCGGCGCGGCGATGGACGGCGTGCACAGGGCGGCTGGGCGATTCGCTGCGCACGGTGATGGAAGGAATCACACTGTAGATTGAATTTTGAGAAGAAATGCTATTCTACCACAAGCCCTCAATTTTGACTTTCAAGTCAATTTTGACTCTCACATGGCCCAAGCCCAATTTTGCTTTGATTTGGGCTTCGTACTTGGCCTTCTTTAATTCTATGCTGATTTGGGCTTCAATATTGATTCCACCTTTCCTTAATTGGCCCATTAGTTGATTTGTGTCCATAAACATGGCCTCCAACCGTGTGGCCAAGTTTAAATTTAACTAAACATGTGTTAATTAATTTTATTGACTTGGCTCCAATGTTTAAGGCTATAATGTTTTACAATTGTGACCTTAAATAATTAATTAATTGCCCTCATAAATTTATTTTGGGTCTTTTAATTAATCGTTCATTTGTTTTGCAGCCTATCCACTTCTTAGCATGGTTTTCTTCAAAACTGTAACGGGAAAATCCGGCGCAAGCTACTTAGTTATTCTTGAAGATGCACATCAACCTTTGCCACAAGGAACTCGTCTTTTACCCGGGCAATCTTTGCTAGGGAACTGTGCTTATGTCCCTCCAAGAAGCAAAAATGAATTTTTCTTGGCATGTTGGTCTCATGAATCTTCTTCAAGTAAAAATAACATAAGTTGGACCTTGAAGGGAGCTGACATTGAGCCAGAAATCAATTCAGCACCTTTACCCTCTTTGGGACGCCGCATTGCAAAAGGAAAAGCATCCTGGGGAGAACCCATCAAGTTTCTTGGAGACTTTCACTACATCAAGGGTTACTGGGAGTGGACTGAAGATATTTTAAGCCGATGCGGATCCATTCTTCGAAACACAAAGCTTTATGATGCTGTATTTGCATCCCTCTTTACCTATGATTGCAGCTGTGAAATCATGAAGGCCTTCTGTGAAAATTGGTGTTCTTCCACCAATACTTTACTTACCAAATTCGGAGAGATGTCACTTTCTTTATGGGACTTATACAACTTGATGGGACTACCCATAGCGGGTTATGTGTATGATGAAATTGTGCCCTGTACAGAAGAATTGCTTTCCACGAAGGATGGTTTACGTATCCCGCGCAGTTGTAGATCTTTACTTGGCGCCTATCACGTACTTTGCAAGGGTGCTAACAGAAGAAATGTAACCATTGACCAGTGGGTAGATTTCTGGTCTAAGAAGGCTATAACATACCTTGAACCTCCTACACGCATTGAAAGAAAGACGGCTTCTCGGCCAAAAAAAACTTATAACCCGACTGGCGTTATTTCAAGTCACCAACCATGGACGTCTGCTGAGATAGATCAATTTAAAAAGTTGGCATTTCTCAAATTGATCAAGAAGAGACCTATCTAGCCGCTTACTTAGCTTGCTGGCTTTGTGCGTTTGCACTCCCGGGTGGCGAAGTAGGCTTGATACGACCGAGTACCTTTAAAGTGGCAAGCTTAATGGCTGCAGGAAAAAAAGTGAGTCTTGCTATTCCAGTTTTGGCAAACATTTACCATGGCTTGAATGTAATTTCAAACTCATCGAGTTTATCTGAAATTAAATCAACCTTTCCGGTTCATTTCGTCCATGCTTGGCTAGCTCACTACTTCAAAACTCATTTTCCGATTGGAAGTAAAATAGCATATCCTCGAATGGTGACATACTCTGGAGAGCAGGGAGCAAGATACTTCGATGCTGAAGATGCTCGCAAACGAATCCACACAGCTGATAATGCCTTATGGACTTGCAATATTTTTTCAAAAGACAAAGCAATCCACTACACGGATGATGGAAATAAGAAATGGGATAATTGGGCCCATCTGGTGGCTATCCGTACTAGCTATCTCACTTTGCGGCAGGGTAATCATTTTGTGGTGGAGCCTTACTCCCCTCACAGGTTTGCTCGTCAATTTGGCTTCTTACAAGATGTCCCTAAGATGCTTAGAACCAACCTTCGGAAAGCATCTTTAGAAGAAGGATTCAACCATTGGAAACATTGTACTTCGTATAACTCTACCTCCAAAGCTTACTTTCCATGTGCAACCCCAGCTCCTAAAAACTACTCCACTACTGAGTATAAGGAGTGGTGGAAGCAAGTCCACGGAACTTACTTATCTGATCATATCAAGGCTTTGACTACCCCAGTTTCAAAACCTCCGGAGGAAGAAGTGGACATCATTAATGACCTTGATGATGATAATCAAGAAGTTCAGGATATTTCTCCGGTGTATGATGAAGTTTTACAACCTACAGTGCATAAAAGGAAGAAAAGTTCCCCTCATTCTACAGAAAGTCGTAGCGCCTCTACTGAACACCATTGGAAGAGAAAGAAATCTGTTGTTCACACTGAAAAACAAGATAAAGAGGTTTATTCCATTCTCTCTCCTTTTTTTTTTTCATTTTATTTATTTCATTTTCTTACAAAGCCTTCTTTTATTATTGAAGGTTGCGCTGAAAATTTCTGGCTCTAAGGCTGCTGAAGAAAACGAATTAATTACTGCTGTTACTTCAAAAAAATTGGCAGCTGAGGTTTCCCTCTTTTCCTCATCTTATTTTTCATTGTATATCCTCATTTTTGTACAAGCACATTTCTTCTTTTATCAGATCTTGGGCATCTCTACAAATTCTGGTAGCGGTGACAATTCTGATGAGAGTGATGATTCTACTGAAAGTGATGCATCGACCACAGGGGCGAATTCTTCAAAGGCACGTCCCATGATCTCAGAATTTATATCTAAGAAGATTACTCGTGATCTCAAAGGGAAATTTGCTCGGAGTGCATGGAGTAAAATAAGAAGAAAACTCAAACGGACTCCTCTTGAGTTTTTATCAACTCTGAGACAAGAAATATTTTCCTTGATAAATGAGGTGAAGGCTCTTAGAATCGACTGTTCCTCTTTAGAGATAGCCTTGGCACCTCTATTTGATAAGGCCGACACTTATACTACGGCAAAATTGAAGTCTGATGAAACGGCGTCCACGGGAAATCATGCAAAATGCTTGACTAACGTCAAGGGTCGCCTTCAGAATTGCCGAGACACTCACATGACAGAGACAAAAAAACTAAAGACTACTTGGGAAGAGTTAGAATCGATAAGTAAAGAGATGACTAATCTGCAGAAGGGAGAGAAAACTTTATCTGAAGCAGCTGATCGTCTCCAACAAACTCTTTGTCGTGCTAAGAAGGAAGTTGAGCTCATAGAAGAGGAGATCCTTATGCTTGATAATGCAACCGTCTTGAAAGAATCATCATCTGAAGATGAGAAAGCAGCTCTGAAGTCTGTCTTAGAAAGCATACTCTCTGACAACTTTCTTGTTTAGCATAGGACTGATTTTCTTTTAGTTTGCTCCCTTAGTTATTTATTTGCTTTCCCCTTTTTATGTTTTTGAACATCTAATGATATTATCAATAAAGTCCATTCTCTTCATTACTTCTCCCTTATGTTACATCATTAACTTGTTTTCTTGTCTTTCATATTTATTTGCTGCCTTCACAATCCAATTTACCCCACAAACTTGATGTGAATAGACCAAAGGCATGACTGAACTTAGCAAAGTGCTAAGCTGCCTACGTACCTCTTCGCAGAGGATCAAGTCATTACGTAGTTCAAAGGGACATGATTTGATTTGGATGGGGGGGTGCCGTGCACAGTTTATACTCATGCGGGCCAGGAGTGACTATTCTTTAACCACTTTAGACAAAGTAGGATATTTAATGCTTTAACCACTTAAAATATCTGAGTGGGATGAATTAATAGTTTAACCATGCACAGTTTATACTCATGCGGACCAGGAGTTTATCGTACACAGTTTATACTCATGCGGACCAGGAGTAACATGCAGTTTAGACTCGTGCGTCAAGGAGCGTTATATATGTACTTGTTTTACGCATAGTAGCGTTTCAAGAACTTCCCATTTATAGGGCCAATGTTCACGCCATCCTCCGAGATCAACTTGTATGCGCCATTTGTATAGGCTTCCTTCACAACATGAGGGCCATCCCACTTGGGTAGAAACTTATTTCCAACGCGATGGGTGACTACTATAGGTCTTCTCACAGCAAGCACCAAACCACCAACTTGAAAAGAACGTACCTTCACTTTCTTGTTGTATGTTCTAGAAAGGCGAGATTGGTAACACTCAAGTCTTTGTTGTGCTTCCAACCTCTTTTCATCTAACGCTTCTAATTCTTGAAGACGTAACTTTGCATTTTCTTCCTCGGTGAGGCCTTCTTGTATGGCCATCCTCAAAGAAGGGATTTGCTTTTCGAGAGGCACAACAGCTTCAACACCATACACCAAGGAATACGGAGTGGCTTGAGTAGGTGTTCTATAGGTAGTGCGGTACGCCCATAAAGCTTCATTTATTCTTTCATGCCAATCTCTTTTCAACTTGGACACCACCTTCTTTAACAAACTACACAATGTCTTATTGAAAGCTTCGGCAAGACCATTAGCAGCTGCGTTATACATTGAAGATTTCTTTTGTTTGAAATCAAACTTCTCACATAGCTTATCAATCCAACTGTTGCTGAACTGCTTTCCATTATCAGTGATGATGTAGCGCGGAACACCATATCTATAAATGATGTTGATCCGAATGAAATCAGCAACATTTTCTTTCTTTACTTCCCTTAGAGGCACAGCTTCGGCCCACTTTGAAAAGTAATCGGTTGCCGCAAGAATGTAGAGATGACCACCAGATGACTTTGTAAGTGGTCCTACCACATCTAAACCCCAAGCATCAAAAGGCCATGAAGCGACTGTCGGATGCAAAGGCTCCGGAGGTTGATGAATCAGATTTCCATGGTACTGACAAGCTTGACATCTTTGTGCGTAATCCATGCAATCCTTCACCATGGTTGGCCAATAGTAGCCCATTCTTTTAATTCTGAAATGTAGCTTCGGTCCGGATTGATGAGCACCGCAAATTCCGGAGTGAGCCTCCTCCATTGCATGAATAGTTTCTTCCTTACCCAAGCATCTCAAGAAAATTCCATCGAATGATCTTCTATAAAGTATACCCTTGAAGTAGATGAACCGAGGTGCCCGACGCCGAATATCAACCCTTTGTCGTGGATCGTTAGGCAACTTATCATATTTCAAATAATCCACAAGTGGTTGGCGCCAATCTTCTTCTTCAATTTCGAAAACCTCCACCACATGATTTTCAACTTCTTCATAATCATCATCTTCAAAGATTGGTGGTACAACCCAACTTCTACACACCGGTATTTGAATTTGCGTTTCTGGCATAGCTATAGTTGATGCCAACTTAGCGAGGGCGTCAGCTTGCTTATTCTCTCTTCTAGACAGATGCGTAATATCAACATCACCGAGATAACCCATAAGCTTTTGAGCATACTTGTAATAGGGGAACAACTCAGGCTTCTTCACTTCATACACTCCAAGGAGTTGATTTATTACTAATAGCGAATCACCATACACTCTAAGGTGTAGTTGCTTTATATCGACGGCCATCTCTAAACCAAGTATAAGTGCTTGATACTCAGCCACATTGTTGGAGCAATTTTCCATTAAGGAAAATGAGAAGGGTAAAACTTCACCACTGGATGTTACAAACACGACTCCCGCACCAGCTCCCTCTCTATGAGATGCTCCATCGAAATACATCTTCCAAGGAGAAACTATGTCCACAGTGAAAGCATCTTCATCGGGGAGTTCATCAGATAGTTCCCATTCAGCAGGCATTGGATGATCAGCTAGAAAATCTTCCAACACTTGTCCTTTTACGGCCTTTTGAGGGACGTACACGATCTCAAACTGTTGAAGTTGGAGATGCCATCTTGCAAGCCGATCAGAGAGTACTGGTTTTGACATGACAAATTTTAGTGGGTTGGCTTTCGAAACTAGCCGAACTGTATGAGCTTGAAAATAATGTTTCAACTTCTGAATTACGAAGATAAGGGATAAGCAGATCTTCTCAATGGGTGAATACTTCAACTCGTTTGGAGTCATGGCTCTACTTAGATAATATAGAGCTCTTTCTTTACCATCATCATTTTCTTGTGCTAGTAAAGCTCCCCCAGAACGCTCTTGAGCAGCTAGATAAAGGACTAATGGACGTCCCGGTTTTGGAGCACTCAACACTGGTGCCTTCATCAAGTATTCTTTAATGCTGTTGAAAGCATTATTGCAAGCTTCATCCCATTCAAATATGCTGTCTTTCTTCATGAGATGACTAAATGGTTGGCATCGGCCAGCTAAGTTTGATATGAATCTCCTTAAGTATGCCAACTTTCCTTGCAGACTTTTGAGTTCATGTATGTTCCGAGGCACATGCATTTTCATGATTGCGTCAATCTTTGCTTTCTCAATCTCAATCCCTCGACGGCGAACAACAAACCCAAGAAATTTCCCGGATGAAACTCCAAATGCACACTTAAGCGGATTCATCTTGAGTTGATGCTCTCTTAATCGTTCAAACACTCGCCTTAGATCAAGAAAATGATCTTTCTTTTCCTTTGATTTCACCACAATATCATCAACATAGCATTCAACAATCTTATGAAGCATGTCATCAAATATCTTTTGCATGGCTCGCTGATAAGTGGCACCAGCATTCTTTAAGCCAAATGGCATAACATTATAGCAATATATCCCTTTCGGAGTACGAAAGGCTGTCTTCTCTTAATCCTCAGGAGCCAAACCAATTTGATTGTAGCCAGATGACCCGTCCATAAATGAAAGGACCTCATGCCCCGTTGTTGCATCAATCATGAGTTCAGTAATTGGTAATGGAAAGTCATCTTTCGGACATGCCATATTCAAATCTCGGAAATCAACACATACTCTGAGTTGCCCATTTTTCTTTCTTACCGGCACGATATTGGAAATCCATGTAGGATATTTGACTTCTCGGATCTTGCCTGTTTCAAGAAGCTTATTAATCTCGTCCTCAATCAAAGGAATCAACTCTGGTCGAAATCGACGCTGCATTTGTTTAACCGGCCGAGTTCCCTTTTTAATGGACAAGTGGTGCACTGCGATTTTTGGATCTAAGCCTGGCATTTCCTTATGCGACCATGCAAAGACATCTCTGAATTCTCGCAAAAGGCTGACATACTTTGTTTCTTCCTCAACATTTAGCAGAGCACTTATGTAAGTAGGACGTGGGTCATTTTCATCACCTAAGTTAATTTCTTTCAACTCATCAACAGTGGCTTTTACTCATTCTTCAAATTGTGGAGGGGCATCTTCAGCATCTACTTCCTCTATTTGAGAATCTTCCACAGCAGTAATATGATTGGTGGAAGCTACACTTTCTCTATCATTATTACTATCATCTTTGGTAAAGACGATTCTTCGCACCTTAGCTTTCAATACTCTTTCACTTGAGATAGTCAAGATATTTTGCCGCTTGATACGAGATGGATTTTGACTCCGAAGTTTTCGGAGGTTAAGGGACTTGATATGATTTTGCCTCCTACACTTCCCTTTACAGGGTCCAAGCCTTTCGAAGACACTCCCAAGCCTTTCAAAAACAGATATTCTCTTGACTTCCCTACTACTTGCGTCAAACATATCCTCCGTGGATAAAGCTTCTCCCTCGGTGATATAATTTGTACTTGCTCTTCTAATTGCAATGCGGACTGGCTTTTGAGGGACATATCCCAAACCTGGCTTAGCTTTCTTGATAGTGTGATCACTATTTTTTAACATTTTCTGAGTAACATTGAGCCCATGTCCTGGTGGGTTGATAGTTTCTTGACACACCTTGCTCGCCATCGCTTTTTTCCTTGGTTCATAACCAGCCTTCATAAGGAGTTTATAAGCTTGTGGACTATACGACTTGGTTATTTCGGCTTCAAACACTTCATCATGTTCGGTCTTTGGTCCTTCAATAGGACGTGTGAATCCTTTGAGTGGTGGAGAAGAAAGTTTACTAGCATCAATTTTTGTTAAAGGCAACGTTAACTCTTCCGAGGTCTCAAGCCCTTTGCCTTTGTTCTCCTTGAGAGTGGCAGATGATGTACTACCTTCCTCATCATTTATTTGTTTATTGCCCCCATTATCTTGCACCGGGGCTTCTTCACGCTTTACTTCCTTTGTACTCTTGAAGAAATATTTAGCATCGGCAAAGTAAGCTTCAGCTTCAGTAAATGGCTTGTCATCACCGAATACTCTTTTCACGTTGTCACCTTCACTATATTTGAAGCACTGGTGCAATGTAGAAGGAATCACGCCATTCTCATGTAGCCATGGACGCCCCAAAAGCATGTTGTAGGAAGTTTTTGCATCAATAACATGGAAAAGGACTGTGGATTTCATCTCATCAATTAGCAAATCAAGAACTATTGTGCCGAGAGTCCTTTGTCCCTCATGGTTGAACCCTTGGATCATCAATCGGCTATGGATTAGTTCATCCATTGGTATTTCTATCTTCTTCAACATTCTCAAAGATAAAATGTTCACTGCCGAACCTCCATCAATAAGTATGCGATTCACTCGCATCCCTTTAGTATAACCAGTCACAAATAGAGGTCGATTATGAGATTGCATACCCAACAACATATCTTCATCCGTGAAGGTCACCTTCATGGAGTAAGCTTTACCCTTAGTTTCAAGTTGTTCGCTTTCATTGTCCTCATTCACGACATGACATGAGCCTCCATTATGACTTTCTTCTACAGAAGTGAAGTTTATGCCCGCCTCATCTTCTAACACGATTTTCCCTTCCTTAACCAGTTGCATGATCTTTTCCTTAAGAACGAAACAATCATGAATTGGATGACTCACCAACCTATGATACTTGCAGTATTTTGGGTCATTAGTTCGGCCGGCCTCTTCTGGACGTTTCATCTCAGGAAGGTCAATGAGCTTATTTTTCATTAGATCATCAAATATGCCAGAAAGGTCTGAGTTCAGAAATGGATACTCTTTTTCTTGCATCTCCTTCAGAGTTAACCTTCTTTGCCCCCACTCTTGGGCAACTTGCTTCCCTTTGTCTTTCTTATCATTTTCATTCTTTCGAACCTTGACCGTCATAATATTTGTGGCCATTGACTCTTTGTTGGAACTTTTAGCATAGGACTTGCCCCCCTTTTGAAATCTTGTTTATCTTTAGACTTGTAGGAGTCCGACATCGGTGAATGTTTAATTCCACTAGCAGCCATACTTAATTCCATGTCATGGGCCCTAGTAGCCAACTCTTCGAAAGTCTTAGGTTGAATTCCTTTGAGTATATAAAGGAGATTCCATTCCATCCCTTGGATACACATCTCAATAGCAGACTCTCCGGATAATCGGTCCTTGCAATTTAAACTCAAATTTCTCCATCGATTGATATAATCAATCACAGGTTCTTCCTTCAATTGACGAATATTAGTTAACTCAGTCATGCTAACAGTTCTCCTCGTGCTGTAGAAACGATTAAGGAACTCATGTTCCATTTGTGCCCAACTATCAATGGATTCAGCTTGCAAATCGATATACCAATCAAATGCATTTCCTTTGAGAGAGCGAACGAACTGCCTTATCATATGATCTCCATAAGTACCAGCGTCATGGCAGGTCTCAATAAAGTGTGCTATATGCTGCCTCGGGTTTCCCTTGCCATCAAACTGTTGGAACTTGGGAGGCTGGTAGCCAGCTGGCAACTTCAAGTTGTCCACTCTTTTCGTGTATGGCTTGACATAAGTAACAGTAGGCTTGGAATTCTCCTCAAACCTTTCTTTTATTGTTCCAAGTATAATATCCTTGAGTTGATCTACTTGGAGCATTCCATCAGCTGAAAGTGGCAACGTTCCTTGAGTTTGCTCCTTTTCAATAGCCTGGCGCCTTGTGACCTCTTCCACTTCACTATCGTCCATGACTCCTTTTCCGTTTGCACGGCTAGTCTCCGCGATGTCTCTTTTCATAAATTGGGAGATCTTTGTGTCTTGAGCCTCTATGTGTTTCGTGAGCCCCTCGATAGCTTTCATCATGTTTGCTAATTGTTCCTCAACAGTCGTGGCGCCTGCCATCATTACTGGAGTTGCAACGGAGTCAGATGAAGAGTTTGAAGATGCAGAATCTTCATCACTATCATCTTTCATAAGTAGTTGTTTTCTCGAAGCCTCCTCAACCGAAGGGTTGGATCCAGATGAGGCTTCCGAACGAGTTTTTTCTGACATGCTCCTTGTAACAACAGCAACATATTCAGTCAATGCCTCTGAGAGCTTAGAAGCAGCAGTCCTACCTACAGTAATCCTGACAGGAGTCATATCGTACTTCGAGCTTGTAGAGAGAAGAGATGAGAGGTAGAGACTGTCCCACCGGGCGTGCCAAATTTGTAATAACAAATTTTTGTATTTATAATAAAATAAACACAAAAGAATTACAATGATAATCCAGATGGATTGAACTTGATGATTAAGGAAACAATCTCTATCTATCCTCTGATTCTTCTCTCGAACCAATTTGGCTTTGACTTTGACTTTGACTGCGTTGACTGTGTATGTTGAGTCGGATCTTCAGTTGAAGCTTGTCCGAACTCGGATTTGGATCTTATAACGTTAATCCAGAGGCATCGAGCCTTTATTTGGATTAAACGTACTTGATCCGAAGAACACTCGATCTGGGGGGCTTAGCACCTTAATCCCGGGTCGTATGTTGTTCTTGGCGCGAAGAACACCGAAGAACTCAGTATATGAAGAACGCTTGATTTGGGGGGCTCCGCACCTTAATCCCCAATCGTTTGTCGTTCTTGACTTGAAGATGCTTGAAGATCTCAAGGGAGCGCTGCTCGTGTTCTTGATCTCTTCAGAGCGTTTATGTCTTCAAGTATTTTAGTGTGTGTGGAGTGAATGAAGGAGGGCTCCTTATATAGGTGAAGGATGAGGATACTCCATAAATATCTCGCAATCTGATTGGTCCATGACAGATTTGGTCTGGTTATGCGGGCTTGGGCCGTTCCAAATATATCACAGCTTGATTGGTCATTGCTTAATTTGACCTAATTCTGGAACCTTCCATGCTTTACTTAACTTAGGGGTCAAGCTTTACTTAATTTAAACCCTACTTAATTTGTTGGGTATTAAATTAATTATCAATTATTTATTAATCTATTTTAGGAATTAATTTATTAAATCCCCAAATAAAATATAATAAATTAAAATTGATATTTAATCAATAAAATCCACGTGTCGCCATTTGATTGGACCGTGAATTTTAATTGCTTACATCGATATAATTCTGAATTGAAACCCCAAAATACATTGAATATAAACAAAAGAAGTATATATACTCTCGTTTTGTATTTATTCTATTAATTAATTGAGATTTTAATGAATTTACTTTATGGACAATAAATAAATAAATGATGTTGAATATTCAGTTGAAATTCTTTCTCCTCCCTAATTTAGTTGGAAAACAAAGAGAAATGTAATGTTGAAGGAATATTCAGGATAAGAAAGAGTTGGCACTTTCAATGGTATGGAGTTTCATAATGTCAACTCTCCAACTTGGTTTGGTTGCCATTAAAGCTCATATCTGTTGCATTATTTATCTTATTTTATATTATTTCATTTATTAATATTAGAATAATTATAGTATGATTAATAGTATCTTATACTGTACGTATATACTATATGTTTTAGAATTAAGTGTCACCTGCATTTCATTATTTATATCTATTTTATTTATATAATTACTCCATGTAGTATGATCTTGTCATTAATACTTAGTAATAAAAGGATACTCTGTTTTGAATATAAAAATAAAATATTAAGCTATAAATATAAAGGTAAATAAGTTAGTGAAGACAAAAATAATAATAATAAAATAATAATAATAATAAAATGAAAATACAATACATTTTTTAAAATTCAATCTTAAAAATAAGTCTGACTAAAACTTCAATTATAAAGATAAATTAAGTACTCCATAAAAGACCAAAATATTATAATCGATCGTGAAAATGTAATAAAATTCAAACTCAAACTTAAAAATAATAATTAAATCAACATCCAACTTGCAGCAAATTTTACCTTACATAGAGAGAAAAAGAAGAAGAAAAAAAAAAGTGTGAAATGAGATACAAATATTTTGTTGAAATAAAAGATTTGTATGAACTGGATTAAGGTGGGCCTTCAAAGTAGGTTATAAAGCCCACTTTCAAGGTGGAAAAGGAAAAGTTGACTAAAAAATGTGAATCTTGATTATAGAATTTCAAAAACAATCTTGCAACATAATTTCATGCTGTATTCCAAAAATTGGTTTCGATTCATATGTGAAGTTTATTTTATTACGATAAATTAAAATCTTGTATGATGCAAGCCCAAAAAATTGTCAAGACATATGACGGAGCTTAACTATTCGATTTTCTTTGTCTTTTAAGTTTATTGTTTGGGTTACAGCATAATATTTTGATGTTTCATTTTCAGGTGCATGTGTTATATGAGTGACCTGTGAGTGGTAGTAAAACTTCGACCTTTTTTCTTAGGATTAATATATACTTCTTTCGTCCCGTCCAAATAACACAATTTTACTATATTGGGTGGACGTCCAAATTGCTTCATCTTTTAGTAAAAAGGGTCCGCCACTACCTATCACATCTCTTTAATACACCTACCCACTTTATATAAAATAATAATATTTATTAATTTACGTGTAAAAAGCAAATGGTGTTGTTTGACCGGGATGGAGGGAGTATTTTTTTTGAAACAGAAGATATAAAAAAAATGTAATTAGAAAATTAAACAAGTTCATTTGAGCTAGAAGAATTTTTTCATTTTTATTAAATCATTAAATCCTACCAACTCCCTTTTTTAGATTGATTATCATGATTTCACAAATTGATTCATTCATGTGTTTGTATATATAATTATAGGATTACTAATTATTTTTCAGAACTCTATTCCTAATACCTGATTCATTATTTTGAATGAAATAAATTGATGTAAAATTGATTTTATAACTTTTTAATTTAATTGTAGCAATTTTTATCTTTAATTGAATATCAAATTATTTGGGACTATATAAATTATCAATATTATACGATTTAAAGTTTATATATTCTAACTTAAAAATAAAAACAATTAAATGACCAAATAGAAATAAAAATAGCCATAAATATTTTTCATAAATAAAAATACAGATCAATATAATTATTAACCACCATTTCCTTAATCAGAAAAATGGTATATATACGTGTACATACTATAATGTTTCTATCCCAATGCAAATTAATTAGGATAAATGTTAATTATATTGTGAGAATAATGAAAAATAATAAATAAGCAAAGCATGATTTTATTAAAGAGAGATTGCCTGAAAAGCAGAGAAGTAAAAAAGCAAAGCATGGTTTTAAAGAGACAAAACATTCGTTTAGTTTAGGGGTAACCCTCTATTTATTTAATTCCACTTTCACATCTTTTCTGCAAAATAAATAATTATTTTTAAAAAAAGTAGAAAATAAAATAAACAAAAAAAACAAAATTTACTTGTGACAACATGCCGCAAAAGTAGTTATCGCTGGTCGGTATAACGGACAAATCCTATGCTGCCCATCATGCATCAAAAACATATACAATATATATTTTAAATTTTAATTTAATTATTTAATTTGTGGATTTCTTAATCCTTGTTTATTTATTCATAAAAAGAACAATAACCTTTGTTATGCTTTTTGTTGTTATCTTAGCATTTTGTAGGCAGCTTTATGCCTTAATCTAATCACATATAATAATATTAATCAATTACGAAGGGATATAATTTTCAAGGCTCGAGATGATTTCATCATTTAGCTGCTTTTCCCATTACTTTATTATACTATTTTACTCATTTTTAGATTCATTTAATTTAATGTTACTTTTCAATTCAATTTTAGGGGATTTGAATTTTAAATAGTACTTTAATTGATTAATTTAAAGGTAGTTTGTAATAAGCTTGTAACTATTCTTTTTGCGTGAGAAAAAAAAAACTGATAATGAATCAGATTAACAAGATAAATTCTAGTGTAGAATTACATAATGAATCACACTAAGGCTATTTTTACCCGCCCCGCATAGATAATGGGGTGGGTCCGTCTCGCCCCGTGCACAGGCCAATTCGGGTCTGGGTCCTAGCCTCGTACTAAAATATTAAAATTTTTTATTTAAAATATTTATTATATTTATTATATAATATAATTTATTAATATATATTAAATGACAAAAGCTCCTGTGCACCCGGGCGCACGGAACACTTTCCGTGCGCCTTTAGAAATTTGTGCTAAATTGTATACCTTTTAGTATACAGATGTGTACCCTTTATTTTCTAAAGAAAAATCTGGGCGCACGAACAACACTCCGTGCGCCTTTAGAATTTTGTGTTAAATTGTATACCCTTTAGTATAAAAATGTGTACCCTTTATTTTCTAAAGAAAAAAAAATATTAATGAAAAGTGTATACCCTTTAGAACAAAATTGTGTACCTTTTAGTAATTAAAGTGTATACCCTTTAGACCAAATTAATGTACCCTTACCCATAATACAAAATTTCTAAAGGCGCACGGAATGTGTTCCGTGCGCCCGGGTGCACGCAAGCCTCACTCATATTAAATATTATACATACATTTTTATTTAATTTATAATTTAAATTTACTTCATTTTATTTTAATTTAAAATTTTATAATTGAATGTATTACTATAATTTATCAAAAATTGATAAAAAAAAAGGGACGGGGCATGGGTCCTCAATAGCTACCCCCATCGGGGCACGGGGATAGGAGTACGGGGCGGGGCACCTAGATACCCGACTTGTCCCGCCCCATTGCCATCCCTATTCATAGTTACTTAAATTGTCCGATTATGACCCAAAATTGCCTAAAACAACAAAATTGAGCAGTTACGTGTAACGCACGTGCATGATTCCAACTAAAATTCGACTTTATAGTTAAAATGAGATTAAAATCAGACATTTTCAACTGTTATAGAACTAAATTGAAAAAATATATTTTTTAAAATAGAAAGTAAAATTTTCTCATATCAAAAGAAAAATGATTTTAACTCAAAATATGAACTGGCCGACTAATCTAACATTATATCACTTTCCATAAGTCTGAGACTAAACCACGGTTTTTTTTTGCATTTTAGTTGTGTAATTAATTAATTAAATTGGAGTTTTTCAGAATTTGAAACTTATATATTAAAAAAATAATAATAATAATTAAATTGGAGTTTTTCAGAATTTGAAACTTATATATTATAAAATAATAAATAATAATAATAATAATAATAATAATAATAATGCAAATGTGTCATTCGTACTTATCGAAGTATCTAAATAAATAAAATAATGGTACATATCATGATATCAAGTGTCTAGTCAATTAAACAACAAATGCATGAATCAATGAGTATTTTTTTTAAGACGTTGATTATACAATGAACTATTATAATAATGCATACTCCATATGCTAATCTTTACGAGAAGGAAAAAAATCATATTATTAATCAAATATTAGCCACAAAAAGAAAGCAAATGTAAATACCCCATATAGCCACCACATTAATCAATTATTCATCAATAAATTAATTTTGAAAAAAAGGTGATGATGTGCAGTGATGATAGAGAGGTTGAGAGAGAAAGAAAGAAAACAAAATAGTGATATGCAATTCTAACAACTTTTGCCTTGAATCCAACCCTTGCAAGTCATTTCACTCAATTAATACCACATGCCAACTCAAATTAAACCCTAATAATTCTCAAAATTGAAAAAAAAAAAATATCTATGTCGTTGACGACAAACAAACCCTTAATTTGTTACTATTTATTTTTATCTCTTTAATTAATTAATTTCTTTTTATCTGAAAAGACTATTAATGGAAATATATAGTGTGACTCCTTAAGATTGAAATAACTTTCTTGCAGCTGCATGGCTCACGACAAATCCCTTGTGGGGTATCTAAATTATTATCCAACCATATACTACATTTTTATGTTCTTCCAAATTTATTAATTATTACTTTTATTTTTATTTATTTTTTGGGATATTGAATCAATCAGTTCATATAACTTCATAATGATTTTTGCAGCGAGTACAACTGCGTGTGACATTGAATAGGAAATGGATATTGCTTATCTCTATGTTATATCATTATCATGAATTTTCTATTAAATTATTTGATTTTTTCAATTTTTTGTATATATATATATATATATATATATATATATATATATATATATATATATATAGCTAGCCAGTGATGAAATTAAACAATGGGAGTGTGTTCTTTTATAGATTCAATGAAACTAATTATCTTGTGTTTTTACCCATATTAAAAATAAATAAATAAAATCATGCTCTATGATTTGATCTATTTTAAGTGACAAGTTCACAAGAGAATAATTTTGTGTACATCAAGGGTAGTTCAGTCTTTTAAAATATGGATGGCAACTTTACTTTAATCCATAGTACTAATTGCCAATTATGGAAATAATCTTAGATGGCAAGATGGAAAATACGAAGAAGTATATATAATGATGAAAGAGGAATTTAATTCGATGTAACGGCTCCAAAATAGAATATTTGCAACGAATTACCTCAGATTTAGTAGATATTAATGCAACACTTCTTTCTTTCTTTTTTAACGTATATTTAATGCAACACATGAATTAAATATTACTCCTTCCGTCCCAAAAAAATATTTTACACTTTCTTTTTTTATTCGTCCCTCAAAGTATTTCACACTTTACTTTTACTAAAATTGATAAAGAATACACTATAATAATACCCATGTTTTACACACATTCCAATATAATACTAACTTTTTCACATATCCCAATAATTCTACATAACTTTTTCACTAAATTAACCCAAATATTTATTCTCTTTCTTACTTTATACATAAAAAAATAAATTTTTCTTAAACTCCGCGCACCACAATACGTGAAATACTTGCCGGGATGGAGGGAGTAGTTATTTAAGAAACTCTCTTTAATTTGAGAGAATTAGGTGGCTAATTGTATAGATAAAATATATTTATTGACAGTCAAAGTATATATGTAGTGTAACATATTAGTACACCTAAAATTATATTTTAATACACTATTCATGATATTTAATAAAAACATATTTTAACAGTCAATAATTACTTATTCTGTCCGCTTTCAAGGATATCATTTTTTCATTTTGGGCGTCCGCCCCAGGGGTCTCATTTAGTTTTTTATCCACACACACCCACTAATACAACTAAAAAATAGGACTTAGTCATCTACTAATACAACTATCCACTATACATTAAATAACAATACTCCTTAATCTTTGTGTCCAAAAGCAAATGACACCCTTGAATCCGGACGGAGGAAGTATATTATATTTATATCAACAATTATACTTTAACATATTTCACGAATCGTCTAACACATACATCATCTCACAAGAAACTTTGTCATCACTTAATTTTATTTTATTTTTCATAATATCATATCTTAAACGAATATGAATTCTACGACAAACATTACTTTTCCTTTTAATATTAATATAATATTACAATTTTTTCAAGGTTTGCTGTAGAATTATTAATATTTTAGAAAATGAAAAACCCCTCCCCCCTCTATTTTTTCTTTTAATTCTTGGTACAAACAAATTAAGTGACAGTATGTGTGGTTTATATCGAGTTGTTTGTATTTAATGGGCTTCTAAAATTATTAAAAGTTGAGTAAACCATCTTCTAAGTAAACCGTTGCACTCGTTTTTTTATTAGTTATCATATTTTTTATAATAGGATCACTTTCCATCTATTTACAAATAATTTATGAAATAATTGAATTTGACAATCATCCCTTTTCATCGATCTACTATATCTTTTTAACATTTATTTATTAATATTATTTATCACATTTTAGAATTTTAATTATTCCATATATTAAATCTTAAACCATACAAAGAAAATTATAATTCATGAGTGGAAATGTGGACAAGCCACTTATATATTTTGAAAACATTAAGAAAACGAGCAAAATAATGTGTACAAATAGTATGTTTCTCACACACCATCAATAGTGCTATTTATCCAACTCTTGTCCAATGGGCCCCATTATTCCCACAAATAGTAAATGTGTTACGCCAATATTGTTATAATTATACTTCTCTCCCCCAATTTATTTATATATAACTTTTTAAGTTATAATAATTGAGATACGAAAAGTTAAAGATCATTGTGATTTGATTGAAATCAATTATACCATAATTTTTTTATTATTATTATAATATTTAAAAAAATAGAGAAACTTAATGAAGGGAACTTTTATCATCAAGAAATGAGAACTTAAGTTATCATAAAAAATTAAAAAAAAAATGTTTACATTTTGTGGTTTAATTAATCAAAACATTACTCGACACCAATAACGGAATCATGGGAGGGCAAAATGGTCAACAAAATGTGACGTTTGGTTTATTTGACGGGACGATAAGTAATGTCAAACCCACCAGGGTTTTTTGAAATTAAATAATTCGCATTAAATCTAGGATAATGCTTACTAAGGTTTATAAATTGAATTTATTGTAGTAATATATTTTACTTTTATTATTTTAAATTTAAATTTACGGTTTAGAATTAATTATCTTGAGGTATAAACTTGTGTAAGATTATCTCTTGTGAGAATTTATGTTTTCGTAATTAATTATCACTATTATTTAAGATGTTATTATTTCTTTTAAAATATTATCACTTTTCATTTGTACAATATAAGTTATTCATGAAATAGTTGACAATACCGTTATCATTTTTTATCAATTAAGTATATAATTTTTCATTATAAAGGTTATTAATTCTATTCTATAATACGAAAGTAATTTCCTTATAAATATAAGTTATTCATGAAATAGTTGACAATACCGTTATCATTTTTTATCAATTAAGTATATAACTTTTCATTATAAAGGTTATTACTTCTATTCTATAATACGAAAGTAATTTCGTTATAAAGTGTCACACAAATCTTTATCTTACCTTGAAATTTAATGGTTCAAAATTGAGTGGTGCACCGCAATTGAACTTTTAATTTCGATTCTCATCCTCCCTCGAGAAAATAAAATAAATAGCAAATGTCTAAATTACCCCTAGTGAAAAAACTGGTCACTGTCATGAACTGAGTATATATATAGTGGATCTTTACAAGAAAAATGATAAGAGGTGGAGTGGTAGCGACTACACTATAGGGAAAACCTGAAACAGCCTTGTATACATACATATATCTGTATGTATATGTTAGATTGTTGTATATGTATGTGAGAGAGAGAGAAGTGGACAAAAGAGGCCAAATCTACATGATTGGATGTTGCAGCTAGCAAAAGATGATGATAAGAATACAAATGCCACAGCCCACAGTGATCACTTTTCTGGGAAATTAATTTTATTTTTTTATTTTATTTTTTTGGAAAAATGTTGTTAGATTCTTTAATGTTGGAAAAGGAGCTGAAATTCAGTTGCAGCTTGGCAATATATGGATGATTGCACGGCAAAAAGATAATGATGATTGATCTTTCAGCTTTTCTTTTCTTTTTCTGAATAATATAAAAAAAAATTTAATTAAAAAAATAAAATTAAAATTTACTCTCAAGTGAAGTCGTATCAGAGAAGACGGATCACAATTCACTTCGCATTCAGAAAAATTCAGAAAATATACATTAAAAAAAAATTCCCTCAATCTCCGCAGTTATTTGCGTAACGTAGATATATAGTTTAAGAAAATTTAATTTTTAATTAATTTTATTGATATTTTAAGAGTATTATTGTATTTTTTACTTAATAAATAAAGTAAAAATGTGTTACATGTGTTAGATAAGAGTGATATTTTAAATTAAGATGTCTTTTGAAATTATTGATTTTTTTATGAGAATAAGTATGGTTTGGAAACAAAAATTAGTATGAGATTTGAGTACTTACATATTTAATCAGATTGATCATTTTATATTTTTCAAAATAAATAAAAATATTTAGTTAACAAACCCCATGTTTTTTTTCCCTTCTGACATCATCTCAAATTGTTGTTTGTTTTGGTACACGTATTAAAAAAGAAAAAAAAATAATTGGAAAATAAAGGACAAAGTGGGATTCAATAATTTAATAATTTCCAGAAATGCAAAAGAAGCATATGTTATAATATTGGGGAAATGGTGGGGGGGGGGGGGTTGTGATGGTGGGATGACGTGGCAGGCACCACAGAGTGAGCAGAATTGTGAAATGAATAGAACAACTCAGAATGTCAAAAACCTTATCATCAACACATGAATAACAGCAAACTTTTGGTTCATTTGTTATCACCCATTGCGTAACATTTAATTCAATATATTTTTGTCAAATTCCATGAAGATTCATATCACACTTGCATTCAATTTTTACTCATTAGTTTAATCCAACTAAATTTTAATTATATAGTTGCAATATTAGTTCCTAGTTTTCTTGGTATCCCAAGTTTTAAACTTTTTCAATTTTTTTTCTACATTAATGGATATATATGTATAACAGGGGTGGGGGGTGGGTTAAAGGAATGCATCATTCATGAATAACTACACAATTTTTTTTTTCCGGATAGCTAAACTAGTCGGGTGACAATTAGCACTAAAAGTCAAGAATCGATTCCAATCAGGACAGTATAGGAGCAATCTCTCAAAATAAGAGGTTACTTTGTACGGTGGGTCTAGTTTAGCTTCGATTGATCAGTTTAGTTATCCTAATTTACCTCTCCACCTCCCACATTCTCTCAAAATGAGGGAGACTCAATTACATTTTCCCATTTATTTTTTTTGAAACTAATCTCACACAATACAATTTAGTTTTAAAATTATCACTAATTTTAATTAATAAAACTTACTTTACAATATTTTTATTATTACCTAAGAGTATCAAAGATAATTTTTTTTAAATTTTATATTTACAATAATGATAGTCTTTAGACGGATAGAACATTTTTAATCTATTATCCTCAATAGAAAAATATGATCGTTTTCGATTCCATTTATTTATTTTTATTAAATCATAAATAAATGTACCTATGAAACGACTAGCTAGGCCTATGACACCTACCACAATAAGCAATGACAACCATTTACCTAATTTCCGTAAACCAGCATTTTACTCAAAATACGATGGTACTCGTGTAAATTAATTATTATATACATTTCCATTTAAAATGCATGTAGGTTGTTCATTATTTATTTTAACAATTTATTATTTATACTCTAAGTTATTTTTTTACAAGCCAAAGAGTTGACCCAACATTAGAAAAACTTAAAATCTTCGAGCTGGAGAGCAACACATTAAATATGTACACATGTATTTTTGTATAGTAATTTTGATCAAATAATTATCTATAAAGATCGACAAATTAATCAAGTGTCTCCAATTATGACTCCTTTTGTCATGTAATCAATCATCTAATTAAACTAATTAAGCTTCAAGTTTGTCGTGGATTTGTTGGAATTCTCTACACTAATATTCTATGCACGGATTATAATTCAATCTAGCTATTTAATTTTAGAGGATCATTTGGGTGACTCGTGGTCACCCATGATCCTCTCACATGAGGGGGGTGAGACTCATATGTCAGGAGTGACATCCACCCTTTCATGTGAGAAGGTCGTGAGTGACCCTTAATTATCCTTAATTTTAAATTAATAGGATAAAAATTATAAAAACGAATGTAATAAATCATAATGATAAAGAATAAGCCCTACTCATATATTATACATGTACAAAATTATAATATAAATACCAATTCTGAGTGGTGGTTTATATTAGTTAACAATACTGAGCTTTTAAATTTTACTAAAACTAAAGGATTTACACAATAATTGTACTTAAACAGGTATAATCTATTTGTCAAAAAAATAATAAATGGCTCCATGTATTACAAGTTAAAGAGAAGATAAGTTACAATATCTCATGAGATTAATAAAGAATTAAAATACTCCCTCGCCCCTTTCAAGGGTATCATTTTTCTATTTTGGGCGTCCGCCCCCAAGGGTCACATTTTATTTTTTATACATATGGGACCCACATACACTCACTAATACAACAAAAAAATGGGATTCACACCTCCACTAATACAACTACCAACTACACATTAAATAATAATACTTATTGATCCACGTGCAAAAAGTAAATGACACCCTTAAAGACGGACGGAGGGAGTAATTCTCAGGGATAATATCAATTTTGGTCCTCTAAGATATGCAAAATCCATCTTTAGTCCTAAAGTTTGGTAAATTTTCAAAAGTGGTCATCCAGTGTCCGTTTTTAGTCATTTTTGTCAACTTTTAGTCCTTATTTGACATATCCTAGAGGACCAAAGTGAACAAATTAAAATGACCAAAAGCGGACATTGGAGGACCACTTTTGAGAAATTACCAAACTTGAGGATTAAAGTTGGATTTGGCATATCCTAAGGACCAAAATTGATATTTTGCCATAACTCTCATACTAATTACTCAATTATGAGATTTTTAATTTATTAACCCAACTAACTTGAAAACCAAACATGCTAGAATAACACAAAGCATTTTACTACTAATTTTAATTAATGTATTATTTTATATCCCACCATCTGAATTTTTTAAAATAATTAATAATCATGATGGATTGAATACCAACACTACATCTATCATAAGATACACCAAAGTTGTGGAAATGCAAGAGATTGGTGGGTTTAATTGCAGAAACAATAGTGGGTAAATTGGCAAAGAGGAGAATGAAGCAATTTCATATAAAACTTTATTATTATTATTTTTTTAGAAAAATAAAAAAATAAAAAGCACATGGCATACTCACATCTAAAGGGTCCCTTAGCAGACAATCTCTTTAGATGGGTATACTTATTGTTGCATCAGTATATTGTTTCTCTTTTATTTATATTATTTTAATTTTTTTTTATATATTTATTTTATTTTTTGTTTCAGAGTACAAATGGAGCCTAATGATAGATAGTGATCACTCATCAGCATCACTTCTCTATATATATACACTGCTCTTCCATCATCCCAGTTACTTCCCTCCTCCTCTTATCTAATTCTCTTCTCTCCAATTAATTTCCCAAATTATATATATATATATATATATATATATGCTCACCTTTTTCAAATTTGTATTTGAATTTTGATTTTTAATTTGTTCATTCATTTTTATTACTCCCTTCGTCCCATAATACTTTTCACATTTACTGTTCCACGTTGTTTAAGAAAAATTACACTTTTTGACCAACTTTATTGACTTTGGAGGGTATTGTAGTATTTTTAGATAATAAAAAAAGTATAAAGTAATGATATGTGTGTGAAAAAGGAGTGACAAATTTGAAATTAAACTAACTTTTGAGATTGTTAGATAAAGTAATGCTTCATTTTTTGGGGTGTGAAAGGTTTTGTGGGACAAATAAATGAGGAAAGTGTGAAGGGGATTATGGGACGGATGGGGTATTTTTTTTTTATTTTTAACTTGGGATTTCTCACAACATCAATTTCAATTATCAAATTCATTTCAATTGTAATATTGATGTGATAGTGGAAAATAGCAAAGCTGAAAACCTAACTCAAGGATTTTGTGTGAATAGAACTAGGCATTGGGTTTACCTACTCAATAATTAAGTCTAATTAACACACATATATAACATAACAAGACAACATTAATTAATAATTAAAAAAAGGGCAGTTTTCTCACACTGCTCTCTGTTTTCTTGGAAAGAAAGGAGGCACCAAACGTTTGGAAAAACCCATTGTGTAGACTGTAAAGCCATTCTCTGTTATTTATACTATTATTAAATCTGAAAAAAAATGCACAATTAATTTGACAAAATTAAGTCACACGAGATTCTATATGCCATTTTTTTGTTTAACAATGAACGTATGATTGATAAAAAAGAAAATGATACAGAAAATGGGAACTAGGTGTAGATTAAGTAAGAATTAAAACAAGATTAATTTAATTAAAAAGAAGGGGAAATGAAGGGAGAGGTGGAAATGGCCCCATAATGTTTTGGTAGTATTAAGACAATATTAAGGGGAAGTGGGCTAGGGTGGTTTGGGACATCCCCCCGTTAACACAGCAAAAAGGAGCAATTACATAGACAGCCTTGTTCCCATGTGCATCAATTTAAGAGCATCCTTCCAAAACACAACTCCTTCCCTGCCCCCTCCCACCCCCACCCCCCCTTAAAATATAACCCTGACGAGGAACCCACTATCGCCACTCGAAACCCAGCCTCCCTCAATTTTTATTTCTTGAAAAATAATACTCTACATAGTGATAATTATTAGTATTATAATAATAATGATTTATAATTCACGCGGTTGATGGGATCACGGGACAGGGTTGAAGAATTTTGGGGGGAATTTTGCATGATAAATATAGGTAGTGGGGGGGAGGGGAATTAGGTTTGAAATCATAATTATGCGAATGACATTAGTGGAAAGAGACTGGAAATACATCAAATCAGTTGAAAGAATTAGTACTATGTGGTTAAAACATGAATAATTTATTTAAAAAAAAAAAAAGGAATGATCATCAGTCATGACTCACCTCAAACGACGGGGGGAGAGGAGACCCCTATTAAAAACTAGGGTCAAAGATGCATGTGCCTCTCCTATAATTT
This sequence comes from Pogostemon cablin, assembly GCA_023678885.1. Classification (NCBI taxonomy): domain Eukaryota; kingdom Viridiplantae; phylum Streptophyta; class Magnoliopsida; order Lamiales; family Lamiaceae; genus Pogostemon; species Pogostemon cablin. Next base: position 3,267,243 of record CM042961.1, read on the forward strand.
TCCCCCCACAATTGCATCACAAAAAGATTAGATGATCTTTTGTTGCTTCACGACTTAATCACACGCTTTTCGCAATAAATAAATAAAGATGGTGAAATATTATTAATTGGGAGGTAGTAAGTAAACATGGTATAACACATACATTCACAGTAAGGCAGGATATCTATTTGGTTGAAATATTTAAGGCTTTTTTCAGGTTGCCCAAAGTCGTGTTTCTGGACATGACATGATCAGACCAATGCCACAACCCATATTAATGTGTGTCTCATAAATGAAGAAATTGTACTCATTTATGATCCTCAATAACAATTCCCTTCCTTTCCTTGTAATAATATTATTAATCAAGCACTGCAGGGGTATTTCTGTCCTCAACAAATATTGTATAAGGACACCTCACTTTTATTACTCTCTCTCTCTCTCTCTCTCAACTAGTTGACCTTAAATTTTCTTGAGGTTGCTTCTCTCTCTCTCTCTCTTGTTAAGAAGAACTTAAGCCCATCTTCATTGTCCTACACAACAGACAAGAAACCTCAACTTCTCTCCTCTCTGTATAAAAACAAACAAAATCCAGGCAGCCAGAAATCCAAAGAAAGAAATTAACATGGGAGAGAGCTTCTTCCATTTGTTTTGGTTAGTTTTGATCTCATATATTCTTCTAATCTTGGTGTTGAAAGTTGTTGTTCATCTTTGGTGGGCACCAAGGAAGGTGGAGCATCATTTCTTGAAGCAAGGGATTAAGGGTCCTAAATACCAGCTTTTCTTGGGCAATTTGAAGGAGCTTTCAACCTTGAATTTAATGGCTACTGCTCAATCTATGCCACTCTCCCACAACATACTCCCAAGGGTTCTCTCTTTCTACCATCATTGGAAGAAGATTTATGGTATTTTTTATTTTGGGTATCTGTCATTTTATGTCTTTTAATTCATGGTTTTCTTACTTCATTTCTCTAAACATTTGGGGGCTCTGCATCATTACATGTCTTTCATATTGTTAACAAATTTTTTGTACTCTTATACAGCTTTTTTCATATTGCTCATCACCCAACAAAGTTGGTGTGAGCTGTGAGGAGGATCATTCTGTGTGTGTGTTTTGTAGGGTCTACACTATCCATTGCCTTGGAATAATCTGATTAAAACTCTTCACTTTTTTTTACACTGCCTTCCACTTTTGGTAAACATTGTTTAATCTTTTGGATTAGAGGATATAAACCCTAAACTTTTTTACATGCAATTTTTAAATAATTATCATTATCATGAGTACTTGCAACTCTCTTTCTCTCTCTCTCTCTCTCTCTCTCTCATATGGATGAGATGAATGGATGTGTGTGTTGTTATAACTGCAGGCTCTATGTTCCTTGTGTGGTTTGGAGCAACAGGCAGGCTCACAGTCTCTGATCCAGCACTCATCAGAGAGATCTTCATCTTGAAATCAGAGCTTTTTGAGAAAAATGAATCTCCCCAGTTGGTGAGGAAAATTGAAGGTGATGGTTTGTTGAGTCTTAAAGGAGAAAAATGGGCTCACCACAGAAAGATCATTCAACCAACTTTCCATACAGAAAATCTCAAGGTACTCTAATTACTCCAATAATCAACCACTTACATATATGATATATGTATTGAATAATAGTGTGTATATAGTTGATGATACCCATGATGGGAAAAAGCATTGAAGAAGCAGTGATGAAATGGAGTGAAGAAATGTCAATTGCTGGTAAAGTGGAAATAGAAGTATCAGATTGGTTCCAGAAATTGGTGGAAGATGTGATCACTAGAGCTACTTTTGGAAGTAGCTATCAACAAGGTAGAGCCATTTTTGAACTCCAATCTCAACAAATGCTACATGCCACTGAAGCTTATGAGAAAGTTTTCATCCCTGGCTACAGGTAATTTCTTTTCCTTTTCATTTTCATTGGTCATTAAAATTACTAATTAATTAATTGAATAAATAAACTGCAGGTTCTTGCCGACTAAAAAGAATAGAATATCTTGGAGGTTGGAAAAAGAAATTCGAAAATCGCTGTTGAAGCTCATCGATCAAAGGCGGAGAATTTCGGGCTGTCAGGACGTGTCAGACGAATGTCCTAACGATTTGTTGGAATTGATGATTAAGGCCAGCCTGAAGGGGGGCGGCGGAGGGGGGGCGGAGCAGGTGATCACGCCCAACGACGTCGTGGAGGAGTGCAAGACGATCTTCTTCGCCGGGAATCACACCACCTCCAACCTGCTGACGTGGACCACCGTGTTGCTGGCCATGCATCCCCATTGGCAGGAACAGGCACGTGAGGAGGTGCTGAGGGTGTGTGGATCACGTGACACCCCCACTAAAGATGATCTTGCTAAGCTCAAAACGGTATCACTGCTAAATTAAAGCTTATGTCCGATTTCCTGCCTATTTCTCTCTCTTTCTTTCTTACTCCATGGTCCCCCCACCCCCTTTTTTTATTAAATTAATTATAAAATGAAATATCTGATTTGATAATTTTTTTTTTAAAAAAAAGTTAAAAGAAAAAACTTTAGCATGTGTTAGATGCGCAAAAAAGGGGTCTTATCTTCTGGATATGAGCTTCTAGTTGGCACATTATTAATTGATGTATCTTCTCAAAAATATCAAATTTAGAATGTCCAATAAAATCTCTTTATTTATTTATTTTTTAAAAATTCCTATTGGGTTTTGTGAAGTTAACATTTATTATTAATTAATTATTTTTGTAATGTAACAATGTATATCATTTTCAAGTTACTATGTTTCGAATGACAAGTCACTGACATATAAACATAAATAATAAAATTATTATATACTCCCTCCGTCCCAGGTAATGAGGGCCGGAGACCTTAAGTAAGGTCTCCGGCCCTCATTACCTGGGACGGAGGGAATATATACATTCTAGGCTATCTTATAACAAGTGCATTAAAGTAGTGTCTGAAATTCCATTAATTAATTAATTAAAAAATATAATAATTAGTTTTTGTCCAACCCATATGCAGCTGGGAATGATTCTGAACGAATCACTGAGACTGTACCCACCAGCAGTGGCAATAATCCGACGGGCCAAGACGGATATGCAGTTGGGTGGGCTCCACATCCTGCGGGGAACTGAACTCCTTATCCCAATCCTAGCCGTCCATCACGATCCGACTCTATGGTGCCACGATGCACAGGAATTTAACCCAGCTAGATTCGCCAAGGGCGTGGCTCACGCCGCCAAACACCCCATGGCTTTCATGCCCTTCGGCTTGGGGGCTCGGCGCTGCGTCGGCCAAAACTTAGCCATTTTGCAAGCCAAGCTAGCCGTAGCCATGATCCTACAGCGCTTCTCCTTCGAACTCGCGCCTACCTATCAGCACGCGCCATCTGTCCTCATGTTGCTGCACCCACAGCACGGCGCACCCATTGTCTTCAGAAAATTATAGAATTAATTAATTAATTCCCCAAAAGGTTAAGAAATCGTGCTTTTAATTAGAGAGTCGTGAAAAGGTGCTATCGCTTTCTTTGGTTTTGTCGACTGACATAGGGGGTGTTAGGATTCTAACATGATGCTGTTTTTTTTTCCCCTTAATTCTAACTTAGATCGATCATTAATGAATGGTCGAGTCATAGGATTTTAATTAATTATTATGAATTATTAACCCTTCACGTGTTAGGTTATTTAGCTACTCCAAATATTTTTCTCTTTAATTGAGTTTCGATTTGGCCCCCCTTTATATGTAGATCTCCTTGTGATCAAGAAAAAAAAATGTATGTATTTTCTTTAGTCTTTTTGTGATCAAATATGTAAATTCTTGATTTACCTTGTACACATGATCATGGTTTTTGGTAATGACATTGCCATTTCAAATGCTAGTTTTTCTAGTTTATTAATTCGAGTTGATTTTTTTTTGTTATTTATTTTAATGTAATTAGTGGACTAAGATGGTTGGATATGTGATGTATTTATCTTGTACTCACTCATTATACATAATTAATTGTCACTTAGAAGTTAGTTGTTTGAAGGAAAATATCAACGGCCTATAAACAAGAATTACATTTGTTGCGATTGAATGTAATGAATTTATAATGTTTCAACTAACAAAAAATATTCATTTTTATTTATCAACGAAATCACTATATAAATTAGTAAAAAAAAAAAATCAATCACCACTTTATTAACGGAAAATTATCAAAAAATTTTGTTGGTAATCCCACTTTAACAATAAAATTAAGATTTTTACCGATTAAATATTTCATTATAAAAAAAAAAATTTCTTTATTTTTCATTTTTACTATTTTTTTTTTATTGAAATGAACCTCGCTTAAGAACTTCAAAATTTTGCACAATAAAAGCAAATATGTAGATGGGATAAGTGCACATTAAGTTATTGTGTTAACCATTAATTATGGTGTATGACATATAAGGGAAAAAAAACTTTGGTGAAATGACTAATATTTATCATTAAAAAAATATAAAATTATAATTTAAAAAGAGTAATGTATTTGAAATTTGTACGAAGATTGTCATTTTTCATAGTTTGAAATAATTGCGGAATATTTCCGTTAACAATATCTAATAGTACATCTTTTTGTCACTTGGTGTACTTGATAAACATTTACTATTTTATTAAAGTTGTTACAACTTCCAAAGCAATCATTTAAGGATACTCCCACATTTTTTTTAATAATAATAATAAGCCATTGAAGTGAAATGTCAATTATCTCAAAATTAATTAAAGACAATAGCTTCGGTGCCCGGACATACCGTATCCCCATAATATATTATTAGGGGATTTAAATTATAAAGGGACACGAAAATTGCAAAGGGCACAGTGTCCCATAAACACAAGGGTCCCACACCTAATTAAATTAGTAATACATAAATTTAGCTATTGTGATCTTCTATGTATATATATTTTCTTGACATTTAAAATAAATTGTATTATTGTAATGTAATAACATATATAGATCTATTAACGTGCTACAATAGTAAATAGTGCTAGTTGAGTTTTTATCCTCACATTGTAATTTTTTGTTTAAATACGTATGACATAATATAATAATAATAATAATAAAAACTAGTTGAGTTTTGATCCTCACATTGTAACCTTTTATTTTATTTTATATAAAATACATAATAATATAATAAAAAGGTGATGTTAGATTAAAAATACTCCCTCCGCTCGAAAGACGGTATTTTTTATATTTTGGTTGTCCGCTCCAAAGAGGGTCATTTTCTTTTTTACACACATGAGACCCATACAGCCCACTAATACAACTAAAATATGGGATCCACACTCCAATTAATATAATTACCAACTATACATTAAATAATAATATTCCTTAATTCACGTGCACAAAAGTAAAAGACCATCTTTCGGGCGGACGGAGGGAGTAATTATTTGTACATATGAATGTGCAGATCATAAGTTTGTATACTAAACTTAATTCAATTCGATTTCAAATTTTAAAAAATGCTAGTATATGATAGGAATAAAATGATATTATCCGAAATAATGCATTTGAATTTGAATAATTTACAATGAAAATCATAAAATTAGAAATGTCCCTTTTCTTATTTAAACAACAAAAACATAATAAAATAAAAATATATCTTGATGTAAGATGCATCAAAATACATGCAAACATTTGTTACTGAATCAATAAAAAGTACTAGTCCATAGTCCATAGTACGTGTTAAGTAGCTATTGAAATAGCAAGTTATTTATTTATTTATTTGAGGGGGTTAGGTTGTAATTTTGTTGTATGATACCAAGTTGTGTATGGAGTATATCCTGGCTGTCAAGACTATTACTTGAAGGCAATAAATCACATTTTTGGATCTGCTCATCTTGACTAGTTTTGAGCAATAAATAACTAATTATTTAAATTAAATACAGCTAAACTTGCTAATATGTAGCGTACAGCCGTTGGACATTTTCTGTATATATTTTATTCTATTTATTATATCGTCTCTTTCTAGTTAATTATTTAATTACTACTTCAATTCAAAATTGTTTTGCATTTTTTTAAAGCTAGAAAATGATTTTTCCTCACTTAAATCACATTTATATACCAAATTAAATTATTTAATGTATTATTCTGTTATAGAAATATTAGAATTTACGTACATTAATTAATCACGCAAATAAATTTATTTTATTTTTGTTTGAGTTTAAACATTAATAATTTATTTTTATATAATTTCATAAATAGTAAATCCATCATCAGAGTCAGTATTCTATTAAATTTTTCCAGTGCATATATGTATATATGTCGTGTATGACTACATGTATGTCATGGATACGTGACTAATGTCGTTGCATGTATATTGTGTATATATAATGCTAGAGTTAAATACATGAACCATTTTATTTAATAAGATATTAGTATTTAATATTCTTATGAACTTAAGCAAGATCTTGTTAACTTCTCAAGACCTCACACACACACGTTTGAATGATCACTCAAGTTTCACTCACGGATTGATTGTAAAACTGAAAGAAATGAAAACGATCAACTCAAGGATGTATAGTGGTTCGGCGTAAGCCTACATCCACTTCTTAAGGAGAGAACTTTACTAGTGATGATGATGAGAGGTTACAAAGCTTACAAGCACATCTATAAACCCTAATTCTTAAGCTTGAAACTGATATGAAAATGTGAAGAAGATGATGTGTAGATGATGGATGATAACTGATTAATTCTTCTAACTTATATATCAGACTGATCAGCCAACTTTGATTCCCTTCAAAACCAATCATATGCATGCATTTAGAATCAGTTATAACTAACTGATCTAACACACTCAACTGACCTTCCTCCAGCTGGTGTTTCTGGAAGCTTCCAGCTTTGCCACGTCACAGAGCTGATCTTCTCAGCTCCAAGGAATCAAACGGCTGGCCTGCTACATCATGCAATCCTTTGCATGCTTAATTAACCAATGCATGAACTCCACGTGGCATCCTACTCAACCTCATGTAGTAAACACACATGCATGGTCTACATCTTCACAAATCTCCACCTTAGACCTTGCATCACCATACTAGTTCCAATATTCTCCACCTTGCTGCTATTTCAAGGTAGCAGCCCCCTTCCCTTTCTTGATTAACACAGCTGAACCAATTGCTTACACAGCTCATACTTATGAGCTGGTAAAGCCTTTGTGAACATGTCTGCTGGATTCTCAGAGGTTTTGATCTTCTTGACACTTACTTCACCCTTGTCTATCATGTCTCTTATGAAATATAACCTCACATCAATGTGTTTAGTTCTCTCATGATACCCCTGATGCTTGGAGAGGTGCACAGCACTTTGGTTATCACAATACACTTCAACTGAATCTTGCTCAACTCCAAACTCCCTCAATATACCAGTCAGCCATATTCCTTCTTTGATTGCTTCTGTGAGAGCAACAAACTCTGATTCAGTAGTAGATAAGGCCACTACATGTTGATGTGTTGCCTTCCAACTTACTGCAATATCAAACAGATTGAACACATAGCCAGTAAGTGATTTCCTAGTATCAAGATTTGCTGCATAATCAGCATCAACATATCCAACTACTGCCTTATCCCAAGTTTCCCTTTTCTGGAACTTCAAACCAGCTGTGATAGTACCTTTCACATACCTGAGTGCCCATTTAACTGATTCCCAATGTAGAGAGCCTGGATTGCTCATAAACCTACTAATCATGCTCATCATATAAGCTAAGTCTGGTCTGCAACACACCATTGCATACATCAGACTACCAACAGCACTAGCATAGGGAATTTTGCTCATTTTAACCTTCTCTTGATCTGTCTGATGAGCTTGAAGCAGTGACAAACTCACTCCTTGCCTTGCTGGTGTTGTCACTGACTTACTGAGATTCATATTGTATCTCTTCAACACTTTATCCAAGTATGATTCTTGGAACAACTTCAGCTCCCCAGCTGATCTGTCTCTTTCAATCTGCATTCCAAGGATCACCTTTGCTTCCCCTAGATCCTTCATATCAAATTCTTGCTTCAGTAACCCTTTTACTTCATCTATACCAGTTTGATCTTTACAAGCTATAATGATATCATCTACATACAATAGTAAGTATGTATAGCATCCTTCTTTGCTTCTGATATAGACACAACTGTCATGTAAACTTCTGTTAAATCCATTTGATGTAATGTAATCATCAAACTTCAAATACCACTGCCTTGGGCTTTGCTTCAGACCATATAAGGACTTCAGAAGTAGACAAGCCTTACTGTCAGCTCCTTCTACACTTACACCATCTGGAATCTTCATGTAAATATCTTCCTTTAAGTCTCCATGCAAGAAAGCTGTAGTAACATCCATTTGGTGTAGCTCAAGGTCAAACTGAGTCACTAATCCCAATAGGATTCTGATAGAGCAATGCTTTACAACAGGTGAGAATATCTCATTGTAATCAACACCCTCTTTCTGTGAGAAACCTCTTGCCACAAGCCTTGCCTTGTACCTAACACCTCCTTCTTTGCTTGTAACAGGCTTCTTCTTATAAATCCATTTACAACAGACTAGCTTCTTATTCTGTGGTCTTTCAACAATCTGCCAAGTTTTGTTCTTATGCAGAGATAGCAATTCTTCCTCCATAGCAACTATCCATTTATTATTCTCACTTCCTGATATAGCTTCATCATATGTCTTTGGCTCATTACTCTCTATATCAGATGCAACATATAGTGCATATGATACTATATCAGCTTCCATGTATCTCACAGGAGCCTTGATCTGTCTCCTTAACCTATCTCTGACAAGCTGATAAGTACTCAAGTCATATCTGGAGCTTGATGAACCAGGTGAGCTCTCTTCAATATTCTGATCATGCATCTTGCTGTCCTGAAGTGAATCTTCCTTTGATTGCTCCACCTGAGGCTCATCTGTATCTGTAGTAATAGAAACTACAGAATTTCTTTCAACAAGTGGCATCTTCTTTTCATTGAAAATCACATCTCTGCTAATAATAAACTTATTAGCTTCATAACACCACAACCTGTAAGCTTTAACCTCCTTAGGATAGCCTACCATTACACATTTTAATGCTCTTGGTTCCAACTTATCCTGCTTCACATGGGAGTATACTTGACAGTCTATCACTCTTAAATGATCATAACTAGGAGCCCTTCCAGACCATACTTCTTCAGGTGGTTTGAACTTTAGAGCAGCTGATGGACATAGGTTGATCAAGTATGCTGATGTTGTCACAAGTTCACCCCAGAACCCCTTAGTAAATCCTCCACTGCTCAGCATGCACCTAACTCTTTCAAGCAAGGTTTGATTCATTCTTTCTGCAACACCATTCTGTTGTGGAGTTCCAGGTGTAGTCTTGTGCCTCTTAATTCCTCTTTCTTTGCAGAAGTTATTGAACTCTTCTGAAACAAATTCAAGTCCATTGTCTGATCTTAAGCACTTCAGTTTGCAGCCTATTTGGTTCTCCACTTCAGCAAGCCATTCCTTAAATGCAGTGAATGCTTGATCCTTTGATTTTAGGATTTTCACCCATAACTTCCTAGAGTAATCATCTATGAAAGATATGAAGTATCTTCCTCCTCCCATGGTTAGATTTCTAGAAGGTCCCCACAGATCTGTATGAACATACTGAAGTTTCTCTGATGAGGTATGTTCACCTGAACCAAATTTCAACCTCTTAGACTTACTTAGGATACAATCTTCACATTGATCCAACTTACAGGTTGAACTTATATCTAGTAATTTCTGTCTTGCTAGCTCCTGTAACCCCCTCTCACTTACATGAGCTAGCCTTCCATGCCACAGATGAACATCTTCTTGGTCTTGTGAAGTGTTCACCTGTCCTGTAACTACTGATCCTTCAAGGAAATAGAGATCAGAGCACTTAACTCCCCTCATTACTACTGAATTTCCTTTCATGATGGTGAGTATGCCCTTTTTTACATAGTATTCACACCCCAGGGTATCTAGCATCCCTAGTGATATCAAATTCCTCCTCAAACCTGGTACATATCTCACATTTGTGAGCAGCTTAATAGTTCCATCAAACATTCTAAATTTTACAGAACCAATACCCTCAATCTTTATAGCTTGATCATTGCCTAACAGGACTGATCCTTCACTAAAAGGTTTTAGTTCAGTGAACCAATCTTTAACAGATGTCATATGAAAGGTACAACCTGAATCTAACACCCACTGATCTGATACTTGATCAGAGCCAACAACCAAAGCTTCAATATAATCTTTATCTTTATTATTTTTGTTTTCAGTTACCTGATTGGCATGGATCCTTTGATTTTCACCTTTTTCTGCAATCTTCCTAGCAACCATAGCCTTCCACTTATGACATTGCTTCTTAAAATGTCCAGGTTTGTTGCAGTGGAAGCAATTGTTGTTTTCTTCATCTGCTGATGAGCTCTGATTCTCCTTTTCTGATTTCTTCTGCCATTTCTTATCATAGCCATTCTTCTTGTCATTCTTATTCCATTTGTTCTGTTTGTTCACAACAAGACCTTCTCCTGCAACTGTATGATCTGATATCTTATGGAGCACCTTAGCTTTGATTGCCAGGATTACTTGCTCTAGAGAGATAGATTCAACATTTCCATACAACAGTGTATCTCTTAAACCTTCAAAAGATTTAGGAAGAGCTGACATTAATATGACAACCTTATCTTCACTTGACAGTGCAACATCAATGTTTTCTAAATCATCTATGATCTTATTGAAATCATCTAGTTGGTTTAGAATGGACTTATCTTCTGTTACTTTGAAGGAGTAGAGCTTCTGCTTTGTGTACAGTCTATTTGCCAAGGTCTTCACCATGTAAAGATCAGCTAACTTCTTCCACATATCCCTTGCAGATACTTCCCTTGAGACTTCTCTCAGAGCTTTGTCACCTAAACACAGTATGATTGTACTTCTTGCCTTTGATTGTTGATCCTGTTCTACAACTTGTGCTACTGCATCCACAGCAGCTGCTTGGTTTTCTGGAACTGGTTTGATTGCATCTGCCAATCCTTGTTGAATGAGTATAGCTTCAATTTTCATCCTCCACAAACTGAAATCAACCTTTTCTGTAAACTTCTCCACATCAAACTTGGTTGTCACCATGATTCTTCCTTCTGATCTGATAACTAGTGGCTGCTTCTTCTTCTCCTTCCCACAGACGGCGCCACTTCTTATGAACTTAAGCAAGATCTTGTTAACTTCTCAAGACCTCACACACACACGTTTGAATGATCACTCAAGTTTCACTCACGGATTGATTGTAAAACTGAAAGAAATGAAAACGATCAACTCAAGGATGTATAGTGGTTCGGCGTAAGCCTACATCCACTTCTTAAGGAGAGAACTTTACTAGTGATGATGAAGAGAGGTTACAAAGCTTACAAGCACATCTATAAACCCTAATTCTTAAGCTTGAATCTGATATGAAAATGTGAAGAAGATGATGTGTAGATGATGGATGATAACTGATTAATTCTTCTAACTTATATATCAGACTGATCAGCCAACTTTGATTCCCTTCAAAACCAATCATATGCATGCATTTAGAATCAGTTATAACTAACTGATCTAACACACTCAACTGACCTTCCTCCAGCTGGTGTTTCTGGAAGCTTCCAGCTTTGCCACGTCACAGAGCTGATCTTCTCAGCTCCAAGGAATCAAACGGCTGGCCTGCTACATCATGCAATCCTTTGCATGCTTAATTAACCAATGCATGAACTCCACGTGGCATCCTACTCAACCTCATGTAGTAAACACACATGCATGGTCTACATCTTCACAAATATATATGTTATGCTAAAGTTAATTGCATGATACAAGTTATGCTAGAATAATTTAGTATTTTATCAATAAATAAAAAATGATATATTTTTTCATGTAAGAAATTTATAGTTAATTAAAGTGCATGTACAGGGATATATATATATATATATATATATATATATATATATATATATATATATATATATATATATATATATATATATATATATATATAGAATCAAAATAAAAAGGTAAAGACTTATATGAAATTGTGTTACGGAATAACTTTTGTAAGACGAATGAATAGTTATAATCTTTATAATATTTTTTTTAAAGGTGATAATATTTTTAATAAAAATAATTATAAAAATATAAAATAGTATTAATCGTGAGATTGAACAAATAAGAAATGGAGTATATAAATACTTTTGTTGGAACGGTACAAAAATTTAAACACTTAATCCTCTCACAATTTCTTTAAGTTGGACATTTTAAAATTATAATCTGATACTCCATTTAATAATCTTTATAACATCCATTGACTCTTCCATTTATTGGGTTAGATTTCTTGTAGTCATTTCTCATGGCATACTACAAACATGGCAATAATAGAACAACAAAGTCAAAATATAGAAAGAAAAAGAGTTACTATATGGAGCAGTTCACCATTTTTTTAATTAAATTAAATTCCCACAAACGAATCTAATTAATCCATCCTAAAATGAATTAATAATGAACATCTAACATTCTAAAAATTTAGAGTTAAAAATAAAATAAAGACGAGATAAATTTTATTTTAATTACATATATTTTGTGTGCAATCATTGTGTTAAATTAATATTGTAAATAGATAAAGTACAAAACTAACCTGTCCCTAGTACTACATTGGTATGTAGATAAAAATAAAAATAAAAAAATAAAAATATATGTATACTAACTAATTAGCAATAATTGATCAATTATTATATGTCACAAAATAATAATTACTAATACTGCAATACTCAAATGATCAGTGGAAAACATGGATAGTTGACTCAAATTAATTAACTCAACTGTACACTGGGTTATAATATTCCAAAATAATAATTAAATTGGTTTGGAATTAAAGAAATTAAATTCAGATTCCTTTGGATAGCAACGAAATTATTTCTTATGTCCTTGGAAAAGAAAACGGGGAGAAAACGTACTGGGCCCACTTTATTACTCTCAGATATTCAAATGATTTTACATAATTAATTTTTTTTTTTTATTTCATCAAATACATTTATACTGTTAAAAGAAAAAACAATAATGCACTTTCGTGATTGGTTAAAATTAATTAAGGAAGTTATTAAACTTATTAGTTCAAAATCATGTATTAATGGGTGCATCCCATGAATAAAAAACTTGTTTTCTATTTCATTTCCCTTATTATTTTTTATTTAATAGACTTATTTTTTATTTGTAATTAATCTACATTTTAATCCTCAAATTCGTTTTTTTATTCATACACTATATTTTAAAGTCAAAATACCAAGAAATAATTGTTTGATAAGTGTGACAAGTTGATTAATGCATAAAACCAGGATTGTCAAATGAGATAGATATGAAAATACTAATAAATAATACTCCCTTTGTCCCGGAATTAAATTCATCGACACTGTAGATACGAAGTTTAAGAAAAGTTATTTTTTGACCAACTTTATTGACTTTTGAGGGGCTATGGTGATATTTTTAGTTAATACTAAATATTAAATTATAAAGTATGTTATGTGTGTTAGGTGGGAGTGGTATTTTTGAAATTAAGATAACTTTGAGGTTGTTGGTTAATGTAAAATTTATTTTTTTGAGTGGTGAACATAAGTATGGGACGAACGAAAACGAAAAGTGTGAAGATAAGTATGGGACGGAGGGAGTAGAAATTAATACCATCTACACACACGTTAACCCCAAAATTAGTCAAAAGTTTAAATTGTACATCTTAAATTCCTCAATATAATCCTTCCATCCCACATATTTATTACTTTTTTTAAATTTTTTTTAATGTTCATCTATTCCAATATTTATATTTATTTTTTAAATAATCACGATATAATTTTAATATTCTCAAAATACTAAAATATTATTAAAACACTAAGTATTACTACTATATATGTAGCTTATACACTCTATTAACAATAACCTAACAATTTTATTCATTATTTTTAACTGAATTACTCAAAATATACCTTATTTAGCTCATATCATTCACCCAAAGATAGGATTTCTTAAAATTTTACATTTTCTGAATTTGAATAATAATTTATGAAGAGCAGATTAGGCCATGCCATATGTAATTGGATGATAATAGATGGGGTATGATTGTATTTCTAATGTTGGAAATGGGCCCGCAGATTGCAGAAAAGAGGGCCCGACATGGTATTTCTAATGTATGGATCATAGAATTGGGCCCGCAGATATCAGAAAAGAGGGCCCGACAAGAATGACTGATTTTGGATCACACCCTTTGTGGTGTGATTCACTCCCAACCCACAATTTAACACGTATTCCACTCCGACTTGACAATTTTACCCTCAACTACACATTCCTTATTTTAATTTTTCCTTTTTTTTTTACCTATTATTTAGAACTATAATAAGAGGAAAAACATTGGATGGAATATTGAAAATAATTGACCTTTGAGTTATGCTTTTTGCACTATGATAGTCATCCTTTTCATGAATTCTTGGATGGAAGTTGAGCATTTCCCATATCACTCCATATTTTCAACCATTCAAGTAGACAAAGAGATTTATGAATTCTAGTTATAGTATTGAAATACTCTCATTATTTACTTTATTAGGTTCTTTAAAAAAACAGCTTTATTGATTTTGTGGGTATCATACAATTTTTCTAGGGAATATATTAATTATAATGAGGTTGGCATTTTCTTAAAAAAATGGTATTGAAAGATTATTTAGTTTGATGTTTTTACTACTTCTAAGATATATGAAATATATAATAAGATAAACAAATGAGAAAATAATAATGAGGAGTAGGGAGTAATTACTTTTTAATATTAAAAAATAAATGTTTTTTTTTTTAAAATACAACTCCCATTATCTCCTATACCAAAAAATTATATTTCATTCAATCCCTAATTTGCCATCAAAATGCTCAGCCAATTATTCAAGTAATTTATGTAAGTTTATATTCATTTCTTAAAATTCTTAAAGTTACATCTAGATGAAAGAAAAGAATAGATTGAACAATTATAAGTAAAAGGATAAAATGTAAAAAATGGAAATACTTAGAAATCATTTTGTATTTTTTAAATCCTTAATATAGTCTATACTGACGTGGCAATTTCACAGCCAATCATGTCAGTTGTCTTTCCCGCTCCTCTATCGTGCGCACTGCGCACGCTTTAAACGGCTACTAGCTAACCACCTCGCTCTTTTCCCACAAGCGTACGTTAGCACACAATCGCCCTCCTACGAGCGGAAAACACGTAAAGCGTTTAAAAACCACCCCTTCTGAAATCCTTCAATGCGACTCTCCATTATCTCACTCTGCTCACCGACCTACCCGAAAATGGCATCCGGGTCGAACTCTCTGTTGTGGTTCAGAAAGGGGCTCCGTATCCATGACAACCCTGCGCTAGACGGCTAGAGTTCGCCGCCAAGGGGTCGGAGTTTTTGTACCCGCTGTTCGTGATCGACCCGCATTACATGGAGCCCGACCCCAATGCGTTCTCCCCGGGATCGAAAAGGGCCGGGCTGAACCGGATTAGGTTCTTGCTCGAGAGTCTGGTGGATCTCGACTTGAATCTTCGAAAATTAGGATCGCGTTTGCTGGTGCTCAAGGGTGAACCTAGCGAGGTCTTGTTTCGTTGCTTAATGGAGGTAATTTCTACATCTTTGCACAATTACATATACTGTTTTGGTGCATTATTCAAAAAATTGAAACGAAGTTGGACTAGAAATCAATTTCTGGAAGCTCTCCCGAGCTTGAAATTCTTCATCTTAGTTTAGCAATTAGCCAACACAGGGATTTTAAATATAGCTTCTAACTCAACTGTGGCGCATTTAGACAACGAGAACTCTTAAGTTAGGAATATGCAATTAGATTGGAAATATACTAGTGATAGTTTATACTATTCTTGCTGCTTTGGAGATGATTAAACCCGTTTGGGATTTAGTTGCTGGATTTTATTAAATTATAGACATATGTAAAAGAGCACAGTGGGGTGAAGATTTTTTATTCCTTGGTTCTTGAGAATGATGTTGGTATGAGGAAAGAAAATGTTCTGTTTCAATCTTGTTGCTATTGGTCAAATTGTTAAGTATTCAAAATACTTCAGCCTTTGCTACCAAATCTTTGAAGCCATAATTGGACTTTAGTCGCCATGTTGCCAAGATCTTTACCTCATTTGAACGTGCCTATTAATGCTTCCGATTTGATTAGCAAGGTAGGTTCTGGGAGTTACATGGGTGAGTTGGCAACTTAAGCCAGTTCAGAACACATACATTACTAAGATGTTCAGTCTAAAGAGGCTGCATTGAACTTCACTCTAGCTTTTGGAGTAGAGTTAGTCAAGTCATATACAATTTGTAATCAGAGCGATTTGCTAAATACCCCTTGTTGTGATCATGGATTCCCTTAAAATTGATGAATATTAAGACATATAATATTTATATTGGGTCATATGCCATCTCTTACAAAGTCATCACCAGTCAAATTATGTGTGGCTATCTAAATAATTTTGGAGGTATATGAGGCAATTAGATATATTCACGTGGTAACAT
The DNA here is from genome assembly GCA_023678885.1 of Pogostemon cablin. Classification (NCBI taxonomy): domain Eukaryota; kingdom Viridiplantae; phylum Streptophyta; class Magnoliopsida; order Lamiales; family Lamiaceae; genus Pogostemon; species Pogostemon cablin. The sequence continues at coordinate 3,283,740 of CM042961.1, forward strand.
ATGAACCCAATATTGATCTTATTGATCAACCTGATGAGAGTGGTGTATTGGTATGCTATTGTTGCTCTATTTTATTTTCTGAAGTAATTTTTTTTGTTGTGAACTACCAGTGGAACATAAAGAAGCTGTGTTTCGAGTTTGACACAGATCCATATTATCAAGCTTTGGATGTTAAAGTCAAGGCAAGAGTTCTTGGAATTTTTAATGCATGTGTTATGTCCATGAGTCTGCAATTGAAATGCTGATTTTTCAAATATTATGAGGATGCGGTGCATTAATTTTCTTTGTATACTCTTTTATAGAAAAAAAGGGTTGATATATTGTCCTACAGAAATATGCTGCCACTGCTGGAATAGAAATTTTCTCTCCAGTGAGTCATACAATTTTCAATCCTGCAGATATAATACAAAAGGTTAGCATAAACAGTTCTAATTTCTACGGATCAAAAATTCCAAAATCACAATATTATTAAAATTGTCAATTATGTAAATTCTTCTGTTGATTGATTCCTATATATTCCCTCTGTTCCAGAACGGTGGAAGGCCGCCTCTTACTTATCAGTCTTTTGTCAAACTTGCTGGGGAGCCCTCTTGGGCTTCTTCTCCCATTTTAACTGATGTTGGTCAACTTCCTCTTGTTGGACCTGTTGGGAACAGTCCTATCTCAGAAGTACCATCGATCGGTGAACTTGGCTACGAGGAGATGGAAGAGGTATTGGGTCACTTATTTTATTTATAGAACTGTCAAATTCAAATTTACTGCAATAAACACTGATGAACAGGATGAGAGGACTCACTTCAAAGGTGGTGAGTCAGAAGCATTAAGAAGGTTGAGATGTTCGATTGCGGACAAGGTATGCAGAAGGAATTAATTCCCTCTCCCAAAACTGCAGCAAGATGCCCTTTTTGTTCTTCTTCTTTTTTTAAATCTTGTGTGTATAAATTCGTTTAGCTTACTCATATAACTTATAACATTGTCCATGATACACCTCCATAATCATGGACGGCAGATTCATTCAAAATCTGCTGGTGCATAGTTTTACTGAAATATGCTCTTTTTCCCAGTTTATGTATGTGAATCTCCCAATTCATGTTTGCTGGACTGGGTGGCGAATTTTGAGAAACCAAAGGGGGATCCATCTTTGTTTATAAGACCTGCTACAACAGTGTTGCCGCCTTACTTAAAAGTAGGTCCACGTGCTATTTTTGTTTTTTTATTTTCTTGTAGTCCTCTAATCTTTATTCTTTCTCCAAATTGTTGGAAGTTTGGCTGTCTTTCTTCTAGGTACTTCTACCAATGTATTCTAGAGGTTCAGAGGAATGTCAAAAAGCATACATCTCCACCAGTTTCCCTTCTTGGACAGGTTTATCTGTTATTTTTTGGAACGGCAAATGCCATGTAGTCTCTCCCAACTCACAATCAGAAATTTCTGTAGTTGTTATGGCGAGAATTCTTCTACACAGCAGCTTTCGGCACTCCCAACTTTGATCAGATGAAGGACAATAAAATTTGCAAACAGGTAGAAACGTCCTGAATTTTATTAGGTAGTTATCTTACAAATTTATACATCTTTTTCTTGTGTCTGATAAACTTTTTAACTAAATGGCATTCAAACGGTGCACATACTTCATGAAAACTGAAAGCTGTGATGGCTAAGGAAACGTTTTTCCTTAGATTTCAAGTTCTCCGTGGGTATCTTTCATTTTAATTTACTGAGTACTCCACTTGTTTCACATATGTTAACTTCAGATTCCACTATAGTAATTCTGGAGGATCATCGCAAGCTTCAACTCTATAAATTACTATATTAATTAGACATCAGTGGCAAACTAACCTGTGGTCTAGGTCTCCTATTTCCATATCCTGTGAAATGTTCTTCTGTTTCGATAATCGGTTTAACGCAATGATACTGAAATCATTCAAGAAATCACAATTCTCTCATCTCAGATTTAAATATTGTATAATGCAGATGTACTTAAGAAAACTGCAGTAATCGTATAGAGAAATCTTAGAGTGGATCCTATGCTATATGTCATTGCATTTGACTTAGGATTCTATTTTATAGATACCATGGAAAAATGATGATGAATTGTTAAGTGCTTGGAGAGATGCTAGGACAGGATTTCCATGGATCGATGCCATAATGATGCAGGTTAGTTCTGAAATATGGTTAGAAATAAAAACCTTAATATTTGGTCCTTCACATCTAACTTCATTATGGTGAAACAGCTTAGAAAGTGGGGCTGGATGCACCATCTTGCTCGCCATTGTGTTGCTTGTTTTCTAACTCGTGGAGATCTGGTAATTTACTTCATGAGCCTATTTCATATCCAGATATGTTCTTATACTCTCTGTGATATTTGTGTGAGCTATCTTGGCAGTTCACACATTGGGAAAGGGGACGCGAAGTTTTTGAGAGACTTCTTATTGATTCAGATTGGGCAATCAATAATGCTAACTGGATGTGGCTATCATGCTCATCATTCTTTTACCAGGTCAGGAAACACTTTCATTGTTTCATCTCTAAACATGGTGATGTTCAGCCATTCAAAATAGTCGGCAATATTTGTAGGCAGTTTGGGGTTATTTGCAATTCTTGAAATAGATTTGACTAAGTCCATCTTGTTTTCTCTTGGATCCATTATTCTCAGCAGAAATTCTGATTATCTTGTTTGTTTTTCCAGTATAACCGCATCTACTCTCCAATCTCATTTATGACCCTCATGGCAATTATATAAGGCATTTTCTGCCAATCCTGAAAGGTTTGCTCATCCAGTGCTTCATGATTCATTAGCTTGCTATGTTCGTGGTGTTTATGGTGACACTGTGTTGCAGATATGCCAAAGGAATATATTTATGAACCATGGACAGCTCCTTTGAGCATACAAGTTAAAGCAAAATGCATAATTGGCAAAGATTATCCAAAACCAGGTAAATTGCTATAATGTCTCTCTCATCAGTTACATTTCTCTGCATCTATAATCATCATTCAACCAGCAATTGCAGAATTACGTTGTTAGAATGATTTTTAATGAAGTTGAACCATTTGCAAAATAACTATTCCTTGCTCAAAATTTCTCTTAATGGGTTGAGGTTTAATGCATATTGAAAGGAGGATTTCTAATGAGCCTTTAGTTGTGGATGATAGTGACAAATTGATGGTTGATACTGGCCTGCAAGAAGGCAAGCCGGATCGGATCCGCTCCAGTTAATGAAATAATTTTCCTTTCACATGAACAATGACTTCACTATTACATGAAATGTGAAATCACCGTTCATGTGAGAGGAAATTCCTCGAGTACGGACAGGATCCCTATTCCAAATTACAAACCCAATGGATTTGAATTTGGAATATGTGGTTGGTATGGAAGTGAAATTGACATATTTAAAAGACAAAAGTTTACGTGCATCCTGGTTATCTTTTAGGATTTTACTTAACCCTAGAGTTTATTACTTTTTTCCTTATAAAAATGGGTACAGGTGCACAAGAGTTTGATTTGTTTATATTTGGGTGCAGTGGTGGACCATGATGTTGCAAGTAAAGAATGCAAGCAGAGATTGTTTGAAGCATATGAGCTGAACAAAAGACTAAATGGTAAAGTAAGTGAAGAAGAACTCAACACTTTGAGGAGAAAATTTGAGCAACAAAATATGAGACAGCCCTCCAAATCCATCAAGAGGTTAAAGCAGACCACCATTGATTAAATCAATTTACTATTCAGACTAATATTTTAGATAAATTATTTAAACTAGAGATAATTATCCTCAATCATGTTGTGAATTGCAATCTCAAAGCGTTTTGGGGGGAGGGGATTATATTAAAGATAAATGATTTTTTTTATTAAACGTTGACAGCAAGGTTTTTGTATTTTAAAGTTTAATCTAGATATATTGCATGATAAATTACTTTATTATTATTATTATTTTTATTTGTTATCATAAGTTATATATATATATATATATGGGTAATAGTTTTTTCTTAAAATTAAATTAATTTATCACGTTTTTAAGAATAACACTTCTAGATTCCAATTCTTAAAAAACCGATTTCATAATTATATCTTTATTATTTGGGTTCACTACTATAGTACTCTCAATGCATGAATATTTTTTCAAAATTTAATTAAATTTTGTTATTAAATTATTATCTAGTTGAAAATAATGGGGGTGTTTGTTTTGACACTACGGTCCACTATTACTCATGTGAAACATTTAGCTGGTCTAGTGTGTCTAAAATAGTAATCTTCGATTTTTTTAAAAAAAGAAAAAATAGCAAGTGTTTTTTAATTTGAAAAGAAAATTAATTATTTTACGAAATTCGATTAACACTGTTTAATTTAAAACAACTAACACATCTAAAATTGTAATGCTTACTTTAAAAGTATTTTAATTCGTATTAGTTATAAAAAAATAATTATATTATTTAGTTATTTTATTAAATTCGATAAATATATATAGTTATTTTAAATTAAAAAATCAATTTAATAATTCGTGAATATTTGGTGCCTGATTAACAAGTCAAAACGGTTGATCCGAGGTTAATGTAAGGGTAAAATAGGGAAATAAAGCAAACCACATTGATCACGCGTGCGAGCTCTCTCTTCTCCACCCTACTCTGAACTTTCTCCACCCAACGCCTCCCCTCTTCTCTTCTCTTCTCCTTCCATTTTCTCTTTCTACCAACACAGTATTCTAGAGAGAGAATAGGTTATAGTTGATCAAAGAGGGCGACCTGAGATCCAACCGTAATCCATCATCGGACTCGAATCATGTTGAGAAGGCTCGTTATCCAGCTTCGTGCTGTCGCCCCCGCCCGATCCGTTTCTAGGACTCTTCGCTTTGCTGCCGGGTCTTCGAGGACGTCGGAAAATGTTGTCCGTTCAATTCCCATATTTTCTCGCCATTTTAGCACTGAATCCGGTTTGTTTCTATACCCTAATTCATTCTTTTGCTTCCCAAGATCTTATATTTGAGATGTTGCCATATGTGTGTCTTATTTGAAGTGATTTGGGCGCTCCTTTTTTCCGTTGGTTTTTATATTGGAATGTTGTTTAATAGGTAATGTGCCTAAAAGAGTGGAGGATATAATGCCGATTGCTACTGGTCATGAGCGTGAAGAACTCGAAGCTGAGCTTCAAGTGAGTTTGTTTTTTTCAATTGTTTTGATTATTGTGTGTGTAATTTTATTTTATTTTTTGGCAAGGTTGAGTTGTATTGTTGGGCAAAGTTAATTATTTTACCAGTTTTATAAACTTGGTTTGATTAGGGGAAGGACATACTGGAAATCAATCATCCCGTCGGCCCTTTTGGAACAAAGGTTAGTTTGTTAATTCTACTTTTTAGCTTCAATTTCTCTGCCATCTCTTCTCATGTGCCTTGAGATTGTCTACTTTTACATTGGCTAAAGAACAATGACTAATTCTTGGTAGTATTATTTTTTTCTTTTGCCTAGTTAAATGGAGAATGCTTCTAAGGTAACTAGGGCTAGCTAATTAAGCAGATACTTATAGGTAGGTCATCTTACTGTTGTTAGATCGAAAATGCATTATAAAGGCATGCTCTTGTTTGAGTAAACCTTTTCTTCTGTTGGACATCTTGCCTTCTGTTGTTTAAGGAATTTATTTTTCTCATGGATTTTCTAGGAAATGCGGGATAAATATCTAAGTCTGAGTGAAGCAGTTTCTTTGGCATGCACTTATAATTACAGTAAACTTTGTAATTGCTGACACTCTTTGTTGAAGCACGATCTTTGGTGTGGTCTAGTGACCTGGCTAATTATTCAACTACTTTGTTTTCCTTGCTTGTGTGACACATTTGGGATTTGGCTAATTGGTTTCTGTTGAAATGTGCATCCTATTTTAACTCTCTTGCTCAGGGTAAAAGAAAATGTTAAATTTGAAGCTCCTCATTTGGACATCAAAAGCAAAAATATTATTGTCATTATTCTTTTCTTTCAACCAATCAGTGTGCCCTCTCAATTAACACTAACTTTAACTTTATTGATCACTGCTTTTGGATTGGTTGCACCCCCACCCGGATCTCATTATCTTATTTGTTTTTACACGTTACGTAATACATCATCATTAAGTTTCCTGTCTTCCTTGAAAAATATATCCATGGGAAGTAGGTGAGAGCACTTGGTTGGAGTTCAAATGGACTTTACTGCCTTAAACTGAAGATCAGAAGCATGTGGGGTTTCGCTATGCACCCTTCATTATTCGAAAAATATACTTTATTGCCTTTGTCCAAACATGAAGCCTTTTTGCTTTTTTGTTTTTAAACCGTATATAGGTCTCAAATGGGCTCAACTCAAAAAAGATCCTTGTTCAGCATATTAAAGTATAAAAGACAGTCATTTTTTTTGTTTATTGTGTATGTATTGGCATTATGTATCTAGTATATCAAAATGCTTTATGCTTTATTTATTCGTGTATTAGTAGACATAGTATATCATATTTGGAAGGTTGTTAACTTTTTTTTAAAATGTTAAGTACGCCTAACAAGTCCAAACCATTTGGTGTAACATGTGCGTAAAAAGCTGGGTGCGTCAGCTTCCCATTTTTGTTAAATACTTCCCAGAGACAGACCCAATCTGTTGCCATTCCTATGGTTTTGTTACTACTTCTATCTTATTGTGCTTTGGTCATACGGGTCTAGTGGTTGGGCATCAGCATAGTGCAGAGCTGTAATCCTGCTGAAGGTTTAGGAGCTGGAGCAAGTTGAGTCTGTGAAAGAGTTTGGGATTTGGCATGCTTTTTCCATTTGGAGTTTTAGACTTGGTGTATGAAAAATTCTGCTTTAACCCTCATTCAGTTATAATATAATTTGTAAAAGTGATTCCAAACCAGGTGTCTGATTGGATTATTTCCATAGGAGAGTCCAACCCAGTGCTTTAATCGATTCACAATATCAGAGTAATAAATAATCCAAAGTCCTGTTTGTTTTTTTTCAATGGTTGGGTACCTTGACATAAACATCTTCTCTACAAGATATGTGCATTGAGCTCTGTACTTGTGTTCACTCACATATCTATATACACACACTCAATATTGTTATATATTTACCACTCATTCCCCCTCCTAGTGCAATGAAGAAGAGAAACCAAATACCAAAAGGATTAGCAGGCTATAAAGATGCATATCCTCACTATCTGATGCTTATGTCTATCTGTTACTGTTTGCTGGCAGGAAGAACCTGCTGTGATCAAGTCTTATTATGACAAAAGAGTTGTGGGATGCCCTGGTGGTGAAGGCGGTAAGCCTCTCGCTGTCTATCCCTTTTTACCCTTCTCCTTCTGATATAAAGATATGCTTTAGTTTTTATTCCTTCCCTATTTCTCTGATTACTTTTATCTGCACACCTGTTTTTCTGCAGAGGATGAGCATGATGTTGTTTGGTTCTGGCTAGAGAAGGGCAAGCCACATGAATGCCCTGTATGCTCACAGTACTTTGTGGTAAGTACATGAGGCACTTAACCAACCAGTATGTATTTTCTGTTGACCTACATAATATTGACTTGATTAGCATTGCTGCCTTGAGAGTTGAGAATCACGTTCATCCTTGGTCTTTCATTGCATGAAAATCAAACCATCATTTAATATGTTCTCGGCCCTTGTGATTCATACCTACCTATACATATCAGGGGAGAATAGAAAAGAGAAATTTGAATGCTTATTTCCATTGCATTCTTCATCTTTCTCCCAAGAGAAATTTGAATGCTTATTGCCATTGCATTCTTCATCTTTCTCCCAAGATGAACTTGTTATTCTATACATTCTTCAACATATTTTATGGTTTATAACTCACACCGCATTGAACATTTCCCCAGAAACCTGAGAGATAATTTCGCTGCCTATATTGTTTTAACATTGGACAATTATATTTCTCTGTATAGCCTGAATTGCAATTGCTAACCAGTCAATTAATTTTTTCTTTATGCATTTCTCCGTGGGTGTAGTGATTTAGAAGCTTAACCATAATTACTTAATGTAATATGTCTTTATGTGACTTAATGAATGTGTTAGTGATCAGCTTCCTTTCTTTTTTTCTTCTCGTTATTCTTGCCCGTGGTCATTAGTGTCTACTGCTTTGCCACCACCTTTCTAGTCATTGGGAAGTTGAGATGGGATGGCATTAAGCCTGACTGATTTATCATTTAACAAAGTATTGTATATTTCAAGTACTGTACTATAACGAAAGTGCTCTGATATTAAATAAAAATTAAATGAAATTAGACTCTTAATATTGCTGATATTAAGGGTTATCATGAAAATTATAAATCCTTTATTTTTCCTCATCCTTTCATTGTATGCCAATAATGTTTGTTCATAATGCTATCGTAACACTGCTTAGTTATAGCTATCAAAATGTTGATCACCCATTCTTTGGTTTGCAGTTGGAGGTGGTTGGCCCGGGCGGACCTCCTGATGGACATGGGGATGACGAAGATGATCATCATCACTAAAACTGAATATAGTTGGTGATTTTGGTGCTTGACAGAATGCAAGACACTTATTGATTTTGCTTGCTTTTTTATATGGGTCGCCTGTTACTGTTAGTCTCGTTGTTGCTTCGACCACTTCCATTTGAGTTTTTGGGTTCTAAAACTTGGGTCACTCTGCTCCTCGAAATAGAACCACGGAGCACAAAATAATCAATGGCAACATATACTACCATTCTTTGCCTCTTTTATTGCCTTTTGGAGCAAATTGAGTAGTGTAGCAAGCTGTTAGATTTACCTCTCTGTTTGTCCTTTTGATCCTTTCGAAGATAAATGCTATTTTTGTGATACGTTGTCGACTAGATATTATCGTTGTGATGGAAACGTCTTGGATGTTTCTGGTTAGTTAAAGGCTTCAGTTTTTATCTATTTTCTTTCATGGAAGAAATTATGCACGATTTTGTGACATCTGATAGCAAACTTATAGCCTCTATAGTGACTATTGCTGCAACGAAATGGATTCTGTGAAGCGGTATCTTTTTCTGAAACTTTCATGTCTCACACAAGTTTTGATGAAATGGATTCTGTGAAATGGTCTCTTTTTCTGAAACTTTCATGTCTCACACAAGTTTTGACATGTTACATCGCGTGAAATGACCTTGCACAAGTTTTGGCTCTATTAATTTGGTATTTTGAGCTAATTGTTAGTATTGTTAGTATTTTAGTTTGCGTGGATTTTAATTTGTAATGTTTTAAATTAAACACTCAATTGAACAAGACTCATCTCTCTAATTTGTGATCGACAATAAAATTGGGATGTATTAAGAAACTTCAATCTCTAATCTCGGGAAAATGAACTTATTTCGTTAAAATCTGATTTCTTTAATATTTAGAAAAAGAAAAAGAGAAGACTTCAGATGTTAATCGGCTAACTTGTAAATTTGTGAATGAGTTTATGAGAATGGGATTATTCTATTATTGGGCTTTTTTTGTTGGTCTTATTTAAATTCAAAAGCTACTTTGATGTTTTTGTGTTTCTTATAAGCACTTCTTTGTGAGACATTTGCTAAACGAGTCGATCCATTATTATAATATATGCTTATTATATAAGTAAAGTATATTTATTGATAATGAATGTATACTATAGTATGTTATTGAAAAGACTGTGTCCCTAGGTATTTTTGTAGTAAATCTAGCCCTAGCATGTTGGCCCATTAATGAATTCAACTCGAAGAGAAAAAGTGGATTTTCTTTCAATAGATATGCTGACTATTACAAAAGATTTTTTTCTCTCTTATTTTTCTTCCTATTAATTCAATTTTGAAATGTAAAATTATCAAGTAAGGCTTGAAATTATAAAATTATTTAAATAATACTCCCTCTGTTCCATTTATATTGCTACTTTTACTTTTTGCACGTTCTTTAAGGAGTATTAATATTTAATGTGTATTGAGCAGTTGAAAGATGAAGTTTACCATTTTACCCCTTGATTAAAATACATTATTTTAAAAAAAGAAAGTGATGCACTGTTGGAGGAACATGAGATCAGAACATAAGAACGAAAATTATCTCCAATTCTTAATTTAAAAACCTGAAACATCATCACAGGTAATGCCGCCCAATTCATAATTCATAATCTGCAACATCATTACAATAGTAGTTGGAGGTAATAAGTTTTGTTTTCCCTCCATAATCAAAAATAATTTACATTTACAAATTTACAAATTCCCACCTAAAATGCACTATATAAACATTTACTACTCTAAACACAATAACTTCTCCAACAAAATGAAGCACTTTAGCAGCCCATAAATACACTTTACAAAATGAGAAAACCAAGACCCAAAAACCTAACAACCAAAGAACGTAAATCCATTGCCCAATTTTTGTTGGAGGGGTCGAGCAATGGCCAACCAGCTCGTGGGAGGCTCATTTTAGCCAGTTCTACATTTGGAGTGCACATTGCTACTGTTAGAAGGATATGGGAAAGAGCTAGAGAGCAGTTGCTATCAGGTAATCCAATCTCTTTAGTCAACAACAAAATACTTAGACCACATGGAGTTTATGGCCAAAAATTGGATAAGGAAAAAATGAAGACTATTCAGTTTAAGAAAATGGGGACAATTAGGGATTTAGCAGAACAGATGTCCACATCTAAGAGCACAGTTCATAGGTGGATCAAGCAGGGACATATTAGACCTCATACTAGTGCTATAAAGCCATATCTCACGCACCAACACAAGATTAATAGGGTCAGACACAGTCTTAAAGCACTAGAAGTGGACATAGTAAAGAAACTGATCAAATTCAAGAGTATGTCACAAATAGTTCACATAGATGAGAAATGGTTCAACATAACAATAACAACAGAGAGATACTACCTCCTACAAGAAGAAACAGAACCACATAGGACTTGTGAAAGTAAAAATTTTATTGGAAATATCATATTCTTAGCTGCAGTTGCAAAACCAGCCTATGACTCTAACGGGGACTGCATTTTTGATGGGAAGATAGGGATTTTTCCCTTTACGGAACAAGTTGCAGCACAAAGGAAAAGAAAGAACAGAGAGACAGGAAGTATTGTAACTAAACCAATGTTGTCAGTGACAAGAAATTAGACAAAAAAGGTTCTAATTGATCAGGTATACAATATGAACACAGATTACAGTTTACACACATGCTATACATACAAATACATTCATTTTGCACTATATTTCATTTACAATCATAACAGGTCCTACCAGCTATCAAGTCTAAATGGCCAAGTGGAGCATGCAAAGATATATACATATAACAGGATAATGCTAGGCCACATATAAAAGATGATGATAAAGAGTGGAGGCAGGCTTCAACACAAGATGGATTCAATTTCCACCTTGTGTTTCAGCCTGCTAAGAGTCCGGATACTAACATTTTGGACTTGGGTTGGTTTAGAGCTTTACAATCTCTACAATTAAAAGAAGTTGCTGACAAAGTGGAGGATTTGTTAGAAGTGGTGAGGAAATCTTTTGAAGATTTAAGCCACACAAAATTGAATTAAGTGTTTCTAACACTGCAAAGCTGCCTGAAGGAAATTCTAGTTCGTAGAGGTGGAAATGAATACAAGATACCCCATATGGGTAAATCTGCATTACAGAGATCAGGTGAGCTTCCAACTGATTTGGAAGTGGACCCTGAGGTGGTTCAATCAGGCCTTGAATTTCTAATTGAAGAAAATGCAATAGATGGGTTGGAGGATCTAATTCAGGCTATGGAGGAAGTTTTTTTTATTGAAAGTGGAAGCATTTTGCAGTACAGAACGGTTTGAAAGATTTTGCAGTACTTTTTGAATGCATTTGGAATGCAATGGAAGTATTGGATGCAAATTGGAAGTTTTGAATGCCTACATAGAACACAACTAATGGAGGGTGGAAGCATTGGATGCATTTTGCATATGAATAGGGGTTAAGATTGTTTATTTACAAGTAAAACACAACTCAAAGAAAGAGTTTGTTTTAGCATTAAACAATCTTTTGTAAAGCTGTGAATCTAAACCTATAAATGGATGCATATGACTTATGCAAGACAATTCACCCTAAACACATCACATATCACACACTATCACACTTCAAACAAGATCAAATAAACAGTAACACATCAAATACCACATTCTTCCAAAAAAAAATTAAGGGCTTAACAGGGGATACATCACAGACATACAGTAGCAACTCATCACATCACAGTTTTGAATATCACACTCTTCCAAAAGCAATTTATCACTTAACAGTTTGTAATATCACACTCTTCCAACATTAATTCCTCACAATTTAACAGATTAGACAGACATATGCATATAACACAGTTTACACATCAACACAAATAACACTCTCAGAGTTTAATCTCATCATCGAGTGTTCGTGTCTTCAAAATGCACGGTTGATGACATTACAATATGAACTTGCAAGTCTCCAACGAACCGTGCATGGTGACACTAAACCACACCCCATAACCCCACGGATATCACAAGTTTTTCATCATGCAATCACAGAAACCTCCATTCATGGAATACAGAGAGAGTAAAGCCATTATACCTCCGCCCATTTGGGGAATTTAAGGGCTGCAGGACACATCTCCCTCAAAATTCGAATGAGGCTCTGGTTTTGCCTCAACCATTTAGGGATTACTCCTCGGAATATCGGCGGCCAGGTCATACCATGAGAGTTCACGATCTCCTCGTCGGTGTCAGAAACGACGTCAAATAGTTCTCCGACCAAACACCAGTCACATCGGAGTTCTCACAGAACGGTATCAATCTGCGAAGATCTGACACCTCCTCGGAGAACCCACCCCACGACTCAGCCGTCTCCACAGCCTCCTCGGAGCACTCACTCTTCACCGTCGCCATTTGTCTCGGTCGGAGAAGCCAGAGAGCCAATTAAGAAGATGGAGGGGTGACAGAGACGAGCACTTTCTCCAAAATAGAGGAGTGACGACGAGCAAAATGGAGGGGTAACGAGGGTTGACGATGACAAAATGGAGGGATGACGGCGAGGCGAACAGAGAGAAAATTGAGGGGTGACGGCGAGGAAACAGAGGAAAAATAGAGGGGTAACGGCGAGGCGACCAGAGGGAAAATAGAGGGGTGACGGCGAGGCGAACAGAGAGAAGATGGAGGGGTGACGGCGAGGCGACAATAGAGAAGATGGAGGGGTGACCGCGAGAAAATGGGTAACAAACCCTAAAGAGGGGGAATTGATCTGGCAACCCTAATGGGACGGAGGGGTTGCTTTACACATTATTTTATTGTTATTTGCAAATAATAAAGTGGTGGCATTTTTGAAGATTAGTGTTGGATCAAGGGGTAGTTTTGTAAAAAATTGTAGGCTCCACTATCTTTTTTTGGAAAGGTAGCAATAGAGGTGGGACGCCGTTTTGGGTAAAAAGTTGCAATATAAATGGGACAGAGGGAGTAATTAAAAGGGATTATTACTGATAGGTACGTGTGTATGTAACCTAATTACTAACAAATACATTAATCTAAATGTCTATTTCTTTTTTCAGCTTTACCCTTATTTACAACGTTGAATATTTCAACGTTTTCACTTAACACTAGTTTCATTGAACACTAATGTATACTAAATCAAATAAAAATGGGTGAGAGATTTAAGGAGAGATTTAAGGATAATTATAACCACCATATTTTCAATTTAATTAATCACGTGTTTTCTATTTCTTTCTCATAGATGCACACTAAAGTACATAGGGTTCTTCAAAGATGCACACTAATGTACATTCGTAGGGCCCTTCAATTTAATTGCGTATTTTTAGTTTCTCTATAAGAATGCACACTAATGTACTTAACAATATTTTCAATCATTTATTTTTAGTTTCTCTCTCAAAGATGCACATTGATGTACATTTGTAGGGTTTTTCAGTTTAATCACTTGGTAGAGTTCTTCAATTTAATCGCGTGTATTTTCAGTTTCTTTCTCAATAGAATGTACACTAATGTACATTCGTATAAATAACGTATTTTTTGTTTCCATATGCACACTAATGTACGGATAGGTATAGGTATTATGGGAAAAACCAAAAATAATTTTGTATTTATCGTTAATTTTTGTATTTATCGTTAATTTTCTGAAGCGAATGTATCGCTTAGTAATTTTTAAATACGTTTTGTATCTACTATTTATTGACCCTAATTAAAAATTGTATTAATTTTTTATATTTAACATGTCTTTTAAAAATTATTTTATAAGGTATCGTCATTAATATGTTAATTATATAACAAAAATTTTTGTTTATTGTCAGACTATTTTAAACAATTTTATAATTTCAGCCTTCAATAAATAATTTTATGTTTTTTCGGGATCCAAATTGTAGAAAAAATCTTTTTAAGATTCATAACAATTAACCCTTCTTTCAAGAAAAACTTCAAAGAAAAATATTCGAGTGTACTTTTGTTTCTTATTTGAATATTGAAAATGCCCATAAAAAACAAAAATAAATAAATAAAAAACCTATAATCCAGTAATGTTAAGAACCCAGTTATCGGTATCGAACATCTAGGTTTATGTTTAATTGTTTTCAAATCCTTTCTACTAATTCTGTATTTGATAATTTAATTATGTCATTTATACATATACTTAAAGAACTTTTAATTGCTGTAGCCAGTAGTTTTTATGATAGGCTTAACATTCATTTATGTGTTACTCTTTATAATAAAGTAGTACACAGTTACTCTAAAATTCAATGGTTATTTTCCTTGTTTTAAATATTGCATTTGAAAAAAAGTGAGATTACATGTACAAATAGGTCACTCGGTACTCCTATTCCAATACTTTATATATTCAATTTTAAACCGTTTAATAAAGGGTTAATTGCAAAAAAAATCATGAACTTTACTCATATGGCAAATTAATCCTTACTTTTAAGAAATTGTAAAAAAAATCACCACATTTAAGTATTGTTGCAAAACGCAACCAAATTTTAATTAAAAGTAGGATTTTTTTGGGTTTTTTTGCAACAATACTCAAAGATGGTGTTTTTTTTTTTAATTTCTTAAAAGTGAGGATTAATTTGCAATAGTAGTAAAGTTTGTGATTTTTTTTTGCAATTAACCCTTTAATAAAACATGTGAGAAAAATAAAATATGTGAAAAAAAATTACATAGGAAATGCAAACCCTTCTGGAAAGCGTGAAGCGTTTTCTGAATGGAGGAAATATTTTTTATCGCATTTATTTTTTAGTTAAAAAATGAAATAGAAAATAAAATATTATATAGTAGAATAAGAGATCCTTCATGCAATATATATATCATACAATAAAAAAGAATAAAATTAGAATGGGTTTAGAAAAGGTGGCATCATATGTTTATTAATGTTACCAATAATGGGAAAAGAACAAAATGTTCTCACGCTTTTGGAATAAAATGAAGAGAGACAATTGCATGGAGAAAATATATATAATTTCACACTCACATATATGCCCACTAAATTCCTTCAATGAGAATAATTTCTCCCTACCGTCGATTTAAATATATACCTACCTACTATTCTATAACCAAAAAAAACATTTTATATATATATATATATATATATATATAAAACTAAAAAAAGTATTTACGGTGATATCTACAAAGGGTCTGTATACCACTCGATTTAATAGAACTCCCTCCGTCCCGCCCTAATGGTTACGCTTCCTTTGTAAATTATAAAAAAAGCGTAACTATTAGGACGTGACGTAGAGAATATGATATTATCCGCTTTTAACCATTACATATTCACACAATTTTGCTCTTGAGTTTTTCTTAAAAAACCTTATGCCAATAGTATATTCCACATTTATAAACCCAAAATTTGGTTATCCCTCTACCTACATTTCCTCTCAAATAAAGTCACAAACCCACAAATAAAAAATAAATTCTCAATAATTCTATTTCACAGAAGAAAAAGTTTCTTATGAGATATGGGTCGGATAGATTTATTATTAAAATGTGATTATTATATAAGTAAAATATACTATTAAATTATTATATAATAATTTACTAAATATGATGAATAATGCAATAAAATAAAGTATGATTTTAAGACGTTATACTATAAATAATACATTATTCATCATATTTTAACAATCAAATGATATATTTTACATATAAAATAATAATACTCTAATGTCAGACTCATAAGAGAGTGCCCATTAAGAATAATTTTGCGAGAAGGGTTTTTTCTTAATAAGACAAAATTTATGTTTAACTGGTATACTTTTTTGAGTTTAAATGTTAAAAATTATGAATAATGATACTTTATGTTTAAGATTTTGATCTGTTATATTCTAATTTTATTTCAAATTAATACTATCTTCGTCCCCTTAATATATAGTATTCATTTTGTCATTTTAGTTTATTCTAATACAAAGTATTTATTATTTTCTTTTTAGGTTGATGTGACTCACAAAATAATATTATCATATTCAACCCACTACACATGAGACTCATACTCAACACTAAGGAGCTGTTTGGAAAAAATGAAGGAATGGGAATGGGTAAGGGAATTGGAATGGAATGGGTTTCATTCCTCCCATTTATGGGAGGTATGATAAATTCCCAATTGGGAATGAAACCCATAGCAGTGCAAAAATCAAACATCAAAGTTTAATCCCATTCCCATTCCCATTCCCTCCTTCCCTCAAAAGTTCTCAAACAAACACCCTCTAATACAATTACCCACTATATATGAAAATATTATATCTCAATCTAGTAAAAATTAAATTATTATACTTCTTAATTTACGTGCAAAAAGTAAATGAATAGCTACAAGTGGGACGGAGGAAGTATATAAGAAGTCTATAATGATATACCGTGTAGATTGTAAAAGAGTATTAACTGATATGAAAAAAAACAATGAATTATTATTGGTAAAAATAATACTCCTATATAAAAGGTGATGTAAATTTTGGGACAAATTAAAATAAAAAATATAAACTTTAACGTGAGATAGAGGGAGTATGTAAAAGAGTATTAATTGATTTAAAGAAAACGATAATTTTTTTAATTGGTAAAAATAATATAAATTAGTTGACCTTCCTTGTTAAAAGAGGAGTATAATTTTTATTTCACAAACCGGTGATAAATTCTGTTACTACAAAAAGGTGTAGTATGCTAATTACCAAATAAAAAATGTTTATTAAGCTCAAGGGTTATTTACTTTTTGGGAATAACGAGGGCTATTTCTTAGTAAACCTTTTGCAACAAATTATGGCTCTTCAAGTATTAAATAAACGTGGTTTAAATTAAGAACGTACTAGTATCATTTTATAGTTGATTGTTGTTTAATTAAAAGGATGCAATATGATTAATATATGCATAAAGTGAATTAATATAATGTAAGATCAAATAGTCACATCAATCTTTCAGTGTGAGAATATTGTTCTTTTCTAAATAGAGAACATAAAGGGTGAACTTTTTTGTGTTATACTTGTTTACAACTTTACATTACACATTGTCAAAAAGAAGGATAGTGTTATTAATTATATCATAGAGTATTTAAAAATTAATTATACAGAATAAACTTAAATTAGGAATTCATCACTTCCCATTAGAATATTCACTTCTAACGTTTTTATATTATGATTAATGCACTGTTGGCTCTCGAGTGTGAGAATTTAATATAAAAAAAGTTGTAGCTTTAATTAAATTAATTAAGATATTTTTTTTTAAAAAAATCTTATTCAATTTCATTATCGACGAAAATGCATTGTCAATTGTTCGATATCATTTTCTCTATTTTTAGTATTTAAGAGTATTTTTTTCTCAAAAATATTAATTCTTTAATTATTACTAGTAGCTAACCAATGCGTTGCACGATATCTATTAGTTTTAGGGCAACAACTTCGCTTAATTTTATGATTTTTGATCGAATAATATTTATTTGAATTATATAATTTGTTTGAAAAATAGATGGTCAGGATTGGATTATTATAATTATTTTAATGGGTAGCTGAGAGGTGACTGAGATTTGTTTAAGAAATAGATGGTCAAGATTGGATTTATTCTAGATTGGACTAAATTATTTCCTAATTTGAAAAAATTATAATTATTAATTCCAGCAATTGAGCTCTGCTCCCCCGGTTTAACAACAACCAGAGCTCCAACATTGTGATGAGTCATCGACTTCACAGCATCATACACTGTATCATCGGTGGTGCACCAGAGCCAAGATCCATCTGCACCCTTCCCTTTGGCTTTCCGAACATCAGATATAGTAGTGCTTTCGAAATTGTATAGATTCGTCGTATGGCTTCCTACCATCCTCACATAATTAATAACTCAAGAACAAAACACTTGGAGTTGTATGTACAATTAATCATCAATTAAATAATAATTAAAGTGAGTGAAATTAGTCTTACATGTGGAGATGATTAATTATAATAAATTAGGGATTATGGGCATTATGGGTAGGAATGGCAATGAGACGGGTATTTTTGGGTACCCGATCTATCCGAACCCTAATGGGTAGGGTACGGGTAATTGTAAACGGGTTTGGGACGGGTACGAGTAGTTGTGAAAAATATCATTAGGGTTTGGGACGGATACATGTAATGTCTCAAATACCCGCGAGTACCCCGATTATATATATATTTTCTTATAAAATTTAATATATATTATATAATTTATATATGATAAGATATTTTATATATTTAATTAATAGTTATAAGTTTTATTTAATCATATTTATTAAATATTTATTATTATTTAAAATAATATAATTTATATTATATTTAATTAATAATAATGTAATTTTTATTATTATACTTATTTAGACAATAAAAAATATAAATATATATATATATATATAATAAATTAATATTAAATCGGTATGGGTACCCACGGGTATTGATAAATGGTAATGGGACGGGTACGGGTACCATAATAAAATTTTTAAACGGGATGAATACGAATACGTGTAGTTATTTTTTAATCGAATACGGGTACGGATACCCCAAAATAAGTGGGTACCCTACCCATTGCCATCCCTAATTATGGGCACCCGTGCGTTGCACGGGATGTGTTATTTTTATGGCAACAATAATTTCACTTAATTTTATGATATTTGAACCGAATAATATTTATTTGAATATGAAGTGAGATTATTCATAATTATAATTATTTAATAATTTTAATGAGTTGTTGAGATTTGTTTTACAAATATATGGTCATGATTTTACCCTCTAGAAACATTATGCCATAAACCCTAAAACCCTAAACCCTAAAACCCTAAATCTCTAAACCCTAAACCCTAAACCCTTTGATGGTTAGGATTTGATTTATATTTAATATTATTAATTTTTAATAAATAATATTTTGATTCTTAATTTAAAAAAATCATAATTATAATTATTTAATTATCTTATTTCCTAATTTTAAAAAGTTATAATTATAATTATTTAATTATTTTAATGGGTGGTTGAGATTTGTTTGAGCTTCTCTCATCCGGTTTTGGTGTGGTTTGAATCTTGTTGTCTTATTATTTATTTATTTATTTATTTATTTATTTTAATTATCTCATAATATGACAAATTAAAATGCAACAATAAAATTTTTATTTTTCTAAATTATAGGATCAGATTCTATATTACTAATTTACATAATTCAAAACCATTTATTGTTTACACATCTTACTGAATTGACAAACCCTTTCGAACGCAATATTGGTTACAATATAAATAAAAGAATGTTTCATTTGAAACATGTAGATATTCGATGTTTATTGTAGAATAAGTTGTTTTGAAAAATTAATACTCCCTCCGTCCCATCCAAAGAGTCTATTTTTTCATTTTGGTCGTCCCACCTAAAGAGTTCACTTTCTTTTTTTACACACATGGGACCTACACACGCCCACTAATACAATTAAAATATGGGACCCACACTCCCACTAATACAACTACCCACTACACATTAAATAATAATACTCCTTAATTTACGTGCCAAAAAATAAAAACTACCCTTAGTGTGGGACAGATGGAGTATATAATTGAGTTTAACTTAAAAAATGCATACCATTTTTTTTGTGGATAAACATTGTGGGTGACTGAAATTTGTTTAAGAAATAAATGGTCAGGATCGGATTAAAATTATTAATTTTTTAATAAATAATATCTTATTTTCTAATTTATTATTAATTTTTAATAAATAATATCTTATTTTCTAATTTATTATTAATTTTTTAATAAATAATATCTTATTTCTTAATTTGAAAAAGTCATAATTATAATTATTTTATTATTTTAATGGGTTGAGATTTGTTTGAGAAATAGATGACTATCATTGGATTTATTCTGGGTGTCTGAGATTTGTTAAAGAAATAGATGGTCATGATTTGATCATATAGAAATATTATGCCACAAATCCTAAAACCATAAAAGCCTAAACCCTAAACCCCTAAAATCAACCCTAAAACCCTAAATCCTCAACCCTTTAATAACATTAAATTAAATAATTATTTTAATGGATGGTTTGGTCAGGATTAATATTATTAGTTTTTGGGTTAATTGCATAAAAAATACCAACCTTTACCTTAGTTGCAATTTAATCTAAACTTTTGGAATTTGGCAAAAAAATCCGCGACCTTTTATTTGCTTTGCGAATCGCACTCACGGGCAGCAGGATGCTGCCCGGATGAATGATTTGTCAGTTTTTATTTAATTTTTAAATGTGAAATTTAATTTGGCCTGTTATTAAAACACATTTCCTCTCTCCTCTTATCCTCAATCTCATCACTCCATTGCTCTCTCGACGAAGACGGCGACGTTCTGAAAGACGACCCTTCACTGTTATATGACCTATTGTACTCCTCCTCCGAGTAGCACTCGTTGATGTACTCTGCCGTCCACAGATCCTCCGTCACTTTCATCTCCGTTCTCCAATTTATGTTGTATATCCACTCTGCAACAACAAAATTTAGAAGAAAAGAAAATTTGATTTAATTTCGTTTTGAGTTTCCGGAAAAAAAAATGCATGAAAAAAATCCCTAAAAAGGGGAATAATAAATAATTGCCATTAAAAATGAGAGAAAATCTAGTGTCTGACGGAGCATAAAATAAAGGGGAAGTAATGGCGGATCTTTTAAAGTTTCACAACATTAATGAAGAGAAATAACACGGGCACTACCTGGGTAGTTTGTTTTATGGGTTTCTTTAAATCAGAGGCATTGCTCCCATGGAAATTGAGGGAGGCGTGTGAATTGATTTCCATGGCGTTTACTGGCGGCGAATCCGACCCACGCGCCGCTCCCCTCCGTCGCCGGTCCTACTTCTGCTACTACCACCGTGTTGGTGTTGGTGATTCAACAAGCAGTTCTGGAGATGCAGAGGGAGAGAGAGTCAAATGTATTTTAATAACAGACAAAATTAAATTTTATTTACATTAAAAAAAATGCCACATCATTCATTCGGGCAAAAGGATGCTGCCAGTGGGTGCGATTCGCAAAGCAACTAAAAGGTTGTGATTATTTTTGCCAAATTCTAAAAGTTTGGATTAAATTGCAACTAAGGTAAAGGTGAGTATTTTTTACGCAATTAACCCTTAGTTTTTTAATACATAATATCTTATTTCCTAAATTTAAAAAGTCGTAATTATAATTATTTTGTTTAAGAACTAAACCCTAAACCATTTGAAAACATTAAATTAAATAATTATTTTAATAGATGGCTTGGTCAGGATTGGATTAATATTATTAATTTTTTTAATAAACAATATCTTATTTCTTAATTTGAAAATGCCATAATTATAATTATTTAATTATTTTAAAAGGTGGTTGAAATTTGTTTAAAAAATAGATGGTCAGGATTGGATTAATATTATTAATTTTTTAATAATTAATATCTTATTTTCTAATTTAAAAAGTTATAATTATAAATATTTAATTATTTTAATTGGTGAAATTATTTCCTGATTTGAAAAAGTCTAAACCCTAGACCCTTTGGAAACATTAAATTATTTTCTAATTTGAAAATGTTATAATTACAATTATTTAACTATTTTAATGGGTGGTTGAGATTTGATTGAAAAATAGATTGTTAGGATTGGATTTATATTTAATATTATTAATTTTTTAATAAATAATCTTATTTCCTAATTTGAAAAAGTCATAATTATAATTATTTAATTATTTTAATGAGTGGCTTAGATTTGTTTAAGAAAAACCCTGAAATCCTTAAACTCTAAACCCTAAAACCCTAAACCCTTTAAAAACAATAAATTATTTTCTAATTTGAAAAAGTTATAATTATGATTATTTAATTATTTTAATAGATGGTTGAGATTTGTTTGAAAAATAGATGGCAGGATTTGATTTATATTTAATACTCCATCCGTCTCGAGTATTTTTACCCATTTGTACGGGTACGGAGATTAAGACGTGTTATTTTTTTAATATATTATGTAAGAAAAAGTAGGGATAAATTTGTGATTTAAAAAGAAAAGGTAAATAAAGTTGTTGGGAATGATGAATAAAGTGTAAAAAAGTTACTAAAGTTGTTGGGATTGTAAAAAGTAGGTAATAAAATATTATGCATTTTTCTATTAATGGAATGAGTAAAAATACATGGGACAGCCCAAAATGGAAAGTAGATAAAAATACGTAGGATGAAGGGAGTATTATTAATTTTTTAATAAATAATATATTATTTTCTAATTTGAAAAGGTCACAATTATAATTATTTAATTATTTATGGGACAACCCAAAATGGAAAGTAGATAAAAATACGTAGGATGAAGGGAATATTATTAATTTTTTAATAAATAATATATTATTTTCTAATTTGAAAATATCACAATTATAATTATTTAATTATTTATTGGGTGACTGAGATTTGTGTGAGAAATAAATGGCCAGAATTGAATTTATTATAATTATTTAATTATTTTAATGGGGCAGATTTGTTTAATAAATAAATTGCCAAAATTGGATTTATTCTAGATTGAATTAAATTATTTCCTGAAAAGTCATAATTACAATTATTTAATTTAATTATTTTATTGAGTGGCTAAAATTTGTTTGAGAAATAAATGGTCAGGGTCATGATTGGATTTATTATAATTATTTTTTAATTTTAAAAATTTATAATTACAATTATTTAATTTAATTATTTAAATGGGTGGCTGAGATTTATTTGAGAAATAGATGGCCAGGATTTGATTTTTTTTTGTTGAGATTTGTTTTGAAAAATAGATGGCTAGGATTGGATTTATATTTAATATTATTAATTTTTTAATAAATAATATCTTATTTCCTAATTTAAAAAAGTCATAATTATAATTATTTAATTATTTTAATATCCCATATTATAGGCCGTTCAAAATTTTTTTACTATAGAACGCTTAATCCGGACAATTTAAAACCAGATTATAGGCTGTTCAAATTTTTGACTGTAGAACACTTGATCCAGACGGTTTAGAACCTGAATCCCAGATTCCAGGCGGTTTAGAACCTGAATCCCAGATGTATTTTGTTCTTGAGTTGATTCTCGTTGAAGAATTCTCCGTTCTTGAGTTGATTCTCGTTGAAGAATTCGAAGAACTATTCAGACAATTCTGAAGTCTTTGATCTTCTTAGAGAATCGTTCTCGGTGTGTTTGAAATGAATGGAGGAGGGCTCCTTATATAGGTGAAGGGTGAGGAAGCCCCATATATGACTCGCAATTTGATTGGTCAATGGATTATTTGACCTAATTCTGTGGGCTTGGGCCTTTCCATTCCTGCAATTTGATTGGTCTATTTAATAATATTAATGATTTAATAAATAAAATTTTATTTTCTAATTTGAAAAGGTCATAATTATAATTATTTAATTATTTTAATGGGTGGCTAAGATTTGGTTTAAAAATAGATGGCAAGGATTGAATTTATTCTACTTTTATATAAATAAATATTATATATATATATATATATATATATATTGTAAACTAGGTCTAATAGTAGGAGTGCCAGCATATATATATAATTTTGGATTAATATTAGAATCCACCTTACCCATTAAATCATTCATTTCATTAATAATGTAATTGACAAATAAAATTTTATAATTACTATTACAACCTAATAATAATTTAAAAACTTTATAATATACCAAGTGCCCCTAAAATTACCCATAATTTTAATATGCAACGATAAATTTCTTTCACTTTTACCCACTTAGAAAATTTCATTAATTCTAATAAAAGATTACTGCTTTAAATCAATAAATAAGCCTTTTACCACCAATGTTATTTTTGACATTATCTTGTGAGACATGTATTTAATTGGTAAGATTGGTCCATTTATTATTAAAATATATTTATTATGTAGATAAAATGTACATAGTTAAAATATATTTTCAGTGAATCATATTGTAACACTCTAAAATCATATTTTTATTTTCTTAACTATCAAATAATATATTTTACCCAAATACTTTAACACGTCTTACAACAATTCTCAAGTAAATATCGTTTCATAAGAGATCTTTGTCTATTAGGTAGCTCATAAGAAACAAAATATAGTTATAATATATATACCCTTAATAATTACTCCATTATTTGTAATCATAGAATGCTCTATATAATTAAGTCAAATAGTAGGCATAGTTGCGATAAAAATAATACTACTCCATCACTTAATAAATTTATATTTATTTTTCTCAAAATTATCTTACATTTTCATAAAAAAACTACACTTAACCAAATGATCTTTCAATATATATTAACCTTAAAATTCTCATCTCATTTTAACACAAATAATATACATTACAATTTTTATTTTTTATATAAAAAAACTAAGAGTTTATCAGAAAATAAATTTCCTCAAATTTTAAATGTACGACAACTGAACTTTCTTTATGCTGGAATTGGAATCAATGACAACCAAACGAATTATAAACCATTAATTTGATCTTGGTTTATTTAAATTAGTAGACAAGTAGTGCCAAACAGCATATATGTTAGTCTTTATTTAAATAAAATGACACTAAAATTATTTGAAGAAAGGATATTTAAATTATAGTTGTATGATGGATTCTTCTTTTGCAGAGAATTGAGTAGTGGAGTTGACATCCAAAAAATATTTCAATTAATTACATTCCTAAAAGGAAGGAAGATAACTCTCCTTGATTGGAACCCTGATTTTTTTCATTAATTATATATATATATATATATATATATATATATATATATTTTCGGTATTGTTCTATGAAGAAATGGACCAATAAATACCGAGCAGTTTTGTGTGAAATGGTCTAAAATATGATTGTATAATGTATTTAAGTATGATTTTATAAAATATATTCTTATTATATAGGTAAAGTATATTTATTCATGTTTAAAGTGTATTTTTTTTTAAGTATGATGAATTATATATTAAAGTAATTTTAGGGTGTTGTAATATGATTTACTACTGATATACTTTAACTACCAAAAATTGGTCTCTTATGTCTCCTGGTGCACAAGGTGGGTAAGGGTATAACGTTTTGTTCAAAAGGGTATACACTTTAATTAATAAGGATATAATTTTTTCATTGAAAAGCTTGGTTGAAATATGAATAGTATAATTGTTTGATTAATTTATTTTTTTTAGGAAATAAAGGATACATGTTATTATATTAAAATTTAATATTAAAGGGTATAACTTTAAAAAATGCGAAATTTTAAAGTAAGGCGTCCCAGGTAGGGATGACAATGAGACGAGTATTTCCAGGTACCCGGTCTACCCGAACCCTAATGGGTAGGGTACGAGTAGTTGTAAATGGGTTTGGGACGGGTACTGGTAGTTGTGAAAAATACCATTAGGGTTTGGGACGGGTACGCGTAATGCCTCAAATACCCGCGGGTACCCCGATTATATATATATATATATATATATATATATATATATATATATATATTATAAAATTTAATATATATTATATAATTTATACTCCCTCCGTCCCAGAATTTTTTGCACACTTCCTTTGTAAGTGCAAAAAATTCTGGGACGGAGGGAGTATATGATAAGATATTTTATATGTTTAATTAATAGTTATAAGTTTTATTTAATTATATTATTATACTTATTTAGACAATAAAAAATATAAATATATATAAAATAAATTAATATTAAATAGGTATGGATACTCACGGGTATTGATAAACGATAATGGGATGGGTACGGGTATCCTAATTAATTTTTTAAACGGGACGAATACGGATACGGATAGTTATTTTTTTAATCGGATACGGATACAGGTACCCCAAAATAAGCGGGTATCCTACCCGTTGCCATCCCTAGTCCCAGGAGCACGCAAGTTTTAGCCAAATACCAATAAACATATTTTAACTATATAATAAATATATTTTAATAATGAGTTAACCCTGTTTTACGATAGAGTGCCCGTCAAATAACTTAGTAACAAAAGTAATACAATTTTTTTTGTTAGTTTTTTTTTTTAAAGAAAAATTAAGTGTTTATTGGAATTCGAATAATGGAGGTATGGACAAGTTCAATCCTTTTATGGTGTTTGAGGCAATGGACGAATCTTATTATACATTGATTTAATTTTGTCAACTGACAATTTATTTAAAAATACATAAATTATGTGATTTTGTATTTTAGATTCATTGTCACAAAATTAATTTTAGAGTGTAGTTTGGGTGTTAGATTAAATTTTTATTTAATTATCATCATTAAATGAAATTAAATAATTAAAATTACTTTCATTTAATTATTTTTAGAGTGGATTGTTATTTTTTTAAATATTTATTTATTTTTATTTTATTTAGTGGTGGATATATTAAATTATAATTTAAAGATTAAGATTATTTAAGTAATTCATATTAGTTGAACTTTTAATTTTATATATTATACATTATCATCATTTAAATTATTTATATATGTAAATTAAATAACTTTTTCCTTATAAGGTGATGTTTGGTTTGTGATTATGTGGGATTTGAAAACCATGAATAGTGTGTTCTATGTTTGTTTTGGGTTTTGAGTAGGTTAGGTTTTAATTTTATGTCAAATCAATGTATTAATTTATTTAAAAAGTTAACTGAGAGAGGAGAGATAAAGAGAGAAATGATATTAATTGAAGAGAGAGAATGTAGTATGTAGATATAGGAGAAGTTTTTAAAATTTAGATGTAGATTTTGGAAAACCAAAATTTGAATTTAAAATTCGAAAACGAACATAACTTTAGAGAATTCGATACTTCACATTCAATAAGTGAAGAGAATTCGATACTTCACATTCAATAAGTGAATTGATCAGCCAATTCCATTATTTTCCCTAAGAAATTTTTAAATAACTTAATAAATTACAAGTAGGCTAATTTTCAAAATAATGCATGATTACCTTATACCTAATACAAGCTTACTATATCATAAATGGATTTTAAGCACATAATTTAGGGTTTGAAAAAATTGTCCCAATAGCAGATACTGTAATCTCATTAAGATTACCTGAGATAATCTGTCATCCTTACCTGTTATAATAATACATAATTAATCATCCAAAAAAACCCATAATTATGGTAATATATCTGTAAGTTGTGTTTATTCAAGCAAACAAACAAGTGATTAGTAATAGAGAGGAAAAAAAAGTCGAGAATGGCATGATTATTTGATGACGAGTGAAAGTGGTTATAATGGGCCACAAAATCCATTCTATTCGGCCCACTTAAATTGCTAAGTCTACTTGGCCCACCACACATTTTTTCTCTCTGTATTTTTTTTTTTAAAGAATTATACTGAAATTCTTCAGGTGCTTGTTGCAGTTGGGTCAACCCGTCCCGCCAAAATCCATCAAGTATTCTGATGATTTTTCTTGACTTTTTATATTTATAATCTGCGAAAAATATTCATAACAGCGAATATATTAAATTATTTATAACTAGATATAAAAACAGTTGGGCCAATTTCCTTTTTCAATATTTGAATTGAAATAGGAAAACAAATATTTTGGTTCAAGATTAAATCTTCTATACAAATACTAATTTTGTTTTAATCTTGTAATTCAAACCTATTTTACAGGTGTTTAGATGTTATGCAACACTTTGTCTTTGTACCACTTAATTTTATGAGCAATACTTTTACCACCTAATTTAAAGTGACACTAGAAGAGAAAAAAATAAATTAATAAATATCATAAACCAATGTATATATCCTAAGACAAGTGTCCGTTACGTGTCAAAATTTTAAAATATACTTTATATATATAAAAAAAATATGACGCGCAAAGTTGTTTCAAAATATATTATAAAAAATTATCCATATAAATTCTTATATTAAAGAATATATAATTGAATTTGATTATACAAATCTAGTTTTGTTCGGTGAGTTACATACCAGACTTTACTATTTATTACTTATTGTTCATTTTTTAAGGACAACTATTTGCACTCTCAATTTACTAAACATATCTTAAAAATTATTTAAATTAAAATATTTTAATTAATATAATTTAAATATCCTTAAATACATTTAATACCTCACTCTTACTAAACATACTTCACTTTATTATTCATAAATATATCAAACTGCAGTAAAATCCTCTTCGAGATTGCAGAAACAATCAACTATACATTACTCATTTGACTTTTCAATTCCATCAATCTTCCAAATCACAATCATTTTCATCGTAATCATGGATAAATTCTTCATCATAAATCTTTTCTTGCCCTTTTGGTGGTTTTTCCAACTGCCGTTAATGGCGAATGCAGGTGCAATGAGGAAGAAGGAGACAGAAACAAGAGTTTGTCGCTCAAGTATAAAGGGCCTGCGATTGCCTCCATAATGGTGGCGAGCACCATCGTCATTTTGTCGGTTTCTCCTTGGTATTTTTGTATCTGAAATCTGCTACTGTAGATCTACTTCTAAGAAGATGGAGGCTTTTTATTCTCAGATCCTTTCTATCCTCTTCTTTCTTTAATAAAGATCCGAGGTAAAAAATTGAAGACTCTTCTAAAATCAGGTCCTGGAGTGTATCGGAAGTTCTCTTATTCACCGACGAGGAGGACCCGATCGTGAAAGGCAACAGTTTCTACATGAACGAAAAAGAAAATTATAGATGATTAAGAACCCTAAAATAATTGATTATCTGAAATATGTTAAAAACCCTAAAATAATTAATTATCTGAGTTCGTTGATCATCGTCATTTTGTTGTAGTTATAACTAAAAGTGTGATATGTTTAGTAATTTTGGGTACATTTAGTAATATATTTATAAATATATTATTACATAAGGTATTTAAATTATATTAATTAAAATATTTTAATTTAAATTATTTTGGGGTACGTTTAGTAAATTCGATAGTGCAAATAGTCAACTCTTTTTATATTTTCTAGAATGATTATCATTTTAATTCAATAAAAATTAAATATAAATCTCTGTAAAAACATATGATAGCATCTTGAAGTATCGGAGCAACAAAATTTCTACTTGTATACAAGTATTTGGATCAAATTTTTTTAGAATGTGATTTGGAATGAAAATGGTTCTGATAGAGCTAACATGGATCAATGAGGTTCACCCATAGATACACAAGCTAAGTGTTTGCACAAGAATATGGATATGGTAACCCCACCATTTTCATTAATCCCCTGTTGATGGATTTAATGCAAGAGTTTTAATCAAACAACTTTGTGTTAGTCAATCATATCAAGAAAACAATAAGATCAACTTCCCCGTTATACACCATGTTTCATCCCGTGTTCCAAATGGGGTGGGAAAACAACACCTCACCCATTTTCCAAATTTTGAGATGGAAATTGGGTTTCGTGTGGTCTCCCCACCTCACTTAAACACCAGACAAAACATGGTGTAGAGTAGGGATTCCATTTTGAAAAAAATTAGATCTAAGTAGCTAGAGAACATAAAATGGTTAGTGGGAAAGCAGAGAGAATGAAGAGACAGAGAGACAGCCATGGAAGTGTAGGTAGTAGCCATTCAGAGTATAGTAGGTATGGAAAATATTATTGAAAGAGATTTGGCATGGCACACACAGCACAATGATGATAAATTAGACACTTGAACTTCACATTCAAGATAATGGGCATCCATCAATCATCACAAAATGCATAAACAAATGATTGAGACACAGATTTTTATTTTTTTCTCTTTTATTTATTTTTATTTCCAGTTTTAATTATTCGCCTGTTGTTTTCAGAAAATATTCTTGAAGTTGTAGTTGGAGGAATTGCCTTTATTTATAGTCACTGCCAAGAAGCATTGATTCCCTTTCTATGCTGCAAATTATCTAGACCCCTCCAACCTCAACGGTTCATGAATTACTATGGAATGAATGTTTTAATTCTTACCAATTTTTAGTTTGATTCTCTTGCTCTTTGCTCATCAAAAGATTGCCTGCTTTTTGTCCTTCTCTCTCTTTCTTTTTCAGTTTCTAGGCAATGTGCAGCTGGTTCACACATACATATTTTATTCCATTTCCAACCTACCCATTTCAGTATAAATAGGGCTGCCCCAGTTTCAGTTGTATTCATTGCATATCAACTTCTCAAACCATCACCTTACTTGTCTACATTTCAATCAAAATGAGCTATTCAAATTCATCAATGGGCTCTGGTTAGTTCCTTCTTTTTTTACTAAACCATGTCTGCATTCTGTTTGAATAAATGTCTCTTCAGTTTTTAATTGCTCATTTTGAAAACTAAGACACTAGAGGAAAGCTGTGAGTGTAACTACTTCTGTGGCTTCAATTCTTTGGAATTATATTTGAATTCTTTGTTCAAAATCTCAGGAAGTAGAACAGCAAGAAGGTCAATTGAATTTGGGAGGACATATGTGGTAAAGCCTAAAGGGAAACACCAGGCTACAATTGTTTGGCTGCATGGCCTTGGTGACAATGGCTCCAGGCATGCTCTCTCTCTCTCTCTCTCTCTCTCTCTTTCTCTCTCTCTCTTTTCTCTCTCTCTCTCTCACACACACACACAATGTAATTTCAGATGACTACTTAGTTTAGTTGAATAAAGATATCACATAATCATTTTGAGCTCTCAGTAGAAAACTGAACTCTGTTTTTCAAAAACTTGTGTTACAATATTAATTGAACTTCTAAGCTCTGTTTTTAGGTGAAATGCAGCAGAATTTTGTTTAAAAAACTGCTTTTAGAATGTAGTTAGGCAAATGAGTAGTTCATTACATAAACCTTACATCTTTCTTAGGTAATAAACAGTGTTCATTCTTAAACTAGTACGAGCATGTCGAACATTTATGCTGTCCTGAACAATTAACGGCGACATAATCGCGTTGATATTTTCTTGCTCTTTGGTAATAGTATATACTTTTTGAGGAAGTGGTTGTATACAAGTGGACTTTATATCACTAAAGGGTGAGAAAAAAGTTCATCATCTGAACAGAATGTCAATGGCTGGACAAGAAATCACTCATCCTATGATGAACACTTTAGTAAAGAATATTCTTTTGGTGATTGAGTTGATGGGAAAAGGTGGTGGCTCCTCTAATCTTTACAAAACATGAATGTCTTTTACGTTTATCTAATAAATCGGCTGAGAAAAACCAGACCTGTTGTGCTTACAGAAATTATAATACTTGCGTACAAAATCTGAACTCAAAGATGTGTGTATCTATGCATTTCATTTTAATTTTTATGGGACCACTAATTGTGCTTTTGATTGAAACAAGCAGAATGAGCTTTCCCTTTTGGAAAGCAACTTTAAAGAGTTT
The DNA here is from genome assembly GCA_023678885.1 of Pogostemon cablin. Lineage (NCBI taxonomy): Eukaryota > Viridiplantae > Streptophyta > Magnoliopsida > Lamiales > Lamiaceae > Pogostemon > Pogostemon cablin. Next base: position 3,315,374 of record CM042961.1, read on the forward strand.
ACTTGTTTCTTGATCAGGCATTATAAACATTTCTTTCATTTTTATTTTATTTATTTATTTACTTTATACTATCTGTTTTGAATAAGTTTCTCCTTAACTATGGTAAAGCTTCAATTTAACTTCTACATGACATCTTTATAGAATGCCTACTCTGAAAACATATAAGTAGCACTATTTTTTAGTTTAATGAAATGGGAATTGTATTCTTATTTTCTTCTGTATTTCTTACTTCAGTTGGTCACAGCTTTTGGAAAGTCTCCCCCTTCCAAATGTAAGCATTATCTTCCTTAATAAATTTCTTTGCTCTACAGTGGGAATATTTTTGTACCATTTTGTTATAACAAAGCAGAGCATCCTTTCAGAAGAATTTGTTCTCAATTTTAGTCTTTTAACTTTAATTGTACAGATAAAATGGATATGCCCTACTGCTCCCACTCGGCCCGTTGCTATACTTGGTGGATTTCCCTGTGCTGCTTGTAAGTAGACGTAAAAAGTCGTAAATTTTTGTGACAAGAACTATGCTTGTTTAAAGCAACTCGTGTTTGTTCGATCAGGGTTCGATATGGGAGAGCTTTCTGAAGATTGCCCTGATGATTTTGAAGGTTTAGATGCCTCAGCAGCACACATAGCTAATTTGCTGTCTACAGAGCCTGCTGACAGTAAGATTCTCTATAGATGAGCCACTAATTTCATAATTATGTGTGACTTATCATTTTAAAAAGCTTATATGAGCTTTTAGAGAATAAAGCTGCCTTTCTGCTTAAAAGTTAAGATTCTTGTTCTAACCTTAATTACATGTATTAGCACGAATGTGAAAGCCATGTTTTTACGGCATATAGGGTTTTCCTTTTTACCTAATTTCATAGAAGCTTCTGAGTTTCTTAATGGAATCACAGCATGCTACAGTAAAACACATTTGCTCCTTGCACATGATATCAATCATTTTCCTGTTTTAGAAAAACTTAATGGAATCAAAGAGTCGAAGATGCTTAACATAGTCGGTAATTTACCCTTTTCAATGCAGTTAAACTTGGCATTGGGGGTTTCAGTATGGGTGCTGCAACTGCTCTATACTCTGCAACTTGTTTTGCTCAGGGAAAATATGGAAATGGATACCCGTACACTGTTAACCTGAGGGCCATTGTTGGCATAAGTGGTTGGCTTCCTGGTGCCAGGTGCGTATTCAGTATTCTTCCCACCAAAGAAATGAAATTTTGCGAACGACTCTATTTCACCGTTTTAACACAAGACGCCCACATTCGCATATGCCTAGTAAAGAAAATACAGTATAGTATTTCAAGCAGTAGAGTGCATTCTGCTTCACTTGATTAAACCACCACCTTTTGTTATTTCAGGAGTATACGAAACAAGATTGAAGGATCACACGAGTCTGCAAGACGTGCTGCATCGCTGCCAATTCTGCTCTCTCATGGACTCTGTATGCACCATCATACTTCATAAACCACATAATCTCATAATAAGCACTAATTATGATCAGTCTAACAGCCAACCTCCCTCGTTTCTTGAACAGGTGATGAAGTGGTTCCTCACAAACACGGAGAGAAGTCGTACCATTCCCTAAGCCAAGCTGGTTTCCGAAACCTTGCGTTCAAAACCTACGAAGGGTACCTCCTAAACACTCCTTTTATAGTCCTAAACAAAATGTTGGTCCTGTTGGACTAATGTACTAAACTGGGTCTCCTCGTCGTGCAGGATCGGTCACTACACGGTGCCGAAGGAGATGGACGATGTGTGCAATTGGCTCAACACAAGGCTGTGACTCTAGGATTCATGATGAGTAGCAATAAGAGAAAGACGAGCATGTAGAGTTGTAGTTGGAAGCAGTGGATTGAAGAGCTATAGAAGATAGATTTCACTACAGTTTTGACTACTTATTACAGTATAATAAAGTTTTTGCTAGTATTATTACTACTCTTTATTTCATATGTAATAGTGGATCTGTTCTGTAATATTACAGTCATAATATGTTTTGATCAATGTATAATGATGATATATGTGGCTCTCTTTTCTTAGGGATGTCCCAATTTTTTTTTTCCAATTAATATTATAATAATATATAATCTATGAAATAAGAGTTAAAATGGTATTCATGTGTTCATTTGTCCATTACTAACATGGTGTGACAGTCAAATTAAAGCTTGTAAGGAGTAAAAAAACATAACACTTTTCATTAATTACTTAGAACATTGATCTGATACTCCGTTAATTAACTAAACTTGTATGTTTATAAAGCATGTTCGATTCCTAATTATTTTATATTGTTATTTTAATTCGTTTAGGAAATAAAAAATAAAATTTAAATGTTTTAATCAAGTTATATATGTAGAAATGAATTATAATATGCTCCATCTAGTCACAAAAATATTTAGTATATAATTGAATTATAGATATATACAATTGAGTTATAAATAATATATATATATATATATATATATATATATATATATATATATATATATATATATATATATATATAATTGAAATAAGAAAAGGCGATTTCAAATTAAAACACGCTTCTTCCACAGAGGCTAGGGTTTAAGCAAAATAGAAACAAACCCCTTCTCCGCCAAGATTCCTGACTAGGGCCAAACACACACACTAAAACACCATGAATTACAGATTCCAGAATCTGTTAGGGGCGCCCTACCGCGGCGGAAACGCCGTCGTTGTCAACAACACCCTCCTAGTCTCACCGGTCGGTAACCGCGTCTCCGTCACCGACCTTTTGAAATCAGAAACCGTCACACTACCCTGCCAAGCCTCCACTAATCTCCGCCGTATCGCAGCCTCGCCGGACGGTGTATTCATCTTCACCGTCGATGAGAACAACCGCTGCCAATTCATAAACCTCCACCGCCGCGCCGTTCTGCACCGTCTCTCCTTCAAGCATCCCGTCGGCGACGTGAAGTTCAGCCCCAACGGTCGATTCATCGCTGTTGCTGCAGGTAAGCTCCTTCAGATATGGCGTTCCCCGGGATTTAAAAAAGAATTCTTCCCCTTTGAGTTGATTCGGACCTTCGCCGATTGTAATGATCGCATTACGTCGCTGGATTGGAGTCCTAAATCGGATTATGTAATTGCTGGGTCGAAAGATTTGACTGCGAGGCTTTTTCATTTGAATAAATTGAAGAAAAAGAAGAATGGTTATGTTAAGCCGTTTCTATTTTTGGGTCATAGAGATGTGATTATGGGAGCATTTTTTGTGGTTGATAAGAAGACAGATGACGTTACCAAAGTGTATACAATATCGCGTGATGGCGCAATTTTTAGCTGGGCTTACAATGGCGGTGATGTTAAACCTCAAAAAATGGTGGAAGATTTTTCAGAGCCGGAGTCCCCAGGCACACCAGAGCAGACACTGGGAAATGGGGAAGATGGGGGTGATGCTGTTAATTTGAAGAAAAGGAAGGAGTTTGATGCTAATGATGATGAATTGGACGAAGAGAATGGGCGTTTATTACATAAAGAGAATTGGGAACTATTGAAAAAGGACTTTTTTATGCAAGCACCTGCAAAGTTAACTTCATGTGATTATCATAGAGGGCTCGATATAGTGGTGGTGGGATTTTCTAATGGCGTGTTTGCACTCTATCAGATGCCCGATTTCGTTTGCATTAACTTGTTATCAATTTCAAGGGAGAAAATAACTACGGCTGTGTTTAATGATCTGGGAAATTGGTTGACATTTGGTTGTGCTAAGCTTGGGCAGCTGCTTGTCTGGGAGTGGAAATCGGAGAGTTACATATTGAAGCAGCAGGGGCATTATTTTGATGTGAACTGTCTCGCTTATTCTCAAGATTCACAGCTACTGGCTACAGGAGCAGATGATAACAAAATCAAGGTAAGAAATATGTTCTCCTCTATGTTTTTGAATAAGAATTCAAACATTAATAGTCTAGTATCATTTTTTAGGGGCTTAGTAGATGAAATTATATGCAAAGAAATGCGTGTCATTTGTCATGCTAAATATTTTCAATGCAACCAGGTTTCTGATTGTTTTTAAGCTTAAAATTGGAATGTGTTAATAGGTTTGGACTGCCTCTTCTGGATTTTGCTTTGTGACATTCTCTGAGCATACAAATGCTGTTACTGCACTGCATTTCATGGCTAGCAACCATTGTCTCCTGAGTGCATCTCTGGATGGGACTGTTCGAGCTTGGGACCTGTTCCGTTATAGAAACTTTAGAACGTTTGTTACCCCAACACCCAAGCAATTTGTTTCATTAGCCTCAGATCAGAGTGGTGAAGTGATTTGTGCAGGAACACTTGATTCATTTGAGGTATGATACTCACTGCATATGAATATGAGATTTCCAGTGTCATTCCTCTATGATTTACTTACAAAGTTATTTCCCATGGATTCCTCTAGATATTTGTTTGGTCAATGAAGACCGGCAGGTTATTGGATGTTCTCAGCGGCCACGAGGGTCCTGTTCATGGGTTAATGTTTTCACCCACTAATGTAAGATTCTTTGGCTTGCACATTTTCTCTCTAGAACCTAACTTGTTGTTTATCCAGTGAGATCAGTGTTTATATTCTAGTGATATTAATGAATAAGCCATTTTGGCTGCATTTCACGCCTTCACCTGTAATGTTTGGGCTGAAATACTTGACTTGTAGTTTTTGTTTATTAATTTTTATGTTCTGTATGACTCGAAGGCTGTCTTGGCTTCCTCTTCTTGGGACAAAAGTGTGCGGTTGTGGGACATTTTTGAAGGGAAAGGTGGCGTTGAGAAGTTCGATCATACTCATGATGTCCTTGCTCTTGTTTACCGACCGGATGGCAAACAGCTTGCTTGTAGCACACTAGACGGGCAAATACATTTTTGGGATCCACTAGAAGGCTTGGAGATGTTCACAATTGAAGGCCGTAGAGACATTGCCGGTGGGCGCCTCATGACTGATCGAAGGTCAGCTGCTAATTCTACTGCTGGAAAGTGCTTCACAACCTTATGTTATTCAGCTGATGGAAGTTACATATTAGCTGGGGGAAGCAGTAAATACATTTGTATGTACGATGTTGCTGATCAGGTCCGCCCCAATCTAACTCAACTCTGTTCTTTCTTTTCAAAGTCTTCATGACTAATCTCTTATCTTGATAATGATAACATGTGGCTGTTTGCTTTGTTGCATAACCATTTATTGTGATTTCATCAGTCAAAACATAATCAAATTTGCTGCCTAATGTTCTTTTCTCATTTTTTATACCACTACACATTTTAATTGATTATATGCATACCTGACCTTATCAGGTGTTGCTGCGGAGATTCCAAATAACCCAGAATCTATCATTAGATGGGGTTCTTGATTTCTTGAATTCAAAGAACATGAGTGAAGCAGGACCATTGGATTTGATAGACGATGATGATAGCGACACAGAGGAAGGTCTGGATAAGCAAACACAGAAGAGATTGGCATATGATTTGCCAGGATCAATGCCCAACAAGGGAAGGCCTATCATCCGAACAAAGTGCTTGAGAATTGCACCAACTGGCCGAAGTTGGGCAGCTGCAACTACCGAAGGGGTATTGCTATACTCCATGGATGAGTCCTTCATCTTCGACCCCACTGATCTTGACATTGATGTAACACCAGAGGTGAATTTCTTATTTCTTAAACTTTCACTTGTCTGAACTCTACAATTTATGTTCTTCTGTCATTACATGACATCCATTCGTCGAACAGGCAGTTGATGCAGCTCTAAAAGATGATCAACCTAAAAGAGCTCTAATCCTGAGTCTACGAATGAACGAAGATTCGCTCATAAAGAAGTGCATTGTTTCTGTTAGTCCATTAGACATACCAGATGTGGCCTCATCGGTGCCCCTGAGATATTTGCAGAGATTAGTGGAGGCACTTGGAGATCTTCTTGAGAAATGCCCACATTTGGAGTTCATCCTCAGATGGTGCCAGGTTACAGTAATTATAATCTCCAGACCAAGTTTGAATTAGGTGTTTGACATTCCTGATTATGTTTTGTCTGAATCTGGAGTTGTTTTTTCTTGGTTTGTAGGAGCTATGCAAATCCCATGGGCATTCCATTCAGCAGAATTCAAGAAACCTGCTTCCTGCTCTAAAATCATTGCAAAAAGCCATTACCAGGTTGCATCAAGATTTGGCAGATACGTGTTCTTCCAATGAGTACATGCTTCGATATCTGTGCTCTACAAGCAGTGCTAGATAGTGGATGCATTAATTATTTTTGACTGATTTGCAATTTCCTGTATCAATAGGGGGTTGTAGAGAAAAGTTTTGAAATATGTATGTACATTGTGAGACTAATATGTACGTATCCTTCAAAATCAATGTGATGGCTCTATTGGAAATTGTTTTAGTTTTAATTATTTTTTTCAAGCTAGTGTATTGCAATTTGGATTTGTAATTGGAGAAGTTGTTTCATAGCATCTTCTTATAGTTAAGAAAGAGCTATGGTTAATTTGTTCGAGTACATTAATGTTTTTTTGACACAGTATCATTTTTTTTTTCCTCTCTTCTTCAATCTATTAATTAATTATTATTTTCAATATCCATTTCATTTACTCATATTACCCATATTAATTCAATTGCAAACTTAAATCGAAGTTACTCAGAATAATATCAAATATTTAGAGATAAAAAAAAAAGATTTGATAAAAAAGTTGGGAGTATTATTACTATTATTCGAACAACAAGAGTCTAAAACAACAAACATCAAAACCATACGAGTGAATGTGAATTACTCCTTCCTTTCCTATGGAAAATAGCAGAAACAATAAAGCAGTAATAAAGCGCAAAACAACCAAAGATCAAATTCCAGGCGACACGTGTCCATCTAGTGGTCCCTTTTTGCAGCAGCGGCGCCGCTTTCCTCCTCCTCCTCCGCCATCCCGAAAGTATGCTTAACCGCATCCGCCGCCCCCTGCGCCATCTCCTTCACATGCTCCCCTGTTTTCTGCAGGATCCCGCCGGTCTTCTCCTTCCCTGCTTGAGCCGTCTCCTTTCCTGACTCCGCCATCTGCGACGCCTTCTCCTTGGTCGCCTGCGCCGCTCCCGCCGCCTTGTCCTTGACGGCGCCCGTGTAGCTTCCGGTCTGCTCCTTCGCCTCGTGGCCGCGGTCACGTGCTGAGTCCATGGCTCCCGCGGCCTTGTCCTTGGCCTCCTGAGTCTTGTCCTTCATCGTATCCACGGCCCGACCCGTTTTCTCCTGCAATGGATGATCCGTTAGTTAATAGAGGAACATTCTAGAAGGAATGGTGAGTGGTGATTACCTGAGCCTGGCCCTTGGCTTCGCCGGCTTTGTAGCTTTGCTCCTGAGACGACATTCTGTGAGCGAGTTGTAGCTGAGTCGAGTTGATAATTGGAATCGTTGAAAGGGGTGACTCGTTGCATGGGATTTAAATAGGATTGGTGGGGGATCAGGGGCTGCCACGTGTCGAGATGCGCGACGCGTGTTACGTCTACGTGCCCTTCAGCTCTGAGCTTCGCTGAATTTATTATGCTCTATCGCAGTATGGGCTCAAATCACCTTATCCATAAGGTTTCTGATTATCACAAGACTATATGCTCCAAATCTTTATAATGTTTTCAAAATTTACATATGAATGGGTTTATACGTGTAATTCTGTAATTTATCAATCACTCTTTATTTTCTCTTTTTAGAGAGACGAGCTCTTCTAAATTATAACTCACTCTTCAAATTCATAAATCTTAATTTATCAATTATTTTTTTAAAATAATGGAGTAAATTAAAAAACAAATTAAAAAAAAAACTGTGTCACTTACGTACGTACAATGATCTCCTCATTAATAAATTGAAATTGAAATGATAATTATACATATGTGGAGCTGTATGGAAACGGGTGTGGGATTATAATCGGGACAACGACGAGCAGTGTGACCCGTAATCCCACATAGTTGACACTTGCCCAAATAGGGCTTATGTCCAGTCGTGGCCATAAGCGCGCTGATTATGATTATACGAACTTGAAATCTGATTCCGTTGTTGGGGCCTGGAGTGCGAAGGATGCTGATGGTTAGGCGGACGCGCATAAGCAGTCTGTGGATTCTGATTATGCGAGCCTCGCGATGCATTTCGGCCGGCGACAAGGGCAGTAGATGGCTGGGACGCGGAAGCATGAGGACGAGACGCAATTTGGGCCTCCGTACTAAGTAACTTTTCATGTAATTCATCAAACGAAATGGATGAATCTCGTGCCTGAATTGCATTAGAAAGCTCTCGAAACGACTCATCCAAGCTGTTCAAGATTTTCAGCGCAAGGTCTTCGGGGTCAGTGGCCACCCCAAGTAATGCAAGTTCATCAACAGTGCTCTTAACATCCATCATAAAATCTGTGACTGAGTTCGTACCTTTATTGAGATTGTGAAGTTTACTCTTGAGGGCCATGATGCGCCCCCGAGAGGGTTTCCCATACGTGTTCGTGAGAATTAGCCATGCCTGTTGAGAAGTAGTTGCCGACGCAATGAACGGGATTAGGGACGGGGTTATAGAACCAATAATTGCCGATAAAATTAATTGGTCCTGTCTAACCCATTGTAGATGGTCCGGGTTTGGTGTCGCGATGGAGGTGCCAGTCGCCGTTATCGTAGAAGCGGGGCAAGGACGACTGCCATCAACGAACCCGTAGAGATCGTATCCTGTGAGAAGAGTGCGAAACTGAAAACTCCAAGCCATGTAATTGGTGGAGGTCAGTTTCAATGGAGCCTGAGCGGAGACATTAAAGGCTACAAAGTTGTTGTTTGGATTAGCAGGAGCCGCCATGGATGAGAGGCGTGGAGAAGAGGATTCGTGATGGAGAAGAAGATGCTTAAGGTTATCTTCTTGGTGGGAAAAACTACTACGCAGATATGGAAAAACTACTACGCAGATATGGAAAAAGAAGAGAGATATGTGTGCTGGTGTGATGATACGTTAAGGAGGAAAAAAATTGATTGGAATAAGTCAAGATATGGAAAAACTACTACGCAGATATGGAAAAAGAAGAGAGATATGTGTGCTGGTGTGATGATACGTTAAGGAGGAAAAAAATTGATTGGAATAAGTCAAGTAATTAAAAATAGGGAAGTTGGCCTAAGATGAGAGGAATGGGCCGAAATACTAGTAAGGGATATAAGGAAATATATGATGCAGTCAAAGCATGAGGATTTGACGAAAAAAAAAATCGGATTTTGTGATCGAGGGGATCGGGAATTAGGCGTTAGCCAATTGAGGCTCTGATACCATGTAGATAAAATATTGTGTGATATATTTATTAATATCAAAGATGATATATATACAAGTACAAAGAGAATATTGGTTACACTTTAACCAATGTGGGATAGCTAAACTAAACACAAAATGTACAATATACAAAATATACAATGTATCTCTAATAGTATTAAGGTAAAATATATACTCTATGTGGTAAATAAGATATAGTGAGTAATAATTAAGAGCAAAGTTAAAAGAAGGCAGACATAAATGATTAGTAGAAAAATATAATTTTTTATAATAAGTGTACACTTTTCATTTTCGTCCGTCCCACAATAAGTGACACTATTTAAAAAAGAAAACTTCACATCAACCAACAACCTCAAAAGTTATACTATTAATATCAAAATATCACTCCCACCAAACACAAATAACATACTTTATAATTTAATTATTACTTAAAAATACCACAATACCTTTAAAAAGTCAATAAAATTGATCAAAAAGTAAATTTTCTTAAACTTCGTGTCTACAGTAACGGTGACAGGTGACAACAATTATGGGACAGAGGAAGTAATTTTTTATAATCTTATAGATATGAGCAATATTTTCATTTAAAAAAAATTATAATTTAAATAATAATTCTTTACATATGAAAAAAAAAATTACTCCAACAATATGGTGCATGTGAACAGGTTCACAATCCCTTTAAAATTATCTTCTAATGAGTCTCTTTAAATTATCTTATAAAGAGTTTTGCACATGGAGTGACAAAATTTTAAAAAAATAGGGGGTAACTTTGATAAATGATAGTAAATGATAAAAGTACAGTATTTTTTTTTATCAACCACTCTTGAAAATGGTTCGAATCTTCAGTTATATTTTGATATTATGTCCCATGTTGCAAATTGTTGGATGATTAACACGTAGGATAAACTAATATATACCCTAACAATCAACCCTAAGGGAAAGATTGAGATTTTCCTCTCCACATACACTCATTTAACTCGTATAATAGAAGATGTGACACCAAAATGTAACATGACATCCAAGATCTTATGCAGAATTCAGGAATTACAAGGATTCTCAAAGAAATCCATACAAATCACGCTCTTTATTTTTATATTTCTATCTCGAATGAATATTTATCTTAGTACTCTATACAATCCAATTCAAATTATCCAATTAATTTGACACGAGACCCATCAACATTGGAGGCCCATTATACCCAATGATAATTTTTTTTACTTAAATATTTATCTCCACTCTTTTCCATTCTACTTAAATATTTGTTGTTTCTGCTAGCAAGATATGAATTTTGTAATGTATCTATAACTTTTTCTTTCCCTCTTTCTTTAAACTTGTACTACCTTTTTTTTTTTTTTACTTTTCCTTTTATTTAGTTAAATTTGTATCAACTCTTATCTTTCCGATCTTCATATTTACCGATTGTACAAATATTAATAAGTAATTTTCTATTTTTGAGGTTATATATATTTTATTAAATTACATTATTACACTCTAAAATTATACTCCCTCCGTCCCATAGTTAAGTTCACCGACACTGTAGATACGGAGTTTAAGAAAAGTTGTTTTTTGACTCATTTTATTGACTTTTTAGGGGCATTGTGGTATTTTTAAGTAATAAATAAATTATAAAATATGCTATGTGTGTTAGGTGAGAGTGATATTTTTGAAATTAAGATAACTTTTGACGTTGTTAGTTGAGGTGAAGTTTCCTATTTTGGATGTTGAAGATAAGTGTAGGACGGACGAAAACAAAAGTGTGAACATAAGTATAGGACGGAGAGAGTATTTTACTACATTATTTATCATGTTTTAGTAAATCATATACTCGTATATTACTCCCTCCAACCATAGTAATAGTCTTATTTTGCCCTGCTCCAAAAATCTCATTTTTTTTTTCATATACTCCCTCCGTCCCGTAATACTTTTCCCACTTTCCTCATTTGTTTGTCCCACAAAATCTTTCACCCCCAAAAAGGAAACACCACTTTATCCAACAACCTCAAAAGTTACTTTAATTTCAAAATTGTCACTCATTTTTCACACACATATCATTACTTTATACTCCCTCCGTCCCATACTTAAGTTCGCCGACACTGTAGATACGGAGTTTAAGAAAAGTTATTTTTTTGACTTTTCAACTATATTTTTGAGGGTAAAATTGTCCATATCATTAGGAAAGCATTTGGGATTAACTACATCATTATAGTTAATCCCAAATATACACTGTACATAAAAAAATGCAGAAAATCATACAACCACAGTACTTAAATGAAACACGCCAGAAACAAATTTAAATTCGATGTTTATACAGTACAACTTGAAGCTCCCATACCTCAAATAAGATAAACTCCAATAGGCATCCATGATCCATCGGGCATTGCTACTCCAAGAGTTCAAATTCTCACAGAAAAAAAAACTAATTAGATAACTGAGTAAAAATTACACAAAAAATAAGAAGACTAAAAAAAGAGGGCAAGATAGGTAAAACTCACCAAGGGCTCGGACTGGAAACGACAGGAATCTGGTAGTGTAGTCTCCGGCACCACCATCTCCATCAACGAATCGGGAAGAATGAACTCAGGCTCTATCGTCTCGCTCCTTGAATCATCATTGGACTCCAAGACCACCGGATAGTGGTCGGAATCACAGAACCCTCCGCCCTCGTTTCTAGATCTCCAATGGGCAAGTCACTATCGGAGTCCAAACGAGGAGAATAATTCGACATCGAGTAGATCTAGGTTTACGATAGACAGATGCGACGACAGATTAGAGAGGTATTAGATGTAGGGGGTTCTTGAAGAGATAAAAGGCTGAGAGATGGAGACCATTCGAGACGAGAGATGGATGCGACGACAGAGAACATAGGGCTGCTTAGAGTTAGAGAGATGGAGGCGAAGACTGAGATTTAGGGTTCTTAGAAGGATGCGACGAGAGAGAAGAGATGAGGAAGACAGAATGTAGATCTTGGGTTGGGCAGGAATGAGTTGGGTTGGGTTGGGTTTGTGTTTTAAGTGGGTTTAATTTAATTTAGTTAGATTAGTATGTTTAATTAGTTAAATTAGATTAGTTTAGTTGTAATTTGAATTTTTAGTGTGTCGGTATTTTAGAAAATAAGGGATATTGAAGGGTTATTTTGGGGAATTTTTTTTTCCATTTTTGGGTGGTGAACATAAGTATGGGACGGACGAAAATGGAAAGTGTGAACATAAGTATGGGACGGAGGGAGTACTTTTTAATTACCTAAAAATACTACAATGCCCTCCAAAGTCAATAAAATTGGTTAAAAAGTGCAACTTTTCTTAAAGAACGTGAAACAATAAACATGAAAAGTTTTCCAAGACGGAGGGAATATGTAACTTACATATATCAATAATATAACTAGAATATGGAATCCAAAACACACTAATACTACTTTCCAATTTACATTAAATAATATTGGTAATACTCCATAATCAACCTGCAAAAAGTAAATAGCACCTTTACGGATGGACGGATGAAGTAATCTTGTATAAAAAGAAAAATAACAACAATTATAGAACGCTTTAAATAACAAAATGTAGCGATATTTACGTGGAGAGAATATGCTTAACTATATAATAATTATAATCTCTCCGTCTCGCGTTAAGATTTACGTTTTTTATTTTGGGTTGTCCCAAGTTAAGGTTTACATTTTCTTTTTTGTCAAGTTGGGCCCACAGAAAATAATTAATTATTTCATATAGGGCTCATATACAACTACTCACTTTATATTAAATATTATTTCTCTTACGTTACTACACATTAAAATATTATATCTCTTAATTTTCGTACAAAAAATAACATCAACATCAACACGGAATGAAGGGAGTATATTTTAACGATGAGTCAATTAATTTTAACGTGTAACCGTCATAAGAGGGTACCCTACTATGTATACTAATTAATAATGAAGTAGAAGCGGGTACAAATTGACCACCCTACCCTACACCACAATCCTCAATAAAGCGTGTAATTTTTGGTTAGGCCGTAGGTTGTTAGGATTTTGAAATTTTTTTTGTTTTGATTGGTATAATGATTACCCACCAATCTATTTTTCCAATCAAAATCATATTGTGTTTAAATGGCAAATGGTCTTTCATTATTTTAGTTGAAAATATGAGCCAACTCTAATTACAATTGAGGAAAAAAATAGTACATTTAAACCAGATTTAAAATATCAATATCGGTAAAAATATCGGTACCTCAAATTTATAGATATATCGATGGATATATCGAATATCGAATATCGATATCGATATTGATAAAAAATTATGAAAATTTGTGAGAAAAAAGAAGAAAATTGATTATTTAATTTTGCAATATATTATAACTAATTTTAATATATAAATACAATTTATAATCAAAATAAAACTCAAAATATATGATAAGTAGATCAATAACAACATATTTAAATAGTCTGAAATCATACAATAATTATTATTAATTGTTTAACACAATAACTAATATCAAAATGATGATCTATGAGGTTCAAATGTAAAACATGTCACGTTGTCTTGATCTAAACAATATTGGTACCACCTAATCGAATTAGATAATTTTTTAAACCTTGTTCTGAATGTGTTAGTAGTATATCGTTCTATCTTGTCTAATTATACCAAAATAATTTTATTTTTAATCAGAGTATACTGTTTACGTGAACCCTTCATATTTATTAATTAATAGTTAGTATAATATTTTTAATGAAAAGTGATAACTATTTTAATAAAAAAAGATAGTTAATTAAGAAAACGTAAAACAGTCTCACTATGAGATTGTTTCACGAAAGTATTGCTCTATTTTTTTTAAATTGAACAAATTAATGGCAAAAAAAATATATTTAGTTGATAAAAGTAACATAAAAAAGTCATTAAAATTTCTTAAAATCATGGATAATTTTTCGATATTTTTGATATATCTTCGATATTTCATCAATATTTTATCGATATTTCCTCGATATATCTCGACATTCAGTAAAAATTGAACTGTGGCAAATCGATATTGATATTTTCACCAATATTTTCCGATATATCCCGATATTTCCTCGATATCAAAAAATAAATATATTTTTTCCTAATATCGATATCGGTACTCTCCAAAAATGAATATGTCTTAGAAATATCGAGGATATTTCGAGATATTTTAAACCTTGCATTTAAATTGGCTTATGTGCAAATATCATAATGAATCCGAAACCAAAATTATCTTTTTCATAATCATTATTTTTAATATTGAAAGTTAGGGTTTTAGGGTTTAGGCATTTTTCAATTTTGGTTTTAAGGCATTTGTAATTGTGAAAGCTATAAAAAAATAAAAATAAAAAATTGTTTAGTCAACAATATTTACTTATTAATGAAAATGATTATAACAAAGAAAAAGGCTTAAAAAAAGGTTAAGAAAATGAGAAGAAAAAAAAAGTCAATAATAAAAATATTAAAAGTGTAAATTAATAAAAAGGGTTGAGCAAAATCTATAAATATGGCCCACTACATTCTCGTGTCTGGTTTTCTCTGCTTAGTTAACATCGTCTCGTCCGCTTCTCTAACTCTGTTTCTCACCCTGCTCTACTGCTTCGCTAACCCTTAACCATGGCTGCTTGTAATCTCTCTCTCTACATTGCCATTGATATGTACTGATTTCGTGTTTATTATGCTGTTCTTCGTTTATTTATCATCTTCTGTTGCAGTTTATGCAATTGGTGTTCTTTTTATTATTGATTCCTTGGATTCTCAAATTCACTTTTCGTAATTTGAATGTCCCGCCGCGTAGTTTATTATTATTGTTATTATTTTTCTCCTTTTCCCCTGAATGCAAGTTATCAACAATTCACTTCTTCTTTTATTAATTGTGTTAGTGTTAGTGTTATTGTCATTGTTATTGTTCATTTTTTTTTTTTTTTGGTTTTAGGTGGTTTCGGGGCTTCAGGCATTAAGATGAAGAAATCAGATTTCGATTGTTTGAGGCCCAAATTGAGAACATTACAACCCTTACAGGGTTTAAGAACGGCTAGTGTCGTTCACTTTGATGGTTTGATGTTGTTGCAGAGATCAAAGAAGCCAATTGCTGTGTGTCAAAGTTCAGCTTCTGCAGATGATTGTGAGTTCATTTTCTGTGAGCTTCTTGTTTCCATTTATGGCACTACCTTTCTGGCTTTGATTTTGTTTGTTCTATTGTTGAATTTGCTGGTTTTTAGATTCTATGGTGAAAATTAGGTGGTAACGAAAGATATTTTATGGGATATTGCATTCTTAAAGAGTATAAATTTAAGTGGTTGGTTGCTTTTGGGAAACATTTATCACAGTGATGGTTTGGTTGTGGCATGTTGAGCAATTATGAAAACTGTTAGCTGTTACTTGAACATAGGTTTTTCAGGATCAGTACTCATCAATCTACATAACCTTGAGGAGTTATGGTTCTCTAGTAATGAAATTTTGTTTGTATTTGTTTTTCTTGTTTCGTTTTGTATTGGCTCTTGATTAAGTTACACTTGAGGACAATCCAAAAGTCAATGAATATTGGTCAGAAAACAATTTTTCTTAAACAACGTGGAACAGTTATTGTGAACGGTTCTCCGGAACGGAGGGAGTATATTTTATTTGAAGTTAAATCAGACGGACAAAAGTTTGGTTTCTCCATATTGTTTGCAAAATCAGTGTTCTTCTCTCGCTAGTAAAAGTTCAGGAAGAAATTGAGGTCCTATCATATATCCTGTTCTGAATGAAAATTCTGCAGATGACATAATTGCTGCTACACCCTTCATTGTGTCTACTTTTAATCTAGCTTTTCTTTCAATCAATCTTAGCTAAGTCCTTTGTGGAGGATACTTCTAATGAAGATGACTCAACTGATGCAGTGAGCTCCATCATTCCCACTGCATTTGAGGTAAGTTAATGTTGTGGCTATGTTTAAGGTACATCAACTATTCGATTTCCTGAATATTAGTTTGTTTTGGAGAAAATCACGAATAAGTTCAAGTATGGTATGCAATCATGACTACGCAGTAAAGCACTGTTGACTTGTATGAGATAATCAAGAGACCCTGTCAAGAAACATGAAAGATGTTAGATAAATGTATTATATTTTCTCCTACATCTTTTAGATGGAAGTGGGTTTATGAAGAAGAGAAATAAAATTGCAAAATTAGCTTCTGCTTATTTCATGTTACTCTCCATTTTCTAAGTGGTAGTAGAAAATAAGTAAACTAGAGGCTTTCCTCTATTCTCTATTGAGGCTTCTTTCAAACCTACATACCAGATCCAAAGATATTTATGTAAAAGCTGCAAATTTTGATACTTATATGCTGCTTTATGTCACAAAATTGGAATGCACAAATATCAGTTGCTGTAAATAATTGCAATTATCTTACCAAAAATCTCACTTTACAGGTAGAATCTCTTTTGACCTCGCTGTGCGATACGACATCAATTGCAGAGTTTGAACTTAAAGTGAGTTATTCGTCGTTCTATAGAATTCCTTTCCCACCCTGTCATTGAAAAAGAAAAACTGAAAAAATTCTTTCTGGATGATACTTCCCCTTTTGATTGCGTCTATTTTCTCATAATTAGCTTGGGGGATTCCGGTTATACGTGTCAAGAAACTTGGCTGAGCAAAGTGCACCTCCACAACCTCCTGCTCCTACTCCTGTTATTGATCATGCAGTTGTTGAGGCATCTGGTTCCAATGGCTCAGCCTCATCAACTTCTTTGGCCCTATCCAAACCCGTTTCATTGCTTGAGAAGGCTGCTGATGAGGGCTTGGTGATACTTCAATCTCCAAGAGTAAGATTAGAATAATTCTCTTTTTGATGAATTATTGACATCTATGGATGTTTGTCATACTTACTTTACATGGATGCAGGTTGGGTTCTTTCGGAGATCTCGGACCATTAAAGGGAAGAGGGCTCCTCCATCCTGCAAAGAGGTCTGTTTTCAGTGACTCTCCCTCTGCATCTCTTATCTCTCTTTGTTGGTGTTGCTAAAAGTGCTTTATTTGTTCCATCTCGTCTGGTGGTGGATACTTATGACAATTATTATTGCTGCTTAACAGAAAGACACAGTAAAGGAAGGCCAGGTGCTCTGCTACATTGAACAGCTAGGTGGCGAGATCCCCATCGAGGTTTTTAAAATTAAACTTCTGCTCTTTTGTACTTAATAAATCTTGCATTGCAGCATGCTTAAAATTACTTTCGACTACATTTAAATTACTCCATTTATATCTCTTTATGTCATGGGACTACAATTCCCGTGTTTTCTGCATTGAACTCTCTCAAACCTTCTCCATTGTTTCTTTTCCCTCCAGTCTGACATCTCCGGGGAGGTGGTTAACATACTTAGACAAGATGGCGGTACGCATGTTTCTTCTTCCGTTAACTTTGGTCGTTGTTTTTTCCATGTCAGAATCTTTATGCAAACTCTTTAACGCTTGCAGATCCTGTTGGCTATGGTGATGCTCTTATAGCACTTCTTCCTTCCTTTCCTGGAATAAAGAAGCTTCAGTAGATTACTGTATGTAACTTATCAGGACTCTCTCTCTCTCTCTTCCCAATTCTTTCTCTCTCTGTGAATGTGTCCAGTTTCAGGAGGTGGGTGATTGCAAAAATATGAGATTTTTTTGATTAATTGGATGAATATTGAAATTTACATTAAATTTTAGCACACTGTAAATTCATTCTTTTCTGATAATGCTGTGGAGGGATTTGATTTGATATAATGAATTATTAGTATATGAGTTTCAGATTTACAGAGTCACAAGGTGATGTGTGATAATCATTTTCATATGAAAAATTCAAATCCTACACTTGCTATATTATTCATTTTAAAATTCAAATAAAATCAAATTTAATTATTAAAAATTCTGAATAGATGCTCTACTCCTATGTTGTGGATCTGAATTGCAGATGGTCCATAGAAGGGGTGGATCACAACTGCCTAAGGTTGGCCCAGCCCAAGTGGTCGACAGCCAACATCATATTTTGTAATAGTGGGTCTAGCATTTGCTTAGCCCTGCCCAATTATACTACAAATTGTAGTATTTAAGTTTTAAAATTTAAACTTAAAACAATTGAACCATTTATTTTTTTTAAAAAAGTAGCAATTAAAAGTCTAATAAATAATGTTATGATCGATTAGGAAAAAAACCACTTGTAATCATAAAATTAAAATGCTCACTGAATTTTTATTTTATTTTTTTCATATTTTCATTTTCATCCTTAACACTCCTTTTTGCAAGTTTCCAATAATTATAACACTACTCAATATTAGTATTTTTACAGTATTACAAAAAATGTCAAATTCTTTTTATACTTATTTGTTAATTTTAATAACTTTATTTACTTTTTTTTGAATTATTCATTCTACTTCTACCTTTTCATACATTATTCCAATGAATAAATAAATTTTCTTAATCCACATGTGCACTGCTTGGAGATGGAATGAGCAATAGTGTAGTAGTTTAATATTGGTAAATCCCTGATGCACCAGATATATTGTGCACTTATATTCAGAAATTTAATGAACAATAGTATATATTAATTAGTGAATAAAAGCTTATACATTTTGTTAACTCTTTAACATTTCACGTTTAATAATCTTAACATTGAACAATTTCTTGGGGGTCAATACGGTAATTTCGCAGCTCTTTGCATGATCGTACTCGTTACCCCCCACGAGAAACCCCTGTTTGCTGCTGTGCATATTTGCTTACAAATCCTCCCACTAATCATCATTATACTGTTGGATTAATAGCGACTCGCATTCACAATTTCTAACCATTTATGGAAACGTTTCACTTCCACGCACTCCAACTCCATGATCAAAACTAGAAATCCTCGATTTTTGCCGATGGGTTCTCTGCGTTTCCCCCCTATGTGAGCAATTTCTTGATTTCTTCTGTGGCATTTCAAACATGGAGATGAACCACTCTGAAGGCGTTCAGATATCTGTAACAACCGATTCTTGCGCCGAAACTGCATTTGATAATCGTTCACACTCCAGTTTTTGCAACCGCCGATCAATTCCGATCAACTCTAACTTCCATTTCACCAAACCAAGGTTTTCCTCTTGCCCAAGGATACCCTTATTTGTCAACAGGGCAAAACTTTCAGTTCCTTACAAATCGCAATTGTGTAAGCTGTTCCAAAGGGGTAAATGCTATTTTGGAGGGAGTTGTCATTATGCTCATGATATTTCTGGGATTGGAAAGATGGGGTTGGGAGCCAGTGCCATGAAGGAGGATATTCAGAGAAATGATGGGAGCAGAGTGAAAGAGTGCTATTTTTCTTCTTCTGGAATGGATTGCCCTTATGGTGAAAACTGTCTTTTTCTTCATAGATGTGATGAGAATGTTGGGAATGAATTTGGTTGTTATCGTGAGAGTTATGCAATAAATGTTGTTAATGGAAGAATAGATGGAAGTGGGAGGAATCATGTTGAGTACAAGAGTTTGATTGGTAGTGAAAATTGCCCTAAGTTGCACTTTTACAAGAGTAAGCTTTGTATAAAGTGGGAGAGGTTTGGTAGCTGTCCTTATGGGATCAAATGTACCTATGCTCATGGAAAAGCAGGTGGTGTAACTGTGTTTGGCTAAAGATTATTTTAAGTTTTCTTATTAGTTTTCCTTTGATGAACTGTTTCAGTTGCATTTTACATGAATGTTATGTTCTCTTGAATGGATCAAGAATGGAAATCTAGGCTGCTTCCGAAGGGAAGTTGCATTTTGTGTGAAATATCACTTGTTTGTTGTGTGACATCAAGAACCTAGTTATATTATAAATGTTGGCTTAGAGGTATCACTACTGGTGTCTTCAGTGTGTATGAAAGTGTTTTCTCATAAATCTATCTTGATAGCATGTTGGTCCAATGCAGTGAATTTGAGGTGAATTTTGTGGTACAGACTACAGATCACTTGTTATTAATGAGTTATCTATCCAAGGTTTTTGCAAGTCTTTCATAAGATTGTGAAAGAAAACTACAAATTAATAAAAAGTGCAGCACTCTTACATTGCATCTGTTTTCTGTCTCTCTTTCTGTTTTTGATAGAATGAAGCTACCCACATATCATCTTTTCCTTGGCTGTTTTCTGTTTGGAAAGTACATGTGACATACTTCCTGCCATTTAGTGTAGTGATAAAATAAACCAGTCAAAAAATATTGGTATGAATGTATCACATGGCAAAATAATATGACTTGCTTCAAGAGGGTAAGGGAGTAAATGTATGTCTAGTGAAGGAAAAATGTCTTAAGTTCAGCCTCGCATGCATTAAGAAGGATTAAATAACTCTGTTCTCGTGTTGTATTTCTCACAAACCTTTTCATCTTAGCTCCTTCACATGTTACTAGCCTATATATATGCTCAAAATGTAATATAGTGGATATTATTTATTAATGCCATCCATTGAAGGCTATTAGTCTTTGGTTGGCTGTTTTATTCTCGAACCATCCTTTGGAGGTGAGATCAGGTAACTGAGCATGAATTCCTTTTAATTTGTTGAACAGAACTTCAAGAACGCAGTTACTCTTCCAAGCTGGAAGGAGATCTTGCTTTCAGGTCGACATGTCAGGCAGGAATCAAGATTGATGACAAGATGCAAATGACAGGCAAAAGGGGTTTCATGAAGTCAAGGTTGTGGAAAATTGAGAATATCAGTGAAATCTATGCTGATTGGCCAGAGGTAGGCAAAATTCCTATGCTTCGTTGAGTGAAGTGGGAGCTACATCTGGTGTCCACATACCCTGCGTTAATATGTGCTTGGAAAATGTTGAATTAGGAATGAATCTCATAGTTGCCAAGTAGGTTTATGTGGCAAGAAAGTCTTTAGATGCCCTTTCTTTTCTGGTTTTATTGCTCTTGTAATCTTGGAAGCATTTGTATGTAGTGTGATTCACTATGGGATGCATATATTTTACCAAGTTGTGATGCTTATCCAAGATTTATGCTAACAAATCGAGCTGAACAAATCATTTTATACAGTCTACTGTGAATTTGCCTAGTACATCATCCATTCACTACTTGCATACAATGCATATTTACACATCTCTTGATCAAGAGGAGTGGCTTTCTTTATTTACCTGTCTCTGTTGATCGAGCGATCTTGATAGACGATCGTGCTAAAGCATCCATCGGATCTATGCATTTCATCCACAGAGGATCATCTGATGGCAAAAGTTGCTGTAATTCATCAGAAGCAATGATGACTTTGTTCACTGCTCTCACTAACAGAACTTGTAGAGCTATTCTGAACAAATTCTGTGCCCCCTCGAAGTCTTTTCGATTTAGTGCTTCCACTGCAGGGATCACTGTATGTTCCATTGTTGCCTTATCTGGCAATACAACTTCAAAACCCTGCTTATATATATACAATACATGTATTCAAATCACTCATCACTATTCATCTCATTGATGCTAAATTAAGTAATAGGAGAGATATAACTACCTCCTTTTCTAGTTTCTCCTGATAGACTGTAGGTACCAGAGTTTGATTGGTGGAGAGGACACCGATACGAAGAGGGCTTCCAGCTTCAAGTGGCCTTAACTTTTCTTCTTTGAGCTGTTTGGCTACACATTCACCTACATGAAGAAAAGGAACTGAACATCCTTGTCCAATCTCATCATACCAGGTATGTGATACATGACATGGCATCGCCACACAGAAAACTTGAGACTTCTCGAGAAGAACTCGTTTACGCCTCAGATTCTCCACGATTGAGGGATGGTTGGGCTGTATGCATCCTGTTTTCGGAGAGGGGACGGATGAAAGCGAGCTGCTCAGTTGAGGATCGGAGCAGAGGATGAAATGTGGGCTGTTTCCTTCATTCTGTGATTGTAGTTTCTTTGCGAAATTCAGAGTGGAATCGATGGATATGCCTCCGATGATCCCGATTCCAGACACTGGAATGCTGATGCTTGATTTATTATCCAAGAAAGAGGTTTCACTTGCTTCAGGTGGTGAGATGATTGATGATGGAAGTTTCAGTATGGATGGATTTTTCTTTGTGTGTTTACTTACACAGCAGCTTATAGTTGATGGATAGTTGAATGGTTGGAAACAAAATGACATCCTTGGAATAAGATTTAGGACCAACACTAGATCCAAACCTTGGCAGAATAGAAACTAGTGTGAAATCCCATATGATTTTTAGATCTTTGAGAAATTAATCAGCTTCCATATAGTGGCACAGAAAGCTCCTGGAAACTCTCAAAAACCCCAGAAATCTTTTTCTTTATTTTCTTCAAAAGTAATTCAAATTCTTGAAAGAAAAATCAGCAAGTGGGGTTGAAGAAAGTGATGAGAGAAAAATAGCTCCAATATAGGAGGGTTCTATCACATAACCTTACAAACCACAAATCATCACTGAAAAAGTGGAAAGAATCTCCACCGTCAAAGTCATCAATCACAATTTCCCACTTGCCCTCCACCCCCCCAAAAAAACTAAGTTATTTTATATTTTATGATTCAAGAACAAGAAAACAAAAATCTTGGTTAAGTAGTATAAAATTTCCTAACATGGGGCATGACTGCATGGTATCATTGAATATGTACTAGAGATGTGGGGTATTGGTTTGATTACATTTACAAATAAAGGAAGCTGTGTTATGGTCCCCCTTCTTGCTCATTTCTTCAATATTTTTGTCCAGACAAAAAGTTTGGCACATTAAAAACCTTAACCAATCAAGAATCTTCTGTTCAATGAGATGAAAGTTTACCGGTAACCATGATTTTTGGGTTTCTTAATCTCAGATTAAGATTGAAACCTACAAGTAATGATGCTTGCTTCTTTTAAGTATTCAATCAGATGGAAGAGATCAGCAAATATAAGGCAAAACATTATGGCAAATGTCACTGTCCACTGTCCATTCCCATTGTCCAAATTATATCTGGCCTATTTGAAATTTGTACATTTATGAATATCTTGCCCCCCAACTTGTGATTTGAAATCAAGAACTACCTTAACTTGCTATTGGAATCCAAAGTAAAACGTGTCGACACGGACCCTCAGATTCTACATCCGAGCAGGTCGTAAAATCCACCACACAACACCCGTAGGGGATGGAATTACCCTACTTGACACAGAATTACCAGATCAGAAAATGGCTATGTTAGAATAACTGTTGGATCAATTGCTAACATAATTCCAAGCCAGAAAACTGTACATGGGATACACTAACTGCATCAAGAAAAGCAGAGTGTGAAACATCACTCCAATGGAAAAGAAAAGCAGAGAAGAATCAACCAATCTTTTTCTAACACGAAATCAATCAGGTTTGCAACATTTGATAAGCTTCCTGACATCCTTTCTCAAACAAAACAATGCAACGACCATGGTGAACAACATTTCTGGATATATGGAAACAGATTCACAGCAATGTTTTGCAGTAAATTTCTCTGTCACAATACCCCATAGGATGAGAGCTAAACCGAATACACTGATTCTTCCTCGCCTTACAAGTCCAAGGAAAGCTCCCGCCACGCAGAAATAGCTTCCCAATACAACCTACGGTGGATATCAGTAGTAAACATTTCAATACCACAGTTGTAAATGAAAAAAACTTCCAGACATATCCTAACTTTTCATCGAGAATGCACGAACCTCCAAATGCTTGACATCAGCTGTTCCTGATTCTATACTCATATTAGACACGTAAGAGTTCAGTAGTCTATTGGGACTCAAATCGAATACACCCTCCATTAGAGACCGTATAATGGCTCCAGGATACAGAAGGCCCTCAACTACAAATCGGGGAACAACTTCATGCAAAATCAGTTGGCATGTGAGGACCTCTATAGGTGTTGCACAAGTGCCAATTCTACATGGAAATCTGAACATATGATCAATGAAAACAAATTAAACTAAGAACAACCAAAATGTTGCAGTTGATTTTAGATTCATTAAATGCAAACAAACAAAATCAATTCAAGAAATCTAAAAGATCTCGTGTTTTGTAATATGAGATGGCCATTGAAATTATTGGATATATACAACTCCATTTGCAACTTAAAAGTTATAGTGATTGAATTACACTTCCATGGCCATTTTTGCAATTCACGTAATCACAACACCAATTTATGAAAACTTCCTTCGAATTCATCATTCAATTTATAAAAAGAAAAACGTTAATGTGGGTGAATCATAATTAATGAAGCAATCGAAATCAAAGCATAAAATTGATTTCAAATCCTGATAAACGTAATTATTAACGAACAACATCATAACCTAATTATGAAGTGTACATCAAACGGCATTCATTAAGCATGCAAAAAAATGGCATTAATTATACCCTAAAAAAGCCCTATTATTAATATGTAAAATAGCTTCATTCACAAAATAAACAACGAAATAAATACCTGAAAAGTGGAACCTGAAGAATTATTATAAGAAAATACAAATGGGAAGCAATAGAAGATATGATCTCCGCCCATTCCGTTGAGTATCCCATTTTTTCTTTTTAAAAGTATACTAATGGAGTTATAATCTGTGTTTGATCTTTCTGTTCAGTGTGTAACGAACTGTATGACCACAAAACTGTGTGTATAGTGTATACAATTCATCCCGATTTGAATATTTATATTTTAAAGGAAATTAATGAAATGCACATTTTGCTTATTTTTTAAGAGTATATTTGGTGCATCCTGTATGACTTTTTATTCTATTTTGTATATATGTTATTCTATTTTGTATACGTATTTTGTAATAATTGTATATTTTTTTCACATTAAGTTTTTATTAAAAAAAACTAACATCCATATATAACTTTTTATTCAATAGTGTATACATATTTTTTAATAATTGTATATTTTTTTTACACTCAATTTTTCATTTAAAAAACTAACAATTAAATTGTATATATTTTTGCTCTTAATTGTATATACTCCCTCTGTCCCATTGATACGTATACATTTTTCCATTTTGGTCTGTTCAATACAAAGTACTATTCATTTTCCTTTTTGAATTGATGTGACCCACAACCAATACACATGGCCTCACACTAAACACTAATACAAATACTCACTACACATTAAAATATTATTTCTCACACCTTACTATATATTAAATTATTATACTCATTAATTCACGTGTAAAAAGTAAACGAATATCTTTCAAGGGAACGGAGGGAATATGTTTTTGTTTATATTTGTGTATGGGTGCACCCTATCTTAGGGGCACCCGGGTGCACACTATAATTAGCCATTTTTAAAAATTATTCCACTTAATTTTTTATTTTTATTTTTTGTTATACAGAGCGATTTAAGAGGACACATACGATAGGATTTGAATTTGAGATGATATCCACCCCATATTTAAAATAAAATATAGCATATTTAAATAGGTATATACATCAATCCTAACATTCACATTTATTATTTAATGTTGTTTAAAAAAATACTCCATAGTACTTTTTAAGGCTAATTATACTATGGACTCAGTTGCATCCACCTTAAAAAATGTATACAAATATAAACAAAAACATGTATAATTATGAAAAAAAATGTATACAATTTAATTATTAATTTTTTTAATGAAAAATTGAGTGTAAAAAAATATACAATTATTAAAAAACACGTATACACTACTGAATAAAAAGTTACACACATATAGATGCTAATTTTTTTTAATGAAAAACTTAGTGTGAAAAAAATATATAATTATTAAGAAGTACGTATAAAAAATAGAATAACATATATACAAAATAGAATAAAAATTTATGCACATATCTTGCCCCTAATATCAACTCACAACTCATGAATAAATTTATTAATTTTGAAGAGTATTTTAATATTTTAAGGAAATAAATAAAAAGTTATGGATAGGGTGTTATTATCTTACTCATAATCATTGTAACTGTTTCTACACTTCATTAATGAATTATTATACAATTTTAGATGTGTTTGATTCACAACGTAACATATAAAGTGGGACTTTTAGAATGAAAATAAAATGGATTTTTGTAGGTGGGATTAGTTACGTGTTTGTTTTCATGATAAAATCAAAATAGTAAAAATTTAGATATAATTGCATGTTGAAATTTAAATGGAATTATCATGTAACCTAACATTTAGAAAATGAATTTTTTTTTTAAATAAAAAATTGTGAGAAATATCCAAATACAAATGAATTAAATTGGTAATTCAATACCAATGCCAAGGTCTGGTGGTTTTGTCGTACAAATAAATATATTTTCACCCTTTAAAAATTAAATTTATTTTCCATTAAAAATATATATTTGTATGATTAAACTAGTTATCTAACTCGTGGGATAATTTATTAAAATATTTAATAATATATAGCTATTAGAAAAGTTGTTAATAAAATAAGCAGAATCGCCAACGGCGGTGGCGCCTCTATCAACGTGGCAATAACTATAATTAAATAACAATTAATTGTTAATTTTAGTTAAATTAAATTAAATTAATGTATTGATTTTAATTTAAAAATTAATATTATAAATATTTGATGATTTAGAATGGATGTGTGTCCTGAGTGCACAAAATGTTAAAAAGTATAATATTTTTTATTTTAAATGATATTTACTCATTTCGATCCAAGTTAAATTTTACATTTTCTATTTTTATTAGTCTCACATTAAACTTCACCATTAAAAATATAATATCAATTCTCAACTTTAGAAGTATATTTTAATTACAAATTTATTACTCTCACTTAATATACCTAACATATTTTATAATTTATTTATTATCTAAATATACTAAATTACTCTCCAAAAATAATAAAATTGATCAAAAGACAATTTTTTTAAAGACGGTGTGTCTACAATAATGACACAGAATAATTTGAAACGGAGCGAGTATTTTTTATTATTAAGGATATATTTTTTATTTCATTTTATTTTTCTCACACCTTAATTAATTATTGATTTTACATAAAATTTAAATATATGTAGTATTAGAATTCAAAACAAACATGTAATAACACCATGCAATGATTTATTAAATGTAATAAATTGAAATCAAACATTACACTAATTTATGTTAGGCTTAGAAAATTAATTTTTAATATTGAATGTTAAACTAAACCCTAAGCTAATTTATGTTTGGTTAAATTTTTTTTAATATTAAATGTTATACCCTAATGCAATAACTTATACTCTTGATTTTTATTTTTTTTTACTTTTTCAATCAAATAACTTAATACTCTTTAAATTTCAAGCGACCTTTTCAATAATAAATAATAATACTGTTAGTAATTAAAATGTACTACCTCAGTCCTGTTAAAAGAAATACGTTTACTTTTTACACGTAAATTAAAAAATATAATATTTTAATATGTATTTTAATGTAAAATAAGTAGGCATATTTGTGTAATGTGTGAACCATAAAAAGAGAAATAATTAATTTATTTGAGTCACTTTTATCTAAAAGAGAAATGCACGCTTTATATTAGTACGAGAGACACATACATTTCAATAGGATTGAAGGAATATCAAATAATTATTACAAGATTAATTTTTAAATTTAAATCATTACATTAATTTAATAAAAATTAACTTAAGTTAATCATTAATTATTATTTAATTATATTATTTTAAATTGGGTGATGGCCACGTATGCAGATGCGCCACTACTATAGGCCTCTGCTTATTCTGTTAACTATCCACGCAACAGCAATATATCATTAAATTTTTTTTAAACAACAATGTTTTAATAAATAAGCCTAACTTGTGCCATGTTTTCCAATTTTTTTCTATTATTTTCTAAGCGTCATATTCCATTCGATGCAGACTATTTCGGATGCATTACTCTCAATTAAACAAAAGATAGGATTTGAATAATTTTTGTTTTTAATCGAATTTCAAACAGTAAAATATTGGATGTAAATTTTGAGTTTTGAATTTGGGAATTTTATTATTGTTAATAATTTATTCACAAAATATCTTACAATTTAATTAAATTAAAACTGTGTATGTCGCGTAACCGTAACATGGCCAGAGCCTCTATACTCTGCTGCAGCCTGCTCTCTAATTTGTACTGTTTACATCCAGTGTACTATATATATATATATATTTAAAAAAACATGATAAATAAATTTAGGGATAGGGTGATTCAACGTTCACTATAAAATTTATAGACTAAATTATGATGTAGTAATACATATTTTATTTATTTTATCAATTACTTTATTTTATTTAATATAACAACGAAGTTCACTATTACTATCTAAATAAATTAAAGAAATTTTAATTTTGGCTTATTCTTTTATGATAGTTTGATTTGATATTATTAGGAAATTAAGAAGCGTGTTGAGTTAATCTTATCCACAGGTCATTGTTAACAGTCTGCAACCAAACATTGAAGAAGTGTGTTTTACTAATCTTATCCCGAATTCTTTAGTCACCCTTAATTGAAATATTCATATTCAGCCTCCAGCATTCTTGAAAAATCAAATCAAACTATTCGACACTCAATTGAAATTGTTCAATAAAAATTTATTGTGCTTGATTTGATATAAATGTCAAATAAATTTAAACAAATTTTATATTCGATAAAATTAAAAATTCAACTTAAACTCGAGTTCGATACATAAAAATAGGTAAGTAAAATTATCAAACTACTAAAGTTTAGCTCAATAAAACCTCGTTCAGATTCAACTCGATCAAATATCAAACAAGTTCAAATCTTAAATAGCTCGAGCCGACTCATATGGCAACGGGTAGGGTACCCGCTTATTTTGAGGTACCCGTACCCGTATCCAATTAAAAAACAACTATCCGTACCCGTATCCGTCCCGTTTAAAAAAATTATTATGGTACCCGTACCCGTCCCATTACCGTTTAGCAATACCCGCGGGTACCCATACCCATTTAATATTCATTTATTTTATATATATTTATATTTTTTTATTGTCTAAATAATTATAATAATAAAAATCACATTATTATTAATTAAATATAATATAAATTCTATTATTTTAAATAAATATTTAATAGATATGATTAAATAAAACTTATAATTATTAATTAAATATATAAAACATCTTATAATATATAAATTATATAATATATATTAAATTTTATAAAAATATATATATATAATCGGGGTACCCGCGGGTTTTGAGGCATTACCCGTAACCGCCCCAAACCCTAACGGGTATTTCTTACAACTACCCGTACACATCCCAAACCCGTTTACAACTACCCGTACCCTACCCATTAGGATTCGGGTAGACCGGGTACCGGAAAATACCCGTCTCATTGCCATCCCTACTCATATACACCTCTAGTTCTCCCTTGATTTTCAACCTAAAATTATGATTAATACATCGTACCTAAATTTTGAAAGCAGCAAAAAAAATTTTAAAAATAGAGTTAAATATTTTAAAGATTCTTTGAACCCAACTGAGCGTCTACTAACCAATAATGTACATAGAATTTTTTTTAAGTTTAGGAACTCATTTTGAGAATATGACAGTCATTTCCTTGAACATTTGCATGCCCTAGAGAGGAATTAGGGCCCACAACGCACAACCTATGATATACCTTGCTACAATTAAGGTAAAGTGTCGCGAATATAATTTAACTCATAGCAAAAACTTTTATTTAAATTTTATTTTTCGAGTAACAAATTAAAGTGCGAATATAATAGTGTAAGATGAGATTGAAAATTTAAAGTTATAATTTGAAATTACAAATCATCATGTAGTAAAATTAAGATAAATTTAACGTTTTCTTCATTCATTCGTCTCATAATAAACTTTACTTATCAAATTACTTTTAAATTTATCATTCCTACCTAATAAACATTAATATACACTTTTCTTATTATCTAAACATATTAAAATACTCTCAAAATTAATAAAATTTAAAAAAAAAAAAAAAGAACTGGAATGAAATATAGTCGTCAAGGGAGGGATATGAAATATTACTCCATACAACAGCATGCAGTTCCATGGTCGCTTTTTAAGAGAATAAACATACTTTCAGTATGCTTAGCAGAAAGGTAACTAATAGCATTGGTGTTTATTTATTTCATTCATGGGAAAGATAAGCTCTACATTCATATCTATCAGTGCCCTTTCAATTTTCCAAGAAACACCAATTTATTCAGTGCTCATTAATTTAACAGCACAAAAGAGGTACAATTTGCCACACAATAACACCAATGCTATGTGTGGGCCACAGTTTGCAGTTCATGTGGGCACGCATCCCTAGGCAAATAATCCACCATACCCCATATTTATTGATTTAATAAGACCTCCTAATTATACATCCTACCTGTACAACTCAGTGCTTACATCAATATTCCTCTGTTTTTCTCACAGTTCCTAAAGAACTTTACTTCCAATTATTGTTCAAAATGTGGAGCAACCTCCCCTTTGATCTCTTACTCCACATCTTCTCCTACCTCTCACCGGAATCCTTAGCAAGGGCCACTGCCACTTGCCGGAATTGGCACGCCACGGCGCAGCCAGCCGCCGTTTTGGCGGCTCGCCGACGTATTCATCCACCGTGGTTCATAGCTTTGACTACTCGCAGTGGGGGCCTTTCTTGCTATGCCCACAATCCAACTGCACACAATTGGTGTGAATTACCTATTGATCTTACCACCACACAGATTAAGCCTGTTGCTACCATCAGTGGCTTAGTAATCTTTAAGTTCACTAACAAAACTCCTCTAAATCTTGCTATATGCAACCCTTTTACTAAACAATTCAGAATCCTCCCTCTCTTAAACATTTCAAGAACCAATCCAGCAGTTGGAGCAGTGGAGGAGGCTGCAAATCACAATTTCTCCAAAATGGGTTTCAAGATTTATGTAGCTGGTGGGATGTCGGAGGCGGCGCGTGGCGGCGCCGCCTACCAACAGACCATAGAAATGTACGATTCATCTTCCCAAAAATGGGAGATCATCGGAGCAATGCCGGTGGCATTCTCGGTGAGGCTGACCGTGTGGAGCCCCAATGAGAGTGTTTACTCAAAAGGTGTACTATATTGGATGACATCTGCTCGAGCCTACAGTGTTATGGCGTTCGATATTTTATCAAACAGGTGGAGGGAATTGAGCGTTCCGAGGGCGGATAGGCTCGAGTTTGCGGCGTTAGTGCCGAGAAACGGGAAGTTGGCTGTGGTCGGAGGGGAATTGGGAGGGGATGCGTGTGTTTGGGAACTGAGGGGAGATGATTCGTGGGATTTGGTGGGGAGGGTGCCATTGGAATTGGGAGTTAGGTTATTGGGAGAGAATGTGAATTGGGGTAGTGTGAAGTGTGTTGGCATTGATGGGGGTGTTTGTTTGTACAAGGATCTTGGATCAGGGGTTATAATTTCGAGAGAGGTGGGTGGTGAGGGGAAACTTGAGTGGGGGTGGATTGAAGGGTGTTGTTCAATTAGAGGAAGAGAGGTTCGTAATTTCCCAATTAAAGGAATCATGGTTCAGCCTAATCTTGCTCTCTCAATGTTTTAGCAGTCACATTGATGAGTTACTATTTCAGTGTAATATATATCTATGCATGTACACATTGTATTACGAGAATGCATCCATATATATTTGTTGTGAGTTATGATTAAAATGTCAAGTCAACAACGAATAATTCAGAGCTTTATCACTTTCAAAGGGTTCACTTTCTTATTATTTAATTTAATTTATAAATTTAGTACATTGTAAAGAACAGGCAAAGACTTATCTCGTATCATTTAGCTGCTTGAGGCTGCATTCTTAAAAGCCTGTGGTTCTGATACTATGTTGCAAGCAGGTTCATATCTGAAAGCTCTAATCAACTGGTGAGCTCTTCCATCTGGCCCTGCTCATGTATATTGTATCAATCAAATTAGTACAAGTGGTTGATTTTCAATTGCTAAGAGGATAGTGGTTACATCGTAACGCATGTGAGAGCAACCTGAGTGATGTACTGCTCTGCATCCGTTCGTCTTAGGAACATAATCGCATGTCGCGCTAAGTTAGCCACCTGATCGCTGAGCATAATCTGGCCAATATCATCAAGAACCCTGACCTTAACGAATGGATCTTTTGGAGGAACCATATCCTAGCAACCACATGAATTTTGAGCTTAAGATATTTTGATAGCCAAATAATTAACTATGCAACTTGTTAAACTGTGATTGGAAGAAATATGCTGCCATTCAACATTCAGGTATAACTAAACAAGTAGTGCTAAATGCATGGAGCCACTTAAGGAAAATCTAATTACCACATTCAACTGCAGATCAACTTCAGACGTGTAAGATTGTAAAGTTGCAACATGATTTTTGAAATATTCTTCCTCTGCACTACTGAGTTTCTCCTGAATTTCTTCAGGTAGCACTCTCTCAATCGTCCATGCCAAGTTTCTGATGATTTCGGCTCGATTATGCCTATTATCCCAAAGAAGTTATTAGCCATGATGAAGATATGGTCTAAACATTAAATTAGTCACAAGGTCAAGGACTCAAGATAGAAACTTTTTCCCCTTGGGAAGAGAAGAATGAAAAAAAAAGTTGTTGTGAATTCTCATTACTCACACGTAAGCCATGAGACAGCGCTTATTGCGGACAAGAGACAAGTGATGTACCAATGCCCCAAACTGATTGGATTTCAGAGCAGCTTGGATGACCGCCTTTTCAGCTTCTGATTTCCTACTTTCATCTTCTGAAGTCCCCATGTCATCCTCTGATTGCCTACTTTCTTTCAGTTCATTTTCGTGATCTTGTATTTTCCTGTAGCATCATTCAAATAACTTATTTACTTCAGTAAGGAACCGTAATAGATATCAAAAGACGTTGAAGGAGAACGACAAAAGAAGAATTACTAGGATAGATAGAGCAAAATGCCGGTCACTAGATAAGGGTTACCTCATTAAAGGCTGAAGGTGAAGGAGATGTCCGTCGCATTCTTCAAGCACTTGAGAAAATAGATCATTCTGCACACGCATAAAACTAATGTACAATAACATCCTTCACAACGAACAAAAATTTAAAAAAGAAGAGAAAAAAAAAAAAAAACAACAACAACAACAATAATATCCATTAGGCTCTCTCTGCTATCTCATACAGTATATCTGTGAGATGACAAGTACAACAATCCCATCCAGACAAAGTTCAAAAGCAATCCTCCAGAAAAGAAACAACTTCTCTAACTTAAGTTGAAGTATGACAACATACAGCTAATATCACTTCCTAAACTACAAATAACTCGGATATTTGCAACGGGCGTTGAGGAAGGACAGGATCTTCGATGGTAAAGAAAATGGTGCTAAGGTGATTAGATGGGTGGGAGAGCAATCCCCCCTTCCTCTCTCTCATATTCCAGCATGCACTCCACGTAAAACTAATGTGAATCAAATAACAAAACTAGATAGCCCAATATTCTAGCATTCTCTCAATAGCAATTACTTCTCAGGTTATAAGTAATTGTCCATTCACGAATTTGAAATTTTCACTCTAAATATTAGAACCAAACAAATTAAAAGTGGAGTATTGTATAACAAAGATCTCAAATCTAACTATGGACACATAGCATATTTAGAACTAAATAATAAAACAGTAAGATAGCTAGCAGAACAGCTACTCCAAACACACATTTCGCAAATTAAATTATCTAAATCGAATTTCCACAGGAATTCAATCAAGGGAAACATCTACCAAAATAATGGCGAAGTTCTAATTTAATAAATCCATTAACTTTCGAATACCACATCACAGAAAAGTACAAAATCCTCCTAGATATGCAGTCTTTTTGCCATTAATTATAGCTATAATTCAATGTAGCGCCAGAAAATTATTGAATTCAAAATACTGCGAGGGTCAAGAACATCAATAGAACCCAGCTTAAGAATCGCAAGATAATACAGGCTCAATTCTGTTCACAAATAGAAGATCAATGTGGCTTACATTGAAAGTGCTAAGCTGCCCAGGCTCGCTGCTTGCAAATTCTTTCACCAACTCGCATGCTTTTCTCCCGTACATTTTCCCCCAAATTTCAAACTGCTCCAACTTTTTGCTGCAAAATTTCATCACAGGCATTTCATCAATCACCTTACCCGCCGAAATCCCGCGAGAACTAATAGATCTAAAGATAAATGACATACAGGAAATTCACAAATAAGAAGATCGAACAATTTCAGAAAAAGTAGAACAATCGCAAGCAGTATTATTGAAAACTGGAATTTGTGGAAAGAGTTGGAGATAACAATCGAGTTGAATGAGAGTGCAGATTGAGTGGCGGGAATTTAGAATTTTTTGCAGCAATGAAGAAGATTTTGAATGGGCTGGGCTGAATGGGCTCAATCTAAATGTATACATCCTAATGGGCCGAGCTTATAGATTCTTTAGCCCATGTGAGATTTTATAGATCCAATTATTAACTTTCTGAGCAGCTTAAATTTGAGAGTGCAGCTAAAGTGCACCTCGAACAAGAACAAGGTGTACTTAAATTTCAATATAATTCTCTCTACTTAATTAAATAAAATAATTAAAAATTAAATAATATAACTATCCACTAAACCCCAATTTAAACATATCAACCCATGTGAATCACACATCAGATAGACCCCAAAATCACACAAAATTTGAATACTAGTACTGTTTGTTTGATAGATTAGATGAGATAAAAGAGTATATATAAGAATTGAGATTTAAATAGAGATAAGTAGAGATAATATGAAATTTGAAGATTGTTTGATAGGTTGTATTAAAATTGATATAAAAAAGACAAAAGCTTGTGTGTGCCCGGGCACACGGGAGTACATTCCATGTGCTTTTAGAATTTTGTGCTCAATTGTATACCTTTTAGTATAAAGATTTGTACCATTCATTTTACAAGGCAAAAACTTGTGTGCGCCCGGGCACACGGAAGCACACTCCATGTGCCTTTAGAATTTTGTGTTAAATTGTATACCCTTTAGTATAAAGATGTGTACCCTTTATTTTCGGAAGAAAAATAAAAATATAATGAAAAGTGTATACCCTTTAGAACAATGATGTACCCTTATTAATTAAAGTGTATACCTTTTAGAACAAAATAATGTTCCCTTATCCATCATACTAAATTCTAAAGGGGCGCACCCAAGCCTCACTCATAAAAAATTTGAGATGATTGGTAGGATATAAAAGAATTAAGATAAATGTCGAAATTCCATTAATAACCTTTGAATGATTTTTCAATTACAACCTTACCAAATATCAGATCTACACTCATTCTCATTTGTCATTAATTCTTTTTCTATTTTAACTTAATTTAATTAATTTTTATTTTTAATATAAAAGAGGGATATTTGCTTGAGTTTCTGTTTTGCCAAATAAATTATTCCTTTTCTTTATAAATAGATGTGTTTTTCTTAATTAAAAAGTGAAAATAGAACGGTAGATAATTAAGAGATGGCTGAAAAACTCATTCCAATGGTGGCACCATTTTCACATAGAGATCAAACAAAATCAATTTATATATAGTATAAGAGAAAGACATGTGTACAATAATCAATTTGTACAATCCTTCTTCACTTTCAGTATGTGTTTTTCTTTTTTTTTTAATTGTTGCTGTTATTGATTTTTTTAAATTTAATTTTAAGGGTATAATTACAATTTTATCCTTGTGGTTTAGGGTATAATTTATCCCTAGAGTTTAGGGTTTAGGGATATAATTATAATTTTACCCTTGTGGTTTAACGTATAATTTATCCCTAAGATTTAGGGTATAATTGTAATTTTACCCTTGTGGTTTAGGGTATAATTTATCCCTAGGGTTTAGCGTATAATAGTCATTTAAATAAAATAAATTTAAAAATAAAATAAAAAACAATATTAATGAGGAACAAGATTTAATTAAGAAGTGTGGGGAGCAAGTTGTCCGTTGTACCTAGTCCCTCTTATAGTACAATTAGGGAACATTGAAATCAAATAATTTCATAGAGATATCAAACATCTTAAGCAGAAAACAAAAAATTCACCGATAACATCCTAATTAGGGAGTATTCTAATTAGCAGAAAACCAGAAATTCTTCAAAAAAAAATCAATTACAATAACCAAAATAGGGAAATAAAAATCAAATTTAAATATCAAAGCCTAATTAGAGAACATCCAAATCAAATTTATTGAAAAAAAATTTTAATGTTGAAGAACCCTAATCAATTGGGTGAAATTGTTTCCAATTAAAATCTATTACTCCATTATAAGTAAAGAAAAATAGAGTAATCACAAATGTTGTGTGCGGTAAATACACCACCTTTCCTTTCGAGCTGCTAATAGTGAAGGCTTCGACGGAATGATGGGTAATGGCGATGAATGAACGATTGTTGGCCAGCGATTGGTCACCGGCTTTGATGCATATCAATTTGATTGCAGAATGAAGAGAGAAACAGGCCGTGAGGTGTATGGAGGTGGAAGAAGGATCCCTTTTGAGTTTGGAGGGTAAACTAGTAATTGACCATCTTAATCTTAATTTTCTATTAATACTACGCCACTTCCCAGATAATTTATGTATCACGCGGGCCAAGATTTTACACCGGGCTCCCAATACAACTTTTACATCCTATCAAACATCGTAAAACCAATATAATGTGCCCATATATGCCATACACGCCGGTAATATTTGTTAATATTAGTCGTACTCATAATAGCCCATTTAATATTCTCTCCATCCAGTGGAACCCTTCACACTTTTTTTTTTATTATCCGTTCCAGAAAATATATTACACTTTTATTTTTTTAAAATAATGAAAAGTTAATTTTAATATTACTTACTTTTTATGCACATGTCAATATAATACTATTTTTTAGAGAGTATATTTTAACAATTTTAAACACCTTTATTATCATTAAGTTACCTAAAATATTTCTGTTTTTTTATACTTTATTTTACACATTTTTTTTTTAAACTCTACACAAAAAATATGCGAAATGTTTCATGGGGAGAGTTTTTTTTTTTTTTAAGTTAGGAAATTCTTGCTTTA
This sequence comes from Pogostemon cablin, assembly GCA_023678885.1. Taxonomy (NCBI): domain Eukaryota; kingdom Viridiplantae; phylum Streptophyta; class Magnoliopsida; order Lamiales; family Lamiaceae; genus Pogostemon; species Pogostemon cablin. Next base: position 3,352,516 of record CM042961.1, read on the forward strand.
AATTTTGATTATCTTGGACTGAAATTTGAAATAATAAAATGCTTTTGAAGAAAATATGAAATAAACCTAAGTACCTAACTCCAATATTATATAACTATTAAGTTGTCGATGAAGCTAATATTTTCATCAAGATAAAATACAGTATATAACAAAGAATCATTAAATGTAAATTTATGTTTATTAAAATAAATAAATTCAAAGGTCAAATAATGTTTTGTTTAACTAAAATCAACCTAACACATGCATTTCCATTTTAGCGGGGCGATGAGGGAATTAATTAATGTATTTGTGGTGCACTTAAGTTAGCAATAAACACAGCAATAAACACATAATTAACATGATCTCAGAGCAATTACGTATGATTTTCATTTGAAAATAATACTAATAAATATTATAATTTGAAAATTTTGAACCTAGTTTTCAATATTGATCCTCTTATTAGACTTGGACCTTGTCACTTTGAACAAGACTTCCTCATTAGCCATATTCATTGTTGGGCCCGTTGGGCTTTTGGCCCAAATGCCGGTCTTCTTTCTCAAAGTATTGGACCAAGTTTGTCTTGGCCCATAGCCTTACACTTGTGGCCTATTTAATCGCCCATTTGTGACCCTCTCGGGTAGAACGTGGATTTGAATTCTTTTGTGAGTTCAACGGGAATCTGAGCACTGTGGAGTTCTTCCCTCGACCACCTTCTCCGGCGTAGACGACGAACACGGACGACGATGACGACCCTATCCGCCTAACAGTGGTATCAGAGCGGGTTTCGTCGTCCGTCTGTCTCCCGAAGCTGCTGATCGTCAGCCGCCGGTGGGAGATCGCCGCCGTCCGGCCGCCGCCGGACTTCCTCGCCGGAATCGCGATCTGAGTCGCGATTTGACCGGATCGGAGCAGCCTCCGCCTCCAGCCGCCGGGATCTGCCTGGAACTGCCGCCGCTCGTCTCCGGTGGGAGAGAGAAAGCCGCGCGCCGCCGCCCGGAATTCGCGAGGGGAGCGCGCTCAGCCTGGAGTTCGCGCCGCCTCCGTCGCTGCGCACCGCCGCCTGAAGCCGTCCATCGCGAAGCTTCGCGCAGCCTCCGCCGCTGTTCCAGTCTGCGCCGCCGCTGCTGCAGATCGGACCTGCTCAGCCCGTCGCCAGCAGCTCGCCGCTCGAAGGTCGCCGGACCTGCTGCTCCAGATCGCGTCGTCTGCCGCTGGATCTGCTCGGAAACGCGCTGCCGCCGCTGAGGAGACGCCGATCTGCTCGCAACTGCGCGCCGCCGCCGGGCTAGGTTTCCGCCTCCAGATCGCGCCGCCTCGCCGCCGCTCCTCCAGATCGACCGACGCCACCTCCGGATCCGCCGGGATCTCGATCTGTCGCGCCGCCTGTTGACCGCGCGCGACCACCGCCGAAGTCCGCCGCTGACCTCCGGCCGCCGCTGGAGCTGCCGGACACCGCCAGCAACCACCCGGAGTCGGATCTGCCGCCGCCGCCGCCGCTGACCTCCGGCCACCGCCACCGTTGACCGCCGGAGTTGACTGCCGGAACTAGGGTTCCGGTCAGATTGGAGTGACCATTGTGAGGAAGGGAAGTGTCTCTCCTCTTCTCCTTTTTATATTGTTCCGAAAAATTTCAGATTTGTTTTGATTATTTTTCCGGATAGTTCTTTTCTGAAATTTTTTCAGAATTGTGCCTTCACTAACCCCAATATTTCTCACTTTGTGTGTAGGTTGAAACTTGGAGTGGAGGCTGCCCCGTTCGTGTTTGGTACGTGAACAAGACTACGAGGGATCCGCCCCCGTTAAGTAACGGGCTGGTGGCTCGTAGAGGTGGTACGGTGTTCTCGTCGGAGACACCGCTCTGGTGAAATAGCTTGAGCCTTTCTTAATTTATTTTCTTGTCTGATGCCCTGAGGCGGCTGGCCCTCTTATTTGCTCTTGTGTGATGCTCTGAGGCGGCTGGCCCTCTTATTACTGTTCTTGTTTGTTTCTTTTGTGAAACTGTTATCTTAGTCTTTCTATTTCCGCTGCTGAAAATCTGTCCTTGTGTGTTATACTGCTCCGTTTCTCGCTTTGTGTGTGATTAGAGTAGTGTCAACCTGGTGTGTGATAGATTGTTGCTCTGTATTTCTGTATTTTCTCCGTTCAAAGTGTGTTCTACTCAACTTTAAATACCCATGGCTTCGTCTTCGTTTGGACAAGCACCGTTTGATGGTAAGCGAGACTTCAGTATCTGGAAACAGAAAATGAAGTGCATACTCATTCAACAAAGGGTATTCAAAGCTGTAGATCACTCGTATGACAAGGATGATACACCTGCTAAAAAGACTGAGATGAATGAGCTTGCTTTATCTGCGATTATCTTGAATCTTTCTGATCCTGTGCTTAGAAAAGTTGGTGTGCATGAGTCCGCAAAAGTTTTGTGGGAAACGTTGGATAAGCTGTACACTGAAACATCTTTGCCTAGTAAAATGTTTCTTCTGGAAAAATTCTTTCGTTTTAAACTTGATTTAAACAAAGATGTTGAAGAAAATTTGGATGTGTTCACAAAATTGATTCAAGATATTAAGCTAACTGGTGACAAGCATATTGATGAATACACTCCTATTGTGCTTTTAAATGCTATACCTGATTCTTACAATGATGTCAAGTCTGCTATAAAGTATGGTCGTGATGACGTTACTCTTGATATTGTGGTGAATGCCTTAAAAAGCAAAGAGCATGATTTAAAACAAAATAGGGGTGTTAAGAATTCTGGGGAGGTTATGCATGTTAAGGGGAAACCTAACAATCGTAACAAGAACAAGAACAACAATAAGAACAAGGACAAAAATTCTGATGTGAAATCCCAGAATAATCAGAATGGGGACAAGAAAAAGAAGAAATGCTTTAATTGCCATGAAAGGGGACATTTTGTAAACAAGTGTCCTCATCCTAAGAGGAATAATTCTAATGATCATGCTAATGTTGCCTCTGAATCTGTGAATTATGGTGATGTGTTTGCTATTTCTGATAATTGTGTGAATTCTGTGCATCCATCTCTGTGTGATAGTGAATGGCTTGTGGATTCCGGTTGCACATTTCATATGACACCTTTTAAACATCTTTTCTCTTCATATAAAAATGTCTCTCATGGATCTGTGTCTATGGCTAATGAAAGAAGATGTGATGTGCTTGGTGTGGGTGACATTTGCTTGCGTTTTGAAGATGATTCTGTGTTCACTTTGAAAAACGTGCGACATGTGCCTGATTTGTGTAACAATTTGATTTCCTGTGCTGCACTTGAAGATGAGGGGCTTGAGGGTAGGTGGGGAAAGGGTTGCATGTCCATTGTAAAGGGTTATGTGCCCATCTTTAATGCTGAAAAGAGGAATAACCTGTATGTTTGTTGTGCTAAATCTGTTGTTATGTCTGCTAACGCGGTTAAAGAAGATAAAACAAATATTTGGCATGGTAGGTTAGGTCACATGAGTGGAAAAGGTCTTGAAATATTGCATAAAGCTGGTTCTTTTGGTAATGATAAGCTGACATGCATTCCTTTCTGTGATTCTTGTGTGCAAGGCAAACATGCGAAGGTGAAATTTCCTGTTTCCCCATACCCTAAGACTTCTTCGTGTAGTGATATACTTGAGTATCTGCATGCTGATGTGTGGGGGCCTTCTAGTGAGCCAACTCAAGGTGGCAATGTGTATTTTCTGTCCATTATTGATGATTTTTCAAGAAAAGTGTGGGTAATTTTGTTTAAAAACAAATCTGATGTTTTTGAAAAGTTCAAAAATTGGAAAACTTTGATTGAAAATCAAATGGGTAAAAAGATTAAGTATCTTAGAACTGATAATGGATTGGAATTTTGCAATAATGCCATGGATGATTTATGTGTCAAATCTGGAATTGTGAGACACAAGTCTGCTCCTTACACTCCCCAACAGAATGGGGTTGCTGAGAGAATGAATAGGACTTTGTTAGAAAGGGTGAGGAGCATGTTGGTGTCTTCTGGACTTTCTAAAAAGTTTTGGGGTGAGGCGCTTATTACCGCAGCATTTTTAATAAACAAATCCCCCTCTGTGCCTTTGAAGGGTAAGTGCCCTGACTATGTGTTCTTTGGTAAAAATATTGATTATTCTGTGCTACGTGTATTTGGCTGTGCTGCGTTTGTGCGTCAGAAACATGACAAATTGGATCCTAGGAGTAGAAAATGTGTTTTTCTTGGTTATCCTGAGGGTGTTAAAGGTTATAGGCTGTGGGATATCTCTGAACCTGGTTTCAAAATCGTGATTAGTAGGGATGTGATCTTTAATGAATCTGAATTTCCTTGCTTATCTGCTCCTTTGCCTGATGTTGTGCCTTTACATGATCCTACCACCTCTTCGAGTGAGGTGGAGTTGTCTCCTGTGTTATCTGATGTTGAAAACTTGCCTGACACTGTTGTTGATCAAGAACTTGTTGCCAATGAACCTGTTATCAATGATGAAAATGTGCATGATATTCCTGAAGATGATGACTATGTGTTGACTAGGGATAGACCTAGAAGGAATATTAGGCCACCTGCTAGGTATGATGATTTTCATATTGATACTCATGCTTGTAATGCGTTTGAAAGTGTTGATAATGAACCTAAGACCTATCAAGAAGCTTTAAAATCTGACGATTCTGTGAAATGGTTAAATGCTATGAAAGATGAAATGAAATCGTTGCATGTTAATCATACTTGGACTCTGGTTCCAAAACCTGCTCATTGCTCTGTTGTTGATTGCAAGTGGCTTTTCAAAGTGAAACATGAGCCTGAAAATGTTAGATTTAAAGCTAGATTGGTAGCAAAAGGTTTTACTCAAAAGGAAGGGGTTGATTATAATGAAATCTTTGCTCCTGTTGTTAAATTCACCACGATTCGTATAATGCTTGCATTAGTTGCTCACTTTGATTGGGAATTGAAGCAAATGGATGTAAAAACGGCTTTTCTTAATGGTGATTTGGACAAAAAGATTTTCATGAAACAACCTGAGGGTTTTGTGGACCCCAAAAATCCTGATCATGTATGTTATTTGAAGAAATCCTTGTATGGCTTGAAACAATCTCCTAGACAGTGGAATAAGAAGTTTGATCAATGCATGACATCGTTGAAGTTTAAGAGAAGCTTGCATGATAATTGTCTTTACTTCAAGATTGATACTTCTGTTCCTGTTTTTCTGCTCATATATGTGGATGATATGCTAATTGTTAGCCCTGATCTTGAGTATGTTGAGCTTGTTCAAAAGAGTCTATGTGATAATTTTGATATGAAAGATCTTGGAGATGCTAAAAGGATTCTTGGAATGAACATTGATAGAGATAGGAAGAACCATGTTCTCTTGCTTAATCAGATTTCATATGTTGAAAAGATTTTGAGTAAATTCTCTATGATGCATGCTAAAACTGTGAATGTGCCTCTTGCTGCTCACTTTGTGTTAAGTAAGGATCAGTCTCCAAAGACTGATTCTGAAATTGCTGAAATGGAAAAGGTTCCTTATTCCAATGCCATTGGGTCTGTTATGTATCTTATGGTTAGCACTAGACCAGATATTGCATATTCTGTTAGTTGCTTGAGTAGGTATATGGCTAATCCAGGTGCGCCTCATTGGGAGGCTTTGAAATGGCTCTTGAGATACCTCAAGGGCTCCATGGAGGTAAGTTTACGCTTTTCCAAATCTGCAAATGGTGTGAGCCTTGTTGGCTATGTTGATTCCAATTATGCAAATGATAAGGATAATAGGAAGTCTACAACTTCTTATGTGTTTACTTTATGTGGCTCTTGCATAAGTTGGAAGTCTCAGTTACAGCATGTGGTTGCTTTATCTACAACTGAATCTGAATACGTGGCTATTACTGATGCTTTAAAGGAAGCTATTTGGCTACAAGGCCTTCTGAATGAAATAGGTTTTCTTGACAAATGTGCCACTGTGTTTTCTGATAGTATGTCTGCGATTCAGTTGTGTAAAAATCCTGTTTTCCATGATAGAACCAAGCATATAGATGTTAGGTATCATTTCATTCGTGATATTGTGGAAAAAGGTATTGTTAACCTGGAAAAGATTGCATCTGAGTTTAATCCTGCTGATATGGGTACTAAATGCTTATCTGTTGAAAAATTTAGGTCTTGCATGAGGACTTTAAATTTCGACTCTCTTGATTGAAGCATGTTGTATGCAGTTCTTTCCGTGGATGTTGTGTCCACTCTTGAGCTTGTGTGCTCCGTTTATTTTGTCCTTGGGATATTTTAAACATTTTGTGACTATGTGTCCGTGATCTTTGCGTCGGCTTAGATTTGTGTATCTTTTGTGATACCTTGACTTTTGTGTCAAATTTCTGGATCTTGCATTTGACTTTGTGTCTTTCGTTTTGCAGGTGTCCGGGAAAAGTGCAATGATGAATTCCCATTTAGTTATACACAAGGGTAGATGATTTGGGCCAAGGTGGAGATTTGTTGGGCCCGTTGGGCTTTTGGCCCAAATGCCGGTCTTCTTTCTCAAAGTATTGGGCCAAGTTTGTCTTGGCCCATAGCCTTACACTTGTGGCCTATTTAATCGCCCATTTGTGACCCTCTCGGGTAGAACGTGGATTTGAATTCTTTTGTGAGTTCAACGGGAATCTGAGCACTGTGGAGTTCTTCCCTCGACCACCTTCTCCGGCGTAGACGACGTACACGGACGACGATGACGACCCTATCCGCCTAACATTCATAGTCTACGGATTCAAGAAAATATGATTTGTAGTTGATATAATAAGAATTTTTATTATTTAACATAACTTGGAAATTGCAGTTTTCTTGCTTAAATTTTGAATATTCACAATGATCATTATCAACTTAGGTCATCATAGTTTAATTCTCTATATTAATTAAAGACAGAGGATAGAACATGAAATCTTATTTAATATTTTTCTTATCAAATAATGGATTATGTTACATAGATGTCTTTTCACAAAGTAAATAACACTTCCCATGTTTTATAAACCATTTAACATTTTGAATGAGAACAATTATCAAGCTAGTTTAAAAAGAACAATAATTCAAATTGCAATAAACGCGTGCATACATATGACATAATGAGTAAAAAAAGAATTTAGAAAATGGTAATAATGTTTTTAATTATTAAAAAAACATTTATGTCAATCTCCAACTTTCATAAACTATATCTCCATTTAGAAGTGACCCACCGATTCAATTGTGAGTTGGTTCTTTTTCCCACTAAAGACAATTGTGATAAGGTGACGTTGACATTGTTGCAAGTAATTAATATTTTTATTATTCAATTTGAACAATTATATAAAATATTTATTTTATGATTAAAATTGATTGACATATTTGAATTAATCACCGAATTCAAAAGGTTTAATAATGAAATTGGATCATAAAAGGCAGCACCCCAATGATTGTTGTCACAAGTGTCTCCCATCTATTTAATTTTTCATAGTCGTGTTGACGCTTTCTTATAGTGGTAATTGGTAAATTACACGTAAGTCGCAATTGTTGAAACACTTTTATTTATTGATTTATTTGGTGTTTAACAACGTTGATTGTGAGAGAGAATTACACCATTTTACTTTTTTTTTACCCAACATTTTATCAACACGTTGGAAATAAGCCATGATAATACATGAATAATAAGTATTTGGTTGTGAGATAAAATTTCACCATTTTTTCCTTCTTTCTCTTTTTCTTTCTTAAATCAAGCAATAAAGATATATAAATTGCATGCAAATGATAATTTAATCTCATTGTAAATTTGTAATGGTGACATTAAATGTTTAATTAATGGCAAAAACTTATGTGTCTGAGGACACATCGTGCCTCCATGGAAACACAATCCTCCCCTTTATATTATATTTAATTCTATGTATTGTTAGCAGTTTAATTGCAAAGAAACATAATGTCCCGGGAGCACAAGAGCCGTTAATTAATTATGTAGGTTAATATGTGTGTCAATATGAGTTAGCTAGGGAACATTGGTTTAAGTATTTTAAAAAGTCATCATCAATTATAAGTGCATCGCAATTATTTATTAATTAATAATTGATTGTGAATTTTTTTGGTGAGATTATGTTAAATAAATTATTATTATTATTATTATTATTATTATTATTATTATTATTATATAATATGTTATTTGTTTGTTAAAATATGCAGACAGTTAAGCATATTATACCTAAATTATACTTTAATGCATTATATATTTTCATCCATTTACATTATTTTATAAACAATATTATTTAATATGATGTATAAAATATTAAAATGCAATCACAGTTATAGTGAAAAATAATTAATACTTAATCATCATGAAGGAATAAAATGATGTAGCACGGTCAAGAATTGTTTAATCGATTTTATTTATTATTGTTAAATTAATCAATTAAGTTGCTCGAAGGCTTGATTCAATAAAGTTCGTCTCGAACTCGTTAATACTCATTATGTTAATGGGCTTGCCTTGATAATAATATTAATAAATTAATTAATATTAATATAATATATAGCTATTAAATATAATATACTTAATAAATAAAAAATATATTAATTAAAATCATGTTCAATTAGACTTGATTAACTTGTCACAACTCAAAATCTCGATTCACTTTGTATACCGAGTCGAGCTTGAGTTCAAAAAAATAATTTTCTAGTCAAGATGAGTTCGCAGATAGGTTATTTAGGAAATCGACTAGAGCTCAAATATATATTACTGAAGACTCACTCAATTCAATTCGATCGTCTAACATCATAATTTTAGTACTATTAAATGTAGTATATTACAGATGCCCTGATTATGCATAAAAAATAATTTGATAATAGTATTTTCAACAAGATCATGTTCCAATAAATTGAAAATTAAATTGAGTAAATTATTTTTCATATTGTATTTTTTAAATTATACTCGAAATGGAAATATGATTTCGTAAATTTTAAGCATCATTCATGTTGTATAAAACAGGTTGACAATATTTATGTTCATGATATATTTACATCTTATGAAGTAGTAATAAATATAATTAATATTCTCATTTAAATCAGCCTTCAATATTCATGTCGTGTACTTTTGAATATTTTATTTGAAATCTTAAAGTCGTGTTTACTTTGATCAAACAGTTCAGTAATTAATTTATATACCAAGTTTAATGAAATAAAAATTATTAAAAAATATTGCCTTCTATATATCTAACATAAAATTGTCAACCAGTCAAGCTAAAAAGTTGAGATTTGATAATATAAATAAATAAATAAATCTTTTTATATTCAATCTTATATTTAATGTGACATTAAATTGCGTAAATATTGAAGGAAGTAATGTTGAGGTGTAAAACCTTCTGCCATAAAATACGGGGCAATGAGTAGTATCATATCCTATCTTGCAAACGAAACGATATTATTTTAAATAAAAAATTAGTATATAAAATGTAATAATAGTGTTATAAATTATTTTATGAATAATTCGTAAAATAAATTAAAAATAATAAGATTTTTAATAAAATATATTCTCTCATTCCGTTTGTAAGTGTATCATTTTTTTCATTTTGGGCGTCCGCCCCCAAGGGTCTCATTTCTTTTTTTATCCACACACACCCACTAAAACAACTAAAAAATGGGACTCACACCTCCACTAATACAACTACCCACTACACATTAAATAACAATACTCCTTAATCTCTGTGCTCAAAAGTAAATAGCACCCTTGAATCCGGATTATATATATATATATATATATATATATATATATTTATTTATTTATTTATTTTAAGAAAGAAAAGCAATTTCACGCAAGTCTTATCCAAAATTTGGATACGCGAAAATTAAACATATATTAAAAAATAATATAATATTATATACTCCCTTCGTTCGGATTTAAGGGTGCCATTTGCTTTTGGGCACGGAAATTAAGAAGTATTATTATTTAATGTGTAGTGAGTAATTGTATTAGTGGGTGTGTGAATAAAAAAGAAAATGAGACACTTGGACGGACGCCCAAAATAGAAAAATGATGCCATTGAAAGCGGACCGAGGAGTAATTCAAACACTAAAAGTATAGGGAATTTCGTGCACCTAAAATCATTTGAAATCAGTTTTCCAACTCTGTGTTTTTCAATTTCATAAATAAATATTATAAAACCAGATTAGGTTTTGTCTGTATTATATACTTAATTAATTAACAAACAAATAACTATATTATATGAATATAGAATATCTGATAAAGTCGAAGAAAAATCCAATAAAATTATTATCTTTAATTTATAATACTATCTATGTGTGACCTGTATATTACAATTTAAAGAACATATAGGAATTGATGTCATTCATGAAATTTGCATCCTCTTGTTTTAGGTAATAGCAACTATCAACCAATTCAATATCATTTGTCTCTAGCTCTCTCTCTTCTTCAAATTAATTTTTATATATATTTATATTCATTGAAATGGTTATTTTTAGTGTATGATCGAGCGTATTGCACTCAATGTGTATTTCGAATATTTATTTATTTATTTTTTGTGAAGTTTGTAAATTAGCTTGCCATTTTTTTTTCATATAAATATAATAAATAATTTCGTGTAACTATATATACTATTAATTAACAAGAATTAATTAGTTGACTTGAAATTTTCTAACAATTTTTTGGTAGGTGCTAATATGTGAAATTTCAATCTTTATGAAACTTTCTAAAATAAACAAAAATTAACAACCCTATATCTAAATAACAATGCTTAGGTATCGGCTATTAATGAAAACCTATACAAAAAAATTAAGACCTTTTGCATTAATATGATATATTTATAAATATATTTAACAGCCTCGCATTATAATTTTTTTTTTAAACCCAACATTTATATGAATTTATCATAATGATTATTCAATTAATCTAATATATTATCCATCCACGTTAACTATATTTCTAACGCTGTGTTACTTGAAAGGAATGTGTACATAATTATATATTTTCTATACTATTCTTGTATTTCATTTTCTATGATACTAATTACGACATGAGAAATATGTATAATTAAGATTTTGTGGCATAAGATAATATTCTTTTAGCTCTATTTTCTTTGTGTAGGATATTTTTCAAAGTGAACTAAGACCATTTGAATGAAACTCAATGCTCACTTGGATAAAGTATTAATAATACACAATAGATTAACCAGTGGAAATTAAGAGAAGATTGAGTAAACCAAGTTTCAATTACCTTTATATATATATATATATATATATATATATATATATATATATATATATATATATATATATATATATATATATATATATGACTATAAATCATTAAAATCAATAAGTTAATTTTTGTTAAGAAGGAAATTATCTATCTTCAATTTTGATAAGAAGTCTACATAGGAAAAAGTTTGAAAGGCCAGAACTTATTTAGAGTGAAAATATTAAGATAAAGTCTGTCAAATGTTCTGAGTGAACGACGAAGGCATCCCAATTTTTTAAAACAATTGTTTCTTTTTATTTCCGCTCTTAAATTCTAATATTTATATAACACGTTATAAAAACATCATTCATTCTTTCAATATTGATATTGCTGAAAGCCTGAAACATTGTTTGCTGTAAGAACATCATTCTTTCAAGAAAATGACATTGAAAATCGAACTCAATATGACATCTGGTTTATGTGTTAGGATAGTACTCTCATCCTCCCAAAATTAAGTTTATTTTTACCGTTTTCTATAATGTTTAAAATTTTTAATTATTTTTATTAAAATTTTAGGGTAAATATTGCTTTTTTAGGTAATTAATTAATAATGTATAAATTGTGTTGAGTGTATTAAAAGATAATGATAATTTTAAAGTTAAAATATAATCTTTAAATTAAAATGGTAGTTTCTATTTTAAAAGGTGAATGTATTTGTGGACAAATTAAGAAAGAATAACGCACTATCACAAGATTGGACCATATATATATATAGATACACACAAAACTTATATTCCCTCCATCCGTCCCAACAAGCTTTCACGTCTCTTTATAATTTATAAAGGAGATGTGAAAACTGTGTTGGGAAGGGAGTATACTCCATGCGTCGTTATATAACCCGAATAAGAAAACGGGTCGGGTAATCACAGCACCACTTAAACCAAAAGGTTATTAAAACACCTCCACAAACTCCCTCTCAATAATTCACACTTCTTTCATCCATAGAACTTGCCCAAAATCTGCCTAGAGAGAGGAGAGAGAGAGAAAGGAGACCAATCCATGGAAGGTTTGCAGAGATCTGCAGTATCATTCAGACGACAAGGATCATCGGGATTGGTGTGGGACGACAAATTCTTGTCTGGAGAACTCAATCGCCTCGCAGACCAACAAAAGCTCGACAAAACCACCAAAACTCAACAACCGGATACCGCCGCCGCCTCCGCCTCGCATCCGCCTGCGCTGACTATCGAGAGGAACCGATCCAACGGCGGACGCGGACATCGCACCGGTAGAGTGTCGCCGGCGCTTGAGCCTCCCTCCCCCAGGGTTTCCGCTTGCGGATTTTGCGCTGCTTTCGGGAAAAATAACAACACGCGCCGCCGACCTCCGAAGTCCGGTAAGCGCGTGATGTGACTGGAACGCAGATGTCATCTCGACGTTATTGAGGTCGGAAAACTTGAGACCTTAAACAATTGATCATGTTCTTTTTCTTTTCTTTTTTTTTAATGAAAGAAAATTATGTCACATACTGTAGTTTTTCACTTTGATTCCGTTCAGTAGGTATAGAATTTTCCTTCCCTTTTATTTTGATTTTTCTTAGGTTATGTAATATGTGGGTGTCAATTGTCATCTATGAACAGCTGTTATTAATGTCCAAATGAAAAATTCTCCAATCTGAAATTTAAATATTTCAAATGCATTTTAAATATAATAAAGTATTATATATAATATGAAAAATTAATTAACAATACTCTACTACATAATACCACTAAAATTACAAAATTAATCCTGCAATCAATGATTTTTTTCTTTTTCATTTTATCAATTTTGATTGTTTAATTATTTTCAGTGCAGAATCACTAGTACAATTATTATATTGGAGCAATTTTGATGTTATTTGACTATAAAAATTGAGTGTAAATTAATTAGGAGCAAAAGTTGTTACAATTTGAAAGTTATAGAGCTAACTTTTCAATAATAATATTTAAAAAATCAAAATTAACAAAAATAATAATTAAAAAACAAAATAAATAAATTAAGGTGGTCGTCTATGATTTTTGTCATATACTAATCCTAATTATAGAAATTTGATATCCATTTCTGCAACTTGTGAATATCTGATTGGTTCGAATTTGTTGCATTCTTGTCTATTTCATGGCCCCAAATTAAGGCTGTACTTATCCTGTTATCCAATTATTCTGTCCATTTAATTAAATGCAATTACTAAAGTGTTAGTGAATTATTAAGTATTAATAACTGTAATTAGCACAACATATGCACTGGGAAGACTCTATAGCAATGCCATCATTTCATTATTTCTTTTAGGTAATTAATTTATTGAGTCTAGAATCTAGATTAGTGACATTAGATATTTAATTATGAGTAAAATCTTGCAACGGAATATAAATTATGGTTCTAACCTCAACTTTTTTTTTTCTTTCTAATTTATTTATTGATTAAGTTCTTATAGATTTCTTGAGGACAATCCCTTAGATTAGCCTCTTGAAATAACTCTAAGGTTTGAGCCTATATTTATTTTTGGGTTAGTTTAGTTTTAATTCTAAAAATTCACATTTAAATTTTAAAAATCAACTCTACGTATAATTACAAATTCTATTAAACACATAATTTGACACTTTATATAACTAATTTGTGGGTGAATAAAAATAAATGTAAAAAAATATTGATCAAATGATAGTACTTTGTTTAGGTGGGTGTTTCAACATGATCTTGAAATGTTGGGGTTGGTAATGTAATAGGTAAGCTTGTCAAATAAATTATGATATAATATTATTTGTCTGATGATTTTGTTGTTTTTAATTTTAATTCTATAATTTTTACCTTCTTCAATTTAAATATTTTATGTCAATATTACTATTGTTAGTCCTTAATTTTCTAACATGAAAATTCATATTGAAAAAAAGTAAAAAAAAAACTTGTTACTCCTTTAACAACCGTCATAAGTTATTCTTGATAGCCGTTGTAAAGAAAACAAAACAAACCCAAGGATCTTTACGTTATGTTTAATTAATAATTAATTATGATTACATATCGTAACTAGATTTTATTTTAATGATTAATGTTATTTACATGGCGGTGTCGGCCAAACTGGCGTAATTACTACTATAATTAAATACTTGTTAGGTCATAAATTACGACCTAACCACCACAAATCTAGCGTTGTCCAATAACATTAACGAAAAGCCAAAAAATTAAAAAATTTAAATTAAATAATAATAATAATAATAATAATAATAATAATAAATAGAGGCATACCATTTGGTCAATTTTCTTACATCTAACAAGAAATTCTCTATATTAATTTACCTGCCATGCCTTCAATCTTTATATTCTCAAAAGGAAAATGAAAATCAATTACCTTATTGCGAATAACCTTAGATGACTTGTTTTTTACTGTGAAAATATGAGTATATTTTAAATTTACTTCTCAAATTGGAATACAAACCAATAACAATAATAATTTTATTACCTACTTTATTTAATTATTTTCCCCAATATAATTTATGCATGATCCAATATGATAAATAATATAAACCAATAATAACAATCAATATAATTTTGAAAGTGGTCCATCATTATAATTTATATAGGCTTATACTTCAATAATATGACATCCCATGCAAATATGCAATAAGCATTATTTTATTTATTTATTTATTTATTTATATAATAGAGAACTGTATATTAATAAATTGCTACATATACGCTACCCCCAATTCCCTACACAGCTCGTGAATGGTGGCCACTTGCTGGGCAAAACACACACATAATTAAGATATATTATATGTATATATGTATATTTTATATTTATATATGTATATTTATTTATTTATTGGGGGACCATTGCTTAGTCTCAATGCATATGGATCCAATACTTTGAATTAAATTGGAAAACAAGTTTTGCATCTTTAATTTTATAATAATAATAATAATGTAATCGACATATTTAATCTGTGGAAAATGTTTATTAATCTTTGTGGGCCTGAGTGTGTATGTAACTTTGTTAGCATTTGGGCTCTCATAAGACGACGGCGCTTGTGTGATATTAAGGAAAGTAATTGATGAAGAGAAGTGTTAAATATGACTACTATACAAATAAAGGATGATTATGAGTCGTTATTTTTTTAAAAATATGATGAAGTATGCACTGACCCATCTCACAATCCGTCTCACAACTCATAACGTAATTATGGAATACATTAGTACTAGAATACATATTTCTATAACATAAAGCTTTATTTATGTTTTTATAACAAATGTGGGCAATATGGCTTTGCCCTCCTAAATAAACTTTGATATTTCCACAGCTCATGTGATTCTTAAACCCCCTTTATTTGAAACACTACATAACAATGTTATTACAACATTAAAAAAAAAAAATTCGTACTAACAAAAATCTTGGATCCGTCCCTTAAAATCAGATGCAGGATTGGGGGTGTACGGAGGGAGAGGGAGGGGCATGAGCACTCCAACAGAAGGATTTAGCAGCAGTTCCATTGGATGTAATGAGATGAATGTTTTGAAGATTTATTCTCTTACATGGATGGCTATCACTACATGCCAGCTTAATGGCCACCTTTGTTGCTGATGTCCCTTTTATTCCACGAAACGTTATTTTATCCACTATCACTGCTGATGTCTGCATTGCACATATAAAAAGCTAGTATGTACACATTCATGGCCTTGTAGAATACGCGACGAGCATCAAGACAAGACGACGATGTACCTGGTTAGAACAAGGCAGGGGAGAGTCGCAGTAGTATTGATCGATGATGATTGGATGGGAGACGTTGTTCATCCATATGTTCTCGAATTTTATCTTCCTTGCCATGCCACTGCCCCCCTGCAGTTAAATGACCACCTCGTTTAAAAGCTTAAGTTGGTAAAGAGGAAAATCATTTAATATTTAATCAGGTCATTCTAACAAGAAACGAGAGAGGGAGAACCTGCCATGATTTGATCCTCACACCATTATCAGTGTTAACAAGAACAGCTCCTTTAACACTAACATCATGCACTACATCAGTTGCATTGAGTTTTCCCAAACTTCCAATACTGTCAAATGATTTTAAAGTTATATGATTTCACGCGACTTGGTTTGCAAACCAATAATAAGTGACGACTTTTGAGACGACATATAACATATAGGACCATAGATGGTGTGATGAATTGCTATACCTTATACCATGGCCTGGTCCGCAGAAGACATTTTTGATCCAAATCTTGGAAGAGTTACTGACAATCGAAATGCAGTCGTCTCCTGCAATTCATACGAGTCGAAGATCAAGCACAACATTACACCACATGAACAAGTCTTTCTTACAAGTGATCATCAAATCAAACCTGTGCTTGCAGTGATGTCCTTGAGCTTAACATGAGTTGATGCATTCAAGTGGACGCCGTCGGTGTTGGGGCTACGACGAGGCGCTATAACCGTAATACTAGAAGCCTCAACATGTTTACACTCTGTAAAAATCAGGTGGAACTTTGGACCATTAGTCAGAGTTATGTGCTTCACTTTCAAATCCCTGCATCTGTAGAAAGTCACAGCCTGCATTGATTGATCAACTGCAGATATCAATCAATCAAGAATGCAATAATGTATGTATACAATTTGCAAAAAATAAGGTAAGAGAAAACTAACCATTGGGGCTGGTCCACAAGGCTGCCAAACAAAGCTCAACCATTAGTATTCAACAATTTACAACCAATCTTGGGTCTTAAATGATTCCTCTATCGTGCAGAACACACCTTGACAAACGACAGAGTGTGTTCTGCACGACAGAGGGTCTTACATTAGCGGGATTAGTCTTGCACGATCGAGCCCACCATTCCATTCCATTCCCATCAATAACACCACCACCTTCTACTCTAAGGTGATTCACACCAGAGAAATTGAGCCACAGCGTTTGGTCCAGCCCGTCCCACGCTGCAGGATCTTTCGGAGCAACGATGACACCCGAAACCTACAAACCACGCAAGAATGTTGGTAAACTTCACTATGCATTGAACAAGTAGGATTGATTCAAAGTTTGCTCGTAAGAAAACTCTTTAGGTACCTTCAAGGTCAACTTTGACATACAGGGTCCAACAAAATTAGTTGGTCGAACTAGATAAAACCTTCCTGCAGGAATTACTATTTTGGCCCTCGAAGATGACGAACACCCCACCTCCCAAGCATCTCTAAAACTCTAAATACACATCATATATATATGTAAAATAAAGGAGCATTAAAGTTAAAAGTAATATGAAATTCTACTTTAGCTACCTGATTTTCAGAGGACAAAATATTACAAGTGGCCAAATTGATAAATTTCATTTTGGACTGATTCAAGATAATTCCAAAAAGTAGTTACAAATTTCAATAATTGCAACCAAACATGTGGATTACTTTACACACAACTTTATATACCTAATACCTCCAAAGGAGATTTTTTTCTTTTAAGAAAAAAAATGTTAAATTTATCATACAACATGAACAAAGGAGTAAAAAATTAAGTTTCAAGAAACATGAATTTAAACAGAGATAAATGAGTAAACCTTGGTATCATCGGTGAGTCCATCTCCATGAGCACCAAAATCATCAATATTGACAACAAAAGTTGATCCTTTCGAAATGTTGGTGGAGAGTGCATAAGAGGGCAGATGGCTGAATGAATCAAAACCATGTGTGCTGATGATATTGCAGACCAAACAAATACTGGTGTATATTATAGTATTAAGGTAGAAAGAATTCAGACAACATGAGGGGAAGGCATTTGAAGAAGAAGAAGCAGAGGATCCCACTTTCCTCATCTCTGTCTATGTATTCTCTTTATGGGAGCTACAAACTCTTTCTCACTCTTCTCTCTCTCTATATATGTATGTATCATGTATGTATAAAGTTGATTATGATTTGGCTTCAAATTAAGTAGTGCTGCATTTGCAGTCTTGAATTGAATATTGTTAGTTTGACTCACGGCGCAATTCCATAACCTTCTTTAAAATAAATAATTATTCTATTTTCTAAATTATTTAGTAGTTGATTTAGGAGGAGGGAATTTTGACAACTTTACCAAATCATAATTGAGTGGATATGCTTACTTGGTCACATGATCTAAGATTTGGTAAACCACTACTTGGTAATCTTTAAATATTGACATTTCAAGTAAAATTGATACTTTCCTCCTTTAGTTTCCATTTTAATTCCTTTTTAACTTTCTAATAAAATTGATTCGCACTAAAAATTTTCAGAATAAGATGATAGATGCACATTTTAATTTAACCATGATGCACGTTCAATAGAAATAATCGATTGCCAAATTATAATCTCGAGAATACTGTAATACAAAAGATTGTTTAAAGAATTAGGTGTTCTAACAACTTAAGAATTAGTCATAAATCTCGAGATAATCCGTCTGTGGTTGAGTATAAGATTTATAGATGTATATAGAAGAAGTTTATAAAATATAAGGGTGGATACTTAATACCACCCCATCTCTGTTATCTAATCGTAAATCCATCGTCAACTAATTTTAAAAGAGCCACTTTTTTTAAGAATAAATTAGTATTTTAAAATAATACTAATACATAAAAAAATGTTTATTTATCTAATGTGTAAAACTCATTATAACAGTATATTTTACTTATATGCACGATTGTTCTGAGTTTACTGTACGACACTTTTCGATAAAATAACACTTGTGATTATGTAGAATAATGAGTAATACCTTTTTTTTTTTTCTATGTCACGTGTCACTTTATCTTAGAATTGAGTCAAATTGGCCTAATTGCATGAACACGAAGAGCAGACAATATCAAATGGAGTATCAAGGTGTAGGTGTATTGCCAAAATGGTACACAATACGAGGAATTCAGAAGCCACAGAAGTGAAGTAGAGTTATGTCTCTTGGAGAGAGAGTTTACCAAGTATTAATGTTGTAAGTATATAGTAATCAAGAATCGTATTTCATTCATCATTTAACTCCCAATTATAATTTCGAGGAGTATCCTAGCATCTGCACAAAACCAACATACAAAAGATTAATGTTCAAAGAATTGAGTTGAAACAACTGATAATTAGTTAGGTAGATTAAAATACTAATGAATAGAATACAAGTGTTCTCACCATAAGGAGAAGCAATGTTGTCACCATAGTGGATGAGAAATCTTTTCCAGTGAGAAGGGAGATGGATGTTGTCACCTTAAAGGTTGATGGTGAACCCTGCAGCACAATGATAAACGAGACGAATCGGTGAGTTGCAACCACAACTAACTAAGCGTTGGGAATATTTATCATCAGGTGCAAATACCTCATCATTAGCCTGTCTGCCAGCAACTTCTTCCTTATTTTCAGATAGGTTTCTGCAACCATCGCGAGCACAACGTTTCATACAATCGGCCTTAGCAGTAAAGCAAGCACAGCATCTGCAGAATGACATATTACAATGAGGTAGAACTGATGAAGCAGCAAAACATTGCCGTTGAAAATGTGACATTATTAACCTTTTCAAACATTTAGTCGTCCCCGTACAACCGCAACGAAGCCCAGTTAAGTTCATATTATCTGATCTGTTTTACAAGCACAATGTTCCTTACAATAGGCATTTTTAGCAAAGCAAATACAGTGACTGCAGAGAATTACATTACAATGAGGAAGAACTGAGGCAGCAAAATATTGTTGTTAGAAAATTTGAACGCAATTTTCTTACCCATTCAGACATCGACACTCTTTACATTCACACATTGTTCCAAAATCATCTGACTTGAAATTCTCCATTCTGAAAAGATACAAAGAGATTGATAGAAAATTTATCATGTGTCCAACTACTTAAAAGAATTTCATTGATTCTAACTTATTATTGTGTTGAATCTTTGATTATATTTTATTAAGAGAAGTGTCAAAAGTAAAAGCAGAGAAGTTCAAAATTAAACCAAACTTGCAGTAATCTTACTTAAAAAAAAAAAAAAAAAGACTGCAGAACTAAATTACACTTTAAAGTTGTGTACCAAAATACTTATAATTAAAGAATTATTAAAAATAGAGAAGAAAAAAAGTGACTAAAGTGGAATTGAGAACCAAGAAGATCTGGAATGTAGAGAAAAAACAACAAAATAATTATTCAGAAACAAGAAATCATAAATCAATCATCTAACAAATTAAAGGAACTGTGGCGAGAGGCAATTTTACGAAAAAACTAATCCCTACTTTTTAAACGCAAAAACTTATTGTTCGCCGGCGAACTTCAAGTGGATTTTAAGAAAACAAGACAAAACCCTAACAATTACTTATGAAATAAAATTGCGACGTAAATGTAAATGGGAATGAACAAGAGGGGAGGTGGTGGTTGAATTTCACCATAACCACTGGATCGAATAAGAGTTTTGATAAATAAAATCACAAATTATTCACAAGAATTATATCTGAATTTGCAGTTTCTACAGCCAAAATTGAATTCAGGGAAATGCATACCATCGACTGATTTTAGTAAATAAAAGAGTAATATGAGGAACCTGGTAGATACGAATCGGAAGTAAGTAGCCTCAAGAGTGAACCAATGAAGTAAGTTCCGCCGACCTTCGGCGAAGTGTTCTTCCGGCGAGAGAGTGGAGAGTTATAATATTCAGGAAATGAAATGAGGGATGAGCAGAGTAGTTGTACATTGTAACTGTAAGTCGTTTATTTATAGGCGGGAAGGAATTAGAAACTGCAGGGTTATTTTTGTAATATTATAATATGGGGGGGGGGGGGGGGGGAGTTTAATAGTGTTAATATTTTTTAAAACTTATAAAATAGACGAAACGGACGAAAAAAATAAAGAGTTTATAAGAAGGCAATGACTTTTGTCTTGTTAGTCAATTCCAGAATGGATGGAATATTTTAATGAAAATTGATATTGAATTAACAAAATATAATAATAATGCAATGACTATTTAATGAATAATTTTAATAAAAATAAAAAATTACAACAATCTAAAAAAAATTGATAATTATTTTAACAAAAGTAATTATTAAATTAAAAAAAATATAAAATAATCTCATTTGAGACCATTTTACCCTTATAAAAATATTTGAATGGAGATAGTATTCAATATATGAACTATATACTCCATATAATTTGAAATCGTAGCTTTTAATTTTTTTTAGGTAATTCTTTATACTATATGATATATGAATCATACATTCCATTGTTTTAATTTTAATAATAAACTTCATATAAATTTTTTTTAAAATTTTAAAATTAAAAATAATTATTAAAAAAAACGTACGTTGTAGTAAGACGGATATATATATGAAACAGGTTGTATGACGGATCGATCTATTATGTAAAATATACTTATTATATAGATAAAATATATTTATTGGTACTTGAAGTATGTACGTAGTAAATCGTATTATAACACACTAAAATAATATTTTAATATATCATTCATTATATTTTAAGAAAGTATACTTAGAACTATCAATAGGCATAGTAGTATTGGTCATTTTTTAAAGATAAAAGAGTCTTGTGAATAGTGAGAAAAATGATATACATTATTATTTATGATATTGGGCATAAATATACATTAATCCCAATTTATACTCCCTTCATTCTTTTAAAAGGTTACTTTTTTTTTGTGTCCCATCCAAAAAATCTTTTTTATATATATATGGATCCACATACACCCATTTAATATAATTAAAATATAAGGCTTACACCCATTAAAATAACTCCTCATTACACATTAAATATTAATATTCATATTAAATAATAATATTCTTTAATCCACATAAAAACAAAAACACCGAGAGAGTAACATTTATATTTTTAGATTTAAATAGGTTAAGTTTTAATTTATGTCAAATTAAAAGATAGGAGTAATGTATGTGAGAGAGTATGATTTGATATATTTATAAAAGATATGAATGACTTAACCTAAATAGAACAAGAAATGGATTGCTAAATTCTGCAATACAAAAGATAGTTCAAAGAATTAGGTGTTCTCAACATTTGAGAAATGAGAAATGAGACGGATCGGGTTAGTTCCTTTGTGGACCAAACTATGCACACACATCCCCTGTCTTGTTGCCACCTTCTGAGAGCAAGAATAATTTCCATCACATGACAAATTTGCACAAACTCTGCAGCAACTACTACATTCTACTCATGCTTATGATCTAACAATGGGGCAAGAATGAAATTATATTTGAACTTTAAGCATAATGGATTATTTATGCATACACATTAAAGAACTCTAATTAGTATTTTGCTTGTATGTTCCTTTTGGCAATAAATGCTACCCTACTACTTACAAGTTCAGGTCGGTTATAGCAACTTACGCAAACACAAGTGTCTTTACAATACCATGAAGCTGTACGACACCTACATTGACTGCAGATAAACAAATTGCATCAAAATTATAAGCAAAACAATGTTGACATTAC
Source organism: Pogostemon cablin (assembly GCA_023678885.1). Classification (NCBI taxonomy): domain Eukaryota; kingdom Viridiplantae; phylum Streptophyta; class Magnoliopsida; order Lamiales; family Lamiaceae; genus Pogostemon; species Pogostemon cablin. Next base: position 3,375,085 of record CM042961.1, read on the forward strand.
TAACGGAGCCAAGCATCTGCTCGTCTTGCAACCGCAACAAACTATGCCTTTCTTTTTAAGTTCCGGATAGTCTAATTTTGTCTGCATCTGGTTAACTCTTTCCTAATTTTGCAACCATCACCATCAGTTGACTATAATAAAAATGAATAAAAAGTGGAAATTGAGAACCGAGAACATCTGGAATGCGGGAAACAACATTTTACGTTAAGGCAAAAACTTAATGTGAATTTTCAAGAACACAAGATAACTCTAACAATTGATTATGAAATAAAATTGTGAAGAAAGTGTGAATGGAATTGATCAAGAGGACTGGACAGAATGACAGTAAATCACAAATTATTTACAAGAATTATATCTGAATTTGCAGTTTCTAGCTCCAAAATTGTAGAATTAAATCTGAATGTAGTAAATAAATGAGTAATATGAGGAACCTGGGAGATACGAATAGGACGCAAGTTGGGAAATGTCCGGCGAGCTCCGGCGAAGAGTGTTGTTCCGGCGAGAGTGAGAATATTTAGGAAATGAAATGAGGGATGAGCAGAATCGTAAGTCGTAATGTGTAACTGTTTCATCTTATAGGCGGGAAGCAAAAGGCAGAAGGTTATTTTTGTAATATTGTCTAATACGGGTGCTCCGAATTTTTTTTTATTTTTTATTTTTTTTGAAGCAAAATTTTGCTACTTTTTGAAAATTTATAAAACTGGCGAAACGGACGAATAGAAAAAAAGAATTGAGAGTAGAGAGTATTCAATATGAACTATTAATAGAATCAGTTTCACGTTCCACCTATCTTTTACTATTAATTAGAATTATATGTTTAAAATTAATATTAAAAATAGAAATAAACTATAAAAAAATTCTAAAAAAAAAAAATAGAATAATTTTTGGGTGCATTATTAGTTAAACTTAGAGTATAATTGCAATTATGCATTTTGTTATCAATATTTTTAAATTTAAAACTTAGAGTATAATTGTAATTATGCACTTTGTTATTAATATTTTTAAATTTAAATTTAGAGCTCAAGTTCAATTGACTTAAAGATTGTGATTTTACAATACATTGGTGCAGAGTCCAACTCTACATTTTAAAGACCATAAACTAGATAAAATATGGAAAAGAAAACAAAGTTCTATAGAATGAAATACTGGTTGTGCCTTAATTCCTTTAGTATGTATTTCATATTAAAAAAAAAATAGTAAAAAGACAAACACTTATATAAATCGGGTCAACCTTATACCCTAATTTTATCAAAATTATTATTTAATAATACATAAAAAATTACTATTTAAAATGATGAATTTAAAATTATTACACTTTTAATTAAAAAATAATACTCCTCAATTTATGAGATATTTTGAATTTTCATATTCTTATTGAGATGTGTAATATTTTTCATCATGCAATTTTGTAAAATCAAAATCCATATGAAAAATCCAAAAGAAAAAAATTATCACTCACGAGTCTAAACTGATTTATTAAATCTACTTGAACTTAAAAGTAGCTTAAATGAGTATAACCTACTAGTTACTCAAAGAGAAAGTGAAGAAAGTGGTGCTCTGGAGATTTAGAGATTTTCTCTCTCTAAATTTCTGCTTTTTCTTTTGTTGCTTGGTCTTCTAGTCGGCGGTATCTCGTCAGAGGTTGGTGGTTAACGACGGTGGAGGTCGCCGGAGTGCTTTTTCCGGTCACTTTCGTAGGGTTTTCTCGAGGGTTTTTGGTGTGTTTGAGAGCTTGCATGTCCCTTGATCCTTTGTTTGATGGGGAAGAAGGCTAAAGATTCCTCATCTTCGAAGGGAGGAAAGGCTAATCGTGCTATTGGTGAGTCTTTTAAAACATCAAAAGAGGCTCATGCAATCAATGTTAAGAATCATGTGCTCATTATGGAGGAGAACCTCAAATCTAGTGAGGTCTCTAATCTTGTTGCTCCTAAGAAATCTTCGAAGGCTTCTTGTGAGATGAATGTGGTGGAGGAAGAGGTTGCGCTTGTGGGTAAGGGTGTCTTAGAGGCATTGCATGAAGCTCCATCTATGGTGGGAGCTTTGGATGATGCTTCGAAGAAGGATGTGAGGATGACGGATATAACTCATAGTGCGCCGAGACCTCCTTTGAATGGTGAGAGAGATGTGAATGATGATGTTCCGAATCCTCCTTTGATGGATGAGAAGGCTTTCAAGAGTGGTGGGCGAGGGAGTTCTAAATCAAGGAAAGCTTCTAACAAGGTACGTGAGCCATTGGATTACTCGAAATTTGTTAATAATAATCATGTTGAGAAGGAAAGGTTGCTTACGTACATTCCACCAGCTGATGATGGTTCTATCTTTCTTGATCCTAAATATGATTCGGGTATATGGAGTTATACGTTGGTTGGATATTTTTCTGGGAGGTTCCCTGGTATGCAAGCATTGCATGCTATTTGTCGTACTTGGGGTGTAAGATATATGGTTACTATGCACAATACTGGTTGGATTATCTTCAGGTTCTATTGTGAGGATGATATGTTGAAGGTTTTGCACATGGGATCTTATTCTATTTGGAATCGTTTTCTTCTTTTAGAAAAGCTCCCGAGAGCTTTTCAATTTGGCTAGAAAAAAATTTCCCGTGTGCCTGTTTGGATTCGTTTTCCTTTGCTTCCTTTGGAATTTTGGACCCGTCATCATATCAGTTCTATTGCTTCTGCAGTTGGACGCCCTATCTATATTGATGCTCAGTCGGGTAATGTGGATAGAGTTTTCTTTGTTAGAGTCCGCATTGATGTAGATATAACTAAGGACCTTCCTGAGGAAATTACTCTTCGATTTCCAGGAGGGGCTTTCAAGCAACAAGTTGTTTATGAACAACTTCCTTCTTATTGCCATGTATGTAATCAATTTGGTCATCAGAATAGTGCTTGCAAAGTACCTAGCAAGGAAGTGGTGGCTCAACCTAGTAATATGGGAGTAGATAAGGGAGTTGAGAAGGATAGAGTGGATGTTAAAGGTGATGATCCGAAGGGTATGGATAATAAGAGTGGACATGCTAAGGGTGTGGAGCCTTCGGATGGGTTTGTTAATGTTAAGGCTAAGCGAAGATCAAAATTCAGTATTAAGAAGGGAAGTGCGGTTGTAGGGGGTGTTGCGGAGGGTGGAACTATGGTGCCCGTTTCTTCGAGGTTTATTGCTCTCTTGGAAGGAAGTGCGCATCATGAGGACTTACCTTCTCCCCCGGTTAAGTCTTCTGCTAAGGATGATTGCTCTAAGAATGTTGTTGTTTTGAAGAAGGATCGTAGGAAGGGCAAATCACCCGCTGGTTCAGATTTCTTTTTGGAGTCGGCAGAGGAGGATGACACCATGCGTGCTCGAGGTATACATGGAAGGTCTAGATCCTTATCTCGTCGCAATACTGGGATTGTTATTCGTGAGCCTAGTGAGTGTGGTGATTCGTTGATTGCATCCGGGGGTAGGCCTCCAGACACTCACTTGCTATAAGATTACTAACTTGGAATGTGCGAGGCTTGGTGGGTGCTTCGGCTCAGCAAGCAGTTCGCAGGTTAGTACGGAGTCATGATTTGTGTTTGTTGGGTCTTATTGAAACTAAGTTAGGACTCAATAATGTTGTTGATGTTATGAATGTCATTGTTCGTGGATGGTCAATTGCTCATAATATTGAGATTGCTTCTAGTGGTCGCATTGTTGTGGCATGGAACCCCTCTCTTGTTCAGTTTGTTCCTTTAGTCATACATGATCAATGTATTTCTGGTTCATTGACTTGTTTGACTACGAATAAGGAGTTTATGGTTTCTTTTGTCTATGGTCGTAATACTGTGGCTCAAAGAAAGTTATTATGGTGATCCCTCTCAGATTTTGGTGTCACTGTGGATTCTCCTTGGCTTTTGATGGGGATTTTAACTCCATTAGGTGCCCGAAAGAAAGGTCAGTATCTTCTCAAACCACTTCCAATTGGTTTAGAGTAGACTTTGAGGATTGTTGTGTTAGTTTGGGTCTGGATGATGCAACCTCGCGAGGTTGTTATTTTACTTCGATGAATGGTACGAGGTGGAGTCGTATTGATAGAGTCCTAATCAATGGTTTGTGAGGGATTGAGAGTAGTATGGTGCAGGCGGATTTCTTGCATATGGGTGCTACTTCGGATCATTGTTCTGTTATTATCTCCATCTTTCATTGTGAACCTCATCGGAGGAAACCGTTTAGATATTTGTCTATGTGGAGTATCAGTGATGGTTTTCTTGAAGTTGTTCACCATGGTTGGTGTCAAGGGATTCATGGTACGAAACAGTTCATTGTTTGTAGAAAGTTGAAGTTACTTAAACCTCATCTTCGAGGTTTAGGTAAAAGAAACTTTCACCACATAGCAGAGAGAGCGGAAAGAGCTAGGGCTGACCTTGATGTGCTTCAGTTCTTGAGTCATGGAGATCCGGGAAATTTGGATATTTGGGCGAAGGTTTTGGAGGCTCAGAAAGTGGCTTCTTTCCTTTCTCATGCAGAGCACTTGTTCTTTACTTAGTTAGCTCATAATGAATATTTGCTTTGTCAAGATAAGCCTTCCAGGTTCTTTCATAAGTTGGTCAAAGTTAATGGTAGTCGCAATCTCATTCCTTCTGTTAGAACGACTTCCGGGTACACTTCTTCCAGAGAGGAAATAGTTGAGGAGTTTGTTTCTTTTTATAGGAATCTGCTGGGGACTTCTCGGGACTGTCAGCCTATTGATGATTCAGTGTTTGAATGGGGAGAGCTTCTTTTGGATGATCATAGGGCTGGTCTTATTGCCCCTGTTAGTGAGTCTGAAATTAAGCAAGTCATTTGGAGTATGAATGTGAACAAGGCTCCAGGTCCTGATGGTTTTTCTGTGGGCTTCTTTAAGGATGCATGGGAGGTTAATGGGCATAATATTGTGGGTGCAGTCTAGGAATTCTTTCATTCTGGAAGGCTTCTTCGTCAGTTGAATGCCACATTTATTACCCTTATCCCAAAGGGTGTGCATGATCCCAATATGAAAGATTTTAGGCCCATTTTCTGTTGCAATGTGTTGTATAAAGTTATCTCTAAGATTATTGCTGCCAGAATCTCTAAGTGATGGACTTCTTGATATCGGAGAATCACTTTAGCTTTATTAAGGGGAGACATATGAGGGACTGTATCATGTTAGCACAGGAGGTATTGAAGAACTATGGATGGTGTAGGGGTCGTATTGCTCCTCGTATGACTCTTAAGATTGACATTAAGAAGGCGTATGATTCTGTCAATTGGGATTTCTTAAGATGAGTGCTTGTTGGCTTTCGTTTTTCCCCCAGATGATTGGATGAATAATGGAGTGTGTGTCCACTACCTCATTTTCTATTCTTGTCAATGGGATTCCGGAGGGTTATTTTGAAGGTAAGCGGGGTCTTCGCCAGGGTGATCCACTTTCATCCCTTTTATTTGTGATGTGCATGGATTATTTTACTAGATCTTTCAAGAAGCTTGCCAGTGTCAATAAATTTAAGTTTCATTTGAGATTATGTGCGAAAGTTAATCTATCGCATTTAGTGTTTGTGGATGACTTGATTTTATTTTTCTATGGTGATGCTCGTATTGCTCATCTAGTTTCTCAAGCTTTGCATACTTTCTCTTCAGTCTCTGGATTAGAAGTTAGCAATGAGAAATCTAGTTTGTTTATGGATGGCATTTTAGAGGATATTGAGCAGGAGATTCGAGCTATTTTGCCTTTTCAGGATAGATCGTTGCCGATTCGTTATTTGGGCATCCCTTTGCATAGTAGAAAACTAAGGGAGGCTGATTTTGAGCCTTTTGTTCTTGAAGATCTCGGGTCTCATCCGGGGCTGGTCTTCTCGGTATTTTTCTTACACTGGTAGATTGGAGTTAGTTCGTTCAGTCATTTACGGGATCTTGAATTTCTGGTCTTCTATGGTCAAGATTCCCGTGGGTGTTATTCATCGTGTTGAGCGCATGATCTGTTTATTCTTGTGGGGGCAGAAGCGTAGGCCTGTTAAGTGGTCAGAAGTACTCCTTACTAAGGAGCAAGGAGGTTTGGGTCTTCGGAGCATTGAACTTATGAATGATGTGGCTTTGTGTGGGATAATCTGGGATCTCCATTTGGAGAAGAACTCTTTGTGGCTTCGATGGATCCATGAAGTCTATCTTCATGGGGTGTCAGTTTGGGATGCTGTCCAACTCACGCAGCTTCTATTGTGTGGAAGAATTTGCTTAAAGCTTGTGATCGTATACGAGCACGCCTTCAGGGGGACATTGTAGATGCTTTTGTGGAGAGTTCAGATATGGGTAGTCTTGTTGCGAAGAAACTTTATGCTATGGTTGCTCCTTCAGCACCTAGTAAGTTTTTCTTTGCCAAGATATGGTCTTCTTGCGCTTCCAGAAAGCATGTCTTTCGCATGTGGATAGTGGCTAAGAATCGCTTAGCCACCTTTGATCGTTGGCATGAAGAGGGTGATTGTTCGGATTGCTGTTTTTGTGTTGACCATCAAGAATCGAGAGATCACTTGTTCTTTCAGTGTTCCTTTTCGAGGATTGTTTGGGACCAAGTTCGTTGCTATATTGGTTGGCGGAGGTGTATTACTACCATCTTTGCAGGTGTCAAATGGGTCTTCAAGGATCGTGGTGCTAGGAAGGCTATTCATAGAAGGCGGGAGCTTGCCCTTTTTGCTTCCGTATACTTTATTTGGAAGGCTCGGAATGATGATATATATGATAATTCTAGACTGACTATTAGTGGTGTTGTAAGTAGTGTGTTAACGCATGTAGCTAGGTTTGAGTTTCTTCTAGCTAGATGATCGTTCTAGACTCCTTTGGAGTCGGCTGTGTCGTTGCTTGTGTTTGTTGTTTGTTTGTCGGCTTTAGCCGTTGAGGTTGTATTTGTACTTTGTTTCTGGCCTCGGCCTTTTTCTGAATATTAACATCTATATTCAGAGTATAACCTACTTAATACCCCTCATCTCGGTTAACTAATCATAAATCCACCGTCAGTTGATTTTTTTTTAAAAAAAAAGTCACTTTTTTTAAAGAATAATTTGGTATTTTAAAATAATAATAAATTTTTAAAAAAATGTTTACTTGTCTAAGTGTGTAAAACTATATTTTTACTTGTATGCAAAAGGCAAAATTGTTCTGAGTTTACTATACTTTTCAATAAAATAACACTTGTGAATTGTGATTATGTAAAATAATGAGTAATAGTACTAATTTCCTATGCTACTTTATCTTGGAGTTGAATCAAATTGATCAAATTGCATGAACACGAAAACCAGACAATATCAAACGGAGTATCATTCTGCATATTTGGGCTTTGAGAATACGGAATACATAAGCAACAAAGTTGAAGTAGTTTTATGGATCTCGTCTCTTCGAGAGAGTTCACGAAGTATTAATGTTGTATGTACGAATCAAGAATCGTATTTCATTCATCATTTAAACCTAATCAAGACATACCTGCAGCAAAAGCCATAACAGCCCCAATTATATTCTCGAGGGGCTTGCCATTAACTGATATATTTCAAGGTGCTTGCCAAATTCTGCAGAAAAAGAAAAAAAGATTAATATTCAAAGAATTGAGTAGAAATATAAACAACTGAGAATTAGTTAGGTGTATGTATTATAATGAGATTGAGAAAGCAGAAGGAATGTTGTCACCTTAGTGGATGATGAACCCTGCACAGTGAGATTGAGAATGGAGAAGGATGTTGTCACCTTAATGGATAATGAACCCTGCAGCACAATGAGAAACGAGACGAATCGGCGAGTTCCTTCATTGCAACCACAACTAACTAAGCATTGGGAATATTTATCAGCAGGTGCAAATACCCTGTCTCTTGATAACTCCTTCCTCTCCCCTGACAACTTCTTCCTTCTTATCAGATTGATTTCTGCAATCGTGGCAAGAACATTTTCCGTACATTTGACCTCATCACGAAAGCAAGGACAGTTTCTGCAGAGTGATATATTACAATGAGGTAGAACTGAAGCAGCAAACATTGCTATTAAAAATGTGACATTACTAACCGGTTCAAACATTGAGTCTTCAAACAAGCGCAACCAAGCCCACGTCGCTTAAGAGAATTCGGCCCATACTTTGCCTGTGCCTCAAGAACACTGTCCTTATTCTTTAATGTGCTTTCACAGGGGTCGCAAGCACAATATTTGTTACAATAGCCATTTTTAGCAAAGCAAGCACAGTAACTGCAGAGAATTACATTACAATGAGGTAGAACTGAAGCAGCAAAACATTGTTGTTTGAAAAGTTGAATGGATTTTTCTTACCAATTCATACATCGAGACTTTACATTTGCACATTACATTATAATCACCTGACTTGAGATTCTCCATACTGAAAGATACAAAGAGATTGATTGAAAATTTAGCACACCTGCCCAACTACTTAAAACGAATTTCATTGATTCTAGATTGTTATTGAATTGAGTCTATGATTAAAAATTATAAAAGAAAAGTGTTAAAAAGTAAAAGCAGAGAAGTAGACCAACATATCAAAATTAAACCAAATTTGCAGTAGTTTTACTTAAAAAAAAAAAAAGATTGTAGAACAAATTACACTTTAAAGTTGTATACCATAATATTTATAATAAGAGAATTATTAAAAATAAAGAACAGACAAAAAAGTGACCAAAGTGGAAGTGAGAACCAAGAGGATCTGGAATGTTGGGAAGAAACCACAAAATAATTAATCTATTTCAGAAACAAGAAATCAAAATGAAAGAACATTTAACAAATTAAGTACGAAAAAAGAATCCCTAACAATTACTTTTGATATAAAATTGCGAAGTAAACGTAAATGGGAATGAACAAGAGAGGTAAACTTTTTTATTTCACCATGGATATCCCCCACTGGATCGAATAAGAGTTTTGGTAAATAGAATCACAAGAATTATATCCGAATTTGCACTTTCTACAGTCAAAATTGAATTCATACAAATGCATTTAGTAAATAAATAACATGAGGAACCTGGGAGTTACGAATAGGAAGTAAATAGGAAAATGGCCGCCGATCTCCGGCGAAAAGTGTTCTTCCGGCGAGAGGAAATGAAATGAGGGATGAGCAGAATAGTGTAACTGCAAGTCGTTTACTTTTAGGCGGGAAGGAATTAGAAACCGCATGTACCAGACCCCACAGGGTTATTTTTGTAATATTAATATTTTTTCATAGTGACTAAAACGTACGAAAATAAAAGTTTTAGTATAAAAATATTTGACGGAAGAGAGGGAGTCCCTTCAATATATACGTGGGATATAAAATTTTAACTTTTATTTTAATAAATATCTTATTTAATAAATATATATATTTTTTATATTTATAATTAGATATACATTCGTACATTATATATATTAAATAAAAAAGAAATTAATATTATTTTAGAGAATAAATATATTATTATCATTTATTTTAATTTATTATTTATATTAAGGGTAGGTCTTGCATGAGACCGTCTCACGTGAGACCATTTTTCACTTTTTAAAATCATTATCACTTTTGCTATAAAATGTTATCATTTTTTATTTATACTATAAACTGTTCACAAAATAACATTATCACTTTTCACTAATTTATTATCACTTTTCTTTATAAAAGTTATCATTTTTTGACCATCTCACGTAAGCCCCTACGTGAGACAGTCTCACACAAGTCTTTGACTTATATTAATTATTTCTATTTAATTTCAGATTTTATAATAATGGAATAAGAGCATATCAGAGTATTTTTTAAATTATGTCAGAATTAAATAAAATGAATAAAAATTAATTTAATGATCCTTGTTATACGTCAAAACTAATGTTTAATTAATTTTAGGGTTAAATAGTTTAGATTATTTTGATTTTTTTATAATTCTTTTTACAAAAAGATTATTATTCTAAAATATATTCATCATTGAAAATTTACTTAATACATATTGACTGCTATATACTATTACTCCCTCCATCCCCTTGATACGTATCTATTTTTTCAATTTGATCCGTCCCATTACAAAGTATCAATTTCTCTTTTTGAATTGATGTGACCTACAACCACTACATATGACCCCACACTCAACACTAATACAACTATCCACTACATATTAAAATATTATTTCTCTCACCTTACTATACATTAAATTATTATACTCCTTAATCCACGTGCAAAAAGTTAACGGATACCTTTTAAGGGAGCGGATGGAGTATTTTGGAATGTCGAAATTATCTAAAATAAATAGAATATAAAAATATTAAATTAAATACACTGATTTCAACTCACAAAATATAAAAATAATAACGAATGCTCATCAAAATACCATATAGTCAAGTGCTGATTTCCAAGTTTAAAAATTAAAAGAATAATCTCTTCTAGAAGTTCACAATTTTTAGGATATAGTTCACTGAACACGTGTCACGATATCATTACCCAATTTCAAGTCTGTAATCAAGAAATACCTACAGCGAAGTCATTACAATCTCAATTCAAGGTCGATAGAGTCAGCAGCATCCTGCATAAACATATTAATAATTTTTCTATGAATAGCCCAAATTAACCATTAAAATAAAAACAATACTCGGTGCTAAATTAAATTTCACACTTTCCATTTTTGTTCGTCCCACACTAAGCTTCACTATCCAAAAAATAAAACATCACATTAATCCTCACCACAAAAAGTATAATTTTTCCTAAAATCCGTGTCTACAATAAAGTTAGTAAAAAAAACAATTTTTCCTAAAATCCGTGTCTACAATAACTATGAAGATTAAGTTGGGACGAATGGGGTAACAAAGAGCAAAACCAGGGTTGCAGATTATTACAAGTTGCATCATTAAACAATATCAAATCAAGTCGTAAATCATAAGAATTATGCAGATTATGAGAGCAAGAATGTGGGAGTATATGTGTAATGAGAAAAGAGAAAGGATGACACAAGGTGTAACCTTAGTGGTTGGTGAAGCCTGCATAGTTTCTTTGTGGACAAACCCATCTTGATGATGCCAATTTGATGACTTATGACTAACCACACCACCAAGCTTCACTTCTGAAAACAAGTACTTTCATATTCTATCTAATACTAATCATAAAACAAGAGGACGAGTGATTTGGGATCATGAAAGAGAGCAATTTACAAAACCTGGATCCTTATCTCTAGGTCGGTTTTCGCAAGCTTTCCCGCAACTACAACGCTCCTCACAATGGGTGCGAGCAGCAACGCAAGAACACCGACTGCAGAGGAACATATAACAATGAGGAGGAACTGAAGCAGCAAAACTTTGTCATGAGAAACGTTAAAATTACTTACCTAGTCACCCCGCATTTAGGGAAAACTATACAACCACAATGCCTAAGAGGAAGTGCAGAAGAACTCCGAGCTAACAGTCTAGCTCGATTCTTTTCAACTTCGGCCTTATTAGACTCTTTGTTCTTGCATATTTGGCAATAACAATAGCCCGCTTTACAATAGCTCTGAACTTTAAAGCAACGACAGTAGCTACAGAGAAACAAATTATAATAGGTAGAACAGAAGCAGCAAAATGTAGTTCTTTAAAAATGTATAAATTACTTACTTTGACAAACATGGAAGCAATTGACAACTACAACCCTTAGCACCCAAACCATCACTTGAATCCAGTGGCTTCATCCTGAAAACATAAAAATAGATTGATTCTTTGAAAATGAATGGTTAAAGATAAGGGCTGATCAAGTCTGGGTAGAGCCAGGATCAGATTTATTTTATTACGTATATTAAAAAAAAAAAAAATCATCAACGCAATCGTTTATTCCATGTATAATAATCTGACCATCCATAAAAAATCATGATGAAATGCAAAACTTAACATTGTTAATTGATAATTTTGAACTATTCCTATCTTGCATGTCACAAGAATATCAAAAGTATATTCATCCAAACTTTTAAGCAATATCACTGATTATAAACAAAAAAAAACATATCAAAAGAAAACGTATACAAGCAATGGCCTATTAAAAGCACGAAAAAGATCAATATAACAAATTAAACATACTATCTTCTCCGTCGATACCGCTTAAAAAAGGGGGAAATAATAAGAATAATAACGGATGGTGGAACTAAATTACATTAATTGAGGAAAATAAAATCATGAATTCTGCCAAGAATTAACACCGATTCGCAGAATATCGCAATAAGATTTTCCAATTAAATACGAAAGAAACAAAATAAATACCATTCAGAGAAGAAAATTAATCATAAGTACAGTGAAGACAGCTTAGGAATTCTCCAAAAAAATTGATCAGAAAGAATAAAAAATCTTAGTACCTGATTTGCAGTGATTGCCGTTGAGCGCGACGGACAGACACCGCCGATGTGCGCAAATGTGATGATTCCAGGGATCAAACCCTAGAGCAACGGAAATGGAGCCAATGTGAGAGTTTCAGTGTGCAGATGTGGTTGAAACTTCCCGCCAACGAACAGTTCTTCCGACGAGATCACGCCGAAAGAGAGAGAGAGGAGTTGATAATTTGGACGATGAGTAAAGAGTTGACGGAACTTTAAACGCAGTCGTTCTGAACGATATTTTTCCAAGTATACAACAGTTTAGAAAGGCGGGAAGGTGAATTATTTATTTATTTTTTTCTTTATAAATTTTAATTAGACTCGTTACAGACTACCATGGACGGCCCAACACCCTATCAACGAAAGAGAGAATTATATTAGAAAGCCCATATGTCAAAAAGCCCAGATAAAATAAAATTTATATTTATATAATATTTTAAAAAAAATAAGTAACCTAAAATTTTGAATTTATGAATTTAGAGGTTTAGGTATTATTATAGATTTTTGGGTTTAGATTTAGAATATTATTATTGTATTAAGGGTATATTAGTAATTTTATATAATATTAACATTTTATTAGAATATGATGTCATAAATTAAATGCCAAAAATAACACTAATTCCTCTTAAGCCAACACAATAAATTGGGCATTTACTGGAGGATAGGTGATCAATTTTAATTACTATTGACTAATATAGCCAATGGAATAAAAATAAATAAAAACATAAATAAAAAAGGAGGTAGAAATATGTTAGTATTGTTTACTTTATAAAAGTCAAATTCAAGAAAAAAACAATGGAATTCTCCAAGGCCATGAAGAAGCTCACGCAGAGATCTTCTACTTCTTTCAAACATTATTCTTACCTTAAAATGCTATTAATTAGCGTAATCTGTTTACTGTTCAGCAAGACAAGTGCAAATGGGTACTTTAATCCACTGATTCAGCTGCCCACAGATGGGGTTTACAGGAATAGTTCCATTATGTCAACATCTCGTGTGGTTCTTAACATCGATGATTTTGGTGCTAAAGGGGATGGATTTACTGATGATACCAAGGTAATTACTTAACATTCTGTGAATTTTATGAGAAGGGTTGATTAATTTAGAGAAATGTGAGGAACACATTTATTGTTTCTTTTTGGGATGATAATTTGCAACTTTGATGTATGATTGAATTGAAAGCTTAATATCTGGAGTTGGGAATTTGATTAGGAGGCATCTGTATGTTATATGGTGGAAGAGTTTGGGGAATAATCATTTATTAATCTGCTTTTTTTTTTTTAATACCTTTTCTATTTGGCATTTGACTTCATTATTTTCTTGAAAGCCCATATTTGTTATAGTATTATTCTTTTTATTTTAGCTTCTTCTTAGCTATGTTGAATAATTTTGCAGTATATTGATTTTTTTTTATTAATCTTGAGGGTATTTTGTCGTATCATGAAATGGATTTAGTCTTTACAAGATTAGATGATAATTGTTCTTGGATTCACTTCAGTTTCTCTAGAAGCTAAGTCAAGAAACTCAGACCTATTCCACATAGAGTGTTTTGTAAGATTATTATGTTCTAGTGTCGTTAATAATTAAAGATATAAGATATTTATTATGATCAAATATCTTTAAAAAGGAGTTATGAATCGCATCGATAGAATGTGATTAGGATGATTCATGATCCAGATCTGATCCTCTCTACCTATAAAAGAGACAGTTTAATGAATTATCTATCACAAAAAGGAGTTATGCTTACATCTTTCACTTTCTATAGAATCCAAATGTGAATCTTGAGTCAGTAACTTCACTATGGATTATTTATGTACTCTTGTCTGGATTTGAGGGTGCACGACACTATTTTTTGCCTGTTTTACTTTTCATGTATAAAAATAACTATGCCAAACAATATCTGTTAAGAAGAAGATTCATGACTGTTAGATTATTTATTTCACCTCTCTGCTATTAATCTTGTTTCGAAGCCAATTTTCCAGTTTCATGATGATGGAGTTGTGTGCATGATTCCTTTAAATTCTGATGAATTAGGTCGCTTAAAAAGTTAAGATTGAAAAAGAATTCCTCTGAGTCGTATAGTTATTTGATGGCATCAGAGCTTGCTAGATGTTTGGAAGGTGGCATGTTCTTCTTTGTCCAAGGCCAAAATTGTAATTCCTGCAGGCAAATTGTACTCAATTCGACCGGTAAATTTTGCAGGACCATGCCTATCGAAGGTGACATTAATGGTACAAGCTTAAACCCTTAAAGCACCACTTTGGAGTTCATCAATATGTAAATTAGTGCATAATTATTAATTAGCTATTTTCCTTCTATTTCTAAATTTCTGGTATGATTAATGCACCACTAAAGTCTTCAGTGTGGGATGGTTTGAACATACAAAGATGGCTCTATTTTCATGGAGTGAAGAACCTCAGAGTAGAAGGGGGTGGAACGATTAATGGAATGTGGTGGGCATGCAAGACGAACGACTCAATGTACTCACTCGATACACTTAATATTTTCTTGAGAAGAACCAATATTGTTTCTAATACTGATTTGAACTTCTTTTACAGCCTTGTACGCATGCACCAACGGTCAGTGCTCTTTCCGTTATCTTAAACCAGACCAAAATATCAGATGCTTTACTGATTATCGCAGATCAATCGTAATGCAGGCTCTTACTTTCCACAAGTGCAAGAACTTGAAAGTAAAAAATGTTAAATTGTTATATAGTCCACAAATGCACTTGGCGTTTACTCATTGCACGCGTGTTGTAGCTTTGAATATTACAGTCGTGGGACCAGCTGACAGCCCTAACACGGACGGGATCCATATAAGTGCGTCTACACATGTTGAAATCAAGGACATTTTTGTATGCACAGGTTCTTTTGTCATCAAATAAGCTGTTTTTTCTTGAACTGTACATTGTGAATTTTTGGACTATCATATGATATACGAATTGCAGGGGACGACTGCATATCAATAGTCGGCAATTCTTCTGCTATTCGAATAAAAGATGTTTACTGTGGACCAGGCCATGGTATAAGGTGGTAACACAAATTTCCCTTCAACTTTGATCAAGTTTTCGTGTGAATTGACAATTAATAGTTAATACGTTTGTTTTTATAGCATCGGGGGTTTGGGAAAGTTCAACTCGTACGCTGCAGTGCAGGATGTTATTGTTAGTGGAGCTGTTTTTTTTTATACAGAAAATGGAGTAAGGATCAAAACATGGCAGGTAATCAGTTTTACTCAATTTGAACCTGGACTATGTTGTCTTTTTCTTGTAAATTAAAAGAAAGGCCAACCCAGTTGCAGTAACATCCATGCAACAGATGCACAAGAGATTCACTGTGTGTTTTTTGACAGGGTGGCAGTGGTTTTGTAAGGAAGATCACGTTTGAGAAAGTATGGATGCAAAACGTCTCCAACCCGATTGTAATTGATCAATATTATTGAGACTCTCCAGTAGCTTGTCTAAACCAGGTGAGAAAAAGCAAGAAAAGTTTGATCACATGTAATAGAAGTGAAATATGGAGGTGTGTCCTACTTCATCTGCGACTCATTGTTTCTCCTTTGTCAATGCAGACATCGGCAGTCATTATCGACAACATCACCTTCCGTGGCATCATAGGGACTTCAGCAACCGAGGATGCCATCACACTCTCATGCAGTGACAGCTATCCGTGTAAAAGACTACATCTCGATAATATTCACCTCACAACGCCCTCTGGAACTGCAAACTCCTTCTGCTGGGAAGCATACGGTAAGAGCTCCAACACCATGCACCCCCGTCTTGCTTGTCTACCGGTGACATTATCATTCGACATCAAGTTAAGTCCAACTCAACTAGCTGGCACAGAGATGAGTATGCTCTCTTTTAAAGCAAAGAGATGATAGTTTTAGCTACTCATTCTTTCAAGTTTCAAGAACTGCAAGTTGGTTCTTACATGTGCAATTACAGATGTTGGGAAATTTACTCATTTATTGTCCTTATTGCCAACTGGGATCATGTAAAGGAAAAAATATGATTAAATTATAAAGTTCATGTTCATGGCATGTCAACTCTTTTATAATTGTACAACCGTAGAAAGGCGGGAACAGCAATTTTTTTTAAAAGTTTTAAGATTTAATTATTTTTTATTTTTTAACTTTGAGGGAACCGTGGTCATCTCCGTCTTTGCATTTTGTACTGATAGTATAATACTCCCTCCGTCCCAGGTAATGAGAACATAAGGTCTCTATCCCTCTTAGCCTGGGAGAGAGGGAGTATTTTAATATATTAATAGATTTAAAAATATACTCCCTCCGTCCGCCACAAAGGTGGGCATTTGCTTTTTGCACGTGAATTAAGGAATATTATTATTTAAGGTGTAGTTGGTAGTTGTATTAGTGGGGTGTATGGGTCCCATAAATTTATTGTATTAGTGATGTGTATGAGTCCCATGTGTTTAAAAAGGAAAATGTGGACCTTTGGTGCGGACACCTAAAATGGCAAAATGTTGACCTTTCGGGCGGATGAAAGGAGTAATATTTTAATGTATAATAAATAATTGTATCATTATTGTTTATGAAATTTTATATTGAAAGTTTGGACAAGCTTAAACGACAAAAATTTAGTATAATGTCGGAGTGGGAAGAATGAGTAAATAAATAATAAAATATCCTATAAGAAAAATATTTTTTTAAATATAATTGAGTATAATATATGGAGAAATTATTTGTTCAGATTTTTTTATTTTTACTTTTGAAGTGTAAAAAGTGTAATAAAACAAATAATTTGACTAATATTGCCATGGCATAAAAAAAAATTTAAAATATAAATAAATAAATAAAGTAGATGTGCACATTACGAAAGTCAAATTCAAGAAACTGTTAAAACACTCGAAGTCTTCCCCTTGGCCATGATTCAAGAAGGAGCTCAATCTGAGATCTTCTACTTCTTTCAAAGATTATTCTAACCTTAAAATGCTATTAATTAGCGTAATCTGTTTGCTGTTCAGTACGACGAGTGCAAATGGGTACTTTAATCCACTGATTCAGCTGCCCACAGATGGGGTTTACAGGAATAGTTCCATTATGTCAACAGCTCGTGTGGTTCTTAACATCGATGATTTTGGTGCTAAAGGGGATGGATTTACTGATGATACCAAGGTAATTACTTCACATTCTGTGAATTCTATGAGAAGGGTTACTTAATTTAGAGAAAGGTGAGGTACCCATTGAAATCTGGAGTTGGGAATTCGATTAGGAAGCATTTGTCTGTTATATGGGAGAGGTTGTATCCTTTCTTAATTCTTATATAAATTTACCTTTTTTAGTTGGCATTTAACTTCATAATTTTCTTGAAACCCCATAATATTATTGTTTTTTTTAGCTTCTTGTTGGGCTTGCTGAATAATTGTGCAATGCATTGAATTTTTTTCATTAATCTGGAGGTTATTTTGTTGCATCATGAATGGATATGGTCTTTACAAGATAAGATGATAATTGTTCTTGGATTCACTTCAGTTTCTCTTGAAGCTGATTCAAAAACCAGACCTATGTATATCCCACATAGTCACTTCAGTAGATCTTGAGTGAAATACTTTATTTAGGACTGTTGATGTGCTCTGGTTTGGATTTGAGGATATAACAATTTTTTTGCCTGTTCTATGTTTCATGTATGTCATTAATCATGCCAAACAATATATGTTAAGAAGAAGAAGATATATTGACTATTAGATCTTTTGTCTTTCCCTCTGCTTTTGATCTTGGTTCGAAGTCAATTTTCCAGTTTCTTGACGATGGAGTTGTGTGCATGCTTCCTTTACTTTCACGGAAGAAGTTCTGGTGAAAAGTTTCATTGAATCGGCATGTTAGGTTGCTTAAAAAGTTAAGATTGAAAAAGAATTCCTCTGAATCGTATAGTTATTTGATGGCATCAGAGCTTGCTAGATGTTTGGAAGGTGGCATGTTCTTCTTTGTCCAAGGCCAAAATTGTAATTCCTGCAGACAACTTGTACTCAATTCGACCAGTTAATTTTGCAGGACCATGCCTATCGAAGGTGACATTGATGGTACAAGCTAAAACCCTTTAAAGCACCCCTTTGTAGTTCATCAATATGTAAATTAGTGCATACTTATTAATTAGCTATTTACCTACTATTTCTAGATTTCTGGTATGATTATTGCACCACTAGAGCCTGCAGTGTGGGATGGTTTGAACATACATAGATGGCTCTATTTTCATGGAGTGAAGAACCTCAGAGTAGAAGGGCGTGGAACAATTAATGGAATGGGGGCGGAATGGTGGGCTCGATCATGCAAGACGAACGACTCAAATGTACTCACTCAATACACTTAATATTTTCTAGAAAAGAACCAATGTTAATAATACTGATTTGAACTTCTTTTGCAGCCTTGTACGCATGCACCAACGGTCAGTGCTCTTTCAGTTATCTTAAACCAGACCAAAATATTACTCCAGATGCTTTACTGATTATCCTGGTTCAAACGTAATGCAGGCTCTTACTTTCCACAAGTGCAAGAATTTGAAAGTAAAAAATGTTAAATTGTTATATAGTCCACAAATGCACTTGGCATTTACACATTGCACGCGTGTTGTAGCTTCGAATATTACAGTCGTGGCACCTTCTGACAGCCCTAACACGGACGGGATCCATATAAGTGCGTCTACACATGTTGAACTCAAGGACATTGTTGTAGGCACAGGTTCTTTTGTCATCAAATAAAAGCTGTTTTTTCTTGAACTATATATTGTGAATTTTCGGACTAACATGTAATATACTAATTACAGGAGATGACTGCATATCAATAGTCAGCAATTCTTCTGCCATTCGGATAAAAAATGTTTACTGTGGACCAGGCCATGGTATAAGGTGGTAATACAAATTTCACTTCGACTTTGATCAAGTTTTCGTGTGAATTGACAATTAATACGGTTGTTTTTATAGCATTGGGAGTTTGGGAAAGTTCAATTCGTACGCTGCAGTGCAGGATGTTATTGTTAGTGGAGCTGTTTTTCTTAATACAGTGAATGGAGTAAGGATCAAAACATGGCAGGTAAGTTGTCTTTACTCCATTTGTTTAGGCAGAAACTTGTTTGAACCTTACATGTACCCGGTTGCTATATTACTGTTTTAACTTTGGAGTTTACTTTTAAAACTATGTTGTCTTTTCTTTCAAATCAAAAGAAGGGTCAATCCAGTTGCACTAATAAGTAATAACCATGCATCGAGGTGCACAAGAGATTCACTCTGTGTCATTTTTGCATCTAAGATTCACTGGACTTCTAAAATTGACAGGGTGGCAGTGGTTTTGCTAGGAAGATCACATTCGAGAACATATGGATGAAAAACGTCTCCAACCCGATTATAATCAATCAATATTATTGCGACTCACCAGTAGCTTGTCTAAACCAGGTGAGGAAAAGCAAAAAAGTTTGATCAATGTGGTTGATTCACATGTAATAGAAGTGTCTAATTAGGGAGTTGTAAAACTGAAAATGGAGGTGTGTCCTACTGAATCTGCAACTCATTGTTTATACTTTGCCAATGCAGACATCGGCAGTCATTATCGACAATATCACCTTCCGTGGCATCAGAGGGACTTCAGCAACGGACGACGCCATCACACTCTCGTGCAGTGACAGCTATCCGTGTAAAAGACTACATTTGGAAAATATTCAGCTCGTTACGCCCTCCGGAACTGCAAACTCATTCTGCTGGGAAGCATATGGGACGAGCTCCGGTGTCGTCTATCCCCCATCTTGCTTGTCGTCCGGTGACATTATCATTCGACATCAAGTTAAGTTCAACTCAACTAGCTGGCACAGAGATGCTTATGCTCTCTTTTAAAGCAAAGAACCCCACGCCCCATGACAGTTTTAGCTGCTCATTCTTTCAAGAACTGCAAGTTCATCATTGATTGTTTCTTACCAGTGCAATTACAGATGCTGTGAAATTTTGGTAGGCACGTTTTATTGCCAACTCGAATTATGTAAAGAAGGAAAATTCATGATGATTAAATTATCAAGATTCATATGATTTACCCCTTCATAGCAGACAGAATATAAAAAAATAGTTCATCATTTTAGAGTAAATTTTCATAAAATCGAGTTAAACTCAAAATACACAATGTTTGCTTTAAGTTGAAGCTCACGCTTAAAACCCAACACAAACATATATTACTCTTCATTAGATTTTCAAACCCCAAAATATCAATTTCAATCCTCAACCAAATATTCACTAACGCACAACATAAATTTGAAGGAAAAAGAAAAGGTTAAAAAAAAAAGAGAAACTATTTATATTAGTCCAAAGATGAAAGATGAAAGATGAAAAATGAATACAAAGGGATAGTGAAGTTTGAATAGAATCCTAATGCTTTTATAAAAAGAATCATTTGCTATCGAACACCCAGTTTTGGGCAACCAGTAGGAAGCGGTAGACCCAAATTATCTACGGTTCGGAATGTTCTTGGGGTCATCTTGTCAACATAGAGTGTTCCATCAAGATGATCACATTCGTGCTGGAAAATTCGAGCTTGCCAACCACGAGCATCGACTTTAATAGCTCGGCCATCTCGATCCAGACCTGTAACCTCCACCTCCAAGTCTCGTTCAACTACTGCTCTGAATCCATCAACGCTGTTCAATTCAATTTTTAGAGCAAGAATCAAGAAACAAAATACAAATATGTGAACATGGATGCTATGCAAGCAACAACACCATGGCTAGCTTTCTTTTATATACCTCACCTCAAACACCCTTCGAAAAACAAAGCAGTACGAGCACCCTTCTTTTTTATCTTTGGGTTTATCACAACCTGAACTAAAAGAAGACACATTTCACTCTACAAAAACAATAATACAAAATTATATAGACCATGATTCTGATATTTGCATACCAAAAGATCAAAAGGACGACGGTCTTGTTCCTTAACCTCTTCCTTTGAAGCATAGCCAATGTAATCTTTTGTATCTTCCAGAACAATTATCTGCTAAAAGTGGGTGAAGTTAAGCAAAGAAGTCCATTTTGTCCACCAAGTCAATAAACATCATCAAAATGATCACTGGAGCGTGATACTGATACTAAAATTTTCAACATAAACAAAATCCATGAACTCATTTTCCACAACTTTTTGCTGATGTAACTATAGGATCTAATCATCCTATTTCACAATAATTTACCATAAAGTTAAATCTCAAAACACACTCTTACTATTACTATTAATAGCATTTGCAAATCCTCTACATTTAAAAAGCTCACTAAAGGGTTTAAGCTTTGTCATTAAAATTTAGAGTTCAACCATTATGCACATGGTGCACCGGACGATCTTAGCCGTTAAATAAAAAATAATAATAATAATAATAACCATCCACTGCACCCTATTTCATAACTCCAGGTGCAGGAGCACTCTAGAATCACCCTAAAGTTTAATATTAATTCTTTAGATATAATTATATTTTCATATCTATGTTGTCAATTACCCATTCTAAACAGAACAAGCTCAATGGATAAATGGAAGAGAACCTAAAAATAATCAATTCGATTATCCCCAGAAAACTTTGAATTAGCTTCAATGTGCTGAGGCGAACTATAATGAATCATGAAATTTAGTCATAAGAACACAAAAAACAAAATCTTTTAGTCGAATTAACTTCAATTTTTAAGATAAGAACAATCCAAATGCTCAAATCCAAAACACACACAAACTGCATTACACACAATCCACTAACCCTCAAAGGAACCCCAATTTGTGGAGCAGCAAGGCCAACTCCAGGTGCTTTCCGCATGACATTCACCATATCATCTATAATCTTCTGGATCCGGTCCGACCCGATTTCGTCGGGTTGAACTTCCTGGGCAGGTTCGTGAAGAACAGGGTCGCCGGCTTTCGTGATATCGGGCAACACATTTTTCTTCTCACCCATTCCCAGAAGCCAACCCGCTCGGGGAGCTAAACGGGGGCTGTAGCCTCTTCCGGGTGACACATTGATGGGTCTGAATTCGGGTCTACGGAGGCCACTCACGGGCAGGGTCAGGATGGGATTTCTAGAAATGAATTTGAAGGAATTTTGGTTGAAGGTTAAGGGAAGTAAGCGGTGAGTGAATCTGTGAATGGCTTCCATTGATACGATGGTCTACTCTCTCTGACTTCCCTTTTTTTGGAAGCCATAACTTGGGCTTTTCTATTTTGGGCTCAAATTACAGTTGGCCCATTTTTTACGGGCTGTCTGAAAGCAAGTTGAAGTGTTCTAGTTGTGAATGAAATGTGAGAATCACAAAAAGTTACAAAATTAATTATGTAATTTATGTGTGATTTTAGGGTGACCTAAGGAATTAATTGTGTAATTTATGGGTAATTCTAGCACTCTTAAGATTTACAGGATAAATTAGGGTGCAATAGTTATTTAATTTTTAATATTATTTAATTTAATTTAATGATTGATATATTAAATAAAAATCTTATGTTACAGTTTTGGTCGGTTTAGTATACTTCGATAAGACTCGGAATTTAACATTAACTTAAAATATTCTCTAGATTTAATTTTATTAATTTGAATTTTTAATATTTTTATTTAAAAATTAGTCCTGTAATTTTTTAAATTATCACGATTTTGATTCTAGTGGTCTTCCAATATATTGAGAGTTAAATCAATTTAAGAATTAAAAAAAATATGATTTGAAAGTTGTAGGACTAATTTAGTAGTGAAAATACTTGAAAGACTAAAATTGTCAAAATAAAAGGATACATAATTAAATTTAAGATAACCCTTGAGAAGATAAACTTCTCAACTAATATATTGGACGGTAAAAGATGCCTCAAACCTAAAAAATCACAAGATTTTTGACTAAAATAAATAAAATTGTCACATGACACAGGAGTTTTGACTAAAATAAATAAAATTGTCACATGTGATAAAGATATGCATGAGTAATATTTGACTAAAACCAAAATTATCCTCAAAATTCAAGGAGTTTCCAATTGAAATTTTATTACTCTGCCTAATTAGGATCAAGTAAAGAAACAAGAAAAACCTTTTTAGGGTTTGTTTGTTTATCCTGAGTTATTAAATTAAGTCAAAATTCACTTAGATGTTATTAAATCTTCTGTATGTAATTTATAAATATTTAACTCATTCATTATTGTATATTATTTCTCCTTAATTTATTATTTCTTTTTTCATTTTTTTCTATCATCTCTCATCTCTTCTTTCAAATAAATTAATACCATATTCTTAACCTATATAAAGTTTTTTTTTGAAAACTTACCCTATATAAAGTTTAAGTCACCTTAAAAAACTTAAATCATACATACACATTATTATTCATAATTTATTAAATCTACTTAAATTCGAAACAAATATCACTAGAATTGAGATCGTCTTGAGAACATATTCTTTGAATTGAAGGCAAAAACTCCTGCTCCCCTGGGGACACGGAGGAATGCTCCGTGTCCCCATGTGAACACAATCCTTCCCCCTTTAATTCTATTTAAATTTATGTATTGCTAGGGGCCTAAATTGTAAATGGACATGGAAATTACAAAGGCGCACGAAATGTATTTCGTGCTCTCGGGTGCACAGGAGCCTCACTCTTCTTTGAAATCATCTCGTCTAAACAAATAAGAGAAAAATAAAAAGGAATGTCTACAAGAAAACACATATATGACAAAGTATCCTTCATGATTTGATCTTATACAAAGCATATTCTAGAAAACGATGCCGATTTGCAATAATTAGCGAACCATATTCATCATGCATGTATATACAACTGATTTTAGACAAAGAAATTCTCACGAATGAAGATTCAAACAAAGTAATATCTAACAAATTACTCTAATAATTCACAAACAACACTAAGTTTGAAACAAGAATTTTGATCTTTGGAATTGTGTGTGTGTTGAATCAATGAAGACAGGATGTATAGTGGTTCGGCTTATCAACCAAGCCTATATCCACTTGTGAGAGAGATCTTTTATTGATTGAGAGAGAAGATGAATGTGTTACAATGAGCTCATGCATAGATTACATCATTATATACACTCTATGCATGCACAACAAAGTTACAGGACCAACTTCGAGTAACTAACTTTCAGCTGGATTTCCAAGTGGCTAAATCGAATCTTTGCGGTTGTAACTGACTCCATCACACAACCTGCGTGATAAGCTTCACATCCATGTGTGGAACCTTCTAGAAACCACACACTTGCCACCTGTACACGAGTCACAAACTGCTCTGGTCCCCACTTGCACACATGGCACCAATTGAGATGATATGTACTGCCATCAGTTCGTTTGCTGCTGATATAACAGTTGCATGCATACATCAGCACCATCTAGAAGCTGAAACACAAAACACACTACCTCCTAATGTTGATCAAGCGTTTGTATGTAGTTTTCATCACAAAAATTATTTGAGATTTTCTCAAATAATGTTCATAAGATTTCAAGTGGTTGAGCATCATTTTTATATTAAAAATGCCAAAAAAAAGTTAATTTAATCTTATGAAATGATATAATTATTTTTCTTATTAACTTTTTATATATAAAAAAATTATTCTTAAAACTCCATAAAATAGTCGTTCATGATTTATGATTATCATCATTTATAGCAAAGTCAGAAAAGCATGTTCACTTGTAATAAATTTTCCATTATTCCCATACATACATTATTATGGGGTGTGAGATGTAAAATTAATTAAACCATGTGCATCCAATGTACCTAACAAGCAACACATATCATATCCTATTTGTTCTCAATTTTTGACTCGTAATATTTTTTTTCAAAAGCTCGATTAGAATTAAAAAATAAAATAAAATAAACGTACTTTCGAAAAATTGAGTTTAAATAAAGAAACAGTGAGTTTAGAAATTACTTCAGCCCCGTTATTTAATAACTGTATTAAAGATATAAAAAAAGAGTAAGTCTCTTGTGAGACGGGTTATTGGTGAGACGGATGTGAGACGGGTCAACCCGTCACTAGAGTATGCTTATTTGTGGTTAAAGTGTGCTTATTTGTGGTTAAAGTATGTCGATAATAAATCAAATTATATCACACTAACATCATACTTTAATACATAATCCAACATACTTTAAAAAACATACATTAACAACCATTTAACATACTTTATTTAAATAATCGACATACTTTAACACGTCTCACAAACCGTCTCATGAAGGTAGCGTCTCACAATAGACTTTGTCATAAAGACAAATTTATTAATGATTAATTATTAAGAAAATAATTGCGGTTGAGTAAACGTGTAGGTGATTAGACAGTAAACGAGGTTACAGCTTTCGGCTTATTACAAATCCTACATTTATCATACCTTAAGCCGCAACCTTTGACTTTTTTTTTTTCATATTAATCAAGGTTTAATTTCAATTTTATTGTAACATTGGTCTTGATAATAATAATAATATTCAACGAATTTTTTTTAAGATAATACTTATTTTTTGAAAAAAAACATTTAATTAATGTTATCTATTACTCCATTTGGTTCTTTTCTTCGAGGGAACGTACTCAATTTTAATACAAGCAATTACTGAAATTTTCATAATCAATGATGGATCGAACAACATGACCAACTTTTGACTTTCTTTTTTAAAATTATTTTTTTTAATTTTCTTACATAATAGAAGTACTAAAATACACCTAATTATGGGGTCCTTTTGGCTGAAAGATGCCATTTCATGCATTTAATAAATTCAATAAATAATCACATGTTCAACGGTCTTCTACCTTAAGCAACCACTTATATTATTCCAATCTCTACCCTATAAATAACCCTCAAAATTCAGTAATCATTATCCCAAGTATTAAAAAAAAATACCAACAGAATTGCTGAAAATGAATAGCTCCAATAGACCACCCTCCTCCAACGTCCCAAAAATCATTAGTATTGAAGGGGGAAAAAAAGAGGTGAGAAGTAAGGATTTTAGAGAGATGAGGGGCGGCGGCGGACGCCCAGAGACGGAGAAGAAAGCGGCGGCGCCACCGGTGAAAAGAGTGGAGAAGAAGGCAACGGAGGACATCAATGAAAGTGCAGAAGCGTTCATAAGGAATTTTAGGCAGCAACTACTCCTTCAGAGGCTTGAGTCTATCGAGAACTATGAACAAATGCTTAGAAGGGGAACTTAATTTATTTCCTACTTTGATCCATTGGATTTGTTTGATTGGTGTTATAATTATTGTTTTGTGCAAGATTTCGTGGGACCATCATATTTCATGAAAAATGTTATCACTTTTTAATTTTATAAAAAAAAACCTTCATGAAATAATCCATTTCATTACTATTATTTGAGTTAAAATCATTTTTGGTCCCATAACTATTAAAAAATTTTGATTCTGTCCCAAAAAAGATAAATTTTCAAATTTCGTCCCGTAACTCTTAATATTGGCCAATTTTGGTCCCAAAATCGCCGGAAATTAAAATTTTCACCGGAAATAGGCATGTGCGGCGCACGTGATCAACAAATTTGGGGGTTTTCAGTATCTTAATCCAATGTGGCAAGTGATAATTAATATGAACCAATTAAATGACACATCATCTTCTCACATAAAATTTTAATTTTTTTTTCATTACAAACATTAAAGTAAAACAAAACAATGCCCTCTTTCATCGCCAGAAGCCCAGAACCCTCGTTCATCGCCGATACACTGAACTTGAAAATCTTCATTTTGGAGACATAACGGCGTACACAGATCTAGCGTCGCTTAAGGCCAACTAGAGTGCATTCGCAATTTTCTGAGTGGCAGTTGCACTGATGGACGGCTGATGGCAAAAACCTACAGCGATGTGTGGTGTGGTTGTGATTTGCTCGGGAAGAATTTTGACGGTGGTTGATTTTCGTCAACGAGTGTCTCTCAACGAGGAGAGCGAGGCGCATTTTTCGGCTGAACTCTAGATCGGCGTCTACAGGTGGCTTTGGGAGAGCGGAGGCGAGTTCTCTTGCTGAACTTTGGATCGGCATCTATTCCGGCAACGACGCTTGCAACATTTTTCGACGATTGAAGAGGGTTCCGACGTTGATTCTACGGCTGTGGGCAGCAATT
Source organism: Pogostemon cablin (assembly GCA_023678885.1). NCBI lineage: Eukaryota > Viridiplantae > Streptophyta > Magnoliopsida > Lamiales > Lamiaceae > Pogostemon > Pogostemon cablin. Next base: position 3,402,422 of record CM042961.1, read on the forward strand.
TTAGTTCGGCAGGTGGCTTTCGGCGAGGAAAGCGGAGTCGCATTTTCTGGCTGAACTCTAGATCGGAGACTTTTCTGGTAGCGGAGCTTGGGACAGTTTCGACGATGGAAGAGGGCGATATAAGAGGAGTCGATGAAGATCTTCAAGTTCAGTGTATAGTTTTCTTATTTTTATTTGTATTTTCTGTTTAATAATGTATTAACAGGTATATTAAATATATATTTTATGTCATATGCATTTAGTTTTAATATTATATGTGATGTGGAAATGAAAAATAAATTTAAATTTTTTAGGTGAAGGTGACATGTCAATTTCGTTGGCCCATATTAATTTTAATTTCACACGTTGGATCCAGCTAGCATAAGCCCCAATTTAACTGATCACGTGCACCGCACATACCTATTTCCGGCGAAAAATTCAATTTCCGGCGATTTTGGGATCAAAATTGGCCAATATTAAGAGTTACGGGACGAAATTTGAAAATTTATTTTTTTTGGGACAGAATTAAAAATTCTTAATAGTTATGGGACCAAAAATGATTTTAACTCCTATTATTTTGTATCAATTTGAGTTTTTTTCTTTTTTCTCACACGAAAATCTTTTCGTAAAACATTTTATATAGGTTGTTTTTTGATTGAATATTTAGATATGTACAATGTAATTTCGAAATTTATGTGCAGGTGGTGTGTGTGGTTTTTTTGTTGCATTCCAGTTAGGAATATAATCGAAGCGAGTCGAGCCGAACATTATTAAATTTGAGTATCGTTTATTTATAAGGAATAATCGAACTCGAGCTCAAGTTCGAATTTGTCGAAAAAAAATATATCGACTTCGAGCTTGATCTCAAACTGTTTGATAAAATTCGAGAATGTGTTCACGAACACATAAAGTAACTTTTTCATGAACATATAAATATTTTCTTTCGTATACATTCAACGTATATTTTGTTAATGAACATTTAATGTTATTCATAAATGTTAATAAATAAACTAACAAAAGATAATAATAAAAGTTAAAAAGAAATTTAAATAATCACTCAAACTATTATCATATTTGTGTTTATAATATAAATATTTAATTATTAAATAATAATAAATATATAATAATATATATACTACTTAAACATAATAGTAAATTTTACGAACTCATTCGCGAGCCATGAACAAGCCCGCTAACGAATATATTGCGAGCTTTCGAGTCGAATATCATTAAGTTTGAGTTTGGTTTGATAAACTATTCGAGCTCAAATTTTTGAGCTTGGTTTGACTCATTAAAATTAACAAACACGTTAGAACGAATACTTTATTGAATCGAAATTTGAATAGTTCGTGAAAGGTTTAGTTCGATAACATTCCCAACTCATTTGAATTGAATTTAGTATATCAATTTGATTTAGAAATTTGGAGTGTAATTAATAAAATCACGCGGTTACCAAAAATGATTTATAAAATAAATAAATTATGATTTTGTTCATTAAATCGGATTTTGATCAGAAAAAGCATAAATCATCATTATTATAATGAATTGTTTATTGAAAACTTCAGATATAAATATACAGCCGGATACACGAATTAATTATAATTTGAATATGCTCTCATCAATGATCAAACAAGAAAACTATGAATGCAAAAATGGGTGCAATTATTAACACTAGAGACCTCTTTACATATACTAATTTTTTTTTTAATTTTAACTGAGCTTTAAGGTTGGGGGTTCGAATCCTGCCTTTGACATGGATTTGGCCCCTTCAAGCACAAGTTAAACAGTGAACCCTCCCTATAAGCCACTTGAGGCACATCCTGCGATTTACTTCCTCCACCAATTCCCAGGGCAGGGGCGGTGGGGGCCCCTAATAGTGGGTACACCATAAAAAAATTATTTATTTATTTTTTCATAAATTATCATAATATTATTTAAAAATAAAAAAAATCACTGGAACCCCCATATTAAGATATTACCAAAATAACCCTCGGGTGCATGCGGTTTCTAATTCCCTTCCCGCGTATAAGTAAACGACTTGCAGTTACAAACGACTTGGTACACAGATTTAATGTGTAATTTAATTCTACAATTTTTTTAAAAAGTAAAGTTACTGAAAATTTGGTTTAATTTCGAAATAGTTGTCTGCTTTTACTTTTAACACTTGTCTTGATAAAATATAATCTAATAAGTTAAGAATCAATGAAATTCTTTTTAAGTAGTTGGATACATGATACATTTTCTATCAATTTCTTTATATCTTTTCAGAATGAAGAAACGGAAGTCAAGAGGCTGCATATGTAAGACTACTCGATGTATGAATGGGTAAGATATAAAATTCTAACAAGTATGTTTTGTTGCTGAGTTGTACCTCATTGTAATATAGCAATTCTCTGCAGTTACTGTGGTTACCTTGCTGCAAATGACTACTGTGCTTGCGTTTAAGAAATATTCTAAGCAAGGCCTACCTGGGGTTCGTTGCAGTTGTTTGAAGAGCAAATGTTTGAAGAAGTTTTGTATAAATATATATTAATTGTTTTTAACGAGTCTCATTTAATAAAAAAAAAATTAATCTAAGTTAGATGCCAAATTAATAACATATACTCCACAATTAATGAGAGGGAAGTAGTACGAGAGAGTTTGGAAGAAATTAGCCTATTTAGTCTATCATGTATGCTGAATCCACTTTTAGTCCGTTAATTATTTTAATTATATTATGTTACAAATTATTCATAAAATAATTACTCTATTACTTAACAAATACTCCCTCCGTCCCAGCCAAAGGTCACTGATTGCTTTTTGCATGTGGATTAAAGAGTATTATTATTTTATATGTAATAGGCAGTTGTATTAGTAGTGAGTGGTGGACCATATGTAAGGTCTTTTTACTAAAAAGGAAAATGAGGTCATTTGAGTGGGACACCCAATATAGTAAAATGAGGGTGGTGGGCCATATGTAGGGTCTTTTTATTAAAAAAGGAAAATGAGACCATTTAAGTGGGACACCCAATATAGTAATATGAGGACTTTACAGTGGCACGGAGGAGGGAGTACAAATCATCACGTGTCAATAAGCTAGATAAACATCAAAATGATTCATGTAATTCGAACAATTTTTAATACTCTATACGGACAGGAATAATATTTATAAACATATACTCCCTTCCCTTCGTCCCAGGCTAAGAGGGTCATTTTTCCATTTTGATCGTTCCACCCAAAGAGTTTTCTTTCATTTTTTACATATATGGAACTCACACACCTCCTCTAATACAATTAAAATATGAGACCCACACTCCAACTAATATAACTACCCACTACACATTAAATAATAATACTCCTTAATCTACGTGAAAAAAACAAATGACTCTCTTGCGTCGGAGGAAGTATATAAATTGATCATCTGATTATGGAGGAATTTGCGTAAAGTACTTCTTAAAGAATATATAAATATAGTGTGGACAGATGTTGATGCACCAAATCAGTTGTCGAACATCGTTATGCATGGATTTGACAAATGCAAGAAAATATAATCAGAAATTGGATATTTAGTCACATCTGTAACCACATGTCAAATTTTACTTGACTTGATTACATCAACCTAAACCTAAAGTCTGAATTTATAATATGTGCAATTTCTTTGATATATAAATAAATAAAAATCAGAAAATTAAAATTAAAATGGATATAATACACCTAACATTAAATTTAAATTCTCATCAGATTAACACTAATCTGACACCTAAGGAATACTTGGCCTACATACATAACGAATACTTTGCGTATATAAATTTGCCTATATACAAACGAATACTTTGCACATATACAACTCTTGTCCGAATATATTCGGATTATCGACACATGAGACATCCCAATTATCTAAACTAGATTATAATAAAAATTTTAAATTAAAATGAATAATATTCACTGTATTAAGTCTATTTTAATAAGCTTTTTACTTTCATTTCAAAGTAGATTAATTACATATTATTAATATAATAATTTTAAATTATAAAAAATAATAATACTCACACTATCTTCATATTTAACTCTTTAACTTTCATTTGTAGATAGGACGTCTGAATAAACTCTTAAGAACTTTCATTTCCTTTGTAGTACAGGTGAAGAGCACAGAGAAAAGGTGAAGAATTTACTTGTGTGAAAAATAAATTCCTACCTCCCCTAATATAAAGGGTTAAATTTTTAAATGCGTAATAAATGTAATAATATAAAGGGTTAAATTTTTATATACATAATAAATGTAACAATTTTTTTAATGACACATTTTTAGTAATTAATGTTAAAATGTATTTTTGATTTGATTTGTAGTTATTAAATTTAAAAGTAAAAATATTTTTGATTTAATTTGTAATTAGATTTAAAAAATTTAATTAATTCATAAATATTTATGATTGAGTCATACAAGTAAAGATATTTTTTTAGGAATTATTACTTTCTAATACAAAATATATACTAAAATTACTAGCAGATACAAAATATATATTTTATTACAATTAGGTACAAAAATAGGTGATGAAAAGTCTTTAACTCTATTTTACTGAATAATAGATCAGGATTTTTTAATATATGAATTCTCAATCAATAGTTTTGAAATCACAACATCCAAAATTCATGAATTCTGTTTAAATATTATATGTTTAAATATTCTGAATACTTATTTAATTATTTTTGAATATTGCAAATTTCTTATCGTATACATCACTAAATATTTTGAATACTTATCTAATTATTTATAAATACTTCATATATATATATACCTAAATATTCTGAATACTTATCTAAATATTTCTGAATATATCAAATTTCTTATAGTAATATAATCTGGATACCATAATATATGCAAATGTTCTTTCTGAATACTTATCAAAATATTTTATGTAAATATTTTTTAGTATAATTTTTTATCGTAATATAATATGAATACTAAAATATATGTAAATATTTCTGAAGAGTAGTAATATCTTTAATTAATTAATTAATTTTGAATACAATACAATTAAACTTATTTTTTAATGTTTGACCCGACTAATTCCAACATATTTCATATTTTCAAATTAAACTTATTTTTTAATGTTTGACTAATTCCAACCTATCTCCTATTTTCATGGAGATTAATAATTAATTAATTCTCAATACAATTAAATTTAAATAGGGTTAAAAGTGATATTTAATTAATATAATTTGGATATTGCACCTGTTAGTAATAAAAGTTAGTAATAAAATGTATATATATAAGTAATGCACCCTTTTTTTTATTTGATTTGTGATTAGATTTAAAAGTTTTATAATCAAATTATTTTATATAATATCATAAATATTTACAACCAAATCAATGGCGTTTTAACATATACCCCCCTTATAAATAGGTTAAAAATAAAATTTTAAGAGAAAAAATTGGCATTTTAACATATACCCCCTTATAAATAGGTTAAAAATAAATTTTTAAGAGAAAAAATTGGCAAAGTAGCCAATTAATTCTTATATAAATATCCATAAACTTATAAACCCCTAAAGTCCTATACACCACAAATGACTATGATGTGACATTTCTATATGCTCACTTTAGTTCATAAAGTCGAATTATTTCATATGAAAACATAGAAGATAGAATCCCTCAAATATTTTACCTACAATAATCATAAGATGCCAATTGAGAGAACACACAACAAAGACTAAAAAAAAAAGATCCACGTGAAGAAGAAAACTAGAAAAGAAGAAAACTTCCGAATTGCCATGGGCAAAAGCGTCTTATTACAGTACAAAACATTCACGAGACAAGAGGAGGTGCAAGCAGACAAAGGTAGGCCAGATCGTATCTGATCACATCCCAAATATCACTTCTTGCTGCGACTGTGACGCATCTACTATGGTTGTACCACGGGGACATGAATCTGCTGCGACGGCGGTTGTTGCTGCACCATCTGCAGGTTCAACCTCGAGCAGGAACGTACAACTTCCCCAGCCAATGGTACAATGGGCATGTTGTCGCAGTTGCATATCTCGATCATGAAGCCATCGGGGTCGTGGAAGAAGAGCTGATCCACGTAGATTCCGCCTTCTTCTACTCTCTGCCGCACCAGATCAATCCCCATCTCCGTCAGCTTCTTCTCCACCTGCCCCATGCTTTCGCACTTATCACATCATCAAATTTTGATTGTTAGGATTGCATTCATGATAATTGAGAAAAAATAAAATTTAAAAGAAAAATAAGACATAAGTACAACTACACAAAATACACGATTTTCATGTGAATCTACTCACGATTATAGTGCGACATTACATACAACTATTAGGCTAATTTAGAGATAATTTTTTTTTTGAAGATTTTTTCTTTGTATAAAGGAAAGTAGAATTAGAGTTTTTGATTCTAAATGATTATTTAACTAAAATTAAAATCTAATCTAGAAATAACTAATGATTTTCTAAAAGTACACGTACTTGGAAAGAAATGTGATTATCTTTGGGATTAATCACAGTTTTCTTCAGCATTTTTTCAGGATCTTCTGATTGCAAAAGATGTATCCCAATTCCATGACCAAACAACCTGCAGATTCACATCCAAAAAACCCAAAATTTATTTAAATTTTTAAAAAAAAATATTGCAGAGTTTTCCAAGAATAATTTGTGTAAAATTACCAGGCTCCATCAAAATTGAAAGAACCAGGCCTCCTAATTGGAACAAAACCAAGAACATGCTGATAAAAATGAGTCGATTCATCAACTGATTTGCAGACAAGTGAGATGTGGTTCAAAGATGAGAGATGCAATGGATTCTCCTTATTCTCTTTCATCTTTCAACGAATAAATTGCAGAATTTTCTTTTGTCGACCCAAAATCACGAAAAATCTTCGTGAGATGAAATCTAGGAGAACGGGTGGATAAGGTTTGAAGGAATTCTAGAGAGATGGGAAGGTGTGCGTGCTAGTGCGTGAGAGAGAAAGGGAGAAGGAAACGAGAGAGAGAGAGGGGTGAATATTTGGGGAAGGGGGGAATCAGGGGATTTATAGAGGGGGAAGGAGTTGCGCCACTTTGAGAGTTTGAGATGTACACGTGTCGGATATCTCATGCATTGGACACGTAGATTCCACGTTGCTGACTAGGATCATAAGGTGTACAGCTTGCATCTATCGATATCATGGGACCCACTGCACGTCGGTTTCTTCGTTGTTTTGCAATTTAGGTATTTCACAGAGAAAATGTTTGGTGTCGATGTGGGGTCTATATTTCAACAAATAAAAAGATCTTCTTCGTAAAAAATTGAATAATTATTTTTGGAGGGTATTTCATTTTTTATATATGAGACCACAAACATTTATTAATATAATTAAAATATGAGATCACAATTTCATTAATACAATTATTTATTTTATATTAAATATTAATATTTCTTAAACAATGTTCAAAAAGTAAAATATTCTCTTTCAATTGAATGAATGGAATAGAGGGAGTAGTGATGTACTCATAAAAGGCGGGTTACGAAACTGATGGACAAATCATTTCACACAAGCAGTACCTCGTCTAAGATTTTATCTTATTTCTATAGAAAAAAAATATAAGTGAAACGAAGGAAAGTTAAAATATTATTAATAATTATTATATTTAATAAACAGTGGTTTAATAAATAATGTTCTTATTGATAATTTGTGAGATTGATAAAAAAAAGGGTTGATTGAAAAAAAAACCACGAACTTTACATCTATTGCAAATTAATTCTCACTTTTAATAAAATATTGCCAAAAAAATCACCACCTTTAAGTATTGTTAAAAAAAAAAGGTGATCGTGTTCATTATTGAGACTGAGAAACTTTTAAAAGTGACCTAATTTTATTCACCAATTAAGCAAGTTCAACCTAATTAATTTCCACAAATTTACCTTTTTAAAAAAATCTGCAAATTAAATGAATAATATTTGTAGAATATTTTTTGAGGTGATATGATTATAATGTATGTTTATCTTAAACTTTGAATAAATGGATGACTAGTCAGTTTTCTAAATATTACTCCTTTCCTTTCCATTTTAAGTATTGTATGGATTTGACTATTCATATTTTAGAAAATAACGAAGCTGTTTTTGTTCAATTTTACACTCAAAACTTATGTGGATGAGTTTGTAGTTATCGATTGATTTGGACCTAAGGGTAATTTAATTACCAGATTAATTAATTTAAATTGCATATCAATTTCGTAGTGTTTACTCTCTATTTTCTCACAACATAATTTTAGTAAATCCTTTAAAATGTTCGTATATTTCTACTGTCCTTTCATGATAAAATACAAATATCTTTATAATTTAATTACTGTGCATCAAATCCCGTATTTTTTAAAAATATATCCTTTAGTATTAAATCGTATACACTTTAATATAAGAATGTATATATTTTACAATAACTTTTTAATTAAACATTTATATTATTCATATTTCAACCGATCTTTTTAATTATTGTACCTTTATTAATTAAAATCTATACTTTTTTAGAATAAAATATTATATCTTACACATCATTTGCACTCGAAGACACAATAAATCAACTCATGAATTAAAAGGGTCAATAATATATACTAAACGATAAGGTTGAAAAACAATAAAATTTTAAAGAGCAATCGTGAGTTTCTTTCAATTTTTTATTAATTGGTCATATATCACAATATTTTGTTAAAAAATTAATTTTCACTAATCGTACGAAGTTTTAAAGAAATAGTTTAATTGAATAATAATTATTTAATCGTATTATCTTCATTAATTAAACGAAGGTAATTTGAGCTTGAAATTATGTCACACAAAATTTTGCTAACATTTAAATCAACACTACTCTTGAAGATAAAAGATTCAGCTTTAGAGTATTGGTTTATATGTACACCAATCAATCACTATTATAATGAATATTGAAATAGAGTGGATAATTATTAACCTTTCTTACATATTTGGATCTTGGATCTTGAACGTCTCGGGATGAGGGCGAAGTCGAGTCGAGTAGAACTCTTCCCGCAAGAAGAAACACATCCCGGTAGTGCTCCGGTCTTGGCGGATCTTTCCCAAAGGTAAAACGACTTCTCATTTCCGGCGAAGCAGCACCCCAATCGCAGGAACTCGGGCGAACTAAGAGAGAATGGAGGACTAGATCATCTAAACTATGCACTATGCAAGTGTATGCAGATACTTTGTGTTTTTGGATGTCAAAAGTATTTTTCATGTGTTTCATGTATTTTGAATGAATGCACAATGACCCTATTTATAGGTTCCAAGGACCACTCTCATATGGTAGGATTGTTATATTAAGTAGTGATCGTGATCACTACCAAATTTGATCAATTACCATATTTGATCAAATTTATCATATTTATCAAATATATATTAAGTAGTGATCGTGATCACTACTAAATTTGATCAATTACCATATTTGATCAAATTTACCATATTTGATCAAATCCACATGTGAGACTAATTTCACTCACTTTAATTATTATTTAATTGATGATTAATTTATTAAATTAATCCTTACTAACCAATTAAATTCCTCAACAATCCCCACATGAGTGGAATTCGGCGCCCATAAAATGCAGACACACAACCTAGTCCTCGTGAAATATTAATGTATCCGGATAGGTAGCTTGGGACTTTGAACCTTCCGTAGTCCAACACTATCGAGTATACCGGTGGCTTAGCAGACATGATGTCTTTGAACTACTCCTCCTTAGCATATACTGAGACAACAGTGCGAACGCATCAATGTTTCGCATTCTTCTTGTTCTCACGTTTTGGTCTGTTTCGGTCATGGACCCCCTTTGGATTCATAAGTGTTTTACTTTGAAGCGGCCACTCACTTCACACTTACATAGGTGATCTCCTATCTTGAGTACCCCATTATACTCAACCAGCCATCACTTGGCTTTTTAGGAATCATTAAAAGTCATAGACTTAACCTCACCACAATACGGGTCTATACTTGGTAGAATTGCTCTACTAAGGAATGGTAGATACCAAGTTTAACTTGAACCTCTACAGCTTTGTTGTCCCATTGAACCAAGTTCTTGGGATCTCTAGTCATCATGGTTGGGTTCCACTGTTTTGGCCCATTACTTTGTGGATTTTAGTCCCATTCCTTCTAGCAATATATTCATTTGATCTCGATTAACTGCTTTTGTAAGCGGATCCGCTATGTTGTCTTTTGACTTCACGTAATCAATTGATATTACACTACTCGAGATCAATTGTCTCACCATGTTGTGTCGCCTACGGATATGTCTAGACTTTCTGTTGTACATATCATTAAGCTCTTCCAATTGTGGCTTGACTGTCACAATATATCATCATCGTAGGGACCGGTTTGTTCCAACATGGAATGTCCTCAAGGAAATTACGAAGGCATTCTACTTCTTTTCCAGATTTATCTAGAGCTATGAACTCAGATTCCATCGTGAAACGGGCTATACAGGTCTATTTTGTTGACCTCCAAGACACTGCTCCGTCTCCAATAGTGAATACATATCCACTCATGGAGAACGAGTCTTATGTGTCAGATATTCAGTTTGCATCACTGTGCCCTTCGAGTACTGCTGGATACTTTACGTAGTGTAGCCCCACATCAAGAGTATATTTCAGGTATCTCAATACTCTTCTCAATGCTTTCCAGTGCTCATTGCTTGGGTTACTCGTGTATCTACTCAGTTTGTTAACTGAACACGCTATGTCAGGATGCGTACAATTGGTTATGTACATTATGCTCCCTATAACCCTTGCATACTCAGATTGAGCCACTGATTCACCTTTATTCTTACTATGGTGTACACTTGGATTCATGGGTGTTTTAGCCGGTGAATCATCGAATGCTTTGAATTTCTTCAACACTTTCTCAATGTAATGAGATTGTGACAAAACAATTCCATCAGATGTTCTTTGAATCTTGATTCCAAGTATTACATCCGCTATACCCATGTCCTTCATGTCAAAGTTCCGATTCAACATTCGTTTATTGTCAGCGATTATGTCATTACTGCTTCTCATGATAAGCATATTATCTACATAGAGGCAGACCATGACAAATCCCTTTGGTTTATTTCTCACATACACGCATTTATCACACTCGTTGATTCGAAAACTATTTGACATCATTGTGTTGTCAAACTTCACATGCCATTATTTTGGAGCTTGTTTAAGTTCACACAATGATCGCACGATTTTACACACATTTTTCTCATTACCAGGTGCTATAAAGCCTTCTGGTTGGTCCATGTATATTTCTTCTTCCAACTTACCATTTAAGAAGGCTGTCTTCACATCCATTTGATGAATCTCTAGATTGTGCAATGCAGCAATTGCTATAAGTACACGAATAGACGTAATTCGTGTCACTGGTGAGTAGGTATCAAAGAAATCATACCCTTCCTTTTGTCTAAAGCCTTTAGCCACCAACCGGGCCTTATATTTGTCTATTGACCCATCAGCTTTATATTTTATTTTAAGGATCCATTTGCATCCTAAGGTCTTGTAACCCTTTGGTAAATCTACCAATTCCCATGTATGATTTTGCATAATGGAATCAATCTGGCTATCTATAGCTTCTTTTCAGAATGGTGTATCTGGACGAGATAGAGCTTCAGATACGGATTTGGGCTCATCTTCAACCACGTAGGTGAAGAAGTCTTGACAAAAGTCCTTTTCTACTCTAATTCTCTTACTACGTCTTGGTTCTACACTCTCTTGTGTAGATTGAACCGCAATAGTATCTACAAGTGGTCTCTTAGAAGATGTCACTTGTTTATTACCGTTTCTAGAAAATATGTCTTCAAAGAATATTGCATTCCTTGATTCTATCGTAGTGCCTTCAGTCATGTCAGGTACTTCCGATTTATGAATAAGAAATCTATAAGCACTGCTGTTAAGTGCGTACTCTACAAATATACAATCAACCGTTTTAGGCCCGATTCTAACTTGTTTAGGTAGAGGCACTTCAACCTTGGCTAAATACCCCCACACTTTGAGGTATTTGTATGACGGTTTATGTTCGTTCCACATTTCATAAGGAGTCTGATCCTTAGATTTCTATGGAATCTTGTTCAGAATGTGGTTAGCTGACAGGATAGCTTTCCCCACAAGTTCTGAGACAACCCTGAACTGATTAACATTGCGTTCATCATTTCCTTCACAGTTCTATTCTTGCGCTCAGCAACGCCATTTGATTGAGGTGAATAAGGAGCCGTTGTTTGATGTATGATGCCAGATTCAGCACATATTTGTTAAAACGGTGCTACGTATTCGCCACCTCTATCACTTCGAACTACTTTAATTCGAGAGCTAAGTTGATTTTCAACTTCATTCTTATAGCGTTTGAATACTTCTAAAGCTTCATCTTTGCTTCTCAAGAGATACACATAACAGAATCTTGTGCAGTCGTTAATAAAAGTAATGAAATACTTTTTTCCCCCTCTAGTTTGGACAAGTTTTAAATTACACGTATCAGTGTGGATCAACTCTAGAGGTTTAGTGCTTCTTTCCATTGTTGTTAGAAATAATTATTTTGTCATAAAAACACCAACTGACGTTCAATGTTCGCAATTCTAGAAACCTTAAAATCCGATCTTCACCATCCAGAATCTATCTCTATGATTCCTAAACGTGGTGTCCAAATTACAGCCAGATCCAACGGTTGGTTTGTGAGAAACAACTATTTTCCCGCAATTGCGCAGAACAGAATCGCCCAAAACCTGACTTCTGTTTTCGGCTTATTCCCATCAATAAAGAGTTCCAAATACGATCTTCACCATTCAGAACATATTTAGATAGGTTTTGAATGTGATGACCAAAATTTAGCTTGATCCGACGGTTGAAACTCCAGTTATTGCTTCTGCAATATTACTGCGCAGGATTTTCTCTCAAAACCGTGAATTTTATTTTTTTCCCTCTTTTTTCTTCTATCTTCCCTCAATGACTTTTAGGGTAAGATAACACCAAGTATTGGGCCTACTTGGGCTTTCACATTAGCTTCTTGCCCTTATCATCGAACATCTTCCTCTTTTTTGAGGGTCCTGCACGATGTTCAGTTAAGTTTGCCTTTGCCTCAATTGTGGATTGGTCAAACTTCTCATCTATCTTCCTGTTGTCCTCTTTGATTCTCAATTTGACAATTAAGTCTTCTAGAGACATCTTCTTTCGCTTGTGTTTGAGATAGCATTTGAAGTCCTTCCACAATGGAGGTAGCTTCTCAATCACAGAGCCGACAATGAATGCTTCTGGAAGCATTATCCCCTCGGAGAGAATTTCGTGCACTATCAGTTGGAACTGCTGCACTTGTTCAACCACAGATTTAGAGTCCACCATCAAGAACTCTAAGTACTTGGCTATTGCGTACTTCTTCGTACCGGCATCTTCCATCTTGTACTTCTTCTCCAAAGAATTTCACAGTTTCTTGGATGTCTTCGTGCCTAGATACACGTTGTACAGCGCATCACTAAGGCCACTAAGGATATAGTTCTTGCACAAGTAATCAGTGGAGGTCCACTGATCAAGAGCTATACGCTTTTGCGTATCAGTCTCATTCTCATCCACCACTGGTGCAGACTCCTTTAAGAAGTTTACCAGATTCAGCGTAGTGAGGTAGAACAACATCTTTTGCTGCCATCTCTTGAAGTTTGCACCCCCAAACTTTTTGGGCTTCTCCGCTGGAGCCGGAACCATGAATGGTCTCGACATCCCCATTGGAGGATACATCCTTTGGGAATCAGTCCCAATAGGAATCTCGGCATTAACTCTCTTGGAGTTATTAGCATTGGATGTTTCAATTCCGTCAATATCCATTGGATTAGTCATAGTGATTGTAGGGTGTAGAGGCTAGATGTTTCTTCTTGCGATTGTTGGTTTATATGTACACTAATCAATCACTATTACAATGAATATTGAAATAGAGTGGATAATTACTAACCTTTCTTATAGATTTGGATCTTGGATCTTGAACGTCTCGGGATGACGACGAAGTCGAGTCGAGTAGAACTCTTCCCGCAAGAAGAAACACGCCCCCGGTAGTGCTCCGGTCTTGGCGGATCTTCCCCAAAGGTAAAATAACTTCTCATTTCCGGCGAAGCAGCACCGCAATCGCAGGAACTCCAGCGAACTAAGAGAGAATGGAGGACTAGATCGTCTAAACTATGCACTATGCAAGTGTATGCAGATGCTTTGTATTTTTGGATGTCAAAAGTATTTTTCATGTGTTTCATGTATTTTGAATGAATGCACAATGACCCTATTTATAGGTTACAGGGACCACTCTCATATGGTAGGATTGTTATATTAAGTAGTGATCGTGATCACTACCAAATTTGATCAATTATCATATTTGATCAAATTTACCATATTTATCAAATATATATTAAGTAGTGATCGTGATCACTACTAAATTTGATCAATTACCATATTTGATCAAATTTATCATATTTGATTAAATCCACATGTGAGACTAATTTCACTAACTTTAATTATTATTTAATTGGTGATTAATTTATTAAATTAATCCGTATTAACCAATTAAATTCCCCAACATATAGTTAATATAATAATGTATAAATTACAATATCACATGATAATATTGCCTTCTGAACGGTTCAGAGATTATATATGGAGTATTTCGTATTCTTATCAATTTAGTGGTGCAGTGAATTATGTCATAAATAATTTATAATGTAAATTAGAATATTTTTAATAATCATAATATCTTTAATGAAAAATAATAACTATTTAAAAAATATAAAAAATATCTCACTTGAGATGCTTCACGCAATTGATGCAAAAAAAATAAATTTGTAAAAGTTTATAATTGCATGACAAATCTTTTTCTAGGTCATTAGAAAAATATTACATAACTTTTATCTCAACATAAACAATAGGCGCCAGCAGATTAGGAAATGAGTTATGATTAGGAAAAAACATACGCAGCAAACAAAAGCCGAACAACAAAAAGTATTAATTAATTAGTTGATCCACTACTTAAACCTAACGTTATCATTATTGATCAATCTTAAGCTACGTACATAAACCGACCAAGTATAATTAATCAATTAATCATAATTAATTATTCATAAGCGAGTTATCGTTAATCGCAGTGCTTTTTAACTAATTAATTAATATTGTCGAGTTGTATTATATGGATGTGATGTAAAGCAGAATTATTGAGAAAGCAAAAGAGTAGAACTAAGCTCTGCATTACTACATTCATATTGCTTCTAGTTCTAGTGATCACATGACTTGTCTTTCAATTTTAAGGGCATGAGCAAATATGCCCATTGCTATAAATTAATAGTTAAAAGTGTCCACTTTATAGGAAAAATAATCAAATACGTCCGCCTTTTCTCTTCTTTTATCAAAGTAGTGTATTTTATCATTTTCGTCCGTTTTAATATAAGAGATGCATTTCTTTTTTAGTAGATGGGACTCATACAAAACAATTACTAATATATTTCATGAGACCCACATACCACACTAATACACCTATCTACTATACATTAAATTATTATTTCTCTCTTTTTATCTACACATTAAATATTTATATCCCTTAATTTTCGTGCAAAAAAATTTTGCCACCTGGTGGGACGGAGGGAGTATTACATTATGATTGACTCCTATAAATTGACGGACGAAAATTCCGAAAAACCTACTACTATATAAGCTTCAATTGAAAATTCCGTAAAACCTAGTATTTGGGCATCAATAGTTGGGATTGAAAATTTCGTAAAATCTATTCGGACTTATAATTATAATTCATTTTTTTAAAAGTTGATCAAACATATTTGGGCTTACATTTATTATTTAAAACCTACTTGAGCTTATATATATTCAAATTAAACCATCCTTTATTGATGGAATGATGTTGCAAGAATTTAAAATTTTGGATGTCACATTTTTAAACTGCACTAACAATTGACAGGGGTATCACAATAAATTTATAAAGAAAATAAACAGATTTTATTAATTTCAGTCAAGAAAATTTAATTATTGAATATTCAGCTTGGGTATTAGGCCATAATTCCTCATAAATTAATAAAGTGAAAAGTTATTAACTAGCTATTACACATGATGTATTTAAAGTGTGCAATAAACTTTAGTGAAAATGTCACCCATCATCATTCTTTATATACTAATTAGTGAGATTAATTTACTATTCAATAATTCAATTTTCATTATACATTCATAACCACACAAAGTTTTATATCATTCTTCGGTTAGAGTAAGTGACATTAAGTGGAGTACTAAATTATCTTGACAATCAAGGCTACATTTGATTATAGTTTAGTACTCGATTAATAAATCCACTTTTAAATTTATGTATACTAATATAAACCTTATTAACTCTTACATTATTTCTACCATACATTATCTGTATTTTTTTTTCTTTCTCTATCTTTTTAATTTCTTCTCTCACCTTACTTAATACTCCCTCCATCCGTCCCGCTAAACTTTTCACTCTTCCTTTGTAAATTACAAAGGAAGAATGAAGAGTTTAACAGAACGAAGAGAGTATTGATTGATCATTTGTAGTTGGAATGACCAATTAAAGAATTTATCGAACCAAAGAGAGGAAGGTACTAGAGTTTAAGCGATCTCAAGTTTATCATGATTTTATGAGGACGATCGAAAAGGAGGATAGATAAGCATGCAAATAAATACAACGCAAGAAATAAAAGATAAAAGGAATGCAAAGATAAATGGTGGGTTCCAAATAATGCAAGGATGAGATTAGCAACAATCATGTCATAAATAACAAAGTAATTATGCAATTAATTATAATTTCTCATGGACATAGTATAGGAGCGATCATTAATTCCACCTAAACTCTCTCTCAAGATGGATAGGATGTAGGCCTTCAATAAGACTCCCAAAAGCACATAGGATCGAGACCAAAGTGAACACCTCCCATTAGGTACTAATTACTCTACGAGTTCCCTAATGAGGTACTAAATCTTAGGCAATATTTCCCTTTAAGGTACTGTGAATTCACTAATGGTTTTGGTCTCCTCACCTAATCAACTAATCTCTCGATTAAGCTAATCAAATGTTCCATCAAAGAGTTCTAAATCTAGAAGGATATCTCTATCTCATTCTAAATTAATGCACATGAAGTGTGTGATGAAATGATTCAACGAACTATCCTAAACATATAATTGATTTCTCAATCTAATCATACGCCCATGACAATTAATCACACATGTCATCATATAAATCAAGCAATAAACAATCAATGATAGAAATAACACAAAACCCATTCAATATTAAAATCAAATTGCATAAAAACTAAATTATCAAACACCAATCATGGAGATAATCTCACAAAGGAGATTAGCCTATCATAGTCTTAGAGAAAACAAAATAGACAATTGTATTTATAAATCCCATGATAAATTTATAAAGAAGTTCACAAAAATTAGAAATAGATTCCCCCTTTGAAGATCTTCAATGGAGATCTCCTTCTTCTTATTGCAATCTTCACTCTCCCCTGCTTCCTTGATCACTTGGATGGTGGATTTGATGGAGGGTATCAAGTGTGGATGGATGGATGGTGAATGGATGAAGATGATGGTGTGAAATGGAGAAAATGATGTGTGATGTGTGTGTAATTGATCCCAAAAATGATTCCCCCTTTGATTTTACACTCAAAATGAGTATTTGTACCCATTGGAACCTTCTAGAACACATTCTAATAATAAAATTGACTTCGGGCCGAGTTCGGGTCGAGTTCGGGTAGGTGCAGCGCAGTCTCACCGTTTCGCACATAACTTTCTCATACGAATCCGATTTGGGTGATTCTTGCGCTTACGCGATCCTCTCTTCGTGGCTTTCCAACCATATATCACATGTCTAAAATGCTTAATAATTCGATTGAATTTTCTGAAATTCGATTGAGTTTTCATGCTGTCTCTGTTTCCAAATTTTTCTGTAAGAGAAACTCGATCGAGTTTTTGTGCAAACTTTTCTGTAAGAGGAACTCGACTGAGTTCAAAAAATTCGATCGAGGTTTTGGACCTTCCTTGTATTTTTATTTTGTCTCCACGTTTGCTCTGTTTTCACCTGTTTTTCATACGTTTAAGCTCATTCTCACACATTTCCACAAAAACACAAAACACAACCAAAATACACATAAATATGAATAAAATAATACGAAAACACACATAAAAAATATTAAAATCTAGGTGAAAATATCACTAATCACACCCCCAAACTTAAAGTGTTGTTCGTCCCCGAACAACGAAAATAATAAACCAAGAGGAGTAATTTTCACATAGGAAAAGACTAAACGAATATAAGTAATAACACATCAATAGTAATAAGAACTACAAACTATGCTAAGTCATCCTACAATATTAAACTCATAACATGAAAAATTAACAAGTTCAATCAAAAGACAATAAAGTGTAATATAGTCCCTTTTAGTCCAAGCCCCACATAGGTTATCAATTTCACTCAACACTCTTTCAAGTAAGGTAACAACACTCATCAATCGATTGGCTCAACTTGCTATAAGCTTGCTCGTGGACTACATTCACAAACCACCAAAGTTTTAATCAATGATAAAAAAGGTCTTTCATTAAGGATGTAATGATAGGCTCTTTGGTATGGTAGGGAGAATATGGGTAATAGTGACTAATCAAGTGTAAGTAATCGAAGAGATGACCAATTTCCTCAACTTC
Organism: Pogostemon cablin; assembly: GCA_023678885.1. Classification (NCBI taxonomy): domain Eukaryota; kingdom Viridiplantae; phylum Streptophyta; class Magnoliopsida; order Lamiales; family Lamiaceae; genus Pogostemon; species Pogostemon cablin. The sequence continues at coordinate 3,421,088 of CM042961.1, forward strand.
TTCACTTCTCTTTCTTCCTTTCTTATCTTTGTTAATCACAAGCACTAATCATAAACTTTTCTTGGATTGAGCTTTTATGATGCATGCTTCCTTTCTTTGAACTTTTATTTTCTTGAGCATCTTGTTACTTTGCTCTTTTCTTGTTTTGAGGTTGCATGTCCATTCTTGTTTACGCTCTTTTCAACCTTTTTCTTACTTGTTTACCATTTCGTTTCTTCTTTTTCTTTCTTATCAAACCTTTCTAGCTACCATCTCCTCAATCACCCACACAAAAGGTATATATGTAAGGCTTAAGTGGGTAATCATGGCTTGTAATGTGCTAAATTTACAAGAAATAGGCTTATAGGCTCAAAGTGGTTGACTAGGGATGTTGTTCATGGTAGGAAAATATATGGCAATGACTATAAATGACAAGGATGACCTTAGATCATGTCACTAATCTCCACTAATCGGGCTCGTTCCTATAGTCCTTGAGCAAGTTCTAACTTATCAAACACAACCAATCCACTCATGAAGAAAAATACCACGTATGCACGGTTGAGGCTCAAATTCTCACAATCTTATGCATTGGACCTTAAGAAACTTATTACACCACATTCATCTCAAAATTGAACAAGTTAAGTAAAACATGTTACAATTTGAAAGTATAGAGATTATTAATCATAATTTGTCATCACTTATCACCACAACATGCAACTACTCACATTCAAAAATGACTCACAACATCCCAAAAACAAACCACCAAACACAATCCCCAAACAAAAATAAAAATACACACAAAACATAAAATAAAGACACAACAAACAAGAAACAACTAAAAACATATAACATGCAAAAATAAAAATCACCATCATTGAAAAATGAAGCACACATTCATATCATCCATGATCAATTAGGCTCACAAACATCCCCACCTTTGATTGAAAAGTAAACATCCCAAAAACATAACAAATGAAGTAACATGCTAATCACAACAATCCAAATCAACATAAATTCATGTCAAGCAACTAGAAGTGGTAGAGTATAGAGTGAACTCCCTCAATAAGTATTTGGTAGTGGAAATGGTTGGCACGAGCTTCCGGATTGAATGCACAACGAATCTCAACTTGATCTTCGAGCTCAATTCGTGCTTTCACTACACTTCATTCATACTCAAAAACTCATCAAACCATTAGCTCAACAATTGCATTAAACATGTGGACTATCATGCACTTCAACACAACCAAACGGACAAAATCAATCCCAAACTCATGAGAAAAATGTTAAAATTGCCCCAAAAATATGCCTTCAAAACAAAGTATGTCACACCACGCCATATTCCCAAAACTTAAATTGAAACAAGAGTTTCGAGTTAAGTTTGTAAAAAAGTAGTGTGATGTACTTACACACTTCAAATCAAGCACCCTTCGTATCTTCAACACACATCTTTCTCACGAGCACAATCAACCTACAAACCAAAATTGCAAAACAAAATCAAATCCTTCAACCTTATTAAAAGCATTAAATAAAGCAATAAAGATAATGATGGGTTGCTTCCCATCTAACACTAAGTTTAATGTCTTCAAGCCGATGAGATTATTGAGCTCATGGTGGTGTAGAATAATCCTTTGGCACTTGCATAGATTTCTTCTTAAAATAGTGCCTTGTGCTCTCCCGTTCAACCACTAGAACATTTTCCTTCTTGTTAAATAGCTCAAGCAATTGTTCTCCGTAGGCATTCTTCACAAGGAATGACCCTTTCCACTTGTTCCACTTTTTTCATAGGGCTTTATATGCATTTCCACATCCCCCGGTAAGAATTCGAGCATTGACAAGTGTTGGTGCCCTCTTGCAACCTTTTCCTACAATCACCAAATAAATTTTTATCAATAAAATCATGGAAGTTCTTAAGAGAATTTGAAATTTCAATTGAATGAGAAGGTTTTGGCTTGTGTGGGGTATGGTCAATGATCTTAGTTTCCAGAGATATCTTTTCTTATATAAGGACATGAATCTCTTCTTGATTTTGAAGCTTTACTTTCTCAACCATCACTTCAAGAGACTCGACAAATCTTTCGAATTCCCCCTTCAACTCTTCTTTCAACTCCTTTGCTTTCACTCACTTAGGCACTCTTTCTCTCTTCTCCTTCATAACCTCATCAACCCCAAAACTATCCTCTTTTGTATCCTTAATGGCCATGCATAGATTCGTTGTTCCGAATGCTACGATTGCATTTGTCACCATTTCATACAAATTTCCCATTCGATCCATCCACGCTTCATTAAACTTCCTCTCATATTCCAAGCGCTCTATAATCTTTTCGATCAACTCATTTCTAAGCCTTTCTTTGTAGTCACTTTGGGTAGAACAAGAGGTGTTGGAGTCTTGAAAATCTCCCCATAGTTGTAGTTGATTTTCTTCTTGATTTCTAGAAAAATTTCCTTCAAAAACATCGTCCACACTTTGAGGGTATACTTGTTGATGCATTTGATGAGGAATTCCAAAATCTTCATAACCTTATTGTTGGAATTGCATATTAGGAACTTGTACTCCAAAATTCGGTTGCAAGTTTGGCTCAAAATTTGGCATTTGAAATCCTTGAAAATTTCCTTGTGTATTCATAGCGGAATGAACACTTCTATTCACCATATCTCTAAGAATATCCATGTAGCTCATATTTTTGGGCTTGTTCACCTTCTTCTTTTTTCTCAAGGTATGCACCTACAAGAGAAAGAAAAAATTTTAACAAAATTTTCTAAAGCAAAAAAAAGATGCAAAAATAAAAAAAATATCCTTATTAAGACCACTCTAAACAATCCTTCGTCAAACTTTTAGCAACCGTTATCTCCCCAGCAATGACGCCATTTGATTGGTCATTTGTAGTCGGGATGACCAATTAAAGAATTTATCAAACCACAGGGAGAAAGGTACTAGAGTTTAAACGATCTCAAGTTTATCGTGATTTTATGAAGACGATCGAAAAGGAGGATAGATAAGCATGCAAATAAATTCAATGCAAGAAATAAAAGATAAAAGGAATGCAAAGATAAATGGTAGGTTCCAAATGATGCAAGGATGAGATTAACAACAATCATGGTATAGATAACAAAGTAATTATGCAATTAATTATAATTTCTCATGGACATGGCATAGGTGCGATCACTAATTCCACCTAAACTCTCTCTCGAGATGGATAGGATGTAGGCCTTCAGTAAGACTCCCAAAAGTACATAGGATCGAGATCAAAGTGAACACCTCCCATTAGATACTAATTACTCTACGAGTTCCCTAATGAAGTACTAAATCATAGGCAATATTCCCTTTTAAGGTACTATGAATTCACTAATAGTTTTGGTCTCCTCACCTAATCAACCAATCTCTCGATTAAGCTAATCAAATGTTCCATCAAAGGGTTCTAAATCTAGAAGGATATCTTTATCTCATTCTAAATTAATGCACATGAAGTGTATGATGAAATGATTCAATAAACTATCCTAAACATATAATTGATTTCTCAATCTAATCATATGCCCATGACAATTAATTACACATGTCATCATATAAATTAAGTAATAAACAATCAATGATAGAAATAACACAAAACCCATTCAAGATTAAAATCAAATTGCATAAAAATTAAATTATCAAACACCAATCATGGAGCTAATCTCACAAAGGAGATTAGCCTATCATAGTCTTAGAGAAAACAAAATAGACAATTGTATCTATAAATCCAATGACAAATCTATAAAGAAGTTCACAAAAATTAGAAATAGATTCCCCCTTTGAAGGTCTTCAATGGAGATCTCCTTCTTCTTCTTGCAATTTTCACTCTCCCTTACTTACATGATCACTTGGATGGTGGATTTGATGGAGGGGATCAAGTGTGGATGGATGGATGCTGAATGGATGAAGATGGTGGTGTGAAATTGAGGAAATGATGTGTGATGTGTGTGTAATTGATCCCAAAAATGATTCCCCCTTTGATTTTTACACTCAAAATGGGTATTTGTACCCATTGGAACCTTCTAGAACACATTCTAATAATAAAATTGACTTCGGGCCGAGTTCGGGTCGGTGCAGCGCAGTCTCACCGTTTTGTACATAACTTTCTCATACGAAATCCGATTTGGGTGATTCTTGCGCTCACGCGATCCTCTCTTCCGTGGCTTTCCAACCATATATCACAAGTCCAAAATGATTAATAATTCGATTGAATTTTCTGAAATTCGGTCGAGTTTTCATGCTGTCCTTGTTTCCAAATTTTTCTGTAAGAGAAACTCGACCGAGTTTTTGTGCAAACTTTTTTGTAAGAGAAACTCGACCGAGTTCAAGAAATTCGACCGAGTTTTTGGACCTTCCTTGCATTTTTTATGTTGTCTCCACGTTTGCTCCGTTTTCTCATGTTTTTCATACGTTTAAGCTCATTCTTACACATTTCCACAAAAACACAAAATACGATCAAAATACACATAAATATGGATAAAATAATATGAAAACACACATAAAAAGACACTAAAACTTAGATAAAAATATCACTAATCAAGTATTAATTAAACATAAAATTTAAGCTGTACCACTGACCACCATAATCCAAAACAAACTTAGAACAACAATATTAACTAATTTATTAAATAAACTTAAACCAGATCACATCCCTTAGAAATATTAAAGAGAGTTCAAACAATTCTTTCAAACATTTTTTTTCTTCTCTCACCATTTCCTCTTTAAATTATCAATTTATCCTTATTTTTTTTACTTTAAATTAAAAAAATTCATAATCTTTGTGCCCGTACAAACAGACATAAATATGTGGAAAGAATGAAATAGTATTAAAAAAATGATAATATTTTTAATAAAAATAAACTAATTATGATGGTGTAAAATGATCACTAATGGACTGTGTTACTCCCATTATTGCCCATTATTATTATAATATTATTTATCTATTTGCTTTAAAAAAAATTCGTCAGATATATTTTATATTCTTTGTGCATTAATTTTATCATATGGAGTATATTAATTTTTTAAAATCTTATATGAGAATTATACTCCATAAATAGGATTATCGCACATAATTAATTATGGAGTACTAATATATATAGAAAATAAATGATATTTGACATTTCATCTACTACATATAAACACATTTTTTTAACACACCAACCAATACGTGTAAATTATATATATATAAAATTTAGGTACACCAAATACGTTTATTTTCTTATATTAGTGCATGTAATTAAACCATCAAATCTGTACGTGTATCATCAGATAATTTATTATAGGGTCGTGATCACATACATGCATGCAAAATGAATATTAATATTATAAATGTACATGTTTAATTGATATATATATATATATATATATATATATAAGAGTTACTTTATTCAGATTTTAATTAAACCATAAAAACAGTCTTCAATTTTAAAAGTTTAATAGATATAAAATAAACAACATGTCAACAACATGGTGGAATAAGTCAAGTATGAGTGTGACACACAATTGAAAGAAATTCCCACATGTTAAATTTATTATTATTATTATTATTATTATTATTATTATTATTATTATTATTATTATATCACATCATATTTATGTTTCTTTTATGCTCTAAGCCTCTAATTAAGTAGTACTGTTCTTTTAAAAAGCTAATAAATTTTATGTGTACATAATTGTGATTATATATATTGATAATTAATTTCTCGTGATACCATCTAAGATCCAACCTGATATGTCTATACGCGTAGTTCAATGGCCATTCTAAATTAATAATATCCCACTAATTAAATTATAATTATTATTAGCTAGTGAGATTATATCATCAAGGTCATAGCTAGGCCACATAGAAGATCTTGTGCCCTACTAATTTTGGAATTATCTTCCCAAATTAATCTTTAAAATGTCATATTTCTAGCTTGCTGGTGGTTTGATGTATTATATTTTGGGCACTTTAATTATAATTTTTTTTATTTCTATCAATTTTCAATAATTTAAATTTGGTAATAATTCATTCCTCTAAATTGATGCATCTGCGAGACGGTAAATATTGAAGTATTAAGTTGAGTTTGTTCAAAACTTTTCCGAATTATGTTATCAAATTTATATAAATACCTTTTTTTTGCAACAATTTTTATTTAATTTCATCATAAATTACAGTTACTAAAACAACTGTACGTTTGTTTTTTTTAATTATTATTTATTTTGATTAAAATGCTTTTGCGAATAACTTAACGTGAATGCGTATAATATCATTTTGTGGTCTCAGAAAATTTAAAATAATTTAATAATAACTATTTCATGAACAATTTATAGTATAAATAAATGAAAATTGATAATTAATATTAATTTAAAAGAAAATTAATAATATTTTTAATAAAATTTATAACTAATAAAAGCATAAATTAACTCTTAAAAAAATCTTTCTTTTCTTGGGGGACTTTTATATGAAAGTAAAAGCATGTTCAATGCACTTCCCCCACATAATTGCTCTTAGATATTGATCTAGCAAGCCAAAATTGATAAAGCAATAATTTAAACATTTTTGTTTTTGCAAAAATAGTGTTTCATCCTCAATAATTATTTAAACGTTCGATGTACTTCCCCACATAAGTGACTAAGTGTGGGCCATGCATGTTGCTAAAATTAATTAATATCATCAATCATTGCTATATATATTATGTCTACGTGATTAATTAATGTAGTCATTAATTAGACGTGATTATCAATTGTCTAGTTAGACGAAATCTAGAGGGTGACAGTGGGCCATCTCTTGTAAATTAATTATCATGCAGCCATGCTGGTTAATAATAGTTTAATTTTTCTTTTGATAATAGTAGTGAACTGTTTGATTGTCATTCGAGACATTTGAAGTGTTTTATCACACTTTAATAAGGTTTAACTAAACTAATTTTTTATTATAGGATTCAATTTGTTCCGTTTATATACTACTCTGAGTCGTCGTCATAATCTTCTTTTAGTTTAATTTGTAAACTTGTTTTGGAAAATATACATAAATAAATAAATATAGGTTTCAATACTCCTTAAAATGCTATTCCCTTTTATTCTAATTGAACTTTCACGCAATCTTTCCTTTTTTTCCTTGAAATGAAGGGAACAATATTATTTTCTTCCTATATTCATATTCCTAACTTATATATTAATAAATAAAAAATATATATACACTAAAAAAAAGAATTTATACATTTTATTAATAAATTTTCTATTAGGTTTTTAGTAAAAACCTAAATATAATAAAGTTATAAAAAACCACGTATTTAAATAAAACTTAAATAAAACTAATGCAGACTTGGATATTATCCGTCAGAATATCAAGTCATTATTTTATCTTCAGATTAATATGGTGGCCATTGTGTTGCCAATTGTAAATGAAGACTATTGGGCATAATTTTGGTGAATTGGGCCTTTACCTTTTGGTCAATTGGGCTTTATTTTTTTGGGCTTCACTATTCTTTTATTTTTATCCCTTCACATTAGTCTTACATTTTTCTTTCTCAAACTCAAACATAGGTAATTTAATAAGAAAATTGTGGAGTATAAAGTTATTGAATTGTATGTAAAAAATAAGTGATAATTTTGTAGTATTATTATATACTGTGAGGATACTCATATTGCATTGATTATGAGTACTTTAGAAGTGTGTGTAAATTTTGGGATGTAAATAAAAAATGTGAAGTAATTAGTAGAATAGAAGAGTAACTAAATGTCAATATTTATACATTGGAGTACATTTGTATGCCACATTTTATGGTTTTGTAATTAATTAACATTTTATTAAAAATGTTACTCTACTTTAAAAAAAAAATATACCATATATTATCACTTTTAATTTATAATATAAATTATTCATGAAATACTTCACAAAAATTATTATTACATTTTTATCAACATAGTATAATTTTTCATTTTAAAGTACATCACTTCTTAATCGTCTCACATCACATCACTGTATATACATTTAATTAAAAAAAGGACAAATTCAATTTTCACTCTGAGTTAATTATACACGCATGTTAATTTTAAATTCATATTTAATTAAAATGATTACTAATTAATGTATCTCTCGGTTTGAAGGAAGACTCACGATCAGAAGTGTTCATCACTGTGGTCGGAATATTCTTCTTCAGGTCGGAATCTCAGGTGGGATCTATTACCTCTCATCAAGTTTGCTGCTTCTTGAATTGACAGAGAAGTGCTTCTTTCCATCTTCTCTGCAAGTATATCTGTGTGCTCTGCAAATCCTAATCCAACCAATTTGTTTCTCACCATTTCACAGGTTGTACTGTAAGGTGGAATGCCTTCATCAATCATCATTGCAAAATATCTGTAAGCATCCTCATGTTTCTCTCTCTTCTTACACAGTCCATGAATCATTACAGCATAAGTCGAAACTGTGGGATGAAATCCTCTCTTCTCCATTGATTTCCAAACTTCCTCAACTCTATCAAACCTCCCTATTCTAATCAGCATCTTCAGCACCATATTGTAGCTATGTCTGTCTAATTCGCACCCGTCTCGATCCATTCTTGAAATCAGTTTTAGAGCCAGATTGACTTCGTTATGATCACAATGGAAGGCTAGAACTGTGTTGTAGCTCCATGTGTCCGGTTTCGCCCCGTTTTTTATCATCTCGTCTAAAAGCTCGTAAGCCTCTTCAATCCTGCCGTTCTTGCAGAGTTTCTTGATGACACAGTTGTATGTATATACATTAGGGATTAGATTGTATCTCTTCATGGTGTCTATCACCCTGAATGCTGAATGCAGATCATCTGCATCACAGAAAGCATGAATGAACACCGAATACGAATAAGCATCGGGATCGAACCCTTTGTTCTTCATCCCCCGAAACAATCGATAAGCTTCATCAACTTTCCCTCCTTTACACAGAGCATCCAGCATACTGTTCCAAGCAAGCAAGTCTACCACACATCCTCTTTCAAGCATTTCGTCGAACATTTTCTGTACCAACCCAGAATCACCAATGTCACCCCATCCCTTTATCAGAATGCTGTAAGTTTTAACACTTGGACGCAAATCTCCATCCTTAACCAGATCAAAGAACTCCTGAGCATATTTAACGTGCTTCCTTTTACACAACGCATACAGAAGCTGATCAAGATCATCCACAACAGGCTTCATCCCGAAGTCTATCATCTTATTAAAGGCCCTAATCGCATCGCCCGGTAAATTAGCTCTACTGTAAGCCCTAAACACATTCCAGAAAATTTCGCGGCTGATTTCACAAGATTCAGTTCTTTTCATCTCACTTAAAAAATCCCAAAACAATGGGAACTCTCTGCTGCTTCCTAAGATATCTACCAGAATGTGATGGCTTTCTTTACTGTGTCGAAAACCCTGGATTTTCTGAGCCCAAAGAAAGAACCTTTGCGCAGAAAAACCTAGATTTCTGCACCTTTTCAGGACTTGTTCGACTAAGTTGGTGGAAATCTGCGAAGCAAATGGAGTGAGCGCTGATTCAATGTCGTGTTTGGGCTTTCTGTAGTCGCTGAGAATGCGAGAGAGATCATTGACAAGGTGCGGAGAAGGTGGATTGGAGATTATTTGGTGGGAATGAAGAGCTTTTGAGAAATGTTTCAGATTGAGAAATCTATGCATTGTTATGGGATTGTTGAGACAAGTTAGAGACTGGATTTCACAATTCAAATGTTTTTAAGTTTATGCTGTTTTATTTATTTATTATTTTATTATTTTTTCAATGTTGACTATTTTACCCTTCTGCTTTCGTCTCCGTCGGCGCTATAGTATGAGATTTTTATAAGAGTTTCAGAAATTGTGCAATGGCAATCTAACAGTAGGAATTTAGACATTGATTTCAATGATTGCTCCAACGGTAGGGAAAACCCTACTCATCAGTGTAGTGATATTCTTCTCTGTATTTCTAGCCCTAATTCTATTCTCACCCACTTTCCCCTATTACAACACACCGCTCGATTCTACGCCGTAAGTTGCTTCATTTCGATGCTATGTTCCGTTCAGGGAATTCTGTTGGACAAACCCTTAATTGCTGGATGCGGCGTTTTCTGTCGCTTTTATTGTAAATTGTCTGATCTGGTTTCTGGAACAGGTCCGAAAGAGCAGAGATCTGGAGCCTGAAGAGATTATTCGAATGGAGGCCTTGCAATTGGTGGCTTCAAGGGCATCCTGCTCGTAAGTTTTCTTCTTTTCTTTCTATTTGTTTGAATCTTTTTTCTTCATTTGGATTTTGTGTTAAAGAACCAATCTTGCTTTTTAGTCTGATTTACTTCGACAATTAATTACTCTTGTTCAAAGTTGATTTTTGCGTTGCATTGTTGAGAGTGTCGATCAATTTGTATGCTTGAAGCAACGGATAGTTTATGTGTGATATTGTAAGTATATCCGGATAAATTTTTTTAATGGGCTCTTTATCGCATATAAAGCAACAATTTAATTCAAATTGCGTGAATTTTCATTTGAATATTGTTGTTTCATATCGTATCTAGACCCTTCCAGTCTACCCTGCCTTCACTCTAAAGTTTTTGGGTGCACTTCCCAAATCTTTTTGGATGGCAGTGATTTCTTTTGCTGGATGGTCGATCAAGTTACTTTAGATCTTTAGTTAGTTTACGGAACTGATTGAAAAGTTCCATGTTGTTTTTTATGATCCAAAATAAAATTGGTTCCAGTCGTAAACAAGCTGATGATGGACTAGCGCATTAGTTTCGAATTGTCAAAACCTCGACTGCATATGTTTTCAATATTCTTAGATTTTCGAAAAGTTTATTTTTTTGCTAAGTCAACATTGACTGGCGTCAAATGCAGACGTTTGCATTGGTTTTTTGTGTTGAAATGCTGCAGCTCTGCCAGCCAAGAGCAATGGATATCTTCGAGTTGATTGCTATGGAGGGCTCAATCAGATGAGGAGGGATGTGTGTATTCTACCACTTTTATCTCATATCTTTTTTGACTCACCCCTTTTCTTGTTATCCATTATTGGTTTTATATATTGTAGTAAAACTTTGTTGTTAAATGATGTAATTTTAGTTCTGTGATGGTGTTGGTATTGCTCGCTTGCTGAATGCTACTCTTGTTCTTCCAAAATTTGAGGTTGCTGCGTATTGGAATGAATCAAGGTAAGTATTCATTTTGTTGGATAAAGTCTGTTAGCATCTTTATTTCTTCAAAATTGACGTATAATCATTCATGTATGGAATCAAATGAAGTACCATTTTTGTTCATCCATTATTCTATTTAGATCAATATAGCTGCTTGTATAATTATATTTTGTAATATTGGCGTTATAGCTGGATTTTTCTTACTAAGAGATTTTAAACATTGAAATAATGCAACCGCCTGTCTATCTTACTGGAATGGAACTATTAAAGTTTTATATTTGTTTTTACAATTTTTTCTCTTTTCTGAGAATTTTATTTAAAGGATGTACTACTTTTCCTCCAATTGCTGTTTGAAAGCTCATGCTTTAAATTATTAGGTTTCTGATTCCACATCCATGTATGAACAGTGATCAACTTAAAATTTTATTATTTAACAACTTACAAATTACAATCATTCTCGAGTGTTGGTTCAATGGAATTATATCTTGTCATCCATACAATCATTCAACAAATTGACAGTCATAATTTGACCATGCAGTGGATTTGAAGACGTATTTGATGTGGAGTACTTCATCCAAAAAATGAATGGCTTTATTCAGGTTGTTAAAGAGTTGCCTGCAGAGCTTGCATCAAAAGAGCCTTTTAGAGTTGATTGTAGCAAGCGTAAAGGTTCATTCGATTATGTAGAAGCTGTACTTCCATCTCTCTTGGAGCATCATTACGTTTCTATCACGCCAGCGATGAGTCAACGAAGGGATCGGTACTATGCTGTTGAAGCTCTGTACTTTCTTAATTCCGGTTTCTTTAGCTGCGCAGATGTTTCTTTATCCTCAAATCGTTGAATTCATTTTGATTTAGATGATCTTGGGTCTTATTTCCATTTCTCTCTCATGTGTTCTGCTTATTCTTTCCTTTTCTCTTGAAACATCTATTTTCAAGATTTTTCAATTGGGTGAGAACTTTTTGTTTGGAATCATTTCCACTTCTTGAGAAATATGCATTAGAGACCACTACGTCTTCTCATTCCCCCAGATGGGTTATCTCTTATCTATTTCGATTTTCAGATGATTTATGCAAGCAAAGGTTATTAGTTGCGCCTTACCGTTGTGTTAATTGCAGGTATCCCATGTATGCTAAAGCTGCTCTTTGTCAGGCTTGCTATAGTGCTCTGCGATTAACCAATAAATTGGAGAAGAAAGCATCTGAGCTTCTAGAAGCTATACCAAAGCCCTACCTCTCACTACACCTCCGTTTTGAACCAGACATGGTAGCTTATAGCCAATGTGAATACTCTGGTCTTTCTCCCGCTTCTGTCCAAGCAATAGAGGCTGCACAAGGAGATAGGAAACCATGGACTGGCGATCAAGCTCGGTTGTGGAGAAGCCGGGGTAAGTGCCCGCTCACACCTAATGAAACTGCAGTCATCCTTCAAGCCCTTTCTGTACCTACAAACACCAATATATATTTAGCCGCTGGGGATGGAATTATGGAACTTGAAGGCCTAACTTCAGTATACCCAAACGTGTTTACCAAGTCGACCCTTCTGGACAGCGAGGACTTCACAAGTATGCATGGAAACACGAAAGCTGCATTGGATTACTATGTGTCGATCAATAGTGAATCATATGTGGCAACATATTTTGGAAATATGGATAAAATGGTTGCTGCTATGCGAGCTTTCCAGGGGTTGTATAAAACAATGTTTTTAAGTAGGAGAGCATTTGCAGTGTTAACTTCACAGGGCTTGAAGGGGGATTCATTGATGGATGCTCTGTGGAAGGTTCACCGAGACGATTTTGTGATGGGCGTGGGCTCTGCTTTGCCCGATTGCTTCTGTGAATTCAAATTATGAGGTAGTGTTTTACACTTACCTTTTTCCTCGTAATTCTTGCATTTGTTTTGTCTGTGTAGTATAAGCTGAGTTCTGAGTCTTTTGACACGCACACTATCACTGCCGTAATCTGGGTTTTTCGTTGTTACATTATTACTTGACCAAGAAAATTTTATTCTCTTTAATGTTGCATGAATTTTTTTTTTTTGCAACACATCTGTATCCAGGTAGTCTTTAGTTTAAACGTGAAAATCTTACCCAATTATGAGGGCAATTGTCTATTTTTGGGCATAAACTATGTTTCTGTGATGGAATGCAAGAAAAAATGATCATCAGTAGGGATTTTTTTTTCTTTTCCAAATGTATAAATGAAGTTGCCACTATTCAATTTAGAAATTCATATCGCAATCCAATGAAATCGAAACATGATTCCATCAAATCCAATGAAGTCCAAAGCTAAATAAACTAATCCTCACAGTGATGAATGCCAAAGCTAATGATTTTTTTTTTTTTTTTAAATTTATTTGAATTTGGATTTAATTTTTAGTATATTGGAAGATGATCTTAGTACTTTACAACAATTAATTTATCAATCCGGTCGAGCATATGGAATGACTGCAGCTGTAGACAAAAAAGGCATATCTACTCAGCATCAGCTGCAAGCATCATTTTGTTAGTCTTTTGATGTTATGACGAGCAAGCCAAGTGCTCCGATGAGGACGTACTGCAAGAGAAAGAAAGCCATGTAAACATCATTATCACTACGGGTCGGGTCTGAAACAGATTTGGCCCGCTTCGTTTGGTGCTCAAACGATCATGCAGATATGCATCAAACGGATCTTGATCTGATACGAAGGGGGAACATAAATGAATCACGATTACAAACCTTTATCACTGGATTTTCAGTCATGATGATGGTGGCCCATCCCACATAAGGTAAGAAGCTGCAAATGAGAGTGAACATGTTAGTTTTCCCGCCCCATCTGAATTGGAGAAAGAGTGATCGTAGGTTGTCCAATATGATAAAACCATAAAGAATAGACGAATCTACAGTTTAGTTATGCTCTACATTGTGACTTAAAAGATCTTCGTTAGAAGCATTAGGAGTTGTAGCAAAGAATTGAAGTTAACAATACACTGCATACCCAATGGCTCTTCCCATGATATGTCGTCTTTGCAGCCAGCGTTGACCAGGAGCGTATAAAGATATGTCATCGTCTTCGTTGTTATCTCCTATATAGGAAAATCAAATCAAGACATCAGAGGTGACTAATGAAAGACGCTGGAAATAGTTATAAATTTCTTGTTTCTGAAACATCAAGTTTCATGAGAGCAAGTGTTTTGGCACCTTTTGTGAGTATATCGACTTCTCCAGTATCTTGTCTTTCGTGGACCTAGTTTAAGAAGAAGACGATACAACAGATGATATATTCATTGATTGTTTGAATGTATGGTTTTGCAATTTACTTATTGGAACTTCATATATTATGCTATCGTGTATGTATGTTACCTTGATTACACGATGCACAATTGGAATGTCGCGTTTCTGAAAAGAAATTTAGAAGACAGGATGTCAAATAGCAGGAAAAAGAAAAAAACATAATCAACAGCAACATATTCAATTAATGATGCAGATCTGTTTCTTTTATGGTGAGTTTTTCTCATCATTTTTGGTTTGGGTGGGTGGGTGGGTTTTTTGGGGGTGGGTGGGGGTTCCCAATCCATTTCTCTTCTCATGAATATAGCAAAAACTCCATAATGTTATATCAGCGAACAGAATAGAGAATCTTACATTTACGTTGTATACAACAATCTCCCCTGCTCGAATTGGATCTTGGCCCATATGCAAGAACAAAATGTCACCCTGTAGGCGAAACCTTTTTGTGAACAAAGTATACACTATACATCAATTGAAATGAGAAAATGAAGAAATTATAGTAACTAGTTGCACTAGAATGATCCAAACAAGGTGTTTCGAATAGGGGGTTTAGGTTTTCGTTAAACATGAATAAACAACACAGCTTACCCTAGCAAATCCAGGTTCCATGCTTCCAGAAAGAACAACAACAACAGGCGATTCACTTCCAGTAACACAGATCAAC
The DNA here is from genome assembly GCA_023678885.1 of Pogostemon cablin. NCBI lineage: Eukaryota > Viridiplantae > Streptophyta > Magnoliopsida > Lamiales > Lamiaceae > Pogostemon > Pogostemon cablin. The sequence continues at coordinate 3,436,118 of CM042961.1, forward strand.
GTCTTCCATATCATCAATGCGGATGTTACAATCATACCTTCAGCCAAAACAAGAACGAAGAGCGATTACTTCCAACAAAAGTGCTTGTATAAGGCACATCATCCCCACTACTTATTCTATCACAATTTGATTAATTAGTTCACAAACAATGTGTCCAAAAAATATACACAACTTATTTATTCATATGACTAAAGAGAAGCAAGATTTAGCAATCAGATGAGCAGATTAAGTTTAAATCTGTTAGAAACATGACACACTCCAGTTTAGTGATCTAGTTAAGTTCTTCCATGCTCATGGTTTTACAAGAAGATAGTCTGTTAGTCCGAACTCCGAAATATCTTTAAAACTCCAAAATTCACTACATAAGTTCCACATTGTGCATCATCGTTTGTTGCTATAACATACATATAACATTTAAGATAATTAATTAAATTCTTGGATCTTACACATGACTCACACTGATCCTAGCATTATACATACCCATCTCCCACTCTACCAATTTCGAAATTAAAACAGAACAAATAAATAAGATTTTGAGAACATAATTGGAGGCAAGGAATGATAATGATGGATATAATCATATTTTTTCACTCTTATAACGAATGTAGGGATCAAAATTCTAAGCAAAAGATTAAAATCTAAGACTATACTTTCAATTTTCAAGCATTAAGTCCCAATTCTCAAACCATCCCAACCACCAACATTGACTTCATAAGCAAATGCACATAACCTAAAACAACTTTGAGCACCCATATGAACACAGCAACATTTTTCCCAAAAAAATAGAAATTAAAAATAATCTCAGCCATTAACCATAGCTAGAAAAAGAAGAGTTAAAGAAAGAAACCAAGAGTTAGCGCTTGGTGAAGGGCCTGTCGTAATTTGAAAGATTTTACAGAAGCGATTGTTTCTTGAATCCACTCCATTTCTTCAGCTTTCTATGATCCAAAATGAAAATCTTGTCTGAATTTGCGAAAGATGGATGGAATAGAGCAAGAAGAACACAGAATTTACACAGGGCAATGTTGACAACGTCACTCGACTCTGATTGGTCAGTTTGATAAAACTATGACTCATATTGACGACTTTTTTCTGTCCACGTGGCATTTGCTTTTAACGATCTGGTTTTATAGCCCACGAAAATATAAAATGGTAACGGGCCAAAAGGCCCAGATCATCTCAGGCCCATTTAACATCTTCGAAATATGTAACTCCACGTGGCAGCTTCTTTGTGGCCAAGTGAATTCTTGTGATTCCTATTTCACCCCTCGTGTCTCTCCGTAAAAAAACTGGCACTTGCTGTAATTTATTTGATGTTTGAGGTTATAAGTCTTAGTCTGCAGATTTTTATTTCCTTTTAATTTATTTCTGCACAGTTACGGAATCTTTGTTCGGTAGCCATACTTCCACGATCCGTTATTCGAATGGCGCTTACTGTGCCTGTGAGGATCCCCTCCGTGCCACTTACAGCGCAAGTTAGCAGTCGCCGCCGCCGTTATAGTGTCTCCGCCGCGTTATCATCGCCTCGTTTTGATGCAGCTACGGTGGACTGGGTGAAGGAAACTGCATCCTTCTTCGAGCCTGATTCCCGGCCCATCATGCTATTCGACGGTACTGTTTCGTCTTACCATTTCATAGCTATAATTTCAATAATTTGTCATATTTGTCTAAGTTTTCTGTTGAACGGAGTACATATTAGACAAGAGATGTTCATCATATTCATTTATCAGTTTTCAGTTTTGAATTTTTAAGTTTACTCTTCTCTCCTTACATTCCCTTGTGCGATAGGTGTTTGCAATTTATGTAACGGAGGAGTGAAATTTGTCCGAGACAATGATCGGTTGAGGTTGGATTTTCTTTCCTCTTTGAAATAAAAAAGAATTATGTTTGATGTAATATGATTTCCTGGGGAAGCTTAGCTGTTGTTGTTCATGATCTCTTGTCATGTTTAGTTTAAAGGAACAATCAATTCCATTTCACTAACAACTCTTGCACTACTCATGTAGTCCTATTTAGACTATGCTAATTGGTGTTTTGCTTCTTAATATTTAAGCAACAATTGTGACTAATTTTAGGAACTACTACACAATAGAGTTGGAATGGATAACTTGGTCTCTGGCTTGATTATGCAAATTCGTTATTCAATTTGATATGCTGATTTTGGGCTTGATTCTTCTGATTTAGCATTTTTTCTTTACCAGGACTATTAGATATGAAGCTTTACAAAGTGAAGCAGGGAAGAAGCTATTGCAGAGATCTGGAAGAGCTCCTGATGATATTTCTAGTGTTGTTCTAGTTGAAAAGGATAGGTATATTACCCGTGTGAACACTGAAGTTAGTAAAAGTGATATGCTGAATGTGTATCTGTCATATCTGCTTCATCAATTTTTTTGGCATTCACTGCACTTGTCTGAAATGATATACTTAGAATGATATGTTGTTTTGGAATTCAATTTCAGGTCTTACATCAAGTCAGAAGCTGTGTTGAAGATTATGGAATACATAAATATTCCCTTTCCCCAGCTTGCTTTCTTTCTCCAGTTTGTGCCATTGTAAGTCCAAACTGATTTTCTGTTCTACGGATATATAGATGCAAATAAAAAAATTATGTGTCTCGTCTTAGTTTGTTCTTGTTGCAAATAAAAAAATTATGTGTCTCGTCTTAGTTTGTTCTTGTTATTCCTCTTGCAGATTTGTACGGGATTTTGTATATGATAATATTGCAGACAACAGATACAACTTTTTCGGACGGTCAGATACTTGTGACATATAGATCTTTCCCTTTCTCTACTGTATTGGAGAAGAAGAACGAGTTGTTTCTGTCTTAGTGTTTTTCCCTCTATTCTTGTCAGCTAGATAGCATTTCAAGAAAATATCTCACATAAATCAGAATCCACCATGACAATTTTATATCCCTCCATGAGTTGATAGCTATCATGTGTTGTGATTTGAGATTTCAGATCACTGTAACTACTCTGTATAACTTGTAATGATTTAAAAAGGCTTTTCTTCTTTCCATTTCTCTTGCTAGATTTTGGCTTTTATCATATTCAAAGTTTCTTTTTCAAGAATAGCATAATGGGTGATGAGTTTGAATTGCACGCAGAATGCATGTTCTTTTTAATACAATTAAATTTAGATCACACATGAAGCCAGCACTACAAGTGAGGGTGTTTCACTAAAATTACATAGAGACTTTTGAATAGCTATTTTCAGTGAATTTTTATCTAAAAAGTATGGTACCACTTTGGTAATAAAAAGCTATTCCTCATAATCCCGTTCTGTGTATGGGCGGAGGGAGAATGACCTACTCAGTACTCGATAATGTGAGAAGTTTTGTCTTATGCGACCTAATAGAGATGAATGTTTTATGGCAATGTTCCAAACCCTTATTCCTGCAGGCAATTCAATGATGGGTTCAATGTATGAGCATGTCCATGAGCATTGATGCAGTGGGCTGATGTTGATTGCTTCGAATCGGCTGATTTTATGTCAACATCTTCCAGTATGATGTTAGTGCAAGGCACGTTTTGGCTGCAACTGAAGTTTATTGCAGCATTCTTTCCAACAGATGTGCCGTGAACCCCGCAGTATCTCACTTCACTAACTTCGACTGCAGATGTCTGTAGATAAACAAATCAGTGGTGCTTAAAATCTTTACCTGAACTCTTACACATGGATATATAATGTTTACTTTGTACAAAAATTAAGTGTGAAGTGTGTGGAAGTAGTTATAATTTGATAATTGATCATTGAGATCTGGAATTTTGTTGCTTACTTTGTTGGCACATTTCTTGTGAGGGCAATAATACTGGTCTATGATGACAGGGTTTTTAGTAGCTATGAATGTTATCTGTGAAAAGGTGATATCCCTGGCAAATCCAGATCCTCCCTGCAGGAGAGACAAAAAGCACAGGTTAGTTTGTATATTTCAAATAATGACTTGAACAATAAACGTTATTCTGCTAAGTTTTAGAGTTGTTACCTGCCATGTTTTGATCCTTACACCGTTGTCGCTTCTGTTAAAGATGCAATTGCTTACTTTTATCCCTTCTACTTCATCATGTGCCCCCTTCTTCCCTAAACTTCCAATGCTGAAAAAAAAAAAAAAAGATTTGTCACCAACAAAGTAACTGTAGGGAAAGATATATATACACATCTTTTTACTGTTCAAGAATGCTTATATTCTTTAAACAACGTGATATAGTTAGAGGAAGATACCTTATTCCATGTCCAGGACCACATGTTATGTTAGATATGAGGACGTTCTTAGTACCCCCGTTAATGGCAATACAGTCATCCCCTTTTTGATGAACACAGGAAAGTGATAACTGATTAGCATATACATACACATTGAGAGACACGTAAGAAGGTAGATTAGTAAAAATGTCCAAGGTTTACCGGTTTCCATGGAAGAGTTAAGGATGCGCAGATTTGTTGAGCGACTAATGTCAATTCCATCTGTATTTGGGCTTTTTGGAGGGGCCCTTATGTGCAGGTTTGAGATAGTAGTGTCGTTGCATCCATTTATAGAGACATGGTTCTTTTGGCTGTTTATATGATTCAATCCATCGACACGTAGTTTGTTGCAGTGAGAGAATCGCATTGCCTTTATACATATATACACACACACACACAGAGAGTTCATTAGTTTAAATGGCTTCAAGATTTCAATCTGTGGGTTGGCTAAAGTCACAGAGGAATACTTACAGTGGGTCGAGAGTTGTCGTCACCCTGAGGCATATAAACAAGAGCGTTAGTCAGAGGTAGAAAAAATTGAACTGGAGCTAAGAATGAGCGAGTGTAGAGAGAGTGCATGACATACATTTTTCCACCATGTAACACCGAGACCATCAATTAGTCCTTGGCCATCGCCTACCACTGTAAGCCCGTCTACTGTATGAAAATAGAGCCATTCGTCCGCCCCTTTCTGTTTCCACGCTGACCTTGGAGGCGCCACTATGTTTCCTAGGATCTGTTACATTTAAAAATATATTTTGTTTAATCTTGATATAACCATGGATGAAGGATTAAGAACTCTTGTGTGTTGAATGATTGTAGGAAAAAAAAAAAGTTACCTCAAATATAATTGAGTTGGGTGTACATGGTCCTTTAAATTCAATCTGTGACACCAAAAATGTCTTCCCACCAGGTACGCTTATCTTCGTACTTTCCTTCTTTTTACTGCAAGCTGCTTCCCATGCTTGCTCGAAAGCCTATATTCATGATTTTTTTTTTTTAATGAAAAATTATTCTATATGACCAGTATGATTAAACGATTCAAACGTACATTTCAATATAATGAGTTTTAATTTTGTGTAGTATGGTTTAACTCAATTTTTAGCATTGTGAAAAGAAGAAAAAAGGAACTCTAGAAATGGTAATAACTAGATTTTATGAAGATGGCATATTCTGTAATTACTTTAGTATCATCTTTTTTTCCATCTCCCACTGCTCCAAAATTTATGACGTCATAGGTGGTGGTAGGGGCGGTTTCGGCTGGCGGTGGCGGACGGGTCGGACGGTGCTTATGTAAACTTAAGGCAGCTCGATTAACGCCCATGATCATGCTTGGCTCAGATAAAGCTAAGCATAATATGCAGATAGGGGCTAAAAAGTCCTGCAGTTAAAGAAAATTAGCACATTAGTAAATAGTAAGAATAATAGTCAATTGTGAAGTAGTTATTAGGGAAAAACAAAATGCTAGGTACTTTCCAGTATTTGAGCACAAGAATTACTTAATAATTAAAATATATATGTATGTATATTTATTTTTTTTCAAAAGGAAATTACTGAGAAAAAAAGCCATTATATATACAAATGTTATTTGTTGTTGTACCATATTCCGAGGGTTGATGAACTTTGCGAAGAACACTTCGATTGTTCAATAAACTTATAAGTGATATGAGTATTTCAATGAGTAGATTAATTTATAGGAATCTCTGTCGTAGAATATCATGAATTTGGACCTGAAATTTTTAATTTTCTTAGCCAATTTCATCATTAGGTAATGTGACACTAATGGCGTATATATAAATTTTGAAAACTAGACTATGCGCACATCTTCAATTGGTAAAATACAATTAAAAGGCTTCGTCAAATCCATTCTTACAAAATCTGTTATTTTCTCATTTTCGTATAATTTAGTATCTTATAATTAATGTGATTTATTAATACTCCCTCCCTCTCACACCACCCCTAGCATGATTGATAAGTGGTAATGGATTAGGAATGAAATCACCATTCCTAATTTGATTACTAATCTTATGATTGGTACAAATTTAGAATGAGAATCATCAATCCTTTGGGAATCACCATTCCCTTAAACAAAGGAATGGTCCCATCCCCCATGGTATTCCCCATTTCCATGTATGAAGAAATCAATCTTTTTTTCTTTTTCTTTTTATTTGTGTAGCATAATATAAACCATAAAAAATTATAAAAATATTCTCTTAATTTATACCATAATATATATATATATAATTAAAAAATTATAAATAAATTAATATTATTATGTTTAACGTATAATATTAATTAAAAACTTTATTATTATATTATTTAATAAAAAATAAAATATTAAATTATTTATAAATTTTAAAAAAATCATGCATTTTATATACCCAATAAAATATATTATTTTAAATTTTATTCTTTAAATTTAAAAAAAATTATATAATTAATTTGATATTTATTCTAAATAAAAATTAATAAATTATAAATAAAAATAATATTATTGATAAAATTAAATATATACATGTATTATTGAATATATAATTATTTTTTATATATAATTTAATATTTTTTATTATATGTAATTTCTTTGTTTATATTTTAATAAATATTAAGGTTTTATTTTATTTTTAATTTAACACTTTTAAATATAAAATCTTTACTGAATTTTTTTTAAATATATAAAATTTTAATTGAGATTATAATTAATTAAATATTTTATATATAAATTTTAAATTTTAATGCTATAAAAATATTATTAATGACATTAGAACCAGCTAAGTGATACATTTTCTATTACTTGAGTTATTCTTAAATCATACCAATCATTGTAATAATCATTTTCATTCATTCCTTTCCCATCTCTATTCCATTCATGAGTTCATTCTATTCCATCATCATTCCATTCAATCATATCAATCTAGCTTACATGTTTATATTCCATGTTATTTAAGAAAAATATTTTTTTTAATAATTTTATTGACTTTTAGGGTGTTTTAATATTTTAATTAAGTAATAAACAAAGTGTAAATTGATGTTAGGGTGCGAGAAAGAATTGAGAAATTTGGAATTAAAACAATTTTTAAGATTATTGGATAAAATGTTGTTTCTTTAGTTTATTTTATTATTTTTTTTTTGGTGAAGGATTTTATTGACAAATGAAAAAAGTGTGAAGGTTATGTGAGACGAAGTGAGTATATTTTATGACTATAATCATTTTAATATATATGTATATCATTTTATACGTGTGTCCTTGGTAAGAAATTTGAACGATGATGAGTGACGTTTTATGCATATATATAAGAAATAAGCTGGAAAGATTAGTCTTTAATTTAATTTAATAATTAAAGTGTTTTTTTTTTAAATGAAATCAATTAAAGATTCACTATAACGATTGAACAATTAAACACGAGTTCAATAACTTCAAGCAACGTAATCATGTTTACCTAACCCACCACCAAGAACTAGAGAATATTTAAGGGCAAAATGAAAAAAAAAAAAAAAAAAAAAAAGAAGAGTAAATGGTGGAATTCATTAGCCGTAATTTATGGCGAAGGAAGTAGTAATTAAAGGTAAATTTGATTTCTCAGGATATCTTCTTCGACTTGTTATCATTCGTTTCAGTTAATGAATATATTGCATCAAAGAGAGGTACATATAGTATTTAATTCCGATGTTGATAACTGAACACAATATATAGATTTGTGCTTAATATTTATAGATAAAGTGCTATATATTAAAGGTTTTCTTTTCATTCTTTAGAATACGTACGTATTTAAATTTGTATTTGTAATCCAAAGTAGAATTTGGATGATCAGTTATGGACGTTAATTGAATTGACTTACCTCCAATAAATAAGAATTAAGATTGACTTTGACAAAAATTGTTGACTTTATAATTGTATTTATAATAGTACTGTATTTTTTTTCAGAGTCAACAAAGTTATTAGCTTTGTGGTAGCTCCGCTAATTTATCTCCAACTTTCCGGCTATGATCAATATTTCATTTAATTTTCTTAATTGGTTAAAATAATCAAAGAAAATGGGGATGGTGAAACATTGACTTCAGCATCCATACTCATTCATTCCGAGGTATTCATTTACCTTTTACGTAAGGAGTATTATTATTTTATGTGTAATGAATAGTTGTAATAAATAGGTGTGGTGGGCCGTGATGTGTGGAGCCTGTTTACCAAAAAGGGAGAAGCATTATGTCAAGCGTGTAGATTTACTGTCATGGCTTATATGAAATACGAAAATTCTATCAAATTTTGAAATGGTAAAAGAGAGCAACTGAAAATCAAGTGTAGAGTTTGGAATTTGATTATCCATACAAAATGAAATACAATAAAATCACAAATTTATTGACCCAAAATGACAGTTAATTTGACACTTTATACCACCCTCACACAAAAATAACAGAAAATTAATATTAATAATGCAAATTAAAAGGTAATAATCGAAAGTACTATTGGAGACAATCAACAGGTGGGCTAGACGTATTATGAGCCGTCCCATGAGCGTTGATGCAGACAGCAGATACTGTAGAACTGGAATCAACGGCTGAGATGTTAACTTCATCAAGCACGATATTTGTGCATGAAACGACGTCGCTGCAACGGAAGCTAATGGTGGCATTCTTGTTCCCCGATGTTCCATGAAGTCTGTTATAACTCACTTCACTCACTTTCACACCAGATGTCTGATCATTAATAATGATTCAATCAATTTCGTATAAATATCGAAATATGAACTCATGCGGATGAATTGAACTCAAACGAGCTTACCTTGTTGGTGCATATCTTGTGAGGGCAGTAGAATTGGTCGATGATTACAGAATTGTTAGCCATTATAAAGTTTATGTTAGAGAAGTTGATATTCTTGGCAAAACCAGAACCTCCCTACAGAAGTGAAGAAAAAAAATATACAGTGTTTAAAACTCCAATAGTCTCATATAAATTTACTTTATTGAAAATTGTCTCAAGAAATTTAATAGTCTCGTTTTTACTTAAAAAGAAAGAGTTTGATTATAGCAAAAATTTTCGAACCATGGAACCAACGCATTTCAAAAGTTATGGGGTGAAATTAGTTTAATTTTTTTTTTAATGAAATTTGAGCAAAACTGAAAGGTTTGAGACGAAAATAGAAATCTTTACTATTTTAGGAATTTTTGAATAAAGTAAAAAGGTGAAAGACTATTAAATATGTATATTTTTAGTCCAGTAAGTTCTAGAGGATCATTCAGCTCATCATAAATTCACATTTTTAGATTGGTCCTGTAAGTGTGTTGGATTCAATTTTTTGGTTGAGTGACTAGTCACTTAGTGGGTTGAAAGATAAAATTAAAATCGAATCAAGTAAACTTACAGGACCAATCTAAGAAAAATGATAGTCAGACCGAAATCAATATAAGGAAAAGGTTATAGGAGTACTAAAAGAATATAAATCTTGTTGTTTTATTTATATATATATAGAGAATGTTTTCAAGTAGTTTTTACCTGCCATGTTTTGATCCAGATTCCATTCTGAGTTCTATTCAAGGTGCAATTACTGATACTTATGGCCTCTACTTGGTCATGTTTCCCACTTTGACCTAAACTCCCAATACTGAAAAATCAAACAAGATTTATACATGTAAACAAAGGAAAACTTACAAATATATCACCACCCTAGACCTATGAGAAATTATACAAACAAACTACTTTTTCATTAATTTTGTAACTTGATACATGTGGTTAATGATAAGGATCAGCAACGAATAGAGCAAGTCCTTCCAAATTCCAGATTTTGAAACTTGCATTCAACCATTTCCAATTTATATTCATTGTCCAAAATTTTTAAGTTTGAATACCTCTTCAACTTTTCTCACATATTTTTTGAGATGTTATCATTTTCAGTTGTGTAACTTTGGATAAATCTAAATTTAGTCCTATAACTTCTCATTTTACAATTTTAGATTTGTGTCATTTTTAGTCCTACAATCTTTTAGACTTTCACTTTTAGTCTTTTTGAAAAAAACTTTTGCAAGTCCTGTAAGTTTTTCAAGTCTCATAAGTTTTGTAAATCATTTTGCAAAATGGCTAAAATTGAAAAATATAAAAAATTATAGAACTAAAATTGACACAAAATAAACTAAAATAAAAAAGTCAAAACTTTTAGGATAAAAATTGGATTTATCAAAAGTTACAGAATTAAATTTGATATTTTCTTCATATTATTGCATTTGAGAATGATAACTTGAATCGTATTTTGAACTTTAGAAATCCAATATTTTGCAAAATTAATAATTCATGGTGTATGATATTGCAAAAGCTAGTTAAAAGCGTGATTAATTTTCAATCTAACCTATAACAAACAATTAAATGATAAAATTTTGTATTGATTATATTAGCAAATGGAAAATTATGAGAAATAGAAATGACCTTATTCCATGTCCAGGGCCACAAGTTATCTCGGATATCATAAGGTTTGAACATCCTCCTTTAATGGCGATACAGTCGTCACCTTTTTCAAGTTAAAACATTGAATTAATAAGAATAATCAGAATATTAACTCATTGATTAAGAGAAGGTAATTAAGAAGCCACCTCGTGTCACTTAGTGAATAGTTGACACGTGGCAGAAAGAAAAAATCTAAGCACATCCTTTCCCATAGGGCTTATTAGATTTCCTCCTGTCTCCTTAATTCATGTCACTCGTCTACGAAATGTTACACTAAAATATCACAGGAAATTCAGACCCGAATGAGAAATTGTGTTTGGTAAACTTCAAACCTGTTTCCATGGTACAATTTCGAATACGAATATTTGTGGAAGATGAGATGTCGATCCCATCAGTGTTGGGACTGTGTGGTGGTGCTGTTGGGTTCGTCATAGCGATCCGGGTGAACGCAGCGGAATTTAAAATTTTTCATAATTAATAAATCATATTTATTAAATACATGAAAAGGTTTCAACCCGAATGCTCACAAATGACTATAGGATCCGGTGTTAAAATATATTGAAAGAAATCTACGTAAAGATTATTCTTACCCTCGTAGACTTTCTTCCAATTGATGCAAGGAGTGAGGGAATCAATTCCCGGATTGTGGCTAAAACTCCGTACTTCTCAATAAGGATCCAAATGTATCCCCTCTAAAGTAATCCACCAATTGAATTAACAACACAAATATTACACTTCGCTAGTAGTGTAAAATTGTTGATATCAATAAACGTTTCCCGTATCAACTTGTGATAAGAGAAATAAATTAAAGAATAATTAGCAATATAATTATTCTCCAAAATTATTCACAAAATGAATAAGCAAAGATTTCTAACTTAGGAAACTATTTTCTCACTTCCTTATTATGTTACAATGATTCATTTTATGTTACAATGATTCATTGTGAATCTTTATTCTCATTGCCTTGGCCAAGGTCTTTGAATCATTAACAATGAAATACACAGGAGATTCTCTTGTCCTAGACAAGTGTTAGATTCTATCTTAGCCACACATAAGTCTCCATGTACATCAATATAATACCCAACATATCCCCTTCTATCTTAACTCAATAACTGTGTTTCTATTTCATGTTACAATGATTCATTGTGAATCTTTATTCTCATTGCCTTGGCCAAGGTCTTTGAATCATTAACAATGAAATGCACAGGAGATTCTCTTGTCCTAGACAAGTGTTAGATTCTATCTTAGCCACACATAAGTCTCCATGTACATCAATATAATACCCAACATATCCCCTTTATGATTGCTAAACAATCAGAAGATAAATCTAAGTATTAGATGAAGTACACAAGACTACCATGGTGCTTCAAGTCTAAAGACTAATCGTGTACTATCGTAATTAGAAAATTCTAATTTCGACATATCCAATAAGAATTTTCTACGGACCATGTTCGATAAACTTATTCTCTAATAAGTATCTACATATATGAATTTGTGTCACAACACTAATATTGATGGAATACAATATTCTCGTCCAACGAGCATTCATCATATGTAAGAGTCTTTACTGAATTATTCTTTGTCCCATTTAGAAAAATTCTTGACTCGGAACCATGTTTAAGACCAAAGCTCTATGTATAAATTCCATGATCACCATCATATGCGTAACCATACATTTTAGCTTTAATTGGTCTAGGGACTTTATCTAATAAGCATTTGTTATAATGCATAAAATAGATAAATTAAAACAGCCTTTAATAATATAATTTCCAATGAGATTGTTTATATTCAAAATATAAAGAGTACAAATATCCAATCTAATTGGTGCGCTGGGCATACTACTCTAACAGGTGCAATCATATGAATCCCTTTAATGTCTGCATTCTTACAATCTGATATCGAAACATGAAATTTTGGGCTGTTGATATGTTTCAATCCACTGATTTTAAGGTTATTGCAATGTGTAAATAACATTGCCTGAAAAATATAGAACATAGAACATCTATATTAGTTAGATTCGTGCATGAATGTGTATGATAATCTTTTTATTTGCAGGTTGCCTGAAAAATGTTGATGAACTTACAACGGGTTGAGCGTCAGTTACCTTTAATAAACACAAAAAAAAAAAAAACTTTGTCAAATAATAAAAATAGTATAATGTAAAAAATAGCTTAATTTATAAATTCCAGTACAAGAAACTCACATCTTTCAATTTCTTTTGATTTTTTAAAAAATGGCAAAAGATTGCGTGCCCCAAATCCCAAGTTTTTTAAAATTTATATTATTTAGTATTAAGTGTTATATAATTTCGTATAATTATTCATACACTTGATTTTTTTATTTTTTTTAATCATATATTTATACTATTCATATTTCAGTTAAACTTTTCGATGAAAAAATTATATTCTTATTAATTAAAAAATTGGTTCTCTAAGTTTATGAATTCGATATTTAGTCCAATAATCGTGAGAAAATATAAAATTTAGCCCCTAAGTTTGAGCAAATTCAATTTCAGTCTTTTTTTTTTAACTTTCAATGAAGAGAGGGAGACATTGGTCCAAATTCTTCCTAACATATACATATATACACCAATGAAGAAAATACTAAAATTAGAAAATAAAGAGAGAGAAAGTGGAGAGAGAAGATCAGACATTGGTCCACCAAGAAGATCCTTGGCCATCAATCAAGCCTTGTCCATTTCCTACAACTGCAAGGCTGTCCACTCCTTGGAACTTCAGCCATTGCCCTTTCTTGTTATTTTTCCATTCTGATTTGGGTTGTGCCACTATACTTCCTAATATCTGTCACAACACATGATTATCTTAAAGAAATTGAAGATTAGTTGGGGGATAGCATCCGTGGAGTTAGTTAATTACCAGAAATGTAATTTTATGGCATTTACATGGACCTCTAAACTCTATTGGAGATACCAAAAATGCCCTTCCAATGGCTACACTTATCATTGCCACCTCTGCACTTTCATGGCAAGCTGTTTCCCATGCTAACTTGAAACCCTGAAACAACAACTCACTTGAGTGGTATCTTATTTAATTAATGGATCAATTCTTTTAAGATTACAACTACTTGCCATTTCCTTAGTTGACTCTATTTTATAGTAATACTTTCACCTCCAAAATATAGTTAATTTAATATATCATTTTTAGCTGTTTGCTCCATTTTTTACTTCAAAACTTAAAATAATAATATATATATTTTATTAATAATAATTTTTATTTATAATTTTTTATTTATTTGTCATTATTATTTTTATTTTTAAACACAAAAAAGTATAATAAAAACTAACCATCAATTTTTTCACTTATTCAAATAAAAAAAAATACAACACGCTACAATTTACTATTATAACTAACTATTAAAAAAAATTCATTTATTTAAATTAACTAAAGAAAATAAGTAAAAAGAGAAAAATAAAAAATAAAAATGCAGCATGTTACTAATACTGTAGGGCTAGATTTTCCGGCCACTACAATAACTTTCTTCATTTTGAAGCTAAGGATGCAGAGCTGCTGGAGATAATGAGAGAAAATTGCAAAATTTGTAAATTTCTATGCCATCTCACTTATCTTTTTATTTTATTAATTTTAATTATTTAACTATTTTTCTTGTAAAATTAGTCCTGTAATTTTCAAATTGTGGCAATTTTGATCTTGAATTGAATAGTTCTCCAATGATTTGAAAATCAATCAAGGATTAAAAGTAATATAAATAAGTAACAAAAATAGTTAAGGAACGAAATTGATAAAATAAAATAATTTATAGTACTAATCTGGTAATTTTTCACAATTACTTAGGAGATTGTTATTTAAGGATATGTTTGTTGTAAAATTAATCACTTTGTCTTTACAAAAAAATAATTATAGAAATTATTAAAGTTAAAATATGCATTTAGAATATTTAATAATGCAAATAGCATCTTCCAGCTTAATATAAAGAAGGGTTCATATATATATATATATATATATATATATATATATATAGCCATTACTTGAGAATCATCTGTTTCTCCATCACCAACAGCTCCAAAACTGGTAACATCAAATGTGTTCACTTGAGGGTATAATTGTCATTCCCTCCAAATGCATCCCTATGTTCACCCCTTGTGCACCTCAATTGCAAAGATGCACTAAATAAAATTAAAAAATATCCCAAAACTTCCTGCAAAATTTAATGTAATGAAAAATCCGTAGCTTAATTAGCAACCAATGTTATTAGCTAAGATATATTATATATTATGTACGAAATTCAAATGCAATTCAAACAGTAAAACTCAATAAAAATATAAAATCATAATGAAATTCAAATAATGGTTTTTAAAAAAATTAGGGTTTAGTTTTGACTAATATAGATATTTATACCATTTTAGAGGTACGAAAAAGGTCGATCGAAGATTTTCCCAGGACTTAATGTTGGAAATTAATCCATGAAACCTTAACCCTATTATGATTAACGAGATTTAAACTGTAAAGCGGAAGCGTACCTGATCCAATGAGTTTCTAGGCGGAACACGAACTCAGGATCAGTGGTTATATGGTCTTCCTCAACTAAGCCTCCTTATTCCTTATGGGGAACGTAGTAATCCCTCCCGATGGGGAGAAGGGAAGACGATGTGCGGCTTAGTATATTGGGGACCATAACCTGGAGCCTTTATATACTACTTTAATTAGGCCACCCATTATCACCTAATTATGTAGTATTGGGTATCTACTCAATTGGCCCATATCATTTATTATTATAGCCCATGGACCTTTAACCTTAATTGGATCACTTAATTAAGTCCATAATATAATTGAATAGCTAATATAATTGCATAATAATATATTGCCCACAATTAGATTATAATGGAAATTAATAAATTTCCAACAATCTCCCACTTGGGCTATATATTTTCCCAAAGCAATTATATCAAGAGTCCTTAGTTGCGCAACTTTATGCTATTCCTCTTCAGGCTATACTTAACAATCTGGTCCATCTCATATACTAATATGGAACTACCGCGGCATTCACCACATTATAAATCGTGGTTAAACCCCGACAATTACCATATCAATACACTCAATGACATAGATCAAATATGGTGAGTAGCATGGAAATTACATGTCAAATGTGATCAACATCATGTCTATTTCCAACTGGTCCAACTTTAATCCTTAGTGAGATCAATAAAATATTACAAAATGAAAAATTAACTTAAGTGAATTCACAATGAATTCAAATCCATCAACTCAATTCTGCAGAAAACCGAATTATCTAAAATCAAAGTGTCTTAAAACTTTAAAGAGCAATAAATATAGACTCCCACTGAACCAATGTATTCTAAAACCATATAACACCCACATGAGTAGCTAGCTCATAAAATTACAGGGCGTTGAATACATGATTGGCGAATCCGTATTTAGAGTCTATCATAGTATGCTCTACCAAAATTTATCCATAAGAACACTTTCTTTAACAACCAAGAATTCTATGTCAATATGCTTGACTTATAAGAACTCTTATTGCTAATACTTTACTGCGAACTAACTGTCACAATCAACTTTATGTGACTAAACTTCGCAACCTTTATTTCATGTTTGAATGCCCCTTAGTGTACTACTGATTCTGTTGTCATGGTTAATGAGTTAAAGTGTTTGCTTAATACTTTTACTTGTATAGCTCTCCAGACCAACAGAAGATGTAGCCTGAAGTAGATCTTATATCGTATTGGCATCCAACAAACTCATAATCAGACTACTTTATGATCTCCTACTAATCTGATTATCTCAAAACAATGCCTTCCTTCCCTTTTGAGTATAATTCTATATCAAGATGCAAACCTAACCATCTTGTATTGATTTATACTCATAACTTATAGCATTAATACACTTTGGAGTAATTGGACCTTTCATGATTTGATGAACATTGTTTGAATGTTCTACCATTAATTCTATAGTGTCCTCATTATTTAAGAGAAAAACTACATAATCATTCGAATTGTCTTTCACCCAACACTAGTGGTTTTCTTAGTGACATTAATTCTTGAGGTTGTTGAATTTGTTATTCCTTAAATATTATTGACATTGTCATATCGTTATTCTGAATTTGCACCAATTCTTTAAAGTATAAGTGGGGATCGAATCGACTCCCCCTTAAGGACAATGTCTCTAATATTATTCTTCCCCCAAAATCAACATCCTCACATAATACCGTATTACCCGTCTCAAATATGATCCGATCAATTGGATCATAAACTTATTATCTTTATTTAATACCAATAAAGTAGCTTGTATCTATTTGAATCCAATTTTCTTTAGTAGATCCCAATGATCTAGCCTTAGTTGGATATCACCATATGTGAAACTCAAAGAGTTCTCACAACTACTTTGGTTGGAACTTTATTGAGACCATAAGATGCAATCTTAAGTATTTCTCACATTAGTGACCATATGTTGTGGAGTTCAATTATGTCTTTTAACTGCACCATGCATACTGAATAATTTAATACAGTGTATTATAAGACAATTCCACAGGTCTTTAGGAGAAAACAAAAGGTTATACTTTAGTTGTCTTTAGCAGCTTTCTTAATGGGATTTCTTGTATTGCCCTTATACTTTATTGAGATTAAGTTTGACTTATTAGTCTCATCCTTATTGTGGAAGTTCACTCATCAAGTATGATTTTGTTGTTGATATATGGAAAACTTAATTAGCAAACTTCTTAATTATACAGAGAATTTATGCAAAATAATTTTTCATGCTCGCATTAAACTTTATAATCTTTCAAAAAACTTTATAGTCTTTAATTCAAAATTTAACTAAATTAGAATCATCTTGAAGATTCGAGCACAATATTATTATCAAGTCTTTGGACAAAAAATACTAATTTAAATGATGCTCTCATGCAGTAGTCAAATACTGACAATAAAACTGTCAAGCAATAGCCTTCCTGTGGGCCGACTTATTACTCACATGTCAAACCAAATAATTGTCACGTATTTACCACCACAGGTACTTGTGTATTTCTGCCAAATATTAATCTACCTGTGGGCCGATCAATACCCGCATGAAGATACACTCATACAACATTATTAATTGGGGACCCATCACAAGACACCTTGTGCAACATTAACCTCTTCTGTGGACAAAAATTAACTGCAGGGGTAATCTTGGTGTAATAATCAAGTATTGACAATAAGTTCTGTCAAACAAGAGTCTATCTGTGGACCGACTAATGTTCACATGAACAATCCAAAAATTATCACATACTTATTATCACATGTATGTTATTATTCTGTCAAACTGTGCCTACCTGTGGGCCGAACACAGAACACATGAATAATTACACACCCATCTATGTAATTTCAATAAAGTCGCACTTCACACACAGAGGCTACTGTGGCAACATGAGGCTTTGATTGATTAGATTGAAAAATTACTAGACCAATTAAACAAATATTTAAAAAAAAATATTACGTTTAATTGAACGACATTAAAAAATAATGTCTCCCCAATTTTATTAATTTAATTCAATAAATTAAATGAAAACTTTAGATGATTCATACCATAATGAAAGATTTCTTAATTTAATTAATAATTTCATATCCTAATTTAACATAATTTAAATTAGGAAAATTACTTAAATTACTCTGAAGTGATTTCACGTGAGCAACAATCAATAATTCAGTTGTATAATCAAATTAATTAAAATTCGAAATATAAGTTCCACGTATGGCAACCTATTTGACCCATTAAATTAATATAGCCCAGATAAATGTGAACCATATATATACACATACAAATTTAATGGTAACTGAGATTTGCGCAATTAGTTCACTTTGGAAATATTAATGAAATTGACTACAAGTAAGAAATATCCTTAATTCATGTACCATGCTTAACCACGAAATATTGCACAATCATAACGAATAAATCCAAAGTCAATAAATCAACCGCATAAAATATAGAAGGAATAATACCCTCACCATTAAACAAGATTGACACAATAACAGCAGAATGCAAGGATTACACTCATGCCTGGATCAATATTTCTTTTATTGGGCGGTGGTGCAGGTTTGAGTATAATACACTTATATTAAGATTGAAAGAATTTATAATCAATGATGCCAATTACGAGAAATTATCATCAATTATAATTACACTGAATCCATAATCAGACGCGATTTAACGAAATTAATCATATTAATAGCCACAATATTAAATCAATTCAATGATCCAATAAAATTCACACAAATCTCAGAGAAACAATATTAAATCAATTCAATGATTCAATAAAATTCACACAGATCTCAGAGAATCATAAATAGGATGGCTCTGATACCACTTGTTGGAAATTAATCCATGAAACCTTAACCCTATTATGATTAACGAGATTTAAACTGTAAAGCGGA
Organism: Pogostemon cablin; assembly: GCA_023678885.1. Classification (NCBI taxonomy): domain Eukaryota; kingdom Viridiplantae; phylum Streptophyta; class Magnoliopsida; order Lamiales; family Lamiaceae; genus Pogostemon; species Pogostemon cablin. The sequence continues at coordinate 3,455,191 of CM042961.1, forward strand.
AGCGTACCTGATCCAATGAGTTTCTAGGCGGAACACAAACTCAGGATCAGTGGTTATATGGTCTTCCTCAACTAAGCCTCCTTATTCCTTATGGGGAACGTAGTAATCCCTCCCGATGGGGAGAAGGGAAGACGATGTGCGGCTTAGTATATTGGGGATCATAACCTGGAGCCTTTATATACTACTTTAATTAGGCCACCCATTATCACCTAATTATGTAGTATTGGGTATCTACTCAATTGGCCCATATCATTTATTATTATAGCCCATGGACCTTTAACCTTAATTGGATCACTTAATTAAGTCCATAATATAATTGAATAGCTAATATAATTGCATAATAATATATTGCCCACAATTAGATTATAATGGAAATTAATAAATTTCCAACACTTAATTCTATAGGGTTTTGATGGCCGAATATATAACATTTCATTATAGTTACTAAAGACCAAAAATATTAAATATTCTGAATCTGGGTGATTATTGAGGGATTCTGAAGTGATTAAATGATACGGTAGAATTAATATCCTCCTTAATTATAATCCTTGAAAAATTAATAATAGGTATTTTCAGTATATTTCATTCCCTCCAAAAAAATTATTTATATACATATTGTAGCGGGTTGTAATTAGTAATCGGTTTAGATTGTCTTTGTCATTTTAGTATGTACTCCCTCCGTCTGCCTTCACATTAGTGGGTGTGAGGGTCTCATATTTATAAAAAATGAAATGAGATCCTTGGGGCGGACGCGCAAAATGAAAAAATAATACATTTGAAAGCGGACGGGGAGTATTTTCCTATACCACAATGTTGAATGAGTACTAGGCAGGGGAGTGGGGAAAACTAGACATTAATTAAAAAAAAAGCATGAACTCTAAAGCCAATGGTTAGATTTTCTTATTTCTTTTAGTTTAAATATATATTCCCTCTGTTCCATGAAAATGGTTGTTTTTATTTTTTTGACGTAGATTAAGAAGTATTATTATTTAATATGTAGTTGGTAGTTGTAAAAAAGCGTATTAAGTATTAACAGTTAAATACGAGCATAAAAATAATATTGGAAAAAGATAGATGTGGGCAAAATAATATTTCAATGAAATGCATGTCTTTTGTTAAAAGTTATGGCAAATAGGCAATACAGTGTTGAGGAGACAGTTGCCAAGTTGAAAGATGGGTATAACAAAAGAGGATAGTGTTTAAAATTAAAGAGGATCACAGATAAAATCACGCATTTTGTGAGATTCGTGGTAAGAAACTTGGAAGGGATGAAATGAAATGGAACAAAACATAATCAATCAATCTAACGCTTGCTGCTTAATCTCCTGATGAATGATTTTCTTTTCGAGAGATCGTTTGGTTGCTTTTCCTTGGGTCTTGACTTCATAAAAAGATGATTTTAGTATGTAATTTGGCAGTGCCCCTGGAATGTCTTTGAGGTGTTGGAGATGGTTGAAGCGTAAATACTTGACCTTCATGCGCTCGTTGCATATGTTCTGCAGGGTAGATGTATAACTTCTCCAAATTTGGCGGCAACATCCTTCTTGAAAAGGAACGCATCGGAGGTCTAGCTTTGTGAGTGTCTGTGGAATAGAAATGGTATTGAGCTCTGCTAGAGATTCGTGGCCAAACCTTTTCAGCCTAGCAAGCCGCTCTGGTTTCATCCGCAGATACTCCTCGTTTACATTGAAAACCATCATTAAATCTTCATTGTCATTCATCAATGCATTATTCCCTTGACAAAAGAATGCTCGTCGCCTTCCACAGCATAAAGTCCACTGTGGAGTAGTCCAGGAATTGGTTATTCTTGGCTATCCAGATCAACGTCCTGTGTATCCAGGGGTCTATAATGAAGCTACTCACACTCAGAGACTTGTCCTCGCATGAAGCCCTCATCCAGTAGCTGCTTAAAGACTTGTTCGCCAGCCTCCTCGGCTGTTTTCTTCTCGCTTTTCATGACAAGACCCTCCCCAATCCACAAATAAATGAGGGGTCTCTTTTCTATGACGCTGTTCTGGGGAAACACTGATAGGCACAAGGAACACATTTTCACCTGCTCTGAGCCACTCAGGCAGTGGAAACCTGCCGAGAAACTTGACATAACATTACTTAATTATAATTTTATTGTCTATTTTAAGATCCATCCACTCCTGCAGACCTTCTGATTATGATGATTGGCGACCGTAGTATCATCTTTGGGTTTCGACCACAGCTTAGATATCTCCTCGTCAGCACTGAGGATTGAATTATTCAAAACCCCAATACCATTTAGCATAACGTCCAGCTTCTTCTCTACCTCAGATTTCTTACTGGAATCCTTGAAGATGTCATCATCCAGCTCCTGCTCCAAAGCAAAGAACTGTTCCATGATTGTCTTCCCCCAGTTCTTGATATCTGGAAACTTGTCTCTCATCCTTTCTAGCTTCTCTTCAATATATCCTAAGACAATTGGATGTCATCCATTTCTCTTGCACGGGAATGCTCCTCATCTTTATGAGACAATTGGATCTCATCCGTTTCTGTTGCAAGGGCATGCTCCTTAGCCTTATGATGAGACAATTGGATCTCATTCGATTTTGTTGCACGGGCATGCTCCTCATGAGCCTTTTGAAGTCGATGTTTCTTCCGGCTTCTTCAGGATCGGCATTCGAATCTGTTGCACAACACCTACAAGGTACACAAATTAAGTGCGCAGGGAGTACTAAGATATGCACCAGAAAAAGACACAACTTCCTTCAATATCTAATCTAACTCTACAGGATGCAAAACCCTTGACTTTCACCCTTAAACATCATTCTCCTATTGTTACCTCTCAAACACCAAACAAAAAACAGACATCACACACATTTTTGTTAATCACCGCAGAATAGACTTTGAGTATGAAATATCATCCTGTTGAAACATTCAAATCTTACCCCATCTCATGTTCAATGTGTTTTAGGTATACTCTATTCAAATTAAGGGAAAATTTAACAATATCATGAATTATTATTATCAGCTTTTCACGGTAAAATGTAAATCTTTTGATAATGATACTACCGTACGATCCAATTTTCAATTAATTATTTTATTCAAGAGATTGACTAATCACAAACTGTACATAAAAAAAAAAAAAAAAAGGAACTGCAATGCCGGTTCCAACTCCATACTGAGAAGGATCCAAAATTTAGGGTATAAATTGAAGGCCCGGCATTAAAGAAATTAGGTATCGAAGCTTTAGCAGGTTCTGAAAGCGTAGGAGGAGAAGACGGTTACCTTTTACTTAGAAGAACTGAAGCTCAATTCCGAAATGTTCCAGATCGCTGTGTTGCTTCGTCTTCTCTCTCTCAAATTTTCTTTAAATATTTTTACTCTATAACAGATCACAGAGTAGCGAAGATGGTGATAGCTGCGAAACACACCCCTAAACTAAGTTCAAAAGATTAGTCCTTGGAGGCAGTTCTGAGGGGCCGGGACTGTTTCCTCGAAGACTAGTCGGGCGTAATCCCGGAACCTCCGTATCAAAAAAAAAAAGATTAGTCCACATAATGACTGAATAACAGCGTAGGAGAAAAGAATCTGATGCGACAGGCGACAGCTGGAGAAAAATCTTGACTTGTACGGAGAAAAATATCTATGCATAGGATTCCATTGTTAAGAAAAGGGCAAGCTGCACCCCTCAATTTATTGCAGCCTCAATCTAATTTTTTAAACATCCAAGCCCTTCAACTTATTTGAATAAATCAATTTTGCCCTCTATCTTTCATTAACCCAGCAAAATGGCATTTTTGTTGACTAAAAAATTAACACGTCAATGAGTGGGACCCATTTTAAAATAAAAAATTTCCAGTGCCCGCCGAAGATATTCGTTCAGCCCAAGACTGCCACGAAGAGGGCGAAAGCATGGGCTATTGCCACTAAAAAGTTTCTGGTGGTTCAATAGAAACATCTGACCAGCCTGGCTCGATCCTGAAAACATTGAAGATAATTCTTACTCCTAATTTAATCAGCTACTCTTGCATAGTATATATCTCCCATAGTCCCACAGGAGCACTCTCACCACATAACCGGCGGAGAAGCTCCGTCCCCCAGTCCCCCTCCCTCTCAACCTCTCTCCATTATCCAATTTGCCCTCTCTCTCCTCCATTCCCCCACCACCCCACCTCCACCGCGCTCTCCACCACCGATTTCCTCATCGACGCTGCCGACGGCCGCCGCCTCAATTACTCCGCCTTCCTCCAACAAGTCTCTTCCCTCTCCTCCTACCTCAAATCCCGCCTCTCCAGAAACGACGTCGCTTTCATCGTCTCCCCGCCCTCTCTCCACATCCTTGTTCTCTACTTCTCTCTCCTCTCTCTAGGCGTCGTCGTTTCGCCCTCCAATCCCGCTTGTTCTCCCCCTGAGTTGACTCACCAAATCCAACTCAGTAAACCCACCGTTGCATTTGCCACCTCCGATGCCCTTTCGTTGATTTTTTTATGCTAGGAATATTTTATTTTTAACATGGGTCCCACTCATTGACGTGTTTGTTCCTAAGAAGCTGCGTAGAATAAATGTAAAAGCTATGTAATTGTTTATAATATTGAATTTATTTTTTAAAGTGAAAGAATTAAAGCGATTTTTGAATTTTTGCTCCATAAAAGAAAGCTGCATAGATATTGTAAAAGCTCTCTTATTCTTTGTAATTTTGAATGAATAAGAAAGTGTTATACCTTGCTTAGTTGCGTGTATATGGTTTTGAAAATCAATTTTGAGTTTTAAAAATTATAGTACTCCTTATTATGTCTGAAATTGCGGCAATATAATCATGTGGGTCATTCAATCTTAATTCATTATAAGATGTATTAAATCTCGAAGTTTTATATTATTTTAATAAATTGATATTTATTTATGATTCGATTATATTCTATTTGTTCCTTCAAAAAGTCTTTATTTTATTAAATTGAGTGTCTCATTCAAAAGTTTCCATTTTCATATTTTAGTAAAAAAGCTTCAAATATGTCCCACTATTTTACGCATATATAATAACAATAATACCTTCTTAATTCAGATACAAAAAATAAATGAACAGAGGAAATATTAATTACATTAGTATTTTATTTTGTCTAAGTAAAATCTATAATAAGATATTAAATTAAAATAAGAAAACATATCAAATGTCATACACAAGTCTTGATGTCGTATTGTGACACAGTAAAATTAACATTTACGAGGAATTTTAAAAGTTTGAAGTGCTGTGTTGTGATTAGGTGGGAAATATATTTAGGGATTTCGCATACTGGAATTTTTAATGTAAAAGCTAAGTTATTCTTTGTAATTTTGAATTTATTTTGAAAAGTGAGAATTAAAGCGATACTTGAGATTGCTACAGAATAAATGTAAAAGTTATCATTCTTCGTAATTTTGAATTTATTTTTTAAAGTGAAAAAATTAAAGCGATTTTTGAATTTTTGTTCCTAAGAAGCTGCCCATATAAATGTAAAAGCTATGGTATTCTTCGTAATTTAATTTGCATGAATAAGAAAGTTTTAGACCATGCTTGTCCATGGTTTGAAAATTGATTTTGGGGTTTTAATAAATTACACTTATTTCAAATGAAACTTTAAAAATCACTTTTATACAGGCATACAAATTTCTAGTAGGTAATTTTCATGCATTTTTTTCTCTTCAATTAATATTATTTATTTCGTTCCTCTCAAAAAGAAAATGTCTCATATATTAAAAAGAAAATGTGTCAATATCCATAGCATGGAGGGAGTACTACTTTTATTACCACTCATTTTCTTCATTCGCCCAAAATGTACTCATTTTGTTTAGGTGTTTGATTCAAAGTATTTCCTTTTTTTTAGAAAGAAAGCCCACCACGGCCCACCACCATTATCGATATAAAACACCCACTATATATGTAGCTAGAATATGCGAGTATTCAATAAAATTACCCTCTTCTTCTTGATAAATGACAAACGTATTTTTGTATGCGAAGAATTAAGATATTTTTTATGTAAAGTTATTAGAATTGTATAAAAGTAGTTATTTTAGATAATTTAATAAAAAATGTGTAAAGTTATTAAAATGTTAATAAAAAGTGAATATTATTAAGATGTATTTTTATTTTAAGAAATATATATAAGTATTGACTATTAATAAAAAAGAGGTGGGAAATAAATGGAATGAGTATTAAATACCAAAGAAAATTATATATCGAGAATTTTGGGTGATTATTGAGGAAATGATACAGTACAATTAATATCATACTTAATGGAGTATCATTATCATTCTTGAAAAAATTCTGTAAAAAAAAAAATACTTGAAAATTATTAATGGTTCTTTTCAATAGATTTCATTCCTTCGAAAAATAAATAAAATAAAATAAAATAAAATAAAATAAAATAAAATAATAATATGAATCTAGCTGGTTGTTAAGCAACCAGTTTGAATTATGAGATATTCAAGGAGACTGATAGACTCATCGTTAAAGTATAGTTATTATATATGTAAAATATTTTTTTAGTAGTTAAAGTATACTCCCTTCGTCCCGTCTTTATAGTTATGTTTGCTTTTTGCATGGGGATTAAGGAGTATAGTATTTTAATTTGTATTGAGGCGAGAGAAATAATATTTTAATGTATAGTGGATAGGTGTATTAGTATGATATGTGGGTCCATGGAGAGAGAAACAATTAATATGTGTGGGTCCCCTTTACTAAAAAAGAAAATGTAACCATTAGATGGGACGCCCAAAAAAGAAATATGTAACCATTAGGATGGGACGGAATGAGTATACGTGGTGAATCATACTATAACAGACAAACATACTTTAACTATAAATTAACATGTTTTATTTATATAACAATAATAAACATACTTTAATTATAAATTAATATACTTTAATTGTATAATAATAATATTTAACAATGAGTCGATCCATCCCACATAATTAAGTAAGAGATTTTTTCATGTTTGTATCATTTTGGCATTTCTTTTCCATGTACTCTAAATTCAATGATTGGATTTCTTATTTCTTTTTATGTCGGAATCATATGGAAAAATGATTGGATTTCTTTTTTTTTATGTCGGAATCATATGGGAAAAAGATACATGATGTCAAAATAATACTCCCTCTATCCCGTTTAATGTATAAATATAGTTTAATAAAAATTGTCTTTTTATTAATTTTATTGATTTTTTAAAGGGATATATTGTTTTTTAAAATAATTTATTTTTATTAATTTTATTGAGTTTTTAGAAATATTGTGATATTTTTAGGTAATAAATAAAATAAAAATATATTATATATGTTAGGTGGAAGTGATATTTTTAAAATTAAAATAAATTTTGATAATATTAATTGATGTAATATTCGGTGAACCGTGAATATTAGTGTGACATGGAGGAAAATTGGAAAATACGAAGATAATTGTGTTAGGGGGGAGTGTATATATTTAAATGCATGGCGTTTATTAAAAGCTATGGCAAATAGGCAAGACGAGTTCTGGGAAGAGGAGGTTAAAACAAAAGAGGATTCAAGTTATAATTACAGAGGAGGAACAAATATTACACAATCACGATTTTCAGTTGTCGGATTCGTGCTAACTAACTTGGAAAGGACTGAAATGAAATGGAACAAAAAATCAATCAATCAATCAAGTACGCTTGCTAAGTCTACTGATGATTGATTTGGAGATCTTTTGGTTGCTTTTCCTTCGGTTCTGGGGCGAGGCCACCTGTTCGACGATGGGTTCGGGTGCGGGTGTAGAGGAGGCAACATTAAAAGAGTACTCATAAAAAGAGTGTTTTTCCAAAGGTCTGTAATTTGGCAGTGCCCCTGGTTGATTGATTTTGAGGTGTTGGAGATGGTTGAAGCGTAGATACTTGACCCTCATATCCTTGACGTCTATCTTCTCCAGGGTGTTGAGTTTCCCTCCTTGGATGTATAGCTTGACCAGATTTGATGGCAATTTGCTCGGAAACAACCACGCCGGTGCTTCTTGGAAAGGCACGCACCGGAGGTCTAACTTTGTCAGCGTCTGCGGAAAAGAAAAGGTGTTGAGCTTTGCCAGAGATTCGTCGCCAAACCATATGGTGAGGATGCAGAGAGCAGGTAGGGCGTGAAGGCTCCCAAGCTGCTCCTCGTGCTGTTTTACTCCCAGGTTGCCAACTCGAATGCTCAGCTTTCTCAGATACCTCAGCCGTGATAGGTCCCTGATCTTGCATGAGTTCGTCTCACTCTTGCCTATCACGAAGCCCTTCACAACTTCTAAAGCTGCGAGCTGCTCGACTCCTCTGGGCATGCTCTCCAGCAAGTAACACTGGGACACGTCCAGATGAGTTAGATAGCTCAATTTTGATATGGTGGCAGGCAGTCTTTCGAGATTGTGACATGCTCTCAGATCAAGAATCTTGAGGCTGATCAGTTTGGAGATGGAGTCGGGCAGAGTCTCGACTCTGGAGATTCCACGAAGGCTGAGATACTTGAGGTGCTTTTGGGAGCCCAGGCCATCGAACAGACTCTGATTTTCCACTTCAATGTGATGGTTGACGGAATGCTGCCAACGCCCCATCTGCAGCACCTCCACCTTCTTTAGATTGGCGAGTCGCTCCTTTTTCATCCGCAGATACTTGTCATTCACATTGAAAACCATTACCACATCTTCACCATTAACCTCACTGCCACCATTCCTCATGCTATACAAAAACTCTCGTTGTTTTCCATTGCATGGTTCCCCCTGGGGACTAAAGTCCAGGAACTGCTCCTTGGCTTTCAGGATCAACATCCGGTGTATCCAAGGGTCTATAACGAAGCTGCTCACGCCTAGAGACCTGTTCTCGTTGCTCGCCTTAATGAACCCCTCATCCAGCAGCTCCTGAAACACTTGCTCACCAACCTCCTCTGCTGTCTTGTTCTGTCTTCTCGTGACAAGACCCTCCCCGATCCACCAATAAATGAGGGGTTTCTTCTGAACAACGCTGTTCAGGGGAAACACGGATAGGCACATGGAACACATTTTCGCCTGCTGGGAGCCACTCAGGCAGTGGAAACTCTTGAAGAAACTTGACAGATCACTCCCTAAGATTTTTCTCTCCAAATCAAGATCCACCCAATCTTGGCAGATGTTGGGAATGGTCCCATCCATTGCCTGATCCGCGGGACTGAATGATATGGAACGCAGCTTAGAGATCCTGTCAAGAATCCCAGCAGGAATTAAGCTCCTCAACTTCCTGATACCCTCTTGCATGAGGTCAAGCTTATCTTTCACCTCGGACTTCATGTTGGGATTCTTGAATATGTCATTATCTAGTTCCTGCTCCAAGGCACAGAACTGATTCACGACCGTGTTCTCCCAGTTTTTAATCTTTGGGAAGATATCCTCCATGGATTTTAGCTCCCTTTCAGTATCTTCAAATTTGGAAGACAGAGATTGGATCTCATTTGCATCCTCTGTTGTTGCTTCCTGCAGGATGAGCTCCTTGGCCTTTCGGAGTTGCTCCAGGAGCAAGGAAACTGCTTCTCCTGGTTTCTTTTGTAGCGACATTCAAATCTGTGACGGAAAAAACAAGCACTCAGTTGAATCCTCTACAGCTTGAACTTTTTTAACTGTGTCTTGCCTTTGAGATCGTCTCATGGAATTATTCGGTGAGAAAAATAATAACACACTTATAATATCCCCTTCCATTGCCTCATTTGTTTGTCCACTTCTCACACCCAAAAATAATAAAAATAGTAAAAGCACTCAATGCAAGTAACCTTTTAATTAATACACTATATTTTAAGAAATGTCACCATCTACTTTATCCATAAAACATTATTAAAACCCTCACGAAGTCAAAAAATTATTAAAAAAAAAGTCACTTTACTTAAAAAAACATAGTAAAATAACTGTAAAAATTAAGAATTACCTTTTATACTGAAAGAAAAGTTGATGGTTTTATTGAAAAAAATAACACACCCTTCACACATAGATAGTATGGATTAAGAAAAAGCAACAAGGATGGGAAAAATTACTCTCTAAGTAAGCTAAGCTGAAGCTCCCAGTATCAACCTCAGATTCACTAAAGAGCCGCTTGGTAAGGGGCAATAGGAATGAAAGGATATTAATTCTCATTCCCATTTTCTAAACTTGGTAAGAGGTAGTAATGATAATTTGAAATCCTCAATGATTTCCATTGATTAAATAACTATATCCACCCTTTCAATCAATTTCATTTGCATTACGGCAATCTCTCATTATATTACCAGGAATTAGAACCTCCTAAAATAGCTATTCTGGACATCACGAAAATTAAAGTTATTAACATGAAACAGAGACCACCACAATTCTCAAACCTTAACATAATGATCCTAAAATAGCCATTCTGGACACCACGAAATTAAAGTAATTGACATGAAACAGTGACTAATTCAACACCATAATTCTCAAACCCTAACATAATGATCCTAAAATATCCATTCTGGACACTACGAAATTTAACATGAAGCAGTGACAAATTCAACACCATAATTCTCAAACCCTAACATAATGAATAGACAGATAAATTAACAACCCTACAGTGCAGTGCACTGAACTAGACTCCAAAAGTTAAGAACCATCAATGCTTTGCACTGAACCTTATTTAAAACCAGAGTACGGCAGGTGTTGAATCTTTGATACATATTAAATGGAATGGAAGAGCAGCAAAACTTAATTTTACCTTTGATAAGAACCACAAATAATGTCCTCCAGATCTCTGAATTCTCTTCAACTCCTCTCTCATTTCCAATCTAAAACGCTTCAAAATGAGTGTGTGATGGCGGAAGAAGACAAAAAGTCTAAAATGGAGTTGGGTTGGTTGATGACCTTCTTTTCTGTTAAATAAATAATATCGACCTGGCAAGCAAAACCAAACTTACTTTTTCTTTTGTTAATTTAATTATGCACCAATATACTTCCAATCTTAGCTGACATGAGGACGCTCTTGGATAAAGAAAGAAATTGGGTCTATTTGTATGGGACTAATTATTATCTGTATCAATTTTTTAATACTTAAAATATTAATATCCTGTCATTCATGCATTATCATTCCATATTACGACAATTTGTTCACACGTCACACAAAAAGGAAAGGAAAGAAAAGAAAAGAAAAGAAAAAATGCAGTGAAGCGTCACCTACAGAAGCGTTCATAGGAAACTTAGACGTCAAGGGCGTAGCAGAACAACGATTGCTCGTCTTTTCGCTCCCCAGCTGCCAACATCTAATTCAGGTAACTTCCCAACTCAACTTCCTGTCAACGTATTTTTAACATCATGGAATAGCTCTTGGCTTCTGTTGAAGATATGGATTTGAATGTGTAATCAACTTTGGGTTTCATAAGTAGGTTAGAAATTTTAGTTGAGGGGTTTCTGCATTGAGGGAGGAATTATGTATATAATTCAAATTTAAAGCTACGAATGAAGTGAGTTGTTTGCTTAATTTTGAACCCATAAGCATAGTTAATGCTAATGTGGTAAACAGGGATAGATAGATAGATAAAGTGGTGTTGAGATTGATAAGAGTGTAGATGACATTCACTCTCTTTTGATTAAATTTGTACCTATGAAGTAATTCTGCAGGAACACGATCGATGTCAAGCAAGGGGAGACAACTGTGGGATGAGTGGAATTTACGTTGTTTCGTCCTTCTTAGCCTTTCACTTCAAATACTGCTTATAGTTCTATCAAATTTACGGAAGACGAGAGGAAAATCCGGTGTACTGTCAGCCGTAATCTGGTTGTTTTATCTTCTCGCCGATTGGGTTGCTGCATTCTTAGTTGGACTCATTTCCAGAGGCCAAACTCACGGCAGCTCCGGTACGAATGCTGTTAATAAACATCTGTCCGCATTCTGGGCTCCATTTCTCCTGCTACACCTTGGCGGACCCGATGCCATCACTGCTTTCTCCCTCGAGGATAACGAATTGTGGATCAGGCATTTGTTTGGATTCATCGTCCAGATTGTATTAGTTGTTTATGTGTTCTTTCAATCCCTGCCAAATGATTTCTGGTTACCAACGGTGCTGATGTTCTTTGCTGGATCATGTAAGTACGCAGAGCGAACGGTTGCTCTGTATTCTGCATGCTTGGCTAATTTCAAGAAGTCCCTCCTACAGAAACCGGATCCGGGACCAAACTATGCTCAGTTCATGGAGGAATACTCGGTGCTCAAGGATTCTAACATCCCCGTCGACATAATAACGGAGGATGAACCTCGAGGAGGAAATCCAGCAAACGCCATGTCTTCGGAAAGCCATGACTCCACCCCCCTTGCTCATGGGTACAAATACTTCAATGTTTTTAAGGGACTCATTGTGGATCACATGTTTAGCTTCCATGAGCGCATTGATAGCAGTAACTTCTTCTTAAATTGCGGAGCTGTTTCTGCATTCGAGGTTATGGAGGTGGAGCTAAATTTGATGTACGATGTGCTGTACACCAAGTATGGAGTATTGCACTGCAAGAAGGGATACGCATGCCGTTTTCTTTGCACTCTTCTGCTGGTTGCTTGCCTTCTCACATTTGCATTATGTCCCCAACATGACGTCTCCCTCTTGGACAAAATTGTTACCTACATTTTGCTTGGTGGGGCAGTTGGTTTGGACTTGGTGAGCTCCTACATCTTTATCATCTCTGATTGGTCTATTATTTCGGCCAAACCAGCGGTGTCTTCAGTACTCTCCAGTCTTCCATGGGCTAAGACAAACACCCGCTGGTCTAATACCATGTCTCAGCACAGCTTTATGAGATTCTGCCTTAAGAAACGTCGCTGCAGGTGCCTCTGCGGGTGCTTCTGCATGTGCTTCTGCGGGTGTCTCAACATATTAGCCCATTTTTTTAATTTCAAAGATGCTCTGGACGGGTTTCTGTACGCCAAGGATACCAAGTGTGATGAAAGACTGAAGGAATTCATTTTTGAGGAGCTAAAAGGAAAGGCCAAGAAAGCACAAACTAGAGATGAAATCATAGAGATATATTCAGCTAGAGGTGAATGGGTTCTCAGGTATTACCCGATTTATTACGAGCATCTGTCGATTTCGTCCAGCGTGAGTGAAGCTGAGTATGACGAGAGCCTGCTCCTCTGGCACATAGCCACTGAAATCTGCTACTTCACCAGCTCTGGAGATGATCTCAACCGCAAGTTCTGCAAGGCCTTATCAGACTACATGCTGTATCTTGTCGTTCTGAAGCCTACCTTGATGTCTGCGGTCGCTGGCATCGCACAGATCAGGTTTCAGGATACGTGCGAGGAAGCTAGAAACTTGTTTGAGAGATGGGGAGCGGAGTTAGTGAGTAGTGCAGAGGCGGAGAAAGATGCCTGTGAAAAGCTTCTCAAGGTGAAGACAGTGGTGGAACCTAAAGTGGTGAAGGGAGACAGAAGCAAATCTCTGCTGTTTGACGCCTGTGTGCTGGCCCATGATCTGAGAAAGCTGGAGGAGAAGGGGAGATGGGAGATGATGAGCAGAATCTGGGTGGAGCTCTTGTGTTATGCGGCTGGCCACTGCAGGCCGGACGCCCACGGTCGAGAGCTTTGCCTTGGTGGAGAACTCATCACCTTTGTGTGGTTGCTCATGGTTCATTTTGGCTTGGGACAACAGTTCCGAATTGAAGCTGGACACTCAAGAACTAAAATTTTGTTCAAGGAGCATGTGTCAGCCCCGCCCCTCAACTATTGGACCCACTAGATCTCGAATTCATTTCTATTGTAGAGTAGGAATAACATTGTGCGTTTGTATTAAATTAAATTAATGGGAGTATCTCTTCATCATGTTATTACTCTGCCAAAGGAAATATAAGAATAGTGTGGAAATTATTAAGTTGTGACGTTGAAATTAATTAACGATCGAACAGCGAGATTTTATTGGGCAGAAATTAAATTAGCAATTACATTTGCCAAAGTGATGGCAGCAATGGGGAGGCCGGCGCAGTTTCTGATGATCAAGTGTTTGATGACAGAGCAAGACATGATTAACCTGCTCTGATACCATGTTGAAATTGAGATTGAAATGTATAATAGAAGATTTCATTGATCGTGTTGTATGTTTACATATTCAAATACAATCCTATTTATAGGCATATGAGAAAACTAGCCGGTACACACAATGTAAAAAATAGCCGTTGTAACCTAGAAATTGTCAAGACAATTAATGATGGAAAAATAGCTGTTGGAACCTAGAAATTGTCAAGACAATTAATGATGGAAGATGAGAGAGATTATTTCAACAATTACCCTCCCAATGGATCGAAACCGCGGTATTATCTGCAAATGCCTGCTCATCTCTGCTTCTGCTTCATCTATTCTAGAGGACAATTTGCTCCGCAGGTATGAGCTCACCACCTCATCTCCTTCCATGGGTGCCCAGAAATACAAATGTATATTTGGTTGGTGTTTGATATTTTTGCCAGGAATGAGTCTAAGGAGTAACTAAACGTACCTAGAGGACGAAATTGAGAATCAAAGTTAGAGGGAGCTAGTACTTTGTGCCTAGTGGAGCCTGAAATTGTTTTGATAATGAGTTCAAGGAGTAATACTATTAATTATAAAGAGTCATTTTTATCCATCGAAGAATAATTTTGCAAAAATAAGCATTTGTGAATAGGTACAAACCAGTTTGAGCTGGGTTTGTGTTTTACAACTCACGACTGCAATAAAAAATGTTTTTTTAAAAAAATGTAAAAGTCGCCATTGGGCGAAGTATAGCAAAATATTAATTTGTAGTTATCGACAGACCAACTTGTCCAGGTAATACTTAATTGGGTGAGTTGTTTACTTTTAGAAGAAAAGAGGATCGATTATTGGTTGTTAGAAAAGGAGGGAATCAACTTGATTTAATTTATAAATAGAGAAACAAGTTGGGGATAAATTATTGATATAGTCGTTAAAGTTAAGATCCAAAACATGATATTTTATGCTATATCTCTTGTCTCTTTCTGTAAAATTGTCTGTAATTCACTAATGGTTGAGGAGATGTATGAAATTAATTTTCCATCCAATTTTGATAACTCTCTCGTTCTCCTAACCTAAAAACAAGATCTACTCTTCATCTCCCAACATGACTCCTTTATTATTTACATACATCACATGCTACATGTTTTCTTAGTACATCCAACCTAACACCTACACCTTAATCGAATATTAATCAAACTGAGTTGAATTAGGAAATTGACTTGGATAAGAGCAGATGGCGGAAGTTAGTGTATCCATTGTGATGGAGCGAGTCACAGCCATCAACAATTTAAATCCCGAGTCGGAGGAAGTATATTATGTGAGAGGCATAGAGGAGGAGCTGCGCAATATTAGTTTACTGCTGGAAACGATCAGAAATGTGCTGTATGATGCCGAGCGGAGAAGATCAAAGGAGAAACCAGTGGACGAATGGTTGTTGGAGCTGGAACAGACATGTGACGAGATGGAGGATTTTCTGGACGAATGGGAGCACTCTGTTCTTAAACTCAAGAGGGAGCGTGAATCAATTGATGCGATGGTTGCTCCTTTTAAGCGAAAGGTACGATCTTTTATTCGATCTCCTGGTTTCTATTTGACTAAATCTTCCATTCATCGTAATCTTACCAAGAGAATTCGAACTATGGACGAACGACTTCATATGATTTCTTTGAAAAAAGATTTGTTCGGATTTGTGATGCCTGATCCCACCGCTAGTCATGCTTGGCAAGTTCCATCTACTTCTGTTATTCAGGACAGGGTGTATGGCCGAGAGGAAGAAAGGGAATCTATTGTGGACAAACTTGTGGCCAGTGGACTTGAATCAGGTTTACAAGTTTTGTCTATAGTGGGTATGGGGGGAATTGGGAAGACCACTCTGGCGCAGTTAGTCTATAACGATAGTCGAGTGCGTTCCTGTTTTGATTTAAGACTGTGGGTTTATGTTTCTGATCCCTTTGATGAGGTTGGAATTACCAAACAAATTATTGAGCAGGTAGGTAAGGTGAATGCAACTCATTTGGATTCTATTTCGGGGAAGAAGTTTCTACTTGTCATGGATGACGTATGGAACGAAGACTACACCAAATGGGAGGCCTTGAGAAACTCCCTGACGTCTGGTGGGGTTGGTAGCAGGGTTTTGGTGACAACAAGAAGTACAATGGTTGCAAAGATGATGGGCTCAAATGACATTTACTCTCTAAGTGGGTTATCAATCGATGATTCTTTGTCTTTTTTGCGCGAAAGGGCTCTTTCAGGTAGAAATGAAGATGCTAAAATTTTTTTTGAGGACATTGGTATGGAGCTAGTCACAAAGTGCTATGGCTTGCCTCTTGCCTTAAAGACTTTAGGAGGTGTTTTGCGATTAAAAAACACTCGAGCAGAGTGGGAGAGTGTACTGAGGGAAGAAATATGGGATGATTTAGATGAAGGCCCCTTTCGTCATTTTCAATTGAGCTACAATGAATTATCTCCAACACTCAAGTATTGTTTCTCATATTTTAGCTTCTTTCCTAGAGCCTCATGGATTGACGTGGAGAAACTGATAGAGAGCTGGATAGCACTAGGTTATTTGGGCTCTAGTGTTGGGAGTGGAAGTGACATGGAACTTAGAGGGCTTGAGTATTTGAAATATTTAGCAATGTCTTCTCTACTCTCAGAGGTGAAGCAAACTTCGGATGGACAAATAAAAATGTGTAAAATGCATGGTCTTGTACATGAATTTACTCAATATCTCAGGATGAGGCGCAGTGTGGATTCTGAGAGGACGACTTGCCAAGTATGCGAATCTCGTGTGGTTACCGATGTCAAATTATATCGTAGTTTAGTTTGGGACACGGATAATTCTTTTCCAACAACTTGTGGTTGCCTCAGAGGTCTCAGGGTGCTGTGGATAAGGGGTACGATGCAAGGTATTCCACGGGGAGTGGACAACTTGATTAACCTTACGTGGTTGGAAGTTATCATTGGTCATAAATTGTCCAGAGAAGACGCTAAGACCATCTGCAACCTTACCAAATTGCAGTTTCTAAGACTCTGTGTTGAGGAGGTTCCAACAGAAATTGAGAATTTGGTTCATCTGAGACTCCTCGACCTGAGCTCTAGTAATTCTTTGACGGAGTTGCCAGAGAGCATATGTAATTTGCATGATTTAAGAACCTTGAATATTAAGTTCTGCAAAAGGCTTTCGAAACTTCCTCAGGGAATTCATATGCTCACAAACCTCCAACACTTCCTTAACCTGGGTACTAGTTGTCTAAAGCAGTTTCCTGAGGGGGTTGCACAGTTGGTTGGTCTTAGCAAGTTGAATGAGTACTGTGGAGGGAGCGGTTGGAGCAAGTTAGGATGGTTGAAAGACTTGAACCAACTGGAAGGATTTCTAACTCTGAAAATCAGATTAGGTGAGGGTGATAATTTGGATGAAGTGATTAGAGATGCGCACATGGCAGAATTGAACGAAAAGGAACTTAAGGAACTTCAAATCATATTTGAGGGGGATGAGTTGGCTGACGATGAGGCATTGCAGGCTAGGATGAAGATGTACGTATTGAATGCTCTGCAGCCGCATCAACACCTCAAGAAACTGGATATATGGTTATACAATGGCCCCAGACTTCCGGGTTGGATCACATCCCTCGGATCGTTAAGGTCCATTAAGCTGTATAGCTTCAATCACCTTCCGTCATTGCCGTCTCTGGGAATGCTGCCATGCCTGGAAGAGATCTATATGGCTGAAATGCATGGATTGCAATCTGTGGGTCGAGAGTTCTTGGGAATAACCACAACAGAAATCTCATCTTCATCATCACTTGTTGCGTTTCCATGTCTGAAGGAACTGATTTTCAATCACTGCCCCGAGTGGAAGGAGTGGGTGGACATAACACCCAAAGAAGGAGACTCTGCAGGCGTGCAGCTCATGCCTCGACTGAAGAAATTGACAATCATAGGATGCCCGCTTTTGGAAGCCCTGCCACCTCGCCTTGTACGTAAGGCCTCCTTATCAGCCAAGCTCAACATAGTCAACTGTCCAAACCTACAACACTCTTCTGCCACTGCTTCAACTTCAGGCTAACTCTTACTCAATCGTTATTTCAATCTTTCTGCAACACAACTACTCTTTATTTCGATTTCCAACTTATGTAACTCTTGTCCATGTTATTTAATTAAATATTATAAGTGCTTCTTTTCGTTTTTTCTTCTTTTTTTTTTTTTTCCTTTTTTACTCAGTTCCTTAAATAAATAACTTGATTTTCTAGTGTTACATAAGTAAAAATGATGGTATTATAATCAATTGACACATTAAAAATTCATGCCTTGCTTGATTTGGCTCTGTTTACTTTATTCTTAGTCGAATAAAATCTTTGGATAACTCTAATAATTTCTCTTGCAACTCGACCAATATTCAGACACTAGCTTTGAAAAAGATGAGTTGCTCTCCATAAGCTTTGAGGGCTCATCGTACTCCACCAGCTCCCCTGCAAGAAAACAATGGTCATCAAACTTATCATCTTTCATCCACATTTAAGTAAATGATATATGTATGCATACAAGATAGATATACGATTCAACGTTACCATAAGATAGAACCATGACCATGTCACTGTCTATGACAGTTGGAACTCTGTGTGCCACTGTTATTACACTGCACTCAGCAAATTCCTCCCTGATTATCTTTTGTAGTATTGCATCCGTGGAGGAGTCGATTGAGGCCGTAGCCTCATCAAGAACCAAGATTCTGTTCCGCCTGAGAAGGACTCTTCCCAGGCAGAATAGTTGTCTCTGTCCCATGCTCCAGTTCTCCCCCTCGTCGCTCACTGCATCGAAACAAGCCCCATGTCATGTCTCCATTGACCATTGTTTTAACAATGGTTTCAATTTGTTTTGTCTTACCAGAAGAGTCCAGCAAGTTTGGCAATTTACTAATTGTGGACTTAAGCTGGCACTTCTCCAAAGCCTGACAATTATGCAGGATTATGATTTATGCAATGCAATTTCTAAGTGTATAATTATTTATAGAACTCACCTCCCATATCTCATTGTCAGAATGAAGGCCTAATGGATCAAGATTTGTCCTAACACTTCCCCGGAAAAGAGTAGGCTCTTGAGGAATGATGCTGAGTTTCAACCTTAAATCCTTGAGGCCTATCGAACAAATATCAAGCCCGTCTATGAGGATTCGCCCGCTTAGAGGCTCGACTAGGCGAAACAAAGCACTGATCAGTGTAGTTTTCCCACTTCCAGTTCTTCCCACCACTCCCACTCTACTCCCTTCTTTGAAAGTGCAGGTGATCCCCTTGAGGACTATTGGAGCATTAGGGCGATAGCGTATCTGAAGAAGCATAAGTAAATCGGATATATAATTTTGTTCCATGTTTAATGAAGCTTAGCAATGTTCCATGAAAATCATTCGAGTTCTCACCTTTAAGTCCAGTAGCTCGATTCTGCCCTTCGAAGGCCATGAAGTTGGAGGCCTGTTATCTGGTATCACTGCTGGTGGCTGTGGAGGGATATTCATGTACTGTTTGATCCTTTCAACGGAGACGATGTAGTTAGATAAGCTGCTATACCATCGAGAGAAAAACACCTGAGTACCGGTCAGTGCAAATGCATAAGAAAGAGAGAGTCCCACAAGCCCTGTAACAAAAGAAATCAGCAACACTCAATTGAGTACAGAATCTTGAAAATCTTTTAACTCAAATTCATGTTAAATGATTACTATATGTTTTTACTACTTGTGAACAAGTACCTGGAGCAATGTAGCTATTAGGAAACAAAGCTAAAAAGGCTGCAGCTGCAAATAAGGTAAGATTCTGAAGTGCTTCGGTTCTCAAAACGAGCCACTCCAGGGCGCCGTTTGAGGATAGAAAAACCTTTGCATCTGTGTCGACAAGTTTAAGGTAGTTCAAGTAGAATTTATCAGCTACTTTAAATGCTCTTATTGTTGCTACTCCGAGTGCTGTCTCGGATGCATAATTCATAACTGGGGCTTTTGTTGTTCCATTGATTCTCATCAGCTCCCCTGCTGATTTTTGGTAGTATCCCTTCAGACAAGAGTCATGTTTAAACATATTGTATTGAGATAAGATTGATCATCGAAATTTTAAGGTTTAAAGTGTTATCATTATGTGATTGATTGATTACCTGTACATATTTGGAGGATATCATTGCAAATATGCCTACAAAGAGAACTTGCCATGTGACAGATGCCATAATGCATATTGTTGCTACGATCTCAGTTGCGGCAGCCATGACGAATGAGAATCCAATCGGGATGTCAAAATCCAACACGCTTAAGTCAGACGAGGCCTGATCAAGACAAGAGCAGCCGAAAACCACGTGTTGGAATCATGGATTGAACAATGCAAGTAAAAAAAAAAGATGGTAGTGTGTTTGGTGTGTCTTACGCGTGTTAGTATCCTCCCGATTGGGGTGGAATCGAAGAAGAGCATAGGAGCATTGAAGATGGAATTGGTGAAACCGGAGAAGAAAGCTTTGGATGCTTTGAGTCCCAACAGAACTGCGAATAGTGATCTCAGATAGACAAACACAGCACTTGTGAATGATATCATTGTGTAGATTCCAATGATGAAAACACGGTTCGTCTCAGGACTTTGAACCGAAAGAGCTAACCAGAAACTAGCTGCAGCTTGAAAACAAACAAAACTACACTGTGATGCTGTGGATGAACAAGCATAGGTTAATCCCTTAGAAATAGTAATGTAATCCTTAAAAGCTTTCCAACCAACATCTCCAACTTCCTTCTCCTCTTCCTCTGTCAACTGAATTCTTGGCTTTGTCACGATTTCTCCTTCCTTTTCTTCTCTGTTGGAAGGCTTATCGGTCTGCTCTACTCGTTGCTCGTGATGATCTGAACCGGACGAAGCATCTATTGATCCGATGGAACTTTTATGAGCATTTACGAGGTGTTCGAAGGTTGTCCCAGCAACTAGAAGTTCATCATAGTTTCCTGATTGAATGATATGTCCTGTTTCCATAACCTAAAAACATCTAAACACTTAGCACACTATAGTCCCATGTGTGTAAAAAAAAAACTATCTCAACATTTAAGTAAAATTCATTACCAGAATATTATCAAAATTATCTCATCAGTGTCTCATCATTTAAGACTATTACTTTTAATCTATTTCATCAATACGAAAGCAGCCTCATACATGAAGTTACAGTTGTACTTTCAAAGTGAAAAAAAAATCTATTAATTACATTTTATCATTAAGAAAAAACACCTTTTCTCTTTTCACCCTGTGTTGTCATAATTAACTACTTCCAAGTTCCACCCACTATTATTTCTACATATTTTCAGTGATAATATCATAGATTATTTTGGAAAAAAAAAATATATATTCTGTCTCAGAGGAGTTCGACACAATAGTAAATATGTCAACTTTGAGTTATAAGTCTCAATAATAATTATATTTTAGAAAATTAATTATATTTAATAATATCGTACCCCTAAATCGGCGGGTCTCATACAAGTTTTCCCCAAATACTCGCAACATATTTTGCCAAAAATAATTGAGAACCATCGTATACAGCTGCTTCTTTCTTGTTAAAAATAAAAAGTGAAAATGATGTTGATCAAAATCTATAATTCACATACTGATTTGATAACCCCAACTAAAATTTCCAAGTAATTAACAGAAAATACACTTCTCTCTTTTCTTTTCTTTTCTTTTCTTTTTTTTAGGAAAAAGTTAAATAAATTATCTGAAAATGCTAAAAACAGAAGCATCCCCCACCCCAAAAAAAAAAAAAAAAATCATAATTGTTGAGTGTTTTACTTATAAAATCTCATAAAATCAGTGTCTCATTCAAAATGATCTCATCACAGACTCACAGTTAACAAACTATCATAGCATTCAAGTAAAATTCATTACCAGAATATTATCAACATTGTTGAGAAACTCCACTTGATGAGTTACAAGAAACACTGTCTTCTTTGCTAGAGCAGTCATGACACAATCCTGCAAAAAATCACAATTCATTAATCATTATGTCAAGAAAATATTCTTAACAATACTATAATTTTCTTACATTGAAAAGGGTTGCTGCTGTATGTGCATCTACTGCACTAAAAGGGTCATCAAGAAGATAGATATCAGCATCATTATACACGGCTCGAGCTAGCTGAATCCTCTGCTTCTGCCCTCCGCTCAGATTGAGGCCTCTCTGCCCTATCTCAGACAGATCACCATAATCAAAACTTTCGATATCTTTGTCTAAAGCACACACTCGTATGGCTTCTTCGTATTTGACCTTGTCCATCACCTTTCCAAAGAGTATGTTATCACGAACCGTCCCACTTTGGATCCACGAACCTTGTGAAACATAAGCAATTGATCCAAGAACACTCACCTGAAAACAATAGCAACAAAAATTAAAAACAAGATCTTCAAAAATTAGATCAGTTTTGGTGGTGAATGGTGACTTACACTTCCTGATACTTTTGGTATTTCACCAAGAATAGCATACAAAAGTGACGACTTCCCTGCGCCAACAGACCCACAAACTGCAATCTTTTCGCCCGATCTTGCTTCCAATGATAAACCTCGCAGGGTAGGAGTAGTTGTCTCTGCATCCCAACTAAAACAACCATCTTTTATGAGGATAATGTGGCCTAAATCTGGTGTATCTGCTGTAAGAAAATCTTCGGATTTGAGTTCATCTTCAACCATGAAAGAGTTGATCCTGTCGAAGGACACTTTGACTTGAATCAAAGTGGATAGAGCATCCGGAATCAACTTAACAGGTTCAGACATGGTCCTAAGTGCAGCCATGACTGTAAAAATCGTGCCGGCATCCAAAGTGGCGCTCTTGAAAAGCACGCATCCGAAGAAGATGACCGAAGTAACAACCGTTGGAGACATCCAGTACATTGCTGTGCCATATGTTTTCAAGTACTGAGTTTCCGACAGCCATTTGACCTCACTCTTTCTAAAGCTCTCAATCAAGCCTTTAAAGTTCTCTTCCCATGATTGCAACTTGATTATCTTCATGTTGTTGAGAGTTTCAGACAGTGATCTCAACCTCCTGTCTTGAACAACCATGAATTCACTCTGATACTTCTGTAACAGCTTCGCGAATGGCACGTTGACAAGACCACAGATGATGAAAGGTACTAAACCAGGTAGTACACCAAGGCCTACAATGGAGGATAAGACTGCAATGGCTAAGAAAATCTGAACAACTGAAACCCACCCCACGTGGAACCACATGGGAAAGTCTCCCATTCGATATGCATCAACTGCAATGTAGTTAACTATCTCACCAGTTGAGTGCCTTAGCCTCCCTGAACTCGAAAGCTTGAGCTGCTTCTGGTAAACTGCCACCATTAGAGCTGATCTCATTCTCATTCCGATTCTTCTAGAATAGAAGTAAAACTGTCGATACGATAAAGACTCGACAACTTTCAGAAAAATCAAGAATCCAACTAAGAAAGCACCCTCCTTCAGATCTTTATTCTCAAGATTTGAATAGCTGACAAAAGCATAAAGCATCAATGGTGTAACCACAACAGCTATTGTCCTAACTAATGCAAGAATTCCTAAAATTATCATATCTTTCCAGTGAACTCTTGCAATAGCCCAACAGACAGAATTTTGCAAGCTTTTTGTGCCCTTTTCGGCTTCTAATCGACGCCACGCCTCGTGAAATTTCTTATAAGCCAGAAGGGCTTCATCCTCAGATCCCAAAGAAGGAATATCATCAAGAGTTAGAGGTCTAGAGTTACCTAAATGAAGCAATGGATCTATCCAAGAAAACAACAATTTACTTATAAATGAGGCTTCACCTAGACCGACAGAGTTCTTGTCTGATTCTTCAACCAGTAGAGATTCCAAGAGGCTTTTGTCTGAGAGAGATTGAGATTTAGCAATAACATAAACATTCCTCAAAGCATAAATGAAAAGCAACAAGCTTGCTAGCCAAGGTGCAACTTCTAGAATCTGCATTCGATGCTCTTTTACTAAATCCATGATGTTAAATAATGAATTCAATAGAAAGAAGATGATCCACCAAGCAGATTTCAGAGCAGCAATCCATTTGGATCCTCGAAGGATTACAGAAAAAAATAAGGTGGTCCAAATCAGCCCTCTACCGAAGAACACGAACAAGTTCGTTCGACTAGATCCTTCGCTTTCAGTGATGAGACCATAAACAAAAACTGCATAATATTCTATGCTGACAAGAGCACAACAACACGAAACAGCTGTGTTAAACCAATCTCTTCTGGTCTCTCTGCAACCACTTCTCTTCATTACAAGAAGAGCAAGATAAAAAACAAATGAAGCGAATAGATTGAAGTAATCAATGATGGTTCTCAATGTAGACGATGATCCCATGTCGAATATATCTCCATGCAACCAAGGATGCTCCCCTGTGAATATCATTTTGTAATGCATTAGAAAAACATAACCTTTGAGGCAGTTAGCCAAAAATGAAACTTTAATGCTAAATTAAAATCTGCAGTTATCATACGCTCTTGCTTTTTCCTTGTTTTTAGTCACTCTTTAAGTCCAAGTGCAATCATTCAAGTGGACAGCACACAAACATATTCAAATTAATGAATTTACTGAAAAACAGAACTCATTAAAAGTATCTGACTATTGAAGGAAAAAGTTAAATAATGAAAAGATAATTAAAGCAGAAAACATTGAACAAAATCTTTCATCAAGATCAAGAAGAAACAGATTACCCCACAAAGCTGCAGAGGAAGCCATGTTCATCTTCTTCTTCTCTCTGACTCTCTCTCTCTCTCTTTTTGTGTGTGGGGTTGGGTGAGGGAGGGGTTGGGTGAAGGGCTTCGCTGGTAGTAATTTACATGAATCTGCTATGGTATTTAAAAAACATACGTAAGTTGGATTTGTCCTATACGATACATGGGTTGTATGATTCCACAATCTTTGTCTTCGAACCTAACTTTTGAAAGATAAATTCTTACCAAGATCCAATTTTTAGGGCTTGTAAGATAGGGCAGGCCATTTCTAGATTATTTGGATTTATGCAACCACTATCCTCACAATGTAATGATAATGCATGTATTGCATACCATAGAATCTCGTCTGGCTTGAAAACTTGAATTTGTAATTGAAAAAAAAAAAACTAACGAACAGCTTGATTCAATCTGTCATGTAAATTGTTTCTTGCAATTTACCAAATTTACATGCTTAGATGGTAGTGGTAAAAAGTTAAATGTTGGGTGTTTAATTTCTCATAAAATTATATAATTCTATTTATGTTTCGGATAACTTTAAAATTAAAATAATAGTTTCAAAATTTTAAAATCAATCATTCAATAGCGTGGGTGGTCACAACTCACATGTTGACATAACAAGTTATATAATCACACAACCGTATGTATTTATAGTTTGATTTGATAAGTAATTTAAATATGTTTACAAATAAGATTAATTAATAAAATATTAGGTATTTTAAATTTATAAATAAATCTATTTTTTTGTAAGCGTTCTTGCACACATTCAATTGTAATTTTGAGTGAATTAATATTATATTTATTAAGAAATATATGTACGACTAAATAAAATTAATACAAATAAAGCACATAAAAATTAACTTCATGCATCCATCGGAGATATCAACCCATAAATCTTTTATCATACGCATTATAGGACTTTATAACATAACACATTTTATTTATTTATATTGTGTTTATCATTTCTATATATGTGTGTGTGGGGGGTCGGAGTTATATTGAAAGCTAATAATTAATGGGTGATAAATTCCAAAAGTAAAATTATAGACATGAGTTTTCACAAAATGTCATGAAAAGTCAAATTATGACAAGCCACAAAAATGGTGTACTTGGAATATATAATATGAAGGAGTGATGTATACACTTTTAAGTTTTATATTTTGCCACTGCACTGAGTCATGTGTTTGTACACATTCACATTTCTTGGCATGTGAATCAGTGAATGTATCTACCCAATTTTAATAAGAGGATATAATATTTAATTTTTTAAATTATAATTTAAAAAGATAATTAGTATTTTAAAATTTGATTTTCTAAGGTAAAACCTAATTTAATTTTATAAGTAAATAGATTTGAACTAAATGAGTATAATATAAACTATAAGAATGAAGTACAAATATACTTATAAAATAATTTATAAACTACAATAATAAAATAAGTTATACTATATTATAAACTACAACAAATTACTCCCTCTATTTCGCATTCTGCAATGTATTTTAAATATTTTTATGGGTGGAGTTTAAGAAATTTTTATTTTTTAATATATAAAGTAAGGAAAAAAATTAGTTAATTTAATGAAAAAAATGTGTAAAATTAAAAAGTGAATATTATATTAGGATGCGTGTAAAAATTATGTACTATTATAATACTCCCTCCGTTGGTAAGTGTCTCATTTGCTTTTGAGCACGTAGATTAAGGAGTATTATTTAATTAATGTGTAGTGAGTAGTTGTATTAGTGAGTGTGTGGGCCCATGTTCTAATTGTATTAGTGGGTGTGGATGAGTCTTGGGCCCATGTTCTAATTGTATTAGTGGGTGTGGATGAGTCTCATATGTCCAAAAAAGAAAATGAGATCCTTTGGGCGGGACAACCAAAATGATAAAATGAGGCTCTTACCTAGGGACTGAGGGAGTATATTTTTTACTACTTTTAATAAAAAAAATATAAAAAGATTTGTAGGACACCTAAAAAAATATAGTAAAATATTTTTTTGAGACCGGAGAGAGTAGAATATTGCACGTAGAATCAATTAAAAGGAAATTAAAGTTACTATAATAAGATATTCTTTTCCGAGACAAGTTAAGTTAGAAAAGTTAGATCCTAAATACAAAGCTCAATTATTAAGGATGTGTTTGGTATATTTTGAGGAATGAGAATAAGAATGGGAATAAAAGTATATTGAGGAATGGGAATAGGTATGAGTATTGTAAGTACTCCCTCCGTCTCAGGTTAAGAGGGCCATTTTACCATTTTGGTCGTCCCACCCAAAGAGTCCCATTTCCTTTTTTGGACATATGGGACCCACCCACACCCACTAATACAATTAATACATGGGGCCCCTACACCCACTAATACAACTACTCACTACACATTAAATAATAATACTCCTTAATCCACGTGCCCAAAAGCAAATGGGACTCTTAGCCCGGGACGGAGGGAGTATAGTGTTTGGTTAATATTTGGAATCACTATCATAGTCATTTATTTTATTTGGTTCATTTTTGGGATGGAATCAAAATCATGTTTTTTTAAAAAAAAAAGATTCATTGAATAAAAATTTATTTTTTGTTTAAAATAAATTTTAAATTAGAAAATTAAAAATAATTTTAAGAAAAAAAAAAAGAACGAAGGGTGCAAATGGAATGGAATGATAGTGATACCACTCAAAAACTTGGGGAATGGTGATTCAAATTACTATTCATTGGAATCATAGTTGCTAACCAAAATTAAAATTCTATTCCCATTGTCATTGTCATTCCTTTGTGTAAAAATGTTTAACCAAACACGCCCTAAGTTCAACTTGTAATAAATCAAGGATTAAAAAATGTATGCCGTTCTTCTTCCGTCTCGTTTGAATATATACTTCTATTTTTTCATG
Organism: Pogostemon cablin; assembly: GCA_023678885.1. Classification (NCBI taxonomy): domain Eukaryota; kingdom Viridiplantae; phylum Streptophyta; class Magnoliopsida; order Lamiales; family Lamiaceae; genus Pogostemon; species Pogostemon cablin. The sequence continues at coordinate 3,482,730 of CM042961.1, forward strand.
TAATTAACAAATGTATCTATTTTAATATGTGGTAAATAATTTTTCATTGTATTTTCATTTTTAGTTTTAATTTAAATGGATGACAAATAATATAACATTGTCTAGAATTTTTAGGATTAAATTTTTTTGGATCAACGTCAAAAGAAACGCATTATGAGTGGTTCAAATAGTAATAAATTATATACAATTTTAAAAAGATGAAAAATATTTATATCCCTCAAAATGAGACGGATGGTAAAGTGTAAGTAATGCATGAACACTTCCATTCTCAAATGTCAACACCAAATCAATATTCCCCTCATTTATTCTTTTACGGACGCATATAATGAAAATAACACTTTGTAATATACTATACATGGTCATTTTTCTTTGGTTGTATATATATTAATAATATACATGTCTTATTATGAGTGTGTGGAGTGTAGCACTTTTACTTATTTATTATATTTGTATGTTATTGTTAAAATATATTCATTTGTGTGTGGAGTGTAGCACTTTTACCTACTTATTATATTTGTATGTTATTTTTAAAATATATTCACTTGGATGTAAATGTGATGCATTGAATTGGATCTATAAGACAATCTCCAATCCATTTTATTATTATTATTATTATTATTATTATTATTATTATTATTATAATAGTATTGGTAGCTAGTTCGAAAGTGTAGTGGTTGAAAAAATTCTTCTTAAAAAATTCAAAATATATTTTTAAGAATTATAACTACTATTATTAAATAAATTTTTTTATAGTTTAAATTAAATTTTAGGAGAAAAAAGAAATACTTTTCACATTCAAATTTTAAATTTTTTAGGAGAAAATTACAGTATTTTTAGCCAAACACCAGGTGAAATCGTACGTCTATGGGAAGATTTCCTTATATTTATAAAATAATTATATTTGTGTAGTGAATTATTTCATAAATAATTTGTAGTATAAATAAAAAGTAATAATATTTTTAATATAAATTAGTGATAATATTTTTAATAAAATTTGATAAATATTTTTATTTAAAAAAAAGAGTAATAACAATTTCACATCAATGGTTTCATGTGAAATTATCGTAATTATCGGAATTTAAGGAGAAATGTTTAATCACGTCTTTACCTAATCACATCATTTAGTGATTGTCTATTTCAGGAGTGATCTTCTTAGTAACATCATTTTTTTATTTTTTATTTTTTTTGACAGATTCCTAGTAACATCATTTTTTCCCTTATTAAAATTTGATGTGGATTGATTTCCTTCGGTGCTAGCTTTCTAGTTGAAATTGAATTACTCGCATGTTTTACCAATGATAATTAATTAATTATATTACAATAAATCCTAAAGACACTCTCTTGTGAGACGGATTGTTGTGAGACGGGTATGATATGTGTCAACTCATCAGTAAAGTATGTTTATTGTATAGATAAAGTATGTTTATTTGTAGTTAAAGTATATCAATAATAAATTATATTATAATACGCTAAAATCATACTTTAATGCATAATCAAGCATACTTTAAAAAACATACTTTAACAATCATTAAACATATGTTATCTAAATAATAGACATATTTTAATATGTCTCACAAACCGTCTTATAAAAGTAACGTATCAAAAGAGAATTTGTCTAAATCCTAATACTAGGAGGAATAGATATTTAACATTTTAATTTTTACATCGAAAAGTCATCTCTAGTGCCTTTATATTAATTTTCAATGATTAAAAAATAATTCTAGCATGGTAATTTTGAAACGCGACAACTCAATTTATGGATAAAATTATAAATAGAATTTTGAAACAATAATACTCTAATTAAAACATTTACATATAAATGTTTTTAATTATTATCGTGTGATTTTTATGTATATCACTTTACAAATTATATTGTCCTTTATGGTGAAATAATTTCTCACAATCTCAACTAATCTCGAATATGTTTGGTCAGTAAAGTAAAATAAGAAGTTTACATAAATCATAGCCACACATATTCCACTTATATATCTTTTTCAGAAAATCTGAACTATCAAGTTACTTAAATACAAAATTCTTTAATGTATACTTGTCACTTTAAATTATTTTAAGTGGAAAACCATAATTAAAAACGTAATGGATAATAACACTCTTGTCAAAACGAACGGCCAAAAAAACGAGGGTAGTCTGATTTAACTTATTTGAATAATAAGAAGATGTCATTTAACTTGTTTGAATTTTATTTTTGGGTAGTCTGATTTTTTTAAAAAAAATAATAAATAAAGTGTAATTCAATTTGAGTGTATTATGGTGGGAATGATAATTTTAAAATAAATATTTATAATAAAATTATCTTAAAAGTGAAAAAATTGATTATTATATATGAAAACAATATATTAAAGATAATAGATCATTCTATTACGTTAATGATGAGAGTTTTTGTAATATTTCGCTAAATATATTTCTTTAGATGGTTTGAAGTCATGTACGAGACTGTCTCGAATTGAGAGCATTATATATTTTTATAATTAATAATTATTATTATTTATTATAAATATTATTATTTTTTAAAAAAATAAATATTATAATTATTTATTTATATTATAAATTATTTATAAAAATTACTTTTCATTAATTAAATATTATTATTTATTATAAAGATTTTCTTATTCATCACATGAAAATCCAGATGATATGTGTCATGAAAGGTATACAAAATTGTTTTAGTATTAATCATACTAATTTAGTAGCCCATATTTGATGTTAATATATTTTTTTGGGTGTTTGGTTTATTAGAGGGAATCGGAAAAATAATTATAGTGATGGTAACGAGGAATGGTAATGGGTTTACCTTTTATAATCGTATTGTTTGGTTGATAATAAGGAATGTGTATCATAACAAGTGATATTGTTTGGTATAATTAAATTCTTTAGGAATTGATTAATATTTTTTTATTATTAATTTTTTATTTTATTATAATTCATTATTATTAAAAGAAAATTATTAATTTATTAATTTTTAAATTTAAAAAGATTTTATATCATTAAAATATATAATAATTGGATTTGAGTATTCCCAAGTCCTGGGATGAAAGTGATAAGAGGTGAAATTTGGATGGAATGAGGGATTCCTCAATTTCTAGTAGGGGGCGGCTATTCGCACCCCGAAAATACTATTCGTACCCCAAAAAATATATATTAAAATTTTTCTTAAATAATATGACAAAAGTACCCTTTATTTACTAAATACACCCCAATAATCTCTTCCCCTTCGCGAACTGCTGAATTTCTTGGTAACGGCAGATCAGATTGGAGAAATTATGATTGTATATCCATCGAACCCTAAAATTAGTTACCTTTTTGGCACTCGGACGAGTTTAATCTTATATAACAGCACAATGCCTGTTTGCCTATTTTTAGCACTCACGAGCAAGAATACTCGATCGTTGTAGTAGTATATCCCAAGAAAAATTATCAATCCATAAAGGAGTTATGTTCGAACTAGCAAAATACGTGAGCTCATGTTCATTGTTGTTTTTGTAAAGATGATCGGGGGTTTTGAGATTGATTAACAACAAAAACAAGTAGCAAGGAAATAAGATAGCAAATAAATGACAAGTAAAGAAAATGGGTGCTAAAGTTCAAGTATGGAAAAACATGGGATTAGAAACATCCAAGCACACTCGATTCATATTATCATGCAAACGGAATTCAACTCAATTGATGTAGACTAAGGGTGATCACGATTGTATCCTAAGCTCCCTTTCGGGTTACAAAGGTTGTTGATCCATTTTAGACTCCCAAAAGCACTTAAGATCAAAGCCCAACATTAACCCCTTCCATCTAGGTACTAGTTAGATTAAACTCTCCCTTTTTGTGTACTAAGGCCAACGAATGGATTGGTTCCCCTCATTGAATTCAAATATTCTTTCGGTCAAACCCAAACTCAATGTCTATTCATGCCTTCCTAATACTATAGAGGGTCGTTTCCGTCTCACTCCAAGCAATACATACATGAACATCATGATAGCATTTAATTACCACAAATAATCCATTGATCAACAATCCATTAAACCAATAAACATTCATGAATAACAAACCATGCCATCACAACATCAAGACAATTAAACTCCATGAATAGAAATCAACATCAATTAAATCAAAAACCAATTTAATCCACATGATAATATAAATCTAATATGCTCTTCATATTCCTAATCCCACTAGAGGGATTAGCCTAACATAGTAAAAGTAACAAAACAATTAAATGATTCATTACAATTACCCATAGTCTAAGATCTAAAGAAATACAAAATGAATGGATTCTTCCCTATCAATTTCTTGAAGATAATCTTCTATTCTTCTTGATCTCCAACTCTAGCTCTTGATTTTGAAGTCTTTAGCACCAAAAATGGAAGATATGATGGGTGGATGAAGATGGATGAAGATGGATGAAGATGAAGGTGGAAAATGGAAGAAAAGGTGTGTGATGTGTGTGTAGATGATGGGATTTCGGATCTGCTCCACAAAGTGTTGAAATGGGGTCTATTTATACCCCATGTGGGCATTCTAGAAGATTCCAGCAATTTTCTGCATTTTTGCACCAACACGGCTCGAGCTCCGCCGCACGACCCGTGTTCTAACACAGCGCACGCCTCGTGCGCAGCACACGGCCACAGGGGTGGCCGTGTTGTGTTTTCTGACGTTCGCGCACGGCTTTCTCGACAGGCCCGTGCGCGGTGCACGGGCCGTGTTTCTGTACTCAGCACGGGGCGTGTTCTGTACTCGGCCACAGACGTGGCCGAGTTGGCGTTTCGGGTGTTACCGCACGGCCATGCTGACAGGGCCGTGCGCTGTACACGGCCCGTGCGCGTGCTGCCCTACTTCCTCTTTTCACTATTTTGGCTCGTTCTCCCTCGTTTCAACTCCGAATTGAGATCCGTTTTTTCCTACATCTTCCTTATCATGTTTAGCATCAAATAAAAAGTGAAAATCTTAAGTTTAAGCTCATTCACACACATTTCAATAAAAACACAAAACACAACCAAATAACACATAAAATACGGATAAAATAATACGAAAACACATATAAAAAGACACTAAAATGTAGGTGAAAATAGATCTAATCAACCCCCCAAACTTAAGGTGTTGCTCGTCCCCGAGCAACGAAAATGACAAATCAAAAAGAGAAATTTTCACCTAGAAAAGACTAATCGAATATAAGCAATAACATATCGTTAGCAATAATAACAACAAACTATGCTAAGTCATCCTACAACATTAAAATCATGACATGAGAAATTAACAAGTTCAATCAAAAGAGAATAAAGTGTAATATAGTTCCTTTTAAGTCCAAGCCTCACAATGGATATTGATGTCTCTCAACACTCTTTTGAAATAGGGTAGATCACACTCATTAATCGATTGGCTCGACTCACTATAAGCTTGCTCGCGGACTATATTCACAAACCACCAAAGTTTCAATCAATGATCAAAAAGGTCTTTAATTAGGATATAATGATAGGCTCTTTGGTATGGTAGGAAGTATATGGATAAGAGTGACTAATCATGTGTAAGTAATCAAAGAGATGGCAAATTTCCTCAACTTCTTCACTTTCTTTTCTTCCTTGCTTATCTTTACAAATCTCAAGCACTATTCATTAACTTTTCTTTGGTTGAGCTTGCTTTTGATGCATGCTTCCTTTCTTTGAATTTTGTTTACTTGAGCATTTTGATGTTGATTTGCTCCTTTCTTACTTTGAGGTTGCATGTCCATTTCTTATTTTTGCTCTTTTCATCCTTTTTCTTGCTTTTTTTTACCATGTCCTTTTATTCTTTTGATTCTTCAATTAATCCTTTCTAGCTACCATCTCCTCAATCACCCGCACAAATGTATATATAAGCTTTGAATAGGTAATTAAGGTTTGTAATGTGCTAAATTCACAAGAAATAGGCTTATAGGCTCAAAGTGGTTAACTAAGGATGATGTTCATGGTAGGTGTTAGGCTTTTTCTATGCACTATAATTTAATCCTCAAGTGTAAGGATATCAATTGTAGCAGCAAGCACCCAAGTTAAATTATCGATCCCACTGAGACAGCTAACTATTTATTTTACTATTAATTACTAATTAATCAGAATTGAGTAACCAATTTCCAATGTTTTGTTGTGAATTAATCTAATTAACGAAATATTAAATAACTGAATTAATTAAAAGCAAGGAAAAATAAAAACAAGTGTCTAATCAAGAGATGACAAACAGTTCTAAGGTATCAGGTAGAGACCAATTAATTTGGGTTATTAAACTTACGATTGTTCATTCATGCAGTTTCACTGAAAATACACCACATATCCCTGTTATCCCACCGAATATAATTCGATTCTAAGCTAACAGTATAATCTGGTTTAAATCTTAAGGTGCGCAAATATTACCAAGCCTTATTCCTAGATACTAATCAAAGCAAGCAACAATACCTCCGGTTGGTAAGCCTGACTAACAAGATATTTTCTGGAATTACTACAAGGTTCTATTCACTTCCTACTTGATTGTCTAATTGCATTGTTCCACTAAACAAATCAAGTATTTGATTAACCAGTTCATGAAATTAAAGTGCTTATAGCGGAGCTACTCTAATCCCTAACAGATAGACAATACCAATCATGAACGCACACAAGCTAACACAATAATCCAAGCATTATAGCGGATGTCATGAATGTATTATGAAGACGTTACGAAGCAGAAAAGCATGTCTTAATAAAATAAGTAAAATCAAAAGCTCAACTGCATAAAATCCCAATCTTTGGTCTAAATCCCCAAATCAATTAAATCAATCCATCAAACCCTAGAACTGTATAGGAAATTAGCCCATGAGATTACAAGCAATCCTCATGGCTAAGCAATTCATAACAATAATCAAAGTAATAGAAAGGAATAGATAAGAATTGTGAAACCCTAGTGTAGGAGCAATCTCACGTTCCTTCTCCGTCTCTTCAATTGCTTGATTCTCCCTCGATTAGCACTTGGAACCCTTGTGGAATTGGATGGATGGTGAAATCAGGTTGTAATCTGATATGGGTATGAAAGGAGTGTGGATTGATGATGGTTTATGGCTGGGCTCTCTCCGATTGACGTCTCGATCTCCCTAATTGTTTCTAAGATGGATGCAGGGCTGTTTTCGCGACGAATCTTGCGTCTGAATGACGAAATACATATATATATACGTTGCTGAATCGAACAGGCGTCGTCTGGGCCAGAACTGGGCCGCTCGGCTCGAGCTGGGTCCTGACCCGGCCGAGCGGCCTGCCCTCGAACTTGCCACGTCACTGGGGTCCAAGTGGAACCCCACTCGGCGCTGTTTACCGCCGCTCGGCACCCAGCTCGGCTCGAGCGGCTCGCCGAGTTGCTCCCGAGCTGGGCCGTTCCGGGTCTGTTTTGCTCCTCTTCCGATCCTGCCCTGTTTTACCCTGTTTCCTGCCTTCGAAACTCACAAAAACACCTTAATAGCCTTAAAATCGTGTAAATACTTAAACATACACAATTCCATGCAAAAACGATCAATTTCCTAAGCAAAATGGTGTAATGTGCACACATAAAATGCGTGAAATTCCACTCTCAACAAACCCCCAAACTTACCTGTTGCTCGTCCCGAGGCAACAACATCAAAAACCAATAGATTAACTGAGAGGAAATTTCACAGCAGAAAAACATTCAAGACAATATAGCAATTTAAATATCATACTTTGGATACAAGATAACCATCCATTTAAAAACATACAATTCAAATCAACTAATTCACCTTTTCGGAATGCTCATCCACCCATTCTCACGGGTAGTATTTACGCTCAACACTCAAGTGCGAGATATACACTTTAGGGTAAGGTGTTTACACTCAAAATCAATCCAAACACACGCGTAACCATAAGCTTGGCAATCATCTCAACTCTCGACTAAAGGAATAATTTCAACAATAGGATCACAAAGGTCTTGCATTAGGTTGTAATGTTGGCTCTTTGGTAAAGGTAGGGAGTATATGGATAAGGTGACTCAATCACTAGTAGAGAATCAAAGAAGACTTACAGCTTTTCAACAAACAGTTTAACTTTCTTCTTTCTTCTTCAACGCTCTTCAATGCTTCTTGCAATTTGATTCCTCCTTCACTTTTGAACACCACATCCTTACTTGAAATTTCTTTTTCTTCTTCCCTCTTTTCTTTTTTTTTCTAAATAAGGGTACCAGTTTCAGGCACTACCCTTTTCATGGGGTACCAGTTTCGGGCACTACCCCTTTATGCAACAATTTAACCACTCTCTTCAACAAATTTCATCACTTCCAACTTATTCTCCTTTTATGTTTCTTCACAAGACACCAAATTGACTCCTTCAACTCTCTACTAGGTAGGAATTTTTTAAAGGCTAGCAAAAGGGATCAATTGGCTAATCACGTAGGCTTCCAACAAATAAGGCTTTTAGGCTCAAAAGGGTTGACTACGGATATTTCATTAGGTAGAAAAATAATATGGCTAGTGACTAATAAAAAAAACAAAGATGGCCTAAGATCATTTTCTATTGTCTAGTCAAACACGTAGCTTCAAGCAAGATACAAAGCCAAGTTCTAGAATACGTGCGTATGAACGATACTCACAAGAATAAACTGAATCATGCAATTTGTCATGATTGTAAAAGGCTCAAAATCTCACATGGCTATACGAATGAACGAGCACTCCTAATTAAGCTACATAGCTAATCTTCCTTGCACATTATCAAATTTCAAGCATCTCAATATCAAAGCACAATCTCAAACTGCTTCTCAACAATCACACATATAATCAAGTGCCAAGAAAAATCAGAAAAATCATCCTAGAGAACCATAAATCGACTACACCGACACTAGGATTAACACAAAACAAACAATAAACACCACAAAACACGAAACCTGAAAAATCGCAAAAAATCGAACCCTCAATATTCTCAAATAAATCAAAAATATTAAGAATCCGCAAAAAAATTGACTCTCCAAGCAACAACACAATGCAAAAATTTTACTTCGGTACTACAAGACAAGGTATGTACGTAACCTCCCCCCAAACTTAGATTAAACGAAGTAAGAAACTAAGTTTGCAAAGAAGTATATACCGCAGTCAAGCAATACCTAATAAAACTCCTACACCAACACAGACATATAAAAGCAATAAAACGGAAGGGACAGCCCCCAACAAGCGCTCATGTTTAACGTCGAAGAGTCACGACGGATACCTCTTTTTAACTACTGGATCGGAGGACAGTCTTTTCGCATCCTTACTTTCAAGTACTTCTTCCCTCTCTTATTCTCTACTCCAACCACCTTACCTTTCTTTGTCACTGAAACAGGACTCTTTAAATTCTTTTCCTCCCATGACTGGCTTGGTTCCTTCTTGTCAATCTTCCATTCTGTTGTAGGCTCACCCTGTGTAGCAAAACAAGGATCAAACAAGTTAGAAATTATAACACCAATATAAGAAAAAAAATCGGGAGGTATGTTCGGAGGCTTCAAATATGGATCATCCATTGTTCCTGCAACCAAAAGATTATCAAATATCACATTAGAGTTAGTAGTAGGAAAAGTAAGAGATACGCCTGGTCCTGCGATCTCCTCTACCACTTCAACTCTTTGGCTCTCATGCTTCTCTTCCTTAGCAGCAGGCTGCATCTCCTCTTTAACAGTGGACTTCTTATTCTGATTCACTATGTCAGCAGTGGTCTTTCTTATCTGTTCATCCCTTGCATCACCTAATGCAAGTAACTTCTCAAGATAGTCAATACATGCATCATTGGACAAACTCTCAAACTCTGCATCAGGCAGGGTGAAGTCCTCTACTACTTCCACAGACTTGCAGTGCTGCTGATCTGTAGGCCACTGCATCTCCTTATTCAAAGAAAAGACAATCTCCTTATCATTAGCCCTCAGCCTCAACTCTCCTTTGAACACATCTATTAGAGCTCTCCCAGTTGCAAGGAATGGACGCCCCAAGATCAGAGGCGCACCATCCTTTTCATCCTCCATGTCAAGTACAAGGAAATCCACAGGAAAAGTCAAATTCGATACCTTCACTAGCACATCTTCAATCACTCCCTCGGGGTATGTCAACGACCGATCTGCTAACTGTAGGGCAACAGACGCAGGTTTCAACTCCCCCAAACTAAGCTTCTTGAACACTGATAAAGACATCAAATTTATACTGGCTCCTAAATCACACAGTGCTCTCCTAGATGGCCCTTTTCCAATCTCACAGGGAATGATGAAGCTCCCTGGATCCTTCAATTTTTCTGGAAGCTTTTTCTGAATAATGGAGCTGCAGTTCTCTGTCAAATTCACTGTCTCCACACTGTTAAGCTTCCTCTTTCTGGAGATAAGTTCCTTGATGAACCTAGAGTAATGTGGCATCTCTTCCAATGCTTCTGAGAATGGAATAGTGACTTGGACATCTCTCATGACATCAGCGAACTTCCGGAACTTCTCATCAAGGCACTTTGACAAGAATTTCTGAGGGAAAGGAATTGGTACTTTTGTGATCGGTAGTCCCAAACTATCTTTCTCGAATACCTGTTCCGCTTCTCTCAGTTTCTTCGCTCTCTGCCACTTTTTATCAGAAATTTCCAGATCAGATTGACTCTGTACAGAATTCGGACACGCAGGAAACCCCGGAGGACAGCTCGTCGGCTCGCTCGAGCCGAGCGATGGACAAACTGAGCCGAGCAGGGTTCCAACTGAACCGAAGGGACCTTCTGAACCGGCTGGTGGGCCGCTCGGCGGCGATTGAGTCCGCTCGGCAGATGGCTCGGCCCGAGCGGATGGCCGAGCGGCGTCTTTTCCGTTCTGCTCCGCCCCTGTTTCGTTCTGCTTCTGTTCTGCTTCATGCTGTACAAGTTCTGTTACATCCTGCATTAGTGTTGTACCTTTATATTGCTTCCCGGACCTCAAAGTGATCGCATTTGCAGTCTCCTTCGGGTTTATTTCCGTATCCGAGGGAAACTTCCCTTTCTGCAACTGCACTTGCTGCTGATTTACTGTAGTGGAGATCTGCCCTATGTTATATGACAAACTCTTCAACTGCTTGTTCACTTCTTCATGTTGCTTTGTCATATTTGAATCCATGAGAACAATGCAATTATTAATCTTGTCAATATCTCCATCAGTCTTCTTCATATACCTGGCCAACACATCATCAATACTGGACTTCCCTTCTTCAGTCTTAGCACCAGGATCAAAATTAGGAGGATATGGAACTGCATTATTCGGATTTGAATAAGAGAAGTTCTCATGCCTCTGATTCTGCCAATTGCCTCCTTGATTATTAGGACCTCCCCCTTGGATATTCCTCTGGTTCGAATTACCTTGAGGGTACCTATTTCCTTGCCAATTTTGAGGAGCTCTCGAACCTTGAAGACTCTGCCCCATAGCCCAATTAGCATCCTCGACCTCTTGAAGGTTCATCACTACATCATCACTAGCAGACCCTCGGTTGCCTCCCCCATTATTACCTGATATCAGAGTAATCAGGTTCTTATTCATCTGTTCCAATTGAGCGACAACCTTATCATTCTTATCAGCTTCAGAAAATTTCTCTTCAACCTTTGCAACTTTACCAAGTATATAAGTCCCTCGGATCCTCTCAGATGGCCAATCCCTTGAGTTCAAAGAGATATCATCAAACAATTTCTCTACTGCATTGGATGTCTTGCCAAAGATTGTTCCTCCAGCAGAAGCATCAACCAACACTCTCGATTCGTTGTCAAGGCCATTATAGAAGACACTGATGAGTTGAGACTTTTTGAATCCATGCTGAGGGCATCTCCTCAACGCATCAGTAAACCTTTCCCAAGCCTCTCCAAACGACTCATCTCTTCTCTGCTTGAATTGATTGATCTCCTGTTTCAATAAAAGAACCTTACCTGGTGGCATAAATCGATCCACGAATAATTGCTGCAACTCAGTCCAATTCGAGCAGCTATCTCCCTTCAGCTTATCATACCACTCCCTTGCCTTATCAACCAATGAAAACTGAAAAAGCCTCATCTTCCATCTATCATTAGTAGCATCCGCAGCTTTCACTGTATCCATGTAGCTGTTGAAACGCTTAAGATGGCCATAGGGCTCATCAAAAACACCTCCGGCGAAGGGATTTCTCTCCACCATATTAATCAGGGCTGGCCTTATGTCATTCGCTTCATTCGCCTGAATTGCTCCAACTACGCCTGATCCTCCTAGATTGGTGGACTTGAATGTATCTCGGATGACGATGTCATCCTCATCAGTTCTATCTCCCATAATTGCAACTCAAGAAAAATTCAAGTAAAACAAAATTAAATCTCAACAAAATATTCTAATTAAATAAGTAATAAAAGAAAAATAAACAATTAAAACTGTCCCCGGCAACGGCGCCAAAAACTTGTTAGGCTTTTTCTATGCACTATAATTTAATCCTCAAGTGTAAGGATATCAATTGTAGCAGCAAGCACCCAAGTTAAATTATCGATCCCACTGAGACAGCTAACTATTTATTTTACTATTAATTACTAATTAATCAGAATTGAGTAACCAATTTCCAATGTTTTGTTGTGAATTAATCTAATTAACGAAATATTAAATAACTGAATTAATTAAAAGCAAGGAAAAATAAAAACAAGTGTCTAATCAAGAAATGACAAACAGTTCTAAGGTATCAGGTAGAGACCAATTAATTTGGGTTATTAAACTTACGATTGTTCATTCATGCAGTTTCACTGAAAATACACCACATATCCCTGTTATCCCACCGAATATAATTCGATTCTAAGCTAACAGTATAATCTGGTTTAAATCTTAAGGTGCGCAAATATTACCAAGCCTTATTCCTAGATACTAATCAAAGCAAGCAACAATACCTCCGGTTGGTAAGCCTGACTAACAAGATATTTTCTGGAATTACTACAAGGTTCTATTCACTTCCTACTTGATTGTCTAATTGCATTGTTCCACTAAACAAATCAAGTATTTGATTAACCAGTTCATGAAATTAAAGTGCTTATAGCGGAGCTACTCTAATCCCTAACAGATAGACAATACCAATCATGAACGCACACAAGCTAACACAATAATCCAAGCATTATAGCGGATGTCATGAATGTATTATGAAGACGTTACGAAGCAGAAAAGCATGTCTTAATAAAATAAGTAAAATCAAAAGCTCAACTGCATAAAATCCCAATCTTTGGTCTAAATCCCCAAATCAATTAAATCAATCCATCAAACCCTAGAACTGTATAGGAAATTAGCCCATGAGATTACAAGCAATCCTCATGGCTAAGCAATTCATAACAATAATCAAAGTAATAGAAAGGAATAGATAAGAATTGTGAAACCCTAGTGTAGGAGCAATCTCACGTTCCTTCTCCGTCTCTTCAATTGCTTGATTCTCCCTCGATTAGCACTTGGAACCCTTGTGGAATTGGATGGATGGTGAAATCAGGTTGTAATCTGATATGGGTATGAAAGGAGTGTGGATTGATGATGGTTTATGGCTGGGCTCTCTCCGATTGACGTCTCGATCTCCCTAATTGTTTCTAAGATGGATGCAGGGCTGTTTTCGCGACGAATCTTGCGTCTGAATGACGAAATACATATATATATACGTTGCTGAATCGAACAGGCGTCGTCTGGGCCAGAACTGGGCCGCTCGGCTCGAGCTGGGTCCTGACCCGGCCGAGCGGCCTGCCCTCGAACTTGCCACGTCACTGGGGTCCAAGTGGAACCCCACTCGGCGCTGTTTACCGCCGCTCGGCACCCAGCTCGGCTCGAGCGGCTCGCCGAGCTGCTCCCGAGCTGGGCCGTTCCGGGTCTGTTTTGCTCCTCTTCCGATCCTGCCCTGTTTTACCCTGTTTCCTGCCTTCGAAACTCACAAAAACACCTTAATAGCCTTAAAATCGTGTAAATACTTAAACATACACAATTCCATGCAAAAACGATCAATTTCCTAAGCAAAATGGTGTAATGTGCACACATAAAATGCGTGAAATTCCACTCTCAACAGTAGGGAACATATATGGCAATGACTATAATAACAAGGATGGCCTTAGATCATTTCACCAATCTCCACTAATCGGGCTCGTTCCTATAGTCCTTGAGCAAGTTCTAACTTATCAAACACAACCGATCCACTCATGAAGAAATACCATGTATGCATGGTTGAGGCTCAAATGCTCACAAGCTTGTGCTCGGACCTTAAGGAACTTATTACACCACATTCATCTCAAAATTGAACAAGTTAAGTAAAACATGTCACAATTTGAAAGTGTAGAGATTCTTAATCATAGTTTGTCATCACTTATCACCACAACCTATCATCACTCACATTCAAAAATGACTCACGACATCCCTAAACAAACCACCAAACATCCCAAGACAAGAATGAAAATACACAAAACATACAAATAAGGACTCAACAAACAAGACACAATAAAAACACAAAACATGCAAAAACACAAAATACCATCATCCATAAGAAAATTAAGCACACATTCATCCCAACCTTTATTGAAAAGGAAATCCTAATATACGAAAGTAAACCTCCCACAAATATAACACATGAAGTAGCATGCTAGTCACAACAATCCAAATCAAAATCAATTCATTTCAAGTAATAAAATGATAAGGTGTAGAGTACTCCCTCAATAGGCATTTGGTAAGGAAAGCATTAGCTTCAAGCTCCATCATGCTTCCAATACCTCTCATTCATGCTCAAACACTCAACAAACACCATTATTTCAACAATTTCATTATAAATATGGACTATCATGCACTTCAACACCACCAATCATACCAAAATCAAACCCAACTCATGAGAAAATTTTTAAAGTGGCGAGTCACACCACACACTCTCCCCCCAAACTTAAATCGAAACAAGATTTGAGACTTAAGTTTGCAAAAAGTGGTGAGACTTACCCTTGTAGTTTCCTTTGATGATCTTCTTGTTGAGAAGTAATCAATCCACACGACTCAAGCTATGTTCACCACGCACTACCACCCCCCAAACTTAACTCAAGACAAGAGTCACGAATTAAGTTTGCAATAAATGGTGGAACATGTCAACTTGAATCCATGAAGCATTTCTCTTTTCTTCAATGAGCATTTTTCTCCATGAGCACAATCAACCTACAAGTCCAAAATACAAAACAACAAAACCACAACATTTATTGAAAGCACTAAAATAAAGCAATAAAGATAGTGATGGGGTGCCTCCCATCGAGCGCTAAGTTTAACGTCTTCAAGCTAGACGAATTTTGAGGTCATCTTTCAAATAGAGTATCCACAAAGAGGGTCTCCCTTTGTGATGGATCCACATAGTGCTTCACACGATGACCATTGACCAAGAACTCTCCCCCATTCTCATCTATAACCTTTAGAGCTCCCCCATCAAGTATTTCCTTTACCACATAAGGTCCTCTCCATTTGGACTTCAACTTGCCCGAAAAAAGTCTTAGTCGAGAATTGAATACCAACACCTTCTCACCCTTTTCAAAGCTCTTCTTCCTCAAACGAGCATCATGCCACCTCTTGGTTTTCTCCTTAAAAATTCTTGAGTTTTCATAAGCATTTTCTCTAAATTCCTCAAGCTCATTCAATTGTAAGAATCGTACCTTCTTCGAAGCTTTCATGTCAAAATTCAACTTCTTAATGGCCCAATAAGCTTTATGCTATAACTCCACGGGAAGATGGCAAGACTTGCCATAGACAATTTGAAAAGGAGACATACCAAGAGTGGTCTTGAATGCGGTTCGAAAGGCCCACAATGCATCATCAAGTTTATTTGACCAATCATTTCTACTCACACTCACTGTTTTCTCCAAGACTTGTTTGATTTGTCGATTGGAAATTTCAACTTGACCATTCGTTTGAGGGTGATATGGAGTAGACACTCGATGCTTCACTCCATAAGTCTTGAGAATGTTCTCCATGAGCTTATTTATGAAGTGACTACCCCCATCACTTACCAACACTCTAGGTACTCCAAATCTTGTGAAGATATGCTTCTTTAGAAACCCCATGACCACTCTAGCATCACGTGTTCTTGAAGGTATGGCCTCAACCCATTTCGATACATAGTCGACCGCCAATAGGATGTATAGGAATCCATTAGATTGAGGAAATGGTCCCATAAAATCGATGCCCCAAACATCAAATATCTCCACTTCTTGAAAGCTCTTAAGGGGCATCTCATCCCACTTGGAGATTCCTCCCATCCTTTGACATCGATCACAACCCTCTACAAATTTCTTACAACTCTTGAACAAAAATGGCCAATACAACCCCGATTGTAAGACTTTTGCAGCGGTCTTTTGAGCTCCAAAATGGCCTCCACTAGGTGAAGAGTGGCAAAACTCCAACACACTATTCCATTCTTCCTCGGGCACACATCTTCGCAAAAGAGAATCATTACACATCTTGTATAAGAATGGATCATCCCACAAGTAACTTTTAACATCATGAAAGAACTTCTTGGATTGATACTTATTAAGCTCATAAGGTCTCCTTCCACTAGCCAAGTAATTCACATAGTCCGCATACCATGGGCTTCCTTCTTCCTCCACTAAAGCCTCAATTTGATAGCAATCACACTCCAAGATTTCTTCATCGGGAAAAACCTCCTTGATTAACTCATAAGTACTTTCACAATGCTCCATCGACTCTAACCGTGAAAGATGATCGGCTATCACATTCTCCGTGCCCTTCTTATCTCTCACTTCAATATCAAATTCTTGAAGAAGTAGTACCCATCTTATCACCCTTGGCTTTGCATCCTTCTTTGCCATGAGATACTTGATAGCGGCATGGTCGGTGTATACAATAGTTTTCGTTCCTACCAAATAAGGACGAAACTTATCAAATGCGTATACTACCGCCAAGAACTCTTTTTCGGTAGTAGTGTAGTTCCTTTGAGCCGCATCAAATGTCTTGCTTGCATAGTAGATGGCTCGAAATTTTTTCTCTCTTAGTTGCCCCAAAACCACTCCCAGAGCTACATCACTTGCATCACACATCAATATAAATGGCTCCTTCCAATCGGGGGTGATCAAGATGGGTGATGAAATCAAAGCTTCCTTTAGCACCTGAAAAGCATTTACACAATTATCATCAAACTTAAATGGCACATCTTTTTCAAGGAGATGAGATAGAGGTTTAGAAAATGAAGAAAAATCCTTGATGAATCTACGATAGAACCCATCATGACCAAGGAACGATCGTACTCCCTTCTCATTTGTTGGCGGTGGAAGCTTCTCTATAGCAACAACTTTGGCTCGGTCAACTTGCAATCTCTTTGAAGAGATGTGATGTCCAAGTACAATGCCATCATTTACCATGAAGTGGCACTTCTCCCAATTCAACACTAAATTAGTGTCTTGACATCGCTTCAAAACAATAGCAAGGTTAGACAAACAAATGTCAAAAGAAGAACCAAACACCGAAAAGTCATCCATGAACACTTCCATTATATTCTCAATTAATCCTTCAAAGATTGCCATCATACACCTTTGAAAGGTGGCCGGTGCATTGCAAAGTCCAAATGGCAATCTTCGAAAAGCAAATATTCCATAAGGACAAGTGAAAGCGGTCTTTTCTTGGTCTACGGGTGCTATGAGAATTTGGTTATACCCGGAATACCCATCAAGAAAACAATAAAATTCATACCCGGCCAACCTATCCAACATTTGATCTAAGAAAGGTAAGGGGAAGTGATCTTTACGTGTGTTTTCATTAAGCTTCCTATAATCAACACACACACGCCACCCCGTCACCGTCCTAGTGGCTATGGTCTCGTCTTTCTCGGTCTTCACTATAGTCATACCCCCCTTTTTAGATACTACATGCAACGGGCTCACATAGGGGCTATCACTAATATGAAAGATCATATCCGAATCTAACCACTTAAGAACCTCTTTTTTTACCACTTCTTGCATGATAGGATTAAGTCTTCTTTGGTTTTGAACACAAGCTTTCCCTTCATCCTCAAGTCTTATCTTATGCATGCAAATTGTTGGACTAATTCCCTTCAAATCATCAATACACCAACCAATCGCCGACTTATGCTCTTTAAGGACATTAAGCAATTTATCAAGTTGACTAGAGGTTAGAGATGATGATACGATTACCGGATATGTCTCATTTTCACCAAGGTAGGCATAAGCAAGATGATCGGGTAGGGGCTTCAACTCCACCTTCTTTTCCTTTTTTTCTTCTTGCTCGAGTGGATCTCTAAGTGGTAAGAACTTTTCATTTCCCCTTGATATGGCGGCTGTAACCTCTTGAGCTTCACTACAATCACCTAGATCAAACAAACAATTAATCAATTCTTCATTCAAATCAAGAGAAGTAGTAGAAATATTAGAAAGAGATAGAGAATTGCTCAAGCAAAGTTCAAGTGGATCCTTGGTTACAATGGAAGGCCAACTCTCCTCGACACTTCCCTTTACAACATCCACACTTTTACATTCTTCATCATTCATTGGATATTGCATGGCCTTGTGTAGAGAGAATACCACTTCCTCATCATTAACTCTCAACTTTAATTCTCCTTTGTAGACATCAATAAGAGCTCTCCCGGTAGCAAGAAACGGTCTCCCAAAAATCAATGGCATATTTTCATCCTCCTCCATATCTAGAACAACAAAATCGACCGGAAAGACGAACTTATCAACTTTTACCAACACATCTTCAACTACTCCTTTTGGATGTGTCATAGATCGATCCGCCAATTGAAGTGTGATGGAAGTTGGCTTTACTTCACCTAACCCAAGCTTCTTGAATATGGAGAGAGGCATTAGATTAATGCTTGCACCGAGGTCACAAAGAGCCTTGTTCTTCTTGTTCTTTTCAATTTCACATGGTATAATGAAACTACCCGGATCCTTCAATTTTTGTGGAAGTTTCCGTTGTAGAATGGCACTACACTCTTCGGTTAGATTAACCGTTTTATTGTCCACAAGACTTATTTTCTTTCCCATGATGTCCTTCAAGAAACGAGCATAATGAGGCATTTGATCCAAAGCATCGGCGAAAGGGATATTGATTTGAATCTTCTTGAAGATTTCAAGAAACTTTTTGAACCTCTCATCCAAACCCTTCTTCAAGAACCTTTGAGGAAAAGGAACCGGTACTTGAGTCTTGGGTATTCCCCAACTATCTCTTTCAACTTTAACTTCCTTTTCCCTTAACTCCTTTGCCTTCTTCCACTTTGGAATTCTCTCTATCTTTTCTTCATCTTTCTTTTGCTCAACAATTTCTTTTTTCTTGCTTATTTCCTCCATTTCAATCTCTTCTTGCACCAACCCTTCTTCCACCTTGCTTTCCACTTCCCTTTCAATGACAGTACTATCTTCTTTAGGCATAGGAGGTTCCTCATACTCTTTTCCACTTCTAAGAGTGATAGCTTTGCAATCTTCTTTAGGATTAGTTACCGTGGTAGATGGAAACTTTCCTTGTTGGTGTTGAGATCCCACGGAAGAAGCAATTTGACCCATTTGATACTCAAAAGCTCTCATCCTATTGTCGGATTTCTTCTCATTTTCCTCCATTCTAGCCTCCATCTTTTTCATGAATGTTAGCAATGTCTCTTCCACCGATGCTTTCCCCTCTCCATTCGGTGGTTTAGCACTCGGATCGAATCCCGGAGGATATGACACGGCGGCTTGAGGATTAGAGTAAGAAAGATTTTCATGCTTCCTCGGAGCTTGATAATTTCCACTTGATTGATTGAAATTTCTTCCCCGAGCTTGTCCTTGATATCCTCCTTGAAAATTACCTTGATTAGAAGGATAATTACCTTGGAAATTCCCTTGACGTTGAAAATTTCCTTGGTAATTTCTCCTATCTAAGTAGGCAACATCCTCTATACTTTGCATAACATGGCTCTCATCATTCACAATAGCACTTGTGCTTCCCCCTTGAGTTACTCCTTGAGTGATCAAATTCAATTGTTTTGTTAAAGCTTGAATGCTCTCATTGAATTCTTTCATTCCCTCACTTTGGAACATATCACTCTTCACTTTGTTTACACTCTCCACTTGAGCTACTTTTCCAAAGGTATAACCTCCCATTACTCGCTCGGAAGGCCATTGATAAGCATTCATCGCAATGTCTTCAAAAATATCCATGGCTTTCATAGTATCCACTCCAAGTATAGACCCTCCGGATGAGGCATCTACATGCATCCGATTTTGTTGATTCAACCCTTGGTAAAAGAAAGCCACTTGTTGATTCTCATAAAAATCGTGTTGAGGACACTTTCGGAGCATCTCTTTGTAGCGTTCCCATGCTTCATAAAAATTTTCATCCGAAAGTTGCCTAAATTGAGTGATAAGGCTTTTCAATTGGAGCGTCTTTGAAGGAGGAAAGTACTTGTTTAGGAACCTTTGCTCAAGATCTTCCCATGTATTACAACTTCCCAAAGGAATTGTATTGTACCATGCTTTAGCCTTGTCTCTTAAAGAAAAAGAGAACAACCTCATTCGAATAGCATCCTCCGACACTCCCTTCATCTTGACGGTATTTGCAACCTCCAAGAAAGTAGATAGATGAGTGTTCGGGTCTTCAAGAGGACCTCCCCCAAACTGATTTGCTTTGACCATATTAATCAATCCGGTCTTGATTTCATAATCATTGGCTTGAACCGGAGGAACCATATTGTGCACGGCTCTAGGTTGGAATTAATCCCGAATTGCTCTAGGCCTTGGCAACTCTTGTTGTTGAAATATCCTTTGAGCTTCTTGATTGGCAAGCAATTGCATATACTCTTGATTTTGAGCAAAGAAATTCCTCATTATCTCCGCTTGATTCTCTTGCACTCCTTCTTGTACCCCCCTTTGATCTTGTAAAGGATCTTGGGGTGGGTCATAATTAACATTGTCTCCCCGTTGATTTTCCATTTTTGTTCTTTTTCTAGCTTTACGCCTCTCTCGCTTCCTTTGTCGTGCGGTCCTTTCAATCTTCAAATTCAAAGGAATGATCGATTGATTTCCCTTTGACCTTGTGATCAAAAAACACCTACGAAAAGGCCAAGAGTGAGACCACAAACACAAATAATAGATAAAATAAAATAAAAGAATCCTTATCAAGAACAACTAAAACAATAACACAGTACTAGACTAGTCCGTCAAACTCCCCTTTGGCAACGGCGCCATTTTCTTGTTTGTCTATTTTTAGCACTCACGAGCAAGAATACTCGATCGTTGTAGTAGTATATCCCAAGAAAAATTATCAAACCATAAAGGAGTTATGTTCGAACTAGCAAAATACGTGAGCTCATGTTCATTGTTGTTTTTGTAAAGATGATCGGGGGTTTTGAGATTGATTAACAACAAAAACAAGTAGCAAGGAAATAAGATAGCAAATAAATGACAAGTAAAGAAAATGGGTGCTAAAGTTCAAGTATGGAAAAACATGGGATTAGAAACATCCAAGCACACTCGATTCATATTATCATGCAAACAAAATTCAACTCAATTGATGTAGACTAAGGGTGATCACGATTGTATCCTAAGCTCCCTTTCGGGTTACAAAGGTTGTTGATCCATTTTAGACTCCCAAAAGCACTTAAGATCAAAGCCCAATATTAACCCCTTCCATCTAGGTACTAGTTAGATTAAACTCTCCCTTTTTGTGTACTAAGGCCAACGAATGGATTGGTTCCCCTCATTGAATTCAAATATCCTTTCGGTCAAACCCAAACTCAATGTCTATTCATGCCTTCCTAATACTATAGAGGGTCGTTTCCGTCTCACTCCAAGCAATACATACATGAACATTATGATAGCATTTAATTACCACAAATAATCCATTGATCAACAATCCATTAAACCAATAAACATTCATAAATAACAAACCATACCATCACAACATCAAGACAATTAAACTCCATGAATAGAAATCAACATCAATTAAATCAAAAACCAATTTAATTCACATGATAATATAAATCTAATATGCTCTTCATATTCCTAATCCCACTAGAGAGATTAGCCTAACATAGTAAAAGTAACAAAACAATTAAATGATTCATTACAATTACCCATAGTCTAAGATCTAAAGAAATACAAAATGAATGGATTCTTCCCTATCAATTTCTTGAAGAGAATCTTCTATTCTTCTTGATCTCCACCTCTAGCTCTTGATTTTGAAGTCTTTAGCACCAAAAATGGAAGATATGATGGGTGGATGAAGATGGATGAAGATGAAGGTGGAAAATGGAAGAAAAGGTGTGTGATGTGTGTGTAGATGATGGGATTTCGGATCTGCTCCACAAAGTGTTGAAATGGGGTCTATTTATACCCCATGTGGGCCTTCTAGAAGATTCCAGCAATTTTCTGCGTTTTTGCACCAACACGGCTCGAGTTCCGCCGCACGACCCGTGTTCTAACACAGCGCACGCCTCGTGCGCAGCACACGGCCACAGGGGTGGCCGTGTTGTGTTTTCTGACATTCGCGCACGGCTTTCTCGACAGGCCCGTGCGCGGTGCACGGGCCGTGTTTCTGTACTCAGCACGGGGCGTGTTCTGTACTCGGCTACAGGCGTGGCCGAGTTGACGTTTCGGGTGTTACCGCATGGCCATGCTGACAGGGCCGTGCGCTGTACACGGCCCGTGCGCGTGCTGCCCTACTTCCTCTTTTCACTGTTTTGGCTCGTTCTCCCTCGTTTCAACTCCGAATTGAGATCCGTTTTTTCCTACATCTTCCTTATCATGTTTAGCATCAAATAAAAAGTGAAAATCTTAAGTTTAAGCTCATTCACACACATTTCAATAAAAACACAAAACACAACCAAATAACACATAAAATACGGATAAAATAATACGAAAACACATATAAAAATACACTAAAATGTAGGTGAAAATAGCTCTAATCAATGCCGAAGATAGAACCTCCGCCACCATTGATGGCCCAGAAGAAATCCTCACCCATGGATTTCCTGTCGAGAATGCTGCCGTTGACGTCGATTATTTTGGCGGTTGACCAGTGACCGTACTTACGCATCAGGTTTTCGTACTCGCCGCTGCTGATGTGGCCGCCGACGGCGACAGTGGGACAAACTCCGGCAGGGTAGCCATGAGTGCTGCTTTTTTCCACAATTCTATAGTAATCTTCTCCAAGAGTTGCTCCGGCTTGAACCCATGGTGTCTCATCCAGAATGTTGACGTTGATTGATCGGAGATTGAACAAATCGATGATGTAGAAATTGGAAATTTCGGAGCAGTAGAAGATTCCCTCGTATTCATGTCCGCCGTTGTGAATCTTCATCTGCATGTTGTGAGCTTGACCGCAAACAATGGCGGCTTGAATGTGAGAAAACATGCAATGTAGTGATGATTCGACGAGGTCTTGAGGTCTAGTATTCATTAAAATGCAAATTTCTGAGGAAACTTTGCAGAATGGATGAATATAAAGAGTTGTTTGGGGTGTAGCTTATAGCAGAAATTGGGGTAGATGGATTGGAGTAGTTTTCCAGGCAGTGGATGAAGGCCTGTGCTGTGAGTTTGAAGAAGCTGCCCATGAAAAAGAAAGCAGCAAAGAGAAGGAGATTAGGGGTGCGTTTTAGTAAATAAGGATAGTTTGGTCATTTTAATTAAGAAAAAATTTAATTATATATTTTTTGTGGTATGAATAGCAATTTTGGGGTGCGAATAGCTGCCGCCTTTCTAGTAATGAAAAACATTGTGCTACTATAATTCCTTTCAACCAAATATGTTTTTCTAACTCTTTCCCATTCCTCACCCAAAAAACCTCCAAGCAAACAACCCCTTAGTATGAGATATATTTGGAGCTAGTCAATAGGGAAGTTCTTAACTCCTCATCGTTTTAAAATTTAAATATTTCTCAACCAGCCGCTTCTTTAAATAATTTTCTTCCACATTATAAAAAAAGAAAAAAAAAAGGAGAAATTTTATTATGAAGCCCTCTTGCTGCTCCAGTCCACTAAAAATCTGTCGGAAATTTATTTAATCAGATGAAACTAGACCTCTATTAAGCCCTTTTGAATAAGGTTTAAGAGTACCAAGAGAGACCAATGTAAAATGTTAATTCTTCAATTTATTTTAAAGCCCAATACATTAGCCTGTTGAGTCCACCACTAATTTTTAACATTCAACCCAATTTATCTCTAAAATGAAGATGAATATCCTAATGAACCCAATCCAGTTTCATTGAGTTGATATTGGGTGCACCCGGGTACAAGGTGCACTCATATGTATATAATTTTTTATTCTATTTTATATACATATTTTTTAATAATTGTATACTTTTTCACATTCAGTTTTTCATTTAAAAAAAACTAGCATCCATATGTGTATAACTTTTTATTCAATAGTGTATACATGTTTCTTAATAATTGTATATTTTTTTACACTCAATTTTTCATTAAAAAACTTACAAATAAAGTGTATACATTTTTGTTCATAATTGTATATGATTTTGTTTATATTTGTATACGTTCTGAAAGTGGATGCACCGTATCATGAGGTGCACCAGTGCACAGTATAATTAGTCTTCATTATTTTATCTCAAGAGCATGATTGGCCCATATTAGAGATCAGCCCAAAATTTACAGATTGATGAGCAATTTCTTAAATTTGTTACATTATTTTAGATGAAGTATACATAAAAGTTCTAGAATATAAATTAATAAAAAAAATATGGCATGACTATAGTAGAAGGTATCAGTCGAAAATTTGAAATTAATTTGTACTAGAAACGTGTTTAGGAGACATGAGACCAAAGAGGCACCTCATCTCTTGGTGAGGCAAAATTTCCATGAAAACGTTCATGAAATGTATTTAATGAAATGAACAAAATGTACCTTTTTAAAAAAATGATATCTGATAAAGAAAAAAGATGCACGCTCAACTCACAAAGTTATTGCTCTCTTTGTGAGCATCTTATGAGGAGAAAATATTGAAATAGTAGAAAAAAATTCAATTTGAAATTATGCAAAGAGAAATAAAAACACAATGGTAAAAAGAGCATATATGAATCAAGAAAATCACAATTTACCTAACTCTCTAACCCCACAATTCTCACAAATAACAAAGTTACACAATGCACATTCAAATCCAGGGTACTCGTGAACATTTTCTTGACAAGCATCACATCTCAACTTGAGAGCAACTCGATTGTAAGTCAGAGGATGAGGATGAACACACACATCAAACTCAAACTCCCTCCCAAATTTAATATTCCGGTACCTCCCCGACGCAGTGAGGCACCCAAAATGAAACGAACAATCGCAGTGGCGACAATGATACATCCATTTCTTGGGATGCATCTCCTCTTCGCACATGTCGCAGTAAAAATCAGTTGGATGGTCTAAAGAAGCATCATGTGTCAACAACAGAGGATGTAGTTTGTCCCAATGGTGCCTCACTTTCTTGGGAAGCAGAACACATCTCAAATCCATTGCGAAATCACACCCATCAATGCTGCAGTAGTAAGCAATCAAGAATCTTGATTTGATCACTTCTTCACAAGCTTTACATTCTACTTCCTCTTCATCCGATACTCGTCTGAGGACTAGTTCGTGGTGTGGATGAAACGAGTGTGTTATAGTAGGTGGTAGAGCCGCGCACTTGACATCCACACGCAACTTGCACTCCTCACATTCGTACACCACTCCACTAGTGACGAACTTGCATATCCAACACAGAGTATTCTCCACCATTTCTGAGATTGTGTGAGCTTTTAGGCTATGGTGCTGACGTGTAAGGATGCAATCGCCGTATGTTTGAGAATCAAGATGTATGGTTTTGGGTAAGGAGTGGCAGGAGGAGTGGAGATAGTAGTTTTTGCAGGTAGCACAGTTGTAGAAAGGGAGGGAATGTATGGGTGTTACACATGCATCACATATCATCATCCATTCATCAGCCATCATCTGTCTCTCTGTTACCAAACTCAGAGGATGCTTATGATGTTTGAATGATGATTCTACAATCTCCATGGATGCATCTTTCCCATCTCCATTGCTTTGTGTGGCTCTGATGACAAAAGGTGAGATTAATTCCATTGAAATGTCATCCGCTGGTAACTGTATTAGATCATCACAATCCTTCTTTTGTTCGTTTCTGCAACCAACGAGCCAAGAACAAGTTAATACGATTCGTAATTTCATAGAATTCAATAATCAAACGGAGGTTAATCTATTAATCTTACATGTTGATCTCTTCGGTGGCTTTGGTGGAAATTGCACATTTGATATGAGCAAAAAATCTGCAATCGCCACAATAACAAACCCAATCCACCACATTAAACTCTCCATGGCACACATCGCACTCGAATTCGAATTTCCGAAACTGAAAGGGGAAACAGAACCCTAACGTCAGCTGGTGGTGGTGCCGCCGCGTCGGGAAAGGAATCGGCAACGTCGCACACGTGTCGTGCAGCCAGAACTCGCACGCGCTGCACACGTACACCATGTCACGACCTTCCACCCCGCAACCGTCGCAGTAGAACAGCGCCGGCGGCTTTCGCATCAGCGTCAGCGGATGGCGGTGGCTCGGGTGCTGCAGCGTCTTCTCCTCCAATGAATCCAGCTGCTGACACAGTATGTCGATGTCGTAATCACAGCCACGGCATCGGTATCCGAGCACGTCTCTGAACTCGCCATTACAGAGATTGCAATTGTAGCTGTAGCGATTTTCCTGGTAATCGAATAGGTGGAGGGGGTGATCGTGTGATGGGTGAAGAATGTGTTTGGGAGATTCTGCACATTTTTTGTGGATTAGGGTTTTGCTATCGCAGTATTGCTGACTACACACATAGGCGGGCTGTCGACAAATGGGATTGCGACACGCGTAGCATGGCTCTTCCTCATTGGCCACATTTTCAGTGAGGATTAAGGGATGCTCATGGCAGAAATGGTTGATCACTTTCATAACTCTCTCACTCTCTCATTGTGAAGGAAGAAGTCTGTTTATACTTGAAAATGAATCTACCATGGATTGATAACTAAGCAAAGAACAAATCTTTGAGTGAAGAAACATTTATATGTTTTGTGGGCTAACTTTTTTAAATGCTAAAGAGTTGGGCAAATGTATTTTTTATTTCATAACTTTCATTGATGGAGTATATTTATCTATTTATTTCAATTCAATCATCCTATGATTTCCAATAATATGCTGATGTGATCTTGTTTTCTGGAATTCATCAAATATAGCTATAATAAGCATCTTGAAAAGTTATGCTTCATGGCTGAGATGTAAACTTCTTGCTGCAATATCAGATTTTGTTTACACAAATATTAAAAGCTAATTAATTCTATGTTGAGTTGTTGTAAGAGGAGTTTACTTGGTGAGGACAATTAGATAAAGAACATTGAAGACTGCAAATTTTTATGCACCTTTGGCAGTTCATATCCTGAAAGACATCCTCCTTTGCTCTGTGGCGTTCCGTCGTGTTTGATGACTTCTGATATCTGGGCTGCTGCTAATCTTGCGTAACGGACTGGAGCCACTGCACGAAGAGATACAATGTTGTTAATTTTGAATGCATATTTATGTAAGAGTTAGACATTCATTACCTTCAGAGATGGCTCTGTTGCTTCTTTGAAAACTGCATGATTCAAGAATTGTTGATTATTAAGGTTAGGTTGGTAAGTTGGTGTGAAATCTATATGTTTAATCACTTACACATATGATAAGGAGTGAATAAGTTCTTGCAGATCATCCAATGAGAACCCTATTTCATCTAATAGAACATGGTAATGTGTTGGCCTTGAAGTTCCCTGAGAAACATAATTAACACAAAGAATCATTAACATATAGTGCAAAAAGATTCGGTCACTGATGATGTTTTCTTGTAATGAAAAATGGCTCTATAATGATCTACTTACTATCCTAGCAGTGTGAGCACACATGTAGAAATTTGTACACCGAAGATCACACACTGTTCTGTCAACAATGGTTCCTGCATGGTAGTCACATGAGATGATCAAACAGAGTTGGGAGGCGAGCATCTTTCCAGGGAGAGTCGGGCTTACCTGGAGGGATGTTCGCTCCCAATTTCGCATCAAAGAATTTCGTGTGGTGTCGTCTTTGGGAGGCAATCACTGTGAATTTGGGACGCCAGTTCGTCTCAAGAAAGTTACATGCCTGAATATAGATAGATATGCATTGTCAAAAACAATCTTGACAATGAAAGTAAACAGAGAAGATATGGAGACAAACCTTAACAATCTGTCCCAATTCTACATTCAAGAATTCATGAAACTGTGATGTGCTCAACCCATTCCTATTGAGACAAGTCAGACTCAAGATCATCAACAACATCACTTACCATACAAGAAATTAATAAAGGGAAACCACATGGACCTGAATATTATAATTTGAGCCGGTTTTATCTGACCAGAGCTCGTGTGGAACTCTAACAATAACTCCCTAGAACGCAAAGTATCGACAATTTAGTATGGAAACTACTGATCAAATCTATGGATTTTATAGGGAGGGTATGAAAGAGATATCAATCATTTCCATATAAGTATTGCTACCTTATCATTCCTGTATCCTCTTGTTCAGACATAGGATTGAATAATGACTCTATTGTATGGACTTTTGGCGGGATTGCTCGAAAAGATGCTTTGTAACGCGAAATTCTTGGCCACTCTCTTGACCCAACTACCTTAAAACACACACAAAAGCTCAGAAAAAAATGTACCATTAGGATTGCAATCAAGATCATGGTTGTTTGAACAAAATGATCATGTATAGAATGCATACCGAGGCAATAGAAGGCCCGTCTTGACCGGGAGAAGCCCGGGAGACATGGATCCCCAAGATCATAGTAGGTATTTTACTAATGAAAGGAATAGTTCGTGTTGGTTCAGAAGCAACAGTGTGATTAAGCCCACCAAGCTGTGTATAAGAAACATGAAACAGAGAGTGAGCAATAAGACTCCAAAAGTCTAAAACAATTTACAGACATAATAAATCAACTACCTTCACATTTATCTTCAGCACAAGATTCATCAGATAGAGCTCATCTATTTTTTTACTTGCAATGCACTGATCAAGAATTCCAAACTCTATGAGGGTCTTTCTTTTCCATGGACCTAATACAATAAGGTAAATGGGGTCTAATGAATAAGCTTAAAAAATAATACGAGACCATGATTGAAGCAGATCATGCACAAACCATATAAGTCGGAGAATTTCTTGTCAGAAAGAAGGCAAAGAATGAACTGGGGTGGATGTTGCCTGAATCTTGATTGTAGTTGTTGAAACATCATCTCCACTCTAACAGAAGGGGGTTTCTTTTTATGCTTCACATTTTCTTCTAGAACACAAAATGGAGGAGTTATGACCTGGAACATAAAACATCATCATGTTATGTAGCAAATAACAACATAGGAACCATAATGCAGTGAGAATCTCACCATTCCTTTAGCCGAGCTAATCTTCGCCAACTCCAAACACGTGCTACGAACATCACAGCTGGAGGAGAAATTCACTACTGCCCAGTGCTGTAGTCCTTTTGGCTCCATGAGTTTCTGTGCGATATTTAACATATGTGAAAAGTAATTAAATGAAGATCATACAATCATATGTTATATCTACCAACCTTATCTTTGGTGCTCCACCAAGCATTCTTAGGAATGATTAATTCCCCATTTCCCAATTTTAACTGCATAAATTCATGAACTAGTTAAACACTAAAATGTACTCAAGATAGAAGTATATATGTTGTGTGTATAATGGCTTCGAAGAATACCCGTGGAGCAGGAAGAACGCGACCTTCGGCTTGAACAAAAGAAGTATTGATTGAAATGCCACAAGATTTCAACAGAGGTTCAACCTCATGCATAAGTCTTTTTGCATCCTACCAAAAAAAAAAAAACAAAAAAACAGACACACACATTAAAAGTTGATCATATGTTAGGATAAGGTTTAACTGCTTGTGAACTTACATCAGCCAAAACCTTAACCAATTCCTCTGGTTTTTGGCTCGACTTTGTTATCATTGCAGATCTCTGATAAAATTTTAACTCATTCGTGTTTCGTTGTAAAGGAACCACATAACATAGCTGCATGCAAAACAACATATGGAGATCAAGTTCAGTTGCTGTGCAATAACTCTTAAAGGTATAGAGAGAAAGCAAACAATAACATCACCTCTATAGGGAAGAAAACTGGTTTTTTAGGTTTACCAACATTGATGCAAGGTAAGTTTTCACTGAATTTCAGCTCAATGCCACGCGTCTTAACAAAATAGTCATAAACCGTCGTGACAACAGTTAGATCGCCACGATTTTTTTCTCCTATTCGCATGTAAAATCTGCCAAGATAAGAACATTATAAGAAGAATGAAAATTATCTAGCTAAATAGATAGATTAGAGATATATATTTACTCACTTCTGTTGTTTACAAGGATTTTCACTTATTCCTATGATTTTGAACTCTGAATTCAAATGTTTCACTTTGATCCTCACATTTTTCAACGTCTGGATAGCCTATAATTAAGAACTTAGTACATAAATGATTAAATTGTTCTGCAAGAATCTTAATGTTTGCATGAAGATTGTCTACCTTATTCCAGTCGATGTTGAAGGGAGTTTTTACATTTTGTTTGCTCATAAGAAAAGTCACAACTAGACCTGGCTGTAATGTTGTTGTCATGGAGACATCTGAAAGAGAAACAAAACTCGAGTCGAGAGGTACTTTGATGAATCAACAGGGAAGGGAGTGTGCATGTTATTACCATGATTAAGGAACAATCCACCTTGAAGAGCTCTAAAGCTTGTAAAGAAACCTCTGCATCCAAGAATGCCTCCTCCTATGTCGATATAGTTTGTTGGTTCGTTCGTGAAGAACGATTGACCGACAACGAGACAGCCCCTGATCATGCAAATTTTAGTATTCAAAAAGCTATGTATGCACTTCTCAAAACATGATCATAATGGAAAAAGGTACAAACTTTTTTGATAAGGCTTGATGTTGTAGAATGGTGTCCAACACTTTTAAACTTCTGTCATCAAGGGATTTCATGGTGATTTTAGAGACTAGAGCTATTTTCACTAAATACGCTTTTGAACGAGACGAAAGCTTTCGCCTTTTCTGATCATTCTCATTGGAGTTTTCATCAATACACAGGCTGCATATCAAACAAGCTAGTACTTCATCAAATACATATGAAATCTTGAAATGTATAAACTAATAAAGAATCCATTTTTAACCTTTTGGGGTTCATCACAACTGAAAACTGTGAATTGCTTTGTGGCAATGAACCAAGTGTGAATAAGCTATGATCTCCATCGAAAACGAGCACCTTCCCATCCAACTCCGACTTGCACACTTGGGAGAGCTGTTCAACCACAGCCCTCTTAACATTCTTAAGAGTCAGTTCACTACCATCTTCGTAAAACATGGCTATCTGCACATAAAAAAGTCACTTCCATAGCTAAAATTTTCCTTAAAGAAAGCAAAACAATCAAGAAAAAAGCTGACATTATAGTGATAGAAGTCATCCACAGCTCTGCCAATAGTAACTTTGAAGTGGTTTGTGAGTAAAGCCACTCGTTTCCCTTTACATCCGACCGGCTTGTTTTTCTCCATCACGGAAGATGCTTGCGGCGGTTGTACTCTGATCGGAACAACATTTGGAGGGATTTCAGGGGGAGGAGGAGGTGGCTGCTGTCTGATCTTCATTCTTTATGGTTGTTTCACCACAGAGAGAATGGCAGCATAATGGCAAGAACTGAAACAGGTGATTGTCTGATAGATTAATGGTTGCAGAATCTTTTGTAAGTACAAATGTTTAAAAGGAAACATGAATTGAAGCATGCATTGTGCTTGTGATTTGTGAGTTCTGATCTTTCTGCTGCAAAGGACAACAAAATTCCTTAGTACCAGTAGACCTCTTTTTAAAATGAGATGAGTGCCAATTCAATAAAGTGGTCATAATAGGCCCATTGTCAGTGTAACAAATAGCCCATCAAAAAGCCCACTCTGACTAATGAGTAAATCCAAAAGTAAATTATTCCTAATGGGCCTTCTTGTTTAATTTTTAAAAGTTAAGGTTGGCTTTTTAATATGAGTACCCTAATTACGGAGTATATAAGTAATTTTTAAATTGTAATTAAATAAAATCAAATTAAGATATATCTACGAAATTCAAACCAGCTTATGCTTTACTTGTGCAATCCTAATGCGAATTTTATAATGCAAAATCTGTTATAATTATGGTGTTCCTAGTTTTTTTTTTATGTGATGAAGTATTATTCCTGTCATACGATTTAGAAAAATGAATAATATTAATTTTATATAAATGAGAAATTGAGAATAGCACTCCATATTTTAAAAATTACTTCCTCAATTCTATAAATAAATTCACACTATTTTTGTTAGTTCTATAAATATGTCCACACTCCAAGTAAAAAAACGAGTTTCAATACAATAGCTTCATAATCACATCGGATCTTCTATGTTATTTTCGTGCTGTAAGCACTTGAATTTTATTGCCCATTAAGAAAAATATGTGGCAAATTAATGCAATAATTATCAATTAATTATTTATTTATTAAGGGATTTAAATAAATAAATTCCTAAAATAAATGAGTAAATAATTTATAATTGGGTAAGATCCAGTCAAATAAGTCTGACTTAAAGCCTAAGAAAGTGAAAGGCCCAAGCCCGCATAATTAGGTCAAAACTGACCAATCAGGCTGCGAGATATTTATGGGGCATCCTCATACTTCACCTATATAAGGAGTCCTCCTCCATTTATTCCAGACTCAAGCTCAAATACTTGAAGACATAAACGCTCTGAAGAGATCAAGAATACGAGCAGTGCTCCCTTGAGATCTTCAAGCATCTTCAAGTCAAGAACGACAAGCGATTCGGGATTAAGGTGCGGAGCCCCCCAAATCAAGCGTTCTTCATACACTAAGTTCTTCGGTGTTCTTCGCGCCAAGAACAGCATACGACCCGGGATCAAGGTGCTAAGCCCCCAGATCGAGTGTTCTTCGGATCAAGTACGTTTAATCCAAACAAAGGCTCGACGCTTCTGGATTAACGTTATAAGGTCCCAAATCCGAGTTCGGACAAGCTTCAATTGAAGATCCGACTCAACACATACAGTCAACGCGGTCAACACACAAGTCAAGTCAAAGTCCAAATTGGTTCGAGAGAAGAATCAGAGGATAGATAGAGATTGTTTCCTAAATTTTTAAGTTTAATCCTTCTGGATTATCATTGTAATTCTTTTTGTGTTTATTTTATTATAAATACAATATTCGTTGTTACAAATTTTGGCACGCCCAGTGGGACAGTCTCTACCTCTCATCTCTTCTCTCAACAAGCTCGAAAATACAAAGTATGACTCCTCTTAGGATCGCGATAAAAAGGTCATCTACCTCAAAGCCTTTAGAGCTACAAGCTGCGAAGATGCAAGTTATGACTCCGCTAAAGATTGCGATACGAAGGCAAACTGCATCAAAGCCTCAAGAGTTGCAAATTGAAAATGATGAACTCATTACAAGAAGTATGTCTGAAGCCTCCTCAGAGACAAACCATGTGGTTGGGATTGCTCTTAACAAGTCATTGCACGGAGACAAAAATAGTGAAGATGATTCTACCTACTCAACTCCTTACTCAATACCAAGCTCACCATCTACCTCAGCTGCAGCTGCAGTGATGGCAACAAATGCTATGACCATTGAGGAACAACTAGCAAGTATGATGAGAGTCATTGAAGGACTCACGAAGCATATGGAAGCTCAAGACGTAAAAATCTCTATACTTATGAAGAAAATGGAGAATGTGGAGACAAATCGTACAAATGAGAAACAAGTTGAGAATGAACACGGGGAGGAAGACTCAACGAAGCATCATCTATCTGAAGAAAAGCCAGCTGAGGATACGATACAAGTTTCAACTGAAGGAATACTTCCTATCAACCAATTAAAGAACATCGTGTTGGAGACGATAAATGATAAGTTTGAAGGGAGCTCCAAATCTTCTTCAACCTACGTCAAGCCATATACAAAGAGGATTGACAACTTGAGGATGCCAACTGACTACCAACCTCCCAAGTTTCAACAATTCGATGGCAAAGGCAATCCAAGACAACATGTGGCGCACTTCGTTGAGACATGCAATGATGCTGGGACCAACGAAGATCACATGGTGAGACAATTCGTCCGATCTTTAAGAGAAAATGCCTTTGATTGGTACATCGACTTGGAAGCCAACTCCATTGACAGTTGGGGGCAAATGAAAAAAGTATTCCTCAGCCGCTTCTATAGCACACGAAGAATTATTAGCATGATGGAGCTAACAAATACTCGTCAAAGGGATGAAGAATATGTCATCGACTACATCAATAGATGGAGGAGCCTAAGCCTAAATTGTAACTATCAAAAACTTCAGCTATAGAAATGTGCATTCAAGGGATGTAGTGGAATCTTAGCTACATACTCCAAGGAATTCGACCTAAAACTTTTGAAGAGTTGGCTTCAAGAGCTCACGACATGGAGTTAAGCCTGACATCAAATGACATCGAATGGCCCTCTATTCAAGACTCTTTCGAGTTTGAATACATGTCCTTCAATGAGCCCTTGGAAGAGGAACCACAAACAAAGGCTGCAGTTTCTATAAAAATTAATAGAAATGAAGTTGAAGCAAGAGAAAATAGTGCATCCCAAGATTGGGGGCAATAAACTGTTGATAAATCAAGTCAAAGCTCCCTGACATGAGCTAAAACTATCTGTATGACGCTCCTTGATACGAGCTTAAACTATCTAAAAGTCCCCATACACAATGCTCCTTGATACGAGCTAAAACTGTCTGCGTTATGCTCCTTGATACGAGCTTAAACTATCTAAAAAGCCTCAAGTCATGCTCCTTGATACGAGCCTAAACTATCTAACACAAATCAAATTCAAGGCTCCTCGATACGAGCGAAAACTGTCTATATCACGCTCCCTAACACGAGCGAAAACTGTCTACATCACGCTCATTGACATGAGCTAAAACTATCTACAAGTCACGCTCCTTGATATGAGTTTAAACTATCTAAAATCCTCAAGTTACGCTCCTTGACATGAGCTAAAACTGTCTACACATCAAATCAAATCTCCTTGAGAAGAGACTAAACTCTTTACACAAGGCTCCTTGATACGAGCTTAAACTATCTACACAATACGCTCCTCGGCACGAGCAAAAACTGTTCATACAATACTCCTCGACACGAGTGAAAAATGTCCACACAAGGCTCCTTGATACGAGTATAAACTGTCTACAAGTTCAAATTCAAAACTCATTGACACGAGTATAAACTGTCAACAAATTCAAGCCCAACACTCCTCGACGCACGAGCTTAAACTGCATGTTACTCCTGGCCCGTATGAGTATAAAATGTGTACGGCCCCCCATTCAAATCAAATCATGTCTCTTTGAACTACGTTATGGCTTGATCCTCTTCAAAGAGGTACGTAGGCAGCTTATCACTTCACTAAGTTCAGTCATAATTCAGGCTATTCATATCAAGTTGGTGAGGCAAGCAATAAAATTAAATCATGTTGATCAAGAATGAATTATCGCAATTTGTTCACTTCAACACAAAGGCGTCCGTGAACAAAATGCGATGGGGCATTTGTAAGCACTTGAATTTTATTGCCCATTAAGGAAAATATGTGGCAAATTAATGCAATAATTATCAATTAATTATTTAATTATTAAGGGATTTAAATAAATAAATTCCTAAAATAAATGAGTAAATAATTTATAATTGGGTAAGATCCAGTCAAATAAGTCTGACTTAAAGCCTAAGAAAGTGAAAGGCCCAAGCCCGCATAATTAGGTCAAAACTGACCAATCAGGCTGCGAGATATTTATGTGGCATCCTCATACTTCACCTATATAAGGAGTCCTCCTCCATTTATTCCAGACTCAAGCTCAAATACTTGAAGACATAAACGCTCTGAAGAGATCAAGAATACGAGCAGTGCTCCCTTGAGATCTTCAAGCATCTTCAAGTCAAGAACGGCAAGCGATTCGGGATTAAGGTGCGGAGCCCCCCAAATCAAGCGTTCTTCATACACTAAGTTCTTCGGTGTTCTTCGCGCCAAGAACAGCATACGACCCGGGATCAAGGTGCTAAGCCCCCACATCGAGTGTTCTTCGGATCAAGTACGTTTAATCCAAACAAAGGCTCGACGCTTCTGGATTAACGTTATAAGGTCCCAAATCCGAGGTTCGGACAAGCTTCAATTGAAGATCCGTCAACACACAAGTCAAGTCAAAGTCAAAGTCCAAATTGGTTCGAGAGAAGAATCAGAGGATAGATAGAGATTGTTTCCTAAATTTTTAAGTTTAATCCTTCTGGATTATCATTGTAATTCTTTTTGTGTTTATTTTATTATAAATACAATATTCGTTGTTACACGTGCATCATCTCTTGTGTCACGCATTAAGTGATTGATACGTAAGGAGGGAATTAAATCCAACCATTATCCCCTAAGGTTTAAGGATTAGGGTATAGTTTCCTCTCTCCTACATGTCGTCCATTCAATGGTTTAATACAGAAGATAATGTATCAAAATAACACAGAGAATCCAAGCTTCATAATATATTTTATTTTCAAAGTTATCAGCTCATATCAACTCACGATAGGATTATTGTTTTAATATGTTTGTTTTTTAAGAAGGTAAAGTTTTTTATTAAATAAACTAAATGAAAAGGATGAAAATTTTTGTGGTATGTACGGAGTATATTAATTCACCATAAATATCACACACCCATGAATTAATTATAGAGTGAGCTATTTTGTCCCGGGATACCATGCCTCTTTGCAATTTTAGTGTCCTTTTGCAATTTAAATTTCCTAATAATACATAGGTTTAAATATAATATGGAGGGGAAGGGTTGTATTCACATGGAAACACGGACCGTGTCCCCGTGTCTCCGGAGGCGCAGGAGCTTTTGTCTTATTATTTATATTATATCACTCAAAAACATTATTTTAGTAAATTAATAAAATTTCCAACATCTCACAATCATTTTTTCACATGAAACTTGTTGATCTTTTAATAATTTGAATTTCATTTCATTTAATTACATTATTACACATATAAAATTATATAAATCTATTAATATGACATGTTTCCAATGGTGAGTGGTGAGAAGCTTCCAACTTATGACACTAATAACTCACTTTAATTAGTTACTCTACAAAAGCATCAACATTTTTCAACACAAAATAACAAAGGAAAAGCAACAACGCACTTTTCAGACAAATCTGATTAATAAAACCTTATAAGAGAAATTTAATTGGTGGATACTTTTGCCCACTAATAATTTCTTGAAGCATGCACGTGCTGAGAATGAATGTGGAGATTGTTTGGTTCAATTTTACTAGTATTTTTTATTTATTCAAATATATTGCAGGATCAAATTGATCATGAATTAATCTGGTTTACAGATATTAATTAATTATTTTAAAGTAATTAATACCATATTATCGTTTATTATATTCAGTGATAATTAATTGCTCTCTGGAGTAATTATGAAGTTTCGCTTAAATCTTTGCCCTAACTCAAAGACACTCTACCAAGAACCGACATATAAAATTAAAATGTAGTATACTATATATAGATTTTTCTACAATAAGTATATTCAAGCTAACAATAATATTCTCATATTCAGAAAATTTTAATTATATGATCAATTCTTCTTTTATTTACGTAATTAACATTGAATTCTTTATGAAGTCCAACAATACTTGTGGTTAGGGTCTATATGAGTTAAATATTTGTTTGGTCCCGTAACTTTTTTTCTTTTTAATTTTAGTTCCAAAAAAGATATTTGTTTATAATTAGTCCCATAACTTTAATTTTTCTTTAATTTTGGTCCAATTTTTATCGGATTTGCCACTTGTTTTCGGAAACCGACGAGCGATGCTGACGTGGCTAGTCCAATTATTTCTCAACCAACCAAAGATTGATGAAACTTAAGAAGTAGAATGAAGACAACACCAAAGATTGCAAAAACGTTTATAGTCACCCCATACATAAACATTTTGCAATTTTTGGTGTTATCCTTCTTCTTCTTCTTAAGCTTCATCAATATTTGGCTGGTTGGACTCGTCATGTCAGCATCACTTGCCAATTTCGGAAACAGGTGGCAAATTCGGCGAAAATTGGACCAAAATTAAAGAAAAATGAAAGTTATGGGACTAATTATAAACAAATATCTTTTTTGGGACTAAAATTAAAAAAGGAAAAAGTTACGGGATCAAACAAATATTTAACTCGGGTCTATATACTCCCACAATAGAACTTATAAATGTATAATTTATTAATTATTTAATTTTTAGTCCAATCTTCCAAAATTTATATTCTCAAACAATTTAAATGTATTGGAGTAAGCATGCATCATCATAAAATATACTTACACTAATCATGATTAATGTGAAATTACAACATATAATTATCTTTTTCATTTAATTATTTTAGAGGGTGCAGCATGGTTAAAGAAAAAGATTTGATCAAACCACCATATCAATTTCAAACCATTTTAAATGTGAAAAGTAAGCATTTTCACATAGAATTTAATTTTTTAAAATGGCCCTAATTATTATTAAAAAAAGTCATTGACAAATGTGAGGCAACGAACTAACATAGTACTTAACCCACACTAATGCTTTAATTTGTACAAGTGTCAAAATTTCCACTGTCAAACTCATGTATTAATACCCCCACCCCACACCATAATTCATATGCAATAATATTATTATTATTCCTTTGTTCAAGAAAACATAGATCAACTTCTTCTTCTAATGGAGGAAATCCAATCATGGCTAGAAAATGGTTACAAAACAACCTCAATATTCTCAAACTCTTCACCACCATCTTCTACCAGCAGCAGCCATGAAACACACAGTGCACCCACACTGTGTGAAGATTCAAGTTTCAACAGTTTGGAATCTGATTCTTCCACACAAACTATATCTCATAATCTAAACTCTCCAATCAAAAAACCCTATGTTTCCCACTTCTGCATTGCCTCCATCAAGACAACAGCCCCACAAATCAGCTGTCTTGCTGTCCAAAACAACAATCTCTATGCTGCAACCATCCAAGAGATAAATGTCTTCGATCTAACAACATTTTCTCTTGTACAAACGTTCGGATCGGGCTCAGGCTGGGCCAAGTCCATCGCTTTTTGTGGAGGGAAAATCTTCACCGCCCATCAAGATTGCAAGATTAGGGTTTGGACATCATCATCATCATCAAACAAACAACAAAAACACAGGCTCATCAAAACACTTCCCACGTTGAAAAATCGAATGTTCAAGTGCATGTTGCCGAAGAACTACGTGCAAATAAGGCGCCATAGCCAGAAGCTGTGGATCCAACATGCAGATGCTGTCTCAGGGTTAGCCATGAACGACAACCTCGGATTAATGTACTCTGTTTCATGGGACAAGAGCTTCAAGACATGGAAAACGACGTCGGATATGGGCTGTTTGGAATCCGTTAGGGCTCATTCCGATGCTGTCAACGCCATTGCAGTTAATCCCGTCGACAACACAGTTATCACGGGCTCCGCAGACGGACAGATTAAAATATGGGCTATTTCTGGCGATAGCAAAAAGCACCTGCTGATAGCAACTCTGTCCAAACACGAATCCAGCGTCAATGTCCTCGCGTTGACGCCGGACGGGTCGACCCTCTGTTCCGGAGGAGGCGATCACGTCATAAACGTTTGGAAAAAAACAGAAAATGTTGATCATTTCGTATTTTCTTGTTGTTTGAAGGGTCACAAAGGGGCTATCCTCTGTTTAGTGCATGTGAATGGTTTGTTGATCAGTGGTTCTTCAGACAGAAAAGTGAGAATCTGGAAACATGGGAAAGAATCAGAAGGTGTCTGTTTGGCAGCCATGGAAGGACACAGTAAAGCTGTGAAATCATTGGTGGCAATTCCAGGTGGAGATTTGGATCATGTTTTGACTGTCTACAGTGGAAGCTTGGAAGGAGAAATTAAGGCCTGGAAAGTGGTGATTTCTAATGATCAAAGTTTGTTTTAGTTTTACGAGATTAATTATTTTATAATGTGCAGATTCTATAATATGAATTTATAGCCATGTGCAACTGTAGTGAGAACAGGTTTTAATTATTCCTAATTACATCGAGTTTGATGTTATGATTTATATTATAAGTAATAATCTTTTTATATGACTGCAGTCACGAAACATTCATCATTCTTCACGCAGTATCTTTTGATTTTAATTGCCATTCTGCCATACTCTCAAGTTTTATTTTACCAATATGTATTAATTTAAAATTTAATATTTCTTGTTTTAATATTCTGAAAATTATCATTTTTTATTTATGTAAAGTGAATTAGTTTGTCACATTATTTCATGTTCACATGACATAATATGGAACCAAAGAAATCTATTTTCCTCCCACCATTTTTACTTTGGTCGCAAATGGACTCAAAATAGTTTAAAATTATAAATCAATTCCATTACTGAAAAAATCAATTCTATCACAGAAAAAAAAAAGGAATAATTGCATGATTTCAACATAATTCTCACTGAAAATTTACAGATAATTAATTCATCAAAATCAAACAAGAACTAGGTCGTTGTGTGATGAAGCAATTTCCGACAGAAAGCAACTGAGTTTAGTAATTATTTTTGGAGCCATCACTAATTTTTAAGTTCTTATAATAATTATACATCAGCATTGATGTTAATTCCATTCATAATTATTTACCATCTTATAACTCATGTAAATTTGTACAACAATTACTCAGTCAACTTTTCAGGGAGATGATGATATATATATATTAATAATTCCAATTAGCAGTTTCAAAGTTATCTTTATTGTCTAGCTATCACTTAATATTAGACTAAGGTAAATAATTGTAAAGAATCGATATATCATATATAATATTATCATATAATTTTGTGTTTCATGTAACAATTTTCTTTTAAAATTTACTGTTAATTTTTAGGTTTTATCGTATTTTCATCATTGGATTAATGTAGACTATGTTGTATTTAATATTACTCCAAAGAGCATATAATTTTTTTTCACCTCATATATATCTAATTATCATTCTTTTGTTTTTGTATATGATCCTTAAACTAAATATGTAAGCCATCATAAAATAAATAAATAAATAAATAAAATTAATTTATTAAAAAATGGAATTTAATATTGAAATTCGTATACATGTGTCATTGCGACAAATTAATATTTAGTAATTCCTAAATGAGTTAGTTAATGAATCATCAAGCTAGCTAGCTAGTTATAAACAAATATTAATTAATTCAATTATTTAATATTAATGAGATTTGTTGTCAAGAATTAATGCAGGGAGTTACATTGCATGATGTGCATTATGTTGGGTTTATCCGCCCAGGGAGCCGGGCTCACTCAATCCACTAGCATGATATTGTCCGCTTTGGGCCTGCCCACTAGCCCGCACGGTTTTGCCCGGGCCTGCCCACTAGCCCGCACGGTTTTACCACTCTGGGCATCACGCCCAAAAGGCCTCATGCTAGGGAGAGACTCTCCCTTAATTATAAACCCCTCGCCATCTCCACTTCTAACCGATGTGGGACTTTGGTTGACACTCAACCAACATCCAACCAACATTTCGCCCAAAAGGCCTCATGCTAGGGAGAGACTCTCCCTTAATTATAAACCCCTCGTCATCCCCACTTCTAACCGATGTGGGACTTTGGTTGACACCCAACCAACATCCAACCAACATTTCCCCCTCAAACAAAGTCCCGCAGCTAGACCATCTAGTTTGAGGTCCGAACATCCCACCAACCCTGGGCTGGGCCGGTTAAGTCTGGGGTCTGGCTCTGATACCACTTGTTAGGTTTATCCGCCCAGGGAGCCGGGCCCACTCAATCCACTAGCATGATATTGTCCGCTTTGGGCCTGCCCACTAGCCCGCACGGTTTTACCACTCTGGGCATCACGCCCAAAAGGTCTCATGCTAGGGAGAGTCCATCCCTTATTCTTAAACCCTCCGCCTTCCCCATGTTTAACCGATGTGGGACTTTGGTTGACACCCAACCAACACATTAATCATGCATAATGGAGACAATGTCGCATGTTTGCGCAGAAAGTGGGAAAAGCTACATTGTGTATTAATGTCGCATTTTTACCACTAAATTAAAGTTGCTAATAAATTATATATATAGTACTTAAACTATAATATAAAATGTAATTATATATACTCGAATAAAATTATCAATAGATGTGAACTAGAAGGCAACCGAAAGCTAGGCACAGATTCATCCTTGTTTTAGCATTAATTAGTACGATGTACTAGTATTTTGCAAGACCATGATAAATTAAAGAATATAGTATTATCTTTTTATTTAATATTTTTACTTAAGAAAATCTCATATTGTGATTATGTGAAATTATATATACAATTGATAGACTCTGCACTATGGATCGTATAATAACCGGTATACCTTCATTTATTATGTTTACTGCTCGCACAAAAATCAAGAAATATTGTATTTTAGTGTATTATAAAAGGAGAGAAATAATATTTTCATGTATAGAAAAATAGTGTATTTTAATTTGGAAATATCTACTGCAAAGCAATAAAATATTTTCAACTTGAAATAAATAAAGAAAATCGAAAATTAAAGAATTCAAAACAAATTAACAAAATCAAAGGGACATGCAAGAGAATCATGGTCGACTAATTTATGAATAAAGTTCATTTTCTTTATGGGGCCTCACATGGTTGTTAATTAATTATGATTAAGAACTAAAAGTAATTTATAATATTATCAAACTTGAGTTTTTTGTCTGTTAATTAATTAGCTACACTAAAACTTGATTATAAATAATCAAAGTTTTAAGTTTATTAATTCATGTACAGTGATATTTATTAAACGTAAGAGCTTACGCAATCATTTTTGATGTTTCTCATTTTACGTGTGAGAGTAATAATTCTCAACCATTTATATTTTAACACGTCTTACATACCATCTCATATGATCTCATGTAGACTTTTAATTTATTTATGTATATAATGAGCAAGTCAGGAGATAATATTAATTAATTAATGATTTAATCAAAAACGGATTAGAGCAATCCTGCCAATCTTGTGCACATTGACAGGAGTAACTATGAATGGATATAATAACAGAATTTCTTCATGTATTTTGGCAGTACTAGATGTCCGTCAGGTGATAATTGAGCGGCAGGCTTCCGCCAGCTCGCAAGCGGCGTCGCCGACTTT
This sequence comes from Pogostemon cablin, assembly GCA_023678885.1. Classification (NCBI taxonomy): domain Eukaryota; kingdom Viridiplantae; phylum Streptophyta; class Magnoliopsida; order Lamiales; family Lamiaceae; genus Pogostemon; species Pogostemon cablin. The sequence continues at coordinate 3,525,960 of CM042961.1, forward strand.
CACGCTGAACCCTAGGGTTTCGCCTGCTCTATTCCTGCTTCAAACGATGGCCCTACCTCTCAACCACCGGTGGATTCGCACCGGCTCATTATCCGACTGTTGTTGGATCCTGGTCAGCGGCCCTCCGCTCGTTCAAGGCGATCCTCCGCCACTGGAAGCTCTCCTTCTTCAACCTGTTCAGCCACTCCATATTCATCTTCATGTCCTTCCTCTGGCTCGAATTCTCCCAGGTGCTCGCCATTATCTCCACCACTTCGGTCTACTCCGTCGTGTACGAATACCGTTTCTGGACGGCAATCGAACTGCCACGCGCCTGCTTCCCATTCACATCGGAGGTCTGCTTCTCTACTTCATCAAGGGTGGGTGCAACGGAATCGGAGCGTGGATTTTCAATTCCATTCTCAACGGAGCTATCATGTTTCTATTCCTCAACTTCTATGTCAAAACGCACCATTGGAAACCCGCCGCCACTGCTGACTGCGGTGATCGTCTGGTGGCGGAAGTGGTCAAAGAGACAGAATGACTGCAGTTTTGAGTTGAGTTTTTTATTCTCTCATCTTGGACTTTCGACTTAATTAATTAGCATACAATATTTGGAATGTTGACCTATTAGTTGTTCTACGACGTCATTTTATTTTTTGTTTCTTTTAATAAATATGTGGAAAAACAGATGAGGCACAAAACTGCATCGTTTTAGATTCGTGGGTGGGGATGTTATTACATGGTGACACGTCAGTCACCGGGTAGGCCCCCCACTGTCCCGTGGTTTGATTTGAAAAAAAGGTTAAAGGTCGAGAACTTATTTGTAAATATTGAAAAGTTTGGACTAATTTGAAATTCACGAAAAAGTTGGGACTTTTGGCGCAATTAACTCTATTTATAAGTAACTAACTTTTTAAATTATCAAATTACTATATATTATACTCTAAATTAAAACATTAAATTTTAAGGTACACCAGGTGCATCACATAATTACGTAAAATTATTAGTCATATTAAATAATCTTGGATGTATTATTATATTTGTGTATTAAATCTCATGTTATACGCCTTAAATAATTGACACATGTCGTAAGTAAAATCTCAATCTTTTCTTTGAGGTTTTACATTTTCTTTTTAGGATATAGATTTTATTAAATCTTTCCTTATCTCAATATTTTCTTTGAGGATTGACATTTTCTTTTTTGGATATAGATTTTATTAAATCTTTCCTTTGAGAATTGATATTTTCTTTTTAGGTATAGATTCTCTGTGAGATTTTATTTGTCATAAACATTAGTAATAATAATTATTATGGGATGACATTTTCTTTTTTTGGATATAGATTTTATTAAATCTTTTCTTTGAGAATTGATATTTTCTTTTAAGGTATAGATTCTCTGAGATTTTATTTGTCATAAACATTAGTAATAATAATTATTATGGGAAAAAAAATAAAATCAGGTGAAAAAAATTGTGAAGATTTTGTAGGCTATTGTTAGATCTGTCAAAGCATTTGTGTTCTAACCAAGTACTCACATTGGGCTTCCCAATTTGAACAACATTTGGAAAGGCCCAACTATGAAAACTAAATTGAGCCCAATAGAGTTCAAAATATAAAATAAAATTGAGCCCAATAGAGTTCAAAATATAAAATAAAATGCCCCCATGCAGGATCGAACTACAGGCCTTCAGTTTACAAGACTGACGCTCTACCACTGAGCTATAGGGGCAACTTTGAGAAAAAAACGTAAGTTTTTAATTTTACAGTATTATATGTTTTGACTAAATCATAATTTAGACAAGTTCTTATTGTGATGCAAGAGACACTATGAGGATTGAAAGTTCTAAATAAAAAGAGAGTATTTAATGGGCGATTCCACATTTTAATTATAAATGGAAAAAATAATCATGCTCAAAAAATAAAAATGTAATGAGTTTTTGTTTGATTTAATTCAAGTTGATGGTTATTTTATATTAAATTAGTATGTTTTAAATTTTAAGGCTTGAAATATTAATGAAAGAGTAAAAATTTTGCAATATATAGCGAATGCATGAATTATACTCTGCTTGTCCAATTACATATTTCATATCTCCTTACATGTTTGTTTTAATATACTTTTTACACTTCAAAAATAAAAAAAATTAATACATATATATAGCATTTTAATACATTTTATTTATAAGAATATCATCACTACTTAACACATAATTTACTTTATATTTTATAGATACCTAAAAATTTTATAAATAACGTTGTGCAGTAATGTATAGTAGAATAGTTATACTACAATAATGTACAAATATAAACAAATAAATAAATAAAAGTGCTACACTCCAGTGACTCCACAAAACACTCATAATAAGACATGTAAATATAAACAAGCAAAGGGGAATGAAAAGGGTTAATATAAAGTTATATATGTCCCTCCAAAAAATAATCCATTATGAGTAAGATATTATAAAGTGTATTTTTCATTATATATATGTGTCCGAAAATTAATGAAATTCCATCACGTGATGTTAAAAAATTTTCATTATATGCGTCCGAAAAATAATCCATAAACGTTTAAAACTTTATGGATAATAAACACCAAATATTTAACTTTTTACAACTATCATGAGTTTAATCTTCATATATTTTTTTAATTATTCAAAAATCTCAATACTTAAGTGTTTCATTTTCATCCAAAATCTTTTAATTTTGCTCCTATTTAGTCTGAATTTTTTTTTTATCAATTTCGTCTTATAATTTTGTAAAACGCATCGGTTCAGTCTCATACTTTGGAATTAGAAAAATAAAATGACTATTTTGATGAAAATTTAAAATTTTCGAACAAATTAAAATTTTTAATTGGGGCCCTTTTGTTTCATATTGTTGTGCTCTTGTCAGCATAGAATATTATGCAGCTTTTGTTTATGGTCTCATCACTGAAAGCGAAGGATCTAGTCGTACCAACTTGTTCGTGTTCTTCAGTAGAGGGCTGATTTGGACCACCTTATCTGTTTCTGTGATCCTTCGAGGATCCAAATGGATTGCTGCTCTGAAATCTGCTTGGTGGATCATCTTCTTTCTATTGAATTCATTATTAAATGTCATGGATTTAGTTAAAAAACATCAAATGCAGATTCTAGAAGTTGCACCCTTGCTAGCAAGTTTGTTGCTTTTCATTTCTGCTTTCAGGAATGTTTATGTTATTGTTAAATCTCAATCTCTCTCAGACAAAGACCTCTTGGAATCTTTGCTGGTTGAAGAATCAGACAAGATTTCTGTTGGTCTAAGTGAAGCCTCGTTTATAAGTAAATTGTTGTTTTCTTGGATAGATCCATTGCTTCGTTTAGGTAACTCAAGACCTCTAACACTCGATGATATTCCTTCTCTGGGATCTGAGGATGATGACCTTCTGGCTTATAAGAAATTTTACGAGGCTTGGTGTCGATTAGAAGACGAAAACGGCACAAAAAGTTTGCAAAATTTTGTCTGTTGGGCTATTGCAAGAGTTCACTGGAAAGATATGACAATTTTAGGAGTTCTTGCATTTGTTAGGACAATAGCTGTTGGGGTTACACCATTGATGCTTTATGCTTTTGTCAACTATTCAAATCTTGAGAATAAAAATCTGAAGGAGGGTGCTTTTTTGGTTGGATTCTTGATTGTTCTGAAGGTTGTCGAGTCTCTATCTTATCGACAGTTTTACTTCTGTTCAAGAAGAATCGGAATGAGAATGAGATCAGCTCTAATGGTGGCAGTTTACCAGAAGCAGCTCAAGCTTTCGAGTTCAGGGAGGCTAAGGCACTCAACTGGTGAGATAGTTAACTAGATTGCAGTTGATGCATATCGAATGGGAGACTTTCCCATGTGGTTCCACGTGGGGTGGGTTTCAGTGGTTCAGATTTTCTTAGCCATTGCAGTCTTATCCCCCATTATAGGCCTTGGTGTACTTCTTGGTTTAGTTCCTTTCATCATCTGTGGTCTTCTCAACATGCCGTTAGCGAAGCTGTTATAGAAGTATCAGAGTGAATTCATGGTTGTTCAAGACAGGAGGTTGAGATCACTGTCTGAAACTCTCAACAACATGAAGGTAATCAAGTTGCAATCATGGGAAGAGAACTTTAAAGGCTTGATTGAGAGCTTTAGAAAGAGTGAGGTTAAATGGCTTTCGGAAACTCAGCACTTAAAAACATAAAGCACATTAATGTACTGGATGTCTCCAACGATTGTTACTTCGGTCATCCTCTTCGGATGCGTGCTTTTCAAGAGCGCCACTTTGGATGCTGGCACCATTTTTACAGTCATGGCTGCACTTAGGACCATGTCTGAACCTGTTACGTTGATTCCGGATGCTCTATCCGCCTTGATTCAGGTCAAAGTGTCCTTCGACAGGATCAACTCGTTCATGCTTGAAGATGAACTCAAACCTGAAGATTTTCTTACAGCAGATACACCAGATTTAGGCCACATGATCCTCATACTAGATGGTTGTTTTAGTTGGGATGCAGATACAACTACTCCGACTCTACGAAGTTTATCATTGGAAGCAAGACCAGGCGAAAAGATTGCAGTCTGTGGGCCTGTTGGCGCGGGGAAGTCGTCACTTTTGTATGCTATTCTTGGCGAAATACCTAAAGTATCAGGAACTGTAAGTCATCATTCACCACCAACACTGATCTAGTTTTTGAAGATCTTGTTTTTAGTTTTTGTTTTGTTGTTTCCAGGTGAGTGTTCTTGGATCAATTGCTTATGTATCACAAGGTTCGTGGATCCAAAGTGGGACAGTTCGCGATAATATACTCTTTGGGAAGGAAATGGACAGGGCCAAATACGAGGAAGCTATTAGAGTGTGTGCTTTAGATAAAGACATTGAAAGTTTTGATTATGGTGATCTGTCTGAGATAGGGCAGAGAGGCCTCAATCTGAGCGGAGGGCAGAAGCAGAGGATTCAGCTCGCTCGAGCCGTGTATAATGATGCTGATATCTATCTTCTTGATTACCCTTTTAGTGCAGTAGATGCACATACAGCAGCAACCCTTTTCAATGTAAGAAAATTATAGTATTGTTAAGAATATTTTCTTGGCATAAAGAATAATGAATTGTGATTTTTTGCAGGACTGTGTCATGACTGCTCTAGCAAAGAAGACAGTGATTCTTGTGACTCATCAAGTGGAGTTTTTCAACAATGTTGATAATATTCTGGTAATGAATTTTCTTTAAATGTTAAGATAGTTTGTTAACTTTGATGAGATGTGAGAACTAAGTGTTGCATGGTTTTAGGTTGTGGAAGCTGGACAGATCATTCAATCAGGAAACTCTGAGGAACTTCTAGTAGCTGGAACGACCTTCGAACAAATCGTAAATGCTCATAAAAGTTCCATCGGATCACTAGATGCTTCGTCTGGTTCCGATCATCATGTGCAACGAGTAGAGCAGACTGATAAGCCTTCCAACAAAGAAGAAATGGAAGGAGAAATTGTGACAAAGCCAAGAATTCAGTTGACAGACGAAGAGGAGAAGGAAGTTGGAGATGTTGGTTTGAAAGCTTTTAAGGGTTACATTACCATTTCAAAAGGATTAACCTATGCTTGTTTATCCACAGCATCACAGTGTAATTTTGTCTGTTTTCAAGCTGCAGCCAGTTTCTGGTTAGCTCTTTCGGTTCAAAATCCTCAGACAAACCGTGTTTTCATCATTGGAATCTATACACTGATATCATTAACAAGTGCTGTCTTTGTCTACCTGAGAACACTATTTGCAGTTCTGTTGGGACTCAAAGCATCCAGAGCCTTCTTCTCCGGCTTCACCAACTCCATCTTTGATGCTCCCATGCTCTTCTTCGATTCAACCCCAATCGGCAGGATACTAACACAACCCCAATCGGCAGGATACTAACACGCGTAAGACACACCACACACCCTACCAATTCTTTTTTTACTTGCATTGTTCAATCCATGCTTCCAATTTCCAACAAGTGGTTTTCGTCTGCTCTTGTCTTGATCAGGCCTCTTCTGATTTAAGCGTGTTGGATTTTGACATCCCGATTGGATTTGCATCCGTCATGGCTGCCTTAACTGAGATCGTAGGAACAATATGCATTATGGCATTTGTCACATGGCAAGTTCTCTTTGTTGGCATATTTGCTATGATATCCTCAAAATATGTGCAGGTAATCAATCACTCGCATTATGGTAACACTTTAAACCTCAAATTAGTTGATGATCCATCATATCTCAACACAATGTGTTTAGACATGACTCTTTTTGGATTAAGGGATACTACCAAAAAACCGCAGGGGAGCTAATGAGAATCAATGGAACAACAAAAGCCCCTGTTATGAACTATGCATCGGAGTAGCAACAATAAGAGCATTTAAAGTAGCTGATAAATTCTTATTGAAATACCTTAAACTTGTCGACACAGATGCAAAGGTTTTTCTTTCCTCAACCGGCGTCCTGGAGTGGCTCGTTTTGAGAACTGAAGCACTTCAGAATCTTACCTTATTCACGGCTGCAGCCTTCTTAGCTTTGTTTCCCAATAACTACATTGCTCCAGGTGCTTGTTTTTAAGTAGGAAAAACATACCATCATTTCTCAAGATGAATTTGAGTTGAAAGATTTTCAAGATTCTTTACTCCTGGTGTTATTTCTTTTGTTACAGGGCTTGTGGGACTCTCTCTTTCTTATGCATTTGCACTGACTGGTAGTCAGGTGTTTTTAACCCGATGGTATAGCAGTTTATCCAACTACATCGTCTCCGTCGAAAGGATCAAACAGTACATGAATATCCCTCCACAGCCACCAGCAGTGGTACTAGATAACAGGCCTCCAACTTCATGGCCTTCGAAGGGCAGAATCGAGCTACTGGACTTAAAGGTGAGAACTCGAATGATTTTCATGGAACAAGTTGCTAAGCTTCATTAAACATGGCAGAAGAAATATATTTATCCAAGTTACTTATGCTTCTTCAGATACGCTATCGCCCTAATGCTCCAATAGTCCTCAAGGGGATCACCTGCACTTTCAAAGAAGGGAGTAGAGTGGGAGTGGTGGGAAGAACCGGAAGTGGGAAAACTACACTGATCAGTGCTTTGTTTCGCCTAGTCGAGCCTCTAAGCGGGCGAATCCTCATAGACGGGATTGATATTTGTTCGATAGGCCTCAAGGATTTAAGGTTGAAACTCAGCATCATTCCTCAAGAGCCTACTCTTTTCAGGGGAAGTGTAAGGACAAATTTTGATCCATTAGGCGTTCATTCTGACAATGAGATATGGGAGGTCAGTTCTGTAAATAATTATACACTTAGAAATTGCATTGCATAAATCATAATCCTTGATGCTTGTTAGGCTTTGGAGAAGTGCCAGCTTAAGTCCACAATTAGTAAATTGCCAAACTTGCTGGACTCTTCTGGTAAGACAACACAAATTGAAACCATTGTTAAAACAATGGTCAATGGAGACATGACATGGGGCTTGTTTCGATGCAGTGAGCGACAAGGGGGAGAACTGGAGCATGGGACAGAGACAGCTGTTCTGCCTGGGAAGAGTCCTTATCAGGCGGAATAGATTCTTGGTTCTTGATGAGGCGACGGCCTCAATCGACTCCTCCACGGATGCAATACTACAAAAGATAATCAGGGAAGAATTTGCCGAGTGTAGTGTAATAACAGTGGCGCACAGAGTTCCAACTGTCATAGACAGTAATATGGTCATGGTTCTATCTTATGGTAACGTTACTATCATGTATACATACATATATCATTTACTTAAATGTGGATGAGAGATGATAAGTTTGATCATCACTGTTTTCTTGCAGGGGAGGTGGTGGAGTACGATGAGCCTTCAAAGCTTATGGAGAGTACTAACTCATATTTTTCAAAGCTCGTGTCTGAATATTGGTCGAGTTGCAAGAGAAATTATTAGATTTATTGAAAGGTTTTATTCGACTTGAAGAGGGAAAACTTAGAAATCAAGCAAGACATATGAATTTTCAGTGTGTGGATTGATTATAATACTACCATGAATCACGTGTCATACCATTGCATGATTGACATATAATAAAGAAGAATATTATTATATATATTCTAAAAGGGAAATAATAACATACACAAAATGGTAATAAGAGTTAAAATTGGTTCGGATCTCCTGTTAAAATAGGTTGAAATTGACATTAATTATGCACTACTCATCATCTTGAGCAGATTCAGTTATGTATACACACTTCAATACAAAGACATGAATAACCTATTTTACAACACAAGTACTTTATTTAACTTAAACCATTTCAATACACGCATTTAAATCTTGCACAACTAATGCTTAATCTGAGACAGCATAGCTCTAGCATCCCTGCTATTGGGCCTCTCCTTGGGATTATCCACAGTACAGAAACAAGCCACTTTCAGAACCAACAACATCTGCTCCTCATACCCATTTCCCAACAGTTTCGGGTCAATCGCCCGTTTCGGATCCTCCGACGACATCACATTCCTCATCCACTTCACCAGACTCACCTCATCCGTGCTCTGAAAAAACGGGTCGGACGGCAGTTTCCCCATCACAATCACCGCCAGCACAACCCCAAAGCTGAACACGTCGCACTTATCCGTGAATTTAAACGTCTGATGATACTCCGGCGCTATGTATCCGAGAGTTCCGGCGACGTTGGAGGTGGACATGTGGGTGTTGGCATCGGGCATGGATTTCGCCAGCCCGAAATCAGCTATTCGGGCCACCATTTCTTCGTCCAGCAGCACGTTTCCGGGCTTTAAGTCTCTGTGGATTATCCGTGGCGTGTGGTTCATGTGGAGATACTCCAATCCGGATGCAATCCCGAGTGCAATCTCGAATCTTGTCGGCCAATCAAGTTCTTTCTTTCCTTCCGCCACTAGTTGGAGGTAATCTTGAAGGCTGCCGTTAACCATGTACTCATAAACCAAGTAATGGCAATCGGGCCGTGGTAGGTGGGCTAACAGGGGTAGTAGATTCCGGTGGCGGATGTGGCCGACGGTCTGGATTTCCGACCGGATTTGTCTCATTTTCTTGGTTAAAAGCTTGCTGTCTTCTTCTGTGAGCTCTTCTGCGTCAACGGCGGGTTGGGATATCTTCTTGATAGCAATTTCTTTGCCATTGCTGTCTGGTAAAACAGCTTTGAAGACTTCACCACACCCACCTTTACCGATGATGGTAAGTGATGCTAATCCGTCTTCTTTTTCCAAGAAAGCTAGATCCTCTGGTTTTTTAATTAATGGGCTGAAGATCTTCAAGCTTGTATCCTTGCCACGCCCGTTGATCATGAACAGAACCACCTTGAAAATCAACGAGAAGATGAATCCAGACAAGATTCCCCCTATAACTCCAGCGATGAATCCGATAATCAGACCAACTATTTTCTTTTTCTTGCTTTTATGCCGGTGGCGCTTTCGTTGGGGGGTTGGCGCTGCCACCGGGGATTGGCCGGAAACGCTGGAGCTCGGAGCCATGGCGGTCCGGTTCCGAGTTTCAGCAAGAACATAACGTTTTGGGATGGAAGTCAACTCAGATGAGGTGAGTTGGTCGAGATCATTGTTCAGCACCGGAATTGGACCCTCGAGCAAACTGTTGCCGGAGAAGTTGACGAATCTGAGATTCCGGAAAGATCTCAGAGACACCGGAACTTTTCCGGTGAACATATTGTCGGCAAGATTGAGTTTTTCGAGGTTTGGAAAGTATTTCAAGAAGTTCAAATTCCCAATAAACTTGTTACCGGATAAATCCAGAACTCGGAGTAGGATTATCCAGGACAATCCCGGCGGGATTTCGCCCGAAAGCTGATTGTTTCCGAGGTTGAGGGTTTCAAGCTTCTTGCATTCGACGATTTGTGGCGGAATTTGGTCAACCAACTGGTTGTTTGGTAAGGAGAGCTCCTTGAGCTCATTTAGCTTACAAATGGATGGAGAAATTCTGCCATTAAGGTTCCGAGATTCAAAGACAAGACGGGTGATTCGAAGAACCAATGAATTGTTGACAACTCGCCGTTCGCAGAATATTCCGGCGGAATCACAAGGATTCAACGCCGGCGCGTGGTGGAATCCGAGCTCCTTGTGTACAAGCAAGAAGGCTTCGAGATCAGATGGGAGGAGAGTAGATTTTTGGGATTGAACGAGAAGAGTAAGCGTGAGGAAAAAGAATAGGGAGAAATGGGAATTGAACGGAGTGAGAGCCATCGGCGGCTACTGCGGTTGCCGTCCGCGGCGAAGGTGGTGGTGCTTTGGGTTTAAAATATGGGTGGTGGGCGGTTGTTTTTATGGTGGAAGTATAGCGTTGACTGTTTAATAATAAAAATTGGAAGTGTTTTGCGGGAGCCGTGTGGAAAAACAGGAGGAGAGAGGAAAGACCATACCCTCAGTTGACCTCTGAAATTCCAATTTTGACCCTGCTCTCTCTATTATTTGATTTTGACGTAATAATTCCCCAATTCTTCCGCACCCATGAATTTATTTACTAACAAGAAGAGAAATTTACACATGATATTTTTGTCACTTTCATAGTCACACTATTTCTATTATTTAGACTCGCTATTATCTTTAAAGTTTATGTATATAGATTTTTATTTTCTTTCTATATGTATGTAATTCATACAACTATATATTACAACAATGTGATGTAGAAATATTACATTAAAGATGGAGTTGTATAGGAAATTTGAACTAGGTTAACATAAAGATTTTACATTACTCATGAAGTATAGGGCGATTCTTAAGTGACCACGGGTCATTCATGACCCGGGTCAACGTCGGTAGCAGGTAAATGATGTGTCAGCTTTTTTCGGGTCCCGATATTTTTATGTAAGTGTTAACCTAAAGATAGCTTGGGATGTTTATCTCTCTAGATTCTCTCCCTTCTCTCTACAATATCCATCGTCATTTTCATTCAACGGTTAATCGCCGTTAACAACAAAAGAAGATTTGACCTCTATACGGCTAAATTTAGGTCCTCTCTTCATTTTACGATTTATCACCATTTTAGCTTCATCCCAACACGCCCCTGCCATCGTCCAAAGTAATTTATCCACAAGGGGCGTTTCTTTCTGGCCATCGGTGACTTCTCGTCAACCGTCGTCTGATTTGTCAAAGAATTTTCGGTCGTGGACAGACCGTTTCTTCTCACATCACTGATTTCTCACATCGATCTGGGCATCGATTCCTTCTCTCCCAAATTTAGTCCCGTGTTGTAGATCTACCCACGCCATCACTGCTGTCGCGTCGACATCGGCCCGATCTGCTGCTGGGACCATGGGTTTCCGAGTTATGTTGTTGGCAGCGCCGCGCTGATACGCCGAAGTCACCCACTGGGTCCTTATAACCGCGCCGACCACAACTGTGCCTCCACTTGCCACCAGTCCAATTTGGCTGCATGTCTGCCGCCGATTGCTACAGCTTTTCTCGATGGGTTCCTCCATCGTTCAATCATCGACCCTATTTTCGTCTCTCTGGCGACTGCCTCTTTTCTACCCAGGGGCGTCGATACTTTTGCTCCCTTGTTGGAGTTACTCGAAAATCGAATTGCCATCCGCTGGCTTCAGTGGATTTCGATTTGTTTATTAAGTTCATGGTCGATTGCTGGTTTGTTGTCAGCAAACTTCTATTCGCTCTGGTGAGTCTTTCTCGCTGTTGTTATTCTCCGACAAAGAATCTACTGACATCTGATGTGGCTCTTTCCTAGTTGAAATCGCGAAGATGATCGCACTGTCAGGTTCTGGTTATTGCTCCTATTGTTAGGAGTTTGGTTCTGCCGAATTATGTATTTGGAGTATTCATGGGCTATGAACTCTGAAATTTTGCTAGTTGCTCCAATACTTGTATTTTCTGTTCGTCTTGAGGACAGTGGTCCGTTTGAAGGGCTTGGCCAGATTTGGTTCGATTAGTCATGATAGAGCCCCTGTTTTTCCATTCTCGATCTTGGTTTAAGTTTCGAGTATACTGCATTTTGGATTGCCAAGTTTTGAGTCTTTGGCTTATGGCAGCGTTTTTGCTGCTTATGCTTTATCTGATGATGAGGTCTTCTATTGGTACCAGCAGCAAATGAGTGGCATGAGGTGTAATAAATCTATTAAATCAAAGCACCCCAAAGTAAAAAAAAATCAATTACAATTAATTAATGACAGGTGTTTGCAATTGCATATTAGATTCTCTTTCTTCTTGCTCCTTGTCAAATTAGTTGTCAAATTAGATTCTCTTTCTTCTTGCTCCTTCTTACAGTTCTCTCTCCTTGTCAAATTAGTCAGCAAATTAGTCAGCCAACCTCTGCATGCAGACTGCATAGTGGAAACCGGCTACAAAGGTAGCATTAAAATTAAAAATTAATTAAATTTAATCTAATGGTATACAATAAAAGGAGAATGATCCAACGGTCTATGCTGACCAGGGTCATTTATGACCCGTGGTCAGGCAAGTACGCCTCTGAAGTATAATGATTTATATCATATATTACTTTTAGGGTTAAATATTTATTTTTAAAATTTAAAATATTTAAAATATAATTATTTTTACAATATTTAAATAAATAAGTTTATATGTGAATAAGAAAAAATTATGGACATTGATACATAAATTTTACAAATACTTATGTAAATTAGGTTCACGGTGTAAATAATTTACAAGGATTTATAATGTAAATTCAATTTACAAGAGATTAACTTCAGTGTTAACTATTTATTTATTAATATATCATTCATGCAAAAGTGAGCTAGGAATAAAAAAGATAGGGAGAACTTTTTTTTATACAAATTTTAATATCGAAAATTAATACCGACATTTTTATAAAAAGGTTATCAAATATATCCAAATGGATCTTTCTTGACTCTAATGCCCTTAATTCAATTCCCCCCACCCCACCTACAGATATGCCCACCCCCACCTCTCCCGACACCCTCCCCCCACCCACACACCTAAGCCTTCTCTCTCCCCTGGAACCCCACGTTCTTTTCCTTTCTTCCTCAACCGTTCCCAATTCTTCTTCCATTCTTTTCATTTCAAATTCAAAAATCTAAACTTAAAAACTGAAACTCTTCATTCCCAACTACAAATACGGTAATTGCGAACTGATTCCACCATTTACGAACTGAAGGTCGCATACATCGTCGACGAAAATGTGGTTCTTTTAAGGCATTTATCTTTTAATGAACATCGTAATTTATGCTTATGGAATTCATATATTGATAAATGTAAGACGAAGTAAACATAAGAGATGTTACCTACATGGTCACCTACATAATCAACAACATGATAATCTACATGTTAACCTACATTATCCCCTACATGATTACCTACATGGTAACCTACATGTTCACCTATGTTACGAAAATCACATTCATCTACAAGGGAACCATTATGAGTACCTACATAAACGCAACTTTCAGACTCGACAAAGACAGATCATTTACCAGCATGAGTTAATCACCAAAAAGCTTACTGGTGTTTAAGTACAATGCAATGTCATATTTGAATTTTTTTAGGTACATACAAAATTTCATTAATACAATAAATTTCCAATAAAGCAGTAATCAACATCACACTAATTATGGTCAGCCGTGTAACAACTTGAAAAGCTAGATCAACATCACACTTGAAAAAGAACTAATATGGGGTGTATGAGGCTTGCCCTTTTCACAATTGGGAAGCTAGATCCTTAGAATTACAAAACAAACTCAACCTTTATTAGAAATTTGCAGAGTCGTTTGATGAGAGAAAAATTTATCAATTCGATGCAGAGTGATTCAGTGTTGGAAACCGAGTCCAAACTGAGAGAATTGGCATCACAACTCCTTAATTTGCAATTGGATGCCCTGTGGCGGCGCTACAGCCGCTGGACGGCGGCGAAACTTCTCTGTCCAAGAAGTAGGAGAGGAGTGTTGAGAGTGAAATTTCACGTATTTTAGGTCTCACATTACACCGTTTTTGATAGAATGTGGCCATGATTTTGTATAGAATGTCATGGTTTTCATATCTTGCATAATTAAGATGCTACTAAGGTGTTTTGTTGAGTTTTGAAGGGTAAAACATGATCAAAAGTTCAAAGTTGGAATGAGGAGTGAAAGTGAGAAGGAATGCTGAAACATACAGTCCACGTTGCACAAATTTTCTGTATTCTTGTAGAAGTCCAAATTGATCATGTGATATATGGTTGGAAATCCACAGAAGAGAGGGTCATTTTGACATAAAGAACACCCCAATCGGATTCTAAACGAGAATGTTATGATCAAAGTGCTAACGTTGCGCATGCTGTACCGAGCAGCCAATTTGCATGACTTTTTACATATTCAAATATTGGATTTTCTGAGAGTTATTTATATATATAGAAAGCCAAGGAAGAGAGGAACACGTGAGAACAAAAATCACTCAATTTGGAGTCCGTATGAATAAGTTATGCTCAAAACGGTAAAGTCGCGCAGTGCAGTCTCCGCAGCTCGGGAGGCCGCTCGGCTCGAGCGGGACCAACTTTTTGCGAATTTCCAGCCGAATGGGATGCCTTCAGAGCCCACACGACGGCCCCATTCCAACCATATGCTGCTCGGCTGGTTTGGGGGCCGCTCGGCCATGAGCTCGGCTCGAGCAAGGTGCCGAGCGGCCCAAAATCGGGCCCAGACGAGACCTGTTCGATGCAGCAGCGTATATATACCCTCAAGTCACGATTCTGAAGCAGTTTCGATCGCGAAAAAGCCCTGCATCAGTCCAAGAAATAATTAGGGAGATCAAGACACAAATTGGAGAGAACCCATCCATAACCCATCATCAATTCACACCTCCAACACCTCCATATCAGATTAACAACCTGATTTCATCATCCATCCACTTTCAAGAGGGTTCCAAGTGCTAATCAAGGGAGAATCGAGCAATTGGAGAGACGGAGAAGGAACAAAAGACTACGTCTACACTAGGGTTTCATAATTCCTATCTTTCTCTTTCTTTTACTTTGATTTTTGGTATGAATTGCTTAGCCATGAGTGTTGCTTGTGACCTCATGGGCTAATTTTATATGCAGTTCTAGGGTTTGATGGATTGATTTAATTGATTTGGGGATTTAGACCAAAGATTAGGATTTTATGCAGTTGATCTTTTGATTTTACTTATTTTATTAAGACTTGCTTATCTGTTTCGTAACGTCTTCATAATATATTCATGACATCCGCTATAATGCTTGGATTATTGTGTTAGCTTGTGTGCGTTCATGATTGGTATTGTCTATCTGTTAGAGATTAGAGTAGCTCCGCTATAAGCACTTTAATTTCATGAACTGGTATGTCAAATGCTTGATTAGTTTAGTGGAACAATGCAATTAGACAATCAAGTAGGAAGTGAATAGAACCTTGTAGTAATTCCAGAAAATATCTTGTTAGTCGGGCTTACCATCCGGAGGTATTGTTGCTTGCTTTGATTAGTATCTAGGAATAAGGCTTGGTAATATTTGCGCACCTTAGGATTTAAACCAGAGTATACTGTTAGCTTAGAATCGAATCATATTCGGTGGGATAACTAGGATATGTGGTGTATTTTCAGTGAAACTGCATGAATGAACAATCGTAAGTTTAATAACCCAAATTAATTGGTCTCTACCTGATACCTTAGAACTGTTCGTTATCTCTTGATTAGAAACTTGCTTTTATTTTATTTTATTGCTTTTAATTATTCTGCAATTTATTATTTAAGTATTTTAGTTAATTCGCAACAAAACATTGAAAATCGGTTACCTTATTCTGATTAAGCTAGTATAATTAGAAAATAAATAGTTAGCTGTCCCTTGGGTTCGATAATTTAACTTGGTCACTTACCGCTACAATTGATATCCTTATACTTGAGGATTAAATTATAGTGCGCAGAAAAAGCCTATCAAGTTTTTGGCGCCGTTGCCGGGGACGGCTTAGTTATTTATTTTTCTTTTATTGCTAGTTTAATTAGGACTTTTTATTGCTTTTTTTATTTTTCTTATTTGGATATATTCTGACTATAAATTATCTTTGAGGTACTGAGATGGACGAAATATTGAAAAGATATGGAAATCAGAATATTATGAATCCTTCTCCATGCATAGACAAAATATTGAAACGCTATGAAAATCATAATGCTATGGTTCTTTCTCCATGTTACATGGATGAGAGGAATTATGGTTATGATTCTTTAGTGAATCAAAGTCATTCTCAGTACTACAGTCAAGTCAGATATGAAGATGAATGGTCTTGTGCTTACAATAAAAATTTATATCAACCCTATCAAGAGAACACTTATTCTGGATCGATTGGAGTTTCCCAAGAATTACAAGACGCGTTTGATACTTCCATCAAGAAGCATGAAGAAAATATGGGAATATTGGAAGCTCTAGAGAGAAAGATGAAAGTTCAATCGCAGGAGAGGGAAGTTGCATCGCAGGAGTTTGATCAAAGAACGAGAGACATAAACAATCTTCTTGCGAACATCACTTCAAGTTTAAATTCTCAAGGTCAACAAGAGGAAAGAATGGATAAAGAGGAGTTTGAGGAAGATATTGTTGTTCCATTGTGCCCTGGAATGCAATTTGAAGGTCCTATGCTGTCATTTGAGGAAATAGAACTCGAAGAGGAGTCCACTCGATTAAGTCAAGTGGTTCCACTTGAATTGAGCTATCAACTGGAGTCAATTGTTGAGGAAGAAAAGAATGAAGAAGCGCAAAGCCATGAAGCAACCGAAAAGAACTTGAAGAATGAAATGAGCATTTCTAAACCTTTAAACTCTTTAAGTTGCATTGATTTTAATGATATTGTTTCTATTGACTTTGTTTTACCTAATGATTCCTCACATATTTTTAGGGATAAAAAGAAGTTAGAAGAGAGGTTGGGAATTTTCGTCGGAAGAAGGAATAAGTGGTGGAGTAGAATGAAGAGGTTGATAAAATTTGATCTTAACATGGTTGGCACGGTCAAGATAAATTTTAAGATTGCCAACGAGGCCATCCCTTGCCATAAGTATTGGATTGATGAAGAAGCACAGCGATTAGAATACGATGGAAAGGATGAAAGATATCCATGGCCATTCCGATGAGCAAGAGGTATCCCGTCGTGACTCTCCGACGTTAAACATGAGCGCTTGTTGGGGGCTGTCCCTTCCGTTTTATTGCTTTTATATGTCTGTGTTGGTGTAGGAGTTTTATTAGGTGTTGCTTGACTGCGGTATATACTTCTTTGCAAACTTAGTTTCTCACTTCGTTTAATCTAAGTTTGGGGGGGTAACGTACATACCTTGTCTTGCAGTGTCGAAATAGAATTTTTACATTGTGTTGTTGCTTGGAGAGTCGATTTTTTGCGGATTCTTAATATTTTTGATTTATTTGAGAATATTGAGGGTTTGATTTTTTGCGATTTTTCAGGTTTCGTGTTTTGTGGTGTTTATTGTTTGTTTTGTGTTAATCCTAGTGTCGGTGTAGTCGATTTATGGTTCTCTAGGATGATTTTCTGATTTTTCATGGCACTTGATTATATGTGTGATTGTGTTTGAGAAGCAGTTTGAGATTGTGCTTGGACATTGAGATACTTGAAATTTGATTATGTGCAAGGATGATTAGCTATGTAGCTTGATTAGGTTTGCTCGTTCATTCCTATAGCCATGTGAGATTTTGAGCCTTTTGAAATCATGACTAGTTGCATGATTTAGTTTATTCTTGTGAGTGTCGTTCATACACACGTATTCTAGAACTTGGCTTTGTATCTTGCTTGAAGCTACGTGTTTGACTAGACAATAGGAAATGATCTTAGGCCATCTTTGTTTTTTATTAGTCACTAGCCATATTATTTTTCTACCTAATGAAATATCCGTAGTCAACCCTTTTGAGCCTAAAAGCCTTATTTGTTGGAAGCCTACGTGATTAGCCAATTTATCCCTTTTGCTAGCCTTTAAAAAATTCCTACCTAGTAGAGAGTTGAAGGAGTCAATTTGGTGTCTTGTGAAGAAACATAAAAGGAGAATAAGTTGGAAGTGATGAAAATTGTTGAAAAGAGTGGTTAAATTATTGCATAAAGGGGTAGTGCTCGAAACTGGTACCCCATGAAAAGGGTAGTGCCTGAAACTGGTACCCTTATTTGAAAAAAAAAAAAGAAAAGAGGGAAGAAGAAAAAAAATTTCAAGTAAGGATGTGGTGTTCAAAAGTGAAGGAGGAATCAAATTGCAAGAAGCATTGAAGAGCGATGAAGAAGAAAGAAGAAAGTAAAGCTGTTTGTTGAAAAGCTGTAAGTCTTCTTTGATTCTCTACTAGTGATTGAGTCACCTTATCCATATACTCCCTACCTTTACCAAAGAGCCAACATTACAACCTAATGCAAGACCTTTGTGATCCTATTGTTGAAATTATCCCTTTAGTCGAGAGTGAGATGATTGTCAAGCTTATGGTTACGCGTGTGTTTGAATTGACTTTGAGTGTAAACACCTTACCCTGAAGTGTATATCTCACACTTGAGCGATGAGCGTAAATACTACCCGTGAGAATGGTGGATGAGCATTCCGAAAAAGTGAAGTAGTTGATTTGAATTGTATGTTCTTAGATGGATGGTTGTCTTAGTATTTGAAGTATGATTTTTGAATTGTTATATTTTCTTGGATGTGAAGTTGTGAAATTTCCTCTCAATTACTCTATTGGTTTTATATGTCGTTGCCTCGGGACGAGCAACAGGTAAGTTTGGGGGTTTGTTGAGAGTGAAATTTCACGTATTTTAGGTCTCACATTACACCGTTTTTGATAGAATGTGGCCATGATTTTGTATAGAATGTCATGGTTTTCATATCTTGCATAATTAAGATGCTACTAAGGTGTTTTGTTGAGTTTTGAAGGGTAAAACATGATCAAAAGTTCAAAGTTGGAATGAGGAGTGAAAGTGAGAAGGAATGCTGAAACATACAGTCCACGTTGCACAAATTTTCTGTATTCTTGTAGAAGTCCAAATTGATCATGTGATATATGGTTGGAAAGCCACAGAAGAGAGGGTCATTTTGACATAAAGAACACCCCAATCGGATTCTAAACGAGAATGTTATGATCAAAGTGCTAACGTTGCGCATGCTGTACCGAGCAGCCAATTTGCATGACTTTTTACATATTCAAATATTGGATTTTCTGAAAGTTATTTATATATATAGAAAGCCAAGGAAGAGAGGAACACGTGAGAACAAAAATCACTCAATTTGGAGTCCGTATGAATAAGTTATGCTCAAAACGGTAAAGTCGCGCAGTGCAGTCTCCGCAGCTCGGGAGGCCGCTCGGCTCGAGCGGGACCAACTTTTTGCGAATTTCCAGCCGAGTGGGATGCCTTCAGAGCCCACACGACGGCCCCATTCCAACCATATGCTGCTCGGCTGGTTTGGGGGCCGCTCGGCCATGAGCTCGGCTCGAGCAAGGTGCCGAGCGGCCCAAAATCGGGCCCAGACGAGACCTGTTCGATGCAGCAGCGTATATATACCCTCAAGTCACGATTCTGAAGCAGTTTCGATCGCGAAAAAGCCCTGCATCAGTCCAAGAAATAATTAGGGAGATCAAGACACAAATTGGAGAGAACCCATCCATAACCCATCATCAATTCACACCTCCAACACCTCCATATCAGATTAACAACCTGATTTCATCATCCATCCACTTTCAAGAGGGTTCCAAGTGCTAATCAAGGGAGAATCGAGCAATTGGAGAGACGGAGAAGGAACAAAAGACTACGTCTACACTAGGGTTTCATAATTCCTATCTTTCTCTTTCTTTTACTTTGATTTTTGGTATGAATTGCTTAGCCATGAGTGTTGCTTGTGACCTCATGGGCTAATTTTATATGCAGTTCTAGGGTTTGATGGATTGATTTAATTGATTTGGGGATTTAGACCAAAGATTAGGATTTTATGCAGTTGATCTTTTGATTTTACTTATTTTATTAAGACTTGCTTATCTGTTTCGTAACGTCTTCATAATATATTCATGACATCCGCTATAATGCTTGGATTATTGTGTTAGCTTGTGTGCGTTCATGATTGGTATTGTCTATCTGTTAGAGATTAGAGTAGCTCCGCTATAAGCACTTTAATTTCATGAACTGGTATGTCAAATGCTTGATTAGTTTAGTGGAACAATGCAATTAGACAATCAAGTAGGAAGTGAATAGAACCTTGTAGTAATTCCAGAAAATATCTTGTTAGTCGGGCTTACCATCCGGAGGTATTGTTGCTTGCTTTGATTAGTATCTAGGAATAAGGCTTGGTAATATTTGCGCACCTTAGGATTTAAACCAGAGTATACTGTTAGCTTAGAATCGAATCATATTCGGTGGGATAACTAGGATATGTGGTGTATTTTCAGTGAAACTGCATGAATGAACAATCGTAAGTTTAATAACCCAAATTAATTGGTCTCTACCTGATACCTTAGAACTGTTCGTTATCTCTTGATTAGAAACTTGCTTTTATTTTATTTTATTGCTTTTAATTATTCTGCAATTTATTATTTAAGTATTTTAGTTAATTCGCAACAAAACATTGAAAATCGGTTACCTTATTCTGATTAAGCTAGTATAATTAGAAAATAAATAGTTAGCTGTCCCTTGGGTTCGATAATTTAACTTGGTCACTTACCGCTACAATTGATATCCTTATACTTGAGGATTAAATTATAGTGCGCAGAAAAAGCCTATCAAGGAGCCCTAGGCAGCATAAAATCGGTGAAGGATGTGGACTCCTTAGAAGGTAAGACGCAGCCACAAAAGGGGTCGCGCCTATCAAAGACGACGATTGCAATACTGTCGAGGCCCAAATTGAAACAAGGACGCTGCTACCAACTCTAACTGGTGGTGCGTTCGTTGGGAGATTCGCTCTGTAATTGGTGCCGATAAAAGCAATCTGCCCTAGGCAGATGGAGAAGAGATTGTCGCCCAGCAAAAGCCGGAGTGACAGAAACAGAAAATTGATTCATGTATTGATGGTGGCTGAGGAGCACGCGTCAGAAAATCACGTCGTTGAAGGGGACCTCCGCATAAAGAGTGGCAGCGAGATTTGGACCGTTCCAAGATCGCTTCAGCGCAGGTCCGAGATAAAAATCAGCCAATTCCTTGATGGACCATGGAATACTAATCGATGGCCAGAAGTCGCACGGAGCGATGAAATCGGTGGCCAGGAGTGGCCACGAAACAGCAGCGGCAGGTTTGGCATGGGTAGCGGCAATAAATCTGGGTACGTCGCGGCCGACAGCAGAGAATAGGCACGGTGTTGAATCTGTCAGTGAACTGGCGTGGGAGGGCCATCGCTCGTTGCAGTTGCCGTCGGTGGAAGAACACAATGAGTGAACCCTATGAGAAGGGGAGAAAACCCCTTGGTGATATTCTGTCATAGACGGCGGAGGACTATGCAGAAATTAGGGCAAAAGTTAAACAATGATGGAAAGAGCATTTGTGAGAGCATTAATCTCTGGAGCTAAATGAGACAATATAGGAGAGAGAATAGGTAGGGTGGGTTCAAATTTGATTAATTCATTTGACTTGGGTAGGGTGGGTGGGTGAGTGGGATGGGATGGGATGGTACCACCCAGTGATAATTTTGGTTAAATGAACGGAGGGCTAATATTATCCAAAAAATACCAAATAATTATTATTTATAATTAATTTAGATATTTGTCGATATTAATTTTTCACTTTTTATTTTGGATAATTTTAGCTATTGGCACACAAAAGATATACTGTAAGTTCTCTTAATTTAACATAATTTTCTATTATGCGGTTGCTCGTGAAGAGTTCTTCAATATGATTACAATGTACTAATAATTATGAGCACAATTAATTAATTAATAATAATAAATTAATAATAATAATAATAATAATAATAAATTTAGAAGATAAATGGGTGGGTAAATTTGATTTGAATTTGACTCAAAATTAAGTATTTTTCATATAATTAAAAGATTAGTCAACAATATGGGGTAAACTATATCAAATTATTCTAGTTACGTGTATTGCATGTGTGTTTAAAAATCACTGTTTATAAAATTATTAATGTCAGATATTATGATTGTTGTAATTATAATCTTCACCCAATTAATAATTTTTTTTTATCATCATCCATTTGAATACAATATCGGTAAAAAGGTAACCTTAAAATGCAATAATTTCTTTTATTTATATAAAAAAGTATAACACTCCATTACAATACAAAGTATAAAAAGAGTATGATAATATTTCGTCCCTTAGACATATAAGTTTATACAATGAAGTATATATTACACACCACTTGAATATTAATTAGGAAAATTTAATTGATTATCTCTAAACTTTTTCATTGATTTTTATAAATAATTTATCCATACAATATAATATGAACGTTTGGTCAAGGGACCATACAACTTGCATAAAGAATTCAAGAAATGTTCTAACGACTTCATTTTATATACGAAGGAAGACTTGCAATTTAACTATCACTATAAAAATAAGAATGAGGTTCGTGTGGCTTGGGAACACCGTGTCTCTTTACAATTTCTGTATCCATTTTAATTTAAATTCCCCGGCAAAAATCATACTTTTAATATAATAAAGAAATAGTAGTATGTTTTTTAAGATAGTCTCTCATTTTTATTATTTTTAATTCTTATTTTGCAAAAGCAAAAAATTCATACACAAAAATTACACGGATCCTAGTTCACTATAATTGTTCTAACTATATATCCTTATAATTAAGTGTTTATTTATTTTTATATTAGAACTTATTTTCAATTTATTTAAAAATAAATTAATTATTAATTTTCAATGTATCAAGATAATTTATCGTTTACTCTTAAATTTATTACATTCTTTTGTTAAACTAATTAATTGATCACCATTAGAATTTACACTAAAGAAAATCTGAGTCTATCAAAATGGAGTATATGAACCGAAAAACACGTCGTATCCTTTTCTCATGTAGGCCATATTTCCTTTTTACACTTTAATTTGTGGCTCCATTAAATAGCTTTTTATTTTTCAAATGGGGTCGACCGTTTGTTATTGGGAAAGACTTTCGAAACGAATAAAAAACGATAATATTTTAATAAAAATATAATATTTAATTGATAAAAATAATAATAGAGCAATGAACAATTTTATAAATAAATTATAATATAAATAAATAATAATAATATTTTAAAAAAATAATAATAACATCTCTAATAAAAAGTATTAATTAATTAAAAAAAGTGTAAAATGGTATCTTTAATAAAAAATTATAACTAATTAAAAAAAAGTATAAAATGGTACTCCCTCCGTCGGTCCA
Organism: Pogostemon cablin; assembly: GCA_023678885.1. Classification (NCBI taxonomy): domain Eukaryota; kingdom Viridiplantae; phylum Streptophyta; class Magnoliopsida; order Lamiales; family Lamiaceae; genus Pogostemon; species Pogostemon cablin. The sequence goes on from CM042961.1 coordinate 3,549,192, forward strand.
ATAGGTATACATTTACTTTTTACACGTTGATTAAGGAGTATTATTTAATGTGTAATGAGTAATTGTATTAGTGAGGTGTGTGTCTCATATATTAAATATATTAATTATGTGTGTGGGTCCCTTATGTTTAAAAAGTGAAATGCATACATTTGGTGTGGACGTCCAAAATAGTAAAATGTATACCTTTTCGGGATGTATTACATGAGACGAGACGATTTCACCAACATTGTCCATTATTTATATAACAATAATACTAGCAATATTTAAAACAATATAAAATTAGATATGTTGTCCTTTTACATCTCGATTTTAGTATCTTTCTTAATAAATAAATGTCAATTCCTATTTCATTAAAAATTAATTTTCAAAATTTATATAATTAGTTTCTTCGTGAAATTGTTTAGTTATTATATACTCCATATACATACTAGTGATTTTTATGCTCGTGTAATATACAAGAATTATAGTTATTTGAATTTAAATTCTATAAAAAAGAATCAATTTTTTTAAAATAATTATAAATAACTATGATCATATGTACATTAATATATATATTTTTTTCTGTATTTCGCTTTTCAGTCAATATATGTAATTTGGTATGTAAAATGGATAAATTTTTGTACAAAAATTGATAGCTACCTAATTTCTAAAATGTTGATTTTTTTTTTAAACCAATGTTGATTTTAGATTTCTAGAATTAAACTTGTTTTGGTTCTTATTGGAATTTCCTTATTATGAAATATCCATGCGTACTTTGAATCCTAATATTGGATCAAATATAAATATTTAATTACGCTATTTTACAAACAAAATGAGCAACCAATCATGGGCCTAAACTTTTTAGATGGGCCTAAACTCAAGCCCATACACTTGTTTGGTGTTCATATGTCTTTTTAAGAAGCCCAATAAGGGGAGGAAAAAAAAATGATTCATTATTCAAAGTAGTAGTTGCTATCATGCACTTATGCGTGTGATGCGATTGCTTCTATTTTACGCCCATAAAGTCCATTCGATCTTTGATCACTAATCACTCAACACTTCGCTCGCACCTCGCCACCGCCATCACGACCACCGTGATCCGCTGCCGCCGTACAGTTGCCACAAACACCGTCTCTTCTTGCCCTCGTTAGCTTATCTTCTTATCCCTGTTTGATTTCATGGAGGTATACACTGACTCTCTTCTGTACACAGTCTCGCTGTGTTTGCGTTTTGAAAGAAGATTGAGATACGGAAGGAATAAAAAAAAAGTGGCTAATGTGTTTGAGTTCGAAGATTGTTATCTTCTTTTATTAATGATCAGTTGGATATGTTGTGAACTCAGTATTGAATTTTTGGGGTAGCATGTCATGATTTTAAAGAGCTGCATTAATCATTTCAACTATCAATTTCTTTTGTCTGCGTGAATTAGTGTTTATTACTGGATTTGATTGAGAGCCGATAATATGGCTTTAGAACTTGCAGATTAATCTAGGAGTTGCACTTGATAGATTTGGGGCTTTTCGCGTAATCTATATTATTTGAGCTTTTTTTAGGCTTTTTGTTAGAAAAACTTTGGAAATTGGTTGGGTGTACGAATCTAATTTCAATATTCACCTTTAAATTTCACAAATGGCACAAATAAATGAGTATATGGACTTTAATAGTGTAAAGTGTGCAATTGGGATGCAAATTATTGTTATCTTGTTCATTAGACTGAGGTAGAGGTAGATGTTAAAGGTCGACTTTTAAGATCTAATGAGCACTATTTTTCCAAAAGGATTGGATTCTTCTTGCATTTTTCCTCACTTAAGAGTGATGGGTGGTTTGGATCGCTTTGTCAACATGAATTTTGGCTTGGAGCTAGATCAGAGGCAGGGAATTTTTTTATGTAAATTGATAATGATAATTAAACTTTGAATTTTACCGAACCACTGTAATTGTTTGTTGGACTTGGGTTGCTTAACCAGGACAAGAAATGATGTTGTCTTAATGAAGTCAGAAGAAACAGCTGTAGCTTTTATAGGGATTAATATGTTTGAATTGTGTGAATTGCTTTAGTTTGACTGAATCAGAAATTCGTTTTCAAATTAGATATTTTATTTCGCTTATAGCTCATTTTAATCTTGTAATATGTTTCCTTCTGTGTTTATTTCATTAGATGGACATCTGTATCACATCTTATCTCAATGTTGTTTTGTTTTGTGTCTCCCGACAGCAATTCTGGAGTGGGAACAGTATCAATAAGAACAAGGGAATGGTGCAGCACTTGCTGAGTTATGGAGTGATTAAGTCTAAGAATGTAGCAGCTGTAATGGAAACCATTGATAGGGGTTTGTTCGTACCTGAGGGCACACCGCCTTATGTCGACAGCCCCATGCAGATAGGCTACAATGCTACTATTTCTGCACCTCATATGCATGCAATGTGCCTTGAGTTGTTGGAGAACCATTTGAAGCCTGGAATGCATGCTTTGGATGTTGGTTCTGGTACATAAATATTGACTTGATATTTTTTAAATTTTATGTCTTGTGATACAATTCACATACCGTTGTACAGCAAAACCTCCAATAAAATTCATTCATATGTTTTGCATTTCTCAATCAGGGCGTTAATACGCATACTTTGATTAGCTAAATGATTTGGTAGAACGTGCTTTAAGCTTCCATTCGTGCTTGATTTATTGCATTTTTAAGATTTTGTTCATTCATTCGTTTCAGGGACGGGTTACTTAACTGCTTGCTTTGCTGTTATGGTGGGAGCAAAAGGTCATGTAGTTGGTATAGAACACATTCCTGAATTAGCTGAATCTTCATTACAAAATATCACGAAGAGTGAGTCAGCCCCTCTATTGAAAGAAGGGTCCTTATTGATCCATGTTGGTGGTATGTCTTAAATAATACTTCACTTCTGCACCTCACATTACTACTGGTCAAATAGAGGAGATGTTTCATTTTTATCAATGTATTATGTATATGGTCACTGCAGCCTGTCATAGATGTTGCTTTCGTACAGATGGGAGGGAGGGGTGGCCAGAGTTTGCACCATACGACGCCATCCATGTTGGAGCTGCTGCACCCGAAATCCCTCCAGTACTTGTTGAACAACTGAAACCTGGTGGCCGATTGGTGATCCCTGTGGGGAACGTCTCCCAGGACCTGAAAGTTGTGGACAAGAACATGGATGGTACCGTAAGCATACGGAGCGAGTTTGCCGTTCGCTATGTACCATTGACGAGTCGAGAAGCTCAAGTAAGGGGTTACTAATTGTATGCAATTAACCATGTGTATTGAGCGCATGAGATGCTGAAACTTCTCCTGTTTAATTATTATTCCAAATCTTGCATCAAGATTTATACTTTAACCTGTATGACAATGTAAAAATTGCATTTTGTATACAAATCAAGACCACAACACATGAACCTAATCATTTGGGGTTAGGCCATGCATTAAATTGTCACCCTTGATATACAAACAAAAAAGAATACAAAAATTCTTAGAATGCAATAAAATCCAGAAAAACTTGTTTAAGTGTTTTCTAGCAAAATTTCAGAAGGTGTATCATCCTCTAAGCTTCATGACTTTCATGTACTATGCATCGTACCATCGCAAACAAGAAAACTGTATGAATGAAGTTATAACCAGCTATTCGATTCGAAACTCAAATTCTTAGCTAGTAATAGAACAGACAAATCTCTGCACAAATACTATCCATCAGCTTAGAAACGGCGCCGTGGTCTCTCTTCAGCAACATTGACTCTGATTGCTCGTCCATCCAAACTCTGCAAAAGCCATCAAACAGTACAATTATAACGCCACCGTCTACTATCCATCTTTTATGTATAAATAATAGATCTACAGTTAGATTTTGATTGGAAGATAAATATGGAGTACAATGGAAAGAATTGATCACCATGGTGATAATACTGATGGATTTCAGATAGTTTAGATGTTCAATTTCCAATGCCATCATATGGAAAACATAAGGAGACAACTATACCTGTCCATCAAGGTTGGCAATGGCATCATTCATTTCGGATTCACTTGACATCACTACAAAGCCAAACCCACGTGATCTTCCAGTTTCCCTGTCCATGACCACCCGAGCACTCACAACTTTACCATACTCACAGAAAACCTCCTCAAGGCGTTCGTCATCCACACTCCAAGGCAGGCTACCAACGTATATTCGATAAGTAGGTACAAATATTGGAGGTGGTCTTTCTCCTTTACGAGTAGCTTTATTAACAGTTAAGAATCTGCCATCGACATCCTGTTCAAAAGGGAAGTAGAAGAATGGTGATAAAGATTGCATTAAAAGAAACGAAATAAAAAAAATTCGAAGACCAGCACTTGTGGCACTTGATGAAAAATAGGTCGATGCAGTAGTGATTCCATATACATATCAAATTCAGTTATATCAAGTTCCTCCTCAACTAGCATAGATGGAATAAGTACTCAACACAAGGCAAACTGGTCAAATTCCCAAAAGTTGAACTTTGAGTTAAATATATGCCAAATTCTCCAATCAATCGTGAAACCTTGACGACACTAAATCGATATATATTCTCCACACAGCATAGAAATTTGTTCAGTTTGAGAATTTTTGTGGTTTTCACAGACTATAAAAAAGAAAAGTAATTACCAGCCATTAGCCACAAACATCATCACAAAGACAACAATTTGATAACTGAAATCATAACATCTTACGCACTTTCTGCATTGCTGGATTGAGAAGAATTAAAAAAATTCACAGCCACCATACTATCATTTTCCAATTTCTCAAGATTCAAGCATTTAACAACCAATACTGCATTGGCAACAACAAAAAAATTGTACATTGCAATGTTGAATAAATGTTTTGTTAGTTATAGCACCATAAGTTTCTTTATGCACCTTCTAAAGTTATTACACTACAAGGAAGCATCATCAAATAACATGTCCTAACTCCTAAAGACTAACACAAATTTAAATTCAAAAAACATTGAAGGAGCCAACATATCAAGAATTGTACTATAATGGCAAATTGGCAATCAACTCACATAACGATGAAACATCTCCACAGCCTTCTCAGCTTCTTGAACGGTACTCATCGTCACGAATGCGAACCCCTTGCTTCGATCAGTCTCCCTGTCGTAAATAACCTGCAAATCCACAGCAAAACACACCCACAAATAACTTATCCCATCAAAACTGCAATCAACATTCAAAATTCAAAATCAAAATCCAAATCCATACAAGGATTAAGTGTATTACCTGAGCAATTTCCACAACACCTGCCTCACTGAAAAGCTGAGCCAATCTCTCACTATCAACATCATAAGGCAAATTACCCACATACAGTTTAGCTTCCTCCATAAAACTATCAGCCTCTCCAGCATCTCCAACAGCCTCGCTAGCTACGTCGCTGTCGTTCCCTTCACTTTCTGAAGCATCCCAATTCAATTTATCCGAAATTTCCTGTTCTTCGAGGTGTAATTGGTTGCCCTCTTCTTGCTGCGCGGCTAACACAGAAACCCTCAAAATCGGTTCTTTCTTCTTGAGAGAGAAAAAGGAGGTAAGAGAAAGGATTGACGAGTGGGAACAATTAAGTTGAGATTTAATGGGCTTGAACGGGAACGAGAGACATGGGTGTGAATATGAAGCTTTTAACGGAGTGAATAGTGAAGCTATGCAGCCATTAGTCGCCATTGAAACAGGCTTCAACAGAGTTTCTGCCATTTTTATGCTTCTCACTGCAGATGTGTAGAGATTTAATGAAGAGAAAGAAGAACTGAAATTGAGAGGGTTTTGATGGATGAAGATAAGGGCAGAGGGCGAGTTTCCGCAGAACGGCGGACAGTACAATGATATAAAAGGATTTATCGATGCAAAATAAATCAAATAAATATAAATAATAAATAAAATAAATATAAATAATAAATAAATTTGTAAACAAAGGAATATTGTGCTTCTCTAATTTTATGTGGTACTGCATTTGTATCATCTTTTTTACATTATATTATACTATAGTTTTACATTAGGTACGTTTTCAATCACTAGTTTTATAGACGTGCGATGCACGTCACATGCATGTCATACTTTGTAGTGGGATATTTTTTTTAATGTAGTTTCTTATTAAAATATATTAATTTTCAACACAATCTTCTATAATCTATATCATTAAATTTTAAAGGTACGTATTTTTAAAGGAAATTCTAAAATATGGAGTGTCATGGTTAATTTGACATTTTTAAAATATTGAAAAATGTAAGGTGTTAACATTTGATTGATACTTAATTGGACATTCATGAAGATTCAAAAGTGAGGTGGTGTGGTTGATTTTTTAAGGTTTTGATTTTGAATTTCCAAGGGCACTTTATTTTTTTATATTTCCCAATCTATTTCTAATATGAGTTAGTCTCTCAACTCAAGGCAGCATAAGAATCCAAATAGTTTCTCCACAGCACAAACAAATATGGGACATGTACATAACATGACATTTACAGACATCAACAACATGGATTTGGTGAAAATATTACATGAGGTACAAATGAAGTGATCATGTGTATAAGTGCCTCTTTGATTTTCATTTCCTTATAAATTAGAGGAAATAAAATACTACCGACCATATCATGAACATTCAGAGCTTTTTATACTCTCCTAACTCAACATAGAGCGATGAACATTAAACCGAAAATCAAGGATTTATCAATCAAATAATAGGAATTTTTTGTCAAGATTGTTTATGGTAATTTAATTAAAACTCCAATTGCAACTGTTCCACCATATTATGCTCGCGAAGACCCATTCTCCATCGCTGATTCCTCGATAAAACACCTTCTCACCTCCACTTTCCTTAATGCTTCATTACCCTAAATTAAATGTGCACTCAAAGGATTTTGAGTAGGGTAAATAATTTATAATGAAAGAGAGGGTGCATACCATCAATCTGAAAGAAATATGCTAATAATTAATGTTATAATAAAATGCAAAGAGAGTTTATACTTGAAGAAACAATGTCTTAAACCAAAATTTTCATATAGAGATATGGGATCTTCATGAGCAATTAATTAAGTAAAAGAAATAAAGAAATATCTTGCTATACACGCTCTTGTTTCTTGCTTCCCTTTCAGCTTTCGGACAACATATGCAAATTAAATATTGACATCAATAAGCTTATCAGATTATCAATTTTGAGAAAATCATATAATGAGTTCTAAAAACCAAAACATTATAATTAATTATGGAGTCATGCAAATAAGTCTTTATCATGTTTTCAATAGATACTCCACATTTTATAAGTAAAATTTATAGTAGCAACGAACAAAGTAAAGAGGAGGAAAATACCTCATCAAAAAAATATTGCTAGGCATGCGTCAATCCACAAACAAATGGATAGGTGTCGCACAGAAAAGGAGAAGTCACGCAATACTCTAAAAGAAAATTTAAATGGTTTGACATTTTAATTATTTAATTACTTTTGATGTTAAATCTTTTTAAATAATAGTTATCGAGAATATTTACAATTTTTTTTCAAAGTAAGGAAATTTTAATTTAAAGTGAATTTTAATTGTGATTTTATCTTTTTGTTCATAACTTATTTATTAAACTTCTATAACACTATTTCTAAACATACATACAATTGAAAAAATTTATGAATCACTCTAACTTCCTGCAATTATTATTTCTAAACTCTTAGAATTTCAAGATTAATATGAGTGATATTCCTAATTATTACTTTCCCTATACTTCTTCCCTCATGTCTCATTCGTTTTAACCTTTTCATTTTGCATACCACAGTTTAATAAAAGCCTAGAAATAATATTCCTAATCGTTTATAATTATTCTCCGTGGCGCATTCTTAAGAATTTAATGAAGTTATAATCAGTTAAATTAATTGATTAGGATGAAAGATGTACATATTTTTTGTTAGGGTGTTTCTAAATATTAATATTTTGATTTTTTTTGAGGTCGTGATAAAAATAGGGGACCTTCTATATGGTGTCTTATGTATATGTATTATTGTCTGATAATTAAACATTTGCAATATAAATTACAAATATATTATATTATGTGATGATTATACTTTAATAATGCAGTGTGATTTTTTTATTTATTTACAGAACTAACCTCAGTCCTCATGAATTGAGATGTATTTTTTAATTTCAGTTTTTCATTTTATAATATATTTCTTTTGAACGCTTGCGAATAATCTTTCTTTTTATACATCATTGTTTTTTTAGAGAAACAATGGGCTAACAAAGTTGTCCCATATATGAATCTATTGGTAATTAATAATAATAATAATAATAATAATAATAATCAAATAATGCATAGAGGAGTGAAATAACTTAAATATAGTTATGTTCAAATATATTGAGCAATACATGTACACTATTTATTAAACTTCTATAATACTATTTCTAAACATACATACAATTGAAAATTTTAATACTCCATATATCAAAGCAACCGGAGGACTTAGTAAATTTATTTATTACAAACTACCTTTTCTAAACTATCAAGAACTAAGAATCCATGACAACAAATGTGTGTGAGATATGAGTCGAAGTAACGTACACAATCTGTTGAATATGCACTTGAGAGTAGATCACAATCACCTCAATACATCAAATTAGCATCCACATGTCTTCAAGGAATTTTAGTGTCTAATTGAAAATGAACAATATTTTTCAAATGAAGATATCACAAAAGGCTATCCAACATTTTATAATATTTGATTAGTCTTTTGAGTTCATTCATATATTAAATAACTTTATAAAATTTATTGCTTTGAAGTTAAAAAGTTGTGTTAATAAAGTTTATTAATTAACTAAAAATTATGATAAACATTTTATAATAATTGATTAGTCTCTTCATTTCATTCGCATATTATGATGTAATTAATTATGTCATTTTTAATATATTATTAAATATAATATGATAAATAAAGGCTAAAAGTGTAGTAAAGAAAAATTGATGAGGATAAAATGGGAAAAAATGTTAACACTTGTTAAGCCACTTTTAATATATTATGATAATTTGTGATATATTATTGTAAAATTGTTTAAATAAATTACTAAAATATTAAACTAAGATCACATGGCAATTTTCATTATCAATTGCTATTTCATTTCATACCATTTCCATTATTAATTTTATTTCATACTGAAAATTTTATTTAAAAAATTATACACGTGTAATATTTTTAATGTAATATAATTATAGCAATATATTAATGCAAAAAGTAAAGAATATACTGAAATTATTTTATTTAGTGTAAAAAGCAGAGTTTATGCATATTATTTTATTTAGTGTAAAAAGCAGAGTTTATGCATGTCTAGGGGTGGGCGGTATGGCATATCAGAGATTTTTTGTTATATCAAATATCGTACTGAAAATTTCGATATAAAAAAATTAATACCATTATCTTACATAAATTTTCCGTATACCAGAGTTCGGTATACCGATATTTCGATATAGAATAATAGTATACCTTTTATTTACCGATATTTCGATATACACATCTTATATAGTAGTATATATTTTGGTATACCATTATTCACCTAAAATTCATTATACCTAATTAAAAACTGTATAACTATACAATTCAAATCTTAATATTAACAAAATATATTAAATGGTAAAAGTATTAACTATCTCCAGCTTCAACCTAGGGATGTCAATGGGCCGAGGTGGGCCGGATAGTTGAGTACCCGGATCCGGATCCATTTTTTTGTCCCGGGTCTGGGCCGCCCCTTGACCCGTACGAGGGTGGAGCGGGTCCGATCCATTTTTGGCCTATTTTGATTTTTTATTTTATTTAAAATATTTATATCTATTATAAATAATGTGTAATATAATATATGTTATTTCATTTAATTTGTAATTATATAAATAGAAATATCATATATTTTCTATTTAATTAATCAATTAAGTAAATATATCTTATAAATAATGAATATAATAAAAAATATAAATAAAATATACATGTTATACACATAATATGCTATATAATATAAATATTAAATGAGTCTAAACGGGTCCAAATGGGCCAAAACGGGCATCATTATACCCAGACCCGTCCCATTCTTGATACGGGTCAGGTCGGGTTCGCCCAAAATTCACGGGCCGGGGCGGGTCCGAGCGGGCCGGGCCATTTTTGACATCCCTACTCCAGCCATTCAAGAACGAATATGATGATACCACATACATAATTGAAAATTTTTAAATATATTTTTAGTACTATAAAAATATATTTATAAGGATTATAATAAGTATAATTATATATACTCCATTCCTCCCAAAGATATTGATACACTTTTCTTTTTGAGTTGTCCCACACAAATTGACATATTTCTTTTTTAAGAATATGAGACACACACAAAAATAATTTATTTACTTACATGGCCCACACATACATCACATTCACTACTAATACAACTACCCACTACACATTAAATATTATTTCTCTCACTTTACTTTACGTTAAATTATTATACTCTCTCCGTCCGCCCACAAGGTGGACATTTGATTTTTGCACGTGGATTAAGGAGTATTATTATTTAATGTGTAGTTGGTAGTTGTATTAGTGGGGTGTATGAGTCTCATATATTTATTGTATTAGTGATGTGTGTGGGTCTTATATTTTTAAAAAGGAAAATGTAGACCTTTGGTGCGGACGTCCAAAATGGTAAAATGTCCACCTATCTGGTAGATGGGGAGGGAGTACTTCTTAATCTCCGTGCCTAAAAAAAATGTCAATATCTTCGGGACGAAGGGAGTAATAATTATAATTCTCTTAAATAGTAGTAGTATACATATAATAATTATAATTTAATTAAAAAATTATAATATAAAAATAAGTAATAATTATAATTACATATATTATATGTATGTATGATATACGTATAGTATTACAAAAAAATTGAATAATTTACGGTATTTCGGTATATATCGAAATACCACGGTATTCACAATTTATATATTGTTATTGTATCAAAATTTTCAATACTGTATTATACCTTACCAAAAATTTCAGTGTACCTAAAATTTCGATAAATTCAATATTTTTCGATATGATAAGGACGATATACCAAAATTTCGGTATTTTTCCCTCGCCCTCTATACTTCTAAATTTTTTAATGAGGTTGATGAGATAATATTAAAAGATATAAGAAGGATTTCGAATTTATCTATACCTTTAAGGGGTAATAAAATAATTATTAAATTAATTAAAATAATGAAAGGATTTCGATTTTATCCACCCAAAACCCTTAGACACTCTTCTTAAGCAAGTTTTTACTTTTTTTTAATCAGTAATTAAGTCTATGGTTGTAATATTATACTCCTGTTTACGGTCAAGTAACTGACTAGCATGTTTTGTTTTCTTAACATTAAACAAAACAACACACCATAAAAATTAAAGCTCACCTTATGGGAGTAATATTTATTTTCTGCTTTCCAATATCATACCAAATGAACAAGAATACAATAATATCTGCAATTGAGCCGCTTGGTATAAATTCCACTATCAGAATAGAAATGAGTATCATTGAGGAAGTTAAACATGATGGAATGAAAATGATAGAAGTATGAGAAGTGATTATTGAATGAGTGGTAATGATTGAGAAATTTTGATTTCCACCAAATCACGAAGCAGCTCCTTTAGTACTTTTTTTCACTCTCTATTTCACATTCAAAATTCAAAATTTCATTCACATTTTCCCCCTGGAAAGTCTGCAATCTACACCTTCATAAACAATCTCAATCTCTTTGAAACTGCTGTCACTCTGAAGATTTACAGTCAGCAATCCATTCTCTGAGCAGTAACTGAACTCTTCATCTCTATTGTCTACCTTACACAAACTTGGTTTCTTACTGGAATATGATCCAAACAATCCACCCCCTCTTGCTTTGATTCTTATTGTCTCCCCAAAGGTACAACCCTCCACAGCTCCACCAGAGTTGTACATGTTGATCAATCCAATAGGGGCAAAATGAACGTTTTCATTGAATATCTGCTCATTACATGACCAGTTAGTCCTTTGAATGCAACAAGTATGTATGTAAGTGTTTCAAGAACATGGCTTACTTTGATCGGGGAGACGGTGAACACCTCACATTCTAAGACGCCTAACGACACCTTCACACTTTCGTTTTTTGCCAATCTTGACAGGGAACCTACATGCATGATCAGCATAGGAAAAGAACAGATCAGAAAACAGATGTTTTGCTGCATGGTGTGGTTTGAAACTTGTATGCATTGTGTGCATGCTTGAAATGTATGCATACCCGTGTTGAAGGCGTATATTGCACAATCGTCTGTCCATGTTTCGCCCGCGATTTCTTCTAGGTATTCGACGTCCAGGGGCCTCACATTGGCTGACAAAGAATCCGGGTTTGGAGTGGATTCGAGTGCTTGTTTCATAGGCCAAGTTCCAGCACCTTGGCAGTTGAAAACTCCCACCACTCCAGTTAGTTTATTCAAGTTCCATATCTTGAGCAAGCTCTTTCCATCCATGACCGGGTCGACAAACAGGGAATCCCGGGTGGGTCTACCGGCATATCTAGATCTTAAAATGGATCCATCAGGTAGAACAAGTTTTCTAAGGATCTCAAAATCATGCTTTCCTGGCTTGTCACTGTAATAAACAACCACATTATCAGCTATACATGAAAGCCAATGTTCTAAAGATAGGATAGAAGTTAAATTTTACCTAACATAGATAGGGCAGCCACCTATTGCTCTTGCAGCACCATGGAAGTGAGCTGTACTATGATTGCTCTGTACATACAAAAATAAAAGTTCGTTTGAGCTAGATTCGAATGCAAGAAAACCATACTAACATTCATTAAGTACGAAAATTTGAGCACTACTCACATGGAACATATCCCAATCTGGCACAACAACTTCACCTAAGAGAAGGCTGTTGAAAGACACAGATGCAATGTGAAGTGTCTGAAAAGTAGGCTCATTCGGCATGAAATCCTCGGATGCCCTAGCAGTCGCGCTCTTCATCGAGCTAAAAACCGAGTCTGAATTATGACACATGCAGCAGATCAAGTTGTTCTCCCTGAAGTTGTCCTCAATGGACTTATCAAGTGCTTCGTGATACTGCTTTGTAAGGGACACTCTTCCACCATGTCCAGCTCCCAAAGTTTCGATCAAGTTTTGAACATCAACCTTAACACCATCCACACCACTACTGACAAGATATCCATGCATGTCATTGTAAAAATCATAAATTTTTGTAGGATCAATCATGCCAACTCCATACTTCTCCAAGCTGTCCATGGCTATGTCTCTGATGTTCCCTAAGTTGCCCGGTGATTGAACCGGATACTCAAGTTTCGGGTTGTATTTTTTGAGGGGTTCCGACGACGATTGGATGCCGCCCCAGTAACCGACTAATGCATGCCACATGTAAACATATCTGCATCATAAGTACACTATATCATCAGAATCTTGAAATTTATGTACAAGGAAAGTTTAGACCAGGGGATTGATCTTACTTCAACTATGATGTAATGGATCAACTCCTTGAGATTTTCAGGCGAACCGGATTCGGAGGACTTGAACTTGCTGTTTTCCTTGATGTCTGTTAATCTAGTGGCGAATCTGGACCAAAGATGCAAGAATTGTGATCAGTGTAATGATGAAAACTAATTGGTACTAATTAGATTGATTCTTGATTGTGCAGAAAGCTTACTGGGTTCCTTCAATCAGAGGCTCTCCTTCCTTGCGAAATTCGTTTTCTGTTTCTTGCCATCCGTCGTCTATGATGAGGAACTTGGGAGAAACACCCCCATCTTTGAAACTGCATGGTGAATGAATTTAACAAAATGTAGAGAATTAAAGCTTTAATCGAGTTAAACACGAACGAAGAGTTTACCTCTGAAGACCCTCTTTGATTCCAGATGGACTAACATCAGTGTAAAACGCATCCCAAGTGCACCATCCGAACCAGTCTAAATGTGCTGGAATCTACCATTTGAAAGCAAAACAAATCAATAAAGATCTCTCTCTTTCTATCTCTCTGGATCAGTGTGATCAACAATTACCTTCTTGTTTTCCAGGTGACTGAATGTACCCTTGTGTTTGGCAAGTAGTCTGCAGAAAACAGAATTTCAAGAATCAAAATCTGATGACCGAAAATCCATAAAACAACACAAGTTTGTAATGATGTGAATCTGGTGTTGGATTAACATACTTGATAGAATCTTTGAGGAGTTCAAAAGGGTTGTCCCCAGAATTTACAAAAACACCCTCCATTGCTTCACAAGTTTGGACATCAGGATCACCTTAACCAAAACAAAAACAATAACAAATTTCAATTTAAACCCCACTAGAACAGCTGATCTAAGGATACATACATACATACGTTATATGATAAAAAACACTAACCACTTTCATAGCAGAACTGGAGGTGGTTTGATTCAGTCCCCTGTAGGGTTGTCCTAAAGGCTCCATCCAAAACAGGCAACACAAGAATGTAAAACGTATTACCAGCTGCTTCTGGTCTCTCCTCATCCACTGCATCAATGGCGGATTCTTCATCTGCTTCCAGAAGCAGGATCTGAGTTTCAATAGGGATTTCACTTGCTGATATACCCACACGTGGTATCATCCACCAGATCTTCGCGAGGAACAGACACATGAACTTGCTGTCTCTGTGTCAATCAACATTCATGCAGAACAACGTTAGAGAATTAATCAAAACCTCATGCGAATGTCAGGGTGAGTTGATTAAATATTAAATGATTATCATCTCTACAAGCTTAAGCTCTTAGACGAGGTTGTCATTATCAGAGTCATAGAGCCTACTGATTAAATATTAATCGTTTATTCTCTCTACAAGCTTAAGTTTCTAGAAGAGGTGGTCATTTAACACAGAATCTAATGGAGGTTATGGCAGCATCATTTCTTACTCAAGAACTCCAAGATTAAAGACATGGTGAGAATTCGCAGTGGTCGAACTGGCTCCGACGAATGCTGATCCTGAACTTGCAGGAGATACGACGACGTTTCTTGGAACCCCTGTTAAGACAACCTTGCCACGGACCAAGAGGTTGCCATTCTTGATCACTGGCTCAGCTGTGATCGTCATTTTGTTTCAACTGCAAGAATCAGACTTAAGGAACTAATTAATCACTTCCTATATATGGAGCTAAACCATCAAGAAACATCAGATATTCTTACCAGACAGACGAACTAACGGGCTTCGAGCTAAACGGATAAAAGGAAAATAATAATAATAAAAGGGAAGAAGCTGAAATCAAAGGTGTGGAAGCATGATTCAAAACTTGTCTTTTATAGTTGAAAAATATAAAATACAAAGAATTCCAAAACAGTACAAGGAGACAGCATCCCACTATTAGTGGTGAGAGAAATTCGATTTTGGATGAATTGTAATAAAGCTAGCATATGAAATCTCAAATGGAATCCCATATTACACCTTATGTTATACAATTGGGATCACCTATTTCATCTCCTATTACATTTATTAGATTTTTGCCATGTGTATTAATCTAAGGCCTAAAATACAATCACATGCCCCAAGGGTTTATTAGTCATTAACTAAGGTATAATATTTTTATGGAAACAAGTTATGAAACAGATAGTGAAACACCATTGTGGAATAGTGGAATCGGATTGTATGTTATATCTCATTTTATATGAGATGTAATAGGGGAATTGAATTGATGAAATTGACCTGTCTACAAACTATGATCACTCTTATTCCAACACGTGAATGAATAATTAATGTATTACTTTAAGCAATTAATTAGTGGTTTCATTCATCTAACTCATTGGTTGTGATAATGATATCACTGATGGATCCAAGAATTATTGACATGGAGATGAGTCAGCATTTGTGGTCATTAATGGTTCTTAATTACTACATCTAAAATTGGAGCATGACTTGGGTGGCCGTGGTCACCCATGACCCTCTTACATGAGGGGGTGGGGGCACATGTGGGCCCCCACCCCCTCATGTAAGAGGGTCATGGGTGACCACGGGGTCACCCAATAATTACCCCTAAAATTGTCCACAGATTTTAATATTGATCCCCATTTATACATGAAAACAATACTCCATTTTGTCTTTGAATATAATTATTGTTATCTTGTGATTTTATCTACAGATTTGCCAGAAGTCTTACCCCTGGCCATATGATTTCTGCAAATACAATAACACATTATTGCATTGATATTTGCAAATAAGTACATTATTGCATTGATATTTGCAGATTCTTGAAATTATTGGAGTAATAAATTTACTCTCTTTTTTGGATGAATTATATTTGTTGGAGTACTATTAACTCATTTTTAAGATTAACAACATTTATGATTTTGAAAAATATAAAGTTGTCCTAAAAAAAAGTAATCAATTATTTCTCCTCCATGATCCGAACTATATATATATATAATTTTTTATTTCTTTATCCCACCATTTCATAAATTCATAAAAATAATGATAAATGAGGCACAATAAATTTATTAATACACATACATAACATAATTTAAAATTTTTCTCTGTCCAAAAAAATCGTCTACCTCCCAAAAATTCTATTCTTCTTATTTCATCTAAAAGAATTGAAGGGAAGCTACTCATTAACAGTACCCTTGTTTTTTACTGCAAGAAGGCTATATAATTAAGATTTTATACAATGATATTATATTAATATGGTTAGAATAATAAGTGTTACCAGCCACCAGATTTGATGGTATGTTTGGCCAAAATTTATTATTATTATTATTATTATTATTATGTGGATTTCTTTTAATATATTTTAATACCGAATTCAAATATCGCTTCTGAGCAGCCGAGTGAAACCTTTGATGTTACTAATAAATTTGATTTATTATTTTAAAAAATTTTAATTTCCGCTGCATTCACTCGAGTTTACTATGATGAATTGGTTATTATTATTATTATTATTATTATTATTATTATTATTATTATTATTATTATTATTATTATCCTCTATCTGTCACGTGAGATGCACGTATCTTTTGGACGAAGAAAAGTACTCACTCCGTCCCAACTTCAACTTCACACTTTCCGTTTTGATCCGTCCCAAATTCAACTTCACACTTTCATAAAAGGAAAAAGCAACAAACTAATATCCCTCTAACATACTTTAATTTCAAATTTGCCATCACCTTTTTAACACACATAACATACTTTATCATTTATTTATTACCCAAAAATACCATACTACCCTCAAAATAAGTCAAAAAGTGACTTTTCTTAAACTCCGTATCTACAGTAAACGTGAACTTGAATTTGGGACGGAGGGAGTAGTAAATATCTTGAATAGTTTGGTTAGCTAATAAATGAAGTAAAAGAACTAAGATGGTGATGTTGGCCAATTAAATTACAGTTGTGCTTCTATGCTATGCTGGGGCCGTTAGTCACGATTGTGTCAATATATCACATTTTAATTTAGACTGTCCTATGTATTCCCATTCTGTACAATTGACGGCATCAATATATCACATTTTAATTTAGAGTAACCCATATATTCCGATTCTGTACAGTTAGATTTATTTAATTTTAATAAAGAATTATAAAATTCTCAAATAAAGAATGTAATAAGCTTTATATGTTCGCCATTTTAAAAGTTAATTTTGAGTTTTCAAACAAATTTTTTCTTGTAAATATCACCATCACTTTAAATTTGATGTAAAGTATTGTTAATACATTTATAATATATAGAAAACACATATAATATCGTTTCACGTAAAATTAACTTTGCGTTTTTTAATACTTCACTTTATATAAAATATATTATCGCTATTTATTTATAATATGAATTGTTTATCAAATAATTTACTTTATCACTATTACTTTTCATGAATACGAAAGTCTCCTCGTGAGCACACAACTGTTTATAAAAAAAATAAACAGTGTTTACATAATCAAATATGCGATTCCTTTCTTCTATGCCAAGAAATAAAATGAAGGATTAATAAGGTTTAGATATTTAAGAAGTTGCATATTCGTAGATGATCTATTAAATTTACACATTTGTTACAAAGTATCCTAAAGCACTGCACAAAACAAAACCAAAGTGCGAACAGAATTTTGCATCATTTATTCTTTATTAAGAAAAAAAAAAAACCATAACATAATAGCAGAATTAAATTTACGTATTTTCCTTTTCTTATATACAAACAACTCTTATTACTGCCCGATCAAAATCCAACGATCTCCTGAGTTATTTTCCGAAAACAATTTGAACTATACCAAAATCAGTCTCACAGAACATATTCCAATTAGAATCAATACAGTATAGAGATTGCACTAGCTTGAAATATTCCGTAAGATGATCTCACACAAGTTTTCGTGCTCGAATCAATAATGGATGTCAATAACCCGACCTTGACATTCATCTTTAAGTTCAACTATCAGCAATCCATTGTCTGGATTGTATACTCTTCCTTATTCCCATCGACTGTACAATAAATCGGTTTCTTGCTAGAGTATGCCCCAAATCGACCACAACCCCGTGCCTCTATTCTTACACTGCACCCTGAAGGTTCGTGGTTGAAACCTAAACCTTCGGTGGCGCCTCCAGCATTGTACATGTCGATCAATCCAATTGGAGCGAAGTCGAGCACATCGTTTATGGCCTGTTAGTGTGGCATTTGTAAGCATCAATGTAAACACAGTAGATTTTGCTTCATATGGATAGCTCGTTTACTTACCTGTATTGGGGTGATTGTGTATACTTCACATTCGAGCGTGTCTAAAGACACTCGAATGCTTTCTTCTTTTCGCAGTCGCGAAAGGGATCCTACACAGTCAATAATGATGTTAATATAATCATCATCAGTTGCATTAATGCAGTTTAAGGTAAGGTGTAATGAAATCAGAAGTTACCAGAGCGAAAAGCATAGACAGCACAGTCCCCGTTCCATTTCTCATCAGCAACTTCTCCAAGAAAATCGACATCTAGAGGGCTGACATAGCCAGATAAAACTAGATGCTCCGAGGATGAGTTATGGTTGTGTTTGTCTACGTCTCTCAACGGCCAATTTCCAGCTCCTTGGCAGTTGAAAACACCAACCACTCCCGATAACTTGTTTAAATTCCAAATCTTCAATAAGCTGCACACGTTGATACAGTTAGCCTACGGATTGTATTACAACCTTAGAATTGATTTTTATATAATGTTATGTTGTTTCACCTTTTGCCATCCATTACGGTGTCTACAAATAAGCAATCACGGGTTGGTCGCCCAGCGTATTTAGCTCTTAGTACTGAGCCATCAGGCAGTACCAGCTTCTTAAGTATGTTGAAATCATGCATCCCTGGCTTGTCACTGTATATTATTGGTTAGAAATGAATAATAGATGGCCTTTTTCAAGGATAGAAACAAGAAAATCGCCTCGATTATTACTATAAACGAAGCTCACCTAACATACACTGGACATCCGCCCACTGCTCTTGCTGCACCATGGAATTCTGCAGTGTAATGATGGCTCTGAAAGAAAAATCTAGCAAAGTTGTGCAAACTCAAAAATTCGTCCGACACTTGAGGCTGTATCACATACACGAGTCTGTATATGATATAGCCATCTCTAGCATCTATGTATCCATGATAGAAGGTGTTTCATGAGAGACAAAGATTGTATACACTAACTTGAGGGCTAAAAATCGATTAGTGTACCTGGAACATGTCCCAGTCGGGCACTACAATCTCCCCAAGTAGAAGACTGTTGAAGGCCACAGAAGCAACATGTAACGTCTGAAACGAAGGTTGCCATGGCATGAAATCTTCCGACGCTCTAGCAGTGGCACTTCTCTTTGAGCTGGTGATACATCAGCCAATCAGAAACTACATCTGGCTATAAAATAATATAAATAATAGCTGAGTAAATCTGGATGAGTAGTCAGACCTGTAGATGTAGTCAGTGTTGAGACTCATACAGCATATCAGATTATTATCTTGGAAATTTTTAACAATAGACTCCTCCAATGCCTTTTGATATGTCCTCATGAGGGCAACTCGGCCACCATAGCCCGTCCCAAGTGTCTCTATCAGATTCTGGACATCTACTTTTACTCCATCAATGCCACTGCTCGAGAGATAGCCATGGAGATCATTGTAGAAGTCGAACACTTTCTCAGGATCTATCAGACCAATTCCGTATTTTTCCATACTATCCATGGCTATATCTCGAAGGTTTCCAACGTTACCAGGAGACTGCACAGGATATTTTAGCTTTGGATTGTACTTCTTCATTTTCTCGGAGTAGGGTAGGAGCCCTCCCCAGTAACCAATCAACGCATGCCAGACGTACACATATCTAGGCACAGTTGCTTCCAATATTTAGAAATAGTTCAACTAACAATGGACTAATATTTTGAACTCAATAAGGTTATAACAACATACTTTAAACTGAATGTATCTTTGATGTGTTTAAAAAGTTCTGTAGATCATGGCACGAAGTATCTTCGCCAGACCCCACGAACTTGGAGCATTCCTTGATATCGACTAATCTAGTGGCAAATCTACAAGTGCAGAAATCATATATACAATCAAATTTGAAAACTTTATAAAGTTGCCATAAGATGTTATTCCAAAGGTGAATTACTTATTGTGAACCTTCAACAAAAGGTTCTCCATCCCTCTGGAACTCATTAAATGTATCTTGCCATCCATCATCAATAATTAAAAATTTAGGCGCGCAACCTCCTTCAAGAAAACTGACGGGAAGCATAACCGTTTACACTAAGTCATTGTCATTACAAAAAAGGCCATGGAATTAAGTTTTGAAGTGTGAAGTTTCTAGATATACCTTTCGAGACCTTCTTTGATCCCTTGTGGACTCACGTCTTTATAGAAAGCATCCCAAGTACACCAACCAAACCAATCTAAATGTGCAGGTTTCTATGAATCAAAACACAAAGATTAAGTAGGATTCAAATAATGTGCATCATAAAGGTATATGAGTTTATTTGTACCTTTTTGTGCCTAACATTAGTGAAGGTGCCTTTACAAGTTTCCAGTATCCTGTGAATAAAATGAATTAGATGTAAATTCAGTATCAAATACGAACAATCAAAACAATATATAATTGAAAAAATCGAACAAGATTGCTTTACTTGATCGAATCTCTTATTAGCTCAAACGGATTATCCCCTGTCTTTATGAAGACAGCCTCCGTTACCTTGCTGGTTTGGACATGAGCATCTCCTGAACAGAAATATATTAACAGATTACGATTAAATGAACTGAAAAACTAAATGTGTCAAACAGAAACGGAATATGCAAATGGTAAAATCCATACCACTTTCAACACAAAACTCGAGCTCATTAGCTGAGTTGCCTTGCAGTGTTGCTCTGAATTGTCCTTCCAAGACAGGTAAAAACAACACATAGAAAGTGTTCTCTGATAGTCCCGAAAAACTATCAACACCTACCGCAGACTCTTCTTTCACTTCCAAGAGCAGCATTTGTGTTTCTATAGGGATTTCATTACCTAATCTTCCAAATCTAGGTATCATCCACCAGATTTTATGCCTAAAGAGACACATAAACCTGAATTCTCTGCAATATTTCAACATAATAAATTCATGAACTTCCATTTCGACCAATCATAGCACAACCATCAAAGCAAATATTCATACAAACAAGAATTCTGTTGAGAAAAAGCAGTAACTCTTTAAAGTAGCAATTACCAAAAGTTTCATTTTTCAGATTCCAACTAAAGTTTCGTTATTTCCACTCGCATCTAAATTCATTTCAGAGACAACCCCATCAAAAATCAGGACAATAACTTCTATCAACACGAATTGGGCAACATAATATTCTGCAACATAAACTATACAAAAAAACCTCAGATGAACAAAACCATAAAAGTGGTATCAGAGAAAACTTACTGAAGAACCCCAAGACCAAAAACATGTCTAGAACCAGGAACACTGGAAGTAGCACCAATAAAAGCGGCAGAGGAAGAGGATACACCATCAGTTACAGGATAAACGGCGACGTTTGAGGGAACACCCTTCAACACCACCGTCCCATTGGCCAATAGGGAACCGTCTTCAATGCTGAATGGCGGCGCCACCACCGTCATTTTATCTCCCCCCTTCAGTGGGTCAATAGCAAGCCCACAAAATCTGTTGCCACGAATATTGTTTATACTACCACTGGTATTACAATTCTCGAGTTTTTTCGCAATTCTAGTATGATAAAATGAAAACCTACAGATGTTCGAAGTTTTTGATTCTTTACAAGGATAGGGCCTGAAATCAAGAACTGAACTCGCAGCTGTCGTGCAAACAGAGTAAAAGGGCTTCCTTGGTAACCGATTCAAGAAATTTCGAGCATTGGTGCTGCTATATATAGTTCCAATGGAAATCGTCATTCGTCGATATATCTTAATATATTAAAAGTGTAAAGAGAATGAGAAACTTTTTTAGACAAAAATATCCCCATTCAATTTAATTATTTCCCTAATTACCACTACTATCATTTTTCATGATTATTAGTATTAATCAATTATTGAAATTTTTAATATTTGACTATTACAAAGATTACATGTACTTTATTTATTTTTTGAATGTATCATGTATCTAATTAATTTCTTATTAATTATAATGTCTTTTCACTTCCAATTATTAAATAACACTCTCATATATAAAATGCATGTCATCAATCTCAAATTGGACATCATAGAACCATTGGTGTAAATTACAAAGGTAAAGCTTGTAATTGATGTATAGATTTTTTTAATATTTCCAATTTACTACTCTGCTCATATTTTTAATAAACGTATGTTCTCTTACCGTCTTACTTATGCACAGGGACAAGTGCTTGTAACTTTTTGCTTGGATTATCAAGATTGGCTTCTGGTAGGAGTGATGTTGTCATGTGTTATAA
The DNA here is from genome assembly GCA_023678885.1 of Pogostemon cablin. Lineage (NCBI taxonomy): Eukaryota > Viridiplantae > Streptophyta > Magnoliopsida > Lamiales > Lamiaceae > Pogostemon > Pogostemon cablin. Next base: position 3,572,051 of record CM042961.1, read on the forward strand.
GGAGAAAAAGAAGGCACACAGAAGTAAGATTTCAAATTTTGAGTTATTTTTTTAAGGTCAAAAATTCAATTATCCATACATTATTTGCTAAAGAGTAAATAGAGGAAAATATCAAAATTAGTTTATAACTTTTTGAATCTTTCATCCTTTACTCAATGCTCTGAATGGTAATAGAAAATGGAAAAATACAAGAAAAAATTAAGGTATGCAACTCGCAAAGCAAGAGCAGATGTAAGGAGGCGTGTAAAGGAACGTTTTGTGAAGGCTTGACAAAATTAATTGAAGTGATTTTCAACGGGCCTTCACAAATTGTTTGAAAATTATATTACAGTGAGTGAATTGACGTAGACACATAAAACTGGACGAAAGGATCCTGCAAGTTGTATGTTGTCTCATCTGGAGGATATTGTAGGAGAAAATGATCGTCACACTATTAATTTTGTTGTCTTAATTAGTTATTCAGTAATTTTAATTGGTTTTATTTCATGAACTATTCTAAAATAAACTTGCTTTATAAGATCTTCAATGTTAATCTTAATCTTAATATATTAAAAAAGTGTGATGGAATTGGAAAACTTCTTTTTTCAATTATATTCCTATCTATTTTTTTAAATTAAATATCTTTATCCTTTCATATATTAATGACATATAATATTTTATAACTTAATTTATATTTATTATATTAAATAATAATCAAACAATGGATGAACCTTTTCATTTTCATGACACTTAATTTTGAGAAATTTGAATATTTTATTAATATGAAATTTTATATATTATAAATAGTAATTTTTTTTTGTATTTTTTTCATTTTAAGTTTAATTTAATATTTTATCATAATTATAACAAAGATAATTATAATATACATATACATAATATAAAGAGCTTAATAAATATTTTTTAATAATTATCATGTCATTTATATATTTTATTATTTATAATGTCACACGAAATATTAATTAATTAAGTTATATTAATCAGTAATCTGTATTAATTTATTAATATAATTTATGATTTTGTGAATGGTATTTAATTAATACACTCAACCTTCTAACATCAATTCATTTGAAGAGGCAAATCAAGAGTACTTAATGTAGGGTGACTTTATGTAATTAGATATTAAATATATGAGCGTTTTATATAGTTACTATAATAATTAATTATGAAAAATCTATATTTTATTAATATTAAGTTATTAAATAATTAAATAAATTTTAAATTTCTCATTATTAATTTTAACTCATTATTACAAAATAATCATAATAATCACGTACTAATTGACTACTGTATTGATTATTTTTCATAAAAATTAAATACAAGTATTATTATTTCATAGTAAATAAATAAACCTTTTAGTTTCCTATAAACAATTTTAGGATACTATTCATTGAATGGAATATTTAAAAAGCCTTTAATTTGAAGTATAAATAATCAATCCATCTAAAATCACATCTTCATTTTCATACAAAATCTACTTGAAGACCTCTGTGATTGAGTGTCCGTAATAAAGTATTTAAGGTGAGTATTATATATAAAGATGCATGTCTCTTCCGACTAACTAATTTCTTTGTGTAATGCAGGTTGTCATATCAATTTTGAGAGTAATTACAAATGTTATATATCTTTAATTAAGATGTTGGAGTAGAGATAGAATATTGCAGTGATGAGTGATATTGCCATACATTTATTATTTCCATTTGAAGTTTTCAGATTTTTTTTTAGTTGCATCATTATTCATTATCAATTAAAATCGTATTTGATGTGATGTGATGATTGTTTATATTTAAAAGTATATATTTTAGTTTAATTATTTATTATTATCAATGTTTTCAATATATTTTTTTAAAACAAATAATATATTTTGGTTTTATGAATAACATAATATTGAATGATTTGATTAATTATATAATGGTGTGAATATTTATATTTTAAGATTATAGATTTTTGAAATCATCCACTCAGTAAATGTTTATAATTAATTTATTTAGTGAAAATTATATGATTGATCGAATTACTAGATATATTACTAATACTTGACTTTATTTTTTTAAAATACTTATTAATATAACGACATACATGTAAATAAAAAGAATATCATACTAAATAGTCAAAACAAAATTTGTCGTTAGATTAGATGATTATGGTAAGATAAAAGAAAAATAATTAAGGAAGTTTTAGTTTAATTAATAAATATATAATTTAATTAAATAATTTATTATTATGTTAAAAATAACATTTTCAGGAAAAAAAACAACGGAAAGAAAAAATAAATTACACTACAAAGTAAGACGTCATAAATGTAACGTCATATAACATATGATAATATTTTTAATAAAAGTGATATTAAGGAAAAGTAATAACCAATTAAACTATTTCATAAATGAATAATTAGAAAGACGGATAAATAATCATAATATTTTTTTATATAAAGTGATATTTGATCAATGAAAAGTGATAACCGTCTAATTACACTATTTTGTAAATTATTCGTAGGATGAATAAAAAGTAATACTACCATGAGTTATTCCATCATTATGGGTGAATTTGTTGATTCTGTTTTACTGTAAATGGGGTCATATGTGTAGCACTGTAAGAGGTGTATTGTATACATTGAATATATATATGGGTAAATTACCAAAATTCCCCTCGAGGTTTGTCCAAACTACTAAATAAACCCCGTGGTTTGAAAATTTACCAAATACGCCCTTTAACTTATTTTTTATTTGAACTTAATAAAAATACATTTTTCCTTAAAATAAAGAAGGATGGAAATGACATCAAGACCCATATATTTAACATTGTATTTTTAAATTTCACTATTTTTTTAAAAAAATTATTTTTTAAAGGCTGTAATTGGTAATTTTTCAAACCACATGATTTATTTGGTAATTTGGACAAACCTCGAGGGGGCTTTTGGTAATTTACCATATATATATATACTCCCTCCGTCCCGCACCAAGGGTGCATTTTACTTTTTTGCACGTAGATTTAGGAGTATTATTATTTAATGTGTAGTGGGTAGTTGTATTAGTGGGAGTGTGGACCCCATGTTTTAATTGTATTAGTGGGTGAGTGTGGGACTCATGTGTATAAAAAAGGAAAGGGAACCCTTTGAGTGGGACGACCAAAATAGAAAATAGAGACCCTTGATGCGAGACGAAGGGAGTATATATATATATATATATATATAGTTAAATGGGCACTGATGCAAATGAGTGAAATGTTTCGCGGAGAAAAGTGTTGGTGTATGGGATGTGATCTTAGTTTAATACACCACTTTATTTCCCAATTATTAATATTTTAGTAGGATATGGAATATGATCAACTATTTTATCTACTATTCCATCTTATATGTATGTCATATGTTATAGTATTTTTAAATTTAACGTCAAGCTTTGTGCATAAGTTTAATGATATTTTTTAGGTTATAACATGATTTCACCTCATGAATTAAATATTGAGACACAATTGTGATAATGGTGAACTCTTCTACGTAATAAAGGAGATTCACAACTTTACTTTGATCGAGTGTGGCAAATAGTGAAAAAAATTCTCCAAAGATGGCAAACACAACAATTGTTGAGAAAGATGCAAGTTTTTCTCATAATGTCTTACATAAATTACATGGATACTCAAAAGAACTATTATTTTAGCTCACTTATTTCTTATCATTTTAGTAAATAATAATGATTTCTTTTTTTACTTTGAGTGGGTTATGATAAATATTATGCTCCTTAAAATACGTTATGAAGTATGGCGTGAATGCGACGTGCAACGCACATCTTGATATCTAGTTCAGAGAAAAACATAGAGTTGGGACTTGGGAGGGGGATAACTGGAAACAGTAGCCTTTGACCTTTCTGTTAATGCAAGAAAACGACCCATATTCAAGATTAATGAATCAACCAATCACGTGTTTAAGACGATCGAAATGGAGATTGGAGACATAAACCGTTGTTAATCATAATTAATAAACAAAACAATGGATAATTAATTGAAATTAAATTAAAGTTGACAACTTTAGCAGGGGTGTGTGTGGATAGTTCTGGAAACTTGAAAAGGATTGAAATTTTAGGATAAGAGATTTGCTGACATGGCAATGACAAGGAATCAGTTCATTCTCTCGATTGGAATTTGACATTTTTTTGTAAGCGTTGGTTCTCTCTCCCCACGTTTCAACAAAATCATGTTATTATTCTCTAGAAGGACCCTTTTTTATATAGTATATAGATTAGCACTTTTTTTTAACTCTATAATAAATGTAAGGGTGCAGTGCACCTCAAAATTACTATACATACTTCAAATACTATTTGCACCCCAATTAAATTAAACATTATTATAATTGTCTAAATACACCCCAAAATTTAGACATTTCTATTCTTATGATTAATAATATATTTTTATCACCCACTTCATCAAGACCAAACGATGAAAATCTTTTCTTTCATTCTTTATCTGAATTTTTATTTTTTCTAATTTGTCTCTTCAATTTATTCACATTCTTTGGATGAAAAGAGAAAATAATAATAAAAATTAGGCTTTGGAATGAGAAAGAATTGAAAAATTAATAAGATCTTCTTCTGTAAAATTTATGGCCAGAGAAAAATAATGGACCGATGGTACAACTTTAGTCAAATCAAAAAGCCGGATTCCACCCGTCAACATTTACCACATGAATTGATTGAAGAAACAATACAGATTGGATTGATCTGATTAATTTCCTTGCTTCTTACCTGAATCTTGGGAAGAAGATGGGTTGCTGTTGGCTGATTAGCTGTTTTATATTTGACGGAAGAACATTGGTTTCTTAGTATAATAGAATCCTTAAAGTCAATTTCTGTTGTCATTGTGAATTTGTTGTTCTTGTGGATTGAATTGCACATCTTACTAGATAATGTTAAATAGTTATATTAATCCTTGAAATAGTCATAGATGAAAGAGAGTTTAAAGAGAGAGCAAATTTCCAGTCGTGAAGTGGTTAGGAATTTGCAGAGTAAGGAAAAAGAAAGAAGATGGGTATTATTGTCTTTTAAAGAATAGAGTAACTTAGTCCAAGAAATTACGGGGTGCGTAAAGAAATATCAGAGTGCGGATAGCCACCCCTAAAGGTAATCCCTTGGTTAATATTTATTCACAATTTTAATTTATTTTTAATTTTTATAAGTATAATTATAATAGTGTTTGTCTGACAAGTTACAATATGGCTCTCATTCACCTGCAGAACTTTATATTAAAGAAAATAATAATAATAATAATAATAATAATAATATAAATAATAATGAAATAAGACCATGATTATATTTGACATTAGACAAAAAATTTAACAATCGAATTAAAATTGAAAAAAATTGGTTTATGTTAACTAAATTACAAGTTTCAAGAAAAAATAACATGGTACAGATGATATCTAATCCAACAGTATTTCTTTACAACAAATTCAGTAAATAATTAGAATAAGCACAGTACATGTATTAGAATATGGAGCAACATCATATTCATGAAGAAATGTCTTTACCAAAGAGCTGAGTTATTCCCAATCTTGGGTCATTCTGCTTGACGATTGATTCACCTACCAGTACCTATCAAGCCACAAGAAAATGCATGAGAGAGAGATGGTGGGGTGGGGGGTGGGGAATACTAAATTTTCTCTGTCGAAGTTCTATAGTATTGTTTAATGTAGGTAGTCATACATAGAAATTTCATTTTGAGAATTATAAATTTAAAAACACATAAATTTAACAGCAGTTGCACTATGTAATAATCATTCTTGCTTACTGCTTTTACACCAGCTTCTTGGACAAATGAAATATCAGCAGGTGTAAAAAGTCCAGACTCTCCAACGACCTGAGGCAATGTGTTTTACGATGATACGACAAAAACAGGGAAAATAGAACGACAGAATTGTTTATTTTACGAGTAGGAATACTTACTGTAATGCCTTTCTGGCGTATCCTTTCTCCACGCTCACCTTCAAGAAGCTTTTTGGTATTGCCAATGTCAACCTCAAATGTTGCTGAAGGTACAGAAGGTGAAATGCTTTATTATGTAGATAAACTAATGCATAAAAGACGGAATGAAATAGCTTTTTCGAGTTAAAAAAAGAGGCAGGAGCTCCATCTGCCCTTCGACAAACTATGGAAGAGCAATGATTTTTGCATCTGCCATTAAAACTATACCACCACACCCCCACCCCCTGCTGCCTTCTGAAGTCATATTTAATGAGTTATAATGGCTCAATGTTCTACATGCACTGTAGACCTATGGCATGTATAATCTCTGTCAAATTATATGCATAATTTCAACCTGTCAAGCAATCACACTTTTGAGGATCGAAACATTTTTTAAGCAGATTATGAATAATTTGAAGGTTAATCATAAAGCCATAAGAAGCAACAAAATAAATAACGTCCATGTGGAATATGAGAAGTAAAATCACCCTGAAGCCAAGTAAGAAATAAACATATTAGACAAAAATCCTTAATTCCAGAGAAAATACCAAGGTCGCGATTGTTAATGCCAATTAGTTCAATCCCTTCGATCTTAAGGACACGATCCATCTCTCCCTCATCATGTACCTAGGAGACAGACCATAAAACTGGCTGAGGTATCAAACATTTGGATAAAAGAAATACAATAGGTTATTCTTTAAGACAACAAAATTCCAACAAAAGATAATCAGAATTAGTTGATAAAATCACGTATCATAAAGCTAATAGCACATATAAAAAAGTTTGTGGCAAAGTGAAAGGCCAAACCTCAACCAGTGCCGTTAAACCCAGCAGTTTGCAAATCTTAGTCATGTACTTGATGTCCAGATCAGGTAAAATAGCAGCAATTAGAAGAACCGCATCCGCACCTTTCACCCGAGCATAGTAGAGTTGCCATGCATCTATTACAAACTCTTTACACAAGAGAGGACACTAGTTCAAGTTTAGTACAAGTCAGCGACCATATTATTAGAAGAAACAAATAAACTGAATATTTAGGAATATCAATAGAAGAAAAGCACACCTGCACTCCAGAAGTCCTAATGGCCTCTAAATTCTCAAAGCTTCCCTTATTTTACCCAAAATAGAAGGTTCCCAAAAGAAAAACATTCAGATAACCTATCACATAAATATATTTCAAAGTGAAAGAGAAAAAGAAAACAGTGATTTTTACCTGAAAAAACTTTTCATCAGTTAAAACACTGAGGCAAGCAGTTCCACCTTTTTCATAAGCTTTAGCAATCTGTACCTGTCAAATTTTTCCAAATAATTGATGTCTCAGCACTTTACATAGTTCTTCTAAAACCGTGAAAGAGAGGATCAACTGATGCCTCTTAGATTCTTTTCCATAATGGAAAGAATTAGAAGATTACAAAGCCTAAACGATGTAGTTCAAAATTTTCAGTTTTATGCCATTTTGGTAAGTGAAACTGAGTACAAAGGAACCTAGTTACCTTCGAATATAAGAAGACAGAGGTATTGTCTGAAATCTTACAGATAATGGGAATGCATAAACAACAAGAGGTCGAAAGAGGCCAATAGCATACTATAGTTCTCAAAATTGCGAGTTTCCATAGGGTAAATTTAAAGCCACAGCTTACAGATCTGTATGTAGGACCATAAAATAGAAGGAAGGAAATGCAGACTCACAGGATCAAAATCCTCTCTGAGGACCCCTCTACTTGGGGAAGCCTTCTTGACTTCAGCAATTAAACCAGGAAAACCAGTCCTTAAGTTTGCCTCTTTAAGAGCATCAACAAAATTTCTAACTGGCGGAGCTTTATCCAGCAATCTTTTCAGCACTACAAGGGGCTTCTTCTCTTTCATCTACCAGTCAATGTCAATTACATGTCAATCATAGTCAGCAAATAAAGAAAATGAATATACAACCATTAGCAAATCTGAGATTACCCGCGCGACTTCTATGTCCTTATTCCATACAATTTCTTCAAGAATGTTGAGTGGGGTATTACCCTCATTCTGCAAGCGAAATTCAAAAGGACCAACATAGTGAAGGGGCGGTCCAGTTGGCGGACGCCTCCTAATCTTAATACCTTGATTTGCAGTCACTTCATTCTGAAAAATCCCAACTCCTGACACTTTTGCTTTAAGAGCATCTCCATCAGAACTTGTATTTTCAGAAACTGTTGTGGATTCATCTTTCAGTTCAAACTAAAAGTATAAGGAAAACATTTAGGTCAACTCAATGACTCTAAAACGAGGCACTTTCCCTATCCAATGTCGACCCATGTTTTTGCTCAGATACCCGTATTATTTTTTGCTTTTTTACTTCTGCATGTGTATATTGAGCACATCATTATATACAGTGAAGACACATTGAGAAGTTACAATTGGATTTTCTCAATTGAATCAGTTTAGAAGTGAAACAAGATCACTTCACTGGTGAAGGCTAATAAGAATTCATCAAGCTTCCGCATTATAATAAATACTATAATGGGTCAAATTTCAGTAAAGACTCGTTGATTAGAAGTTTCTGCATTGCTATGGACTAATTCTTCAACCCCTTATGATATCATTCACATAGCACCTTAAATTAAACCAAATTATCTTAACAAGATTTCGCCCTTCATTTATTTAAACTCAAAAAACATCAATTCCAGCAACCCACCAAATAAATCATACTAATAAATATATAATAGAGAAAATTATAAGATGAATGCAGCGGCAATTGAATTCGTGGAACGCATTTACCTGCTGAGATTTAATAGAGGGAAAGGGGAATTGCTTGAATTGAGAGTAGTTTGTCAAAGGTATACAATATGAGGATTTTTTAGGAATAGGATTGAACGGCTGTTGAAAAGAAAATCCTAGCTTTGCTCTTGAGGCAGAGGATGGTGGCATCAAATTCATGCACCCCATGAAAGATACGTGTATGAATACGGGGTGTGTGTGTGTGTGTGTGTGCGCGCGCGAATCTTTAGAAGAAATTTCAAGCAAATTCTCAGATAGGATTCAGAGCACCTCTGTTTTTTTTGTGGGTAGGGAGATATGGTTGGATTGATTTGAAGATTATATGGGCCGCTGAAAACGATTGCTGATGGTGAACTCCTTATAGTTGAATGGGCCGGCTCAATTGTTGGTCTTGGGCTTGCTAACAAGCCCAATTAAAAAAAAAACAGTATTTGTACTTTATTATAATAAAATAACTTATAATTTAAGATTTAAAAAAAATTATTAGAAGTTCATCATCAAGAAAAGTAATTAGCTAGTGTTTTCAACAAATTGTTTACTTATCTCTTTTTGATGACTATACATTTTTTCAACTTTTAAAAAGACTAATAAAAATCAGTGAGATTATTTTACGGAATGAGTTTCGTGAAACGAGGAGAAAAATGACATTATAATATACTCCCTCCGTCCCGAACTTATGTTCATCGGTACGGTAGATATGGAGTTTAAGAAAATTTGCTTTTTGACCAACTTTATTGACTTTTTAGGGGTATTATGATATTTTTAGATAATAAATAAATTATAAAGTATGTTATGTGTGTTAGGTGAGAGTGGTATTTTTGAAATTAAGATAACTTTTGAGGTTGTTGGTTGATGTAAAGTTTCCTTTTTTTGGTGGTGAATATAAGTGTGAGACGGACGAAAACGGAAAATGTGAACATAAGTGTGGGACGGAGGGAGTAATAATTAATAAAAATATTTAAAAGTAATGATCATTTAATTAAACTATTTTATTTACATAATAAAGTTTTAATTCATTTATGTATCTTTTTCAAGAAATTATTATAGCAAAAAGTTATTTTTTGATACACGATTTTTCATTTAAGAAAACATGAAAAACAATATAGTCTTCATGAACAATGCTAGCAAACGTGGTCTAAAGAGATAGTGGTATTCATTCCAGAATATTTGATTTGTATCTATTTATTAGTATATGTCAAAATAATAAGAGATCCAGTTACCATTAAAATAATATTGGACATGCATTTCAAAATAGGATATCTCAATTGCCAACTTTTTAACGTTCTAAAATCTCACATAGCATGTCATAAATATGGAGTAATACATATCGTAATTTTTTATTTTTTTGAAAAAATCATATTTTCTTTAAAAATATACTTTCACTAATTTAATCAAATCACAAAATAATAGGGAAAATATATAGTAATTAAATCAAATTAGAAAAGCTGAATGATCCCGAATCACACTAATTAAATTAACAAAAAAGACACAAAATTTGTAATCTAAAAAACTATTTTAATTTAAAGATATATCACATCTCTACTTTATAATTTATTTATTATTGTCTAAAAATAAATCCATAAAAGAACTTTTTTTAAACTTCTATTTATGGGTGCAATATCATGCAATATAATGTGGGATTTGAGATTATATATATGAGGCGTGAATTAAGGTTGAAAATCCCACGAACATAACCATTCTCTCTCATCACGTTTCTAAACTCATCAGAGAATTAAAGAAGAAAAAGAAGCAAAGGCATTAACTTTCCATAAACCCCACATCCACAATTTTTCTTCTGCAGATTCATTATTATTATAAATACATAATCACTAATTATTATTATTGCATAATATTTTATTCGTGCATGCAACTAATGATGAGTAGCAGTATGCATCGATTGTCTTCTTCTTCCGGCGGCGGTCGATCATCGGACGAGTTCTTGGTCAACTTCTCACAGTCTGCCTTGGACTCAAACGGCGTCGTTTCCGATTATGTTTCGAAGAAGTACATGAAGACATCATTCTCAGAGAGATCTGTTCATCTCATCCCACTTGTTTTGTTCATCTGTGGTTTTCTTCTTTGGTGGTTCTCCAATCCAGTCAAACTCAAACTCCACCACTAATTTAGTGAGTTAATACTACTGTTCTTGATTACGGTGGTTGTCATTATTCGCTAATGAAGTAATTAAGAAGTTCACATCTGTCGGAAATTAGATATGCCGATGGATTATCCGTATCCGACCCGTGTTATGTACGGGTCGAATCCCGATCCAATTTATAATTACTGTATTGTTAGTATTTTTATTTTAATTTGATTTACCAATTCCACATACTAGCTACTACTCCAGTATATATGATGATATCATGGTGATAAAGGGCTAAAGTCCAAAAATATATATTTTGTTCATTACATTTTTATTTAATCTACCATTCAATAAAATAAAATAATTAAAAATGAATTCAATAATCACTACACCCTGAAATTTTATATTATATAAATTATTTACCACAAAATAATCCTAAATTTTAAGTATATGCTTATAAGGGAGAACTATTTTATCACTCTCTTTTCCAAATAAAAAAATAAATTATTGTTGCCTAACTAAAAAACAAAGAATTGACCCTGAAATTTTATATTATATAAACTATTTACCACAAAATAATCCTAAATTTTAAGTATATGCTTATAAGGGAGTACTATTTTATCACTCTCTTTTCCAAATAAAAAAATAAATTATTGTTGCCTAACTAAAAACAAAGAATTGATATTGGGTACACCCGTGTGTATAACTTTTTATTCTATTTTGTATATATGTTTCTTAATAATTGTATACTTTTTATTCAATAGTGTATACATATTTTTTAATAGTTGTAAATTTTTTACACTCTATTTTTCATTAAAAAAACTAACAAATAAATTGTATAAACTTTTGTTTATAATTGTATATGTTTTTTTTTCATAATTGTATAGTCTTTTTAAAGTGAATGCACCGCATCCTGGGGTGCATGCGGGTGCACGGTATAATTAGCCATAAAAAAAAGAATCCATTCTTTTATAATATATATATATAATAATAATAATAATAATAATAATAATAATAATAATAATAATAATAATAATAATAATAATAAATGTGTACTCTTCCACCTTAGTTCAATTATAGTAAGCAGATCAAAACATATAATGATGTTTGACTAGATTTTGATAATTAAATTTTTGATTTTGAAAACAAAATGAATAGTTATTATATATTTTTTTTAATTTAATATGATATATATTTTAATTTTATATGTCAAATCAATGAGGTAATTAATTTATATATAAAAAAGGAAGGAGTGAGAAGAGATTAAGAGAGAACGAAAATTAAATAGGAGAGAATATATAGAAAATGGCGTGTCGAGGGTTTTATGATTTGTATGTGTATATATAAAAGTAATTTTGTGCTAGTTTTGAGACGGACATAAAATTTATGGGTCTTTCCTGGCTGACCCATGATTCACTATTACCCAAGATAATCGTTAAATTTCAATCTTTCAATTTCAGCCATTAAATATTTTAAAGATAAGGTTATAAAAAAAGTCACATTTTATGGGAGCAATTAATATGTTCTCTCCCATCACCAACCAATCATGTAATTATTTTTAACTTTTATCTTATTAATAATTTTACTTTTTATGAAAAAAAATTAATGTTTATAATTCTTTTATTACATATTTATTATTAATAAAAATTATATTAAATTATTCGTCTTTTCAAAATCTTTAATTTGATACTCATATCAACTATATACTCACTCCGTCCCGTTTCAATGTTTATATTTGTTTTTTACACGTTGATTAAGGAGTATAGTATTTTAATAAATAGTGGGTGGAAAGATATAATATTTAATATAAAGTGGGTAGGTGTATTAGTGTTGGATGTGGGGACCATGGCGATATATTAATTGTTTTAGGTAAATCCAATATTCCAAAAAAAAAAACGTAAACATTGAAATGGGACATCCAAAATAGAAATAACATTGAAATGAGACAGAGGGGTAATAAACATTTGAACTATAATAAGAAATTTATTACTAATTAAAGTATTTTTAATTAAATTTAATAATTAAATTTTTTATTACTATATTAGTTAAAACACATTACTAATAAATTTAGAGATACACCCATGTTTAAATCATTTTAGGAATCTAATTTCGTGAGATTAATCTCAATAAATCCACGATGTTAACTCACTCCATCAGTAGAGTTGTTAATAATCCAGTAAACCGTGGGCCCGAACCGATTAACCCAAAAAAAATTAGGATTAGGGCCAAGAAATTTGAGCCGTTTAACATCCGGGCTTTTTGGCCCGAACCGATTAACCCGTGGGCTAATAGGGTTGGCCCGTGGGCTAACCGGGCCGGCCCGTAGGGTTGGAAATTATTATTATTATGTTTAATTAATTTTAACACCCATAATCTATACATCGACCATCCAATCCCACCCTACTCCCAACCCATCGTTGGACAAACTCTCACCATCTTTTAATTTTCATCTCTTTCTCATCTTTTTTCTTACTCTCAAATTTTAAATAATGTATTATTTAATTTTGAATTTTTTATATTATTTATAATAAATTATAATTTATAATTTTTTAAATATTTTTTATTCTACAACCCGCGAGCCCGACCCGTTTAACCCGTAGCCCGTTAGGGTTAGGTTCACCTTTTCATAGCCCGTTTAAACAGACCCGATTTAGCCCGAAACCTATTAGGGCCAGCCCTAATGGGTTAGGGCTGGCCGTTTAACATCTCTATCCATCAGTATTCACTATTCAATCTAAATATTAAATATATGAAAGAATAATTATTATCATGTTTAGATTATATTCAATTTTTTATTTCAATTATTATTTTATAATGTTAATTTATATTTAATTTTTTAAATTATAATTGATATTTAATTCATTTGATTTAATTTTTTATGGGCAATTTTGGGTGAAATTGTCTCACGGTGAGATCATTTTAATATTTTTAATTAATTATCACTTTTTATTCCAAATATATTATCATTTTTCTTTAAAAATATTATCACTTTTTATTTATACTTAAATAGTTCACTGCACCAATATTACTTTTTATTTATACTATAAAGTATGTTATAGTAAAATATGTTTTTAAAAATATGCTTCTTATATGGAGTAAATAAAGTATACCTATTGGTACTTAAAGTATGTTTGTAGTGAATCGTACTATAACACTTTAAAACATATTTAATTCATTATTCATCATACTTTTAAAAATATACTTTAACTACGAATTAACATACTTTACCTATGTAATGAGCATATTTTAACAATGATCGACCGTCACAACCCGTTTTACATAATTATCGTATTACAAGAGAGTTTGTCTATATACCCCACAATGATATAGTTTTTTTTTATATATTAAAATTTTCATTAAAAATGTTAAACAGAAAATTCGTTTATATAGTGTATACATTTTTATTCATGTAGAGTAGTTTATTTTTACATACTCCCTCCGTCCCGTGTAAGAGGACATTTTGCTTTTTTGCACGTAGATTAATGAGTATTATTATTTAATGTGTAATGGGTAGTTGTATATTAGTGAGAGTGTGAGCCTCATATTTTAATTGTATTAGAGGATGTGTGTGTGGATCTCATGTGTGTAAAAAATGAAATAAGATCCTTTGGATGGGACGACCAAAATGGAAAAAATACCCTCAAAGGGACGGAGGGAGTATAAATATTTAAGTTTCTAAAAGTGGATGTTGGGTATGAGTGAACAAAATAATTTACCAAATAATAAACAATTACTCTTTAAAAAGTAAATAATATTTCAATTATTTATGAGATCTCTTCTTCCGAAAAACTAACTATATATTTAAAAAAATAATAATAATAAAGGAATTGAATTAAGTAATTATCATGTATAATATATATTAATTTAAAAAGATAAGAAATTTCATTAGATTTTAACTATATAAAATTACTATGACATATTGAGATATGATATTTTAAATAAATAAAATATTCAATGACTATAAATATTGTGAACAATAAACTATTTTATTTTATAATTAAAATAACGTAAGATATTGAATTTCGTATACTAAAAAAACTAGTATATGTATAGTTATCTTTTTCATAAATATATATAAATTGAATTTAGATACTAAGTAATAGTATTTTGTTTTTTAAATATATTGAAGCAAGAATAAAAATAAAAAATTACTCAAATCTCTACATTTATCACGTAATAATCTTTTATTTATTTAATAATTATAAATTCATCAGATACCTAAAAGTATCTTAAACAAAAATAAAATATAAAAAAATACACTAAAATAGAAAATAAAAAATTACACAAAAATAAAAAAAAATAAAGTTCACATATATTTTTTGTTAATGGAAAAAATTACACAACACATATGGATAATAATTAATTAAATAAAAGAATAAAATATAAAAATAAAATACATTATAAATGAGTAGTGGACCCCTCTTACCTGCAATTTGGAATGACCTGGGTCATGTGTGAACCCAGGTCAGCTAAGAATTACCCAAAATTTATTCGTGGTTTGAGTGATCTTAAACTTGCATGAATTAGAAAATATAATTATAATGCCAAGAGAAAGAAAAAGAATCAAGCTGTTTAACATGGGTAAGGCAACTCAATCATACATTCCACAATCATTCGTACATTTGAGTTGAGTTAATGCAGCCGAATGGTATTCTTATTAAAAAGATAAGAACAATAACAATAATAGTATAATGTTTTAAGCATATGTACAGAGAAGGTGAAGAAATTCTTTGTGCTGCATAGACACAAGTGCTGCGTGTTGAAATGATAGGCGACTGCAGATTCCTACGTACACTGGGAGAGCTTTATCCTGGATGATTCAGCAAACCTGTGAAGTCTCTTCTTCTAGTAGAGCTTTATCCTCGTCTCGATGGGCACCCGACATATGGGGCATGTTGAGAGGTCTCTTCCACATTCACAGCATGTCTGTTTCACCACAAGGGACAGCAGAAGACCATGAGTTGACAGTTTTTTGTAGCATTTTCTGAGAAACGAATAGTTAGGGAGAACACGAAATTATACCTGGTGTCCACAGCCAAATGCCAGATCCTTTGGTTCGGTAATGCAGATCGGACAAAGCTGTAAAAGAATGAATAATAAGTAATCATCCAGGCATTTCATGGAAATGTAATAATATTAATCAAGAAGATTGAAGATCTTAAAATTTATGGATTAAATGGATGATTACATGATTTTCAGACGAATTTCCAGATTGGCTTGTGTGTGAAATCGGATCACTTCTACTGGAGGAAGGTGCACTAGGCTTGAAACTGTTGGATCGTGAAGTTTTCTGCGAGACGTGAGAGGCTGCTGCACCATAGAGAGGGGGCGGAAGAGGAACCCTATCCACACCCTTCTTTCTTGTATCACTAGAAATTAAAAAATATATATATTTATTGACATGGGAGGTTGCACACAGAACCGGAAAAGAAAATAGAAGACTTTGGGATGAAAATTATTAACCCAAGAATGTTGAGCTCCAGTGTTGCCTTATATTGAGAAGGTATTTCCATTAATGCAGAAAGTGCAAACTCAGCTTCCTTTCTGGATCTATCAATGTTTTTTGACATAATTTCTGTGAAGTTTACAAACTGCAATCACAGAAATAAGTCAAGACTTTTAGATCAGTCACGGAAAGGATAATCCTTTTTTTTTTCAGGGAGGGTCGTACGAATGATAACTTGCCTGGAAATTGTCAAAGGCTCGAGCAGGAATATTATCATCGAATTCTCTCATCATATCCCATGGCCCATCTCCAACGCCAACCAATATTATTGACAATGGGTACTCACTGTAAACAAACAATAGATCAGACGAGAAAACCAAGTATCCTAGTTCATATCCTGATTTAGATCAAAGATAATATATTGTTTGACACTACACCATGAAGGTGCAGTAAGCACCTTGCTTTGACAATAGCATCTACCGTTTTCTTCTCTTGTGGACTCAACTGGCCACGACCAGTGTCAACACTTCTTGTGACCTATCCATTGAAGTAAATTGAAGTCTTAATATGGATTCTGAATGTATACAAGTAAAGAGCAGGAAAACAGTCAAAAAGCTTAGCGCACATGATATGAAAAATGAAAATCCTATTTGGGGATCGAATAAACTGAAAGTTTAAGTCTAAAAATAATTGTAAAGCATCTCCCACGCACTCTACAAAAATATAGAGAACCAAAATTTTATCATCCTCAAGGGTCAAACTCTCTTTTTCCAATGTTTATTCATTATATTTCCCCTTCTTTTTCATATTCTCCCCTCCTAATAATTTTTTTAATTATTTACCATTAATGTGAATATCAAAAATAAAATAAAATTTTGAGTGTCATTTAATGTAATAAATTATAAAGAGTAGTGTCACTCTTCAAATTAGGAGAACGGGAAAATTAAACTGAAGATGGTTCTTGAGATGATTTATTGATAATTATCTCCAAAATCAAGAGCATCCCTTATTTAAAGAGTCTCCAGATGATGATCTTACAAAACAAATTCCAGGAATATTTCTATCTCGAGTAAATACGGGTCTTCAAATAAAAAAAATACAAACAACTTGTCCTCACTGTGAAATAGTACCTGCCCATCAGCTATTAAGAGTAAAACATGGTACTGGCCACCACTTTGTTCCACAATTGTTATAGCCATTTCAATAGCAGGAGCAAATGATGTAGGTCCTGTACAGATGAGGAGACAAATTCTATAGCACAGTGAAGAAGATCAATAAAAAGCTCAATCAAAAGACAGACACGAACCTGCCAGTCTCAATTGAGGAACTAGTTCTCTATATCTTGACAGCACTTCCTCAAAACCCTCGCAAAATTTCTCATCAGGAAAAAAGCTGAAGACTTCTTGGTCATGTGTTGAAGCTGCCAATATTATAATCGTATGATCAATAAGTCTTTTTTTGCTATGGATTTAGAAGTACTCAATTGCTCTATAACATACCATCTCCAAATCCAAAACAAGGGATTAAATTATCTTCGTCAAATTTGGATAATGTTCTTCCAATAATTGATATGGCTTGTTCATAGGGATTTTGCTCATCACCAATGTGATGCAAACTTTTTCGGTGAAATGACCTGGCTCCTGAGACAACAGATGGTATTAAGCACCACGTAAATACCATCAAAGCATTCTTTGACAGGGAGAAATGACTATACCAGTCCATTCATTGCTCTTGGTAAAATCAATACCAACAATTAAATTTGAGGATTCAAGACCAGCTCGTGAAAGGGCATCAGTGACCTACAAAACAATTCAATGGGCTTACATCAGTGACCTAAATATATCTCTCGTTCTATCCAATGATATTAATGCAGTACCATAGCATATGCCAATTAGGTTTCTGAGCTTATACATTACTGTATTCAGTATTATGATGAATACAGTGGCAGGCGAAAAGGGCAGAATATGATATGCTGGTTTTAGAGTGAAGTGTTTTGCCTTATAAATGTTACAAGAAGCTTTTTCAAACATTTATTTGAGTGATGGTGACGTTATATCAATTAAGAAGTGCCTCATAAGTTGAACATCCACCTTCACATTCAATTTGTCATCCCATATTTGAATGGATTATTGATAGACTCGTATGCCTGCTAATTTAAAAAATCAATTCCTATTAAGACTATACAACCAGTTCAATCAGATGCTCTTTACAATTATTTTTCACCAGTTCAGATGACAATTTTAAGATTGAAGTAGGGAATACAGAAACATTATCCAATTTACCCTCCAACTAGATATAAGGATTAGGATAGATGAGAATAGTTTTACCTGATCTAAGGTGGTGTAGTTGTCGTCTATTCTCGAAAACTTCCTCTCCAATCTTCTCTTATCTTCCGGTGGTGGACCACCATAGGTTGGATACGGAGATGCATAGCTGTGAGTGGGCTGGCCATATGATGACTGTGTGTAGGCTTGTTGGCTCCATGAATTTGAACTGGATGCATAAGATGAATACCGACCTGAGATTGACCTTTTTGAACTCTTGGCACCCATTAGCTCTTGAACCTATAAAAATACATTTCAATTGGAATAATACACCTAAAAAGAAGACCTATTTTGAACAAATAAATCATAGTAAATAATGGGTTTCCAATTAAAATCTGATTTAGATAACTAAAGTTCCAAATCATGCAATGGACAATCAATATGAATCTAGACTTTAGTTGAATACCAATCAAAATTCTTAACGAGACTAGTCTTTGTACAAATTGATTACTAATTCTTCTACAATGTTTACAAATTAAAGTGAAATGCACGATGCTCTCGCATATTTTTATATTGTTCATTTTAATTTTGAATTCTTATTGTAATGGTGTATTTTTTAACAGATCCCTTGTTTAACGTTGGGCTCACCAGCAACCTGGCAATTATAATTTCTAACCATCTATTTAACATCCATGGTTCTAAAGTGGCAGAATGGACGACATCATATCTGACACCAACATAAAAGAGACCATACTCAAAAGATGAAACATAGAATATTACCGGAACAAAAAAGACACTTCACAAAGAAACACCAAGTTATCACAACAAACTTCCATCCAGTTTTTCAGAGAACCCCATCAAAAATTGTTAAAATGGCAGGAATCCTTAAAGATAAGGCGAAAGGAAGAAGGAAAAAAAAAAAAAGGACAAATTTTCCAATTGAATTAGATTCAAATACCTAGATGCCCACTCTAAGATAGCATTTCAACAGCAATTCAACTCAAATTGAAAGTTGTCATGTTTAAAGAAGGCAAAAATCCGTTTGCAAACGACATCGAAGTTAGAATTTCAAGTCTAAAAAATTAGTTCAATTAGGCCACCCAACACTAAACAGTACAAATTTTAGCTGCATCTGAATCCATAAAATAATCGAACTTCCAAGTTTCAAACAACAATGGAAAAATAAAATTAGAAAGAGACGTAGGCAACCAAACATTAGAAAACAAATACAATAAAGCACAAATACAAAATGCAATTCACCAAAGATGATAACAACCCCAATTGGATTAAACAAAAACACAATCAAAAAAGCCTAAAACAGAAAAAGAAGAAAAAACCACAAATCCTCGTTTTTTCCTTCCCGCAATACCAGAGATCTTACTCACACTCGTTAAAACACTTTCTGCATGTCCACCATTGGCTTTCACAGAGGAGAGTGGCTACAACTCTGCACTGTATTTGAGTTTACACGAAGGAAGAGAGAGAGAGAGAGAGAGAGAGAGAGAGATTAACAATTTGGTGCGATTGCGAAAGGTTTTTGTCGTATAATAAAGCCACGTGATATATTTTTGGCACAGCTGTTAGCTAATTCTACCAAGATACATTCTCTCATTAAATAGATACGGATAAATTCTGAGATGGTAACCCTATAGAAATTTATACATTATGAAAAAATATATACAAATAAAAATGTATACAGATTTTTATTATTTTTTAATAAAAAAATGAATGTGAAAATAATTATTAAGAAATATACCATCCCTCCGTCCCGTGTTAAGGTTGACGTTTGCTTTTTGCACAAAAATTAAGAGATATAATAGTATTAGTGTATAGTGAGGTGAGAGAAATACTAATGTAAAATAGGTAGTTGTATTAGTGTTGTATGTGGGTCCTCCATGGAATAATTAATTGTTGTGTGTGGGGCCAACTTGACAAAATAGGAAATGTAAACCTTAATTTGGGACAACTCAAAATGAAAAACGTAAACCTTAAGGTTGGACGGAGGGAGTATACACTATTTGAATAAAAATTTATACACGACGTACTTGTGTATTATTATATTATAACAATTTAAAATATAAAGTATATTTTAATACATTATTTATTATTTTTAAAAAAATATATTTTATTTACCCATAAACATATTAATTATACCTTAAAATATTCCATATACCCAAGTCCAATCTACTCCATAAATACTCTATAATATATACATATAGATATATATATTTAAATTTTTTTAATTAAATGCGCACAGCCACATTAATCCAAGGGTTACGCAGCTGCGAATTATAGATTTATTATAAAATAATATTTTTTAAAAACAAATAATTATCATATTGATGCTTCCTAAATATGAAATCGATTTTATGAATATAACAACTTATTCAGGAATTATGGGAATATATTATCAACATGGGGCCACGCTAATCAAATTTGATGAAATGTGGAGTAATATATTCGAGTGGAGTAATATATTCGAATATTTGACTCAGACTACATTTTTTCAAAAATTAAGAATTACTCCCTTCAATTGGGATATTAGTGTTATCTAATGTTGTTTTCATTTTTCAATTAGTCAGGTGGGGCCCGATTGAAACCTTGTATGATTAATCTTCATCACTTTCAACACATTTTTGCCATCTTATTCAAGAAAAAGAATTAACTGGTTTATTATCTCTTTCATAAATCTATCTGATATATTGAATAAGTACTTTTTATTTTATTTCTTTTATTAGTATTATTATTTTGGCGGATAATACCATGTTCAAGTGTACATGTTTCTCGCTGGAACTAACGGCATTTGTTGTGTGAAATTCATAGCATTATCTTTTTAATTTGTGAGTTATTGAAGTATAAAAATACTACCTCGTCTCAATATTAATTTGAAGTATATGATTAATGCAAATACATAGCAATATCTTTTTAATAAATAACACTTATTATTATATATACTACTATTTATTAAGAACCCTCCGTACTTTCATTATTCATTTATTTATCCCATAAAATTCTTTGGAGGTAAAAAGGAAAATATTATTTTATGCAATATTTTTAAAAGTTACTTTAATTTTAAATTCTATACTCTTTTCTTATACACATATCATTATTTTATTTAATTATTTATTTTCTAAAAATTTATGATACCTCAAAAATTAATTAAATTGGTAAAATAAGATAGCAAAAACTTGTGTACACCCGGGCGCACGGGCACGCGCTGTACGCCTTTATAATTTTGTATTAAATTATATACCCTTTAATATAAAGATGTGTATCCTTTATTTTCTGAAAAAAATAAAAAAATATTAATAAAAAATGTATACCATTTAGAACAAAATGATGTTCATTTACTAATTAAAGTGTATACACTTTAGAACAAAACAATCTACCCTTACCCATAATACTAAATTCTAAAGGTCCACGGTGTGTCCCGGGCACGCAAGCATCACTAAAAAAAGATATGTTTTCTTAAACAACTTAAAATAATAAGAGTTGATATTAGGTGCAATGGTGCACCCATATGTGTATTACTTTTTATTCTATTTTGTATACATGTTTCTTAATAATTATATATTTTTTTCACACTAAGTTTTTCATTAAAAAAAACTAGCATCCATATGTGTATACTTTTTTATTCAATAGTGTATACATATTTTTTAATAATTGTATATCTTTTTATACTCAATTTTTCATTAAAAAACTAACAATTAAATTGTATACATTTTGTTCATAATTGTATATATTTTTATTTATATTTGTATATATTTTTTTAAGTGGGTGCATTCTATCTTGGGATGCAACGAATTCACAACCAAATAATAAATGAAAAGTGTTACGGAACGGAGGGGGAGTAACTTTTATTAATAGGTGTATATGAGTGAAAATATAGTGAACGAGAGTGTGTTTTGATTTCACTTCTTCAATGATCAACCCCCACCCACCCACATATATTGAAATGAATTTTCTTTTTAAAGTTGAGTATTTTTCTGAAGATTCTGCGCATAAAATATAAAAAAAGGTCAATCAGCCAACTTTTACTTGGAATAAATGAATTAAAGGTAGTATATCTGCATTATTTTGTGCTAGTGGAGCCTTGGAGGGAGTAGATAACTAATCATGAGTAGTGCTAATATTTTACTTATTTTTTTTAAAGTTAAAATTTCCATACTACTCCATATTTACAATAATAATCGCTTATAAAGAACATCTTTAACATATTACCATGACAATGTGTGATTCAATCAATTTGTTAATTAACAAAATTAATATCTTGTTGCTGAAATAATACAAGTAGCATTTTCATGATGACTAAGAGAATTTATTGTTTCATCAAATTAAACTAAATAAAATCAAGAAACCCGTCCTCAATCCAAATAAATGGTTTGATAATAAAAAGAAAATTTTACAAGCTACCAAATAATACTAATGATAATAGTAAAAATAATAATAAATAAATAAATTAGTGAAGTTATTGATTTTTAATACGTAAATGAGTGATAATAATTGAATTAAATTGTTTAAGGCCGAGAGCCATAGGACTATAATTTAAGGGCTGCTATCTAACTATTGGCCCATTTATATTTCCATTAATTGTGAAGCCCATCTATCTTGATTTCCTTATTATGGAAGACTTAGAAAATGATCATTTAAAAAAGAATTAAAAAAATAATGATAGTAACAAAAAATAAATAAAAATTCATAAGTACTTTCTACATCTCTATTTATTTTCATCTGTCTGTAAATTAAAAAATATAATAATTTAATAGTTAGTAATTGTATTAGGATTGCATGTAGACTCATTGAGAATTATTAATTGTTTCGTGTGTATTCTATTTATAAAAAAAATAAATATTTGGTTATAAGGCATATCAAAATAATAAAATAAATGACTTTCAAGAGAATGTATGGTTTTCTTTAAGGTAAATATTAAATATTCGTGTGAAATTATAGACAAATATAAAGGGATAATATTTAAAAAAAATATATAATATTTTTAATGAAAATTTAAAACATTTTTAATAAATGATAATTATTAAAAAAAAAAGTCTAAATTGGAAATACTCAAGATAAGCAAGAATCCGTTGTAATCTTCTATTTCATCTTCAGCGAATCTGGAAACTGAAGAGGATAAGCGAGGGGACAATTTGTCGCTCTAAAACCCACTGAGAATCTATTCTTTTTCTTATCAAAATGGAAACTCTAACCCTTCAATTTTCTCCCATCAATGCTCTAAACCTCGCTCAGAGTCGAAGAAAACGGAACTATCTTTCAGGCCCTGCTCTGATGCCGATTCCAACGGGCGCATCTTTCTCGAGCCTCAGAAGTCGCCACAACGTAAACGCAAAATTTATTATTTTTTAGGGTTCTTTCTTGATTATGTGTCGATTAGTGATGTTTTTGAAATGGGTTCGAAATGTTGTGTTAACCAGTGCAGGGGCGGCATAAGAATGCAAGTGGCTGAAGAGGAGTTCGAAGTGAAGCAAATGAAAGATATGGCTGCTGCAAGAAAGAGATGGGAGGCTCTGGTAATTTAGATATCTTTTGTGTATATATTTTTTTTAGAAATTAGAAGGAAGACAGTATATGAATAATAAATTTGTAGATATATAAGCAATTGTCCCTTGAACAATTACATAATTAGTACTGCATTCGTGACTTGATAGGCATATCTCTGGTCTAATTTGTGCTGTTTATTCAATGCATTGATCAAATTATTAAGATTTACAGTATTTTCCAACATAGGTCAGGGATGGGAAGGTCAAAATCCTAACACCTAGAGAAGCTGGTTATGCCATCCAACTGTCAAATAAACCCTTACTCGATGTCCGTCCCTCCAATGAGCGGAGTAAGGTGAATTCTGTTTCATGGTGGTTTTATCAAACTCTACTTTGTCATTATTAGTTCTCTTTCTTATATGGGCTGAATGTGCAAACTTTTGTTTAGTTCTATAACATCTATTTCCATATTGTATGCTCTCATTTGTTGTTGATGTTGAACTTTGACTCTGTGGGTTTGATATAATGTAAATTGTTTTCTGATTTACAGGTTTTTTTTTTTTTAAACCTGTTTTAACTTTATAAACTAGCCATCATTTTCCTTTAAATAATGGGGTCTTATTTGTCATGCTTTATCCTCTTCAACATCAAAGTATTTGTATTCATCCAACTGGTTTACTTTCTTGGTTTATAAGGACTTTGTGTTTTCAATCTTGTCATGCAGGCCTGGGTCAAAGGCTCTACATGGATTCCAATATTTGATGTAGACGAAAGCTTGGATGCTGGCACTCTCTCTAGGAAGATCACGGGATTTATGATGGGTACTCTAACATTAGAGTTTAGTCATATTTTTTTGTCGACTATTTTAGTTGTTGATTATTCATTTAAATTATCAACCTTCCTAATATTTGGTTCACTGAAGTTCATCAAGTGTTAACATAATTTTTCATCTCAAACATTGTTTTACTCACAATTTTGCTTCTAGCTTCCTAAAATGAGGGTTCCAATCAAAAGTTCTATTCCCAAGGAATCTGTATTTCCTTAAAGTTGATAATTAACTCTGCTAAATATTTGCTTCTAGTAATTTGTATATTGATTGCTAACGCCCTTTCATTATTTATGCTTTTCTCTGCTATTATTATTAGCTTCAAATGCATGAATTCTGTGATGTAACTTTCTATGGACATGCCAAAAGGCAAAGTCATTGGTTGAATATATAATAGAACAATATGATCTCATCAACATCATGTCAATTATTTTGATACCATAGCTATAAGTTCGAGGTTCTCTTGGACCATGACATTGTTTTTACATTCATTTTTTTTTTTTTTAAGTATTGGCTTTCATTTTCAGGAGGATGGTGGAGTGGCGTCCCCACATTATCCTACAATAAGTATGATACTTTTTTTTTTCTTTCTATTGTTCTTATTTGTCCACTTATGTTTCCTGGTTAGTGTTGCATTCTGAGAGTCTTTTATGCATTCTATTCATGACAGACAATTCTTATCAAAAGTTGGGGAGAAATTCTCAAAAGACACAGATTTAATTGTGACATGTCAGAAGGGCTTGAGGTGAGATTTTCTTTCAGTTGATAGAATTCCACATATAGGTTGGACCTTAATAGCCTTAAAAAATAAATAAATAAATAAATTCCTTTGTATTACAAACACTCCCTGCTCCCCTTGGCAGAAGAAAATTTGGTAAAACTTGCAAATTTAGGAAATGTCAAACAAATCTATGAAATCTGTATGATTCAAAGTTAACTCTTTTATAAAGTGTAATCCAATTATTAATCAAAGATTACTATTATGGTTGATCTACTTATTTTCTGATCATTTCTATCCTACAAACTGTACTATTCAGTTTAATGTGCAAATATTTGTTTTGTTATTTTGTAAATGTGATCCGAATAAAAAAGGTGAGTGGACGCACATCTGATCTGACGATCAGATCAGACTGGAGTTGTCAATGTGGATGAAACTCCTTTTTTTGAAATTTTTTGGACATTGATATACCTTAATCTGGTGAGTTTTTCATTTAACTGCATGAAATTTTTTTCCATTATTTTTGTGCTGAGTCATCTCGTAATCAGGCAGATCCCTTGCAGCTTGTGAGCTACTGCATAATGCCGGTTATGAAAACCTTTTCTGGATTCAAGGGGGGTTGGAGGCTGCTGAAGAAGAGGTGGCAATTTTTCTTTTTCTTGAATGAATGTGGTGTTGGATGCCTCTCCTCTCCCTCTCTCTCTTCTCTAAATATATGTGTGTGTCTATCTTGGGTGATTGTGTACTTGGATTCTGGAAGTCTGGTTTTTAGATTTTTGTTCTTGTTTTATATGCAGGATCTCGAAAGGGAAGGTCCACAACCATTTAAACTTGCAGGAATTGGCGGGCTTTCTGAATTTCTTGGGTAACTTCTAACGTACTCTGTCCTCTTTAAATGCTACTTTAAAAGTGATTGCCCTCTTATGATCTTAAACTGTATTATTCCATGGCCATTTCAATCGTGCACGTTTAAGGTGTTCCCAAGGGTTACTCTTAAAGTCTTGAGCTATTCTGTTAACCTCGCAGCAAAGTCATGTGACAGGACCCTTTCAAGTCATTTAGCCTCTTCCTTTATAAACATATCTACAAGGGCAGATCTGAATTTTTCTGACATCGGTTGTGAATTTTTGCTTCCTTCTTTCAACCTCTTGTTTAATGTATAAGTTCTCTTACTCCTGGTGCATCGCAAGATGAATCTGTTTAATATTGACACTTACAGTGTCGTATGTTGTTCATTAGTTGGACGGATCCACAGCGAGCTCAAGCTGCCAAGGAGGGTTGGGGTTACAGATTAGTTTTCTCAGCCCGTTTGGTGATTGATTCTTGCTTTACCTTACATTCCGTCAGTAAGTAACCTTTAAATCATTGATTTTATAATATAAATGGCTCGATTGCAGATTGGGCTCTTTCTTGTTGCGGATGCATTGTTTCTCGGGGCGCAGCAAGTCGGCCACTATCTTCAAGACTTGAGATCTCATTGAAGGCAGTCGATGGAACAACTGAGTTAATAGGATCAGTGTTTTTTCTTTCTTTTTTAAATTTTTATTTTTTCTATTTGTGGGAATCTAATTTTTGAAATTTGAGTGTATATTTAGAATGATGTTGTCTGGTTGTAGAATTTGGCAACTTATCAGTATTGCTCAACTATATTTCTGTTTGGATTATTAGAAAATGTTTTTATAATTAATCAAAAATGTTTTTATAATTAATCAGATTACTTTCAATATTTTAAATGGAGTGTGAGATAAATGATATGAACTGATCAAATTATTTTCTACAAGAACAAAAGAAGCAACACACACCTAGTAGCTAACTAAAAACAAAGCCACAATTTTATTTCCATAAAAAGAAAAAGTACATTGCGTTAATTAACTAAGCACAAAAGGAAATTCACTATAGTAACTTTCATGCAAAGTGTTCATAGCTTACAAATACATATATAATCTCATTTCTTGTATAGTAACTTTCATGCAAAGTGTTCATAGCTTACAAATACATATATAATCTCATTTCTTGAGCAGTGACGGATCCAGAAATTTTATTTAGGATTCGATTGCATCATGATTTACTATTTATTCACTGGGCCAATGTATTCTGCAGAAAGAATAAGAGGATCTTTCCTTGAAACGGTAAACCCTGGTTTTTCAATTATGTCCAAGTCTTCTCCTTTAGCTCCATCAGGCAATGACCAGTTAAATTTGTGCATGAGATCTGCCACTATACGCTCGATATTGTTGTTAGCAAATCCGAGCCCTAGACAAATCCTTCTCCCAGCCCTGAACGGGATCAAATGAAAGTCGAACCCCTTAAAATCCACGGTCGAATTCAAGAACCTCTCAGGCTTAAACTTTTCTGGTTCGTCCCAAACACTAGGATCATGACCAATAGCCCATGCGTTCACTAGAACGGGTATTTTGGGAGGAACGTCATACCCCATTATATTCACTTGTTCCCTTGTGATACGAGTGAATATAATGACTGGAGGATGGAGACACATTGTTTCCTTGATCACTGCTTTCATGTACACCATCTTCTGCAAGTCATCTTCGGTTATGTCCTCTCTCTCTCTTCCATGGTTTCTCTCACTTCATTCTCTAGTTTCTTCATTACTTGAGGATGCCTTATCAGCTCTGTCATTAGCCATACTAGATGTGTGGATGTTGTTTCAGTTCCAGCTCCGAATACATCCTGCGCATGCAATACATTTTGTGACATAGAGTACCTTTTAATTTTGGGCAAAGACGTGTGAGACAGAAAAAAAATGATACTTTTTTATAATTAGAAGTGATACTAAATAAATGAGAAATAATAATGTTATTTCATAAACAATTTATAGTATAAATGAAAAGTGATAACATTTTATAGTGAAAGTGTCTCAGGCAAGACCTACCCTTTATTTTGATCATTAAGTCAGAAATTAGAGAAGAGTTTCTTCATTAGTTTCAGCTTCTGACAAAGGGAATACTGTCTTGTACCCGCAATAAAGACCTGCCAATGAGAAGAGGTTAGTTGAATAAAAGAATTATGGTTAGTCCAAAAGTTGCAGAATCTAAACGGCTATATAGAGTGGGGGTTAGGATTTTGGAAGGTTGTAATGGAGGGGTAGTGATCGGATTGTGTGCCCTGTGGTAGAAAAGTGGTATTAATCTCCCATCCCATACTCCTCCAAATCTTGCATGTCATGACTCTATCCAACTTAGAACAAACTGTGCCATTCGACCAAGTGAAGAAACATCCTGAAGAGCGAGAATCTTCTATTTCCATGATTGAGCAACTCTCATGGAATTCCCTGATCCATGGATTAAGAGAGTTGCCAGTCCTTTCACTGTCGAATCTAACACAATTGAAATCCCCTCCTAAAATCCATGGTAACATATTAGAGTAGAAGAGAGAGTTAAGATGTTGCCAATTTCTTTGCGGAAGTTAAGCACTGCACATCAGCAGTGATGGATTGATCCATTATGACAAAACTATCCAGCAACACTCTCGTGGGGTTTTTAGGTTTTAGGGTTTAAGGTTTTGGGTTTTAGGTTTAGGGTATAGGGTTTAGGGTTTATGTTTTAGGTTTTAGGGTATAGGGTTTTAGAGTTTTAGGTTTTAGGGTTTTTGGTTTTTTAAGGTTATAGGGTTTAGGGTTTTTGGGGGTTTTGGGTTTTAGGGTTTAGAGTTTTAGGGTTTTAGGGATTTTCGAATTTAGGGTTTTAGGGTTTAGGGTTTGGGATTTAGAGTTTTAGGGTTTTGGGTTTTAGATTTTTGTTTTGGGGGTTTGAGTTTAGGGTTTTAGGGTTTTGGGTTTAGGGTTTTGGGTTTATGTTTTAGGTTTTAGGGTATAGGGTTTTAGGATTTTTGGTTTTTTAGGATTTTAGGGTTTAGGGTTTTTGGGGGTTTTAGGGTTTTAGGGTTTTGGGTTTTAGGGTTTTTCGGATTTTGGGTTTGGGATTTAGAGTTTTAGGGTTTTGGGTTTTAGATTTTTGTTTTGAGGGGTTTGGGTTTAGGGTTGTAAGGTTTTGGATGTAGGGTTTTGGGTTTTGGGTTTTGGGTATAGGGTTTATGTTTTAGGTTTTAGGGTATGGGGTTTTTGTTTTTAGGGTTTTTGGTTTTTTTAGGGTTTTAGTGTTTAGGGTTTTTGGGGGTTTTAGGGTTTAGGGTTTTTTGGATTTAGGATTTTAAGGTTTAGGATTTAGGGTTTGGGATTTAGAGTTTTAGGGTTTTTGGTTTTAGATTTTTGTTTTGGGGGGTTTGGGTTTAGGGTTTAGGGTTTTAGATTTTTGTTTTATGGTGTTTGGATTTTAGGGTTTAGTGTTTTAGGGTTTAGATTTTAGGGTTTACAATCGAATGCTTGCCGAGCTAGTGGAGTTTGCCGAGCTCCAGAAGCTTCCATGGAGACGACTGTTGGTTTTTTTGAGGTGTGGAGTACCGTCTCTAATGGAAGATGGCTACGGAAGTGAGGGGAAAATGGAACAAGAATCGGGTGTAGGATACTAGGATGTCCATATAATTTCTCTCTGGAGAAGGATGCTTCAATATCATGAATATTTAATTTAATTCAATTAATTTTCAAGAAAAGTGATCATTTTTGAACGTGTGGATGAAATGTATTCAAGGTTTGAGAGAGATTAAGATTATCAGATTGGGTTCACGTAGCAATTCCATATGGCTACGTGCATTCATTTTTACAATCTCTTTTTCACTTATTTATTTATTACTTTTTTCATTTTAAAGAAGTGAACCGGGCCGGCTTTATCAAATAAGTGTGTGGAAAATCTATTCTGGTAAAATTGGATAAATAAATAAACTAAAATTAAAATTTATAAATAATTAAATAGATAAATAAAATGGGTCGAAAAAGGGTATGGGACACAGAAGAACGACCCGGATTTCTGACAAGAAAGCGAGCCATTACCTTCCCTAACTGGAGATATGCCTTTTAATATCCACTAGGCTCAGTTTTATTAAGGGTAAATATCAAAATTGATCATGTAAGTATGACATTTTTTAACTTTAGTACTTTATCATTTGCAATTCTCAATTATGATCCTTTTTGTCCAGTTTTAGTCATTTTGGTCCAATTTTGGTTCTTTTGGTCCAGTTTTGGTCTTTTTTTCAAAATTTGATCCTTTTTTGGTCCACTATTGGTCCTATATGTATACACTTTCGGATCATTTTTGGACATTTTTTAACATAAAAGACTAGATTTGGACCAAAAGGACTAAAATTGGACAAAAAATGACCAAAATTGAGAATTGCAAATTATAAAGGATTAAAGTTGGAAAATATTATACTTACCGAACCAATTTTGATTTTTACCCTTTTATTAATGGGCTCAGTTTTTCTCATTCGTACTGCCGGCCCATCACACGATATTTACTTAATTGGAGTACATTATTTTACTAAATAAATAATTTACTTCCCTCTATACTAAAGCATATTTATAGTTTTTTAATTGCATAATTTCTAAATAGGATTAATTACAATAAAATACACTATATTTTTCACTTTTTTTCAAGTTAATCACGAACTATTCTTTTTATTAAAAAAATACATGATATTTTCCTCTTCCCTCAATTTAATTATGAAAGTTCTTTTTATCAATTAAACGCATAGCCTTATTTTCTCAAATTTATCACAAAATTTCTTTTATTTATTAAACATGTGATCTTTTATGTTTATAATTTAATTTAATTAAAATTCTTCTATTAATAAAAAACAATACACAATAAATACTTGAAATATAATGCAAAAATTACATATTAAATATAAAAAAATTATAAAAAATCGTAAAAATCCATATAACATTATATCTCAAATTTAAAATTAATTATATTTAAGATAATTCAATAAAAAAATCATAAACACTAACCTATATATTGATAACATTCTTTTTTTATATTTAAAATTTTCAATCCTTTAATTATCTAAAAAACTAATTAATTTAAATCGAGTTAGTATAAAATTTTATGTGTATTTTTATGAAATTTTTTAATATTTAATATGCAATTTGTACATTATATTCAAATATTTAATGTGTATAGAATTTTAATTAAATTGTAAAAACTAAAATATTACATACTTACTCCCTCCGTCCCGTGAAGTCTTTCACGTATTGGTGTGCGCAGAGTTTAAGAAAATTTTATTTTTTAATGTATAAAGTAAGAGAGAGAATATATATTTTAGTTAATTTAATTAAAAAGACGTATAAAATTATTGGAAGATGTGAAAAAATGAGTATTATATTGAGAAGTGTGTAAAAGTGAATATTATAATAATTTATTTTTTTACCAATTTTAGTAAAAGTGAAGTGTGAAATACTTTGAGGGACGGATAAAAAAGGAAAGTGTGAAATACTTTGGGGGTCGGAGAGAGTAATTAATAAAAGAAAAAGGTCGTGACAAAATTGAAAAAATGAAATAAGATCGTGTATTTAATTGATAAAAAGAAAGTTCATGATTAAATTAAGGGGAGAGGAAAAAATCATATATTTGATAAAAAAAAATTGTGATTAAATTGAAAAAAGAAAGAAAGGGGTCGTGTATTTTACTGCAATTAACCCATTTAAATATACTCCCTCCGTCCCAAATTCAAGTTCACGTTTACTGTAGATACGGAGTTTAAGAAAAGTCACTTTTTGACTTACTTTTGAGTGTAGTATGGTATTTTTGGGTAATAAATAAATGATAAAGTATGTTATGTGTGTTAAAAAGGTGATGGCAAATTTGAAATTAAAGTATGTTAGAGGGATATTAGTTTGTTGCTTTTTCCTTTTATGAAAGTGTGAAGTTGAATTTGGAACGGACCAAAACGGAAAGTGTGAAGTTGAAGTTGGGACGGAGGGAATATCATATTTATAAATTCAAAATTTTAATAATATTAGACATTATTTTCAAGAGCTCCAAAAACAACTCTTAAGTAAAGAAAAACTCTGTAATGATTAAGATGAATATATATAGATAAATAGATTTTATATAAAAATAAAGTGAAAGTTTAGAAAATGATAGGAAAGAAAAAAAAAATATATATATATATAAACTTTTTTTTCTAAAGAATTATAGTTAAATGTCATTTCTTTCCTTTTATTATTATGAAAGTGTGAAAGTGTTAAATTAGGATATTTATTTGTTACTTCTATTTTGCCAAGTCCTGTTGTTTGCTCTCCATGTCAGTTAGCTAAAAGTAAGAAACTTCATTTTATTTTGAATGATAAACTTACTTCTCATGTGTTAGATATTATACACTGTGATCTTTGGGGACATGCTCCAGTTGCTTCCACTAATGATTTTCGGTATTATGCTTTATTTGTTGATGATTTTTCCCGATTCTCTTGGTTGTATCCCTTAAATGCCAAATCGGAATTCTTTGATGTATTGGTGCGATTTCATAGTCATGTTTGCAATCAATTTGGCACTAACAAAACAAGAGAGTCACTCGTTTGTACAGCTTTGCAATACCTCACCATCACAAGGCCTGATCTTTCTTATTCGGTCAATCATGTTAGTCAATTTCTTCAAAACCCGATCGAGGATCATTTTTCAGTTGTTAAGCGGATTTTGCGCTATGTATCTTGGAGCGCTAAAAAGCAACCGACAGTTGCTCGCTCAAGCTGTGAATCAGAATATCGAGCCTTGGCAAATGCAGCCCAAGAAGTCATTTGGCTCACTCAACTCTTGCGTGAGCTACGCATCTCCCAGACTTTGCGGTCAACATTGTTATGCAATAATAAAAGTGCTTTATTTTTAAGCCAGAATCCAATAGCTCACAAGCGCGCCAAACATATTAACATAGACTGTTATTTTGTAAGGGAACTCGTCTCCAGCAAATGGCTGGAAACAAGATATATACCCTCTCACCTACAGTTAGCTGATATTTTTACAAAGAGCCTAATTGCTAAGATCCAAGCTTTGTGTTCAGCAAAACCCCATACTTTGCTTGAGGGGGGTAATAACGTAGATAAAAATAAGAGTTGATACGCTAGAGTTGTGTATATATCTTCATATATTTTGTATATATTTGTGCATCTTTGTATATCTTCACAATTATTTCATTGCCATGTATATCTCATTGTACTGCTGTAACTCTCCATAAATAGTGGAAACATTGATCGAATTCACGGTGAACCAAATATCACTCTCACAGATAGAATAAAACACTAGGTGTTAAGTTGGAACGGAGGAAGCATTACTTCTAATTCTTTCATTGAATATATTATCACATTTTATTGAGTTAAAATTATTTTTGGTCCAATAACTATAGGTTATTTTTTATTCCGTCCAAAAAAAGATAAAATTTTCAATTTCGTCTCATAACTCCTGAATTGTGCCAGTTTTGGTCCTATAATCGCCGAAAATTGGTTTTTTGACCGAAAATTCAAAAGTGTGCCTCACATGATCACTAGCCCTTATTACAAATATGCATATAAGTCGTTAGGTAGGGTACATGCAGTTGGGCAGCTAATGGTTATACAGACAGAGGTGGCCGGCTAGTTGAGGCCAAGGTAGGGCTGTTCTTCGTCGAGCTGGGTAGTGCTATCCCAAACGAGAGTGGAGGAGAAATACCAGGAGATGAGGTCATGAATGGCAACCAGCCCTCCTGTGGAAGCCGACAGCCCTACTTGAACCTGCTGGGGCAGAACGGTCTTGAGATTCACCACGTAGATGAGCGTCACATCCCCGGAGGAGTTTGACCTGGCCGTGACCGTCGCGTTTCTCGTGTTCGAATTGTAGTTTATCCGGGCAGTGACGGTCCCCAGCGAATCGAACATCGTCGTGCTCTGGGAGGTCCTGGAGTTGACGTCGACCAAGGTGGCGGTACCGTGGGTCCCACTGCCCGTTCACGAAGGTGTCGAATTCAACGGCAACGATGGAGGAGCCAGTCCTGGATGACCCAAAGATCCCGAGGTTTCCTCCGGCTCCTCCGGAGGGGATGACGGAGTTGACGGGGGCGATGAAGAAGGTGATTCCATCGACGGGAGTGTTTTTGGTGGGTTTGATGTTGAATTTAATGGTGGTCTCGAAAATGGCCTGTCTGTTTGCGTCCCAAAACTAAATTAATTATAAAACTAAATCCGGGCTTGTGATCATGTGAGGCGCACGACGAATTTCCGGTATTGAGAGCAAAATCGGACCAATTCAAGAGTTATGAGATGAAATTGAAAATTTTATTTTTTTTAAGACGGAATCAAAAATTTGTTACGGGACTAAAAATGATTTTAACTCCATTTTATTCATAATAAGAATTATTCATGGAATAATATTATGTACCATTATTATTTCTAATTAATTTAAATATTATTTTTTATTAAAATATTATTCATTTTATACGTGTATTCTGCGAATTACTTTCCGGTTGATCACGGATTCAACAACTCTGCATCGATCTCTTCGCCGGCAATAATAAACAACTGGTCAAATTCTTCACCTGCAGCTTCAATATTTTCTTTCTCACCATTTTTTTTTTCCTAATAACAATTTTGTCATAAGTTGTTGTCCTCTTTTCCCGACTTCAAATTTCAAGAAATGTGATCACACTAATCTTCAACTCTTCTCATTTTTATAGGCCGTCACTTTCTGCTTTTTCTTCACTCACCGGTCAAATTTAAATAAAACTTACTCAACCACTCTTTGTCAAAGTTTACAAATTTTTATTGAAATTAAGAAATATAGTATTTTAATATATAGTATGATAAAATAGAGTTTTTTCGTCCCATAAATAAATTCACACTTTTTATTTTTGTTCGTCTCATAAACAAGTTCATACCCTCAAATTAGAAAATACACACAAATAATAACCTCACACCATACTTTAATTTCAAAATTGTCAGTCCTTTATATATCACGTAACTTATTTTATAATTTATTTATTATCTAAAAATATTAAACTACCCCAAAAAGTAAAACAAAAAAATATTTTTTTCTTAAACTACGTATCTATAGTAATCGTGAACTTCTCTTTGGTACGGAGAGAGTATAATATTTTGTATGTAGTTATATTAATATTATATATGAGTCCCGCGAAGATATATTAATTAGTATTTGTGGATCCCATTTACTATAAAGAGAATTATAAACGTTACAATGAGACGTTCAAAATGGAAATGTATATATATACTCCCTCTATCCCATGTAAAGATGGTCTTTTTTATCACGTGAATTAATGAGTATTATTATTTAATGTGTAGCGGGTAGTTGTATTAGAGGATGTGTGGACTCCATATTTTAATTGTATTAGATTATTAGTGGATGTGTGTGGGTCACATGTGCGTAGAAAAGGAAATGAGACTCTTTGGGTGGGACGTCCAAAATGAAAAAAAAACCCCTCTTTGTATGGAACAGAGAGAGTATATACTCCCTCCATCCCGAGTTAACGTTGACGTTTGCTTTTTGCACGGAGATTAAGAGATATAATATTTTAATGTGTAGTGAGGTGAGAAAATAATATTTAATGTAAAGTGAGTAGTTGTATTAGTGTTGTGTGTGGGTCCTATATGGAATAATTAATTGTTTTGTGTGGGCCCAACATGATAAAAAAGAAAATGTAAACCTTAACTTGGAACAACCCAAAATGAAAAACGTAAACCTTAATGTGGGACGGAGGAAGTATATAGGACTATATCATTTCGCCCTGCAAATAATGTTACAATTTATAAATTAGAGTATCCCACAATTATTGTTACATTATTCTTTTTGTTTTGTGGGACCCTACAAAACAATTATTATGTCTACATGGATCACAAACAATAATAATACAAGTACTCGTTACGCATTACATATTAAAACACTATGCATCAAATTATTACTATTTTAATTATTGGATAATAGCTCTGATACCGTATTAAATGACAATTTCATCTTAAAAATTCAAACTTATAAAGATGAAAATCATTTACTAATATGTACTCCCTCCGTCCAGCCCAAACGTCACCGGTTGCTTTTTGTGCGTAGATTAAGGAGTATTATTATTTTATGTGTAGTGGGTAGTTGTATTAGTAGTGAGTGGTGGGCCACATGTTATACCTTTTTACTAAAAGTGAGAAATGAGGACATTTGAATGAGACTTTCAATATAATAAAATGATGACCTTTCGGTTGGATGGAGAGAATAATTTATGGAGATTTAGAAAGTGTGAGGAAGACAGGATAAGAAGAATGGTTGTGGCTGGGGAGGTGGTTGAAGCCATCAAACAGCAATCCGAGTAATCTGGAACGTGAAACACATAAGGACAAAATTTTGACTAATCTCGATCCACGCATGATATATAAATTTGGATAGTAGATCAACATCACTATCATCTCTGATTTTGTCATTTCATAATTCGCCACAACTTAATATTATAACATTCCACACCTAAACCACATGTATTAAATACTCTATTATCCTTACACGACCATACAACAACACGAATCCAATCCATGTCCGAATTCTTACACAAAACAATGGATAACACCATCTTCAATTCTTATCTCCTCCAATCTCTCATCCCAATAATCCTCTTCTACACCATCGCCAGATGGCTCAAGAAACCTCCACCTACAACCAAGAACTCACCGCCGTCGCCGCCGAAGCTACCCATCATCGGAAACCTCCACCAGCTGAGCTCACTTCCCCACCACAACCTCCA
Organism: Pogostemon cablin; assembly: GCA_023678885.1. NCBI lineage: Eukaryota > Viridiplantae > Streptophyta > Magnoliopsida > Lamiales > Lamiaceae > Pogostemon > Pogostemon cablin. Next base: position 3,609,192 of record CM042961.1, read on the forward strand.
ATCCATGGCCCGCAAGCACGGCCCGATCATGCTCCTCCACTTCGGCAGTCTCCCCACACTCGTCGTCTCGTCGGCCGCCTCGGCCGGAGATGGCTCCATATGAAGCATTGTATGGGAGAAAGTGTAGATCTCCATTATATTGGGATGAAGTGGGAGAGAGGAAACTTTTGGGTCCAGACTTGATTCGTGAAATGTCAGAAGCTGTTAACCGTATATGAGAGAAGATGAAAGTTGCTCAAGATCGGCAAAAGAGTTATGCAGACAAACGGAGGAGAGAATTGGAATTTGAAGTGGGTGATCAGGTATTTCTGAAAGTATCTCCGATGAAGGGGATAATGCGATTTGGAAAGAAAGGAAAACTCAGTCCAAGATATGTTGGTCCGTTCACTATCATTGAGAGAGTTGGCAGTGTTGCCTATAAGTTGGAGTTACCAGCATCAATGTCTAGAGTACATGATGTGTTTCATGCGTCTGTGTTGAGGAAGTATGTTCCAAATCCATCTCATGTTCTTAGGCAGGAACCAGTTGAGTTGAAAGAAGATTTGAGTTATGAGGAAGTACCGATTGAGATCTTGTGGCGAGATGTGAAGAAGCTCAGAAATAAAGAAATACCATTAGTAAAAGTATTATGGAGGAACCAACTAGTTGAGGAGGCTACTTGGGAAAGAGAGGATGAGATGATGGCTAAATATCCAGATCTCTTCAGGTAAGTAAATTTCGAGGACGAAATTTTTATAAGAAGGGAAGAATGTAATACCCAAGTTTCTCACTACTAGTGTGTTTATATAATTTAATTTGTATTATGTGTATTTTATAATTATGTGACATTTGTTTCTCAATTTTATTTATCTTTATATTTTAATTGAGACATCTGTGATAATAATGGTGACAATATGTGAATATATGTGTGCATAAATATTTACGTGTATTAATTTGGATATATGAGTAAATTATTTTATGTGTATAAATACACTTTTCTTAATTATTAAGTATCACACGTATTTTTATTATAATAATAATATTAATAAATAAATAAATAAATAAATAAAAAAGTCAAAGGGGCGGCAGAAATTGATTTGGCTTAGTAGCCAAAATTGAAAAAATGGCAAAGGTCGTTTTCAATAAAAAAAAAATTTAATTATTTATTTATTTAATTGATCGACCAACTCATTTCTTCTCCTTATAAATAGGTGTGGGGAGGTGGTTACCTCACACCCCAAAAATTTTAATTCGAGAAAAAATTGAGGGAAGAAGTGTGTTGGAACGGGAAGGAAGGAATTAATTACGGATTTTCACTGGTCTATAGTGTTATTATTATCGGAGTTCAAGTAAGTAAAAGTCCAACTACAATGCATAAATATGTTGTGTGTAAATTATTTGTGATTAATATATGATAATTATGATGTGAATTATTTGTGATTAGTTTAATTATGTTATGAATTATTTTGTTATAAATTATCTGGGATTAATTGATTATACAAATTGTGGATTTATGTAATTTGAAATAATATTATTGTATTATATATATATCTGTGTGATTGGGAACTGTTAAAAATATATCCGTATGACTTGAGAAGATGTTGGTTATAAGGATCTGTGTGATCCAAGATGGAGTTGTTATTATAAGAGATCCGTGTGATCCAAGGTGATGTGGATTTGTGTGAATTAAATCAAGTTGTTATTTTATTTATAATTAAATGTTGATATTGATGTCATAAATGATTTATGATGTGTATTTAATTGCACTGGTTGCATACCATGCATATCATGAATAGTGTTTTCCCTAAAAATTAATAAGATACTAATGGTGTGTGCGACCACTATATATGCATCTCTGTCAGGGTTCGGAAAAAATCGTTCCCGATATTTTTGTCAGGGGTTCGGAAAAATCGTCCCCACCACTTTGTCAGAGTTCGAAAAAATCGTTCTCGTCACTATTTTCGGGGTTCGGAAAAAATCGTCCCCATTGAGCTCATTTGGGGTGCATATCATAAGTGTTTCGTGGGGATCCCGCAACGTGAACAATTTTCTAAATAAAAGAGACAAATTAGTAGATTAGGAAATAAATGCATTTTCATGCATTGTCATGCATGATTTCTACTTACTGAGATTTTTGTCTCACTAGTTTATGCATTGTAGGTGAGCCTGATGATATTTGAGTATGTGGGTGGTGTACTGTGCAAGCTGTGGAGCTCCTACAAGGTTTCGAGTGGATGTACATAGATGACGACCTGTTGGGCTAGACCGTGTGTTTATTCTGTTTCCGCTGATATTTTATTATGTAATATATAAAAAAAAATATTGTCAACTGTTGGTGTGGATTGAAGTGGTATCAGAAACCAATTATGTATGTTGAACTGGTATGGCCGTTTGGATAATATATATTATGTGAGGAAAAAAAAATATATGCAAATTTTATGATGATGATGTTTATGTTAATTAAAGAATTATAAGTTATGAAAAGTGGGTCGTGACAGAGAAAAATTTGAGGGAAGAAGTGTGTTGGAACGGGAAGGAAGGAATTAATTACGGATTTTCACGGGTCTATAGTGTTATTATTATCGGAGTTCAAGTAAGTAAAAGTCCAACTACAATGCATAAATATGTTGTGTGTAAATTATTTGTGATTAATATATGATAATTATGTTGTGAATTATTTGTGATTAGTTTAATTATGTTATGAATTATTTTGTTATAAATTATCTGGGATTAATTGATTATACAAATTGTGGATTTATGTAATTTGAAATAATATTATTGTATTATATATATATCATTGTGATTGGGAACTGTTAAAAATATATCCGTATGACTTGAGAAGATGATGGTTATAAGGATCTGTGTGATCCAAGATGGAGTTGTTATTATAAGAGATCCGTGTGATCCAAGGTGATGTGGATTTGTGTGAATTAAATCAAGTTGTTATTTTATTTATAATTAAATGTTGATATTGATGTCATAAATGATTTATGATGTGTATTTAATTGCACTGGTTGCATACCATGCATATCATGAATAGTGTTTTCCCTAAAAATAAATAAGATACTAATGATGTGTGCGGCCACTATATATGCATTTTTGTCAGGGGTTCGGAAAAATCGTCCCCACCACTTTGTCAGAGTTCGAAAAAATCGTTCTCGTCACTATTTTCGGGGTTCGGAAAAAATCGTCCCCATTGAGCTCATTTGGGGTGCATATCATAAGTGTGTCGTGGGGATCCCGCAACGTGAACAATTTTCTAAATAAAAGAGACAAATTAGTAGATTAGGAAATAAATGCATTTTCATGCATTGTCATGCATGATTTCTACTTACTGAGATTTTTGTCTCACTAGTTTATGCATTGTAGGTGAGCCTGATGATATTTGAGTATGTGGGTGGTGTACTGTGCAAGCTGTGGAGCTCCTACAAGGTTTCGAGTGGATGTACATAGATGACGACCTGTTGGGCTAGACCGTGTGTTTATTCTGTTTCCGCTGATATTTTATTATGTAATATATAAAAAAAATATTGTCAACTGTTGGTGTGGATTGAAGTGGTGTCAGAAACCAATTATGTATGTTGAACTGGTATGGCCGTTTGGATAATATATATTATGTGAGGAAAAAAAATATATGCAAATTTTATGATGATGATGTTTATGTTAATTAAAGAATTATAAGTTATGAAAAGTGGGTCGTGACAGAGTGGTATCAACACACTTCTTCCCTCAAATTTTTCTCGAATTAAAATTTTTGGGGTCTATAGTGTTATTATTATCGGAGTTCAAGTAAGTAAAAGTCCAACTACAATGCATAAATATGTTGTGTGTAAATTATTGGTGATTAATATATGATAATTATGTTGTGAATTATTTGTGATTAGTTTAATTATGTTATGAATTATTTTGTTATAAATTATCTGGGATTAATTGATTATACAAATTGTGGATTTATGTAATTTGAAATAATATTATTGTATTATATATATATCTGTGTGATTGGGAACTGTTAAAAATATATCCGTATGACTTGAGAAGATGTTGGTTATAAGGATCTGTGTGATCCAAGATGGAGTTGTTATTATAAGAGATCCGTGTGATCCAAGGTGATGTGGATTTGTGTGAATTAAATCAAGTTGTTATTTTATTTATAATTAAATGTTGATATTGATGTCATAAATGATTTATGATGTGTATTTAATTGCACTGGTTGCATACCATGCATATCATGAATAGTGTTTTCCCTGAAAATTAATAAGATACTAATGGTGTGTGCGGCCACTATATATGCATCTCTGTCAGGGTTCGGAAAAATTGTTCCCGATATTTTTGTCAGGGGTTCGGAAATATCGTCCCCACCACTTTGTCAGAGTTCGGAAAAATCGTTCTCGTCACTATTTTCGGGGTTCGGAAAAAATCGTCCCCATTGAGCTCATTTGGGGTGCATATCATAAGTGTGTCGTGGGGATCCCGCAACGTGAACAATTTTCTAAATAAAAGAGACAAATTAGTAGATTAGGAAATAAATGCATTTTCATGCATTGTCATGCATGATTTCTACTTACTGAGATTTTTGTCTCACTAGTTTATGCATTGTAGGTGAGCCTGATGATATTTGAGTATGTGGGTGGTGTACTGTGCAAGCTGTGGAGCTCCTACAAGGTTTCGAGTGGATGTACATAGATGACGACCTGTTGGGCTAGACCGTGTGTTTATTCTGTTTCCGCTGATATTTTATTATGTAATATATAAAAAAAAATATTGTCAACTGTTGGTGTGGATTGAAGTGGTGTCAGAAACCAATTATGTATGTTGAACTGGTATGGCCGTTTGGATAATATATATTATGTGAGAAAAAAAAATATATGCAAATTTTATGATGATGATGTTTATGTTAATTAAAGAATTATAAGTTATGAAAAGTGGGTCGTGACAGAGTGCCCAAGTTTCTCACTACTAGTGTGTTTATATAATTTAATTTGTATTATGTGTATTTTATAATTATGTGACATTTGTTTCTCAATTTTATTTATCTTTATATTTTAATTGAGACATCTGTGATAATAATGGTGACAATATGTGAATATATGTGTGCATAAATATTTACGTGTATTAATTTGGATATATGAGTAAATTATTTTATGTGTATAAATACACTTTTCTTAATTATTAAGTATCACACGTATTTTTATTATAATAATAATATTAATAAATAAATAAATAAAAAAAAAAGAAAGTCAAAGGGGCGGCAGAAATTGATTTGGCTTAGTAGCCAAAATTGAAAAAATGGCAAAGGTCGTTTTCAATAAAAAAAAATTAATTATTTATTTATTTAATTGATCGACCAACTCATTTATTCTCCTTATAAATAGGTGTGGGGAGGTGGTTACCTCACACCCCAAAAATTTTAATTCGAGAAAAATTTGAGGGAAGAAGTGTGTTGGAACGGGAAGGAAGGAATTAATTACGGATTTTCACGGGTCTATAGTGTTATTATTATCGGAGTTCAAGACTTGTAGTTGGTAGACAAAATGGAAAGAATTATGGGTGAAAGTTCTGAAAGTGATAGAGTTGCTGAGCAAATAACACCTACTGAAGGAAATAATAGTGATGCGATGATTACTCGCCTGATGGAACTGGTAGAGCGCCAGTCCCAACAGATACAACAACTGATTCAGCAGAGAGATATGGGTGGACAACCAGAGGTTAATATTAATCACAATCAACGTCAGGTAGAACGTGTGGAAATGGTTTGTGAAAGGTTTCGAAAACTGAGCCCACCAATATTTGAGGACGCAGCAGACCCCACAGATGCAGAGGATTGGTTACGCACGGTGAAAAATATGTTTCAATACAGTAGAATTCTAGAGGGAGACAGAGTGTTGTGTGCTTCTTTCATGTTACGAGGAAGTGCAGGCCACTGGTGGGATACCATTAAAAGTATCGAGAATGTCACAACTATGACATGGAAAAAATTTAAACAACTTTTCAGAAATAAGTATTTTACAGCACCAGTGAGGATGATGAAAATGAATGAATTCATACAGTTGAAGCAGGGTGGGATGTCAGTCACAGATTATCTTCGTAAGTTTGAACTGTTGTCAAGGTTTGCAGAACATATGGTGAGTACGGAGGCATTAAAAGTTGAGAGATTCGTGGAAGGCTTAAGGCCTGAGCTTTTCAGAGATGTGAGTATGGCGGGACTGCATGGAGCAACATACTCACAAGTGGCAGAAAGGGCCCAGATTGCTGAACAAGCAGAGATGAGGATCAGACAAGCGCAAGCTGTCAGACGTCAATTTCAGCAGAAACCAATGCAGCAGTTTAGGAGAGTTGATAAGAGGCCGATGTCATTTCAGAGGCCGAAATCAAATTTTCAAGTGGAGCAAGGACAAGGAGAACCCAACAAACGTCTCAGGTTCGATCAAGGAAAAATGCCACAGGCGTCGCCTCTACCGATGTGTCCAAATTGTTTTAGACCACATGGTGGAGAGTGTCACATGCCTCCGAGAACATGTTACACATGTGGAGAGAAAGGACATATGAGTATTACTTGTCCTAAGAAAGGGAAACAAGGGCAACAGGTGAGAGTTCCAGCAAGAGTATACACTTTGACGCGGGAGGAGGCAGATGCGAACCCCTCAGTTGTCACTGGTGAGCCTGATGATATTTGAGTATGTGGGTGGTGTACTGTGCAAGCTGTGGAGCTCCTACAATGTTTCGAGTTGATGTACATAGATGACGACCTGTTGGGCTAGACCGTGTGTTTATTCTGTTTCCGCTGATATTTTATTATGTAATATATAAAAAAAAAATATTGTCAACTATTGGTGTGGATTGAAGTGTTGTCAGAAACCAATTATGTATGTTGAACTGGTATGACCGTTTGGATAATATATATTATGTGAGGAAAAAAAAATATATGCAAATTTTATGATGATGATGTTTATGTTAATTAAAGAATTATAAGTTATGAAAAGTGGGTCGTCATGAAAACCCACGATCTGGCCTTCGCCGACCGGCCCGACTCGAGCGTGAACCGGCGGCTTTTGTACAACAACAAAGACGTCTCCGTCGCACCATACGGAGAGTACTGGAGGCAGCTGAAGAGCATCTGCGTTCTTCAGCTGCTCAGCAACAGAAGAGTGCAGTCCTTTCATTACATCAGGGAGGAAGAGACGGCGCTGCGGATGAAGAACATTCTAGAATCTTCGGGCCACGTGGACTTGAGCCGGATGTTCACGCAGCTGACGAACGATGTTGTCTGTCGGTCGGCTTTTGGTCGGAAGTACAGTGAAGGTGAAGGTGGGAAGAGGTTTCTGTCTCTGTTGACTGAATTCTTGGAGCTGTTGGGGACGATCAGCATTGGAGATTTCGTGCCATGCTTATCGTGGATTAATCGAGTAAAGGGTTTGGATGGTAGGGTTGATCGGGTTGCTAAAGAGCTGGATGAGTTTTTGGAGGAAGTGATCGGAGAGATGGAGAAAGCTCCGGCGACGGCGAAAGGGGAAAACTTCGTTGACATTTTGCTTGATATTTATCATCAAAATTCTAGTGGTGTCCTCATTGACAGAGACAGCATTAAAGCCATAATCTTGGTGAGACTTTTTGCTCTTTTCTTTAATAATAATGTTCCACCATTTAGGATTTAGGGATTTTATAACCTTCCTTTTATCTTTGCACTAATCTGTACAGGATGTGTTTGGAGCTGGAACAGACACCACATCCACAGTGCTAGAATGGGCAATGGCAGAAGTCTTAAGACAGCCTACAATCCTACAAAAGCTGGAAAACGAGGTTAGACAAGTTATGAAAGGCAAACAGGACATAACTGACAAGGATCTGGAAGAGATGCATTATTTGAAAGCTGTGATCAAAGAGACTCTTCGTTGCCACACTCCAATCCCGTTGCTAGTATCTCGAGTGGCGAGGAAAGACGTGAGAATCATGGGATACGACGTCGCAGCTGGAACGATGGTCATGATTAATGCTTGGGCTATCGGAAGGGACCCTACCTCTTGGGACGAGCCTGAAAAGTTTCGTCCCGAGAGGTTTTTGAATTCAAATGTGGACTTTAAGGGGCTGGATTTCGAGCTGATCCCGTTTGGGGCGGGGAGAAGAGGTTGTCCGGGGATCGCGTTTGCAATGGCTACGAACGAGTTCGTGTTGGCGAATCTTGTGCATAAGTTCGACTGGCGATTGCCGGATGAAGGCAAGGATTTGGACATGAGGGAACGGCCCGGCGTTGCGATCTGCCGAGCTGTCCCTCTTGTTGCTGTTGGTACTCCATATCAGTACAGCTAGTTAACAGGAGATGTAACACCAAAGTGTAACAGAACATCCAACGCCGATGAAAATAAAGTTAAGTAGTGTATGAATGTAAAGAACATTGCATTATTGTATGATTTAATTGACTATTGTGAGGATAAGTGATTTTATTGAAGGCCATTAATTAAGTTTAATGAAATTAATTTGTGAACATCATGATCAGCATGTTACATTAAACTACTAGTACGAAGTCCGCGTACTACGCGGGATAATCGATTTTTTTATGGATTCGGCTATTTATAATTCTAAATTTGTTAAACATACTTAAAAAATAATTAAATTAAATATTCATGATTAATAAGACATAAATATCCTAATAATTAAAATTTCATATTGTGTTCGATTAGAGTATCCTAACAATATATTGTATATTTAGTTGGAATACCCGAACAAATATATTCAATTAGAGCAATGGAACGGGATGATGACGACATAACTAAAATTTTAAGAATTTACATATTTAAATAGTTAAACATAGACATAAAATATTTTTCTAATAAATTTTATCATGACATGTCTTAAAAAATATCAATCTAAAATTGTATTTTCAATTAAATATTAAAATAAAAATAATTATAATTAACTTTTAAATTGTTAAAGTATAATAATTAAATTTTTTTTACGGGGAACAGAACATGTAATATCGCTTCTATAAAAATGAGTTGATATCTCGTGCACCGGTGTGCACACTGTATCTACATGTATATAAGTTTTTATTCAAATTTGTATATATATATTTCTTAATAATTGTATTTTTTTTACATTCAATTTTTTATTAAAAAAAACTAACAGAAAATTCGATAATAAAGTATACACATTTTTATTCATAATTGTATATATTTTTTAAGGTGGGTGCACGGTGCACCCGTGTGTACATAATAATTAGCCAAAAAAATTATGCTATTAATATGATTAAATAAAATTTATAACTATTAATTAAATATATAATTTTTCTCATAATATATAAATTATAATATCATTCTTTTAATTATATAGCTAAAATTGTGTTCTATATATATCACTACACGTGTTGTAAAGATCGTAAAAAGATATAATTAATTTGAACTATTCAACCTAAATCATTACAATCTAATGAAATCCTTACAAATATTTTGGGAATTTCACCGAACTTTTGGCCATGATCCAGTGATATACTCCCTCTGTCCGTCACAAAGGTGGACATTTACTTTTTGCACGTGGATTAAGGAGTATTATTATTTAATGTGTAGTTGGTAGTTGTATTAGTGGGGTGTATGGGTCCCATAAATTTATTGTATTAGTGATGTGTGTGGTCCCATGTATTTAAAAAGGAAAATGTAGACCTTTGGTGCGAACACCCAAAATGACAAAATGTGGACCTTTCGGGCGGACGGAGGGAGTATATGTTTTAGTCCGTCCAATTATTTTCTTTATTTATAATGAAATATTTTCAATTTTGAAATATTGTGTTTACTATTAAATTTATCGTAATTGATGTTGCTATATGTATCACAAAAATTTCATCTACATTTATATTATAATAATGACTAATAAATATTTCTAAAATATTTTCATGAAAGTAGATGATAATGGAAAGAAAAAGTTTTTTAAAAAAATTCACATATTAATATTTCAACCATGTTTTATGTCATTCAAATTTTTTATTTACAATAATATATACTCCCTCCGTCTCTAAAAAGTTTGCACACCTCTTTTTGGCACGGAGATTAAGAAAGTGATAACTTTTAGGGGTATAATGATATTTTATGTAATATATAAATGATAAAGTATGGTAGGTAGAGATGGTTTTTTTGTAATTAAAGTGTATGGGGAAGGGTGATTGTTTTTTACTTTTTGCTTTTTTTGGGATGTGCAAACTTTTGTGGGACAGCCCAAAATGGAAAGTGTGCCAACTTTTTAGAGACGGAGGGAGTATATTTTTTCATATTACTCTTTTCTTTCTTTGTTATTTTGTTACTATCAATTTTTAGAACATGGGTTCTTTCTTTATTAAAATCACAGTTAACCATTATGTTATTTTGAAAAAATATATTTATTATTATATAACACTATCAAATAAACATATTCTTATTTATGAACGGTCATATTTTCCCAAAAAATATACGAAGATGGACAAAAAGTTTTTTTAAAAAAAAATTATTTTCATATATTCATAATTAATATATTTTCTATATTTTAAATTTTTTATTGGGTTACTTACTAAGGGTATACAAAAAAATACATAATTGCTTTAAACTACATGACTCAAAGCACTATTACTCCTAACTACACAATTATGACTGTAATACCATAAATACCCCTATATGTTTGCACAATTTGTCTGCACAAATTGATTTTGCACAATTTGGTTCTGCACAATTGTTCTGCATAATTTTATTTTTGCATATTTTAAATTGATTTGGTTCTGCACAATTGTTCTGTATAATTTTATTTTTGCATATTTTAAATTGGTGGCGGTGGTCAGCGACTGTCCGGCCGGCGGTCAACAGCCGGTCAACGCCGGTGGGTGGGTGAGGGGTAGGGTTGTTAGTTTAAAAGTGTATGGAGTATAAAATTATATTTGATATTTTACTTTAATATTTTGTATGTGAAAATAATTATTTAAATTTCATGTATCTAATTGTAATTGTGTATCTATTAGTGATTTTCTCTTTTTTATTTATATTTCTTTTTCTCTTCTTTTATCCATATTTAATAATCCATATACATATTTCATCAATATTCTATATTTCTTTCAATTATCATTATTTAAATAATATATATTCTATATTTCTTTTCATTATCAATATTTAAATAATATATTCTTACACTATATTTGCTAGTCGATTGAATATATATATATATATATATATATATATATATATATATATATATATATATATATATATATATATATATATATATACTCTCTCGACCAAGTATTATTTCACTATATTTGCTACTCTTGAATCTATATTTCATATAGATTCTTTTGACAAGTATAATTTAAATTTATTTCTTAATGTATTATTTCACTGTATAAAAAAATATTTCATATATATTCTTTCTACCTAGTATTATTTCACTCTACCATGTATTATCTCACTATATAAAAAATCCCAATAATTAATTAAATTAATTTCTAGGGAAGAAAATGATATTGACAGTAATAATGTTTCAACAAAAATAAAATAGTAATTAAATCTGAAAAAATACTGTATTATCTTAAAAATAATGAAAATAAACGGTATAATTGAGGGAAGCAAATTTATATTTTAACTTTCAGTGGAGAACTCAAAGCACTTGAGTAATTTGAATATATACAAATTCAGAATAACGGAAATTGTGAGAATTTCAACTTCATCACAGCTCAAGACCGCTTGAGAGAATCACCGAGCAGATAAAAATTTTCTTTTCTCCTAAATTCAGGTTCTTAATAAACTTAAACCTCGTGGTCAAAATATGAGATTGGAGTCACAGAATTCAAACTCAAATACACATTTTTAGAATAACACAAACAAATTCGTCAATTTAGAAGCAAGAGAGATGACTATCCACTTTATTTTCAGCATAACCCAACAGCATTGCTAGGCCTCTTTTCAACTCCGAATACCTCCTGCTCCCAACATACTACACAAATCCCCATTATTAATTGAAAGCACCCCATCAAAGTGAAACCACAAAAGATAGACCCCAAATAATCGAGGCTAAATACAACAAAGGAAAAAAAAACAATGTAATTATTTCAAGTAGATTACTGATTGACAATTACCTTAGTATACGCCAATCTCTGCGACAATATGGAGTTTAGGGCAGGAGATTTGACAATACAGAGTTTAGGGCAGAGAGAGGGCAGGAGATTTGGGAGGAGATTGAGGGCAAGCGCAGGTCAGATTATTCTGCACGCCACAACTGGATATCGCCGGCTTGATTGACGGTGGAGGAGGGCGGCGCCAGCCACGTAGAGATTAGAAGGCCGAGAGAGAAAGGGTTGAGAGACAGACTGCAGGTTGGTGGTGAGATTGTGGTCTCGACTCTGCGTCAATTGCGTGAGTTTATGACTTAAATTCATGAAATTTGCAAATCAACCCTTCAAAAACATTGAAATTATGTCATGGGCACCGACTTCTTAACAAAGCAAACATAAAAAAATTCAAAAGTTTAAGAAAATGCCACTCACCCTTGAATTAACCTTGTGATGCCACTCTTATTATTAAGGTTAATACATTAATTTATTAATTCCATTTATTCATGTTTTATCCATTTTTTATGTTGATACAAATATTTTGCTTACAATAAAATTAAAAATAGAATAAATAATTTCTCACTATTTTAAAAATATTTTATTTATTAATAAAATTTAAATAAAATTTATCTTTAATAAAGAAATTATTATTAAATTTAAGAATTTATTTCTCAAATCATATTATATTGGTAATATGGATGTCAAATTAAAGATCACAAGAAGACGATTAATTTGATATAATTTTTAAATAAAATCAATTTAAAAATAAAAAATAAAAAACATTTAAAGTTTTAGGTTAACTTTTAAATAAGATAAAAAAGAGTGAAATAATTTGATTGGTTAATACACAACTCTTCGTTTAGTAAAATAAATTTCAAATTCTAACAAAATGTCACCTCATTTTCAAAATGGTGTACCCCACTATTAGGGGCCCCCACCGCCCCTGCCCTGGGGATTGGTGGAAGAGGTAAATCGCAGGATGTGCCTCAAGTGGCTTATAGGGAGGGCTCACTGTTAAACTTGTGCTTGCAAGGGGCCAAATCCATGCCAAAGGCAGGATTCGAACCCCCACCCTGCAGCAACCAAGCTCAGCTGGAAGGCCTTTCCACCCTCCCCTCTACCACTTGAGCTATGCCCTGGGGGCAAATGTCACCTCATTTTCAAATTAATCTCATGTTGCCACCTAATCAAAATTTGATCCTCTTTTAATATAATAAAGATGTTGATATGAATACGAGCCAAATTGAGTGAGCACGACATGAAATCGAACATCATTTTCAATCTCAAATCACTATTTTTTTTTTCGGGCCAATATCTTTTGATTTGGTCGACTTAAGTTCGATTTTAAAAAAAAATCTGAATTCCTATAGATTTGAGATACTTAAATGACACGTGTCCGCATACAAAAACTTGTTCTTTTTTGTACAATTTCAATTTTCACAGTATAGTTTTTTTTTTTTTTTCTTTTTTCAATCAAAGCAAGTTTGTTATTTATTCAACACCATTATAAAATTATAAATCACTCCAGCATTGAAATCTCCATACAAGGGAGAACATTCCGTTTATTCGAATCCAACGGTTTAGAAATGGTATTTCTTACCGAACAAAATTTATGAGTGAAATGAAATAAAGAGTTTGTGATGCTGTTTTGGTCTTACTTATTGATACAAAGTTCCAGTTTGCAAATGAGAGTGAGTTACAACAGCAAGCAGAGGATGTTTCCTGTGAACCGTAGCGCCAGGCTGTTCTGTTGTGTCCAGATCCTCGGATCTGGACCCACCAGGCAACCCCCATTCAAACTTGTGCGCAAGATTTGCTAAGACAAGTTCAATGCTCGTCGTAGCAAATGCAATTCCAGGACACCCCCTTCTTCCCGTTCCAAATGGGATCAGCTCAAAATCTAAACCCTTAAACTCCACCGAAGAGTTGATGAATCTTTCAGGCTTAAACTTGTCCGGTTCGTCCCAGCACGCTGGATCCCTCCCAATTTTCCAAGCATTGACTGCAATTATTGTCCCAGCTGCAACGTCGAACCCCATGACTCTAACATCATCATGTGCTACCCGGCCAAACACCGGAAGAGGAGGATGAAGCCTCAGAGTTTCCTTCACTATAGCTTTCAGATACGGCATTTTCCCTACATCATTGTCGGTTATGTCGCGCCTGTCGTCTTCCATGACCTCTCGTACTTGTGTTTGCAACTTCTTTAAGACGGTGGGGTGTCTCAGAAGCTCTGTCATAGCCCATTCTAGAGTTGCTGAAGTTGTATCAGTTCCTCCAGCAAACATATCCTGCTTTGTTACAATCCCATTGCAAAATGTGTGAAGTAATTAAATGTGCAGTATAAGATTTTCTGTGATATTTTGATGTAATATTTATTGAGTTACTGCTCGTTGAATGAGTGACACATGACAATAAGGAGAAATCAAAGCTATTTAGACATTGGCTTTCATCTGTCTCTGCATATCACTCATTTAACAGAACAACACGAAAATTATACCAAAATATCACAGAACATCCCGATTTAGTAGATAGAAAGAGAGTTAGAAAGGTCACCAGAATAATTGCTTTGATAGTAGTTCTATCAATAGGAACACCACTGCTATTTTCCTTACAGACATTAATCAAAATGTCAACAAAATTCTCTGTGTCTCCACCATGGTGTTGTTCTACTACTCTCTCCAGAAACAGATCAACTCCTCTGGCAACCCTCTCAATCCTACTATGAAAGCCATTAACACGATTAATCCACGAAAGCCACGGGACAAAGTCTCCAATCGTACCCGACCCCAACAGCTGCATCAGTTCCTTAAGCAGACTCATAAACTTCCTCCCATCCTCCCCCTCACTGAACTTCCTACCAAAAGCAGCTCTGCAGAGGAGATCATGAGTCAGTAAATCGAAGCACTCGCTCAAATTCACAATCGAGCCACACGATCCATGAATCTTTTTCACCACAAGGCCTACTTCTTCCTCCCTAATAACACCAAAAGATTGGACCCTTTTGCCACTCAACAGCTGCACAACACATATGCTTTTCAGCTTCCTCCAACACTCCCCATATGGAGCCATTATTACATCCTTGAGATCATAAGACAGTCGCCTCACGGTGGTCGTGTGAGCCTTATCAGCAAAGGCTAGATCGTGTGCTTTTAAGAACTCCCTGGCTGCATCAGCTGATTGGATCACAATCACGGGCTTGTTTCCGAAGTGGAGAAGCATGATCGGGCCGTGTTTCGAGCCCAAGGAGTGGAATGAACGGTGAGGCAAAACACTCATCTGGTGAAGGTTTCCCAAGATTGGAAGCTTTGGTGGTGATGGAGGATGTCTTTTGTGATTGCTTGAATTCTTCCATAGCCTTTTGAGATGACTTAGTGTGATGATGAGGAGTAAAGCTAGAATTTGGTGCCAAAAACTCAACATGTTGATGCAATTTAATTCTTCAATCTCTAACTCAAGTCTCTTCTCGTCGTCTCCGTACAAAAAGCAAATGTTAACATACAAATGGATGGAGGGAGCATGATTTAGTCTATCTCTAAGAGAAAAAACGAAAAATCTAACATTTCTTTATACATAATGTGAGTATCATTGGAGGGAGTATTATCTAAATTTTCCAGTAAATCACGTAGTGACAAGTAATATCCAGTCTAACTGTTTTGTAAATTACTCTTATTTTAAACAAGAAATTCTGACCTAATATATAATGACAATTAGAAACTACACACATTTGCAAATAATTTAAATGTGAGAAATCTATATATGATTGGAGATTCTCCATCTTATAAAATGCCTTACGGCTGCAGTTCATTTTTACATTTCGGTTTCTACCAATGATTTACTATTGAAAGCCGTGAATCCAATTCTGCACCCACTTGTAAAACATATCATCAATAAATTGCAATCATTTCAAACGAATTATTAAACAACACCCAATTAAGAGATCCAAAAAAATACCAAGAATACAATTAAACAATGCTATATCGCTTTCAAAAAAAAAAAAAAACTATATCAATTTATATATTATCGAAACTTACAAAAATACTTGACATTTAAAATAAAAGGAAGATAAAGAATTAAAATAAAAATGAATAAAATCATTTATTAGAGATGTAATTATCCCACTAAAAAAACTATTTTTTAACAACGGAATATTCCGTTGCTAAAATCCTTAATTCCATTGTTAAATTGGCTTACCAACCGAATTCGTTGGTAAAGTGGTGGTTGATAAATTTTTAGCAACCAAAAATCAATTCCGTTGGTTAATAATTCCGTTGGTAATTTATATAATGAATCACTTGCTAATCTGTTGGTAATTATCAATGCATTGAATTCTATTGCTAAAATAGAGAATAAATCCGTTGGCATTCCGTTGCTAAAACAAAAATGTCATTTTTGTTGTTAATTCATTGCTAATTACCAATTGATTGAATTCCGTTGCTAAATTTGATTGCTAAAAAATATTTTTTTTGTATTGTCCCCCATGATTATTATTATTATTATTATTATTTTAATTCAACATATTTGTAAAATTAAAATAAAATCTTAAGTTCAAAAAATATAAAAAGAAACACGCGCGCGCACCAGAATATCCCAAATGATTGGAACTTAAATAAAAAGCCCATATATCTTATTATTTTAACGGGGCAATTCTTCAATTACTACATAGGCCCATATTTCTAAACAATACATTGATTTTATTACACCTATAATTTAGCAGGGAGTTGCAGTGGCATACATTTTGAGCCTAAATTGGTTTGACAAATTAAAAGTTGAAGAACAACTGATTTGAAACTACAAATCAAGAAAAGTAAAATTTTATTACACCTATAATTTAGCAGGGAGTTGCAATGGCAAGAAGAGGATGTTTCCTATGAACAGCCCCACCTGGGTGTTCTATGGTGTCCAAAACTGTGCCATGAGGCAATTCCCACTCAAACTTATGGACAAGATTAGCCAACACAAGTTCCACACTTGCCCCTGCAAACCCCATCCCGGGGCACCCTCTCCGACCCGACCCGAATGGGATCAGCCCGAAATCCAGGCCCTTATAGTCCACAGATGAATTCAAGAATCTCTCTGGCATGAACTTTTCTGGTTCATCCCAGGATGCAGGATCTCTCCCAATTGCCCATGTGTTGATAAGAACCATCGTCCCACGTGCGACGTCGTAGCCCATTACTTCGACGTCTTGCCGGGCCACTCGGGCCGTGAACGGAACCGGAGGATGAACACGAAGAGTTTCCTTCACTACAGCTTTCAGATAGTGCATTTCTCCCAACTCCTCCTCCCTTATGCTGTTTCCCCTGATTTTCATCACTTGTTTCACTTCTGTCTGCAATTTCTGTAGCACTGGAGGGTGTCTCAAGAGCTCTGTCATGGTCCATTCTAGAGATGCAGATGTTGTATCAATTCCTGCAAATATCATGTTCTGACCAAGACATAGCAAAATATGGTATATCAGTACATATTATATTAAAGACAGGCTATTCATTGTCCTAAAGATTTTTATTTTCCATGAATTCTTTCTTTCTACGACACCAAAGATGTTATACTAAAAGGGGCACAAGATGTTACGTTATATTTTGACATTACATATCCAATATCCTGTTTCACGTTTTAGATGGGCGACAGTAGAAAAATCCCAACCTTTCTACTTAGGATTGATATTGTCCTCTTGAGAGTATAAATTATGTCATTCATTTAATGGTTTGCAATAAGAGATATATGTAACTCCAAAATGTAACAGAAGATCCAAACGAACTAAATTGTCAAAGAAAATCCAAATGGAGTGGAGAGATTATGATACCATAATGATAGCTTTGATGGAGGTGATATCAATGGGAACTCCAGTGGTGTTATCCTTGTAAATATCCAGCAAAATATCGACAAAATTAACTCTGCTTTCATCCTTGGAAGCTTCTGTAAGTCGCTTCCGGATGATGCTTTCTAGGAAAGCATCAACCCGGACGGCGGCCCTTTCGACTCTACCGTTGAATCCATTCACACGATTAATCCACGACAGGCAGGGAATATACTCTCCAACACTTGCACTGCCCAACAGATGAACAACCTCCCGGAGAAGCATCGGAACCCCCTCGCCATCTAATTCTTCTCCGCTGTATTTCCGCCCTAAAGCCGCCCTGAACACCACACCATTGATCACCGAATCGAGTAGCTCGCTCAAGTTTAAGGGCGAGCCACTCGATCCGCGGATGGTGTTGATGAGAAGGGCTGTTTCTTCCTCCCTAATGAAACAGAGAGATTGGACTCTTTTGGCACTCAAAAGCTGGAGAACACAAATGCTTCTCAATTTCCTCCAATACTCGCCATAAGGAGCAACCACTAAGTCCTTTCCGTCGTACAGAAGTCGACTCATGGTGCTCGTGTAAGGCCTCTCAGCAAAGACGAGATCATGAGTTCTCATGATCTCGGCTGCTGAGTCGGCCGACTGGACAACAATCACGGGCCGGCTGCCGAAGTATAGCAGCATGATCGGCCCGTGTTTGCTACCCAGGGATTGGAGCGAGCGGTGTGTTAACATGCTCAGCTGGTGAAGGTTTCCCAAGATTGGAAGACTTGGTGGAGATGGAGGCTGTTTTTTTTTGCTCGAATTCTTGCATGTTCGCTTTGTAAGAAACCAGAGTAGGGTTAATAAAGTGATGAGTGATAGCAGAAATGGATTCAACAGAAATTCATCCATCTGCTGACCAATCAACATGTTAGGGAATAGCACAGTGGTTGAGTTTAGGTTTCTTGTATATTTATATTAACATTTCTCTTTAAAATTTTAATACTTATAATTTGTTAATAGAATATCTTGGAGTATATAATTAAATTAAACTGCTTGCTTAGGTATTAATTCAGATGACCACGAAAATTTATTGCTGCGCCTGCATCGGGAGTGATAGAGAGGAGTTGACTAGCTAGTAGCCTATAATTTTTTTTCTTTTATTTAACTTTTATTTATATGCAATCTGTATAACTTTTTAATTTTAAATTATTATTTAACAACCAATATATCAAATCCTGGGTTTGTAGTGCGTTTTGTTCCTCGTAATGCCAATATAGTAGCACATCGTCTTGCTAGGGCCTCTTGTTTTTTTTCGAGCCCTCACTATTGGGTAGAGCCACCGTCTCTTGTGGATGGCATACTTGATATTTATTCTTGTGAAGTTTAATTATTATTTATAAAAAAAAAAAAGAAACAATATATCAAGTTAATCGTATTTTAAAGAATTTTACTTTGATATGCATCATGCATATATAGTCTATATACTATGTGTAAATAAAAATCTGTTATAAATAAAAATAATTTGTTTTCTCATTAATTTTTTTTTTAAATTGAAAATATGAATTTAATAATAGCTAGTAGATTGTTGCTGCTAGTGAACTCAAACCACTTCTGTTATTGAGGCGTACAGCACGCGTACAGCACGTGCACATCTTACTGCAGTGTCCTTTATTTTCTTACTAGTACGATTGTATGACGCCCATATAATACGCGGGATATTCGAATTTTATATGAAATCAGCTATTCATATCTTTAAATTTGCTAAACATACTAAAAAATAATTAAATTAAAATATTCGAAATTAATAAAATATAAATATTCTAATAATTAACATTTTATATTGTGTTCGATTGTAGTACTCGAATAGTATATTATGTGTTTGGTTGGAGTACTCGAAAGAGGTATTCGATTTCATATTGTGTTCAGTTGTAGTACTCGAACAATATAGTGTTTCTTGTTTGAGTACCCAAAAGATATATTCGATTGGAGAAATTGAATGGTCCTTGAGGGATGGTGATAACACTTTCACTATGAAATGTTATCACTTTTATTATAAAATTTTCTCACTTAATTTTTATTTATATTATAAATTGTACATAAAATAATATTGTCGCTTTTCGTTAATTGAGTATCACTTTTCATTATAAAAGTTATTACTTTTTATACTTATGACATAAGTCCTCGCCTGAGACGGTCTTACACAAGTCTTTTCCATAATATTAACAACTATATAAATTAATTAATAAAAATAATTTTATTCATAAAAGTTTTAATTTTTTTAATATTAAAATTTTTAAACAAAAAAAAATTATACAACACATTAAACTTTTGTAATGTCTATTAAAAATCTCATAACATTATAGTATAAATTTATACAATATATAATTTTCAATATTATATTGCCAATGCAAAACATATATTTTTTATATAGGGAGGATTACTACTAGGTACACAAAAAAACTCATAATTACTATGGGATACAAACATACAAAAGTATTACTACTAACTACAAAAATATATAGTGATATTTCAATATTATCCCTACAAATGTGCTGCACATAAATGTTGTGTGCAGCAAAGTGTGTGCAGTAGAAAAAAGTGTGTGCAGAAAAAAAAATGTGTGCAATAAAAAAAATATGGTGGTTCGGCGGCGATCAACTGCCGGTCAACGGCCGGTGGGTGGGTGGGTGAGGGGTAGGGTTGGTGGTTTAAAAGTGTATGAGATTATAAGGTTATAATTGGTATTTTACTTTAATATTTTGTATTAAATAATAATTATTTTAAATCAATGTATCTAGTAGTAATTAGGGGTACAAAGTGTGTACCTATTAGTAATTAATCATTTTATATATTAAGTTCTTATATTATCATATTTAAATTATTACATAAAAAGTACAATCTTAAGAAATTATAATTAAATATAAAACTATCATTAGGGATGACAACAGGTAGGGTATCCGCTTATTTTTTTCGTACTCGTACCCTTATGCGATTTAAAAAAAAAAACCTAACTGGACACATTCCATTTAAAAAATTAATTATGGTACCCGTACCCAATATCTCATACTCATTTATCAATACCTGCCGGTACCCACACCCATTTAATATTAATTTATTATATAAATATTTATATCTTTTCTATTATTTAAAATTATATTATTATGAATTAAAAATAAATTAAATTTTATTATTTTAAATAAATATATTAAATTTTGTACGTATATATATATATAGGGTACCCGCGGGTATTGAAGTATTATCCGTACCTGTTTCAAACCCTAATGAGATTTAAACAACTATATGTATCCGTCTCAAACCCGTTTACAATTATGCATACACGCCCTATTAAGATTTGAATAGAACCTACTTGAAAATGTCCATCTCATTACCATCTTTAATAAATAAAATTAATAAATGTGTATAACAATTAGTATAAATTATTGTATGATTAAGGATAAATTATTAAATATAATAAAATAAATATAAAATAAATAATTAACGATAAAAAATTTATGAAAATTAATTAATATTAACTAAGATTTATTTTTTTCATGAAATTCTTTATTTAGAATTTTATAATGAACTAAATTTATTAAACTTAAAAATTTTAAGGATGAATAGATTAAATATATTAAATAATTTCTTATCTTTCTAAAAATATTTTATTTATTAATATATTTTATTAAAGAATATTATATAATATAGAAATTGTTATTAAATTTAAGAATCTATTTCTACAATCATATATTATTGGTAATATGGATGTTAAATTAAAGATCATGAAAATACAATTAATTTGATATAATTTTTATATAAATTCGATTTAAAAATAAAAAGTTAAAAACACTTAAAGTTTTAAGTAAATTTTTAAATAAGATAAAGAAAAAC
The DNA here is from genome assembly GCA_023678885.1 of Pogostemon cablin. Lineage (NCBI taxonomy): Eukaryota > Viridiplantae > Streptophyta > Magnoliopsida > Lamiales > Lamiaceae > Pogostemon > Pogostemon cablin. The sequence goes on from CM042961.1 coordinate 3,630,902, forward strand.
GAAATACTTTGATTGATTATTTAAAATAAAGTAACTACATTATCTTCTCTCCTAAGCGAGTTTATTATAAAAAAAAAATTCAAAAATTTATAAAAATAACACATCATGCCTAAATTGCTTTCATGATGCCACCTAATAAATTCAAAACCCTCCTTTAGTTTATACGTAATTAGTATTGTCTACCAATTGCCTTACATACATTACTCTATTATCAGAAAATTACCATTTAAATAATACTCAGTTTGTCTTTAAAATTTTGTGTTAAATTGTATACCCTTTAGTATAAAGATGTGTACCCTTTATTTTCTAAAGAAAAATAAAAAATATTAGGTTGTGTTTGGATGGAAGGATTTGAGGAGGGATTTATAAATCCTTCCCTCAAATCCCTCCATCATGTTTGGATAACACTTGAAATAATTGGATTTATAAATCCAAGATTTTAAATCAATGAATTTGATTTTGAATTTTTTTAATTGTTTTTTAAAATTTCAAATCCTCACTAAAACCGTGTCATTTGAAATCATTCTGTTGTTGTGTAATTGATATATTAATATATAAAAATAATATATAAAATTAATACATTAATTAAATATATATATATATATATATATTATATTTTAAACTCTACCAACCAGACTACCCCTACCCACCCCCGGCCACCCAATCCCCCACCCCAAAAAAAAATTTTTTTATAAAATTTTAGATTTTTAATATTTGAATAATAAAAATATTACCACTCTGCCCTATCCCCTACCCACCCCCACCCTACTACCCCCTACCCACCCCCACCCAACCAACATTACCCCACCCCAAAAAAAAAATTATAAAGTTTTAGATTTTAATATTTAAATAAATAATAAAAATATTATCACTCAACCTACCCTTACCCCACCACCCCAAAAAATTTTATTTATAAAATTTTAGATTTTAATATATAAAAATAAAAATATTATCACCCACCCCCCTTCACCACCCCTACCCCATCCCACCCAAAAAAAATTTTAAATAAAATTTTAGATTTTATTTTTTAAATATTAAAATCTAATTTTTTTTTAAAAGAAGATTGGTGGGTTGGGGGTGGTGGTGAGAGTGGGGGTGGGTGGATGGATATGGTGGTAGGATTTTGTGGTAATATTTTTATTATTTAAATATTAAAATCTAAAATTAGTTTGGGTGGTAGAGTTCTCTCCCAAAAAAATTAGTTTTAATAAAATTTGAGATTTTAATATTTAATATAATAAAATTTTATTATTTTTATTTATCATATATTGGATTTGTAATGGCTCAATCCAAACACAACCTTAATGAAAAGTGTATACTTTTTAGAACAGAATGGTGCCCTTATTAATTAAAATATATACCTTTTAAAACAAAATAATGTACTCTTATCCATAATACTAAATTCTGATGGCACGCGCAACTGTGTAAGCCTCACTCAAAACAGAAAGATTGAAAAGGCGACCTTAATTATCGTCATTTTATTTTCCCCAATTGGAACGTTAGGGTTTAAAAAAATTGCAGATCTAAATTGACAAAAGAATTGAAAAGGTAGGGCTTTCAGCGGCTTTCTTCTGACGGAGACGAAGACGAAGATGAAGGCGTTTCTTGTTCCGAGAATATTTTGAAAAATCTCCATTGCTCCTTTCTAGCCTTAACTTCCTCTTGATTTCTCTCTCTTCAACCAAGCAGGGATGGGAAGAAATGAAGAAATCCTTTTGAGATAAGAAACTATACTCCATTTGGTTTCGGGTGTAATTTGTTTCAAATTAGGGTGGATCATCTCTCTCTTCATCGAGAACTGGGTTTGGAATTAGAGTTCAATTTCATTGGAATCTGATTTTAAGTGAAGAGATGATGTGGAAAATGTAAAAAAATAAATATTGATCTGCTTCATTTTTACATCATATTGATTTACGGGTGGGGATGGGGAGTTTTAAGTTTTAATCATTAAACCCAAAATAAACATAAACTATAGTGGAGTGTTATTTATGATTTTTAAACCCCACAATGAACGGAAAACAAACAGCAAAAGACGGTGTGTAATTCAATTCGATGCAACAGCAATAAGAGGTTGTTTCCTATGAACTACACCACCAGCTTGTTCTGTTGTGTCCAAATTGTTGCACTTTGTTCCATGAGGCAACCCCCAGTCAAACTTGTGCACAAGATTTGCTAACACCCCTTCAAGCCCTGCCAATCCAAATACAAGCCCCGGACACCCTCTTCGCCCCGACCCGAACGGGATCATCCCGGAGTCGAGCCCATTAAACTCTAGTGAAGACTTCAAGAATCGTTCCGGGATGAACTTGTCCGGTTCGTCCCAAGTCGAGGGGTCTCTCCCGATCGCCCAGATATTCGTTACGGCCATCGTTCCAGCCGCAACATCGTACCCCATGACACGAGCATCCTGTCGTGCCACTCTGCCTACTAATGGGATTGGAGGATGCAAACGCAGAGTTTCCTTCACTACAGCTTTCAGATACTGCATTTCTCCCAACTCTTCATCTCTTATTATGCTGTGTTTGTCTTGCATGATTCCTCGTACCTCCTTTTGCAACTTGTTTAAGACAGTGGGATGTCTAAGAAGCTCTGTCATGGCCCATTCCATTCCTGCAGATGTTGTCTCAGTTCCTGCAATGATTATATCCTGAAAGAAGAATCAGAAAAGAAAGCATTAATGTCTAGTAATGTACTTAGTGTTAAATGACCGCCTCATCTAAAATAAAATTGTTTTTAGATGAGGTGGTCATTTAACATGAAGTAAATGAGAGAGAGAGAATTATTCCAATCGTCCATTACCAGAATAATAGCTTTTATACTAGTTCTATCAAATGGAACACCACTGGAATTATCCTTCCAAATGTCAAGCAAAATGTCAACAAAGTTCACTCTGCTTTCATCCTTGACCTCTGCATCATCATCAAGGTGTTCCTGGACAACTCCCTCAAGGAATTCGTCGACTCCAGCAGAGATCCTTTCGACTCGACTTTTGAGGCCATTAACATGATCAATCCACCAAAGACTAGGAATAAAGTCTCCAACACTTAAACCTCCCATCAACTGCATAAGTTCCCTAAGAAGCATCAAGAACTTCTTCCCATCTTCTCTTTGGCTGTACTTCCTCCCAAAAGCCACCCTGCAGAACACATCATTATTCATCGAATCGAACAACTCCCTCAAGCTCACAGGCGAGCCACAAGATCCATCAACCTTGTTCATCAAAAGGGCAGTTTCTTCCGCCCTGATCAAGCTGAAAGAATGGACTCTCTTGGCACTCAAAAGCTGAAGAACAACTATGCTTCTCATTTTCCTCCAATACTCGCCATAAGGAGCGCTCGATATGTTCTTGAGGTCGTAAAGAAATGGCATCATGGTTTCTGCATGAGGCCTCTCAGCAAAGGCTAGATCATGTGTTCTCATGATCTCAGATGCTGCATCCGTCGATTGGACCACAATCACAGGCCGGCTGCCGAAGCGGAGATGCATGATCGGGCCGTATTTGGTGCTCAAGGAGAGCAGGGAACGGTGAGTGAGGTTGCTCAACTGGTGAAGGTTTCCTAGAATGGGAAGAGATGGAGGAGATGGAGGCAGCCTTTTTCCACTCGAATTCTTGCATGTTTGCTTTGTAAGAAACCAGAGTGTGAGTAAAGAGATGAGTGAGATCAGATATGGGTTTAACAGATACAATTCACTCATCTGCTGATGCAGATCAAAACTGATCCACATGTTTTTGCAACTTGTTGAATATCACTCAAACGCGCGCTGGGTTTTAAAGAGTGCATGGGGTATAGTCAATGCGTTCCGATATTATATTTTATGTTGCGAACTGTACGTTGGTGATCATACCAGATCTTCTGCGCCATTTTGGTGCATCATCTTCTATGTCACACGTTAAGTGATTGACACGTAAGAGGGGGAATTTGACAAGTAAGAGGGGAAATAAATCCAACCATTGCCCCTAAGGTTTAAGGTTTAGGGTATAGTTTCCCTCTCCTAAGTGTCGTTCATCTAACGGTGTGGCACATGTAGCAAATGACATAGAGAATCCGACCCGGTTGATGACATTAAACAAAATTTATATCTAAAAAATATATATATATTAAATGTTCGGATTAATTTTCTTAATAACTCATCTAACACCATGTACTGGTATAAGATGTAATACTTAGATGTAGCAAGACATCCAATAATTTACGTGGTCAAAAGTTTGATTTAATTTAATTTAATAATAAGAAGTGGAAATTGAAACTTTTCTAGATCCATGATGTCAAAGTTTTACACCGGATCTTCTACGCCATTTTGGTACATCATCTTCTGTGTCACATGATTGATACGTAAGATGGGGAAACAAATCCAACCATTGCCGCTAAGGTTTAAGAATTAGGGTATAGTTTCTCTCTCCTACGTGTCGTCAATCTAATGGTATGGCACATAAGATGGTGTACCAAATGACACAGAGTCGTCAAAGTTTGATTTAGAAACAAAATACTTTGAATAAATTTTGGTAATAATCCCTGATGGAGTACTGGAAATAATTAAAATAATACACAAGATGTTATTTTACTTAATCAAATTATGTGATTTTAAATTGACGATCTGATATTGTTCGTTATTTATTTATTAGAAAAGTAGGAATTAATTACTCCCTCTGTCCCAAAGATATTGACACATTTTCCTTTTTGTGTTATCCACAGAAATTGACATATTTCCTTTTTAAGAATACGAGACCCACACAAAAATAATTTATTTATTTTCATGACCCCACACACATATCACACTCACCACTAATACAACTACCCACTACACATTAAATATTATTTCTCTCACTTCACTTTACATTAAATTATTATACTCCTTAATCTCCGTGCCCAAAAAAATGCGTCAATATCTCCGGGACGGAGGGAGTACATTAGTAGAGCATGAAAAACAAAGATACAGGGATATAAGTTGTGTATAAATAAAACATAATTTGGGATAAATTAAAGAAACAGAAATAGCGCAGACATTTTTCACTCTATATAGTATATATATTAGATTAATGAAAAGTTTTAATATATAAAGAGAAATTCTTAAATTCCTTTGTTTCAAGTATTTTATATGCGATTTGTTAGTCAAAGAAATCTTCACACATTCAAATAATAAGACACAGAAGATTGATTTTCATATAAAAAACTATGAAAAAAAAAACACATTTTTGTGTGAGATTGTTTCACAATAAGATTATTTTATGCTATCTTAATTGGTTAATCATAAACAACTTACTTTTAAACATAATTGTTACACTATCTCCATCTACCATAATATAGGTATAAGAGTATTATTATCTTAATTAGTTAGTCATAAACAAATTACTTTTAAACATAATTGTTATACTATCTCCATCTACCATAATATAGTATAGGTACAAGAGTATTACTCCCTCCGTCCCACGTATTTTTACCCACTTTTCATTTTGGGGTGTCCCACGTATTTTTACACATTTCATTTTTGGCAAAAATACATAATATTTTATTACCTACTTTTTACAATCCCAACAACTTTAATTACTTTTTTACACTTTATTCATCATTCCCAATAACTTTATTCATTTTTTCTTTTTAAATTACTAATTTATCACTACTTTCTCTTACATTATATATTAAAAAAATAAAACGTCTTAATCTCCGTGCCCGTACAAACGGGTAAAAATACCCGGGACGGAGGGAGTATTATTTTATAGATAACGGTATTACTTGGCACGATTTTTTTTTTTGTTATATTTTCATGGAAAATGGCCATTCTCTTGTTTAGTAAGAGTTATGCCTGAAATTTCAACTTTCAACATCTCTAAACTTCCCTTCCTTATCAAATTAGTGAATGGTTTGAATTTTTTGTTTTTGTTGTGTAACTAATTCCACTCTTATTTTCTTTGGAGCAGCTTTAATCGACTCTTACACGTTCTCATTCTTTGAATTAAAGATAAAAAAAATAATTCAATGAAAGAATGTAATAAACGTAAGGATAAATAATACATTATTTTTATATACATTCACTAGAAATTTGAATGAAGTGACCATAAAATTCTAATTTAAATATAAATGATAAATACTAATCTACCAGACTAAATAATCATAAATAGAAAAAGCTTGGCCATAAATTTGAATTGATTGACGATAGAATTCTAATATAAAAATATTATAAACCCTAATTAATATAAATGATAAGCACTACTATAAGATTAAATAATCATTAAAAAAATTTATTTTGCCTAGATGCAAGTTGTATGGTCCCTTTCCTTTGTATTTATATTTATAATTATAATTAATATATTTATCTCTCCCACACACTTCCAAATCAATCAATTGTCATCCCTTGGGATGAGGATAAATCTCAGTAGTGATTAGTGAGTTAGTGAAGAGGAATCCATTGTACGAAAGAGAGAAAAGAAATAAATAATTTTTCTAATTTGGGATCGCAATGAATATTACATCCTTATTACTTACGGCTATTATTAAGATACTCAAAAAATTTTTTTACGTGAATTAATTAGTTTATTGTGCTGTATATACAAAATAGATAGCTGTATAATTGTATTAGTGATTAATGAAGACTATATGTAAGACCCTTTTGTTAAATAAAATAAAAAAGAATTGTAACTTTAAAGTTAACATTAATTTAAATGACAATGTGTATAAATTATGGTCGAGAGTGTAATAACTAACGTAGAGATCCGCTGTTGATTATTCCACTAACGAACCAAAATTTAATTAATATCTAACTAATGAAGCTTCCATTATGCAAAAAAGTCTTGTTATGTTAGTTTATGTTTCTCAACTGTTGGAACAAATTTTTTCTACCTCTGACCTTGAAGATTGAAACCCATATTTATTTTCATCACTTTTATTTTCTAAAATTTTCCCCCTTAAAAATAAAATGAAACAAAAATTAGTCCTTTGTCATATATCTATTTACATTTTGTTTTAGTAGAATAAGAAATTACTATTAATTTGGAATAATTTCTTATTTTTTTAAATAATAAATAAATGATAAATTATATCAAATATACATTATGCATGACAGTATATTTTCTTAAACAAAGTGAATTATAGAAACTGATAGTTTTTTTTTTCCCATTTTTGGAAGATAAAAATAAATTGTGATAGAAAAAAAAAAGGTAAAAGTTTTGTTGGTAGGAGTATAAAACTGCAAAGGTTAGATTGAAAATTTGAAATCTTAAAAATTCTTCTTTGTATCCCTATGAACAATCAGAATCAATATAGAAGAGAAATTAGAGAACAAATAAAGCATGCATCATTAATCTTCAATTAAGAGAAGATTACTAACTGGTTTAGCTATAAAAATTTAGGATTAATTGCCCTTATAATTTCTCAGTTGGATAATAAAACATCAGATTTGTGAAGAATGATAAGAAGAGAAATAAAACAACAGGTTGAGGGCACGGAGATAAATATTAAGATAACTAAATAAAGAAAAAATTGGGTTTGTTGAGAGATTAGGGGAATCAATTTCAAACCAGTAACTTTGGTTTAATGCAGTTTTCATCTTATAATTTTTTATTTTTACAATTTCAAATTTTCTTTTTTCAATCAATTTTAGTCATGTTAACTTTTTTTAAATGACCAATATCAAAAGTAAAAAACAGTTAAACCAAATTAAAATAAGGGCAACTTAAAAGGCATTAAAAGAATAAAATTTCTAAATCATTCCAACTATATCTTATGTTTGTTGTGTTTTGTATTCTAAATTATTCCTAAGATTACATTTCAATTTATTATTATTGTTCCTTTAATCTCCCATCTTCAATTTTTGAAATTTTCTCAGTTTATTTAAACATTACAAAAATAAGATCTTTTCTTACATTAAATGAAAACTCCTAGATTGCATGCGACTCTTTTACAACTCTGTTTCTTCTAATCACTCCCATTATCAATTTAATACAAAGGAAACACATGATGTTATCACTTTTTATTTATATAACGAACTATTCATGAAATAATCCAATGCATCGTTATCACTTTATTTATTCGAAAATAATTTTTTTATTAAAGTATTATCAATTCTTATTTATCTAAACAAACGGTCTCATACAATTTGTGACTAGATATCATAATAAACTAACAGTAGACCATCACTCTGTAAGACACAAACAGCATGGATAGGTAAGAAATGGTGTGATTTAGGAGTGAGATCTTGAGATGCAACAGCAAGAAGAGGATGTTTCCTATGAACTACAGCACCAGGTTGTTCTGTTGTGTCCAAATCTTTCCAATTCATTCCATGAGGCAACCCCCACTCAAACTTGTGCACAAGATTAGCTAACACAAACTCAGCACTGCTTACAGCAAATGCAATTCCAGGACACCCTCTTCTTCCTGTCCCAAATGGGATCAGCTCAAAATCAACCCCCTTGAAATTCACCCCAGAGTTGATGAATCTCTCTGGTTTAAACTCCTCTGCCTCCTCCCAACATGCTGGATCTCTCCCGATTGCCCAAATGTTCGCCATGAGCATCATCCCTGCAGCAATGTCGTACCCCATGACAGCAGCATCCTGTCGGGCCATGCGGCCTAACAGTGGAATTGGAGGATGAAACCGCAGTGTCTCCTTCACTACAGCTTTCAGATACTGTATTTTGCTCAAGTCTTCGTTGGTTATGTCATGTCTGTTTCCCATGATCTCTCGTACCTGTGTCTGCAACTTGTTTAAGACAGTGGGGTGCCTCAGGAGCTCTGTCATCATAGCCCATTCTAGAGGTGTGGAGGTTGTATCAGTTCCTATGGCAAGCATATTCTGGTCAAAAAACGAACGTATATTAGATATTAAACGATACTCGTCTCTACAATATAATGTACTTGTTCAAGAATGAAAGAGAGCGAGAAAGTCATCACCAGAATAATTGCTTTGATAGTTGTTCTGTCAATAGCAACACCACTACTATTTTCCTTATACATATTCAGCAAAATGTCCACAAAATTGTCTCCATTTCCACAACTCCTCCACCACCACCAAGGCGTTCTTCTAGAACCTACTCCAAGAAACCATCCACCTCTTCTGCCGCCTTATCGACTCTCCGGTCGAATCCGCCGACACGACTAATCCAAGAAAGGCACGGAACAGAGTCTCCGACACTTGCAGATCCCACCAGATGCATAACTTCCCTCTGCAGATTCATAAACTTCATCCTATCTTCCCCTTCACTGTACTTCCTCCCAAAAGCAGCTCTGCAGATGAGATCAAACGTTAGTAAATCAAACAGTTCACTCAAATCCACAGGCTTATTACAACATGATCCATTCTTGCCCATCAGAAGTGCTGTCTCTTCCTCCCTTATAACACTGAAAGATTGGACCCTTTTAATGTTAGAGTGATTCGATTAAGTATTAAACGATTAGTAATGGAAAACGGAACAAGAAACAATGATTTTCTAATTTAATTTAATTGAAAAGAATTTTAAAGAATTTTATCAAAACTATGGAGACGCCGTTCGATTATTAAGGATACACGTGAATTAATAAAGTGTTTCTACAATGAATTCCAGAAGACTCATGTTGTGACACAAATATATACATATATGTATAAAAGAGGATTCTACCTTATCGAGTGAGAACAACGAAACCAGAGAAAATACAAAGCGGATGACTGATTTTATTGTCCTTCTACGAATGAAGGGTGGATTTAATGTGAAGACTCTATTTAGTGCGCAGAAGAGGAGAAAGAAACTTGTATGATATGAGTGACTGTAGTGTTAGGTTGAAAACTTTATGCGTGCACAAGTTGGTTCCTATCTATCAGGATTAAGGGATTGAGGAGTTGAGATAATTTAGGAATGGATATCCCAAATAAGAATTTTTAAATGCATATTAACTAAATTAATAATAAATAAATAAAATACACATGATTCGTACATACAAACATCTACGTGATTAGTGCATATAAATATTTAGATAGAGAAATAGGGTCGTTACAACTCCTCATTAAAAAAATTAAACTTGTAAGTTAACTCTTAACATACCCTCTCGCGGTGTGGCTCGGATGCTGTGTTACACCTCCGTGTTACATCTCCTATTACACTGTTTGGATGAGCGACACGTGTACTTGGAGAGAGAGAGAGAACACTAACGTTGTGATCAACGGCGAACATTGAGGGACGGTCTGTCAAGAGGCGTCCCGTTAACAAGCTGGGCAAGGAAATAATTTACATTAGGAAATAAAGATTCTTACCAAAAATTATTATTCCCAAACCTTCCATTATGGAATTGCCTCAACAATTCAATCGACCATTCTCCTCCGAATCCACCATTTCATCAAAAGAATTCACAACTTCCCCTTCGCCATTCTCAAACCATAAGTTGCAGGTCTTCATCCAAGTTCATAGAAGACATCCTCAAGCACACAGAGTTATCCAGTACTAAATATGGCTCTGCCTTGATTATTGTCTTTTTTAAATTTATTTTTATTCTTTTCATGTCTTTCTTTCTTCCCTTCATGATTTGGTGAGATTGTTTGATTTTTGTTGCCAAGTACTAGTTCGATTGTTTGATTCATGTTAGCACACACCAGGTGTTTATAGAAATTCCTAAATGAAGTTATCAATAGAAGTACATGTGGTTGTATATCTTTCATATAGTTTTTTGTTGTTTCGTTATGAATCTAGAAGGAATACATGTTAGTTACACTATGTAGTAGAATTGTAATTCACTTGGTGACACTAACCAACAGTTGTTCACGGTTTTGATTGATGATGCTTGGTCAATCTTGACATATGTGATTAATTCAAATCTTAGGTCATCGAAAATATTGTTTTTTTCTTGTAATTGATTAGTTTGCTTTGATAGTTTATGTCACACCCCAATTTTCATAATAAAGAAATTCCCATTTTATTTCATAAATAGAGCATTAAATAGGGCGTGATAAAAAAAAAACGCTTTAGTTATTGAATAAATAAATAAATGAGCATCCAAAGATAAAGGATTTAAAATAGGGGACAAGTCACATAAGTTTCTGCAAAATTTTCAAGGTAATTAAAATTAACAAAGTATTCCAAACTTGCAAAAGAAAAACATACAGGACATACATATTACTTTTTAAAACAAATAAATGAAAATTTGAATGGTTTAAACTCATCACATTAGACACACTGTAATTAACTTTTATAAAGATTTAACCCGACCTTGAGCATAATAAAATATACTCCCTCCGTCCCGGAGTTAAGTTCACCGACACTGTAGATACGGAGTTTAAGAAAAGTTGCTTTTTGACCAACTTTATTGACTTTTGAGGGGTATTGTGGTATTTTTAGGTAATAAATAAATTATAAAGTATGTTATGTGTGTTAGGTGATAGTGGTATTTTTGAAATTAAGATAACTTTTGAGGTTGTTAGTTAATGTAAAGTTTCCTTTTTTGGGTGGTGAACATAAGTGTGGGACGGACGAAAACGGAAAGTGTGAAGATAAGTATGGGACAGAGGGAGTATAAATTAACATCAAACTACCACAACATTAAACTTATTAAAGTTGCATGCATATTTGAGGTTGTACCTCCAATACACCTCAATTATCAATTCATACTCCAAATTGTCTTACTATTTATCAAAAACTGAAACATTCAGCAAGATTAGCACATCTTCTGACAACTACCTATCACAACAGAATTAATTATTTATTTATATCATCAACACTAACTAAGCACCACTACAATTACTTAATTCGATAACACTTAGCAATACTAAATTCCTATTGCAACATGGGCTCATCGATCATAATTAAACAGTTAACACACACAATCAGTTCGAAAGACCAATTTATAATATTGCGTTTGAAATCAAATTTCGACTACACCCTTACCGAAACAACCACAACACATATACTTTCACACAACATTCACCCGTATGAAAGCATCTCTCAAAAACCTCATCCCATATGAACTACATAAAGCATTTTTTTTTTATTCAAGAATGAAATAAAACAGAATCTCAGACATTTGAATTCATGGCAAGAATTAAATCGTGAAAATATAAATTTGCATTATTAAGTTTATTCAACTCTCTTGTCACCACACCCTCCGCTCGTACGCTACCGCCACGCTTAACCTGAAAAGGGGGTAATTGGGGGGTGAGCAAACCACAGCTCAGTGAAATAAATTACGCACCATTTATCATTCAAACGCTACTACGAGTGAAACTGAAATTCTTACACTTGTAACTTGAAATTTCATATCATTTTGGTAAGCACCTTTCGGTTCAATACCCATGTTGGTAAGCACCTTTCGGTTCAATACCCATGTTGGCAAGCATCGCGATTCAATACCCTTGACTTGTACTTAATAATTCATGGATAACATAGCATGTTCATACATAATCACATCATGTAGGGTTTTAAATACATAAACAACACATAATAAATCCCACCTTAAACACTTGATCTAGCAAGACGAATACTCCGATCTCCTCTAACTTGCCCTACCCTTGCTGCCTATACTCACAATAACAGAAGGAAGAACGATCAAAAACGTGTTTCTAGAACTCGACAAGAAACTAAATTTTGCGACTCATAGTGTAAGGACGAAGATAAAATATTGAAACGATTGCTGAAATTATTCCTTCTTGGATGAAATAAAAGAACAGGGTCATAGTTGATTAAGAAGGAAAAAGAAGAAGTTGATTGCACGGCTGAAATCGCAAAGAGAACGATACGTTCTTGGAGGATAAGTGAGAATAGGTTTTACCTGGAGAGAGAGAATTTGCTTCGCTGCTATTGCTGTGGAAAGAATAGGAGGAAGAATATAATGTGGGGAGTAATAACGCGTTTGCAGCGAAACTAAGAATAGAAAAGATTTGAAAGATAAAATCTTGTCCTAATTTTGTGGGGTGATAAGGAGAAGACATGATTTGGAGATATTCTGCAATCTTTTAAAAAAAAATCAGATCTCCTCTCCTCTTTATTTCACGCCGCGTAGAGATTTCTCAATGGGCTTTAGAAGTTGGGCTTAAAAGAATTCGGATCTTGGGCTTGAAGTTTTGGGGTGTTACATCCCTCCCTACTAATAAAAATTTCGTCCTCGAAATTCTAATCATAAAGACATAAATCTTATGACACTACTTAGCAGATATGAAGGAATGTGATGCACCAGTATCAAACAATGTGAAAGCTTGGGAGTTACTCACTGATAAAGTACCTGTAGTGACTCATTGTTCCTTATCCTCTTCATTCTGGTTCATGACAAAGATTCTTCCTTGACCTCCGGTAGTTTGCCTTTGATTTTCTCTTGCAGGCGGTCCCCTTCGGTCCGGCACATAGTTACGTGGTTTGATGCAATCTTGAATTCTATGCCCGACCTCGTGACATCTGAAGCATCTTCCCTGACCTCTAAGGCATTCACCATCGTGTCTCTTCTCACATTTCGGGCAAAGCGGTTTTGTGTTCTGGGCATCTGGGGGCGGACTAGTGTTGGCCCTTGGCTGTTTGTTGTTGTTGTTCCCTCTAGAGCTGGAGTCCTCCCACTTTCTTTTGCCTGAGTTCTCCATCGACCTACGATTAGCACGTCCCCTCTCAAAACAAGCTTCTATCTTTTGAGCCCTCTGAAAAGTATCAGCATATCCCATCTCAGGCAGAGAAGCCATAACATCCTGAATGTCTTGACGCAGGCCGTCCACCAACTTCTGAGCTCGTTTCTCTTCAGTATCTACTAGCTGTGGTGCTGCCCGGCTCATTTGATTAAATCGACGCTCGTATTCAACCACAGTATGATTTTCTTGCTTGAAATCGTAAAACTCGCGCTCTACTTTAGCTCGGTGAGTTCGCGGATAGTAGTTCTCCAGCACTATCCTCTTAAATGCCTCCCATGTGATAGCTTCAGGGTCCTCATCAGGTCTCATCCTCCAGTATGAATCCCACCAATGATCCGCATCTTCAGTGAACTGATATTGCGCACAGTAGACGCGGTACCGATCGTTGCACCTCATGGAGCGGAAAGTCTTTTCGAGTGACCTCAACCACTCTTCTACATATTCGGGTCCCTCACGTCCCCTGAAGATAGGCGGTGCGTAGGACCGAAACTGCTTCATCACCTTGGCATAGACGTCTTCATTCGCTGCTGGTTGCTGATTGTTATTCGCTTGGTTCTCATTCGCTTGGTTCTCATTCACTTGGTTGTCGTTAACCTGAGGCGCTCTTCTCGGAGGCATCCTTCAATACCAATATGTATAACTTTTAACGTCCGTCCACAAACTAATAAGCAATACTAACTCCTCAATATGAACTTACATCATAAAGACATTCAAAGTTTTTCTCCTATAGCATACATGAGCTAAGCATTAAAGCACATAAACAAATTTCATTTCATGAATCAAATCTTGCATAGTAATTCATAAATTTATTCACATGGAATAATAAAACCTAACTTGCACATAATTTCACATGTAAACATAATTGCAAATTTTAAATCTTTCATACCTTGTTTGGCGTGGGCGTCGTACTCGGTGGGTGCGTAGTAAGAGACTTAATTATTTAAAATTGTACATGTATATTTTCATAGCAAATGAATCATTTACATATGCATCATGCGGAAGATAGAATAAAAAATAATTTTTGAACAAGTATGCAGAATCGCATACCTGCTCTGATACCAATCTGTCACACCCCAATTTTCATAATAAAGAAATTCCAATTTTATTTCATAAATAGAGCATTAAATAGGGCGTGATAAAAAAAAACGCTTTAGTTATTGAATAAATAAATAAATGAGCATCCAAAGATAAAGGATTTAAAATAGGGGACAAGTCACATAAGTTTCTGCAAAATTTTCAAGGTAATTAAAATTAACAAAGTATTCCAAACTTGCAAAAGAAAAACATACAGGACATACATATTACTTTTTAAAACAAATAAATGAAAATTTGAATGGTTTAAACTCATCACATTAGACACACTGTAATTAACTTTTATAAAGATTTAACCCGACCTTGAGCATAATAAAATATATAAATTAACATCAAACTACCACAACATTAAACTTATTAAAGTTGCATGCATATTTGAGGTTGTACCTCCAATACACCTCAATTATCAATTCATACTCCAAATTGTCTTACTATTTATCAAAAACTGAAACATTCAGCAAGATTAGCACATCTTCTGACAACTACCTATCACAACAGAATTAATTATTTATTTATATCATCAACACTAACTAAGCACCACTACAATTACTTAATTCGATAACACTTAGCAATACTAAATTCCTATTGCAACATGGGCTCATCGATCATAATTAAACAGTTAACACACACAATCAGTTCGAAAGACCAATTTATAATATTGCGTTTGAAATCAAATTTCGACTACACCCTTACCGAAACAACCACAACACATATACTTTCACACAACATTCACCCGTATGAAAGCATCTCTCAAAAACCTCATCCCATATGAACTACATAAAGCATTTTTTTTTATTCAAGAATGAAATAAAACAGAATCTCAGACATTTGAATTCATGGCAAGAATTAAATCGTGAAAATATAAATTTGCATTATTAAGTTTATTCAACTCTCTTGTCACCACACCCTCCGCTCGTACGCTACCGCCACGCTTAACCTGAAAAGGGGGTAATTGGGGGGTGAGCAAACCACAGCTCAGTGAAATAAATTACGCACCATTTATCATTCAAACGCTACTACGAGTGAAACTGAAATTCTTACACTTGTAACTTGAAATTTCATATCATTTTGGTAAGCACCTTTCGGTTCAATACCCATGTTGGTAAGCACCTTTCGGTTCAATACCCATGTTGGCAAGCATCGCGATTCAATACCCTTGACTTGTACTTAATAATTCATGGATAACATAGCATGTTCATACATAATCACATCATGTAGGGTTTTAAATACATAAACAACACATAATAAATCCCACCTTAAACACTTGATCTAGCAAGACGAATACTCCGATCTCCTCTAACTTGCCCTACCCTTGCTGCCTATACTCACAATAACAGAAGGAAGAACGATCAAAAACGTGTTTCTAGAACTCGACAAGAAACTAAATTTTGCGACTCATAGTGTAAGGACGAAGATAAAATATTGAAACGATTGCTGAAATTATTCCTTCTTGGATGAAATAAAAGAACAGGGTCATAGTTGATTAAGAAGGAAAAAGAAGAAGTTGATTGCACGGCTGAAATCGCAAAGAGAACGATACGTTCTTGGAGGATAAGTGAGAATAGGTTTTACCTGGAGAGAGAGAATTTGCTTCGCTGCTATTGCTGTGGAAAGAATAGGAGGAAGAATATAATGTGGGGAGTAATAACGCGTTTGCAGCGAAACTAAGAATAGAAAAGATTTGAAAGATAAAATCTTGTCCTAATTTTGTGGGGTGATAAGGAGAAGACATGATTTGGAGATATTCTGCAATCTTTTAAAAAAAAATCAGATCTCCTCTCCTCTTTATTTCACGCCGCGTAGAGATTTCTCAATGGGCTTTAGAAGTTGGGCTTAAAAGAATTCGGATCTTGGGCTTGAAGTTTTGGGGTGTTACAGTTTATGTATATTTTATGCCAAATCTCTAATGGTGAATCTATTTTTTTATACCTGTCAAGATGGATCATCTCATGTGGTTGCTTATGGATCATATCATCATACGTATGTAAACAAATTTGTATAATCTTGCTTATGCCAAATCACTCCCTACAGAAAGAGCAGCATCCAGTTGGTCCAAGGAAGGAAGTTGGAGCTCTGGATCAAGATTAGCATTGTCGAACAACTTCATAAATTTACAAAATCAGTACTTGAACAACATAATAGATGCGATAACGGCAAGAAATCTAAACTCACTCTCCACAAAAAGACTCGCATCAAGTTGTTCAAGGAAGGAGTTTGTGTACTGCCAGTCATAATCACAAGGGCATGGGGAAAGGTCTGAAATTACTTCGTATTGGAGTTTTTTCATTTTTTATTAGAATTATGTTCTCAAGTTTTCATCCTCTCTTGAAATAAAACTAATTCTTACTTATCATCTGATATACAGCCAGCTTGTTTTGAAGCAACAACTCCATTAACTGAAATGGAATATTACTACCGAAAACGAATCCCAATCTTTATGAAAATATAAGAAGTGTTTTGAAGCAACAACTCCCAATCTTTATCAAAATATAAGAAGTGGTTGATTTGGAGAACTCATAAAATTAGAAAGAATCCATGAAATATGATGTACTGTAACAACAACAACAAAAAAAATTAGGCATATCATACTTAATAAAATATACACAATTAAACCTGATAGCATTGTGATGAAGAGGGTAAGGAGTTGCAATGTGAAGAAGCACCCATGCTTGAAATGTTATCCTCATCCTCATTAGAATAAATGTTTTGCTGCAAATATTTTCATTGATTTTAAATTGGATACAAGTGTGACGTAATCGTAAACTAATAAATAAATTATATAAATAAATAGTGTAGGATTGAAAAACTTCAAAAAAAATGTACCTGATCATTATTACGCAAAGGTGAGGCCACAGTTCTAGCATTTTTCCTTTTTTTTTGACTTTTCTAAACCACTTCTTACTCTTTTGCTAGATTTTATAGGTTTTTTTTTCTTTCTCTTTCCATCCCCTAATTGTAACTGCATCGGATGTTTTCCCAACTTCTTCTAGTACATTTTTACACACTGATGGCACTTTAGAAGTTGATCCGATAGGCGAAGTGTTCTCCAAACACACATCGATGGCTTCAATCCCTTTTAGAATACATTGCTTTGCAATTTCAAATGTTTTAGGGGTTAAAGCGCCTCGAGTTGTGAACTGATTATACAAGCTGCATAGTTCTTTGTAGTGAACCCCAATAAGCTTTTTATCCTCATCTTCACTTAAAGATTTCAAAGTTCCAGTAGTACAATCATGCGACTTGCCTTCAGTAATGTTACTTTTAGCTCTCTTAGTCCATCTCTTTTTAATGTATGGTTCGGGAATCTCAACTATATTTCTCAAAGAGAATACCTTAAGCACTTGTGAACATAAAATTCCAGCAAACTCGAATTTTCTACAGCTGCGTGAAACTTGTACCTCACTCACATTAAATACTGTTGTGTGCTGATAATTCTTTCCGAAATTAGTCACTTTATACTCAACAATCCCTCCACTTTCATCACACAAATCTGATGTACAATCATAAGCCTTGTGCAGCTCAACTTCAAATAGCTTTAGGACTTCATGTGTATAAACACTAGATGCATGCTTCAAAATTTTTACTGGAAAAGTAGCCACTGGTATAGTTTGACTTGTTCTATAATCTGCTTTCAACTCATCGTATCGGCGATCACTCACCAACCTATCAAAGTGTCTGCAAAACTGTAGCAAATTATGTTTGTAGCTCACATATTTTTTAAGAACACTGTTCATACTTTCACTACGTTGAGTAGTTGTCATTTCTGCAGAAAATGATGCCTTCCCATAAACCAATGCCCACTTTTCTTTGATTTTAAACAACCTTTCCAGCCATTCATTATCTTGAAGCCCATATTTTTCCAACATGTCATGCCATGCATTTAGAAACTCTCCTTCTTCATCGTAATCATAAACACAAGAACTGAAGTCTTTCGAGAAAGTTTTAAAACTTGAAAACACATTACTTAAATGTATGGCTGCATTTTGGTATATGTGCCAAATACACAACCAATGACATGTTTCAGGCCATTGACTTGCTAAAGCTTTTGCCATTGCAGCATCTTGATCCGTGAGGATGGTTTTTGGTTGTTTTCCAGACATAGCTTTAGCAAATGTATCAAATAACCAAGTGAATGTCGGTGCAGTTTCATCATACAACAATGCTGCACCAAAAATTATTGTCTGCCTGTGATGGTCACACCAACAAAGAGGGAAAATGGTTTACCCTCTTTATTTTTTTGTATGTTGTGTCAAAACAAATCACGTCGCCAAAATAAGCATAATTGATCTTCATTTGAGCATCAACCCATAAAATATTAGCAATCATGTCATCTTCATCAACTTGAATTCCATAGAAAAAGTCAGGATTATCAAGCTGTCTATGTTGCAAATATTCTAAAACCCCTCCCGTATCACCAGCCTCCATTTCCATTGTTCTCTTTGCAAATAGTTTTTGTAATCTTCAAATATAAATCCAATTTTTTCATGACCACCAACTTGCTTCGATAATAAGGCAAAGCCTGATGCTGGAGCAATTCCAGAACTCTCTAAATCATCAGCTTATGAAGCTTGCAAAAGAGATATACTCCTATGAGATCTTTTCATATGAATCTTTTTGGGGCTCACTAAATCATGACCAGTATGTTCGGCAATAAAATCAACTATCTTATAATTACCAAATCTACCATTGATCTTAATCATTGCTTCACAGCCTGTTCTAGTTTCTGGACGATGAGACTTAACAGATGCATCTATTTTATCTTTTGGTCTTCGTCCTTGACATTCACAACAAAATATCCTGTCGAGTACTTTCACATATCTATCCTTATGAACACTATGCTTTCTAATACCAAATCCATCTGCTTTTGCATATTCATTATAAAAACAGTAGGCAACTTTCTCACTCTCAAATTCCATACCAATTTTCGGTATTTTCTCTTCCGAAATAACTTGTCTTTCATTTTCCAGCTCTTCTCCATTTTCACTTGTAAGACCGGTTTCTCTTTCGTCCTTGTCAAAATCTAGTCCACGTCTTGCAGTAGGATCAATAGACACATACTTATCCATAACTTGCAGAACAATTGAAATCTTGAGCTATTCAAAGTCAAGAACGTAGAATATTCAGTACTCAACACTATAACAGTTATGGTGATGTGCACTTAATTCATAATGAGATAATATTAGTTTTTAAAAGAAAAATATGAACCATTCAAATTAAAATAAACAATTTCAGAAACACTACAAGGTACAATGTATTAAAAAAATTATAACAAACAATTTAATTAAGAAATGCTATAAGAAACCAACATAGTGTAATTAACATGTATTCCTTCTAGATTCATCCTAGAATTTTTTCTTGCCGCTCAGTTGGTTAGTGTCACCAAGTGAATTGCAATTCTACTACATAGTGTAACTAACATGTATTCCTTCTAGATTCATAACAAAACAACAAAAACTATATGAAAGATATACAACCACATGTACTTCTATTGATAACTTCATTCAGGAATTTCTACAAACACATGTTGTGTGCTGACATGAATTAAACAATCGAACTAGTACTTGGTAACAAAAATCAAACAATCTAACCAAATCATGAAGGGAAGAAAGAAAGACATGAAAAGATTAAAAATAAATTTAAAAAAGACAATAATCAAGGCTGAGCCATATTTAGTACCGGATAACTCTGTATGCTTAAGGATGTCTTCTATGAACTTGGATGAAGACCTGCAACTTATGGTTCGAGAATGACGAAGGGGAAGTTGTGAATTCTTTTGATGAAATGGTGAATTCGGAGGAGAATCGCCGATTGAATTGTTGAGGCAATTCCATAATGGAAGGTTTGGGAATAATAATTTTTGGTAAGAATCTTTATTTCCTAATGTAAATTCTTTCCTTGCCCAGCTTGTTAACGGGACGTTGCTCACAACGTTAGTGTTCTCTCTCTCTTCAGGTATACGTGTCGCTCATCCAAACAGTGTAACAGGAGATGTAATACGGAAGTGTAACAGAGCGTCCGAGCCGCTCACGGTGAGGTTCGAACTCTAGTCTTTAATAAGTTAGGATTCTAATACCATTTTAAATGAATTATTACTTGTAAAATCTTCAATAGCAGTGCATCTTAATATGGGGGCGAATGAGTAATATTTTATAAATAAATAGTTTCCCACGCATTATAATATTCAAATTGAAGTTGACTGCATACCAAAATATTATAGCAAGTTCTAATAAATATTATAGGCTGAAATTATTTAAAGATTTAGACTTTCTAAAATATATAGGACAAGTGACAGCTAATGTGTTGTGTTAGTTAATCATGTTTAAAACAAGAAATTCAGAAATCAAGGGTTAAATAATACTCCTTGGAAGACAATTAGAAGCTACAAATTGTGACCCACTTGGAAATGGAATATCAAATGAGCAAGAAACAAATTTATATTTTTTTAACACTGTCATGAAATATGATAGAGATTCTTTCTCTTCACAATATAATACTCCAGAGTGTGCAGACTTGATAACTTACAAATTAAATCTGTATTCCAATTAAATCTCAAAGATGTTGAATTTCCATGAGACTGATGATCAAACTCTTTCACATCCTACATTCTTGATTCTCCTAAGTTTACTATCCCTGGTGTGGATCATCAAGAAATATGTTGGCAAGAATCCCTCCAACAAGAAGCTACCACCATCTCCACCAAAGCTTCCAATCTTGGGAACCTTCATCAGTTGAGTGAGTTGACTCATCGATCCCTCGAGCTTTTAGGAGCAAAACATGGCCCTGTCATGCTTCTTCACTTCGGCGGCAAGCCAGTGATCATCATCCAATCAGCTGTTGCAGCTGCTGAGATCTTGAAAACACATGATCTCATCTTTGCTGATAAGCCCGGAACCAGGACCACGAGGCGACTTCTTTACGACATGAGGAACGTATCGGTGGCTCCGTATGGCGAACATTGGAGGAAGTTGAAGAGCATTTGTATTCTCCAGCTTCTGAATAGCAAGAGGGTTCAATCTTTTAGGTCCATCAGGGAGGAAGAGGCTAAGATTATGGTGGAAAAGATCGGATCGTGTTGCTCGTCCGGTTCGCCTGTGAACTTGAGTGATTTGTTTGTGAAGCTTACTTATGATGTGATCTGTAGATCAGCCTTTGGAAGGAAGTACAGTGGAGGTGAAGATGGCAGCAAGTTTTTGATTCTGTTTAAGGAATTCATGCAAGTGTTGGGAAGTATAAATGTTGGAGAGTTTATTCCATGCCTTTCTTGGATTAATCATGTGAATGGATTCCAAAGGAGAGTTGATAGAGTTGCTAAAGAAATGGATGAATTCTTGGAGATTGTAGTTCAGGAGTATCAGATGAAGATGAAGAATGCAAGAAAAGAGACAAATTTTGTTGATATCATGCTTGATCTTAGCATGGATGATACCTCCATTGATAGAGTTACCATCAAAGCAATAACTCAGGTTCAGACATCCCCCTCCCCCCCAAACCCCATCACACACATACACATCAAATCCACCATTCTTGACATACATTGAAAAAAATGGTGAAAAGGTCTAATCTTGAAGGTGTTTTGTACTAATGGAGGCCTTTGATGTTCTGTTTCTTGGGTGTGTGTTTAGGATGTGATTGCTGGGGGAACCGATACGGCGTTCGCAACTCTAGAATGGGCCATGACTGAACTCCTAAGGCACCCCATGATCATGAAGAGATTGCACAATGAAGTGAGGGGAATTCTGAATGGAAAACAGGACATAGTGGATGAAGACTTGGAGAAGATGTTGTACTTGAAAGCAGTGATCAAGGAAACTCTTCGTTGTCATTCTCCCGTCCCGTTTATTGCACGAGTGGCACGACAAGATGTCGAGGTCATGGGGTATGACGTTGCAGCCGGAACAATGGTGATAATCAATTCTTGGGCCATTGGAAGAGATCCTGCCTCTTGGGATGATCCAGAGAAGTTTCATCCCGAGAGGTTCTTGAGTCGTTCGACCGACTTCAAGGGACAAGATTTCGAGTTGATCCCATTCGGAGCCGGGAGAAGAGGCTGCCCTGGAATTGCATTTGCAATGGCGAACGTTGAACTTGTGTTGGCAAATCTCATGCAAAAATTTGAATGGGAATTGCCTGATGGAATCAAAGGGGAGGATTTGGAGTGTGTGGAAGACCCTGGTGTTACCATTCATAGAAAAAACCCTCTTTTGGCTTTGGCAAAACAATGCCATTGATTCTAGTGGTGTAATAATTTGACACGTTGGTACATTGATGTCTTTATTACAAGTTGGTTTTTTTCCATCATCCATGTATATCAAACTAAACAAGACTGAATAAAGTGTACTAATATGTTCTTAATAGAAAAGGGGTGTTGGTGTGTAGAATTTGCTCTCGAGCTAGCACAAAAAAATTCAAAATTGACTCAAATTTAATCTAGTCGAGTCGAGTTTGAATTATTTGAGTAGTTTTCGAGCTCGAGCTCAATATTATTCGTCTCAATCAATTCGCGAGCCTAACCGAGCTTACATGTAAAAAAATTATTATATATACTTCATCCGTTCCGCCACAAGAGTTATATTTTACTAATTAAAGCGTCCCGCTACAAGAGTTACAATTTTTTTTAGTAGATAGACTCACATAAATCAATCACTTTATTTTCACTAGGCCAATCAACAAAACTAATACTACTACTCACTATACATAAAATTATTATATCTCTCAACTCACTACACATTAAAATATTATTTTTCTTAATCTACGTGTAAACAATAAATGTAACTCTTTTTATGGGACGGAGGAAATAATGCATTTCTTAACTAATTATTTATAATTATATGTTGAAAAAGGGGTCACTTCCCAGGCCTGCCCCATTTGGGCCAAGTTACTCAGGCTTGCTCTTATTTGGGCCAGTCCTTTAGTTTAGGTCTGTTTTCAAACTATCAGTATAATTTTCAGCCCAACTTCTTTTTGCTGACCTAGCCCATTTTTAAAAGTCTACACCCAGGACATTGCTTGTTTGAAAAGAGCGGTGAAGGGGTGGATTTGTAATTTTCATTAAAAGCATGAAATGGGTTGACTGAATACGACTTATATCAATAATCTCCCGCCGCCTTAAAAGTCAATCCCACTTTTTTGACTTGAGAATTATTAAACAATTGGTGCCAAAAATTAATTTTATACTACATCCCTAGTGAAAGTTAGATATCAAATATTGTGCACTATCTTTCTTTTTTTTTTTAATAAAAGTTACTCCATTGAATTGTGCATAGACAAAAATTTCAGTGAAATAGTTGCATAAATGAATTTCTGAAAAATGATAATAATCTATTGAAAGATAAAGATATCAATTATATCATTAATATGAGAAAATTAATATAATGATACTGTTACCATCACTGAAAAAGTATTAATTTTGTCTTTTTTTTTCAAAAAATTTCACATATAGTATACCATTCATTATTAATACAATGTACCTTATATAAAATAATATTTATTTATTTATTTATAAAATAATGAATTATGAATAGTTGGAGGAAGTATAGCATTTTCATAATAAATTCGATTAAACTAAATTGCGGAAACGAGTAGCTGATTAGTGCACTCTACCCACTCACAATCGAAGAAGAGAAGAAGAAATTGTAAACATCTAGAAATCTATTGTCATTGACTCGTTGATATATTTTAGGCAAATTCAAATTTAAACTTTTATCACATTTAAATAATAAAATTCCACAAACAATTATATAAACTGAATTAAGGAGTATTAATAGGGTCTTTTGATTTATGACACGTAGATTAAGGAGTATTATTATTTAATATGTAGTGGGTAATTGTATTGGTGAGAATGTGAGCTTCATATTTTGATTGTATTAGTGGGTGTGTATGGGTCTTACATGTGTAAAATAGGAAATGGAGCTCTTTGAATGAGATGTCCAAAATAAAAAAACCCTCGAACGGAGGAAAGATATTTATATTTATTAATGTATATATTTTGAATGTATTACCACTTAGGTTCGGGTGGAGAGGAGAATTTGAAAAAAAAATTAAATTAAACATAGTGACTTAAACTATCCTAGATTATCATATTAAAAAAATTAAAAGAAAGAGCTCGATTTACAAGAAATTGCAGCAAGAATGAATGACAAGAAGCGGTACTATGATCAATGATCTTGAAAAACGCGCACCCCTTTTTAATTTATTTAAAATATATGATCGGTGCCCATAAAATAATGTAATGCAATATGATAAAATTATTGGGCAAAGGGTTAGTTTACCCCCTCCAACTTATTCCTCTGATCAACTATGCCCCTAATTTAATTATTTGTTCATTTAAGCCATTATTCATTTTAAAGTGGATCAATTTAGCCATTTAATTTTCTTAAATAAAATATTTGAAATTCCTGTTAAGAAATCCCTAACTGCGTTACACATTGGCATTTTCCCTTAAGGCTAAATATAGTGTGCACCCGAGTGCACACGAAGTTTCGTGTGCACCCACGTACAAATATAAGCAAAAACATATACAATTATGAGTAAAAATGTTTACAATTTAATTGTTAATTTTTTTAATAAAAAATTGAGTCTAAAAAAATGTACAATTATTAAAATACATGTATACACTATTGAATAAAAAGTTATACACATATGAATGCTTATTTTTTTAATGAAAAACTTAGTGTGAAAAAAGTATACAATTATTACAAAACACATATACAAAAGAGAATAACATGTATACAAAATAGAATAAAAAGTTATACAAATATGGGTGCAAGGGTGCACCTGGGTGCACCTAATATACACTCTTCCCTTAAATACTACACGAGCAGAAATTTTTTCAGAATGGAATAAAGAAAAATGAGGAAGATTTGCCTGCGTTTGAATCGACACGATGGCCATCGAGAAGAGTTTCTCATTTCAACATAAAACAGTAAAACAAGAGTCATCAATACAACAAAGAAATCAAGTTGAGTTGATTCAGAAAGGAAATACCAAACAAATAACATTTTCTTGATTGTTTTAATTGTGCCACTGGTTTGATTATCCTCAAGGGGAGGAGGCAGACAAGTTGGGCTATTGCAAACACTGCTATCGGAGTTTGAGAACATTGTCCAGTGAAGAACCCCCCACGGCGACGCCGGTTGCAGGGCCTCGCCGACGGCCCTCCACCGCCCAACGAAATAGGGCTCAACCACATTGAATCTTTAGTGTTATCTTCAAGATGATTGATGCTATCTATCTGTATGTTCCTCATCTCTCGATCCATGATGTTTCCAGCAGCCATAGCCATTGATGAGTTGAGTAAAGGAGATAACTCCCTCTCATATGAGGGTTTGATGTTTCCATATCTTCTGCTCTTGTGATTATCAATCCTCCAAGCATCCATAGGGAGCTCCATTTCCATGGCAGGGTAATTTGCATATGACAACACATGATCTAACGACTCCAAGCACTCTTGAGGAATATAGCAATCACTCTCCCATGGCGGCGGCTGCTGCTCATTTCTTCAACCAACAAGCTATAAGCAAGCGTTCAATTCATTAGAATGTAAGAAAATCACAAGTAAATATATATACCTATAAAAAAGGGTGAGATCAGATTGGGAATTTAACAAGGAGGGAAGAAGAAGATATGGTTTTGGCCATCCAAATACACGCCGTTAGGGATTTTTTAGAGGGGATTTCAAATGTTCTATTTAAGAAAATTAAAGGGCTAAGTTGATCCACTTGAAATGGAGAAGGGTTTGGAAAATAATTAGATCAGGGCATAGTTGATCTATAGGAATAAATTGGAGGGGCAAACTGACCCTATGCCCAATAGGACAATGATTAAATGTGACAAATATATTTAGGTAATAATTCATCACCATTCATTTTGTTGGCCTCTCCACAATTTTCTCTTTTTTTGGCGCGTCATTACATATCCAAACCCCCTTCACCTCTCCGCCATCTTCTTCTTCCTTTCCATCTCTTCTCTCTCTCTCTCTCTCTCTCACACGCACACACAGTCGCTGAATCGCTGAGTTCGACATTTATAGAAGCACCTTCGAAGCGACGCCGTGTGGAACGCTTTCCGAATTCTCTGCAGGAGATGGACTCATCCTTGATCTCCATGACTGCCGTATCCTCGTCTTTTTTTGGCAATTCCTCAGACCCTAAATTCACCCATGTTTCTAACCCTAAACCCGCCTCGCCGCCCATCCTTAGATGCATTCATTCGCTTAAACCACATCTCAACTCTTGGTTTCCACTCGCGCCACCCGTTTCAAGGACGCCTTTGACTTGCTCCGCCGTCACGTCTCACCACGTTGACACCTCCGGCAGCGATAACCTAACCGCCTCCGCCGCGAAAGCAAAACTCCAGTTGCTTATTCAGGAATTCCAATCGTTAACTGATCCTGTGGAACGTGTTAAGAGGCTTTTGCAGTACGCGGAGCTACTCCCTCCTTTCGCGGATTCACTGAAAACCGCGGATTATCGCGTCCCTGGGTGCACTGCTCAGGTGTGGCTGCAAGTGGAATTGGATAAGGGTGACAGGTTGAGGTTTTTGGCGGATAGTGATTCGGAGATAACAAAAGGTTTTTGTGCGTGTTTGGTTCGGGTGCTTGATGGCGCCACTCCGGATGAGGTATTAGCCATCAAAGCAGAGGACTTGGCAGCGATGAGTGGTGTGGGGTTTAAAGGAAGAAATGTTGCATATTCCGGTAGCAGATCGAATACTTGGCACAATGTGCTGATGAGTATGCACAAGAGGATTAAGGCTTTGGTGGCGGAGCGTGAAGGGTGTCCCCGTGGCGAGCCGTTCCCGTCGTTGGTTATCACAGCTGAAGGTATACAGGCTAACGGAAGCTATGCTGAAACTCAGGTGGAACTTATATTTAACTTTCTGTTGTTGATTGGTTTTGTTTAATTTTGTACCTAAGATAATTGAGCACTGCTGATTTAGTGATGTGGGGTATGATTATGGACTTCTCTGCTAGTCTGCCTTTAGACTATAAATAGACGGAATGTTCAAGAATAACTGTTGAATTATCTCAAAATAATTTAGATAACTGATGAGACAAGGTAACAACTGTTGGTATATTTGGTGGATTTTTACACTAACTGTGCCTATAATCCTGAGTATGTGATGAGATGGTTGGTAAATTCTTAGCTTTGCTGAATCCAGGGTGTATCGCTTAAAAGACATCTACTGTTAGAGACTTGTGTGTTTGTTTTAGGAATTATTTAAGTTCAAATTCTCAAACTCAAATTACAGAAGACTAACAGTTAGAATGTGAGGGAATTCTATAATTGGCATTTGACAATTCGGTGGCGAATATGAAGTTTCGAAAGCGTTATCTTTCATGCTTAGACAATTCATCTTTTATCTATTGGTTCACTTCAGTGGAGATTTTTAGAATGGAGTTTAGACATAGGAGAAAGCTGAACATTTAGAAAGCACGAGTCTTTCACTGATTTCCCCTTCAGCTGATTAAACTCCTGTAAACTATGTTAGATACAATTTCCTCAGTCAGCACTTGCTATTCGAGTGTATGAAGAAGTACATTACTTATATTCACCATATATTATGCTTATTGATGGGCCCTTCAATCTGCCTTGGTAGCGATGAAGGATTGAAAGGAATTTTCATAAAGCGAAGCAGAGGCACTATGGTTTGATGCATTAAGGCTCCCCTGTATGCTATCTCTGTTCTTGTGTGCTGGATTGCTCTTTTTACATCACATAATTAGATCGTATTGCTAATGTGAAACGTATAGATATTTAAAAATCAGGGGTTTATATAGTGTCTTAAAAATAGTCTGCTGAATAGGATTTTCAATTTAGCTAGATGAGAAGTGTGAAACTGAGAATATCACCTTGGATCATCTCGGCTTTAACGTGAACCATGCAATGAGCTGGCTATATTATTGTTGAGAAAGGAAAATGGTCTATACCTATATGTGTTTGGTTATGTGATATCCTGAATAGTAAAAAGCCTAAGTTGGAATATAGTGTATTGCAGGCTAGATTTCTGGTTCCCGCTGAGGCCAAAATTCAAGAGCTAGTGAGTTTGCTTGAGGAGAAGAAGATTGGCATTGCTGCTCATTTTTACATGGACCCCGAGGTCCAAGGCGTTTTAACTGCTGCTCAGAAGCACTGGCCTCATATCCACATATCCGATTCTCTAGTTATGGCAGATTCTGCTGTCAACATGGCCAAAGCTGGCTGCAAATTCATCACCGTACTTGGTGTAGATTTTATGTCAGAAAATGTACGTGCTATCCTTGATCAGGCTGGATATCCTGAGGTACTGCATCTTACTAGGTTTTCTGTTTGAAATCCATTAATAATATACATGATGATCTTCAAGTTTATTTTTCTTGCACTGTGTTAGTAAATCTGCATTTTCTTTGACTATTTGTTCTCTCAGGTAGGGGTATACAGGATGTCTAGTGAGCGCATAGGTTGCTCGTTGGCTGATGCTGCAGCCAGTCCCGCGTACATGGATTACCTTGCGGCTGCTGCAGCTTCTGTTTCTTCTCCCTCATTACATGTTGTGTAC
The DNA here is from genome assembly GCA_023678885.1 of Pogostemon cablin. Lineage (NCBI taxonomy): Eukaryota > Viridiplantae > Streptophyta > Magnoliopsida > Lamiales > Lamiaceae > Pogostemon > Pogostemon cablin. The sequence goes on from CM042961.1 coordinate 3,660,095, forward strand.
ATTAACACCTCCCTGGAGACCAAAGCTTATACTCATGAAGTTGTACCAACAATAACATGCACCTCTTCTAATGTAGTGCCAACCATTCTACAGGTTTATGTGGCTACACATTAGTTGGTGATATGTCCTAGTTTTCTTATTCTTTTATTTACCTCAAGCTTATTATTATTATCTTTTAAATCTTCCAGGCATTTTCAGAAATTCCAGATTTGAATGTATGGTATGGTCCTGACACCTACATGGGAGCGAACATCATGGAATTGTTCAGACAGATGACAGTGATGAGTGATGAAGAAATAACTAATATACATCCAAACCATAACAGTGAATCAATAAAATCTTTGTTACATCGCCTCCATTATTTTCAGGTAAAATTCTTGTTACACGAAAATATTCTTGATAAGACCCTTCAATTACTTGCTTGTATGAATCGTAACTGTATCTCCACATACTGTTCCCTACCCTTCTGGCTGAAGGACAGCATTGAACTGTAACTTTAGTCTTTTCACATTTACCATGGACCATTTTGTTGCAGCACAAAACTATGATGGCATTTTAAAATCCCCTTGTTATGACTTGTTCTTTTGTTTATAGGATGGAACATGCATTGTTCATCATCTCTTTGGTCATGAAGTTGTGGATAAAATAAATGAGATGTATTGCGATGCATTTCTAACTGCCCACTTTGAAGTCCCTGGCGAGATGTTCTCCCTAGCAATGGAATCTAAGCGAAGAGGAATGGGGGTTGTGGGTTCCACTCAAAACATACTAGACTTCATCAAAGAGAGGGTACAAGAGGCAATAGATAGAAATGTGGATGATCATCTTCAGTTTGTTTTGGGAACTGAAACAGGAATGGTGACTTCAATTGTTTCTGCAGTCCGTAAACTATTGGGCTCTGTAAAGTCCCACGAGGGGGCTAAAGTTAGTGTAGAGATAGTCTTTCCAGTTTCATCAGAGTCAATAACCAGAACACCAACCTCATCCTCATCAAGCGGAGAAGGGGACTTGTCGAACCTCCATGTAATCCCTGGGATTGCTAGTGGAGAGGGTTGCTCGCTTCACGGTGGTTGTGCATCTTGTCCTTACATGAAGGTTATTCGAACCAAAATCCTTTCCCTGTTTACTCTTAAACCATGATCAATTTCATCATTCTATTTTTTCTCTAAATCTCATGCATATAAATTGCTAATCCAATTATTATCCTCTATGCGATAGATGAACTCCCTTGAATCACTTCTCAAAGTTTGTCATAGCTTGCCCCATGACAAACACAGCCTCTCGGCATATGAAGCCGGGCGGTTCAGTCTACAGACCCCAAACGGGAAACTGATCGCAGATGTAGGTTGTGAGCCAATTCTACATATGAGGCATTTTCAGGTTTGCACATCACCTCTAAAATTGTACATTGTAAATACACATTCTTCGCATATTCATTCTTCTCTCGCTGTCTTCGTGCTTCTTACAGGCTACGAAGAGATTACCGGAGAAGCTGATCCAGCAGATCCTCGAAAGAACCAACGCCATAAGTTAACCCAACCAGACAATGATCTGATGCTTTGTCGGATCCAGCAGAACAGCTCTGATCTTCAGATAATAACGCGTCGTGAAACATGATACAATTAAAAGCTCGTCTTTCAAACAAGCCATTCGAGCCTAATTATTGTACAAAATCCTTGTGTAGTAAATAAACATTCTATACTGTACCAGCAGAACCTGAGTGTCATCAAATTCATTTTTTGTTCATGAATAGAGTACATTATAAGATGTTAGATTGAGTGAAATGTGTAGACTATTATTATCCTATGATGTTGTAACATTATTATCTAGTTTTGTTATAATTTAAGACAAATGCGTGAGCTTGAATTCAATCAAATTTGCTGTTTAGATTTTGGTTTATATTAACGTTTTAAGTTACAATTATACCAAAAAATAAAATAAAATAAAAATCTTAACAAACACTAGAAAATACTCCATGAATCTAGTAAAAACCTAGATATGCAAAACATTTCAACAAAATTTATATGGGCTTCTAATTTTAACCCAAGTATGCAAATTTTATCCTAATTACTTCTTAATATATAATTTTATTTTTTTAGAATAATAAATTATTATTCTTATAAACAATAATCATAATAATAATATATAAATAGGAACACTAAAATCATAATATTCATAATTTGATTATGAATGATATTTTTGACAATGACTTGTATACAACCTCCATTTTGGTACAACCCGGTATAATCTCCTTTCTTTATCTTCAGTGTGTGTTTTTCTCTCTCTTTTTTTTTAACTGTTGTTGTTACTGTTTGTTTTGTTTTTTTTTTAAATTTAATTTTAGGGATATAATTATAATTTTACCCTTGTGGTTTAGGGTATAATTTATTCCTAGGGTTTAGGGTATAATTGTAATTTTACCCTTGTAGTTTAGGGTATAATTTATCCCCTAGGGTCTAGGGTTTAGGGTAAATTGTAATTTTACCCTTGTGGTTTAGGGTATAATTTATCCCCTAGGGTTTAGGGTATAATTTATCCCTAGGGTTTAGGGTATAATTGTAATTTTACCCTTGTGGTTTAAGGTATAATTTATCTCTAGGGTTTAGGATATAATAGTCATTTAAATAAAATAAATTTAAAAATAAAATAAAAAACAACATTAATGAAGAAGTAGGAATTAATTAAGAAAGATAGGGTAAAACCGATTGTACCTAGTCCTCTCGATATTTTTTTTATACCTAGAGGAGTAATGAAGGGTGGAAGGTAAACTGAATACCATAATAGCTTGCCAAATACTTATCACCTAAAAACTAGAGGAGTAATGAATTAGGGTGGAAGGCACACTGAATACCATAATAGCTTACCAAATTATATTATCACCTAAAAAGTTGAAACTTGCCTAAGGCTATCTTATGAAATGGTTATAGTTAAATAGCAAAAAAAATAAAAAAAAAATATATTAATAAAGAAAATAATATTTAATTGATGAAATTTGATAATAGTGAAATTATTTATTTTATAAATAATTTATAGTAAAATAATAATATTTTTGTAAAAAAATAATACTAATACTTAATTAAGAAAATGTAAAATTATTACATCGTCAAAGCGGTGTCACAAAACTGTACCAAAAAAAGTTTAATTACAGCAATATTGTACCCGAATATCAACAGGATCTTTCCAGGGCCTGCCCTGAAAATTTAGGGGCCCGTGGCAAAATAAAAATTGAGGCCCCTCAATTTTTTTTTTGTTTTATTTTTATATTAATAAATTTTATAATAAAAATATAACTTATAAAATATGAAAAGGAAAAAAAAATCATCAAAAAAATTATAAAATAAAAAATAATTTACCTTTCATATCTTTGATGCATTAACCATATATAAATGAATAGTATTAAAATAAATTAGTAAAATGGAGAATTGAGGAATAGAATATTAAATTAGGTATTTTTAAATTACTAAATTTACAAGAAATATAAATTTGGTGTTTTTTTTTATAATTTATGTGTAAATATTGTTAGTTTTTTAAGAAAAAATAAAAATGTACAGCATGTAGTGATTTTGTATTTTTTGAGGGGATAAATGATAAATCTCATTAATCATTGATTCAATAAAAAAATTATTAGTTTGATCCAATAATATTAAATAATTTGGTAGCATTATTACACTAAATAAATTAAAAGCCCAATTTGTAAATAGTTAGTCGGGTCTAAAATTTAATCAAACTTAATAAATAAATATATATTGAACCTAAATTTTAATCAACACAATAAATAAATATACAGAGGTATTAAAAAAATAGGCCCCTAAAATTTTGGGGCCCATGACAAGGGCCCACATTGCCAACCCCTCAGGGCCGGCCTAGATCTTTCATTACCTACCAAACCACGTGGCTACGTCAGAAGGCAGTAATCGTTTTATTATCGGATATTTACGGCACTCGCTCGCTCTCTTCAATTTCTTGGCTATATATACCATCGGTTTGGAGCATTTGGTTTTCGGATAAAGGTGCTGAATTTTGCTCAAGCGTAATTTTATTCCGGTTTGCTTTCTTCGATCAATTATCATTCTGTGAACAAATCGTTGTTACTGACATTGTCTTTCGTTGACTGTATTTTGATGATTTCTTGTATTATGAACACGGTTTCTGTTGATTTCTTGCGGGGAATTTTGTTTTTTCGGCTTTTCCGGGTTAATGGTTCATGGGTTTCAGAAAATAATGAAATGTTTCTTCCCCCTGAAGAATTTTTGTTGGGCTGTGGAAATGGAGTGTTTAATTTGGTTGGATTTGCTTAATCAACTGATAGAAATGGGGATTTCAAGTCTGTGATATGGTGTTGACTTTCTCCTTTCCTTTTTGCCCAAACCTTAATCTTTATCTTCTGTTGCTACTGATTTTCTTAATTTGTGAGCAAAATTTTTAGTGCAGTAAAACTTGGAGCAGATATTGTAAAATGTTTGAATTTAGATCATTTACCTCACTACTTGTGGCAATTCATTGTTCTGAAACTCCTTGCTTTTAGCTAAATATTAACATTGAGATATGAACTCAGTATGAATGCAGAATGAACATTAATTATTATCTTTTTTAATGTTACTAGGATTTAAGTTTTGCTCCTCGATGAATTTTAGTAATGGGATTGTTAGTGCACAAGCGAAGCAGCCTCTCGTTTCTCTTGGGATCATATCAGATGTCCAGTATGCTGATATTCCCGATGGCCGCTCGTTTCTTGGTGTTCCTCGCTATTATCGCCACAGCCTGCTTGTGTTGCAAAGAGCGGTGAGGGATTGGAATGAGAAAAGGTGAAGTTTGTCATTAATTTGGGTGACATTATAGATGGCTTCTGCCCAAAGGAGCATTCTGTGACTGCAATTAAGAAAGTTATTGACCAGTTTGGTGCTTTTAATGGCCCTGTTTATCACATAATTGGCAATCATTGTCTTTATAATTTCCCTCGTGAGAAGTTGCTACCTTTATTTAACATTGATAGTCAAGATGGCCATGCCTATTATGATTTCTGTCCGGTACCAGAAGTTCGATTTGTAGTCCTTGATGGTTTGATATCAGTGCCATAGGCTGGCCTGAGGGTCATCCTAACAGGGTGAAAGCCATGAACATTCTTAGAGAGAAAAATCCAAATAGGAATAAGAATAGTCCTAATGGACTTGTTGGGCTGGAGAGAAGGTTTGTTATGTTTAATGGAGCAATTGGAAAGGAACAGATGGAATGGTTGGATCGTGTTCTTGATGATGCAACTAAGTTGAACCAAAAAGTGGTCATATGCTGTCATCTACCATTAGACAGTGGTACATCATCTTATGAGACATTGTTGTGGAATCATGATGAAGTGATGGAAGTGATTCACCGATACAATTGTGTAAAGCTCTGTCTAGTTGGCCATGAGCATAGAGATAACCACTCAGTTGACGCATATGGTGTGCACCACAGGGTTCTTGGAGCAGCCTTAGAGTGTCCTCCAGGCACTAATGCTTTTGGATCTATTGATATTTACAATGATGGCTTAGAGCTCTCGGGTACAGATCGGCTGGAGAGTCAGGAAATGATTTTCAGTTGTTAGATAATGTGTTAAAATCCAGTCTTATTGTGTGCTGGAGTACCATTATTTACTCACAATGATGATGAAATTTCTTACAGAATGAATTTTTTTATCGGCATTCAACCATAAAGATATCAAGAGTTCTTCTTGCTGTCAATTATGGTTGTAATCCATCTGAAATGCTTGAAATCATATAGTTAGTCTTTACTTTTTGTACTCTATATCTGCTTAATAATTTAAATAAATTGTATGGTTCCCGTCCTTTCAGCCTATTCATTATACTAAAAATATATATATTGAAACTGTATCTATGTCAAATATGCTGCTCTGAAATATATATTGAAACTGCATCTATGTCAAATATTGTTAACACTCAGAAATCAAACGAAAGATCGTTTGCAATAGCCAATATTCTGCTCCTCAAGATTAATAATATTCCCCACCCTCCCAAGTTCACAATGCACGCTGATATAAGCAATAATAAGTAACCCTAAGCCCACTAGGACCATAATAATAGATATGAACACAAGAAATAATAATAATACTAAGTAGAGTAAGTGGTAAGCCCGATCAGCCCCATCCCGATGTCTTCTGCGATACACAATCAATGGCCTTGAAGGTGCTTCTCCATCTCCCTCATTTCACTCCATATCAAATATGCTGCCTGATCAACTAAAAACTTGGGAGTTTTGTCAAACTTAAATTTAAAAAGAGCTTTTGTTCGACATACAGGCTAGGGAACTTAACCAAAAACTATGGGTGAAGGTGAAGAGTTGAACCTGAGTTAAATGCCCTTCTACACTTGCATGTGAACTGATGCGGGATATTGTAACAGCTTACATGTAGGCAAAGCCTGTTGTTTTTATCAGCAATGGAAGTCCTATATAGATCGAATCATAGTTTCTCATTGAAATTTCTCTCTCCTGCAGTTTACTTGCATTTTCTTTTCCTCCATGTATTATATGGCTGATGCTGCTTGATTAATTGTGCATTGGACAAGTAGCGTACGCTTGTTTATTGTTGCAAAGTGCATCAAGATGTTCTTGTTTTACTTTTATTTATGTGTGTACTTATTAAATATGAAAAACAGCTTTCTTGAGACGTTGGGTGTTACCTCATTCCTGTATAATATTATTATTTGCTCTGGAGGATAAAATTTTCTGTATTCTAATATAGCTGATGTTGATGTATATCTATTATCTTGCAGCTTTTTTCCTTTTTTCTTAAAGATAAACAAGAGATAGATGTGTAGTTGACTTGCCCTTTTCACTTCCTTTTCTCATGATGAAAGCTTTGAAGGCGCCATATGATTTAGATAATCAATTTTTTTTAGTCAATAGTGGTTCATTCATAATATTGGATTTTCTCTCTAGGAAGAACATCCAAACAAAGACGCAATGGAGAAAGCAAACTAATGCAATATTTAGACTAGTGAAATGTGACATCTAGTAATTGCAGGGGCCTAAAACAAGTTGGTGGTTTCTGAGAATCCATGGTTTGTTCTGCACATAAAGTTTTCTATCTTGCGTGCAGAATCTCTTCCATCAGCGAAGGTAATGTCTATTGACCAAGTTCCTGTGAAATTGTCCTCCCCATGCAACAAGTTAGGTTGAAGAAGCAATTTTTGCGTCATCTGCACCCACAATTACAACTCATTTGTTTCATATCTATGTCCAATATTCTTGCTGAACTGCTGAAGTAAATCATGTAAGAGATATTTCTTGATTCCTGCTGCATCAGTCAACGAGAATATTCTACTCTTGTATACTTTAAGTTGAACAAAGAAATGTTATCTGGTGGTGAAATTGTTATTTTACATGAGATTGGTTTTCTATTTATGATAGAGAAGTTTAATTTCTCATCAACATTTATCTACTTCTCTTTCGTTTTCATTCTCCATCTGTATGCTCATTATTATCCCTGCTTAGTATATCATATCACAGATTTTACATAATTGATACTGCAATGCTGAATAAGCATACCCTGTTTCTAGTTGAATAAGTATATCAAGATTTCTTCGCTTGACGTTTAGTAATTTATTGTGAAGAGGTGTTATTAAAATCTGGATAATATTTTACGCAACTAAATTTCTCTGTTCATGCGTAATTGATATTGATACCTATCTTTTTCTTGTATTTTACTTTCCTTTTCTTAAGGTTAAAGGTGGGGAACATCTTTTACATCACTGGCATTTTCTATAGTCTATACCCACAAATTGGTCAAAGCATTGGGAGGTGAGATACAATTTATGATTATGTACTGAATCTAAGATGATAACATTTATTACTATTTATTTCTAATTAGATATAACTTTCATATTGTTGACCTTGAGAAGCTGCCGTACACGTTCTTACATGTATCAATTAAATAGAAATCCAGAACTTGTTTGATGAGATATGTAATGAACCACACTCCACTAGGAATGCAATTTCTAAAACTGACTGTTGGTTTACACATTATAACAAAAAAAAAAAGGATGTTTATCTATTTAAGCTGAGTTTTCTAGTCATTTCTTTTAGAAAAAAAGAGAGAGCTTTGAAGTGAACTCGTTTTAAAAGAAGAACACTATGAGCTAACTTTAGGGAGGATACATCCTTAACCAACTGGTTTATAAGCTAGTTCTCCTTTCTAAGATAATTTAACTTAGGACAACTATCATGTGACATTCTCAACAGCTGTAATTAATTAATTTTGATGCCTGAATTGTGTATTCTGTTGTGAATAATGCGCATAAAGTTGACAGGAAAACATTGATAAATGAAGAGTATCTCAGCTAATTTGTTACATTAACCGAACCATCTTATCGAATATTAAACATCACACAGGGATTCTATCTATCCGTACAAGCCCCTATATCCCAAGGCTAGTAGGAGCTTTTGTAGCCAACATAACATAAATAAATAACAGAAAGTTGGTATTACACACCACAGATATCAGAGTTTTAACACATGAAAAACTGTAATAAAGATGGTTTACTTGGATGCCCTGGCCTTTCTCTTTTCCAGGTAGAAGAATCCGGACAAAGACACAATGGAGAAAGCAGAGAAGCAAACAGATGCAATGTCCAGTGAGAGATGGCGTCCAGTGATCGCCTCGATCACGAACAAGTTGGTGGTCTTGTTAGTATTTGTAGTTTGTCCAAAAGCTACCTCATTTTGAGCAGCGTTGAATGCATAGGCCCTGACAAAGTATGTAGCACTGGGCACATCCCGGTCCACTGTCCATGTGGCAGTGTTGTTGGAAGCACTGTATGGCTTCTTGACAATCTTGTGTTGGCAGGTCTTGTCCTTTTTCAATTCATCTTTTGTTTTTCTCCAGCCGCGATCTATTTGGCTAACCGGTGCATAGCAAAGCTTGAGCGTTACTGAGTTGTAGTCAGAATCTGTTCCGGCACTGAAGGTAGTGTTGAATGACCATGACACGGTGATATTGTCAACACCAGCTTTCAAAACTGCAAGATCATGTCAGAGATAACTTGGTAATATTGAGATTAAGTATCCATTCTTTCCTTGATTAGATTATCAAGTTCAATTTTGTATAATCGTTGAATTCTATAATAATTTTCATGTATCCGGATGCAGTGCACCAGGCGAAGACAGCAATTAAAGCATGTTACCTTGTCCGCTCTTAGGTGAGGCGGTGACAACGAGAGTCTTCTGCAGAGAAGAGAAGGTGCCGTTACCATAGCAAGCAGCCACCAAACACGAAAGCACGACGAGGACACCGCCATTGATCCGAATCTCCATTGATCCGAATCGCCTTAAGGATTGAATATCCTGGACTTGAATTATGAGGCAGAGGGTAACGTCTCAACTGCTTATATAGAACAAGGATTTTTGGGTGAAATACTCTAATTATACACCACAACTGGCTACATTTTGTATGTATAGTCAACGATTATAATTGCATAAATTGTATTCTTGCATTATTTTAAGTTAAAGAAGTGACCCCAGATTGTACTCAAGAGGCTGAGTGGAGAATATTCTAACCATTAGTTTTATAGTTGACTTGGCTTATTACATTCTTGTATGGTTTTCAATTTTGTTGAACAATTTACAATAATAGTATGATTTTGTGTTAATTAATTCGAATTGTGACGTTTTAATTTTATTATTTTGTAGTTGTGCATTAGAATATGAATTTGACCTAGCTCTTGAAAGTTTTCACAATGGACGCATTTCTTCATTTGGATTTTATTCTGATTTAAAACATAAAAGTTTTAATAAACTAATAATCACATCATAACAAAATGCAAAAAAAAAATTAATTTTTTTTAATTGTGTTTAGTGTGAATGGGTTCACCATACATTCTATTTTTTTTCAAAATTACTCTTTAATAGTAAAAGTTTACTCTTTAAAATGTTGAATTATTACATGTTTTAATAAATTATTACTATTCAAATTTTGCTCACCAAGAATATAAAAAATAGTACAACATATCAGAATTTAAAGAGTATTATTTTTCATTTAAAAGAGTAATAGTTCATCGGTTAAAGAGTGATTTTTCATACTATAGGGTAATTAGTAAATTAGGGTGCAAGAATTTAAGTAATATTTTTTATTCAAAAGAGTTATAGCCCATCTCTTTAAAAATTAATTTTTTTTTTATATATTACTAATTGAGTAATTGATATTTACGATGCATGTATGAACCTAAAAATGTTTATTCATAATTTAGAAAACTTCATTTAATTGAAAATATGCACAATTCAACTTTGATAATTATTAAAATCACATTTTCAAATTTTGTTATTTTTATTAAGTTTTGATCCTTAATTTTTACACAGAAAATTAGAAAAGTTGTCAAAAAATTGCAATTTGGATTTTCTGTCATTATGTATAACATTTTTGTATTATATTGTTGGATGGATGATACATAAGAAAGAGATTGAAACTATGCTTTTATATATATATATATATATATATATATATATATATATATATATATATATATATATATATATATATATAAAAACCATAAGTGCAAGAATTTTCTAACTTAACTATGTACTATTTGTTAAAAGTGATGCACAAAAATAGCAACTCAAATTCCCTGTTGCACCCAATGTTACATCTAGTGTTCCATGGGGTGTAATGGGAGACATGTGTCCCATTTTACACACAATTGTGTGTAAAATGGGACACATGTCTCCCATTGCACCCCATGGAACACTAGATGTAACATGGGGTGCAACAGGGAATCCCACTTGCAAAAATAGCACAAGAGTCTCTCCACATTTGGGAAAATTGCACGTCGTATACGCAATTCCGGTACTGTATTTGGAAGATATTCATTCTTCTCTAATTATTTTTAGGAACACTTCTGTGAAATTGTCAGGAAGTAGCAAAGAATGATTACACAGATTGCACGTAGGTATGTTTGATTTAAGAAATAAATGTAATATGATTGCACAATTATTGCACGATTACACAAAGGTACGTTGATGATTACAATAAAATAGGTAGGGTTGTCAATTTTATCCGTCGGGTCGGGTTATCCGCGGATACCCGGGTGATTGGGTAAAGATAGGGTAGGCAAAATCGGGTAGAGGATCGGGTAATACCCGTACCCGGAAAAAAAAAGCGGGTAAGGGTAGGGTACGGATTTTCCTTTTATACCCGCGTACCCGACCCGATTACCCGTTATATAATATATATACTAATATTATATATATATATACTCCCTCCGTCCCACCACAAGGAGTGCATTTTGCCATTTTCGTCTGTCCCAACAAAAGAGTTGCATTTCTTTTTTAGTAAATACGATCCACACAAAACAATTAATATATCTCCATGAGACACACATACCACACTAATACACCTACCCACTTTACATTAAATTATTATTTCTCTTTCCTTATCTATACATTAAATATAATATCCCTTAATTTACGTGAAAAAAAGTTTCGCCACCCTTGTGGTGGGACGGAGGGAGTATATTACTAAGGAGCTAGATCGTAGTTTTCGATATACTTTCAAGTGTTGGATTACGATATTTCTTTTCATGTTATTTGCACTTGGATTAAATATTATTCTCTATTATAGACTTTTATTTTATGGTTTATATTTTATTTTGATGTTTTTGTGTCGATTTTGAGGGAAAAATTGATACAGGTCGGTGCGGATAAGGTATGTCAAGTTCAAGTTACTGCGGGTATCCGTGTTATACCTATTTAAAATATCCATTCGTCATTTCTTGCGGGTATCCTTATACCCGCGGATTACCCATTTACCCGATGGATAAACCCGTATCCTACCCGATGCTTCAATTGAGGGTAATAGGGTAGGGTATGGATAGGGTAATTGGGTAGCGGGTAGTATGTGAATTTTCTCAACCCGTACCCTACCCTACCCGTTTACATCCCTAAAAATATGGATATCTATTACTCCCTCCGTCCCACTAAAGTCGTATCATTTTTTTTGGACATGGAGATTAAGGAGTATAATAATTTAATGGATAGTAGGTTAAAAATATAATACTCGTTTTAATGTGTAGTAGGTATGTGTATTAGTGGTGTGTGTGGAGTGTGTGTGAGCTCCATGTGAATATGTTAATATTTTTGGGTGGGACTCGTATACTTAAAAAGAAATATCACAACTTTTGTGGGATAACCTAAAAAGGAAAATGTCACAACTTCTATGGACGGAGGGAGTATTTATTTTATATTTTTTCTTTAGTTTCATAAAAAAACATAAATAATTGTAAAAAATTATTGCACGAATCATTTTCCTATATTAACAGATCAACAGCTAAGTGAACATTAATTGGCCATATAATAATATAATAATTAATATCAAACCAAAAGTCACATGAGAAGCCGCAGCTCGACTAAAATCAAATTATTTCCTACTTTTCATTTCAATTTTTTTTAAGCATAATTATAGTTTACGTAGTTCATTTATTTTTTTATAGGCAAATTCTTCAATACAGCTGGATGCATGAATTCAAATTAGTACACCACATACAAAACTTGTGTATTAGTAATAAATAAAAATATACTCCATCATTTCATTTCAATTTTTACAAATTTCTATTTTGATGTCTTATTTTAATTTTTACATTTCCCTTTTTAGTATATAGAATCCACCTAAAACAATTAATTTATTAACATCCAATACTAATACATCTACTCATTTTACATTAAATATTATATCTTTCAACTCATTATCTATTAAAATAAGATATTCCTTAATTAACACGCAAAAACCAAACGTAAGCATTAAAACAAAATGGAGGGAGTATACATTAATGAATACAATTTATACATTTTATTAACGAAATTTCTATTAATATTTCAATAAAAACTGCATATAAAAATGTAATATATTTATTAAAAAATACGTATACATTATTAAATATAACTAATACATATATGTAAACTCTTTCTCATATTAGTATGAAGGAATCAGTACGCATTTTAATGATTTACTCTTCATCGTTGTCAAGATATTGCAATTCAGACTATACATGTACTCAAAGCCCAAATAAGCAATGGCCCATGGTCCAAAATGGGCCGTTATTATTGTCTAGGTTAATTAACGGCGGCCCAGCCCATTAAAAAGCCTATTGCAGTCTTGCAGATTGTTACCTTTTTGTTGGTCTCGAATCTTTAAAAGAAATAAAAGTTATTAAGCTAGTGAGTTTAAATAATTTAGCCTATTTTTAACGTTCGAGTTCATTTTTCTACTCACGCCATGAACACATTATCATGAAATTGAATTAAATTATTAATATTTTTATTTTTGTTTTCAATATAATCAATCATATATACTAATTGATTATCCAATTTGGAAAGAACTTGGCAGGAGTAATTTGGTGGCCGGCAGCGGTTGGGATGTTGGTAATTACAGGTAAAATAACAAGTTTTTTTATTAGATAAGTTATCACTCTTTACTAAAAATATTATTACTTTTTTAATTATATGGTACATCATTATTAATTTTTACCCATTTGAATATCGTTTTTATTGTTAAAATACTTTTACTAAAAATAGAATGTTATGAGCTCGTAAAACCTCTGTTTCTTGTATATAAAAAAAAAAAACATTCAGCTTTGCAGAGAGGTTTTTGATTTTCTTTTGTCTAAGTAAAAGAATCCAAACAATGAGACTATGGAGAAAGCTGAGAAGCACACTGCGGCTACGTCGAGCGAAACATGTCGTCCCGATATCCCATCGATGACGAACAGGTTCGTCGTTTGCCCGTAGGCTACTTCCTCATCAGCAGAGTTGTGCACATATGCCCTGATAAAATATGTAGCTGTTGGGACATCCCTTTCTACTTTCCATGTAAACATGTTGTTAGAAGCTGGGCTGAATGCCCTAACAACAATCTTGTGCTGACATGTTTTGTCCTTCGCCAAATTGTCGACTGTCTTTCTCCACGCCCGATCCTGTTGGCTCACGGGCGCGTAGCATAGCTTGATTTTCACTGTCTTGTATTCGGAATCCGACCCGATTGGGAGGCTAGTGTTGAGTGACCATGTCACGGTGATACTATCCTCCCCGGCCCTTAGGACTGCAAAAGTTAAAAGTTATAGGACTAAAATTGACTGGTTCGCATTCTCTGTATCATTTTGATATATCATCTCCTGCGTCGCATTGTTGAATGAATGATACGTAGGACTTATATATTATTCTTGAATAGTTTATCCCGTAAGATAAATAAGAAGTAATCATAATATTTACTATATTGAAAAGTGAAGAAGCTCCTGTGCGAAAATCGACTAGAATTTGAGATAGTAAAAGTTAATAGGATTAAAATTGGATGCAACAAAAATTTATAAGACTGAATTTAATATATATTATTCCTAAATAGTTCATACCTTGTTCGGGTTTTGGTGAGGCAGAGACGACGAGAGAGTTTTGAAGGGATGAGAAGGTTACGCCGGAAGAAGTGGCTGCAAGGCAGGAGACAACAAGTGAAGCTATAAAAAGATCATGATTTGCCATTGATGATTTCTTGTGTTCTAATTTGAGCCAAATTAATTAGTTGACGAAGTTAGGATTGATCAATTTTATAGGGATACCATGATAAAGGAGAAAGCAATTTTCTTGTTTGTTAATGCTGGCTGTGTAATAATACCATGTAGAATAATACAAGCACTAGTAATATGCTACTATTAGAGGATATGCAACAATGTTGCAACATGATTCTCATTTTTTTATTATTTAACTTTAAAAAAAAAAAAACAACCTTGTGAATATATTTATTGATTTCTGAGATGGTTAGGTGGCTTTAATTCATGTTGAAAGGCTGTGTTTGAATGGGTTTAATGATTCAATTATGAGTGGTTGAGAATGATGTGCTTGGAATTTTGCTTAATTGGAAGTTGACCAGCTACGATTAAGGCATCAGCTACATTGTTCGTGGAGTAAAGCTATTCGTAAAATATTTGTTCGAATTCATTTTTTAAGTTAAATTGAGCTGAATTACTAAATATCAGGCTAGAAAAACTTATCGAGCAGGCTCGGACTCAATAGTTCTTGAATATGTTTGTTAAGAGGTTTGCAACAGGTTTAGAACCATATATAAGTGAGCTCTAACGAACTCAAGCCCAAACTTAAATTCGAACTTGATTTTAATTATTATTATTATCAATTTTTTATCGAGTTAAATTCGAACTAATCGCGAACTTATTATTTTTCGAAAGAGTCGAACTCGAGCCTTCAAATTTTTCGAAGAAATGATGTTGAAAGTGGCACATCAAAATTTAAAATTAAATAATTATGTACTCATGTGGAACTAATACTTATTTTAATTTGGAAGATTTTATTCAATACTTATATAAGTATTGTTTGTGTGACGACTGCACATTTGATAGACTTACATTAAAATTAGAGAATGGCCTCAAATTCCACTGGATGATTAAATAAATTTGTACAGCTAATTAATTACTAATTATACAAAATAAATAAATAAAATAAAAATGATTAGCAGTTTCACGTACGGAATTCTATCACTCTATGGGACTAGTACGATAATCTCTCTACTTTTTGTGATTACAACATTATTTTTAGGGGATAAAAATCAATTTAGTCTCATATCTTAGCTCATGGGCTATTTTAATCCCAAAAAAGATAAAATTGTCAATTTAGTACCACTGGTTCAGAAATAGGGCCAAACACATCTCATTTTAGCCTGAAAAACGTCATCCCGATTTTTCTGGTCGGAATGATGATGTGGCGCTTATGTGAAATGTGATTCAACATCTTAAATAGTATTTTAATGCTAAGGTGGCATTTTCTTTTTTCTTAAATTTAAAATAATTAAAAAACATAAATTAAAAATTATTAAACAAATTAAAAGTACCAAATGCCATGGAAGATGAAGGCCGACGAGGAAGGGTGGCCGCCGCCGCCTGCGGAGTGGAACGAGTGTGTGTGTGACTTACCAATAGTAGCCGAGTTAAAGCTGGTAGCGCACATTTGCCTCCCCGCCGGCAAGCAATTGCTCTACAGCACCACCAGAATCTTCCCCATCCCATTCCTCTCCACCACCGTTGCCACCGCCCTCTTCTCCCTGAACAAACAACACAGCTTCCACAGCACCGCCACCGCCCGCTCCGTCGCCGCCAGTTTGTTCACGACAGCCCCTACGCAGATATGGCTTCCACAAATCTCATTCCTTCCTTCTTTGCACCCGGACGCCATTTCAAGGAGCTTGAGCAGTTTTTCGATCGCGGCGGCGCTCATTTCGGCGGCGGAGAGCATCGCCGCCACCACCCTGACTCCGCCGTTGCGAACCAGCTTGGCCCTGTTCCTTTTTGGCAGCGCTAATCGGACCAAGAAACTTAAGCAAGCTGTTGAATCTCCTCAACTAACTGTCGACGCCGTACTTCCAAGTTCAAATTCTGTACATCCTCTTCACGGCGGCGGCCACCGTGCGTTCCCCGTCAGAGATTATGGCGATGTACACAGCACCAAATCCATCACTTCCGATGAGATGCACATCACTATAATTTCTAGTCGCTAATCGGATCTGGTCGAGTAAGAATCGAGATCGACGACAGAATTGTTGGGCCATGGTTGATAGCTTACATCTTGGTGTATGAGTACAATGTGAATGGGTAGGGAAGGTGAAGCAGCTGTTGAATCTGTATCGCCATCGTTGATTTTGTAGTTAAACGCCTCATTCACAGAGAAAATGCTTTAGACCTTGGGGCTCTTAATTAGAAACGGATTTGTACCAACAATTCCAAAGAAATTATTCAAATTCTGTAAAATTGATCAATGAATTTTTTGGGTAGTCTCGCAGCGGATGAATTTTTGGGTGTTGGCGTTGTTCCGACAGGAATAGCGGATTTTGGTGGAGGGCGGTGGGGTCGCGGGAGACGACGGCGGCGGCAGACAGGTCAAGGATGGAGTTCATGGTTTATTAATTAGTTCTTTTAATATGTTTAATATTTTTTAATTTATGTTTTTTAATTATTTAAAATTTTAGAAAAAAAAGCCATGTTGGAACTAAAATATAATTTAATATTCCCTCCGTCCCTTACTAATAGGGTCTTTTGCTTTTTGGCACGTTAATTAAGGAGTATTATTTTTTAATATGTAGTAGGTAGTTGTATTAGTGGGGGTGTGAGTCTCATATTTTAATTGTATTAGTAGGTGTGTGTAGGTCCCATGTGTGTAAAAAAGAAAAGGAAACTCTTTGGGTGGGACACCCAAAATGGAAAAAAGAACCTCTTTAAAGGGGACGGAGGGAGTATGTTGAATCACATGCCAAGTGGATGCCACGTCATCGCCCCGATCGGAAATCGGCGATGTCCGTGTTTTCCAGCGAAAATAGGATGTGTTTGACCCTAATTCTGTACCGGTAGGACTAAATTGACAAATTTATCTTTGTTGGGACCGAAATGGACCATAAGCAAAGTTATGGGACTGAATTAGTTTTTATCTTTTATTTTTAGTTATGAGTTGATATTGGGTGCACCCATATGTGTATAATTTTTTATTTTATCTTGTATATACATGCTATTCTATTTTGTATATGTGTTTCTTAATAATTGTATACTTTTTTCACACTAAATTTTTCATTAAAAAAACTAGCATCCATATGTGTATAACTTTTTATTCAATAGTATATACATGTTTTTTAATAATTGTATATTTTTTACACTCAATTTTCCATTAAAAAAACTAACAATTAAATTGTATATATTTTTGTTCTTAATTATATTTTTATTTATATTTGTATGCATTTTTTAAAATGGATACACCCTAAAATAGGGTGCACCCAATGCACAGTATAATTAACCTTAGTTATTACAAGTTGATTGGAGTCGGCACTACTTGCATACTAGTAATTTTTTTTATTAAAATAATATAAAAAAATTATGGGTTAATTACGCCAAAAGTCTCAATCTTTTCACAAATTTCAAATTAGTCTAAACTTTTTAATATTTACAAATAAATACTCAACCTTTAACCTTTTTTTTCAAATCAAACCACCGGGTAGCGGGAGGCGTGCCCGGTGGCTGATGTGTCATTCTTCTTGCCATCTCACATGCCACATATAAAAAAAAAAAAAAACTCCAGTGCCAGATTTTTAAATGAAGTCAGTGGCCTGCCCTCGCTTGGCCTTAGGCTTCTGCCTAGCCCGACCCACCACGACACCACCTCTCCACCGCCTGCCGTCGCCGGACTCACGGAGGGTTCCGCCGTCGCCGCCATGACTCTGAAGTTTTCAGACTATAATTCACAGTTGTCACTTGAATGCAATATCACAATATTTTGCGTTAGAACTGGAGAAAGTAAGAATTCTAACTTGAATATGATTAAAATGTTGAGGTTGATTTGGAGTTTGACCTATAATCCGTTGAAGCCATTAAGAACAGCTTTAATTGACGAATCATTTTCCTGCATTTAATAATCATCAATTAATTCAATCAATCAATACTAAAATTTCCAATTTAATTTCTAAAACAAATTATCAAACATACCAGAAACGAGCAGCCGCTAACGACGTCGTTGTGATTGCAAATCGGGAGGAGGCCAGCATCGGCTCCGGATGGTGAACTGAAATCATCGGCGGCGGAAAGCATTAACCGCTGAAGTTTGCCGGATGATGAAGCAAACTTCCGGCGGCAATGGTTCGTGGCTGGGATGAAACTGGTGGCGGCGGGTTCGCGACTCCGGCGAGGGAACAGATCTGCAACGGCGGCGAATCGGCGATAGCATGGATTTCCAGTGGTCTCGACAGGCTCCGGCAGCGGGTTTCCGCAGAAGCCTAGGGCCAAGTGAGGGCAGGCCACCGACTTCATTCAAAAATCTGGCACTGGTGGTAACTGGGCTTGCGGGTGATGAGCAAGAGCCGGGTTCGCGATATTCTAGTGGAAACGATGAAGAAGATTGGTTGAAGTTTTTTTTTTTTACATGTGGCATGTGAGTTGGCAAGAAGAATGACACATCAGTCACCGGGCTGGCCTCCTACTGCCCGGTGACTTAATTTGAAAAAAAGATTAAAGGTTGAGTACTTATTTGTAAATATTGAAAAATTTGGACTAATTTGAAATTCGCGAAAAGATAGGAATTTTTGGCGTAATTAACCCAAAAATTATTATATATATTAAAAAAATGATTAATATGATTTTAAATGTATAATCAAACAATATCTAAAAAAATGATTTTTCAATTTAAAATCTAAAAAACGAGTGAATTATTAATGCGAAATTTGAATTATTATTTTTATTAATTAAAGACTTGAAATATGGCAAACTATCAATTTAGGTCCTGAGTGTTAATAGTAAATTGATAAATTAGAAGACAATATGAGACAAATGTAAGGCTTAATTGATAGTTTTATATATTTCAAGTCCTTAATAAATAAATAAAATTAATCGAATCGATACTTTAATTTTTCTTTAGTTTTTGGATTGAAAATAGTATGGTAGGGGAAACTGGATATGATAAGTGAACTAAAACTTTGCTTATTACATTTGACAAACTATATAATCCACTCTATATTTTTGAAAATTATTAAAGAAAATATAATTTATTATTATCATAAAGCACAAAATATTCATTATCACTTTTAAATAAGTTGAACAAGTGCTGAATTTAAAATAAATAATATATAAACATGAAAGATTGCTTAAGGATAAAAAAGACTTACACACAAAGCCCAAATTCCACACGAACATTGGGCCATGTCGGAGATATATTGACAATGTGGGGCTTTTAGTATTTGATACTATCTTAGCCCAGTCCATCAAATTCCTACCATTTTATTTAATACAATTATATATTTTATTGACTCCTACAATGAGTCACATTTTATCTTCCAACTGCGAATGTTTTAATTTAATAAGTAATTTTTAATACATAATTTCACTTTATAAATTTAATTTTTATATCAATATTAAACCTACAATACGATAACTACCGATCAGAAGTCATTATGAAAAATAAAACAATTCAATCAAAATCCCAAAATTAGTAATGCAATTCATATTTATTGATAATATAAGTAATAAATTTATTAAATTAAAATTGATAAATTTATCTCAGCTATCATTTTATTATTAAAAAAGAAAAGAAGTATAAATATTAAGCAATCTCATCAATACCATCGAACCATAAATTATTAAGAAATTTGACTAACTGAATTGCGCAGCTACTCCACACCACACCACACCACACCACACCACCATAGTTATTTTTAAATAATGTTAAAACAAAATTTCTTTTTCAAAAAAAAAAAATCCAATTTAATTATAGATTAATGCGTATACCATTAAATGAGCACAACAATTTTCTCACCAAGCAAGCTTAAAAATTAGCTTTCCCTCGCAAACAATATATTATGACAGTTTCACAAGAAAAATTGGTTCATACTTTCATATAATAAAGAATATTTTATTAATTTATTTATTTTAAAAAATATGGTAAACATACAAATAAGCAATATGCCATATCAACAAGGCTACACACAAAACGACATGGTTTAAGGCCGGCATTTGTTTCAACATAAAATCTTCCCTTCATTTCCAACGTCCAACTCTCACCATCTATGCATACTATCTCTATCTTCTCTTGAATTTTTCAACCCCTCTCTCATCATAATGAAAATGGAAGCCATGGACGGGAGGTTCGACCAACGCTTGTCTAATGAAGGCAGGGTGTCGGTCAACTTGCAAAGAAAGCTTATAGAGACGAGGCGCACTACCTCCGATACAAGCCAGTTACCAGACCTAACCGATCTCATGAACGATATGTTCTTTGGATCGACGAGTAATGACAATCTTGATAACAAGATTTACAACATCAACGGAGGTAGAGGGCTTGCATTAATCGATCGAGACGAGGATGATTTTGACTCGAGCACTAGAAGTGTTAGTAGTAGGATGACACAAGAGTGGTTAGAGGAGGCCAAGAGAATGGTGGCCTCCTCTCCAACAAGAGGAGGCGACTCGCCTTCAAGGCTCGTCGCCTCACCACGATTTGCTGCATCGCAAGGCCGATTATCGACCTCGTCTCTCGAGAAGAGAGACCCCTTCTCTAGATCCGCTAGAAGGTAACACATTAAACTTGTAGTTGTCATAATTCTAGTTTATCATCGATTTTTGTCACGTTTTATCGAAATATGAGATAAATTTAAATTCTTATAACAGACATAGGGCACCAGATGGATTCAGTGGGGAAATCTTGTCAAGAACAGCAAATCATATTCGAAACAATTCAGAATCCAACATGAGTCCTCCACAAGCAGAGCAATTATCCCCTGTGTCAGAAATCGAGAAATGGATTTCAAATAACGTCAAATTACCAAATAGCCCCGAGCGCACTGAACCCACACCACCAAGTCCCACCAGCAGTCTTGGGGCCCCACCTCTCCCTCCCCGCCAATCAATCCACCGCAGGACCCGGTTCCAAACAGAGTCCACCAAATCACCCCTGTCACACCAGATCCCACCCCCAACTAACCTTCCCGCCATTTCCAAACGAACTTTCAAAAACACTGATACTAGTACAAACAACAATGCGCACGGTACAAACTCGGACTCTCAGATGCTTTCCCCACCTAAACAACCTGTGGAGTCTACCCACCGGAGGTCGAGATCGACTAGTTCGAGCTCTATTCCGGACTCAGGTCTCCTGTCTCCACCCCGGAACTTGGTGGAGTCGGCCCACCGGAGGTCGATATCTTCGTCAACATGCAGAACCGATAAGATCGTGCAGAAGGAGGATTCGGATGATTGGCAGCTCAAGAATGGAGGGCAAAAGAGTCAAGATTTCAGTGGTTTCTTGAAGGATAAAGAGTTCAACGGGTTCTTGAAAGAGCAAAGAATCAAAATTGAGAAGCTTCTGAGTGGAGAAATCAATGGCAAGGCTAAGATTGTACTCTCTGGACCCTCAAACAGTTAAGTTTGTTTCTTTTGATCAACACAACCTTTAATCTTGTGTACAATGGGTGTACTAGATCAATTTGAAGGATATAGACATAAAAAGATAAGCATCATGGGGTTGATCTTTACTTATTTTTTTGTGACTATTTGAGTGATCTTTAGGTACAAGTTCGATGGTGGCAGCGACATGTTACGCGTGGTTATTGGAAAACAAGAATCGGGCGAACAAGAAGGAAGGCGGTCGGAACGATAATAAACACATGGAGTTTGTTGTACCTGTGATGAACACAAGAAGAGAGAAAATGTGGAAGATGAGACAAGTGGCTTGGCTGTTCCACCATGTTGGCCTTGATGCTACTTCTCTCCTCTTTTCCAATGAGGTATTTTATTTCTCTTTATTACACAAGTGGAGTACTTTATTATAAGTTGTAATATTTGATGATCACAATCATTTAACTAGTGGAAATCATGATGGCTAACCAGGTTGAATTGGAGACACTAATGATGGCTAAGCAGTTAAGCATACTTGTAGTTGGGGAGGATATCCTTAAAACCAATAGCGAAGTTGGATCGCCTTGTACTGTTCTTACGGATAACTACTGTGAGGACGCATACGACCTCCTCCAAACACCAATCTTGAAAAAACTTCTGGTAGATGAAAGTTTCTTACAAACATCCCATGTTGTTCCACATTTGTGCTGATGTTCTGATCGAATATTCGTTCCAGATGGCAGGTATTCTGTTGGATACACAGAACTTAAGTCCTTCTCGGAAGCTGTCCATGGCTAGAGATGCCGAGGCATTTCAGCTGCTCTCTGTTGCCTCTGCTCCCAACTACAGAAACACCTTTTTTGATCAGTGTATGCATTTTTTCAGTTCTTGTTTGAGACCATGTTTTTGATCGAATCTAATGTTGTCGTTGCTGGTTGCAGTGATGCAAGATCATAGAGACGACAGCTTCTTTGAAGCTCTGCAGCAAACATATGGGAAACCTCCTAGTGAAAGTAAGTCGTAAGATGTCCTTCAAGTGGCCTTATTGTTTTGTGTTGTGCATGTGGTTCGCATTTAAGGCGCTCCATTTTCGTGTATGAATGCAGTCAATTGGGACAACGGTGCAGCAACGAATCGTAGAATCTCTGAGAAGGTCTCTTCCAATGATGTAGTAGATGCTAGAGTTGAGAAGGTTTCACCTCTTCAAGGTAAAACTTTCTACTCATTCTTAACTTCTTGCATGAACACACACACACACACACACACACACTCTTTCTCACTTACTAAGGTTGTCATTTTTTGCAGGAAAACCAGCACCATCTCCTGTGAAGGCTACTGTCAAGGAACCAGCAAAAACGAACGAGGCGCCTCGTGGGAAGAACAGGAACTTTTTCGCGAAACTTTTTGGATTCGGATCAAAATAGGGACAAGATCATGGACATTATTGAATGATATCATAATTCTGGTAATGATGACAATTTTCTATAGTGAAATGTGGTAAGAAATGAGTTGAGTTTCCATAATTGGATCCACAACAAAAGCCTCCATTTTGTAGTGTTGTCTTTTGTTTCTTGGATATTTTTATTGTTTTTGTAACAAACAATAATCTTATAAATGAGTTGTTGTCTGTATGTAATGTTGTATATTATATACATATATATACAGCTGTTGCCTATTCAGACAGTTTCATGAATCAAAAATTGCAGAATTACATAGATGAATGCATCTTAGCTAGACTATCACTGCCCATATTGGCTATTATCCAATTGGATCAATACAAATCTACTGAGTTTAACTTCAACTATATTATTTTGTTCCAATTTTGCATAATTAGAGGATAAAATTCTACCTAAAATTGGACAAATTTAAGAAGTAATAGTACTTAATTTATGTGGGTAGTGTTAAACTTCACATGATCATTTTCAAGTAAAAAAGAACCTTATATTTAAAGAGATAATATCTTCAACTTCTATGGACAAAAATGATTACAATATAGTACTAAATATTTTTTTCTAAAAAAAACTTAGGGGTGGATATATCGACATCAGAACATGTTTCATTTCTTATCTTAGGTTTCATAGCTAGACAAGAATCAATGGTACCTTACAGTTGTCCATTAGTACTAATAATCCATTACACAACATAGTCTTGAACCAACTTCATGAATTTAATGATCTTGTCTTAAATGAAATAAGACAAGACCTTTGCTCTGTATCAACATTATAAACAAAAAAATATATATATCTTAATGATATTAAATTTCAGGCTCTGATTAAGAAAACATATTAAATAGCTCAATTGTTTACCAACCACAGTCATCATTATCACAATATAGCATAACTATGTACTCAACACAACATTTATATATTCATATATATATATATATATGCAATTTGTAATAATTAAATATTACATATAATTTGCTCACTTCTCAAAGCCAGATCAAGAAAAAATTTAAAAAAAAAAGGAAAAAAATTATAACATGGGATGCCTCTAGATTGGAGATTGTTTGGGTATGTATGTTATCCAATCTGTCTTCTTCAATCATGCCACAAATTTTCAAGAAACCAGCTGTAAACTAACTTCCAACCTCACTAGAGGGGGCCCTTTTTTCCCCATGTGCTCTGTTCCTCTCTCTCTCCTCCCCCTCTCTCTCTCATCTTCATCCTATCTAATTTGGCCCATACCATCATTTCCACACAATACTTGGCCACTGATGATGCTAAAAAGCATCACCTTTTTCTCATTCCACTTTCCACGCATACAGAAACAGGCAAAAATCTGCAGTTACTGATGATCCCTCCATTGATGTGGAGCTGGACGACAATGGAGATGATGACGTGGATGAGAGTGTTGGTAAGAGAATGGGCTTGAATATAAACAGGGCATTTCTCAGACCAGGGCTGAATAGCCAATCATGGACATCCCAATATACTTCAATTCTTGATTTGTTCAGATGTATTGATTCATTTCCCCTGAACTTCCACTGCAAATGCTTCACATGGATCACTAAATGCCCGTCGACCCGGATCTCCATCTCGGGCTCGACTTGCGGACCACTGTTTCTGTTCTTACACTCGATGGATATCTCATGGAAGCTACCCTTGTCATGGAACTTAACTCTTGTAATAAACTTCCTCTTCCCAAAAATGTGCTCTTTTCTCGAGATCAAAATCGGGTCGATCAAAGCGGGTCGACATCTGGTCTTTCTGTAGGCCTCATCCCTCAAATTCCCAAGCAGCAAAACAACTTCGTCATCGCATACAACGGCTACATAGTAATCCGACACGGGTTCCGTCTCGCCATTGAATCTTGCAACCTTAAGATCCCAGAAGACATCCACTGGTGTTCCATCGACTAGGAAGCGTTTGGAGCCATGTTTCTTCCAGAAGTACCATGGCTTCAGCTCGACTTTGCACGTGTACTGGCTCTCCCCCTCCGGGCCTTCGACCGCCACGGAGAGGCCGTGGAGGAGGAGATTCTTGCACCATGTAACTGTGATCAGACGGCATTGATCGGCTATTTTGGTACGGTATACCGACATGAATACGTTCTGGCCTGATCTTGTTATGGCTGCTCCATCATGATCAGTAGTGAGCTTCTCTCCTGATGAGAAACAAGCTGGAATCCCCAGTTGGTCTTGCATCATGTGTATCATCAAAAGGATAATATAGTTTGGAGTTTTGGCTAGAATGAGGTAGGATCAAGGAAGGAGAGAATCCAATGGGGTTGATACTAGCTAGGGTGGGAGAGAGAGAGAGAGAGAGAGAGAGAGAGGGGTTTAACTAGTTAGTAAGTGTTGTGTGAGTCATATATGCTGCCACAAGTTATTCTTGGCAGCAGTGATGAAAACACAAGAAATGAATATAAGTGGCAGATAAATAATGAGGGTAGAAGTGAAGAATCAAGATTCAATCAATTTTGTATATACTCCGTACAAATAAACATAAAATAACAAGTACTACTCCCTCCTTCCCGCAGTTAAGTTTACCGACACGGTAGATATGGAGTTTAAGAAAAATTATTTTTTGACTAACTTTATTGACTTTTGAGGGGTATTGTGGTATTTTTAGGTAATAAATAAATTATAAAGTATGTTATGTGTGTTAGATGAGAGTGATATTTTTGAAATTAATACAACTTTTGAGGTTGTTGGTTAATGTGAAGTTTCTCTTTTTGGGTGGTGAACATAAGTGTGGGACGGACGAAAATAAAAAATGTGAAGATAAGTATGAGACAGATATATCTTGTGAAACGATGATTGTGTGAGATTTGTTAAATTACGATGATTATATAGATAAAATAGTATATTTATTGGTTGTTAATTACTAAGTATTTTTTCTAAAATATGATTTCTCACGTACTTACTTTAACTACCAATAAGTATACTCTACCTAGAGCTGCCAATTTGGGTTGAACCCAATGGGCCAATCCGCCCCGCCCCATCAAAACCCGCAAGTAACCTGACCCAAAAAAAGCCCGCCCAAAAAAAAGCCTGCCCCGCAATAACCTACTAACAAGTGGTTTGTGGGTTAACCCGCCCCCACCCACTAACCCACCATCAATCCATAATTTTCAATTCACCTCTTACCCCACCCTCACACTTACCACCCCTACCCTATCGATATCGATACCAAAATTTCGATATTGCGAAAAATCGATATTTCGATAAATTAAATTTGATATCGTACCTATATAGTATACAACAATGGTCGACCCGTCTCACAATCCATCTTCTATATATCTGTGCCACATGAAAGTGCCCTTACATAAAATACATACTCCCTTCGTCCCACTCAAAGAGTCTCTCTTTGCTATTTTGGGCATCCCAATCAAAGAGTTCTCTTTCCTTTTTTATACACATGGGACTCACACACACCCACTAATATAATTAAAATATGGAACTTACACTCTCACTAATACAATTACCCACTATACATTAAATAATAATACTCCTTAATCCATGTGTAAAAAAAAAACACAACCCTTTGCAGGGAGGGATGGAGTATATATGTATGTTCATGAATTATCTGATTCATTCTTACCTGTCAATATTACTAGCACATTTATTATTGCATATTTTTCGGTTCTTTCATGTCAAATTTTATACTACAATTAACCTGACCAACTTTGGTGAATCCAATGTTGGCTTGATTCTGCTAAAAAGTAAAAAAAATAATTTTTAGGTTAAAAAAGAAGTGAAGAACTCTTCTTCACCACATTTGGGGCATTGATTTCAACAAACACATATTTGACTCTTCTTGAAAAGCATTAATGCACATGAATGAGAGAGAGAGAGAGAGAGAGAGAGGGGGTTGTAGAAAAAAAAAGATCTTATGATCAGAATTTGTTTTTCAACGTGGGCTTTCTCTTATTTCTTTAATTTAATTTTTATTCTTGATCAATTGGTAAATATATTGAAAACATTGTTTAATTACATGTGCAATTATACGAGGATCCAACCTTTAAAATTCTCTCAAAAATAGGGGAGAAATATGTAGTAGGAGAGGAATCTAGGGTTGTGGTATTAAGCAGAATAAATGTGTTAATTGTATAGTTGGCAGGTGCAGATCTGGTCCATAAATCATCAATCATTTTCTCCCTTTTTATTTTATATAAAATAAAAAATAAAAAAATTATGTTTTGTAATTGAGGTTATTTGCTTTACCAATTACCAGGTACCAAAGTAATAATACATTATAATTATAAAGTAGTAATACATTACAATTACAATTATGTAATGGAAAAAGTGGTTCCTTGATGGATAACGTAGTTTTCCATTTCAATCAATTGAAATTATTATTGGTCAATGATGGATGAAAGCTGAGAAATATCGATATTTACCTAACCCATAAAATCGGTTAAATTTGTCGCAAGTTTTAGGATGAATAACCCTTATACATAGAAATTAAAATATGTTATGTAATTTTCTTGTGTTATTTTTATTTTTATCATCTTTTATTTATTAGTATATGAGTATAAAAAAGTGAGTTTGGTGTGAATCTAATTTACCATAAACTCTCTATATATATTTTTTAAATTACTTTTAGGTGGATGAATTATCACTTTTCTGAAAAAAGAAAAAAATTACTTGACAAATTTTGCTCAACAAAAATATAAAAATTCTTAAAGAATTTTTTTTAATCTAAAGAATAATTCAATAAATAAGAAATCAAAATTTTGGAGAGTAATATTTCTCATACTAAAGAACATCTCTCTATATAGTAATCTTTCATGCATTAAAAAAAATACTTGGTAATGAGAATTCACACCTGAAACCATATTCAATCAAGTATTTATCATTAAAAAAAATGAAATTTAATGTTTGTTCTAACTAGAGTTTATAATTTTTGTAAGGATTTATCATATCTATCTCTTTCATATAATAAATAAATATATTAACTAGATTTCTTATAAATGGGTTTCTGAAATCGGGTAAGCCCAATTTGAATGTTAAGATTAGGTGTTAGGCCCATGTTAACCAGACAATTCACCTATGGGCCAATCTACAGCTTCAATTCAAAAATATCTTAAGTATAATCTCGTGATTAATTTCTTTCACTGATGTGGGTGAGACTGAGATAGCCACATAGGAAAGTAATTAATCTCAACCTAATTTGGAGTAATTATATTTAGCAATAAATCTCATATTTTTTTAACCTTTTATCGTTATGTATCACTTTCCCTCCGACGGGATAAAAGAGTTTATTGTACAATAAACTAAGGCAACATTATTATCACCCTAGACTTTTACTAAATGATAAACTATTATTAAAATAAAGTCATTAGACAGTTACAAAATGAAATATATTGCATAGTATTTTCCTTTAAAAATAAAAAAATAAAAAATATTAGAGTGGCATTTCTGGAAAATAAAGAATCCCCAAGGACCATTTTGTCCATATCCAGTCTGAAATCAAAACCTCCAATCGCACTCTTTGCTAGGGTTTCTCTCCGCTACTGAACCGTTCTCATTCACAAGGTACCTAATTTACGTTTTCGAGTTATTGATTAGATTTAGGGTTATATACAAATCTGCGGAATTGAAAATAATCGCCCAATTTTCTTCTCATGAATTCTAGGTTTTGATCGGCCGAAAAGAAATGCATTCACTCTGCGGTAAATTGCGTGCAGTTGCGAAGCAATCTTACAATACCTTGAAATTTACCGAGCATAAGGAGATCGCATTATTTCAATCGGAAATTTCAGGATGCTCGATCAGTCGTTCTTTGGGGTTTACCACTCAGCATTCTAGTTTTGGCACAGCAATCTTTATGGTATGTTTTGTTTTATTCCACCTGAGATGCTGATTATTCATTCTGGAAATTTACGTTTGCTTCCTTTAGGAGGCTCTAGTCTTAAAGGAGGCTCTAGTCTTAACATGGTTTGGTAATCAATATAGTTTATTTCACGACTCTGATAGGATTAAAAATTATGAATTTCTTGAGTTTCTCAGGGTTCGTGGAATTGTTCAAGTTATAACATCAAGGATCATGAAAGTATGATGAAATGAAACAGCGTAGATCTTTGCACGTGATTTATTATTTGATGTTTGTGGAAGGACTATTAGCAAGGTGAAATTTTGCATAAAGGCTTTGGGAGCCTGTAGTTTGAGTGAATCCTCAGGGATTTCATTGCCTTAATTTAAGTTCTGGTGCATTAGTATTCGAATAGTTCTTCTGAATTCAGATTTGTTGTGTTTTTGTGTTAATTTAATTCTTCTAAGATTTAGTATTACCTTGTTGAGATGTCTTGAAAATTTGTTTCTTGGTACTGCATACAAGTTTTAATTTGTTCCTTCTCTATCTTTGATGTCAACATTGTTCTGTCACCTTCTGATGCTTTTCATGTTGGTTCTTATCAAACGCTTCAGAAGAAAAGCTTCAGCACCAGATATATCTCACCAGCACCTGCTGAAAGTTGTGGTATATCTTCAGCATTGTCATCTAAGAGAAGCCATAGCTCGGGCCTTAATCAGTCAGCTTCTTCAATTTATAATTTGCCAATTAGGAACTTTGCAACGGAAGGACCTACTTCTGAAAATGTTTCTGCTTCTAGTGATGTACCTCAACGCATTAAATTCAAAAGGCTCGATAAAACAGCAAGACACATTATGCAGGCACTATAATTATCTTTCTTTTCACGCCTCCTCATTGAGTTTATTTCATTATATCGTAGGGTATTTCCATTGAAATCTGAGATTTTTTTTTTTAATGCAAATTGAAGATCGTTGATAAAGAAGCAGTTGAAAAGGTGAAAGCTAGTCGAGAGATACCAGAAATAAAGCCAGGTTATATTGTCCAGCTGAAAGTGGTACTGATCTATCTTGAGAAAGTCATGATTCTCTGGTTTGTTTATTTTTCTACATGTATATCATTGGAAACCTAATAGTTTTAAAGTACCTTATTTGAAATATCATGTTCTTGTGATGACAGGAAGTACCAGAGAACCGGAGGCGTGTTTCAGTCATAAAAGGCATTGTTATAGCCAAGCGTAATGCTGGTTTAAATTCTACCTTTAGAATTAGGAGAGTTGAAGGAACCGTTGGCATTGAGAACCTTTTTCCTCTGTAAGTTTAGGTCCAGCTTCTGTAATTCAAGTTAGGCTATTTCTATTATATCTTAATTAATTCTTGAAAGCCATGCCACTTCTGCTTGCATCAGTAACTTGTATTGCTACCATTGCAATTCAAACTTTAATCTCTATTTTTGCACTTAGCCTTGTTGACTGTCCTTCTTTCTTGATCTTTATTTGCTGCATTTTTAAAAAAAGGATCATTTGTTTGATTGGTGAGAAGAATAATATCATCGCTGTTCAAGAAACATCTCCTATGCATACAACATATTTTGACACTAGAGCATTCATGGTCGTCTCCTGTTTATCTGCTTCTTTTACCATGTGACATGGCCAGTGTTGCTAATTAAGTTGGAAATGGCAGGTATTCTCCAAATATAAAAGAGATTAAAGTGTTGGACAGGAAGAAAGTGAGGAGGGCCAAGCTCTACTTTCTTAGAGAGAAAATGCACGCACTCAATAAAAAATCACTTCCTGTTTCAGGTGTGGATAGAAAAGGTAATGGCTTATAGCTCATGGTGTGTGCCCCATCTAGCATGAGGATCAGGATTATGCTTTCAAATCAATATTAGTTATATTTATTCTGTTTCTTGGTTGTCAATCATTTGCAGAACAAAAGTCAGAGCGACAGAGATGAGTGGAATGTTTTGCAAGCTGCCAAACCATTCTATGCTGTCATTTTGACACAAGTTGAGGATGGCTATAGTAATAGAACCCACAATTGACATAAGTGCTAATCTTGCATTGCATGTGAGAGTTAACGACTGCCATCAACTGCTCATCTCCTTTCGTCCATTGCTTTCTACCCTCTTTTAGTCTCACATCTAATTGTTCATTGAACTGTTTTGAGATTGTACTTCCAGGAGTACTGATAAAAGAATACACATTTTGGTTGAAATCAGTTTTGATGAAGTGGAACATCTGTTGTTCAATGGTTTTGCGTGCAGCTATTTCCGTGTTCGTTTTGGCTGCGCGTGATCACCCCCCCCCCCCCCCCCCCCCCTTCGTGTTCTGTTGAATAATTTGCCGTTGTGATCAGATCAATTCTTGAAACTTGATTGTTCACGAGTCTAGTCAATTCTTGAAGTGACAGACTGTTGAATACTTATTTTCTTGATGTTACTAGTTTCATTGTGAATGCACCTAACTTCCCCGAAGAATACTGCAGTATGCAGTGTCTGCATTGTGTGTGTGGTTGTCGACTTTGTTTTTCATTTTTATTTTCAATTAAAAAGACCTTTTCCATCACTATTATAACTAGTCACCAAAGACATGCCCACATTAGAAGTGGTATGTAATTGATTAAAAATTATTTAAAAATATAAATAATATGTTAACTATATTTTATAGTATACTATTTATTAAAAAAAGACAACCATAAACGATTATTATGTTAAGTTAATCAATAATTATTATAGATATAATTGCCCGCTTAATTGGTGGGCCGTCATTCATACTATTATCACAAATATTTAAAAATATGTGATTGCCCACTTATTGTATGCACAACTATAACCCCATCTGCTATTGGTCATCAATGTTTCTTTTTCTTTGAATATATGAAAATAAATAAATTAAAAGATTTTGCTTTTGGTAGTATGCTTTACATTGCCTCCAGGCCCTCCACCAGTTGTGCCATTGGCCCATTCTTATGGATCACTACTAATTTTCTTTTAGATCTTATTATCGTATATAAGTATTAAATGCCGTTGACTTCCTACATATATTTCCAAATAGTGTTACAAAATATGTGCAAAACTCATTAATGCCGTTCAAAGTAGGTGAACATCTACTATTTTCCAGGTCTCCAATTATCAGACCTCTAATTGTACTTAAGAGTATATTAGATTAGATTAATTAAAATTCAAAGTAAAGTCTGATGAGTGATGATATTTATTTTTCACTATGTATCAATAAAGGCAATTTATAGTGTGCACCCGGGTGCACCTAAAGATAGGGTGCACACATATACAAATATAAACAAAAACATATACAATTAAGTGTAAAAATGTGTACAATTTAATTGTTAATTTTTTTAATGAAAAATTGTATATAATATTCAATAAAATGTTATACACATATGGATGTTAATTTTTTAATGAAAAATTAATGTGTAAAAAGTATACAATTATTACAAAACATGTATACAAAATAGAATAATTTGTATACAAAATAGAATAAAAATGGTGTACCCCACCATTAGGGGCCCCCACCGCCCCTGCCCTGGGGATTGGTGGAAGAGGTAAATCGCAGGATGTGCCTCAAGTGGCTTATAGGGAGGGTTCACTGTTAAACTTGCGCTTGCAAGGGACCAAATCCATGTCAAAGGCAGGATTCGAACCCCCACCCTGCAGCAACCAAGCTCAGCTGGAAGGCTTTTCCACCCTCCCCTCTACCACTTGAGCTATGCCCTGGGGGCTACAAAATAAAATAAATGTCAATAAAATAAAATAAAATAAAAGTATACACATATGGGTGCACCCTTGCATCAGAGTGCACCCAATATACACTCATCAATAAATGTCAATAGTTTAAAAATATATCAATTAAAAACTTTCCTTACACCTCCAAAATTTCGCAATATACGCCTGTAACCAAATCTGATTATGTATTAATCATTGATTATAATATATTATGAAAAAAGAAAATCATAGGTGACACTATTTATCTTTTTAAAAGAATTATATTGATTGACACTTTTTAAAATTAGCTAGGATTTGATATCTCATGCATTCCAAAGCACAAAATTAATTTTTATACATTCAATCTATATTAATTTTATTAATTTTTGTACATTCAATCAAATTAATTTTATTGATTGACCTATTTTTCAGGCTCTAAATTGATAAAATTCATAATTTGATTCATTAAAGTAGATGTGTTTTTAATGAATAAAGTTTTTTTTATATTGAATTATTCATTAAAAAATTAGCTGAAAATATACTACAAACGGTGTAAAGTTTTATTCATTTAATATATAGAATATGTTAGTGCACCTTAATCACATATATCTTACCATAAAAATGACATCTCTTCTTTTTATATGAAAATCAAGTTTTGATTAATAGTTATAAATTATAATGGATTTTTACTCTTATATCACAATAAAAATGCTATTTCTTCCTTAAAATATCTAAGTCTAGTTTGTGCAAACCACATATTTTACGCTCATAATTATAATTAATAATTAATTCATAAAAAATCCCACAAAATAGTATCTCATATGCTCCATTAAATTATATTAGAAAATTTAGTCAAAGAACTAATCTAATCCCATTATCTGGAGTAAATTAATTAGAAATACTTTTAAAATTTAAAATTAAAGTAAAACAAATATACAAATGTTAATGTTCCATAAATTATAAAAATAAGATAAAGGAAACAGTCCCGGCCTGAACAAGTTTATATAAGCTGACTCATATTTTCTTTCATTTTCCAATTGATCCAAAAAAAAGACTATTAATTAAATTAAGAAAAATAACGCAGAAAGCTTGTTTAATCTGCAAATCTGTTTTTCTGATTCAAAAATCCCTTGCTAAAATTGATAGTATTTCATATTGGTGCATGAATAGGGCAAAGGATTAGTTGATTTCTTTATGTGAGCGGGATTTGGTTCCTAGATCCATATCTAAGTCGATTTGTCGTTTATCGTGATCTGATTGTTTACGTCGGATAATGGCGGTAGACGCCGCGTCGGAGCCCGACAGTTCCGACACCGAGCCTGATTTTGTCGAGGTTGACCCGTCCGGTCGGTATGGTCGGGTTCGTGAAATTAATTCTTCACTTATATCTGATTTTTTGTTTGGAGGTTATATCATTCTGTGTTGCTATCATGTGCTTTTTCAGAAATTTGAAACGATGTTGGATTTGTTAAGAATTCTCTGTGTTATGTGATTGGTTTGATTAATTTTCATTGTTTCTTTTCTTTGTGGTGCATCATTTGCAGTATAAGGAGGTACTTGGTAAAGGAGCTTTCAAGAAAGTGTATCCTTTTCTGGTGTTTTGTATTCCCTTCATATTTTATTGAAACTTTATCAATTTGAAATAGAAAATTTGTACCATTTTGTTTCGTAGTGAAGCCTTAATTTAATTAAATAATATAGATACAGAGCATTTGATGAAAGGGAAGGAATTGAGGTGGCTTGGAATCAGGTGAAAGGTGCTGATTTGTTAAGGAATTCGGTGGACATGGAAAGATTGTATTCTGAAGTGCACTTGCTAAAGACTCTTAAGCATAAAAATATAATCAAATTTTACAGCTCATGGCTTGATAACAAGAACGATCATATCAACTTCATAACTGAAATATTCACATCTGGGAATTTGCGACAGTATGTTAAATTTCAGCATTCCTGTTTTTATTTAATTATCTGTTAATGTAGGTATGGGCTTAGGGATCCATTAGATGATATGTTAATAGGAGTTGTGTTGTTTAGGTATCGGAAAAAACATAAGCATGTGGATTTGAGGGCTGTGAAGAAATGGTCCAGACAAATCCTTGAGGGGCTTGCTTATCTTCATAGTCATAATCCACCAGTTATTCATCGTGATCTCAAGTGTGATAATATTTTTGTTAATGGGAATCAAGGGGAGGTTAAAATAGGTGATCTTGGGTTGGCTGCTATACTTGAGCAGGCTCGTGCTGCTCACAGTGTTATTGGTAAGGTTTAAGTGTATGGTTGGTCCTTTTAATAACTACATATATCACTGGAGTTAAATGTCCCTTAATTTGATATGATGCTAGGCACCCCGGAATTCATGGCACCAGAGCTTTATGAGGAGCATTATAATGAGCTTGTGGATATATATGCCTTTGGTATGTGCTTGCTGGAGCTAGTGACCCTTGAGTATCCCTATGTTGAATGTTCCAATGCTGCACAGATATTTAAGAAAGTCACAGCAGTAAGATACTCTGCACTTTTTGAACTTCCTTTATTTTATTTTATGTCAACATCTTTACTCTCAGTAGCCTGTTTCCAGTGAGTAAAAAAATTATAATTACATCCCAGAAATAGATTATGAATGTTTGATAGTTAACCATTATGGAAAATGATAATACGGGAGTTGGATTTTATTGATAGCCTAAATTTACAACCTAAACTTGCTCATAATTGATTCAGCACTCATTTCTATCCCTATGCGATCATATATCTCTCCCATTTAACTTTGTCTGTTGGATATCTACCATTGCCTGCAGTCTGTAGGGTATGTTGATAGCCTGTGAAGCTTATCTTAGTCCATAATTGGTGTTGTCACTCTAAATAAAAATATAACCCTCCAGCAGTAAATGTTATTTTATAGCTGGTGCAAAATGATTTCTCTAAGAATTAAACAGTTGAATTACATAAAGAGCAGATTAAGCAGTAAATACGTCAGCCTTCAGAAAAAGGGTTGCATCCATTCTGCCAGTGCATGAACAGAAATTGATTAACAGTGAAATTGATGGTTTAGAAGTATATAGAAAAGAGCTAAATGATGTATAAATATTAACTTCACATCCCTCTCTCCTTCATACAACTATACCTTTTGTCATTTTTCTATTTGTGAAGGGAATCAAGCCAGCATCTCTAGAAAAAGTGAAGGATCCTGAAGTCCGAAAATTTATAGAGAAATGCATTGCTGATGTCTCTGATCGGTTATCGGCCAACGATCTACTAAAGGATCCTTTTCTGCAATCAGATGAAGATTCTGGAAGTGTAGGTCGCTCGCTACAGCCCCCGTCCTCTAACGCAGGTGAACTTAGCTGGCCTCTACTCCTTGGCTGCATCAGATTACTATTTCTATGTTTTTGACACCATATATGCAGGTGATAATGAGAACCAATTTGATACTGATAGTCGCTCTATACATGAGGGAACTCTAAATTTCTTGCTCCAGGGTCAAAGAAAAGACCATAATACAATATTCTTGAAACTTCGCATGGCAGATTCAGCAGGTTCTTGTTTCTTTTTTCTCTGTATCTAATTGTTTTATTCCAAAAAATTCCTGTAAATAGGTATAATGAATCTTATTTCTTTATTAGCTCAGGCGAAATTCGAAACATTCACTTCCCATTTGATATTGAGGAGGATACGTCGATCGCTGTAGCTAGCGAAATGGTTGTAGAGCTAGCTTTGACTGATCATGATGTATCGGTTATCGCTGAAAGGATTGAGGCTGAAATACGATCACATATTCCTGATTGGGCCCCAAGAGAGCTCTCCAGCAGAAACAATATTACGGGTAAAGCAATTTTAGAAGATGGTGATTCTAGAGTTGCTTCTC
The DNA here is from genome assembly GCA_023678885.1 of Pogostemon cablin. Classification (NCBI taxonomy): domain Eukaryota; kingdom Viridiplantae; phylum Streptophyta; class Magnoliopsida; order Lamiales; family Lamiaceae; genus Pogostemon; species Pogostemon cablin. The sequence goes on from CM042961.1 coordinate 3,696,832, forward strand.
CCACCAACACAGATTCTTCAACTCACATCATTATGGAAAGACTTCCATCAGGACGAAGATATTGGTCCGATTCACCAAAAGATAGTGCTGGAAACTCTCCACGAAGACCTGGTCCATCTCACTTGTTGCTGGCAGATTCAGCAACCTCCAGAGACAGCTGCTCTGAAGAATATTTGCCGTCTCCTGTGAGTGTTAAAGATGCAAGCAGTTCTTATCAAGGTTCCCCTCTCAGGAATACGGATACTGATTCTGATCATGATGGCTTTATTAAAGAGGAAGCTGTTACAGTACCATTGGAAGAAGAGCATGCGATGCCAAGTGAAAGTGAGACAGTACAATTAGAAGAAAAAATAATTATGAGTGAAGGTGACTCAGATGGCATAAATACTATCGTCGAGAAGCTTGAACAAGTGTTGGATGAACAGCAGAAGGAGCTTGTCGAACTTAAGAAGAAGCATGAACTAGCTGTGTTGGATCTTCTGCAGGATCTTCCTAAAGAGAATCGACTAATGGTGCTTAGTATTTGCAACCGTAATAGATCCCTTGAATCTAAATTACGAGATATGACACTCGACAACTAAATCCTTGGATTAATTTTCCATGATGATGTAAGTCCTGCAATCCTACTTTTCTAATGAGTCACCTTTAACTTCAGATTCATCCTTGCCATGAAGGTTATGTAAGATTATCTGAAAAGGTCGAAAAGTCTGCACCAACAAAGGTTGTTTTGTTGAAGAAAGTATATATATTTAACCTGCTTCAACACGGGGGAGGAACATTGTAATCTAACACTGTTATTATAGTATGTCTGAGACCTACAATGGCTGATATATGCTGTTGAACTTGGCGCGAAGACACTTGTGGATTATGTCGAATCAGGTAGGACGCAATGCGTCTCTTTTGCACATTCTTCTCTAAAGTATAGGGCCTCTAGTTTTCCTTAAAGTTTTACCTGTATAGATTGATGTTTGGTTGAAGGCAAGTCTGTTTTCCAGATCAAATTTCAGAAAATAAGCATTTCTTTTGGGTTTTTGTAAGCTAAATCTGTGCCTCATGATTGCATGGAGGCTAATTTAGCATAGGGTATTATTGCTTTTGTTTGATGGTTGATGGATTTTGGAGATGAAACATTTCCTTACTTGTGGATTAATTTGATTTAATTTATATGTTTTCAATATCTTCTTTCTGTGCCAGCTTCATCTGTTGTACTTCTGTTAGAGCTTGTTTGTTTCTTGTTTAATCATCATTCTTTTCCACTCCTTTTGTGTTTCCATTCAATTTGTTGCTGCTACATTTTAATATCAATATTAAGTGTGCAAATAAGTCAAGTCGAGCTAATTCTTGCCTAGCATGAGGCTCTAACTCGAGTTTAAATATTTTGAGCTCAATTTTAAGGGGTATGAGTGTGAGTAATGAGAATGAAATGATGTTATTTTTATCCAACATTTCAGTTGTTTCAATAAATATCTCAAATTTTTTCAATCAATTTTATGGCATTATTACTTTTAAATTCGATATCTTTACTCTTAGGTGAATTCAAGTTGACAAGCAAAGAGTACTTAAATTGTAAACGTGGCCCAAATACAGACTCAAATTTCTGGGCCTTTCCTTCTGAAGCTATGAATCTCTTCCAATTTCCTGCTTTTCTCATAAACCACAATTAAATTAAATGATTTCTCTTATTTTCTTTTTTTTGGGATCAAGGAAAGTGATTTATTTTTCTGATATATAATGCACTATATATATTTATAGTGGCTCAACTTTGCAAGGTTCGAACTAATTCCATGATAAAATCGGAACACATAAATTTTTTAAAAATTTTGGAATGGTTTATTTTCATAAATAAATAAATACATATTGGCGAAAAAAAGAATTAATTCCAAAGCACAATGGTACACGTGTCGTCACGTGAGAGCAGTAGCACAGAAAGCCCATACACCCAGTCGGGTTATCCAGGCGGAGGTAGAAATGGGTGGAATGAGAGGTTCTGTTTTCTTCATCCCACAGATAACAAACACTCTCCTCTATCCTTTCTCCAATCACTACTCTTCCAAATCCTCCCCCTCTCTCTCTCCTGCTTTCTCTCTCTAAACGGCCATGGCGTCCCTCACCGCTGCCGCTGCGGCTGTTGCCAAGCTTACTTACCTTCCGGCGACACCTTCTCTCCCAAATTCCACTTCTTCAAAACCCACTAAATTAGTCCTTTCCTCTTCCTTCACTCCCTCCTCCACAACCCTATTCCTCCAACCCACCACCACCAGAACCGCCGGCCCTCTCCGCCGATTCTCCGTCCGCGCCGCGCGTGGCAAGTTCGAGCGAAAGAAACCCCACGTCAACATCGGCACCATTGGCCATGTCGACCACGGTAAGACCACCCTCACCGCCGCCCTAACCATGGCTCTAGCCTCCGTCGGAGGCTCCGCCCCCAAAAAATACGACGAAATCGACGCCGCACCTGAAGAAAGAGCCCGTGGAATCACCATTAACACCGCGACTGTCGAATACGAAACTGAGAATCGACACTACGCCCACGTGGATTGCCCCGGCCACGCCGATTACGTGAAGAACATGATTACCGGCGCTGCTCAAATGGACGGGGCAATTCTGGTGGTTTCCGGCGCCGATGGGCCGATGCCACAGACGAAGGAGCACATTCTGTTAGCCAAACAAGTTGGGGTTCCGAATATGTGTGTCTTCTTGAACAAACAGGACCAGGTTGACGACGAAGAGCTGCTCGAATTGGTGGAATTGGAGGTAAGGGAATTGCTTTCCTCTTATGAATTTCCTGGTGATGAAATACCCATTGTTGCTGGTTCTGCTTTACTTGCTCTTGAGGCTTTAATGGCAAACCCCCAAATTAAAAGGGGGGAAAATGAATGGGTAGATAAAATCTATAAATTGATGGATGAAGTAGATAATTACATTCCCATTCCTCAAAGACAAACTGATTTGCCATTCTTGATGGCTGTTGAGGATGTTTTTACCATCACTGGTAGAGGTACAGTAGCTACAGGTAGAGTAGAGAGAGGGACTATTAAGGTGGGAGATACAGTGGATATTGTGGGGTTGAAAGACACAAGAACCACCACTGTTACAGGTGTGGAGATGTTTCAGAAAACCTTGGATGATGCCATGGCTGGTGACAATGTGGGATTGTTGTTGAGAGGTATCCAGAAAATAGATATCCAGAGAGGGATGGTGTTGTCGAAGCCGGGGACCATTACTCCCCACAAGAAATTTATGGCCATTGTGTATGTGTTGAAGAAGGAAGAGGGTGGGAGGCACTCTCCTTTCTTTGCAGGTTACAGACCTCAGTTTTACATGAGAACTACTGATGTGACGGGGAAGGTGAACACCATCATGAACGATAAGGATGAGGAGTCGAAGATGGTGATGCCCGGTGATCGTGTGAAGATGGAGGTTGAGCTCATCACTCCCATTGCTTGTGAGCAGGGGATGAGATTTGCTATCAGGGAGGGTGGGAAGACCGTTGGCGCTGGTGTCATTCAATCCATTATCGAGTGAAGATGGCTGATCGATACTTGCCTTGATTCAGCTTCTCCTGAGAATGTATGCCATGAATTGATTGATCTTTTGCCAATTATCATATATGATGGAAGGGTTTTGGGTTATTTTTGTTATGCATTAGTGCATTAGTTTAGCTTCAAAACATTGTTATGATAAATTCAATTAAAATGTTACTTCTGTTTCAATTACTTCTGCTGTTTTCTGAAGATATTATTCATGGAGTATGCTCTCTTTGCTATGTTGGATGCCATTTCTCCAAGAATGTATTGATTTTGTTGGAATCATTGAACTGGTATGGTGGATTGTAGATGTAGTTCTTGATCTTCTTTTCTTGAATTTAATTTACATAGCTTTTGTTTATGCAGAAGTACTAAAATTCTTGAGTGAAATCACCACAACAAACATTAAATCCGTTGAATAGCTTCAGCAGCTGATACAGTGTTGAATTACATCATAGATATTACAATTATATATGGCTCATAAGATGTCACACTAAATGGCATTTTATTATAGTTGATATATATCTTAGACATCTTTTTGGCTATCTTTTTAAGTAATAAACTTACAACAATTCGATATTCCAACACCATGCACCACAAATAAAACCTGTGGCCACCATAAACGAATGCATCGACCACTTCCTCCACGGAAGAGCTAAAAAATAGTCGACAGTAGGAGCTCCTGAACAAACGCAGCGTGTTGCCTCATTTCCTCATAATTGCCTGCTTCAACTTCATCCAGACATGATGGTTTGCTGCTGTCGGAAAATAAATAAATAAATAAATTCAGCTTGTGTGTATATAAGTGTTTTCAACTGGTTAGAGCAAATAATTTTGGGAGAATTTTATATGATCCAGTATGATGTGTTCCATTGCCAGTCATCTAAGTCTAACCCTTGACTCAAGTTATCAAGAATGACAGAGCAGTTATCAGTTGTCACATTTTAGGAAGCAATCACTAAATGTAAATTTCTGCTTTTATCAAAATGATACTACATAAACATTACTCTAAAAATCTTAACCAGTTGAATGTGAAAGACTTGCCTTCCTGCATCAACACATGGCGTGTCGTCCTTCTTACTATCCTTACTGGCCGTTAGAGGCATCGTGCATAGAAATGGTGAAAGGAGCGGATCAGGGGCCGATTCTTTAGCAGAATTGGAACCAAGAAACGAACTTAGTTCCCTCAAATCCTTCACCATAGCTGTAGATATGTTACTCCATGGACCTGGTTTCTGAGAATTTTTCCTCCTCTGGGACAAAAAAGATGATAAACTTCTTACATCGTCCTTCATATGTCATATGATTCAGAGGGAAAAAGGCGAACCTTGATAGATTGAGCATGCTGCACCGTGAAATGACCAAGTGCATCTCTCCCCAAGTTTGCAGCACAAATGGGACACACCTACAATTGGAAGTAAAGAGTGACAACAAAATCATCATAGCATTAGTTAATCTTGCTCTCCATGAGTAGTACTAACAAGGATGTAACTCTAGTTCTTGTTTGAACAAGAAATCTGGCAACAACGCAGCCATTACCGCGTTTTTCAGGTCAAAGCAGTGCTCTTCTTGTAGATGGATACACAGCATTTGGATTTCGATTTCAACATAACAGAAAGGGCAAGGAAACCAAGCTCTCACTTCATCACCCCCTTCATCTTCCATCACTGCATTAGTGCCTAATTGTGGATTTAAAAACAGCAATCATCTCTTTAGATTATAGTACCATTTAATCTCAATTCTCCACCCAAAATGTGACCAAGATGAACATTCTAATACATGGTATTTTTTAATGTTTCCTAAGATCCCCAAAGATGCCTTCTTCAGCATCTTTGTGGAGAATAAACAAATACAAAAGCAGAACCCCCACCCACCCACCTCAAAGGGCTTACTGATCACCATTTAATCTATTATATTAGGGCCTGTTTGGATAACAAAAAGAAAGTTACAGCTCATTCAACACAACAGAGTTCCAAACTAAAAAGTTTCTCCATTGATGTGCAAATAACTCAACAGATTTAGAGCTAGAAACTAGATCAGTAAAGTAAAGCACAAATAAAAATTTCTTATGGGCTAATTCAAGAATAAAAGTTCACAAAATAGAAAAGCCAAACCATACACAGTAACTGTAACAAGAACCCACAAATTTTCAGACAAAAAAAAAAACAACTCAAAAAAGCAATTATGGGATAGAAGATGATTCTTACCAGAGTTTCCAAGCCTAGCAGATTGAACAGAAGGGATGTGCCTATGAACTCTTGAAGCCCAGAAATCCACATCCATTGTCTGAAAATCCTCCCCCAATAATTAAACAGATTTCTTTGTAAAAAAATAGTATAAAGTGAAAAAGATGGTAATATTGCACTCAACTTTCAAAGCATCCAAGTAGATATATGATTTTGAGAGTTAGGATTTTGATGAGATGAGAGTGAGAAAAAATGGAAGTTGTTGATAGGTGTACTGCAAACAACAGTGTAATGAAATGATCTGAAAGGCTCATATATATTGGTCTGACTAGAAGGCTTTCCTGACACACAAATAAAGTAGTAAATGGATATCTGACACGTGGCAACTTTTCAAGAAAATTATTAATTGAACAATAGAAGTACCCTTTTAATAGTTTTCTCCTATTCTCTGTTTAGCTCATCAAATTAATTAAGTGGAGTGTTATAGTTATACTGATTGCATTTTCATAAAACTGGAATTAATTTTAGGTTACATAATTTAGCCTTGAAATTAGGATTGGAGTGTTGTTTGAGTCTTGTTATTGTCATGATGCAACAAACATGTTAGGTTAGTTAAAGTCGCATTCGAAAATAATTAATCAGTATTACTTCGTAATCAAATTTAATGTCATACGAGTTGAGTAACTAAAAAACAAATTTATCATACAAATAAGAATAAAATATAATAAATTTTGAAAGTATATAGGATAATATTAATAAATGACAGGTATAATAGTACATTTCTATAAAGGTGAGACTATTTTATTAGATTTATTTAAATAGTTATTATACTAATTATAAAAATTATTACTCGTTCGTTCCATTGATAGGGTCACCTTTGCTTTTCCCATGTGTAAAAATATTTACTCCCTCAGTCCCGTTCAAATAGTACTATTTTACTATATTGGGCGTTCTATTCAAATTGCATTATTTTTCTCTTTTTGTAAAAATGGTCCACCAATGACCCACCACTACCCATCACATCACTCTAATACATTTATCCACTTTACATGAAATAATAATACTACTTAATCTACGTGCAAAAAGTAAATGCAATTGTTTGACCGATACAGAGAGGGAGTACTATTTTGTCATACATGTGTGATTCCACTCTTTGGTGAAACAAGTTTCTATTTTCATGACTTATTTACTATTCTTGAAATGGTGTACCCCACCATTAGGGGCCCCCACCGCCCCTGCCCTGGGGATTGGTGGAGGAAGTAAATCGCAGGATGTGCCTCAAGTGGCTTATAGGGAGGGCTCACTGTTAAACTTGTGCTTGCAAGGGGCCAAATTCATGCCAAAGGCAGGATTCGAACCCCCACCCTGCAGCAACCAAGCTCAGTTGGAAGGCCTTTCCACCCTCCCCTCTACCACTTGAGCTATGCCCTGGGGGTTCGAACTTATTTACTATTCTTGTTTCGCCTCTAGGCCGAGTATGTATTAAATGGCTAAATAGATGGAAATAATATGAGTTCTTTGATAACAGTTGTTTAATTATGTAGGTAGGAGTAAAAAATTGATAATGAATAATGATTTAATATCCAAGTAGACAACAAAATATCCATTATTTTTCAATAAACACACTAATCTATCATAAAAATACAAAATAAATCACTTCGCAGATTAAAAAAGTCAAAATTCCGCAGTACACCCTCTGTCCCGGTCAAACAACTACGTTTGACTATATAAAGCTTTCACAAAAATTGCAGTAAATGCATTTTTTTAACCGGGACGGAAGGAGTATATTTTAAAAACAAAAGGTGTGATCTGGAATAATTAATAACCCATACCCTATTTATGACCCATTGTTTCACGGTGAGACTACTATACTTCTTTTATCAATTATCACTTCACATTTATTAATTACTTTTTTATAATTAATTATCACTTTTATTAAAACTAAATCTTATGATTATTTATAAAAATCATTTGTAATTTAAAAAAAAAAACTGATGCAAATAACATGAAATAGATAGAATATTACTCCATTTGTCTCATAGAATCCTTCATACTACTCCCTCCGTCCCATTTTCATCTTCATATTTACTGTATACACGCAAATTAAGAAAAAACACTTTTTGAGTAACTTTTGGGGGTAGTTTGGTATTTTTGGGTAATAAATAAATGATAAAGTATGTTATGTGTGTTAAAAAGGTGATGGCAATTTTGAAATTAAAGTATATGAGAGGGATATTAGTTATGTACCTTTTCCTTTTATGGAAATATGAAGTTGAAATTGGGACGGACCAAAACGGAAAGTGTGAAGTTGAAGTTGGGACGGAGGGAGTACTTACTAAATTTATCTGTTTCATAACATTCTTCATATTTAAAAAAACGTACTCCTCATTTCGTAACTTCAAATTTGTCATCCTCACCTAATACACTTAGCATTACTTTATACTCCCTCCGTCCTAGGAATACATGCATGTATTTGGTGGCACGTGGTTTAAATAATTTTTTATTGTAATGATGTAGAAAGATGAGGGTATTATGGATATTTGAATATAATAAAGTGTATGATATAGTTGACTTTGACTATATTGTGTGTAAAAAGAATGTGATATTTTTTTAATATTGTAGTATTATAAGGTTATTGATATTGTGTATTGTTTTCATTTTTAGGGTGTGCAAGTATTTTTGGGACAGACTAAAATAAATAGTGTGCAAGTATTCTTGAGACGAATGGAGTACTATTTTATTACCAAAAAGATATTACAATACCTTCTAAAATAATAAAATTGGTCAAAAAGAATAATTTTTTCAAACATCTCTTTTGTAAATTCTGTTGGATGATTGATACGTAGGAAATAGGAGGATAACTATATCCTAAGACCATGCTTAAATCCTATTGGCAAAGGATTGAATTTTTTCATATTACCACGTATCATTTTCTAAAAAAATATTACGAAAGATGTTACACAAAATAATCATTGAATATCCGTGTCCCATTACGTGGGAGACGATTTCATAGACAACAGTTGCAATATATAATTAATTAAGCTAAAAGGCATGTGGTATACCTAAAAATAAGTTTGGTAGTAGCAAAAAGGCAGTGGAATTGGGCAATGCCAACAAAGACAAGTATAAATATAGCAGTGGCTAAAGGATACGTCGGACCAGCTATTGATTATTGTCAAGGTTGGTGACTATGTAAATGTAGAATATAAATGCAAACTCTGTGGGACCCTAATCTTTTTGTTTTTTATTTTGCAATTATACATTACTATATACTCCCTCCGTCCCCTTAAAAGGTGCTCGTTTGCTATTTACACGTGGACGACTAAGGTATTTATTTATTTTTTGCACGTAAATTAAAGAGTATTATTATTATAGATAACGTGGGTAATTGTATTAGAGGGAAGTGGTTGGTCATATTGTGTATTTTCTTTATTAAATAGAAAAAATTGATGCTTTTGAAGCAAATGCCAGAAATATCGAAATGGATACCTTTTAAGGGGACGGAGGGAGTACCATTTATACACACAGAAAGAGCAAAAATACAAAATATAAAAGGATAATGGTGGGTCTTCCTTTAAAGAGAAGAAATCGATAAGAGCTAAAAAAGATTGGAATCACATACTCATAAAGTGTATTTCCTCCGTCCCATCACAGTTTTCACACATCATATGTAATTTACAAAAGAGGTGTGAAAACTATGATGAGACGGAGGGAATATATATATACGTGTATATATGTATACATAACTCTCAAATTTATTTTTAAAATGATTTTTTCATGAAGACAAATAAATGAGTTAGGTTATCGATTTATAAATGAATACACATTTTTATTTAATTTCAAAATTTTGTAATTATTATGGAGAATCGTTTTATCTATGAACTTTCTTTAAAATTTACTTTTTTTTACATATTTTGCTTTAAAATTTAATACTTCCTTCGTCTCGAAATTTTTTGCACACTTCTTTTATAAATTACAAAAGAGATATGCAAAAAATTTCGGGACGGAGTGAGTATTTATTCTTATTTATTAATTTTTACAAGTATAATTGTAATTAGTTCTAAAATATTGACAAAAACCAAAATTTTATGAACTGTTACAAGTGATACTCCCCCTTTGTGCATTACATTAATTCACTTTGAAATTTTCCAATTTAATTAATCTTGTATTTTAAATTAATTTCTATAGTTTTACGTATATAAGAGTGTATACAAATGGATATAATTATATATAAATTCTCTATTTTATTAGATTTAACAATGTAAGAGATTTTATTGATGATATTATGTTTTTCATGCACCTCCTCTATTTTAAATACTATGCTTTATTGAAAGTAAAAAAAATAAAAATTGTATTTTATTTTTATTTTTATTTTTAATAATAATTTGATAGTTTAACAGTATGCAGCACACATGATCTTGAGACGTTAGAAAATAAATAATGCATGGTATTGTAAGATGTTTGGACCTTAATCAACTTTAAATTAAATATTATTCAATTTTAATTTTTACAGGTTAATGGGGTGGGGTACGGGTCTCTTTATAACCAGTAACAATAGGCCAGGCCCACTACCCAAATAATTATAGGCCCATTTTCTTAGGACTACAAATAAATCAGAAACTGGGCCCCAAGAAAAACAATATATGCCATGTGTATATATATTGAGTATTTACAACATTAGAACATTATTTATCGGATCATATGTTAAATTATTATTCTTAATACATTTATCAAATTAGCAATTTCATGAATTAACACTGAACGCATTTAAACATTCCATGAGACAAAATACGAAGCACCTAATTATATTTAAGAAATTAATCTTATGTTTGACAAATTATTGAAATAAAACTCTTCAGAATAATGATAAGTTGAAATTTTCACATCCGGTGAGATGAGTAATAATTTGTTATTTCCAAAAAAAAATATTAAAGTAGTACAATAAAGATATAGAGTGTATATTAGGTGCACCCGGGTGTACTCTTGCACCCATATTTGTATAACTTTTTATTCTATTTTGTATACATGTTATTCTCTTTTGTATACGTGTTTTGTAATATTTGTATACTTTTTTCCCACTAAGTTTTTCATTAAAAAAATAAGCATTCATATGTGTATAACTTTTTATTCAATAGTGTATACATGTATTTTAATAATTGTACATTTTTTTACACTTAATTTTTTATTAAAAAAATTAACAATTAAATTGTATACATTTTTACTCATAATTGTATATATTTTTGCTTATATTTGTACGTGGGTGCACACGAAGCTTCGTGTGCACCCGAGTGCACACTATATTTAGCCAAAGATATATACCGTAACATGAATTAACCTAATCAAGTTACTTATATTTACAAACATTTATGTATTTATTTATTCAGGACATAATGTAATTAATATATTATTATCCATGAAATTATATAAGCTAGAGTGCCGACAGTACGTATGATACATGATATCTTATATTATTAAAAAATTAAATGAATAAATAATTCACATGCAATCATAAATAAAATAGATACAAATGATGGTTGGGATATGAAATAATTTATACTATTACCAAAATAATTTGATATGTGTTTTCTTTGTCTTACCCACCTAGTACATGAAGCATATGTACATCTTATTTAATGAAAATGTCTGGAATTATGATATATGTAATACATTAATTATAATGTACTGAAAGTCTGAAATATATATTCAATAAAAATTAATTATTACACATTAATTAATTAAGTATTATTCTGGATACAAACTCTAACTAGAAGTAACCACTAAATTGTTGAAATCACACACACATAGATATAATTTTTTCTGATCAAATTACCAAAAAAAGTCTGAATATATTATAAATGAAAAAGTTGGAAGACTAAAAAAGTAATTTGACATAAAAAATAATTAAAAAAAATTGCGCCTTTATATCAAATAAATCAAAGTATTACAGCATGAAATATAAGGAACAAAATTAGGTCACAAGAAATAATAAAATCACTCGAAACAAACTAAAAGCTCATCAAATTACTCAATAATACCCAAATAAACAATACACTAGAAAAGAATTCCTCCCAAAATGAAATTATTAAAAAGAAAAGAAAAAAACAAACTATATATATAATAGAACTACATACTCATCATTCTTAACTAAAAAAAAAAGCATGCAATAAAAGGGTATATTAAACAAGAAAAGCAGAAGGTGTGATCGGACCAGGAGTGCTTGATTCCCCTTTGCATGATGCCTACAAACTCAGATCATCCCACATCCCAAAATCGGAAACGAGAAGCTCGATCAATCTCTAGGGTTTCTGTATCCATGGAGTGCAGCCTCATATTGATCTAATCTTGACTGCCAATGACACTAACACACTCACATTGTGCAGATGGATCAAGAAAGTGTGTTTTATAGAGTGTTCATATGATATAAAATGGTTATATCATAGAATGAAGGTATATATAAATATATATATATTGTGTGTGTGAAAAAGTTAACCCTAATCTCTCTCTCTCTCACATGTGTTTGGTGTTACGCATGCAGGGGTTTGGTCTTTAGACAGTGAAGGGCACGTTTGAAGAGGACAATATTGAAAGGGGCAATTAAGAAAGAAAGTGAGAATTGTTTGATATGTTTGTTGCCCTAAAGCTAGGGTTCTTTATTAAAGTTAGGAATCTATTATGAATTACCTAAAAGGGTCTTTTAATTTGTATTGTGTTTGAATTTTGGATGTTTATGTTTTCTTTTTTAGCAAAGTAGATTTGTCTTTCTGTCTCTCTTCCCACCTTCAATCTAACATTATATATATATATATATATATATATATATATATATTTCTTCTACCCTTTTGACTCGATCCATTTCTACATTATTATTAAATTTAACTAACCCCTTTTTGCTTTGATTAACTACATGATTTTTGTATAATTTGATCGACTTGAAATATACATACTGGTGCCACACAATCGAGATATTGCAATACTTATATATTTTTAAGTATAATAAATACTAGACATGTAAATTATTGGACTTCACAATGAATCAACATTAATTATACTCTATCCGTCCCAAATAACGATTCACAACGAAAGAAGCAGAGAGAGAGAGAGGGAGGGGAATGGAGCTTATTTAATGGGTTAATTGCAAAAAAAAATCACGAACTTAACTCTTATTGCAAATTAATCCTCACTTTTGAGAAATTGCAAAAAAAACCACCAGTACCTTTAAGTATTGTTGCAAAATAAACCCAATTTTTTACTAAAGTAGAGTTTTTTTGGGTTTATTTTGCAACAATATTTAAAAGTGGTGGTTTTTTTTGTAATTTCTCAAAAGTGATGATTAATTTGCAATAGGAGTAAAGTTCGTGATTTTTTTTTGCAATTAACTCTTATTTAATTGATGACATTGTCAGCAAATTAAACATGCCAATCAATATTAATTGTACGTAGATGATTACAACTCATGATAATTAATAATCAATTACTCATTTGATAGATACATTTCCTAACAAGTTCTGATAGCCGACGAAATAATATGTTGTACAAATGGAGTCCATGAAAGCATCGATCTCACATAATTAAACCTGATTAAAATTTGTGAATTTATATTAGCAATTGAGTTATGACAACTACTACAAGGTTATTTTGAATATGTTACTCCATTTTCTACAGCTATTTTTTCATGAAAATTAAGAAATTAGACTATACAGTATTTGTTTCGGGTTTAATAATCAGGTTTAAATTTTCAAAATGCACACTTAAACGTTAAATCACCCTTATATATACCGATAAACTCTATTAATCATCGATCTATACTCTGCATATATTTTAACTTCTCAATTAACATTTTTTTCTATTGATTATTCACTCTCATCTTTTTATTCATATCAATTAATACATTTTTACACGTAACATTACATGATCTTATATATTAATTTAATATAAAATTAAAACTTAACAACAAACATAAATTATCATGAGTAAAAGACCCCTGACATGACCTCAGACCCACCTCTAATTCTATGATTTTAAACCTCACATAAACCACAAAAACCTTATGGCAATTGGACAATAATCCATAGCTAGGAAATAATTTTGACACATGTCATTCACTTAAAAGTAAAGATCTTTAATGTATATCATATATTTAAATCATTACCGCACAAAGATATATATTTTGTCATTTTTGGTTTGGCTTATTAATTCTAAGATATAAATTTCCCTTATATAGGAAAGTAGGTCTCTATTCAAAAAAAAAAATTTCCTTTAAAATTTTTATTATATTAAATAATTTGTTATTAATTAAAAATAGAGGTAAAAGTACGACAACATACTGATTAATATTGGAAATGTATCTTCTTCAAATGGCAAGCATTTGTAGCTAATTAGATTCTCATGCATATAAATAATTACTTTTACGAGAATATCTAAAGATTTGCTTCAAATGAAAGAAATAAAAGCATATATCCCTATCAAAGTAGTACTGATCCTATTATTATATCCCTCAAGTCAATGCAAAGGTATCCATTTACTATTTTGGATGTCCAATCCAAAGGTATCCATATTTTCTTTTTAGTAAAAAAATACATTATATGGCCACAAATTTCTTCTAATACAACTAACCACTACATATATAATAATAATACTCCTTAATCTACGCGCAAAAAGCAAACGATTACCTTTGCATTGGTCAGAGGGGTATAATATATAGTAGTTATTTTTAGGCTTGTAAATTAAGGACGATCGATCTTTCATAGTAAAATTATAAAATATCAAGTTTCTTACAACAAAATGAAAAATATTTATGATCTAAACTAATCTATATGAGTAAATTACTAAAATTCCCCTCGAACTTTATCCAAACTACTAAATAAATCCCGTGGTTTGAAAAATTACCAATTATCCCCTTTAAAAAAATATTTTTTTTTAAAAAAATAGTGAAATTTAAAAATACAATGTTAAATATATGGGTCTTGATGTCATTTTCATCCTTCTTTATTTTTAAAAAAGTGTATTTTTATTAATGTTCAAATAAAAAATAAGTTAAAGGGGGTAATTAGTAATTTTTCAAATCACGATATTTATTTGGTAGTTTGGACAAATCTCGAGGGGGGGTTTTGATAATTTACCCAATTTATATTTGTTCATTAATTATAGTATTTCTAAATTACACAATTTAAAATCCAAAATTAATAAGGAATACTCCCTCCGTCTCACTTCAGATGAAACACTTACCATTTTGGGCTGTCTCATAAAAGTTTGCATATTCCAAAAAAAACAAAAAGTAAAAAAACCAACCTTCCCCATACACTTTAATTACAAAAAAATCATCTCTACATACCATACTTTATCATTTATATATTACATAAAAATATCATTACACCTCTAAAAGTTATCACTTTTTTAATCTCCATACCGAAAAGAGGAGTGCAAGCTTTTTAGAGACGGAGGGAGTAATTTGGTGGGGTGAGATGTAATAGTGTTTCACGCGACGGAGCACTTTATAAGCAAAGGCGTGCGACGCAGGTTTGCTTTTCCCCACCAAACGTGGCTTTAGATTATTAGAAGAAATGGAGATGGATAAGTGGAGAAGTGGGGATCTGATACTTCAGTTGTAGGGTGTTATCGTGGTCCATCATCGACATTACCCGTTAGATTGAAAAAGACTCCTCTCTAAGGATCCTCCACCTAACGTGCGCTAACTACTGCCTACCAATAAAAATGGATACGTCAATTAATCATGCACACAAAAAGGATTCATTATCTATACTAAATCATTGAGTTTAAAACATTTATTTTTTATTTTATTCGAAAAATGTCCCAAACTAATTACGACGTTAATTTTCATTTTAAACTTTTCATTTTTCTTCTGATTTTGTCTCAACACAATACTTTTTACCAATTTTATCTCATAACTTTTGTAAAAGCACCGACTCAATTTTATGGTTTAGTCCTATGGAATTAGAAATTTTTGATATTTTTTAAGTAAAAATGAATATTTTGTTGATAATTTAAAAATTATGAGACTATTTCGGAGAAATTAAATTTCTTGGAACTATTTTAAATAAAATAAATTTGTATGGGACGATTTTAATTTTAAATTTATAAATATAACATAGTGAGAATATTTTGTGCAACGAGGAACATCTTTAATTATGAATAGATAAGATATATAAATTGGGTATCGTGAACATGAAATTTCTTATGTCATTTTCGTGTATCATATCTTACGTTGTATTTATAGGTAAGAGATGAAGTAAACATAACAATCACTACTAGGGTTTACACTTTTTTTTAAGGAGTGGAAGTTTTTCATTGTTTTTTATGTAGCTTAAATATAATTTTTGTGAATTTTCTTTTAGAGGTTTCTAAGCTGGTTTAGGGTTTAGCTGCACTTTTTCCTTAAAATGTCCTTGATTTGGTTTTATAACATAAATAAAAAAAATCTCGATCAATTTTTTAAAATTGAATAAATGGCTTTTAACTGATATATATTTTTGAGTAACTCTCTTGTGAGACGGGTTATTTGTGAGACGGGTCGACCCATCACTAAAGTATGCATATTGTATAGTTAAAATATGATTATTTGTAGTTAAAGTATGTTAATAATAAATCATATTATCACACACTAAAATCATAGTTTAATACATAATTCAGCATACTTTAGAAAACATACTTTAACAATCATTAAACATACTTTATATATACAATAAGCATACTTTAGTGATATAACCCGTCTTACAAGAAACTTTGTCTATATTTTTTAACTAATTAAGGTGATTTAGAAAGGTTACTTGATAAAATCATAAAAGAATAGTTTTGGCCCATGTGCCAATTTTTCTTTAAAACCTTGCTTCAAATTTCGGGTACGGCTAAACGGGTCCGGATACGGGTCAATCTCCAGTTCAGCGACCCGAAACTCCTCTAACCTAAACCCTTGCAAAACCCTGTGCTTTGCCAGCAGAGATTCCAATCCACAGAGCAGCCATGAGTAAAGTGAGTCGAATTCTGACTCGGTGCCGACTCGCTATCGCGCTGTATTCAGCTCAGCCATCGCCGATTCACTCGACTCACAAACAGGTGACTCATTTCTCCACTCTTGTTTCCGTAAAAAACCACTCTTTAATCAATCTCCACGCCTTTAATCAGAGGCTCCCCTTTTCATCGAAACCTGAATCACTTATAGAGATTTTTTCATCCAATGATTGCCCTAAGAAATTGGAAAAAGAGCTAGAAGATTCTAAGTTAGCGGTCTCTCATGGAACTGTTGTCTACGTGTTGAAGAGACTGAGCAAGGACCCAAAAAAAGCTTCAACATTCTTGAAATGGGCTGTAGAGGGAAAAGGGTTCGAGCCCAATTCTTCTATTTATAGTTTGATTTTAAGAATTTATGCGAATAAGAGTTTCATGAAGGAGTTTTGGGTGACTATTCAGGATATGAAAGAGAAGGGGTATTATCTTGATGAGGAGACTTACCAAACTATTTTCTCCACGTTTCGTGGTTTAAAAATGGAAAATGAGGCCACTGCCTTAAGGCATTTCTATGAGAGGTTGATCAAAGAAAATACTATGGACAATAGTGTTAAAGATATTGTTGATGTGATAAAAAGTGCTGAATGGGGGGAAGAGGTTGAGAGCAGATTGGAGGAGTTGAAGATTAAGGTTTCGGATAATCTTATGCTGAGGGTGTTTAAGGAGCTTCGAGGGAAAGGGTACCCTCGGAAAGCTTATAGATTTTTCAAGTGGGTTGATGAAAGTTTAGGCTTCAAGCACAATGGTGTTACTTATAATGGCATGTTGAGAGTTCTTTGTTGGGAAGTATCGATTGGTGAGTTCTGGCATGTATTCGAGGAGATGAAGAGTGCGGGTTTTGAGTTGGATATTGATACGTATATAAAGGTTTTGAGGCAGTTTAAGAAGAATACAATGTTGGGGGATGCTGTGAGACTGTATGAACATATGATGGATAGTTCATTTAAGCCCTCAGATAATGAATGCAACTTGCTTTTACGGGAAGTTGCTACGCAAGATCCTCCTGATCTTGATTTGGTCTACAGGGTTGTCAACAAATTTGAGGAAGCAGGGCATTCCTTGTCCAAAAATTTATATGATGGGATTCATAGGTCTCTAACTAGTCTAGGAAGGTTTGATGAAGCTGAGGAAATCATAGAAAAGATGAGGAGTGCTGGATATGAACCTGATAACATCACCTACAGCCAACTGGTTTTTGGTCTGTGTAAAGCAAGGAGGTTCGACGAAGCTACTAAGGTTCTAGATGTGATGGAAGAACACGGCTGTGTTCCTGATATCAAGACATGGACGATTCTGATAAAGGGTCATTGTACAGCTTATGAGATGGGGAACGCATTGCTTTGTTTTGAAAAGATGATGGAAAAGGGATGTGAAGCTGATGCTGACCTCCTGGAAGTTTTGATAGGTGGGTTCATCAATCAATCAAGAACTATAGGTGGTTACAAATTGCTGATTGAGTTGGTGCAGAAAGCTCGGTTGAGGCCATGGCAGTCGACTTACAAGTTTCTGATACAAAAGCTTCTAACAGAGAGAAAACTCGAAGAAGCAATGGAGCTTCTTCGTTTGATGAAGAAACAGAATTACCCACCCTTTCCAGATCCGTTTGTCCAATATATTTCTAAATTTGGGTCAGTTGATGATGCCTCGGAGTTCTTGAAAGCGCTGAGCGTGAAAGAATATCCTACTGTTTCAGCTTACCATCATATTATCAAATCGTTCTTCAATGAAGGTAGACATTCTGAGGCTAAAGATTTGCTCTTCAAATGTCCACATCATATTCGGAAACATCCAACAATTTGCAGTCTTTTTGGTTCTGCTGTGAGTGCCTGAATGTTAGAGAAGCCAAGCGGACACTTGTTGGGAGGATCAATCACAATCATCACATCAAATGGATTGATAGAAGTGTTTGATTTGATTTAGCCTTAAGGTTAGAATAAATTGTCCTTAACACTACATTTTTGGCATTACATATCAATAGTAACAGCATTATATTTGCTCGTATTCTGTTTGTAAACCCTTATGGTTTCTGTATGGATCTCCGTTTCATAGAATCTTCGCTTATGAACTTCATTGGGTATTGCATTGTTTTGTGAATTTGTTGCCTTGAGGAAGCAATGAGTTAACAAAACAATGTCAAATCTCACTCCATATTATTTCCCAACTTGATAAGATTCCTTTTTTTTTTTTTAAAATTTTTGTTTAATCATTGGTAGAAGCTGCTTAACTACTAAGAAGTCCCATCTTTTTATAATCACTTTCACTCTTTTATTATTATTATTATTATTATTATTAAAGAGAAATTATGTATTCTCAGAAGTAATGTATATAATATCTTTATGAAAAGTAAAATAAAACAATTGTGTGGTATTACTATTTTTAATTTCGTAATTTGTATATGTAATGTAAATACGAAATTCGGCGCCGTATACAAGTATTTAGAAGAAAATGGTCGGTGGTTCAGGGTACAAGGTATATTTTGGGATGATGATTTTAAATTAAAAATAATTAAAGTAATATAATTGAGGGGCCAATCCCACAAGACAATTTATATTTGTCTGGTAGATTTATTCCACAGAATCCAGTAAAAGATCAGCAACATCGATTTGTCACTCATTAAAATCATTAATTTTTTATCTTTTTTATGTGGTTCGAACGATTAATGATTTATGAACAGAGGAGTCCTTTTTGTTATGTTTCTATAATGGATTTTGGCAGTGATTTAAGGTAAGACTAGACATACAGCAATGAATGAGCGTTTACATCATCATGTGGCTAATATTACATACATCAGTTGCATGAAAGATGGGTTCAACGAATCACTAATGACCACCACAATGTTACTGCATTTCTAATATGCATTTGTAGATCAGGTTAGTCTTTGCACTGAAAGTGGGATCAGTAGAGTATCTCTGAACGTTCTCTTGTCGCCGTTTCAATCATCTTGCACAAGAACTTTCCGGGTTCACAACAAAAAGGATCTGAAAGGGTTGCATGCGTCAAGAATGGAAGCTTTCTCAGTGATCGTCCACTCAATCCCTGGAGAGAGCAGATGGAAGAGAGCGTACAGTTCAGCAATAAAAGGCATCTACGACTCTTTATTCGTGCATGCAGTAAATGAAACAAATTAATCTAGAAGAGCTGGTGGCGAACTTACCTCACATGCTTCTGCAGCTGCAAGCAACTGTTTACAAAGATTCAATGGGGCAGACACGAGGGTTTCACATGAATTAAGCTGCTCTCTCAGACTAGTGAAACTTGGAATATAAAGGTGATCATCATCCTACATGAATTTCATGTTCAGCTTGGCAGTTACCCAGGTTTAATAAATATTTGGATTTCATAGCTATTTCACTTAGGATAGCTCACACGAAAAAGCGAGCACTGAAACAAGTACCTTGAACTTAGAATTTGATAGTATTCCAGTCCTTAAAAGCTCCACTATGCAAGATCTTAAAATTTCATATCGCGCTTGTAGAGATGGAGGTCCCACGTATGCTTTAATATCAGCTCTATCAACAAATGCTATATCTGCAACCAAATAGTGTTCAAATAATTATTCATATTATGCCTGATTGTGAAAAGGAGTATCATGAGGAGGGAGCACAAAAATTATATTTACTCCTTGTTAACAGGAATCAAATTCCTCCGACTCCACCCACAAAAGTAGAACGTCACTTAATTTCAGAGCAAGGAAAAAAAGAAGTTTCCCACAAAGAAGTATGTATCAGTTTCTTGATAGAATGCGTTGAGAGCTGTCAAAAGTTAAAACGGTAAAACTCATATATCTTACCAATAGCAGCAGTTATGTTTGACGTAGTTAGAATTATTACATTAGGTGAGGATTTCAACTTGTCCATCTGGGTTAGGAGGGCATTGACAACCTGGAACACCGCATTTTATTTTTTTAAATGTAAAAGCAGGCACATCAATAACTCAAGTTTGTTCTATTCAGAGCAAGAATTATGTACCCTTATAGAATCTGAAGGCTCAGATCCTGATAAAGCAGCCTTCCTGGCAGCAGCAAGGCTTTCAACTTCATCTACAAAAATTGTTCAGCAAAGCATTATGCCACAACATATCCAGTTACACGAGAGCAAATCGAAAATATCCCTCGCCAAAATTCTCACCAATCAAGACAAATACCAGATTGTTTTCTTCCTCAACCATTTCTTGTATTTTGGAGAAAAGCTTTGCGACCTGAATTGAAAGTTAGAAGCAAAATTACAACAATTTGGATAAGGACAGTGAGAAATTTGTGTTTAACTCTTATACATCTGATTAAAGATGGTTTGCTTTGATTAAACATATGTAGATATTGGATCCTTAGAAGAAATATTCGCACTATTAGTTTGAAGTCCCTTGAAGGAAAATTTATGTTAAAAAATAACAGCAGATAAGCAATATCTTTTTCCATAATATGGATTTCTAAAACTTACCAGCTTGCCACTTTCAGAAAACCATTTACTGAACAAAGAATGTGCATTGACCTCAATCAACTGGCTTTGTGGGTATCTGATTTAGGAACAGCAATAGCCACGTGAAAATTTGTCAAGCAAATGAAGATCAAATAAAATGAAAGCAACAGGATCAGTTAGAGACTTAAGGGATAAACCTTGAGCTAAAGCTTATTGAGAGCTTTTGAGCCAATGCTTTGCATAAGGACGTCTTGCCTGTCCCTGGAGGTCCATGCAGAAGGATGATGCTGTATGACATTCATAGATGTATTAGCAAGTCATGATGGTATCATTTAGAAGGCGCTGAATAGATAATCATCTCTGTACGAAACTAGAAGAATGCAAGAAAAAATAAAAAATAATTATGTAGGCTTAAAAGTTAAAACATGAATGCTTTGTAGCCGTTACTTAGCAACATACAGAGGATGGCTTTGTGGCACAATGCATTCATTCTAGTAGAAAATGGATGAGGAGGTCAAGTTATCTAGATTCAGCAAAACTCACCGATTCCATGAAACAATGACAGGATTAATACCCTTCTCAGTGAAAAGCAAAGCACTTTCTGCATATCTTAGTAACCTCTGTTTGAGACCAGAATCATAAATTAAGCTGCAGGAAAGAATAAAGCAATGACTTAGACTTTCTAATTAAATCCATACGAAAACTGGGTATTATCAAACAAACCTTTCCCACATGC
Organism: Pogostemon cablin; assembly: GCA_023678885.1. NCBI lineage: Eukaryota > Viridiplantae > Streptophyta > Magnoliopsida > Lamiales > Lamiaceae > Pogostemon > Pogostemon cablin. Next base: position 3,718,718 of record CM042961.1, read on the forward strand.
CATCAAATTCTTTTGCAGGAAGAAACCATTCATTGAAACTAGCAAGTTGACCATCATTATTTAGTTCTTCGCATGGCCCTTCCTCACTGAGCTGAAAAGTATAAATATATAGCATTAAATGCAACGATGGTTATCAATTGTTCACTTTAAATATGCACACTTCGGAGCATCAAAGTTTTATAATCTCATGGTTTAACAGCTCTGCAACAAGATTCTTCTTTGACTCCATTTAACATTTATCTTCTCTCAGTCTCTCACAGCCAATAAGATATAAAAGTACAGATTAGGAAGCCTTCGCGTAAGAAGTACAAGAAGAAAATAGTAAGAACCATAATGGCAAAACTGACCTGGAATACGTGCACAATAGGTTTAACTTGCCAGAATAAAAGGATATCGTGCTTTTCCACCCACACATCTACATATAAGCAAAAGAGTTATACAGGGTATAGAAACTAAAGTGCATAACAAACTTCGGCTATCACTGTCTAAATGAAATAAACAAGAAAAGTGTACAAAAAATTGTTAAATTCGTGATCTGATTTGAAGGGAGGGAATTTGGACTGAGAAAGAGTACCTAAATCGCATATGCATATTCTCTGTACATTATCTATGAGAAAATTATCATCAAGTGGAATTGGGATTGGACCATCTGCATAACTCATGCTTCTCTTTTCCAGCATTCTATATAGGAACCACAAGTTAATTACAAATTATCAATCTTCAACCCTAATACTAAAACCCCAAAAGAAACAGTAAATTTAATTCCAAAGACAACAAACTCAAATCTTGCATTTGTAGTATTGTTAATGCAACTTCACCTTTCCACTGCTGAGCGGACATCATCAGCCCGAGCTGTGCTAGATGGTTTCAATGAAACCTCAACTGCGGAAACAAGTCGGAATCATATTAGGGAAAAAAAACACACACACACACTCACACAGAGACAATGCACACATGCTAATGTACTCGAATATAGGAAGAACGTGAGCTTCCATTACACAAAATTAAAATAAAAGGCATACAGGCAACTACCATACCTGACACAAGGACTTTCTCTTCATTTTTCAATGGAGGAGGCGGTGACGGAGCTGGTGGCTCGAAAACGACAGCCTCTGGCTCAGGCAAGTAGCATACTGCTGGATTCGGAATTGTAATATCCATTGGGACACTCATTTCACCAGTAGACATCGCATTGAATCAATGATCTTGAGCGAGAATAATCAATTGCCCAAACCCTAGATGAAATGGGGAATTTTAATTTGAAAGTAGGCGCGGGAGGAAGAAATACAGTCAAATAAGTTACGATTTTTTCCCCCCTTTAATATAATTTATTTACCCCAAAAATCGACTGCAGTGATTCATGGAGTATTTATTTTAGGGTGTGTTTGGATGTGGGATTCCAATATTCACATTTCTTGAATACAATTTAAAATGTATTTATTTTAATTAATATAATAAAATTATTACTATTATTTTTTATTAAAAAAAATCTGTGAAAATATATTAATTAAGAATATTAACATGGAGTAATTTTTATTTATTATTATTATTGATTACGAAAATTAATTTTTTAATTTAAAAAATTAAGGGTATTAATTTTCATTAAAAATTTGATTTAATAACTAGTAACACACATTTGAGGTCCTCCATGTGAAGTTCTATTTGCTGTTAAAAATTAGATTAGGTGGCAGTGTTTAATCCACATATGTGGGGTACTGCTTAAAAAAGCTACCAATTCAAAATGTTATTGTAACTGTACCATTTTTTCCCGCCCATACTAGTAATAAGGGATGTAATACCCTGATCAAATCTTATCTTATCTTAAGTAATAAATATAGTAATACAATTAATTAATTGAGCAGAATGCATGAATACCGTGAAATCAAAATAAATTTAAGTCAACTTTACCATTTTTTCCTTCCCCCTTCATCTTTCTCAAATTACACGCACTTCTTTTGTGACGCACGATAGCAGTGACAGCAACAATTTTCTCTTGTGGCGGATCTAGGTTGTGATTCTGAAATAGGTGAATAATTTTGATTTAAGGTTTCCAATTGAAATCCACTATCAAATTGATGAATTATTTTGCTAATCGAAGTTTCACTCTTGGTCTACTACAGTTGCGAAGTTATTTTTCGACGGAGATATAAGGTAATGATATACGACGGAGATAGATTCAAGTCTCATTAGGCTGTTTCATTCTTCTTCTCTTTCATTTCTAATTGCAGGTCTCAATTTTTTTCGTTGTGGTTTTTTGACTTTCTATTGTATTTTTTCAGATTTGATTTGGTCTTATATATTCAGAATTTTATGTGGCTTCAATATATTCCGATGGAAATCCAGTTCCATAATCTACGAACACTTCTGCAAGGTGTAATTCTCTTCTCCATTCTCTTTCATTTTCTCATTTCATGCCTAATTTCCCTTTCTCGTGTTTGGAATTCATTTCTGGAATTAAAAAATTGCGTTTGCACACCCTAGAGTGAAATCTGAAAAAGGAAATGGAGTTGTGCCCACTGGCTTGATCGCATCCATCTCTGGCGCCGCGCTCTGGATCGTGGCCAGAAACAGCTGCTCGATCTCACTATTTATCATGTTGCCCAGTATTACTCTCTAAATTACGCTCTTAATCGGTATAATCTCCTCCTCTAAATCACTATCGCTTTTTAATATTTTACTAATGTAGTGGATTAAAGCCTTTTAACGTAATTTATTCTAACTGTATCACATATTCATATCTACACTTCTTCCAAATATTGTTCCATCCGGTTTAACTTGTGGCACGTTTGTGTTTTAATTTTCTTCTTAGCGTGCTTTTGGATTGAACTGCAAGTGAGTTTTTAATTAATATATTGTGGCTGCAGTGTATTGTAAAAAAAATTTTATGAGATGTTTGTGCAGTTGATTGAAGTTTTGCGTTTGGTTCTTTCTTTCCTTCATCAAAGACTGCTATTGATACTCAAAATTATTCATGTATTTGTGTGGGTTTTTGAATTAGTTGCATTCTCTCTCTCATCAAAGTTTTCGTTCAGGTAATCTTTCCTTTAACTTGGTTGTTTACTCTTTAACTTCATATGAGAAATACATTGTGTACTCTGTTTTTAATTGGTCTGATCCGCCAACTTTCCTCTGCTAGAATTTGAACAACCTAAATAATTTTTTATTTTTTTGAAAAGGAATACAGATGTAGACAAATCCATATTGGGTAGAGCCGGCCTGTCACAGGAAAATTCAGGGAACTAACCTTTCAACAGGTCTGATTCTTTATATAATGAACTTTTTTTAGTTTATGTTTCATCCACATTATTTGGATCTTCATTTTTTACTCACTTATTGTTTATACTCAAAGACATGCTCAATATTCAAGCTGCTGATTGTAGAATGTGCTGAATTGGAAGGATCTTTCGGCATTCCATATCGTGAAATGAGCAAAAAATAGATTTCTGCGGTTTGTTGTGTTTAGCATTAACTTGCATAAGAATTTCATGATAAGCATGGTCTCACATCATATTGGTTATGATTTCGTGATGTGGGACTGACTTTTAAAAATGTGATACATGTAGATATTGAGGAAGTAAATGCTTTTTGTATGGCTTTTAAAAGGATGTCTCAACTTCTACCTATGTGGTGTTGCTGGAACCTTTTGTGAAATTGAAACAGTGTTTACACTCTTAAAATGATAATTTTTCTTTTGGTATTCAGTAAGTGAGTGTAGCTTTACATAATGGGTAGTGTATGGAGTTGTACCGACTGGCTTGATCGCATCCATCTCTGGCGCCGCGCTCTGGATCGTGGCCAGAAACAGCTGCTCGATCTCACTATTTATCATGTTGCCCAGTATTACTCTCTAAATTACGCTCTTAATCGGTATAATCTCCTCCTCTAAATCACTATCGCTTTTTAATATTTTACTAATGTAGATGGATTAAAGCCTTTTAACGTAATTTATTCTAACTGTATCACATATTCATATCTACACTTCTTCCAAATATTGTTCCATCCGGTTTAACTTGTGGCACGTTTGTGTTTTAATTTTCTTCTTAGCGTGCTTTTGGATTGAACTGTTAGTGAGTTTTTAATTAATATATTGTTGCTGCAGTGTATTGTAAAATTATAGATTTCCGCCTTCCTCTGTAGAATCTTTCAACAAGTACTTCAGAATTTATGGAGAAATTATAGATTCCATGATAATGCTAGGAAAAATTATGGGGAGACACCGTGCTTTTGGATTTAAGACATTTGTTGGTCTGTAAGTTGCATTATTGGGCACCGTATTATAACTAGAAAATTTTAATAAAAATTATTCCCTTGCAGGAATTTTCTGTTGAAATTTTTGAATGGCCCAGCAGTATTGGGCACCGTATGCTTCAGCAGATACACAAGAAATCTATAACTTTAATGCATTGAAGTCATGGAGTTGGGCTAATTTTTAAAAATGCACATTAAGTTATTTGCTGCGTATTTCATCACTTGGTTCTTTTCATTTTTTCTTTTAATCTAAATGTTTATGGCAACATGACATATATAATGTGATAGGTCTTCAATTTTGTGGCTATAACTTAAAAACCTTTGTGTATGGACATCAATTTTATGAGAATATAGAGTCCCAACTAAATTCAATATTGTGTGATTGATTTATATTTTTCTTTTGGTCTTAGGTAATCATTTTGGGCTATCGTAGGCCAAGTCCACTATAAAATTATGTACCGGTGGCAAATTCTTTCATGCATCCCTACCTCATAATACTAAGTCGACAAGTTCTTTACTACACTCAACAAGTGCAAGGTATGTTCTAAATACCTACTCTTCGATTTATAATTTTCTAGCATAATAAGGTAAGTAAGAAGTATTTAGGATGTCATACATTTTTGATAAACAAAATTTGAATGAACTTGGTGAATTTTTGAGTGACTTGGGATTAGTTGATGCATTACTCTTCAAAATTTGAATTTACATAAGCATGATAAGTGTTTGTAAAAATGTCTCAATGAAAAATTTCAAGTTATAAGGTAATTTTGTTCTCTACTGGAAGTATTTTTTATCATAAACCAAGTAATTTTGTTCCTTCTCAAGAAAGCACGCAGAGTCTTATCCTTTATCCCATGGCTGCCAATGTATCTTGACAGTGTTCAGGTTGGTCAAGAAGCGCATAGCTACACGGATCCCATAAGGAGGATACTATATACAAAGGTAGGCTGTATATATTTATCAAAGCAATTCTTGGTGCTAATTGTTAGAATTGAGTTTTCCAGATTTTTATAAGCTACTTTTGAAAAGGGAATTGCTTTTTAAGATGTGCAGATTGTTTATTGGTCAAAATTTTATTGTAAATTTGTTCAACTAATTTCATAGTATATACTGTAATGATGGCTTATTTGAAGAGTTTCTGATGGATTTGGTCAAAAACAGTAAAGCTGAATCGTCTTTCTTCAGTGAAGTGTGAGGCTTATATTCCCAATGTCCCATAAGACAAGAAACAGACACCTAAAACTGAAACAACAAGAATGTATACAAGATCGTCCACTCTTTTTCATGAATGTAGAAACATTATCTTAATTACCTTAATGTTCTAATTCTTAAACCATGTTCTGTTTTGTTGACCAAGCAAATTTATGTTGCTGTTGAAATTATATTCAGTAAATCTAAATATTGTGATATTTTTGTTTTCATTGCTTCTTTGTTGATTAATATTAATCATGTGATCTCTTATTTAAAAAGAATTATATTATATTTATTTAGTAATAGTATAAATCTTATTTTAAATATAAATTTAATTAATAAAACATATTAAAAAAGTAAATATATATATTAAACATGTATGAGTAAATTGTAGGTAAACGTGTTCAGATATTTATTTAATCACTAAAAATATTAATATATGTAATTAGTATTAAGAGGTACGGATAATTTAGGTATTGATTAAAAATGTTTGGGAAGATTTCATAATGAATTTTAAAACGGTATATATTAGGGTAGTGAATATTTAAATGGATATGAATTATGGATACCCTAACATCGATATTAATTATTTCTAACAATTATATTTCTTGATACTCTTTTTAACCCAAGCCTGTTGAAAATGATATGCCAATCTCTAAACAGGATCCCTCCATCTTCAAATTTGTTGAGTGTTGATTGTTTTTTCTTAGTTTTCTCACAAGTAATTAATCTCCTGATGGTTAATTTTTAGTTTCTCATTTTAATTTTGAAGATCCCATTTCCTCTCATCCTCTATTTTATCTCATGATAAAGATCTCATAATAAAAAATATATGACAAATTCTCTTGTGAAACGTTACATATGTGAGACGATTTGTGGGACATGTTAAAGTATGTCTATCATATAGATAAAGTATGCTTAATGATTGTTAAAGTATGTTTTTTAAATTATGATAAATGATGAATTAAAGTATGATTTTAGGGTATTATAATATGATTCATTATTGTAATACTTTAACTACAAATAAACATACTTTACCTATATAATATGCATACTTTAGTGATGGGTTGACCCGTCTCACAAGAGAGTCTCTCAAAATATATTTTTCTAACAATTTTTAATTTTAATTTTTTTACATTGCTCTGCCTTTCTATTTCTTAAACATTGGTATTGTGGTTTTAATTTTATTTTTCTTAAGACCATATAGCATGGATGGAGGGAGTATATTACATAAAAGATAATTTTAGTTATATTTTTAGTTAAGAGTTATTTATTTGATAAAAATCACTAACTGTATAACACACGATACGGGTAACACTGTTGAACCAATATAGATGGACTTTTGATTTTTTTAATTAATAACATAACACAAATAAATTCATGAACAAAAAAAAATAAATTAAAAAAAATATACGAATATATATATATATATATATATATATATATTTTTTTTTTTTTTTTTTTTTTTTTGAAATAATTATTTATCTTATACAGAGAGAATATCAATTTTGTTTGCATTCTCAATTTTGTTCTCTTTTGGAATATTACTCTAATTACTTTTAATTTTTCAATTTATTATTTATGTAAAATTTTGCAACTATTTTTTTTTGGAGAAGATTATATTACAAGATTTTGCAACTCAAATTTCCATAAAAGGAAAAAACTAACTAATATTCCTCTAACATACTTTAATTTCAAATTTGTTGTCACCTTTTTAACACAGAAAATAATTTTCTTAAACTCCGTATATACGATATACATATGAATTTGGGACGGAGGGAGTATAATGCAAAAAATACAAATAATAGTGTTACCCCGATTTAATTAACATTATTATTATAAATTATATACATAAATAATTTTACGTACTATTTGTTTTATTAATATTCTTTCATTATTATACAATATAAAATATTTTAAAATACATCTTTCCGTGCAACGCAGGTAGCTAGTCACAAAAGTATACATGAATGAATCACATGATTACAACGAGATAAATCAGGAAACATCTATTTCAAAATAGTATAAAGTGTAAACCCAATTATGTAATACTCATATTCATCTCGGGGACTGTTTGGTAGACACCTTTTAAGCATAGGAATGACTATGGAATCAAAAAAATGTGTTTGGCATTACGGAATGATTTCATGTACAGTAACTTGATTCCTAACTTTTATGGAATCAGTGATTCCTCTATAAATTGAATTGTATGCCTTTGATTCTATTGTTCATTCCTATACACACGTAAATATTTATAGTTTATACTTTTATTAAAAAAAATAAACTCTTGAATCTTCATAATAATAACCTACCACTTAAATAAGCAATTTTTTTTAAAAAAAAATCTCATAAAATATTTTTATTCAATTCCAAAAAACTTTTACAAATCAAACAAAGTCAATATCATTTATATCATTAACCAAACAACCTCTCTAAATAAACAACATTCATTACTATTCCCTACTACTATGGCTATTATTCTCATTCCCATTTCCATTCCTATCAATAAACCAAACTATCAATAAACCAAACGCCTCCTCAATAATTTTCCTATCCACATAAAAGAAGACAAATAAACCCATCCATATCTCAAAAATTCCTTCCATATCCCATTATAGCCACTCATCCTGTATCACTCTGCTACTACCTTCCAACAAGATAAACTGCATCCATTCCAAAACACACACAGCCTCAAAATCACACCTAAATAATTTGATGATGGCCCATCAACAACTTTGACCATCCCACCAAAAATCACAAAAAAAAAATGAATAAAAATCACAAGAATAATAATGGATTTGATGATCATAAAGATGAACATGATGCAGAGATCCTGAAGGCTGTAGCGCAGGCATGGCACGGGCATTCGACGAGCACGAAGGCGACGACGACTGTGTCTGAATCGGACGCGAGCCGGCGGTTCTTCAAGGGGAAGCCGACCCGGTTCAAAGTGGAAAAAGCAAAGAGGAGTAGTTATCAAAGAGATTCATGTGGGAGTTGGGATTTCAGAGAATCACTATGGGATTCATATGAGATAGTTGCAGTGTCAAAGAAGCTTGGTAATGGGGGATGATGAGGTGGTGGGGGGTAGGAGGAGGAGGAGAGTAGAGAGTAGAGAGTAGCAATAGCTTGAGGAGTTTGTTCAACAGAGTATCATCAAGAAGATTCACTGAAGATGATGATTTGCCACCTGTGGGAGGTGATGAGATTAGTAATTTTCAATCTTCTTTATAATTGATTAGTTTATTCATCTTTCTCATGATGGATTCAAATTTTTTGTTATGGTGGAAACTGGAAAGTAATTGACAGGGAAACTATCTATATATGAATTCAAGATTAATTTTAAGGATATGTATGCATGATTTTAGATAAAATCTGCAGGATAGAATTGATGTGTGGTTTGAGTTTCTCTCATTGAATTATTCATTGTCAACATCATGTGAAGATAATAATATACATATTTACTCTTAAAAGTGGAATGGAGTAAAGAAGCTCTCAGCCTCTCACACTAAGAGATCTCCCACTCTATAATCATAATTACTCCCATCAGACTTCAATTCTCATTCTTTCTCCAAAGAATTCTAAATGTGGGCAGGTGACGAAGGGATCTTCCAGGATCTAATCTATGCTTCCGGTTTCATTGAGCAGTGTTCCTATGCCTCCACATTGCCGCCGGCAAACATATTTAGCCCGCCGTTGCCACCGGCCACCATATTCACAATCTCTTCTTATTTTTGTTATATTTTCGCTCAATAGTGATTTCCTAATCTTCTAAACCATTTATATAGAGTCAATTAATGTGAGTCTTCTTTTAGAAGTCTTGCAAGTATTTTGATGTAATAAGAAGCACAATAAAAAAATTCTTCAATATTATATTATTTTGGTGGATATAAGTGATATAACTATACCTAATTGTACTACTACCACACATTATGCCACCCACTTTTACTCATCAATCAATCAACATGGCAGCTTTTTTTGCTTGTTAATACTTTTTTCTTAAATAATGTAATCAATTTTATTTTGGGCATTTTGGCGCCAACTTCCACCACACGCCACTATCTCACTTTTATATATTTATTTATAGATGAAAAGATGATTTAGTTTATAAACTTATGTAATTGGATTTGTAGATTTTGAAAAGTTATAAATGGTAGTGTTATAAAAATAGTGTAAATATAAAGTTATAAATGGTAGTGTTTTAAAAATAGTGTAAATATACAAAAATGTAGACATGTAAAAAATTATTACTGCTACAGCACAATTTTTTTTTTTTATCAAAATTACCCATACTTAAAAGACCAAAATATATTTAAGGGTATATATACCGACATGCCAACTGATGAGGTCCCAACTTGAGTGTATAAAGAAAGGGATATTAAAGTCCTAAAAGTATCTATTAGGTAAAATTAATAGAAAAGTTATTGATTTGACAGTAAAAATTTTGAACGGTAAATTTTGATTATTTTTTAAATTCTCCCACAATTGTCATCATGCTTTTAATTTCTTTATATTCCATAATAATTTATATAATCATAAAAGAAAATATTACCTCAATACAATAATCTTTAAAAACAGTATGAAACCTAAAAGAAATCAAGCAATACTATAACTTGTTTAAATCAATTATATATGCTATTACAAGAAATATTACATAATCATAAAATAACTACATGATTTCAAACTGAAACAGCACCACAAGCACATGCAGAAAAATTATCAAAGTGTATAAAAACAGTCGCGTTATTCATATTCATATTCATATATATATTTACATATAATATTAATATTGCATTAATTAATAATTAGTAGTCCAGTAATTATTCATGCCTGCAGTTTAATTAAGCATCAACACTACTTATCAATCCTTGAAGGTAGAAGAGCAGGACTCGAAGCTTTTGTGACTCTTCTGAATGAATCCATCAGCTTCCACGTCGATGGTTTTCGCCTCGTAAACGTGTTGCTTTCTACTCTTCTGCTCATCCTGATGATGGTTTACATGGACATTAATCTTCATCTGATCTTTATCATGTTCGTGTCGAATGTTATGAAATTTTTGGACATCGTCTTCGACCACCGTAGGTTGCAACATGATATTAGCACGTTGGAGATATTGGAGGTTTTCATCCATGGATTCTCCTCCATAGTAATTGCTCACCTGGTATATATATATATATATATGTGCACCTTTTTCTTTTTCTTTTTATAACAGAGTGTATTATATTTTTTTTTTATTTTTATGGACTGAAGTTGTGATTGAAAGAGTGATTTATATATAGGTGAAGCTGTGAAGATATTATATATTCTCTTTTTACAAGATATTAATTTCATGAATCAGATGTTTAATTGTGTCACTCTCAAATATATGCTTTCACCACACTAACTACATCAATGATTCATGCATTTAGAAATCATCCAAACAAATAAGAGTTATTTGAATAAGAGATTTATAAATATATAAATCCCTCCTCAAATTTCATTTCTCAATCCAAACTAATTGAAATTAATAAGATATCAAGAAAAGGTTGAGATTTTTCTAACGTACATGTCTCTTTCATGTAAAACCAAAATGTCTCTATACGTCCAGAAAAAATAGTACTAATATCAATCATTGATTAATGGGTATAAATTAAACCCCAAATGTGATAATGGCAAAAAGTAGCCACTATTACTTAAAAGTAATTTTAAGTGGCAACATGTATTAAAAATAATTTATTCTAGCTGCTTTTATGAGAATTGGCCAAAATGCCCTTGAGAGTGACTCACTCATCACATGTTTGAGGTCTCTTTTGATCAAAAAGTATCAAAGTACAATAATTTGTTTTACAATCTATTGAATGCATTAATTTGTTACTTTTACATGTCTCATGAATATATTTATTTATTAAAATACAAAAAGATGCATTAATTTTATTCGTATGATTTTTTTTTAATTTTTCTGAAAAAAGTGTTGGCCGAATAGAACAAAAAGTGTTGGCCGAATAGAATAAAATTGTAAGGCGAATAGAAAAAAAATTCAATTTTTTTTTAATTTTTTCTAAAAAAAAAGTGTTGGCCGAATAGAAAAAAAGTGTTGGCCGAATAGAAGAAATATTTTTTTCGAATTTTTTTTATTTTTTGGAAAAAAAATATTGGCCGAATAGAATAAAAAGTGTTGGCCGAATATAACAAAATTATTAACCGAATCGGCCGAATAGAAGAAATATTTTTTTCGATTTTTTTTAAATTTTTTCTGAAAAAAATATTGGCCGAATAGAACAAAAAGTGTTGGCAGAATAGGCCGAATAGAAGAAATATTTTTTTGATTTTCTTTTAATTTTTTCTAGAAAAAAAGTGTAGGCCGAATAGAATAAAATGTATAGGCCGAATATAATAAAATTTTGGGTCGAATAGAAGAAATTTAGGTCGAATAGAAGAATCAATTTTATTAGATTTTCATATAATCTTAAATGTGGTCTCACTCATCCTATTTAATGCAGTCAACACTAACATAATGATTTTTCCATGATTTTTGTCCTTTTTTCCTGATAGTTTGTCCTTTATCCTATCAATTATAGGGGTAAATTGGGAAGTGCACTTAATAGTGGCTACTAAAAATTATTTTTAAGAAAGGTGACCAAATAAAATTGTACTTAGTGAATAGTGACTATTAAAAATTTGTATCCATAATAATATAAAAGGTAAGGTGTAAATTAAAAAAATTAGTACATTAATATATAAAAGTTATGAGTGAGGCTTGCATGCGCCCGGGAAGCACACCGTGAGCTTTTAAAATTTAGTATTATGGGTAAGGGTACATTGTTTTGTTCTAAATTGTATATATTTTAATTAGTAAGGGTATACCATTTTATTTTAAAGGGTATACATTTTTTATTAATTTTTTTATTTTTCTTCAGAAAATAAAAGGTACACACACATTCTTTATACTAAAAAGTATATAATTTAACACAAAATTCTAAAGGCGCACCGGGTGTGCGCACACAAGTTTTTGCTAAAAGTTATAATCGCTATTGAGTACCAGTTTCGTTACACTATTTTTGGTGTTTCATCGTAAAATGGACATTTCTTTTTATAATAAATGAGATTCAAACAAAATAATTAATACTGAGTATATTTTTATGGAAAATACTAACACAACTACACATTATGCATTAAAATATTATATCTCTCACCCTACTACAAATTAAAATACTCCCTCCGTCCCGGGTATTTTTACCCGTTTGTACGGGCACGGAGATTAAGACGTTTTATTTTTTTAATATATAATGTAAGAGAAAGTAGGGATAAATTAGTAATTTAAAAAGAAAAAGTTAATAAAGTTATTGGGAATGATGAATAAAGTGTAAAAAAATAATTAAAGTTGTTGGGATTGTAAAAAGTAGGTAATAAAATATTATGTATTTTTGCCAAAAAGGGAATGGGTAAAAATACGTGGGACACCCCAAAATGGAAAGTGGGTAAAAATACGTGGGACGGAGGGAGTACTATATTTTTTAATCCCAGGGCAAAATTAAAAGTAAAAGTAAATAATCGGATGTGAGGGAGGGAGGGAGGATGGCTAATTTACAAAGATCACTTATCTCCTAACATGTTATATACCTCTTCTTCTCTAGTTCTCTTCTAACAACAATGCAAATTCAAATTCTGAATCATGTTGCATTAGATTTGTGTAATAGGGTAGGATCCATATAGTATTTCTTGTTAAAAATTCAAAGACATAAATGGGATAGCTAGAGTTAAAAAAAAAAGTTAAATAAAGATTTATGATTTTCTTAACAATAAAAACTAAAACAAAAAATATACGGATTGAATAAAAAAATTTGAGTAATAAATCAAATTTAGATTATCAACCATAGATAAGGATATTTTTTAATGAATAGTATAAAGTTGGTAAAAAATATATTTTTTAATGATTAAAGAAAAATATAATAGTGTTAGTTTTAATGCATTTTCACATTTCTATTCATAAACAGAAATATGTACCTCAATCCGATGTATGTTTATTCACACAAAATATTTTTATCTAATTGCTCTAAAATTTTTATTGTCTTCAGACTTCAATCATAAGCGGCTTTAATTTACAATATTTCCAAATCCTTGCATAAATTCGGCTCATTTTATGCCTTGATTTTACTGCTTTAATACGATATTAATTACTCCCTAAAGTAACAGTTAATAAAAAATATTACTTTAAAAAAAATTGATATGTTGTAATTTATTTATACCTTTGATGAGTAACATACATTAATTTACTATATAAGATAATAATTCATCAACCTAAAAAAATACAATAATTTTGTGTGACATCATCTCACGGTGATATTATTTAATGACAAATTCTCTTGTGAGACATTATATATGTGAGACGGTTTGTGAGACGTGTTAAAGTATGTCTATTATATAAATAAAGTATGTTTAATGGTTGTTAAAATATGTTTTTCTAAAATATAATAAATGATGAATTAAAGTATGATTTTAGGGTGTTACAATATGATTCATTATTGACATATTTTAATCATAAATAAGAATACTTTAGTAATTGGTCAACCCGTCTCACAACCGTCTCATACAAAACCCGTCTCACAAGAGAGTTTCTCTTATTTAATATACTATTTTACTTTTCTAATTAATTATTTTTTAAAGATTTTATTATAATCTTTTAAATGTAATAACATTTTATTTATATATTATAAATTATTTATAAAATAATTTAACCACTGTTATTACGTTACTTTTCATTGTAGACTATAATTTCTTATCCATCCATGATACATGATAAATCCTTTTTCAGGAGACAAAACCCTATCTCAGTGGTATATTCTTAATAAACACTTAAAAAATAGTTATTAATGGTTAAATTATTATGTATTATAATTTAGACAATACTATTTTTTTTTATTTCAAATCAGTAATAATGAAATTTATTTACATAAGCGGCTACAAGAAATACCCAGAAAAATTATAATTAATATATCTATATATCTTCTTTGATTTTTTTGGTACATTCATTACACTAAAAAAATATTTTAGCAACGGAATTTACCTAACGGAATTCAATTAGTTTGTAATTATCATTGGATCTCTATTTTACCAACAGAATTCAATTTCTTTATATAAATTACTATTGAAATTTTTAGCAACGATTACCAACAAAATTATTTACCAATGGAATTGATTTTTCGTTGTTAAAAATTTACCAACCACCACTTTACCAACGAAAATTTACCAACGGATTCTGTTGTTAATCCGTTAGTAAACCAATTTAACAATGAAATTAAGACTTTTACCAACGGAATATTTCGTTTGTAAAAAATAGTTTTTTTTAGTGTTGTCGGTGAAGAAAAGAAAATAATTTATATATTAATATGTATATAGAGATAAAGAATTAGAAGAGATGCTATATCTCTTCTTCTAACCATAATGCATAATGCAAAGTCCTAATATGTCTCTTTTTTTTTTTTTTAATCAATCTGGTTTGTCAAGTTGGGTGGATTGATCCTCATCATCTCATTCTCGTTACTCTGCATCTAAATAAGTATCAAATTAGTATGCAATCATAAGAGATATGAACTAGATCATATGCATATATAACTATATAAATTCTAAGAATTTTTATATAAAGCCCAGAACATTAATTGAATTTAAGGCACACATTAATTGAATCTAAAACACTGGGATGTATCTAAAACACTGAGAAAATATTACATTAACTACATGAATAGAATATCTGTATGGAAATTGTTTTTCCATTTAAATTAAGTAATAAAATAGAAACAGAAATATATACTATAATAATTACTCCTGCTGCACCTTGCGTTAATTATCTCTAATTCTCTTTTCTTGGAATATCTAAGGTGTGAGGATCTAGTGTCCGGGCACACCGGTTTTTAGAATTTAGTATTATAAGTAAGTGTATATTATTTTGTTTTAAAGGATATATACTTTAATTAATAAGGATACATCATTTTGTTGTAAAGGGTATATACCTTTCATTAATATTTTTTATTTTTCTTTAGAAAATAAAGAGTACATATCTTTATAATAAAGGGTATACGACTTGATGCACGCAAGTTTTTTCCATCTCTAACATCATCATCTTTCTTAATTGCATTAATAAGATCGTCTACATTAATTATCTCTAATTCTATCTTATTGCAATCTCTAACCTCTTCATCTTTTTGAATTGCATTAATAAGATCATCATCGTCTACATTAATTATCTCTAATTCTCTCTTCTTGCAATCTCTAACCTCTTCATCTTTCTGAATTCATATCCTTTTTTATTCTTGTTTAAAGTTCAAATTCATAATTGTGATTATAATATTCTCTTGACATTCATTTAAATTAATTACTCTTTTTCTATATTTGATGCAAAAGCAAAAATTGAAAGGAATATAATACGCAAACATAAAAAATTGCTAAACCTTCAAATCCTCCAAACTATAAAATTTTCGAAAAACTTAAAATCCTTAAATCTTTGTGAAAACTAGAAAATCTTCAAATTTGTGGAAAAAACAAAATTCGCCAAACTAAATCTGAGAAAAAAGTGCCAAACTAGTACAATCATAGTTTAAATTAATTACCTCTAATTCTAAGAATTTATATAAAACCCAGAATATTAATTGAATCTAAGGCACACATTAATTGAATCTAAAACTTGTATGTAAATTGTTTTTTCATGAAATTGAAATTAGAACACGATTTTTGATTAGATAAAGAAGATCAGGACAACAAACCTTTTCAATGCATTTATAAACTTTCCAACTTCTGTCTTTGCTATCTGCTTCTTCCTCTCTACAGTCTCTCTTCTTTTGAATTTTCTTCAGTTTAGCATTCTTGTTCACCTTCTTCATTGCATGTCATCCCACCCTAATTCCACCTCCACCACCGAATTTGTTCTTCTAGGAACCTTTTGGAGTGCTCTTTCTGTTCTTCATTTCTCTTACTACGTTACTACTGATTTGATTGTCGGCGTGTGTTAGCTCTCACTTGGAGTGTAATTTTGCTATTTGTGTGCCCACTCTTTTTTTTTTTTTACTTCACATGGTTACTCGGATATACTATAATAAGTAATTGAAATTGAGGTTTAAGTGTGCTTTTAACTTTTTATTATGCTTTCAATTTTATATTTGATTTGATAAATCTAAAACACTTGTAAAATATTACATTAACTACAGGAATAGAATATCTGTATGGAAATTGTTTTTCCATTTATTTAAATTAAGAAATAAAATAGAAATAGAAATATATACTACTCCCTCCGTCCCGGGTATTTTTACCCGTTTGTACGGGCACGGAGATTAAGACGTTTTATTTTTTTAATATATAATGTAAGAGAAAGTAGGGATAAATTAGTAATTTAAAAAGAAAAAGTGAATAAAGTTGTTGGGAATGATGAATAAAGTGTAAAAAAGTAGTTAAAGTTGTTGGGATTGTAAAAAGTAGGTAATAAAATATTATGTATTTTTGTCAAAAATGGAATGGGTAAAAATACGTGGGACACCCCAAAATGGAAAGTGGGTAAAAATACGTGGGACGGAGGGAGTATAATAATTACTCTGCACCTAGGGATGACAACGAGTAGGGTACTCGCTTATTTTGGGGTACCCGTATCCGTATCCGTATCCGAATAAAAAATAACTATCCGTATCCATCCCGTTTAAAAGATTTATTATGATACCCGTACCAGTCCCATTACCGTTTATCAATACCCGCGGGTAACCATACCCGTTTAATATTCATTTATTTTATATATATTTATATTTATTATTATCTAAATAAGTATAATAATAAAAATTACATTATTATTAATTTATTATAAAATAAATATAATATAAATTGTATTATTTTAAATAAATATTTAATAAATATGATTCCAAACCCTTGCATAAATACGGATCATTTACACCTTGATTTTACTGCTTTAAAATGATAAAAATTACTCTCTAAACTAATAGTTTTTAATAAAAAATATTGCTTTTAAAATTTTGATATGTTGTAATTTATACCTTCGATTGAGTACGTAATATTTTTTTATAAAATAAGTGAAATCATTTAATATACTACTTTCGTAATTATCATCTTTTTAAGAAAGATTTAATCACTTAATTTTTTTAATATTATCACATTATATTTATATACTATAATGATCATAAAATAGTTTACAGTATTGTTATTACATTACATTTCATTAATGAAATATCAGTTTTCATTATAAAGATATCACTCTTTATTCATATTACTAAAATCATTCAGTGACAACAATAATTTTATAAAATTAGCCTACATGGTAAATCGATTTCCAGGAGACAAAGCTAATAAACACTTAAAAAATAATTATTAATTGTTGAATCAATGAGTATAATTTACACAATACTGATTTTTTTTTTTAATCAGTGAAAACGAAATTAATTTACAAAATTAAAGCTGCTACACGAAACGCCAACTTTGCTCTTCTGGTTCATATTGCATTAATTGTAATAAAGAATTAGAAGAGACGTTAATTAAGGCGATTCTTGGATGAGCAAGGGTCAGTCTGTTGGAATATGATACCAAAATTGTTAGAATATGGCAGTAAGAATAGATGTTTAGGAATGCAAAGCTACTGCACTTACAACCTTTTCTTTTCTTTTATTTCTTGATATCAAACTCATCTACGTACATGAACTTATATAGCTCATAACTAGCATGCTTTTATTGAAAAACATAAAAGTCTTGCATGCTTTTCTTGACTAACATTTGCATGCTTTCCTTGACTAACTTAACTTGCATGCTTTCCTTGACTAACATGATTTGCATGTTTTTCTTGACTGCATGTTTTTCTTGACTAACAATTACAAATTAACATTCAACACCCCCTCTTAATTTGTAATCTTCATCACATCCTTGAATTTTTCCAGCTTCTCCATTGACACGGCCTTCGTAAGAGCATCAGCAGGTTGTTCCGAGGTTGGGACATAATCTAGATAAACCTTCTTCTTTTTAACCATGTCACGAATGTAATGATGACGTAGTTCAATGTGCTTCGATCTTCCGTGGAACACTGGATTCTTGGTCATAGAAATAGCAGATTGATTGTCACACAAAATAGGAGTTGGATTAGACACACTTTGCTGTAAAATTTTCAGAATTCTCCTCAACCAAATGGCTTCTCGTACGGCTTCATTTGCAGCGACATACTCAGCTTCTGCTGATGATAATGCAACTGAAATTTGTTTTCTTGAACTCCATGATATTGGTTTGGATCCCATGCAAAATATGTAGGCTGATGTACTTCTTCGATCATCTTGACTTCCAGCCCAATCGCTATCCGTATAACCAATCAATTCATTGTTTTCTTCTTTGCAATATTTGATTCCACAACTCTTAGTCCCCTGGAGATAACGTAGGACTCTCTTGGCTGCTACAAAATGAAGTTTGCTTGGTTCGTTCATAAACCTGGAAAGTAAGCTCACTGAATGAACAATATCAGGTCTTGTATGAGTTAGATAAATCAAGGAACCAATAAGACTTCTATAAATACTTGAATCTGATTTTTCAGCCTCATCATCTTGTTTAAGCTTTTCATTTAACGCCATAGGAGTTGCAACAGGTTTGCAATTTTCCATCCCAAACTTCTTCAACAAATCAGACACATATTTCTCTTGAGAAATAAATATCTTCCCCTTTTCTTGCTCCACTTGTATCCCAAGAAAATATCTCATCAACCCAAGATCAGTCATCTCATATTCTTGCATCATTGCTTCTTTGAACCATTTCACCATGGCAACATTAGTTCCTGCATAGATTAGATCATCAACATAAAGGCAAACCATCAAAAAATTACTTCCACTTTTCTTCACATAAAGAGATGGTTCTGATGGACATTTTATGAGTCCATTTTGCTGGAAATATGCATCAATTTTGTTATTCCAACATCGTGGCGCTTGCTTCAGCCCGTATAGAGCCTTATTCAATCTGTAGACTTTGTGCTCATTTCCTTTTACTTCAAAGCCTTGAGGTTGCTTGACATAAATCTCATCTTCCAAGTCACCATTGAGGAACGCAGTTTTGACATCAAGTTGAAAAACTTGCAATTCCAATTGGGCTGCTAGAGCAAGAACAGTTCTTATTGTCTCCATTCGCGCAACCGGTGCAAAAGTTTCTGTAAAATCCACTCCGGGCTGCTGAGAATAGCCCTTCGCGACTAATCGTGCTTTGTACTTTTGCACGTCACCTTCTTCATTATACTTGGCTTTGAAAATCCATTTCAAACCAATAGCTTCCTTTCCTTCTGGGAGATTCACCATATGCCAAGTCTGATTTTTCTCAATGCTTTTCATTTCTTCATTCATAGCTTTTCTCCAAACTTCTTCTTTTGCAGCCTCTTCAAAGAATTGTGGTTCCCCAGCAAAAAATGCAACATTGCAAGAATTATATACCTCTTCCAAAGATCGATACTTCCTCGGCGGATCATCCGTATCCGAATCAGATTCTATTTCATGAGCATTGCTACCAGATGGCTCAATAGCATCATGAGGTGTTTCTCGGGTTTCTCGAGATGGTGGGTTTTCTGCAGGTGGCGCAACAACGAACTCTTCTGTTACTTTTTCAATTTCCCACTTCCAAGCTGCATTTTCATCAAAAACCACATCTCTAGAAAGCACCAATTCATTAGTAATTGGATTAAAGAGGCGAAATCCTTTTGATTCATCACTATAACCAATGAAGATCAATTTTTCACCTTTTCCATCAAACTTCTCTCTGTTCTGGGAAGGAATAAGAGCATAAGCTATACAACCAAAAACTTTAAGTTGACTTACAGTTGGTTTTCTCCCATGCCATGCTTCAAATGGAGTTTTATTCCGTACAGCTTTCGTCGGTGATCGATTTAGAATATGCACAGCCGTATTCACGGCTTCAGCCCAAAATTTATTTGGAAGACCTTTCCCTTTCAACATGCTTCTAGCCATTTCTTCAATAGTTCGATTTTTCCTTTCGGCAACACCATTTTGTTGCGGTGTATGCCTAACCGTAAGCTGTCTCCTTATCCCTTGATCTTTGCAATAATTCAAGAAAGGCTTGTAGATAAACTCTCCTCCTCGATCTGTTCTAAGACACTTTAACTCATATCCACTTTGTTTCTCAACAAGTGTTTTGAAATGCAAGAACTTGGTGAAAGCTTCTGATTTTTGTTCAATGATATAAATCCAAGTCATTCGAGTAAAATCATCCACAAACAAAAGAAAGTACCTTTTGTTGCCCAATGATGAAGTTCTAGCAGGTCCGCAAATGTCGGCGTGCACGAGCTCGAGTGGTTCTTGAGCTCTCCAAGACGTCTTAGGAAATGGGAGTCGATGCATCTTTCCGTAAATGCAACCTTCACATACGCCATCTTTGTTTCTTATTTCTGGAAGACCAACAACCATGCCTTTTTGCTTCAATGTTTGCAACCCTTGGAAATTTAAATGTCCAAATCTCAAGTGCCAAAGCTCGCTTTCATCTAAAGATTCACTTTTCCAAGCAGCAAAAGAATTCATGTTGAGTGGAAATAAATTATTTGTTGTCATCTTCACAAGAGCCACACGCTCTCCAGAATTTTTATCAAGGATTTCACATTTTTCATCATCAAATATCAGCTTGTAACCATTTCTCATCATCTGTCCAACACTCAAAAGATTCTGAGAGATATTTGGCGAAAAATGAACATCATGAATGAATTTTTTGTTACCTTCACTGGTGCGGACAACAACAACACCATTTCCTTCTATGCTCACCCGCTTTCCATCACCAAGCTCGACATGAGAAGAGTAGTTTTTATCCAACTCAACAAATTCCTTTTGATTTCCTGACAAGTGGTTACTGCAACCACTATCAAGATACCAAGTTTCACCTGATTTCTCACTATTTGCAATAGAGATGAATAATTTATTCTCATCACCTTCTTGAGAAAAATTTACGGACTTTTGCTTTTGCTTTTCATTATTTTCTCCCTTGTTTTTATACCAACAATCTTGATCAGAATGGTTTGGAGTTTTACATCTTGGACACTTATACCAACAATCATAAGATTCATGACCAGTACGTTTGCAAATAAAGCACTCAACATCAAAATTACCAGATTTTTGTGGAGTGCTTCTTCCTCGTCCTCTGCCTCTATTTGGAGAATTTCTTCCACGACCACGTCCAGAAGATGTGTCTCCTCTTCCACGATTGTTGTTTGAAATCTTCATCTTTGCTTGAAAAACTTGCTCCAACGGTTGGTTGTATTTACTCACTCTATGTTCGTGAGCTTCCAAGGATCCCATGAGTTCATATTGAGTGAGCTTTGCAAGATCTTTCGTTTCTGAAATGACAGCAACGATATGCTCGAACTTTTGTGGAAGGCTTCTCAACATCTTCTCTACTACTTTCTTTTCAGGAACATCTTCACCGCAACTTTTGATTTGGTTGACGATTTCAGCAATTTTTGAGAAAAAATCCTTCACGAGTTCACCTTCTTTCATTGACATGTTGTCAAATTGACTCCACAGATGTTGTAACTTGATGGAAATCACTTTTGCAGATCCTTGAAATTCTGTCTTCAATTGTTCCCATGCTTCTTTTGCTTTCTTCACTCCAAAAATCCTTGGATAAATGGCTTTGCTTACTCCTTGTTGGATAATCCTCAACGCCGTAGCATTTTTCTTCACATTTTCTTTGTACTCCTTCTCTTTTGCTTCTGTCCACGAAACAATCAAAGGATTTGGACGTTCTTCATAAACTTTTTCTATCAAGTCCCATAGATCTTGTGAAAGAAATATGGTCTCCATTTGAGAACTCCAATAGTCATAGTGTTCTCCATTGAAGATTGGAATTTGGCTTGTAGTGTATAAGAAAATAGAATTTGGGTTTGCAGCCATTTTGATTTAGCCGTAGCTCTGATACCAAAACTGTTGGAATATGATACCAAAATTGTTAGAATATGGCAGTAAGAATAGATGTTTAGGAATGCAAAGCTACTGCACTTACAACCTTTTCTTTTCTTTTATTTCTTGATATCAAACTCATCTACGTACATGAACTTATATAGCTCATAACTAGCATGCTTTTATTGAAAAACATAAAAGTCTTGCATGCTTTTCTTGACTAACATTTGCATGCTTTCCTTGACTAACTTAACTTGCATGCTTTCCTTGACTAACATGATTTGCATGTTTTTCTTGACTGCATGTTTTTCTTGACTAACAATTACAAATTAACATTCAACACAGTCATGACTCTCTCAAATGAGTTGCGCACTGCACGAGAGGGTCACCCAGTGACACGTGATCAGCCAAGTAAGGCTCGTTAATTAATGCATATACCTCTAATTCTAACCATGATGCAAATTCCAAATCATCAATTTGGTTTGTCGAGTTGGGTGGGTTCATCCTCATCATCTCATCATCTTTATTCTCATCATCTTTGTGCATCTGTCAACATTATAATAAGTATCAAAAGAGAGATGAATTAGATCATATGCATAACGATATAAATCCTAAGAATTTACATAAAACCCAAAACATTAATTGAATCTAAGGCACTGGGAAAATATTACATTAACTACAATAATAGAATATTTGCATGGAAATTGTTTTGCAATGTAAATTAATTAATAAAATAGAAATAGAAATACTGAAATAGAAATATACTATAATAATTACCTCCTGCTGCACCTTTGGCCTCTTGTTTGGATCTACGTTGATGATCTCTAATTCTCTCTTGTTGAAATGTCTAACCACTTCATCTTTCTGAATTTTTTTTGTGAAATCGGCTGTAATTCGGCATACAACGTAGTTGTTTTCATGCATGATCCAATGCCCTTTAGCCTCATGCATACATTCCTTTTTGGGCTTGAAAGTGAAGGATCTCTTCCACCCGACTACCCGACCAGCCGGATCAACCACATTGCATCTCACCGACTTCCCCTCCCATGTCCCACAACCCTCCACCACCCGATTCACCCTCTTCTTCGAGACCCTCGGCAGCCTCGAAAAGGCGAATACCACTTTCTTTTTGGACGACTGCGACTCCATGCAGTCGTTCCAG
This sequence comes from Pogostemon cablin, assembly GCA_023678885.1. Taxonomy (NCBI): domain Eukaryota; kingdom Viridiplantae; phylum Streptophyta; class Magnoliopsida; order Lamiales; family Lamiaceae; genus Pogostemon; species Pogostemon cablin. The sequence goes on from CM042961.1 coordinate 3,742,205, forward strand.
AATGCTCCGCCCTGGGGGAACAACTCCCATGGCGGAGCCGAGTAAATTTGTCTCTCGGTCAGCCGATCGCCCTCGATCGGCTGACCCCTCTCCTTGCGTTCAAGATAGTAAGAGATCAATTGAACGTCGGAGGGAGCAAAGTGATAACCCAACGTTAACTCTAATCTCGACATTCTAATTCTATATAGCAATTACTCAACTCCAAGAATTATGAATCTCTCTCTCGATTTTACTCGCTCTCTGAAGACTAATGAATAACCTAATGAAGAAGGATACGTCTATATTATATATATAGAGAGAGTTTGTTGGAGATAAATGGGTAGACTTGGATTTTTTTTTAAACTGAAATAGTATCTATTAGATTTAGTACATCACCGTCAGTTATTTATTACTCTTTCTTTTATATATTCTATTTCATAATTATGTGTGTTAGAATTGCGTTTTTCATGTATTGGAAAACAAGAAAACTTAAGAAATTACCGACTAACCATCTAATTTATATTCAAAATATAAAGATTAGGAGTTAATTATAAAGGGCGTGCCTATTTATATTTTAAAATTAATAAGATTTAATTAAATACCCTTATAATGAATATATTTTTGAATTTATATAATAGATTACTTTATTTTTATAGTTGTAGTTTATGTCGTCATTAAATATTAGATATTATCTTATATATTCATGTTATCTCGATAAAATGAATATAAACTAGCTGATTAAAGAAAATAGAAGATATATGTTGAACCAACCAAAATCAAATAATGTATTTTTAATTTAGAAAGTGGTATGTTTAATTATCTTATCTATCTTATTTTTAAAAATATATTATCAAGTTTGTTGGTATTTTTTATAAGTATAATAATATATATAAATTATTGATGGATATTATTTGAGTATTACCCAAGTAACCCAACTCTTTGTATTAATTAGAAGGCTTTCAACCGGATTATACGGCGGATTCGTGATATAAAAAAAATAATAATAATAATAATAACAAAAAAAAAACCTCATACGTTTCTATATAAATTTTTTCTTTAAAATCTTTGGTTTTAATTTGTTCAGATAAATATTCTTCACGAAAAATATAATTCTTTCAAATGTTATTACTTTTCAAAATATTTTAATTAGTATGACGTTTTTATGTACAAATATTTGTCTTAAACACTTAAAATTTTAATTTTAGCTACACTTTTCATTTTATTCAATTCCACCATTTTTTTTTAAATGTAACATCACAATATTATAAAAATATGAGTACATGTTTCTCAGACTTTATTTACTGAAACTCAATACATTAATTATTCAAAGTAAAGGCTTAATCTTACATTGTAGTATATGCAATGAGTTGTTTCACGTAGTAGTGTATAAGAATTGGTAAAACGGAGTGTTAAAATAAACAATTCGCTCTTGGACTCGATTCAATAAAGCTCGTTAATAATAATAATTTAATGATAATTATGTAAATTAATATAATAATTATTAAATGTAAAAATAAATACATATATAAATTAAAATCCAGCTCCATTAGGCTCGATAAGCTCGTTAAGACTTAAAAGTTTGACTCGTCTTGTTCAATGAGCTTGGCCTCGCTTGTATGCCCGTTAGCGAATCAAACCAAGCTCGAACTCGATAACTATTCGAGTAGCTCGAATATTCACTCCTACTATTCGCTAACTCGTTTAACAACCCTTTGTGAGGGCGTAATTAATTACAAATTCAAGAGTTTAATTTAGATATTGCAGAAAGTCAATAACGAGGAGTACATACTTTACTTCCGTTAGAAAGAATTTGACTAAAATTTTTAAGATAATAAATAAATAGTAATATTTAATATCCACTTAAGAAACATGTATTGCTGATTATCATTTGTGTAAGCATGCATCGTTGAAACGGATTTTATACTAAATAAAAGATGGGTCTAGTCGGTTATTGAGGTGCTGAAAGCGTTACTCCCCTTGAGTTAAATTGCACTAAATATGGAATTTTTTAAAAAAAAATACTTTCTTTTTTTTTTTTTTATCAATTTTGATAATATAATACTTTTTATTAATAAATAAATTATAAAATATATTAGGTGTATAGGTGAGAGTGATAAATTTATAATTTAGATGTACTTTAAAAGTTGGAGATTGATATTATGTTTTCTTTTTGGTTTGAAGTTTGGTATGAAACGAATGAAAAACATGAAGTGTGAAATTTAATACATGATACAGGAAAGAAAGAATAAAATGTTTTGAATTAATGTCAAAATCCATCATTTAAGTGATGATCATGTATGGAGCAAACATAATGAACACAAAGGCAACTTTAAACAGATAATTAATGATCCAGTGACAATAATGAAAGTAGACTAACAGAGGGGATAATATCAGCAACGGAAAAAGTGAAAGTAAGACACCAAATAGAAAGTCGATCTCAGAAATTCGAAGTTGTATAGATATGTCAGCATAACAGCAGGTATACCTGGAAGATAAAGTTAGAGTTGTTGATTCAAGTAAGGATCATCTTTCGGTTTTGCAGGGCTTCCCAAGTAACCCGAAACAGTGTCGCTGAGATTTGCGACGACATCATTCAACCACGAACTGCTACGAGTCACTATACTGGCCAGTGTTGGCCCTTGCACTTCATTCGTGTTCATCGTCCTCTCCTGCTCCAGCACATCATCCCATCGTTGTGCCATGTAAGCCTTAACAGCAACAACTCCTTTGGACACGACTTCCTTTGGAGGAATCTCAAGAGGGTTTTGCTCTACGTTTAGCTTATTCAAATTCATAAGCCGGCCAAAGGTGTTGGGCAAAGCACGAATCTGGTTGTTGCTCAGATTGAGTTCTTTGAGGCAGATGAGGTCAGATATTGACTCGGGAAGTTCAGTCAGGTCACTGAAGTTGCTACTGAGATCCATTATCTCAATATTCGTTAATCTTCCAATTGTGTTTGGAAGACCGCCAAGCTCGTTGAAATGTGCATCTAGAAATCGCAGAGACTTCATCTCGCCTATAGATGTAGGAAGAGAACGTATCTTGTTCAGGTGGATTGAAAGACGTTCAAGATTAACCAGTTCAAACCCAATATTTGTCGGTAGGTAAGTGAGTTTGTTGAAACCTGCATCCAACACCTTCAAAGACCTGGTAACAGTACAAAAATCAGTAGCAACATTCATGGGGAAAAAAGTGCACGCGAGTCGCAAGTATTTAGTTACCTGCAGTGAGAAATGCTGTCCGGCAACGAGGTAAGCTTGTTCCCAGAAACATTTAAGATTTTTAACTTAAACAACAGTCCAATGGAATCAGGCAATGACTCCAAAACATTTCCCGAAAGATTTAGCTCCTCAAGGTTTTCCATTCCAGCAATTGAATCAGGAATGAACTGTTTTCCTCACCAAAAGAACGTGTTAATATGTAAATTTCATTGCCTTACACTGCCATCTAAACTAAAGTCATCACCTTTGCCGGAGAAAAGTCATGATTGCTGACATGGCCAAACATTTTTAAGACATATAAACTCATTGTGAAAAACATAATGTACGCAAAAGATTGGATTTCAAGAATAGTATGCACTCAAACTCTTCGAGAATGATCCATAATAAAGTGAAATTGAAAAGACTCCAGACAATCTAATAGTGAAATTTTCTCAAAACATTAATCTCAAAATTTAGTCCATATCTTCATTTAATGGTAAAAAGTAAAAACAGAATCGAACAAACAAACCAACTTTAAAGTCCCAACTGTTATCTCTTAAAAGCACACAGAATTACAGAAAATTTAATGATGAAAAATCATCTTCAGAGTTCAATTGAACTCACATTTGTAGTCTGTTGTACCTCAAATGATAGTGACTAGAATGAGAAAAAAAGTATCATAATCTTTGCAATCTAAGTAATTTATCAGCAAACATAATAGATTGTCATCTGTGTTCACTAATTTTTCATCAATTTTACTATTGCTCAATGCCACAGTAGATTCTACCTCAACAAAATCCACTGAACACACTCTCAGCAACACACACACCACTCACTGATCAATATAGCATTCATTAACCTTAGACATTTGAACAATCTAAGATGCAAACATCAAGAATCAAAATAAATGCAATTACTGCTAATTCACGCAAATTTAAAGCAACAAACTGAATCAAACAATCAACATGTATATTTTTTCAAGATTTGTAAGCTACCTCAAGCTGATTGTTCGACATATTCAGCACAACCAGGGAATTCAACCTCCCAAATGCCTCTGGGAAGATCCTCAACTTTCTCCCTGACAAATCCACACTCTCAATCGCTTTCCCTGATTCAGCATCCTTCAAAATCCCCATCACTTCTTCATTCATTTCCACTTCCCCCAAATCCCTCCCTGCATCTTCCTCACCCAGCTCCTCCCCCGCCACCGCCGCCTCGTAAATCTTCTCCAATCTCCTCTCCGCCTCACTCAGCATCCTCTCGTACGCCTCGTGCATCTCGTCCAACGCAATCGCCGCCTTATAAATCTTGTAATCCTCGATTATCTCCTCCGAAGTCCTGGATGATTGCGCATCGAATTCGGATAGCTTCAATCGGGCCGTATCGACGGTCTCGTGATCGGGTCGGGTTCCGAGGGTCTGGAGAGCAGATCGGGTCTGCGCCACATCGGTCACGGCTCGGCGCATATCGGCGATCAATTTCCGGTTTTTCAAGTGGGGCATCCGCTCGGCGATCTCGAAGTGAGGTTCCACTTCTGTGGGCTCCGGAATCGGGGGGTTCTCCACGTCAAACTCGGCCGCCGCCGCGGAGGAGGCGGCACGTTTGAAGGTGGGGAGTTTGGTCATAACATAGGATAGGATTGGGAAATTTTTAGGGTTTGGATCCATGGTTTGGTGATGATTTTGTGTGGCAGTGGAAAGGAAAAATGATAATCAATGTTGATGTGTGGGACTTTGAGCGGAGCTTCGCAGTTTACAACTAACTGTCCAACGATAAAACAGCAGATCGATTATTACTGAAGCCGTGTTTGGCTTTCATCAAATTCATAATTTAGACAGCCGGAGAGTTCATAGTACTATACTAGTACGAAACCCGCGTAACACGTTAAGCGGGATTATTAAATTATTATTTTTAAAACATATTAATGAAATTGAAAAATATTAAAAGTTATAATTTATATTAATAAAAGACAAAGACTTGCGTGAGACCGTCTCACATAAGGGCTTATGTGAAACGGTGAGAAATTGATAACTTTTATATAGGAAAGTGATAGTAAACTAATGAAATGTGATAATACTATTTCATGAACAGTTTATAGTATAAATAAAAAGTGATAATATTTTATAGCCAAAGTGATAATGTTTTATAGCGAGAATGATAACTATTTTAAAAAGTGAAAAATGACCTCATTTGAGATGGTCACACGCAAGACCTAACCTTAATAAAAATATCTAACTTTATTGGTAGAATAAGGATTATAATAAGGCAAAAATTTGTGTGTTCTCGGGACATGTTGTGCACCCATATCTTTAATATAATTTTGTATATATATCTCATTTATATAAAAAGAAATTAATAGTACTTTGTAATGGGAAAGATCAAAATGACAAAACGAATATTTAAAATAATAATGAATTATCTCATGCATTCGAATACACGCGTACACCCATCTATATTAATTTTATTCAATACTAATGTATATATGTATTTCTTAATATTTATTAAGAACCCTAAACCCTAAACTCTAAAACCATAAACTCTAAATTTAGGGTTTAGGGTTTTAGAGTTTAGGGTATATACATTTGTATATATTTTTTTATATTCAATAATTTATTAAAAAATTAAGTAAAAATCTGGAAAAAAATTATTAACAAACTTTATAAATTCTTTTATTCATTAATATGTAATATGATAGGTCTGGCATGAAACCGCTTCACGTGAAATCATTTTACACTTTTTATAATACTTATCACTTTCGCCATAAAATATTATTAATTTCGATATAAATTGTTATCACTGTCATTTATACCATAAGTTGTTCATAAAATAGCACAATCATTGGTTTAATATCTTTTTTTATAGTACCCGAGGGTATTGCAGTATTATCCGTACTAGTTCCAAACCCTAATGTGATTTTCACAACTATTTGTATCCGTCTCAAACCCGTTTACAATTACCCATACGTGCCCTATTAAGATTTTGATAGAATAGATACTTAAAATGCTCATTTCATTATCATCCCTAACTATTATCATTTAATAAATAAAATCAATAAATGTATATAATAATTATAAATTATTGTATAATTAAAATTAATTATTAAAAATAATAAAATAAATATAAAATAAATAATTAACAATAAAAAAATTATGAAAATTAATTAATATTAAACTAAGATTTATTTTTTCATGAAATTCCTCATTTAGAATTCTATAATAAACTAAATTTATTAAACTTAAAATTCTAAGGATAAATAGATTAAATCTATTAAATAATTTCTTACTCTTCTAAAAATATTTTATTTATTAATATATTTTATTAAAGAATATTTTACAATATAAAAATTGTTATTAAATTTAAAAATCTATTTCTCCAATCATATATTATTAGTAATATGGATGTCAAATTAAAGATCATGAAAAGACGATTAATTTGATATAATTTTTATATAAAATCGATTTAAAAATAAAAAATAAAAAACATTTAAAGTTTTAAGTTAACTTTTAAATAAGATAAAAAAGTAAAATAATTTAATTGGTTAATACTCAACTCTTTCTTAGCAAGTTTAGCAAAATAAATTCAAAATTCTAAGAAAATGCCAAGTTATCCCTAAATTACTCTCAAGTTGACAACTCATCAAATCATAACCTTCCTTTAGTATACTAAAGATTTTTCTCTATTTTTTTTATATGTCTTTTTCTTTTTTTCATCTCTTGCTATTTTTTTTTACTATCAAATTTTAAATTTACAATCATCCATTTTTTCATTCTACTCTATTGCTATTTTTTTATATGTATATTTTTCTCTAATTTTTTTATATGTATCTTTTTCTATATATCACGTATCGTATTGCTATTTTTTTTAACTATCAATCTTTAAAATATGTATCTTTATCGATTTTTAAAATATATATCTTTTTCTCTATCATACTATCAATCTTTAAAATATGTATCTTTTTCTTTATCATATATGATTGATAAAAAAAAATTTATCTTTTATTTTATTAATTTCACCATGATATCTATCGATCTTTAAAATATGCAATTTTTTCTTAATTATCATTGCAATATTTTGTTTACATTTTCTAATTCTATATGAGAATTTCAAATAACTACTTTTCTAATGCTATATGAGAATTTCAAATAACTATAAATTGATGAAGAGGGGTTGATGATGAAGAAACTCCTAGTCTTATAATAAGAGATCTCCCAATGATCAATTGACGAAGCGACCACCAAATCTACGAAATAAATCGATGATGATCATTAAGTAGTGTCGGCTCCTCCACTATTGCCGCCGACCCCAATATAAATCGACGACTTCGAGAGATCATTAAGTAGTGCCGGCTCCTCCACATTGCCGTCGGCCCCCATATTTAGTCCGCAATCGACATGGGCAACCATATTCACAAACCTACCTTAAGACTCAATAATACTTTGCCCATGACCACTTATATATAGTCAAGTATCAATCTTATTGTAGAAGTTTTGTACATGTCTTCTTGTGGAAGTCTTGCACAATCTTCTTTTGGAAGTTTTGCAATTGTCTTCTTTTGGAAGTCTTGCACCTATATTAATAAATTAAAATTCACAATAAAAGAAATTAAATTATTTTGGTGGTTTACTAAATAGTTTCTTGGCCTTGTATTCTTATATATAATAATAAAATATATTAATAATAATATTATATATATATATATAAAAGTATATAAATCTTATTATTCTAAATAGTTTATTAAATGTTTACTATATATATATATATATATATATATATATATATATATATATTATAACACTATTAAATTAACATTTTCTCATTTATTGATCATAAATATTTTTATAAAAGTAAATGATGATTGATAATAAGAGTTTTTTATTTGTGTATACATTTATTTATTAATTTCATATATTCATATTTTATCCATTTTTTTATGTTATACAAATATTTTGCTTACAATAAAGTTAAAAATAGAATAAATAATTTCTTACTATTTAAAAATATTTTATTTATTGATAAATTTTAATTAAAATTTATCTTTAATAAAAAAATTATTATTAAATTTAAGAATCTATTTCTTAAATTATATTATATTGGTAATATGGATGTCAAATTGAAGATCATGAGAAGACGATTAATTTGATATAATTTTTATATAAAATCGATTTAAAAATAAAAAATAAAAAACATTTAAAGTTTTAAGTTAACTTTTAAATAAGATAAAAAAAAAAGTGAAATAATTTAATTGGTTAATACTCAACTCTTTCTTAGCAAGTTTAGTAAAATAAATTCAAAATTCTAAGAAAATGCCAAGTCATCCCTAAATTACTCTCAAGTTGGCAACTCATCAAATCATAACCTTCCTTTAGTATACTAAAGATTACATGGTAAAAGCTCCTGCGCCCAGGGACATGGTCTGTGTCACAATCCTTCATTTTTCTTCCCTTTCGTATTCTATTTAAATCTATGTATTGATAGAGAATTTAAATTATAAAGAAATATGAAAATTGCAAAGGAGCACGGATCTAAGTTTGTGTTCGGGCGCACAAGAGACTCACTCATATTACATTATCTCGCCCAGTAATTACATTTATTTATTGTTTACACAAAAATTAAATAATATTATACTCATTTCAGTCACATTCATATTATTATTTTATATTTCATGTAAGTGTAGATTATATGTGAGGAAAACTGAGGATTTTTAAACGAGACACCTAATAAAAATGAAAGTGTTTCGATGGATGGGAGGAGTATTAATTTAATGTATAGTGAGTTAAGACATAATAATTTAATGTAAAATTAATAGTTATATTAATGTTGTGTGCAAAATACATATATTAATTATGTTGTAGGTCTCATTAAATAAAAAAATAATAATAACAATAATTATGAGACAATAAAATGTAACAAATGGAGTAATTATTTGCGTATGTCATTGTAACAAATCGGGCTGTCATGGATTGAAGATTCAAGACCTAAAGCTGAAAGCAGATCTTACTACGTCAATATGTACATATGGAAGCCAATGGCTGGGTCTAAACATCGACTATCTACGTGTTATTTACTCGTCAACAAAAGCTCGTGCTCTGCAAACTGCAACATCTCTTGTAAACGATGAGTGAACTTACTCATGATGTTCCTCGTTATCCTTGGTTCAAACTTTGTGTTTCTCAGCCACATCATCCCAATGTAAACTTCACACTTACATGAATTATGAGTGAATGAGGATTTCTCAATGTTGTATCTGAATTGGACCTGTGTAGGAAGGAAATGAGTTAAGCCATTAAGCTTAGTTTATGGATTCTGTTTCAATGAGTATGAACTTACTCGGAAGTGGTCACCGAGTGGGACGTCGTGAAGGGTCATAACCTCGTTCACCAACCACCCACCGTCGTCTGGTAATGGCGATTTTTGTTGTGTGCAGGTAACTTCTCCTCCAAACATTGAGACACCGCGGCTGAACTTGTAACTCACACGCCTCTCTTGAACGTCGGGTGTTATGTGTTCCCATGCAGTCGTTACGTAGTTGAGGCAGCCAGACTTGCTCATTACTTTGTATTCCAGCTCTCCTCCATTAAACATCATCATAAGTGATTTAGGCTGTTGAAAAATTCAAGAATCGTGTATCATATTCACAAGGATGACAGGAGTATGGTGAACTTAGCAGTACCCAATGATAGGCAAGTTTACGTAAGTAACGAGATGAATGCTTACATTCATCGGCAGTTCCACCGAATAAACCTTGGTCATCTTTACGTCTTCAGCGACTAAGTAGGATGCAGTATCTTCGAGCAGAAAGGGCTTCCCATCATCATCCCGCTGCTCCTCTGCAATTCGAGCTTTTTGATCCGGATCCAGTGTTCTTGTTCTCCACAAAGCCGTTATAGTTCTGTTATCGCGCAAACAGATTGTTACTTTAAGTAATAGATTGTCTCTGCAAAATATTGCTTAAAGGAACTCCGAAGCACAAATACCTGCTTGAAACACTAAAACAAACAAAAGAATGGAAGTAAAAATGCAGTCTTCCTTGCTCATCTAAAACCTTGGCGCCATGCTTCGAATCACGTCCCCGACCCTTGTGCAAAATTATTACTAGTGTCGGGCTTCCAACTGTCGCGAGTGATGGCGGTAGCACCTGAATATCTTCAATATCCTCCCACAGGAAGAAAAATGTTGTTTTGTGTCCAAACAAGTTAGCGTGGAATCCAACTATTCTAGTCGAAAGAAAAAGCCGGCCCTGAAGAAAATGATGGTGTTCAAACCACAATGGTAAATAAGAAGGGATTACAAGTGATCAATAACACAAAGGAAATTCAAGAACAATCCCAGTTACCTGCAAAGGCATCTTTCTCTTTAGGGAGCACGAAAAATCACTGATTAGAAATTCTTCCGGAGGCAATCCAAAAATCTTTTGAAAAGTCGAGCTCCTGTGAGGCGAGCGAAGGCTCAACTACAAAAAAATACCAGTGGACATGTTAACATTGCTGATGACAAACGAATAATTAGACAAAATGGAAAAATTGTACCTTTTTTCCAACCTCCTTCTCCAAACTTGCTAGATAATCTCTTATTGTATCGACTCCATTGTTATTGTCCAAGAAAATTCTTAAGTGTAGCCTTGACTGAGAAGATTGAGCAAGTTTTCCTTCCAAGGGGACCCACATATCAGCAAGTTCTGCAGCAGTGTGCTTCAAAAAATTGATCTCCGCATGCCCAAGAGAGGAAGCTTGGTCAAATGGACCTTCAAAATCAAAAACTTCTACATCTAGAACAGAAGGGGGTTCTTCTATGGCGTCGAATTCAAGTATATCTGTATAGATTGCAGAGAAGAAGTGACTCATCCACTACTTATTCATCTGTACAAAGGAACAAAAATAAATACTTCAAGAACACGGGATATGCCATTCCATTGAGGATCTTGTGATTGAAGCTTCACAGAGCTAGTTCTAGTCTTTCCGTTGCAAGTGAACACAACATAAGGATCCGGGATCTCTGTTGAATTCGTAGATGCGAAGTTCGCACCTTCAATCAACGCTACTGTAAGAACCCATCCATCACCTTGCGCTTTGACTCCATGATCACTTCCTACCAACATTGTAATGCATACAAATGAGGAGTCAACTATGAAAATACGAGAAACTCAAACTAAATTTAATGCTTGTTCTAAGTAGTAACCTTTTCGTGGCCTGGCTTCCACAAAATGCAAAACCATGTTATAAACTTTCTCCAACTGAATGAACAAGATGCCACATGTGATAAGTTCACCAAAACTATCAGGTAAATCGAACCCATCAAATTCTAAACCTTGTAGTTTTGGTTCACAGAGGAAAATGTGAACTGTGACATAAAACAACATGAAAACAGTTGAAACCACCGTGAAATTCCAAAAGTACTGAACAGCCAATTCAGAATCAGATTGGTGTTTAGTCTCCATAGTTGCAACAATATGATCTTTCTCTGAAGCATCTAATTGTTTCACTACTTTGTACTTCTGAGATAGCAAGCTGGAGAACTGCTCAAAACTTTCCTTCAAGCCTTGTTTTGCTCCGCTTTCAATAATCGTTTTCATCATTGTACTCTGAATGAAGTTAATAGCCCAAGATACAATGAGATGAGCTGATTCCTCTTCTGAAGATGATGCCACACCTGGCATTATCTTATAAAGTAATTCAATCTTGAAAGTGTTCCCATATGGAACATCTGGCGTACTCACATTAACAAGAACCACAAATTCATTACCACCAGCCTTGATATACATTTGCTCTTCCGTAGCTTTAGCAGCCTTAATTAATTTATTTGCTGCTTTAGTATACGTGATGACCCTTTTCAAACATGATACATCTTCTGTTCTCCATTTCCAAGGTTCCTCTTGAAAATCGGTTGTTCCCTGCAATTCAGCCAAATCTCTTTGGAACTCAGAACTTGGAGCAAATAGGACCACATTAAGATCCTTTGGAGATACCATGTAATTTTGATCTACAAGAACGCCACCCCGTAGATTCTCGGGCATCTCCCTGCTTTCATTCTTAGATTGCATAAGTTCTATCAATTCTTGGAAGCTAGAAACGTTAGGAGATTCCATCATGCTATCATCATTATCCGAAGGTGAGGACAGTACAGAGGAATCTTCATTTGGCTGCGTTTCCTCCTTATTACTAAAAAGTTTCTCCATACGACTAGCGAGTGCCTTCATCAAATGTTTCCCACCCTGAGTCTTTCTGGATGGAGGAGCAGAAGAATGAGAATCATGAGTTGATGAATATCTACCATCCCAGTGTAAAGAACCATTGCTCTCAGATGATGCTTCCTGATATTTTCCATGCAGGGATAGAGAAAGAAGAAGCTTACCTACATGTAGAGTAAAAATGTAAAGCCTCCAATCGATTCAAAATTCGATTAGATTACTGAATGAAAAATTGGACAAACCTACATCACACGAAGCACTCTAGCAATTCCTAATAAGTCTTATGTTCTACTACATTTTAGCTACAGAGAAGCAGTGTAGCATATAGTAACTAGAAATTAGGAGTTCCCCAGAAAATTTTTTGATATGAACAAAATTTCATCTCGATTTTAAGCTAGATCATCGCATAGAGCACTCTAATCAAAGATGAAATTTCTACTCCAAATTCATCAATGCAATATACTATTCATACATCAAACTAAATAATGGAGTAGTTTATTCCAAACTAAACTTGCAATGTATCAAAGTCAGATTGAAGTTCATAAGATTCACTAACATACTATTAATAGCAAAAGAGGCAATTAATTTAGATAAGTAACATTCACTCAGTGATCATCTAATCAAAACCTGAAAACAGAGTAAAGCTTAATTTGTAAAAAATCTTGACTGCAAATGAAACGACCACAATTTGCAACCAACAAGAATTATCATCAACACATCCATCTATGATGAACCCTGAGTGAATCACAGAACACAAACATCAAAACTGATGAACTTCCAAATCAATTCATATACCAAGTGATTGCATAATCATCTTTAGCTCACTAATATCCAACAATTTAAATACTTCACAGCCCCATCACAGTACTTCAAATTGTTCCAAATAGTAAAGCAGAAAATGCAACAAGAAAACTCACCACAATCCCTATCAATTGACTTAGCATTCTTAGGCCTCTCAATAGAAAACCAAGTGGGAGGCAAGTTCTGATTCTCCTCCGTCGCAACGCTCCAAACCGGAATCCTGACCCGACCCGCAAACTCCCCAGCAGAAACGTGGAAGAACCCATGCTGTTCATGATCGTCGCATTTGTAAACCGACACCACCAATTCATCCTCGAAATCGTGCACTCGAAACACGAACTCCTCGTTCCAAATAGGGGTTTCAGTGTTCTTCAGAAGTCGAGTTTTCGATTTGTGCTTCCCAACTTGAAGCTTCACATAAGAGTTCTTCAACGCCCACCCACTTCCCTCCAACACGCACACATACAGCCTCATTTTTATTTTTTTTCCCACTGAAAATTCTTCAATGCAGCATTTTTCGTGAAACAAAAAGGAAATTGTGGGTGGGAATTGTAGGTGAAGCGGCAGTCTTATGGGAAAGTGGAAGGATTGTGGATGAAGGCATGAAACAACGTGGGTGTATGCAGAAAGTGACACGAATCAAACAGGAAAAAATATATACTATAGTATTCACTTTTAATGGAAGAAGGCGGTTGGCTGTGGATTACGAGTTTAGGCCGAACATTTTTCTTCTTGTTGGAGGAATTCTGGGTTTGCTGAATTCGTAGAAATCGTTGTCGTATTGATTCGATTTCTTCAATCCTGTTTTGTTCTTCACTTCAAACGGTGATGAGTGATGACCGTATCTTGGATATGCATTGGAAGCTATACACGGATACTCTGTTTCAAAACAAAGCTTTTTTTTTTTAATTTATTTATTTATTTATTATTACTATCATTATTTGCAGATATTTTACCTAAATAATTTGATAGATTAAATGAAGTGAAAATAACAGAACTTAAAGATAAGTGTAACTTATAAAAGAAAATCTGACCAAATGGCATGCATTAAAACTTTGATTTTCTTTAATCTTCTTAATAGATTAAAGGACATTTGGTTTCTATTAGGACTTCATTTATATAATAAGCTTGTCTTATATAGATTTTGAGCAAAACAACTTATTGTTACTCATCTCAATGAGAAATTAAATTTATGTTTATGTAATGTAAAAGGATTATTTCAGGTGAGTTGTCTGAGATAGTTATATTTTTTATTTATACTACAAACTATATATAAAATAATATATTGTATATTTTTTTTTTGTTAATTTGGGTAGTATTGTTTTATTAAAACATTATCATTTTTTTATTAGTCTTAAGTTTTTTACGTTCTCTGCCAATATAGGAGTAAAAAAAAATAAAATCATGCAATAATTTATTTTGGAACCTCTTTCATACAATTGTTTGACATAGAATAACCATTAAATCATGTTAGAAATGCAAGCAATACTTCTTCCTCACTATATTTGTATAACTAAGCATAGTGTATATTAATTTTTAATTAGTCAATATAAATTTTGAAATGTGAATTATGTAGAGATTTCTAGAAAGAAGGTAGATATGGGAGAAATATGGATAATTGAATAGTCTATGGAAGCTATCAATTGACATATTTCCCAGAGTTGTTATTAAAAATGGCAACACATGTTCGATTATTTGCTGCAACAAGTTATTAAGTTTATGGATATGCTTTTAGACTTCAAGATAATTCATACATCAGCAATTTCGGTTTATTTATCAATTAATATATCCTCGGAAATAGGGGTACAATAAATAAATATTATTTATTTATTTATTTTGTTGATGTTAATTTGGTCAAACAATATGACTGGATTGATAATATTTTAGAAAAAAAAGAACTTGGATAACATTAGAAATTATTTTGTATTTCGATAAGTATTAACATATCTCTCCCTCTATAGCAAGTATCTAAAGCAAATTAGATCACCTGTTACACAATGATATTTCATTTCCTATTACACAAATTAAATATTTACTACGTGTCATAATCAAAGACCAAAATTTAATACATGTCCTAAGGGTTTATTAGTCATTTGTAGAGTATAGTTTTTTTATATAGAAAAACACCAATAAAACATGGGATATGTAATAGGGAATTCAACTTGTATCTAAAGACATTATAGAGCAGTTTTTTTCTGCTAACTTGGAGAACTCTCCTTCTCCCTTGATGACATGTCAAGAGAAGAAATTTTGAAGCACTTTCTATTTTCTTATTATTATTATTTTTTTCATACGTTATTCTTTTTGTCTAACTTTCTTTCTTACTTTCTGCTTCCGATTTTAATTTCTTATCTAAAGACATTTATTTCATCTATTTTTAGTTTCTTATTTTCATTAATTTTTTATTAATGAATTTAAATGTTACAATCATTCTATGTTAATTTCAATTTATTAGGAGCGTATTTTAATAGGATATTTATGGAATTATTATCTAATTTAATATCTAAAGACATCTATATAGCAATTTTTTTTCTGCTAACTTGGAGAACTCTCCTTCTCCCTTGATGACATGTCAAGAGAAGAAATTTTGAAGCACTTTCTA
The DNA here is from genome assembly GCA_023678885.1 of Pogostemon cablin. Classification (NCBI taxonomy): domain Eukaryota; kingdom Viridiplantae; phylum Streptophyta; class Magnoliopsida; order Lamiales; family Lamiaceae; genus Pogostemon; species Pogostemon cablin. Next base: position 3,757,971 of record CM042961.1, read on the forward strand.
TTTTCTTATTATTTTTTTTTCATATGTTATTCTTTTTGTCTAACTTTCTTTCTTACTTTCTGCTTCCGTTTTTAATTTCTTATCTAAAGACATTTATTTCATCTATTTTTAGTTTCTTATTTTCATTAATTTTTTATTAATGAATTTAAATGCTACAATCATTCTATATTAATTTCAATTTATTAGGAGCCTATTTTAATAGGATATTTATGGAATTATTATCTAATTTAATAATACCATTAATATGTTGACATGTCTACAGTCTATATAAGTACAAAAGTTCGTGCATTTTAATGTTTTCTTCTTCTTTTTTAATTTTTTTATATATTTTTTCTTTTTTTCTCTTATTTATATTTTTCATGATTTTTTTTCTTATTGTTTTTTATTATTATTTGAAGATTTGTGTATTATGTATAATTAGGTTTTATTTATTTACTTCTCCAACATTTTTATTTTTTTTAATGTTTTGAAATTGAGGTGTGTCTATCTATTTATTATTACATGTTATCCAACGGTGAATCCAATGATATTTTTTGTTGGAATTTTTATTTTATCCAAAAGTGATTCAAACATTTTCATATTTTTACCTCATTCAAACCTGATTTTATTCCAATTCATGATTTTTTTTACTGTTTTTTTATTATTATTTGAAGATTTATGTATTATGTATAATTAGGTTTTATTTATTTACTTCTACAAACATTTTCTTATTTTTTTTAATGTTTTGAAATCGAGGTGTGTCTATCTATTTTTTATTACATGTTATCGAAAAATTCCATGATTATGCATCCTCTCATATAATTGTATTTTATTTAATTTTCTATTGGAATTGCAATTCTTACTCACAAATCTTCTTTGTGACAATGAGTGTTTCACCTTCGTATATTCTTATAGGTTGTGCAAAGTGTGTTCGAATTTGCATCTAAGTCATTCTGATCTTGCAAGATAAATGTTGATCATAACATGCGAATGACGGGATTAAAGATTGAAAACAATTGTTTCCTAACTATTTGGAATGGTATTTCTTATTATTTTTTATTATTTTTATTTTCATACGTTATTTTTTTGTCTAACTCTCTTTCTTACTTTATGCTTCCCTTTTTAATTTCTTATCTAATGACATTTATTTCACCTATTTTTAGTTCTTTCATACTTTATGCTTTCCTTTTTAATTTCTTATCTAAAGACATTTATTTCACCTATTTTTAGTTCCTTATTTCATTAATTTTTTATTGATGAATTTAAATGCTACAATCATTCTATTCTATGCTAATTTCAATTTATTAGGAGTGTATTTTAATGGGATATTTATGAAATTATTATCTAATTTAATAACACCATTAATATGTTGACATGTCTATATAAGCACAAACATTCATATTGCATTTTAATGTCTTCCTATTTTTTCAGTTTTTATATGTTTTTTTTTCTTTCTTACTTTATGCTCCATTTTTTATTTCTTATTTAAAGACATTTATTTCATCTATTTTTAGTTTCTTATTTCATTAATTTTTTATTAATGAATTTAAATGCTACAATCATTCTATTCTATGCTAATTTCAATTTATTAGGAGCATATTTTAATGGGATATTTATGGAATTATTATCTAATTTAATAACACCATTAATATGTTGACATGTCTATATAAGCATAAATATTCGTATTGGCCCCCAGGGCATAGCTCAAGTGGTAGAGGGGAGGGTGGAAAGGCCTTCCAGCTGAGCTTGGTTGCTGCAGGGTGGGGGTTCGAATCCTGCCTTTGGCATGGATTTGGCCCCTTGCAAGCACAAGTTTAACAGTGAGCCCTCCCTATAAGCCACTTGAGGCACATCCTGCGATTTACCTCTTCCACCAATCCCCAGGGCAGGGGCGGTGGGGGCCCCTAATGGTGTACCATCCCCAGGGCAGGGGCGGTGGGGGCCCCTAATGGTGGGGTACACCATAAATATTCGTATTGCATTTTAATGTCTTCCTATTTTTTCAGTTTTTTTATATGTTTTTTCTTTTTTTTTATTTATGTTTTTCTTTGATTTTTCTTTTTCTTATTGCTTTTATTATTATTATTATTTGAATATTTATGTATTATGTATAATTAGGTTTTATTTATTTACTTCTCCAAAATTTTCATATTTTTTTTTGAATGTTTTGAAATCGAGGTGTGTTTATCTATTTATTATTAGATGTTATCGAAAATTTTCATGATTATTAAAATGGATCCCTTTGGCTAAAATTAACTAATCTAGAATAAGTGTGTAACCATAGCCAGTTAGATACAAGTACACTACTTCATAGAATAATTGTTTACACGCTTCCACTGTAATAATTATATGGAGCATAATTTTTTTTTTAAATGGTTAATTTTAAATACTTATAATGCAGACGCGTATCCATATGCTAAAGCTATACAAGTACCTTTCCACTTTAGTCTCTAAATAAAAGTGACGGGAATATTCCCCTAAGAAATTAATTGTTTGAAAATAATTTTTTTTAGCTTATCTATAAGGTTGAGAATATTACCATCTTCACATTATATTTTTCATCATGAATTCACACACATAACTAACTTAATTATTATTAGTATTTATTACTTAAAGAATATCTTATTACCCCTAAAAAAATCTATATACTTTTTTATTCTCTTAATTAATCTTATTATTTTATGGATTTATTACTATTTAATATAAATTATATACTAATATTATTAATAAATATAAAGGATATTGTTTATTACTGCCTACAACAAAAATTTTTAATGAAAAGTCACACATATCCCTTATCTCTATACACATCAACAATTATCTTCTCTCTCATCTCTATATTTGTATAATTAACCTACCTTATCTATTCTATCTACATCTCCGCATATTCCTACTAGTTCTCAATCCTCTACCAGGTTTGCCTTCACCTTCGTTATCAATTTTCAATTTCAGGGGAACAATCGCTGTATTTTTGTTTATCGATTGTAGTGTAATGCCTCTTGGTCGCCGCCAATCAGAGAATGCAAATTTAACATTGAATACTTCGTGGATACCATCTCTATTCAAATTATGAATACTTCGTGGAACAATGAGAAAATATTTTTGAATACTAATTGAAGGAGAAATTAGTGGGAGGATATGACTTAGCAATATTTAAAAAAGTACGATACTTATGGAGAAAATATTTATGAATACTGATTTTGAATTCTTCGTGGATATTGTGAATGTTTATTCTGAATACTTCGTGAATATCATTTCTACATATAACGAACAAAGTCCGAATACCAACATGCTTCTGAATACCGATATATTTTTGAAAAAAATATACTCAGAATACCAAAGTGTGAATTCTCACAGGTTTCTGAATACAACCAGGCTCAACATATACCTACTCATTTATGAGAAAATATAATGAGAAAAAATTTGTGAATATAACCAGTATTTTCAGTGTTTCGATGGAATGAAAATTTATAATATAAAATAAGATTATATATTTCTGAACACCAACGTATTATTTTTGTTATTACATCTTGGCTGCTTCCTCTGGCAGCATCTGCTATATCATATAAGCTTCGGCAAATTAGTGGGTATGCAGTTCAACGAATTTTAAATTTTAAAATTTTTGGGGTTTTGGAAATACTGGACTCATCTTCGATTTTAGTGGGGAAATCAGTTGGATGTAATCTCTTTATTAAATTGCATATCCCACATTTTAAATAAAATTTTTGAACTTAATTAAAAGAGGGATAAGAGTGGTATTTCATATATTGTATTAATCAATAATATTTTTTGCGTTATGTATTTATTAATAATATTTATATATAGATTGTACCTGACAGTGATGAACCCTTATTTTATTAGTATTTTTATGAGTAGTAGGAGTATTAACTATTTCTTCTAAAGAGTAAGAACAATGAATTTTTTTAATGGGCTAAATAAATTACTATACAAAGAAAAAAGCTAGTTGGCTCAAATAGGTAATTTAGGCCTTTTCAGCCCATCAATGTGGGCCATTTATGTATGTTGATTGCTCTTATCTATTTTCAATAATAAAGTTACAATATTGATTCGTCTTAAACCAAAGCCCAATTTAATTTTCAAGCCCATGATTGCTTTTCCTGATTTGGAAAGAAGAAGTGAGAGAGAGAGAGAGAAGAAATCGAAGGAAGAAGTGAGAGAGTGAGATCAATACTGAGCAGTTTGAAATGTTGCAGTTCCCGGCGTTTATGAGCCAGTACCCACAGTCGACAAGACTCATTCCGACGTCGTATATGCTTCGGGGGCAGTGGCCGCAGCCCCAGAATGACGACCTCCTCCTCGCCATGGAAGAGGCGGAGTACGAAGAGAAGGTTTTCTCGATTACTCTAATTTACTATATTATGTCATACCTAATTATGATTCCTTTACTTCAATTCCTTTTTTCATCGATAGTGTGTGAATCTGAATTTCGATTGTTCAATGAGATTGTAGCGAAATTATGTTATACATGAGGTGGAACTGTTTGTGAATTGGATATCCCCTTTCCACTAAATTCGCATTTTCTGATTTCTTCTCTGTCTAGATTTGAGTTGATGGACGAAGATATGTTAAACATATAGAAAAATCCAAACTTGTATTTTTTTCCGACTTGGCTGGGGAAGGAGGCTTATTAGCAATCATTCCTCAATTGGAATGGAATGTGTTTATGTTTACACTTTCAATGCTTATGGTAGTGAAATTCTTGATATTATTTCACATTTTCATTACTTAGGAGGTGCTTGATTGGGGGGTAATGGGTGGGGTTAACGGAAACGGAGGTATTGATTCTCATTGTTGTTGATGCTTGTTTGATCTAATGGGAATCAAGATTCTTCGATCATTCTCAATGATTCAATAACTACTCCCATCCTACAACCACTTTCAATTCTACTGTGATTGACCTCCTTAATACCTATTACCATACCATTTGAAGAATTTGAACCAAGCAACCCCTAAGTTTGTTGGCGTAGAGAGTTTCCTCTTTGCCCTTTAATGAGACTCCTCCCATTTGCTTAGCTAGTGCTTTTTGCGCAGCAAGAAGATTTTCAAACACAACAAGTGTGGGTTTGGGAAGTTTGAAATCTTTTGTCAAAAGCTGGGTTTGAGATTTGTGCTGATGTTGAAGGGAAGTGTTTAACTACAACAGCAGCTTAGCTTAGTGTGGTTAAGTCTATCTTATTCTCATGTAAGCTTCTTTGTGTGCCTATATAAGACACATTTAGTTGGTTTCAATACCAATTTTTCAGTTTTCCCCGTATTATAATTTATTTAATTTGAAGTTAGCCTACACTTGCATAATTTAATTGCTACGAGCCTATCATCAAGTAATGATATTTCCATGTCTGATGGAATGGAATTGAATGTATTGTTTGTTCAGTTGGAATTATTTCACAATTGATCTTTACTCACAAATGTTATGTCCACAGTGCAATGAGATCAGGAAGGCTAATAACAATTTAACCTTCATCGGAAGGACGACTGTTGATAATGGCAAGGAGGATATCGACAATGATGTGGATGATGATGATGCAGACAATGCAGAGGAATCCGAAGGTGATGAATTCGATCAGGAAACTGGCTGAAGTACTTCGCATTCCTACTTCTCACTATAATTGCTAGAATACTTACTGCACCTCAAATGTTTCTTGTTTTCTATTCTTGCTGTGTGACTTGAATTTATTTGTGATCTGAATCCTGCACAAGATGAAACTGTGTGTGTCATCAATATTCTAGCCTGTCAACATGCTTTGCCACCAATTGGAGTGTTGTCGATGTCACTCAATGGAGGAGAAAAACTGATGTCTTTTAGGAATTAGAAAATCTTGTCACATAAGGGCACCAAATATACAGAGTACATGGCTCAAAATATATCCTTTAATGAGTTTAATTCATAAGAACATTAAGAAAACAGGTAATATACCCTTCAAAAAGTTTGAGAAGTGTTTTGGGGTATGATAAAATGTTACCCTTTTGAAAAAGTTTTTTTTTTTTAATATTGTGATTTTCCAGAAGTTACACTTGTACACAAAATGATCGTCTTCAAAAATCGATTCGATTTTCATATGAAATTAATTTCTTGCAATACTTAAATGATGTATGGAAGTTTCGAGTAGCATCAGTTTACTATTGTAGTCAGCTCAATAAATTCAAAATTTATTATTAACAATTCTCACATGAGATTAATGATAATGGTAATGGAAGTATATTGATTTCAAATGATAATACTTACTATTTGATTTAAGTAGGAAACAAAACTCCACTATCATTCAAATTAATGATTTAATATTGTCATTTTAATTGAAGAATTTGAATCTAAAGTCTCTAACAATAAAATTTTAGTAAACTACATTATAAAACATACACAACTCGTTTAGTTCATTTTTAAAAAAATATTATTCAACCTTAAAAATGGTCCCTTCACTCCTATCAGAGACAAAAATTGGGTTTCACGAATTGGAATACCTCAAGGAACGCCGAGTGTATACGTAATCAACACGAAATGTCCCAATCATTATTACAAACATGCCACTTTTGTAATCTTCCTCCTAATACATAGTTGGCCAACTTGCCTAATTTCCAACTGGTTGACCCTCATACCTCTTATACCTCTGATTTAATTAATCAAATTCTCTTATTAGGGAATATTCCGAGAACAATATTTTATTTCTTTCAATAACACACCTAATTAATTATGGTTAATTAAATATTCTTTATAATAATTCAATCTTTTTGAGGAATTATTTATTTATTTATATATATTTAATAACAGCAGCGTAGTCTCTTTAGGTGCACTAATTCAATAGTCCGAAGAAACTTTCCCTCCTTATTTTGACCTGAGAAAAGATACGGAAAATATTAAACCATGTGTTAAGTAAAAGCAAATAAATTAAATTAACACGGTAAATTAAATTTATGGCGCAGTAAACAGTAAATCCACGCGCACCTCAAACAAAAAGACCCATGTCAGGCCACGTGAACACCACGCAGGCACGTGGCACCACTTGCCGTCACGTGGGCTATACTGCTCCGCCGTATAGCAACAAATTACGGCCTTGTATTGTTGTAACGGAAAAGGATGAGACTCCTGTTGGGCGGTTAATTATGTTTTCACTCTGGAAATTTCTCGAAATTTGTTTAATCGCAATTTCAGGGATGAACGAAAGAATTTGAGTCCGATTGTTCATCAGGTGAGAATCCACAGTATGTATTTTATGTACTGTATTGTTATTTATAGAAAAAAGAAGCAGATTAGAAAAACTGGAACAACTTCTTTTTCCTCTCGTTTGATTTGATCTATAAACCCTAGCAGAACTAATGGGAATAATTCCAGAGCGGCGCGTGGTGAAGATGAAGATGCCTTGAATTTCTTGCTTCGTAGAAGCAATTCCTTGAGGCGGTGACTGGATACCCGACGTTCGGAGAGAAACGGCTGCGCAGCGGCGCACACGGCGGAGCAGTAGGGTAGCGTTGGATGAACGGAGTCGCCACGCGCGGTCTCGGAATCGAGGGGAAATCGAAACACGAAACTGGAGACGGCGGTGGAGAGACTTTCTTCACCGATTTAATCGGAAACAGGACGGCTCTGATTTTTTCGACCGGAGAAACTCGTTCGTATTCTTCGATCAGAATTCGAAGTTCTTCGTCGGATTTGATCGTAACCAACACGTCTAAATCTTCCGTCGGTAACTTGCATTTCAAATCCATTGAAGATCCACAACATTCCCCAAATTTCACCAACAGTTCTGCACAAACAAGACAAAACACATCAAATTTAGAAAAAAAATTAAATTAAAATCGCACAAAATAAAATCAGAAAAATTAGGGAAGAACAGACATTCGAATTAAAGTACCTGAAGAAGAAACGGAACGGTCGACGGCGAGAACACGAGTGGATCCGCCGTAGTAGCGGAGCTTGCCGTCGGAATGGCGAGGGGCGATTTTCCCGCCGTAGCTGTAGAGAAACTTGATTGTTTTACTCGAGTTCACTTTCTGAGTCATGTTGAAGAGAGAAGAAAGATGTTGAGAGAGAAAAGAAAACTTTGAGGAGAGAGAAGATGGAAGAAACTATGTTTGCTCTTTTCAAGAAACAGAGATTGTAAGTAGGGGGGGTATTTATAGAATTCGAGAGCGGTTTAAAATTAATAACACGGAGAAGGGATTGCAACTATTCTGATTTTATTAATTAATTACTTATTAATATTAATTAAATCGATATTACAATTTTGATTATATTCGGATATTCGGTTCTCTTTCAATTCGAATAGAGTATGCTTGGTGGCAGGGATAAAGTGTGGGTGGGAAATTGAAGACATGGGGAACCTTAAAATTGAATAAGACTCAATTGAATTGTCAATTTCACAATATTAAAAACAAAATTACTATTTATCCAAAAAATATATATATATATACATATACTCCCTCTGTTCCCTTGATACGTATTCATTTTTTCATTTTGGTCCGTTCCATTACAAAGTAGTATTAATTTTTCTTTTTGGATTGATGTGACCCACAACCACTCAATATTGTCCCACGCTCAACACTAATACAACTACCCACTACATATTAAAATATTATTTATATCACCTTACTATACATTAAATTATTATACTCCTTAATCCACGTGCAAAAAGTAAACGAATACCTTTCAAGGGGACGGAGGGAGTATTTGTTAAAAAAAAATATTTACTTCCTCAATTCTCATCCCACCAAAAGGTCCCCCATTTGATTATATTGAGTGTCTCGTTCAAAGGTTTCATTTTAGTAAAAATGGTCCACCACCACTCACCACATCTCTTTAATACAAGTATCCAATACACATAAAATAATAGTACTAATAATCTTTAATTCACGTGCAAAAAATAAATGGTCACTTTTACTCGGGACGGAGGGAGTATTATGGTGGAACTCAAACCTTCGAGTTAGGTTTCAGCTACAATGAAATTATTGAGGATACTTTTTGATTAATTATGGGCTGTATGTAGATATCTTCTTCTTTTTTTTCTTTATTCGTGTATTTATTGATTATCTTGAGTGATAATGATATTTTTTAAAATAAAATTGTACAAATTAGTATTAGAAATAATGTAATATATATATATATATATATATATATATATATATATATATATATATATATATATATATTAGGATTGATGAAAAACATGTACAAAATAGATAGTATTTTTTAATATATTTTGTCCTGAAAATTAAAAGTCTCTAATATAGGAGAATAACATTATACGAGAATGAAGTCATGATAAACTCCAATATGACTCATTCTACAAGCAACATTCAAAACAAAAGGAACAAAGAAATAAAGAAAAGAAGAAAAAATAAAAAATTAAATAAAGAGGGGGAGGTTCATTAAATTTATGTAAATAATTTGTGGGCAATTTATAGTGTGCACCCGGGTGCACCTAAAGATATGGTGCACCCATATACAAATATAAACAAAAACATATACAATTAAGAGTAAAAATGTATACAATTTAATTGTTAATTTTTTTAATGAAAATTTGTATATAATATTCAATAAAAAGTTATACACATATGGATGTTAGTTTTTTTAATGAAAACTTAATGTAAAAAAATATACAATTATTACAAAACACGTATACAAAATAGAATAATATGTATACAAAATAGAATAAAAATACATACACATATGGGTGCACCCGGGTGCACCCAATATACACTCTAATTTGTGAACAATTTAAGAAAGATTTAACCCTATTTTGATTTCACATGGATTTCATAGAATGCTGCGTCTCTCGTAAATAAATTCACTTATTTTTTATTTATATATTACCTCCATGCTACTCTGTAAGTATATCATATGCTTTTTAAATGTAGATTAAAAGGTATTACAGTGTAGGTGAGTTCACCTCAAATGATATTTTGTCGCTTTGTGCCCACTTCAAACGGTATCATTTATTTTTTTAATAAACTTCATGACACATCATGAATACAATTAAGATATAAGATTCACACACTCTACTGATACAATTATCCATTCAATGATAATATTTCATAATTCAAGTACAAATAGCAAATGCTATCTTTACGGGCGGACAGAATGAGTATTACTCCCTCTGTCCGCTATATCTCATTTTACGGTTTATGCGTCTACCCAAAAAAATCTCATTTTACTGTTAGATACATGAGACTCACACAAATCACTATTACAACTAAAATATGTTACTTACACATCCTACTAATAAAACTATCCACTGAACATTAATTAAATAATAATATTTCTTAATTCACGTGAAAAAACAAATGACATCCTTTCAAGTGAACGTAAAGAGTATTTTATATATAGTGGATAGTTGTATTAGGAGAAAGTGGTGAACCATGAATACCATTGTTTTTCTTTTTATTAAGGGAAATGACTTTCTTTTGAGCGAATGCTCAAAATGAAAAAATAATACACTTTTAATCGGACGAAAAGACTATTAAAATTTAACTGTATCATAACAAGTAAATGATAAATAATGGAGTACTTAACTCAATAATCATATTTAAATTCAAAATTGTCATACCACCTTATATACATACTACCCCATATTTATGGTGATTTTGTACAACAAAAAAATCTTTTTCACACACTGTAGTATAAAGTTAAAAATACTACCTAAATTCACGGTAAAACTCTTAACGAATATTGACATGAATCATGATATAAATATAAAGTATCGAGTCAACAATATCGTCTCATTTTTTTTAATTTAAAAAAAAATTATTCATCCAAACAAAATTATGAAAAATCATAAAATATCAGAATTTAAGAATCAATACTCCCTCCGTCCCGAAAAAAGGTACGAAGTATACGTTTACTTTTTGCACAGAGAATAAGGAGTATAATATTTTAATGTATAATGAAGTGAGAGAAATAATATTTTAATGTGTAGTGGTAGTTGTATTAGTAAAGTGTGGGGGGCATGTGGATATAATAATGGTATTGTGTGGGTCACATCAAACAAAAAAGGAAATGTATACTTTGTTTTGGGACGGACCAAAATGGAAAAATATATAGTACCTAGTTGTGGGATGGAGGGAGTACTTTTTCATTAAAAAAATTAATTTTACACATCTAAATAGTTTTCTCTCCGTCCCGGGCAAACATCATTTGTTTTTTGTACGTATATTAAGGAGTATTATTATTTTATATAAAATTAGCAGGTGTATTAGAGAGATGTGATGGGTAGTGATAGGTTATTGGTGGACCCTTTTTACTAAAAGATGAAAATGATGCAATTTGGACATGACGCTCAATATTGTAAAATAGTAATATTTGAGTGGGATTGAGGGAGTAATTTTGTAAAATTAAAGTGCATATGAACTGGATCAGATGAGACTCTCTCAAGATAATAATAATAATCAATAAATTTACAAAAAGTTCTTTACATTATGCGAAAAAAAAAAAAAATTGGAAGAAGATTTGATGCATTGGTCCATTGGGAGTGTGATTAGTGGTAACGATGAGATGGAGTCGTTAGAAAGAGTTGGAGATGTGCACCCCTATTTAGGCATGGCAATGGGGCGGATCGGGCCGGGTACCTAGGTGGCCCAGCCCGCCCCGTGCCCCTTTTTCCCCGCCCCGTGCCCCGGTACGGGTCGGCTATTGAGGACCCGTGCCCGTCCCTATGCGGAGCGGGTCCGTCCCGCCCCGCCCCGTTTTTTTTTTTTTTTAAATTATAATAAATTCAAATAGAAAATTTTAAATTAAAATAAAATGAAGTAAATTTAAATTTTAAATTAAATAATTAAACTTTATTTTCATTTTTAAAATTATTTTATTACATTATATATTCAATGATATATATAATATTGTAATAAAATATTTTGTAATAGTTATATATAATTCCTATATATGATTTTTTTATTTAAGTTAAATAAAAATGTATGTATAATATTTAATATAAATTAATAAATTATATTATATAATAAATATTTTAAATAAAAAATTTTACTCCCTCCGTCCCGGGAAGTATTTCGCGTATTGGTGTGCGCGGAGTTTAAGAAAATTTTGTATTTTTATGTATAAAGTAAGAAAGAGAATATATATTTTAGTTGATTTAATGAAAAAGGTGTGTAAAGTTATTGAGAGATGTGGAAAAAGTGTGTAAAGTTTTTGGGAGATGTGAAAAAGTAAGTATTATATTGGGATATGTGTAAAAAGTGAGTATTAGTATAATGTATTTTTTACCAAATTTAGTAAAAGTAAAGTGTGAAATACTTTGAGGGACGGATGAAAAAGGAAAGTGTGAAATACTTTGGGGGACGGAGGGAGTATATTTTAAGGGCGGGGCGGGCCAGGGCGAGGCTAGGACCCAAATCCGACCTGGCCCGGGGCGGGGCGGACCCGCCCCATTATCTGTGTGGGGCGGGCCCAAATTTCCATCCCTACACCTGTTTGAGAGCCACGTGTAGGTTTTTGGTTTTGAGAGTCTCGCCGGGTTTTGATTGCCTGTTGTCGGCTCACGCCAAACCCATCATTAATTGGACAACTAACTGCCTCATTTCTTTTCCGTTTATTACGGTGAACGTTTCATAGTAACTCCCAATATAAGGGCCACCTTGTATTTTGTCTCTTTCTCAATTTTAAACCTCAAAATCTCTTTAATCCCTTTCTTTTTTTTTTTTTCTTTTTTTTTAATCAAACTCTCTTGAAAATGTACTCTTTTATTTTTCGCGTAAACTAACTATTAAATTGAATAGTTAGTGATTGATATGCGAAGGTTTTTTTTAAAATAGAAAATAGATACCATTAAAACGGAGAACCAAAATGACAAAATTGATATTTTATCAAGCGGGCGAAATGAGTATTATCTTTTTAATATATAATATACAATATACTATAAAAAATGTACATTAGTAATAAAAAAAAGTAAATAAAATTGTTAGAATTTATGAATAGAGTGTAAAATGTATGTAGTATGTATAGTGTATTTTTATTGTTAATGAAAGGTGGATAAATACTTGAGACATCTCAATTTGAAAAATATGTATAAATTAATACTCTCTCCGTCCCGTTTCAATGTTTACGTTTCTATTTTGCGCGTCCCATTTCAATGTTTACGTTTTCCTTTTTGGAATATGGGACCCAACTAAAACTATTAATATATCATCCAACACTAATACACCTACCCACTTTATATTAAATATTATATTTTTCTATCCACTATCTATTAAAATATTATACTTCTTAATCAACGTGCAAAAAGCAAACGTAAACATTGAAATGGGACAGAGGGAGTACATGAGACTGATGGAGTATTTTACATGATTCATTTAGTTTAATTGGGAATTAAATCATCGTAACTCAATTGATCAACCATTTCGTGTAATTGGAGAGTAAAATATAGTCCTCCCTCTGTCCCTAATTCATTTTTATGTTTACTGTTTACACGAATATTAATAAAAATTACTTTTTAACTTACTTTTAGAGGTATTTTTTAATAATAAAGTAAATGAGTGTTGTTATTCGCATACCTCATTTTATTAAATACACACCTTTTATTGAATACACACCCTCTTTAATTTTTTACTTTTTATTTTTATTATATACACCCCTAAAATTTCAAAACCACCCTTTTATAATTAAAATTATATACACACCTTCTTCTTCTCTTCTCCATCTTATTTTGTGGGTTTTATCACCCAAAATGTCCATAATCAAAGGATTTTTATCATTCAGGCCACTAGCTCTATTATTAATTATTTGTATGATGAATTATAATTTAATGAAACATATTATTCATCGTGATTTATAATTGAATTGTTATATCAATAAGCTGTTAACGAAGCTCCATCAATGGCGGCTCCTCCTGACCCATGGACAATATATTAATTAATTATCCATTTGACATGTATGTTTCTATTGATTTTCATTTGTACAGAAGGTGTGAAATAAAAAATATTTATTTATCTTGATAAATTTTTCTCTGTAAAATTGGGTTCTTTAAATTGGGCGGCTCTTCCATTTCTTCTCTCTCATCTTCGACTGTTTTCTTATATATGTATATATGGAGGAAATATAACAAAAATCTCAAAATTTAGATTTAAAATTTAATACACTTTAAAAGATCAAGGGTTCTGGTTGATCCATTAATTACACACCACATTCTATCATATAGTTGATTCATGGAGACAATTTATCCGCAGGGAGAAGGAGAAGAATGGTGTATGCAATGAATTATGTAAATTAAATTTTTTTAAACAAATAATATTTTAATTATATATATATATATATATATATATATGGGGTGTGTATGAAATAAAAAAATGTGTATTTAAAATAACTCTATTTGAAAATAAAGGTAATTTGGACATTTTAAACATGCCTATTTTTGTAAAATTATAAGTGAGGTGTGTATTCAATAATAAAGGGTGTACAAATAGTTCAACCCTAAAGTAAATGATAAAATGTGTTATGTGTATTAAAATATTATGACAAATTTAAAATTAAAGTACTTCATCCGTTCCACCGAAAGGTTCCAATTTTACTATATTGGCCTATTGGACGTTCCACTCAAATATCCACATTTTCCCCTTTTAATAAAAGGATTCCATATATGACCCACTATTCATTACTAATACAACTACCTACTATACATAAATAAAATAATAATACTCCTTAATTCACATGTAAAAGGCAAATGAGAACTTATGGCCGGAACGAAGAGAGTATATTAAAGAGACACTAGTCAATTGCCTTTTATTTTTACAAAAATGTGAAATTAAAATTGGAACAAATCAAAACAGAAGGTGTGAAATTAAAATTGGTAAGTAATTCAACTGATCTACCATTGGTTAGAGTCTCTAATTTACAGAGTTGCTCTACACCGGTGCTAGTAGAATTCCTGACTTTTTTCATTTTTCTTATTTTACACTATTCATTTCACTATAGTTTTTTTTCTTTTTTTAAACTTCATGGATGGAATCGCCAATAAATACTCCCTTCGTCCGTTTTCAAGGGTATCATTTTTTCATTTTGGGCGTCCGCCCCCAAGGGTCTTATTTCCTTTTTTATCCATACACCCACTAATACAACTAAAAAATGGGACTCATACCTCCACTAATACAATTACCCACTGCACATTAAATAACAATACTCCTTAATTTCCGTGTCCAAAAACAAATGACACCCTTGAATCCGGACGGAGGGAGTAAAACACAAAAAATTGCTATTCTTTTTTTTTTCCCCTAAGGAGAAATGTTTCCTATAGTGAGAAGAATTAGTGGACTCTATTGAAGTCGACCTCAAGTTAATATATTTATTTCTTCTATCATATCTTGCAGATAATTGTGGTATATTTCAAAAGAATCGTGTTACTTCATGTTTATGTTTAAAGGTTCGTAATTGACTAAGTTTTTTTAGTTTGAAAATTTATAAAACAATTATTTCCAACACATTAAACATAACAAGATATAGGAGTATGATCTTTTCCTCTGATTTTTTCCACATAATTTTCTTGTAATATTAAAGAAATTTTACGAATGATACAAAGGGTGGACATGATATATAGGGTTTATTTTTACTGATGAACAAGTTGTTTAAATATATGTATATATAATTATTTATTATACAAAATTATTCAATTAATTCTATATAGAACGATAACTCTGATTGTTTCTGGTGCATCTATCCTACTATGTACAGCAGTCATTAGTATTCTGTTTTATTTTTCTTTATTCGTTGTGTTACGTTCAACTCATTATACTTATTTAGAGTTCAACTCAATATAACTTATTCAGAGTTCACGTAAAAAAATAAAAATAAAATAAAGATTCATATGGATTTTAAATGAGTTATACATGTATTGTGACTAAATTCAACTTTGGAACTTATTCAAAGAAAAAAGAAATTGAATATTTATGTAATTAGTTTTAAAAGTACTATCATTCAGAACCGCCATTACATTGATAATATTTCTTTTCTTTATTTTCTCAATTCTTGAATATTTAGATATACTCCATATTCTTACAAATTACATTAGATAAGGATGAAAATATGAATGACAGGACAGCCATTACATTCTGAGAATAATATTTCTTCTCTTTAAATTCTTCAACATTTAGATTTACTCCACTTACAAATTACATTAGATAAGGATGAAAATATGAATAGGCTAAGCCATGGATATATTGATAAATAAAGTGAAGGTTTCTAAATACCAAAATCATTTTTGCAGGTGTCTTCTTATGCTCATGCCTGAGAGTGTTAGCAACTCCAGAGAACACTGAGTAACCCATAGTACTAGAGGATAGTGGGCTAAAAATTAAAATATATTATTATATTTAGGATAGCATTTGATATATATATATATATATATATTAAAATAGATTAGTGATAGAATAAATCACCTGTAGCTAACATATCCCTGGAAAAAACGTATAAATATCCCTAATCCCTACAAAATTAAATCCCAATTCAACAAATAAATAATCGCATGCATGTTCTATGGTTTAATTAATCGGGAGAGAATTATTGGGCTAAATTACTAAATATATTAATTAATTGAATAATTAAAGGACACAAATCGAGGAATCAGCTTGAGCAACATAACACATTAACACGTACGTGTAATGTAACCCATCTTTAGGACATTACTAGCTCCCATTATTTGGATGATTATATTCTTTTCTCTTTTTCTTTTTTCTTTTTATTAATCATATGCTCGGATAAATTTTTTACACTTTACTTATTTATTTGTCTATTACACTTTTATCGTTTAAAAATAGCAAAAAGTTTTTAAATTAATAACCTATCAATACATTATATTTAAAAAAATATTTTTCTCACAAAACTTACATAACTTATTTTATCATTTATTTATTATTTGAAAATACTACCTTACATTTAACAGACAATAAAATTTGTAAAGAGTAACATTTTTTTTAAAAATTCATATTTAATGAACGGAGGAATATTATTTAAAGAATGACATGTTGATTATTTGTGTCCAACGTAATAATTTGATTCTTGTCTTCATTAATTTAAAATAATAATAATAATATATTAACGAACCAAACAAACCTGCCGTTAAGACAAAGGAAAAGATTCTTTTTTATATATTCAAATGAGAATAATTAATAGTGATTATTCTTTTTTAAAAGTCGGATGTATTGGTTAGAAGTTAGATCCATCTTATACCAAGGAAATATGGAGTTTATAATAAGAGTTTTTTTTTCTCGTTTACCCACTTTGCAATACACTTAGCATTTTAATATTTTACTCATACATGAAAATTTAAATTTTAGAATAATGAATTTGTATTATTCTTTTTGATTAAAAAAAATTAATCTCAACAGATAAGTAAAAAATTACTATTTCCTCCATCTCATTTATATTTGCACCCCTTATTCGGTACGGATATTATGATATTTTTTTATAATAAATAAAATGTTAAATGTGTTAGGTAGGGGTGATTTTTAATAATAAAAAAGTGTATATGGAAGGGTGATTATGTTTGGCTTTTTGATTTTTTTAGGGAAGTGCAAACTTTGTAGGACAATCTAAAATAGAAAGTGTGCAATTTGAAAGGAGACGAAGGAAGTATTACATTACAGAATTTGATAATATTTTTTAGAGTTAGTCTTATGTAAATCGAATTAACGGTGTAAATCATGTAGTCTCCCTTTAATTTAAATTTTAACAATACATCGGATATAGTAAGATTGAAAGGGAGACCTATAAAATTTACACTGTAAACTCGATTTACTCAAGTATTTGCCTATTTTGAGTTTTATAATATAGATATAATAATTCACTAATAATATTGTATATTACTAAATAGTAAAATAAGATGTACTATATACATCTGGATGTAAGGAATACTTATTCATAATATGCTATAAATCTCATATATTATTACCACTAAAAAAAACAATCTAAAAATACATTTCTTAGTTTACATTAAAAAAAAAAGTGTGAATTATTTCGGTCAATGGGCTTAACTATGGGCCGCATAAGTAATAGGTTTTCAGTTTTGAGCCCATAAGAAAAGGCTATCTTTTGGCCCAAATGAAATTTTGTTCGCTAATATATATGCACAAATTAAAATTATTACTCCATCCTGTACATAAATTTACTGTAGATATAAATATATAAAAAATTATTTAACTTTTTTTTTTAATAATTTGACATTAAGAAAAAGTGTAAAGGGGATATATATTATTTTTAATTTGTGTGTAGAGGGATTATTTCTTGGAATAAGGCAACAATTGACTAAGCACTTTGCTGACCAAATACTGAAATATTCAAACCTCATTAATCCCTCTAACTCCATCTTCAATTTATGAGCCTACTTTCTCTATTTCCAATTCAAAATCTCATTTAATAGATTTGGACACCCCCACAAACTAAATAAAAGGTCAAATCATTTATTCATTTTCTTTTTGATGAAGTCAAAAAACACGCGAAATATTAATTCAAAACTCTCCACTGAATAAAAATGAATCCTTCCACATTTTGCCATTGGTATTGTAAGCAAATACTTCCTCGAATTTGGCATAATTGATCTTCAATGACATTGAAAAAATTAAAAAATAAAAAACATTTTAATCATCTCATTTTATTCTTTACTTGCAAATTTTTTATTTTTAGAAAAATGATAATTTTAGAATATTTATACCAATGAATATATTAAAAGGTCTATTTTAGCTAAATAAATGGAAAAAAGAACTTAAGTAATTTAATAAAAAAATGAAGGAATATATTAATAAAAAAATTCCAAGTAAAATCCTCACTTTTTTAAGAATTGAGTATTTACCGACCAAGAGAAAATCCATTTTGGATTCTTTCTATTTGAATGGAACACCATTTTACCGATTTTACACTAGCTCACGTAACTATATATTTTCAAGTGTACACATTCTAAATTCAATTTAATTTAATTATAAAAACTCCTTTTTTATGATAAAATGATAAAATCCAAAACATATTGAACAAACGGATTCATCCCTGAAAATTAGAGTAAAGAATAAGCAAATTAAGAGGAGAAAATATCAATTTTGGTCCCGTATTTTTTACCAAATCCAATTTTAGTCATGTAACTTTTAGAATTTTCAATTTTAGTCCTTTTAGTTTCAATTTTGGTCCTATATCTTTTAAAATTTCAATTTTAGTCCTATTAGTTTCAAAATTAGTCCTATATCTTTTTTAATTATTAAAATTAGTCCTATTATAAATTATATCATATTTCAAAAGATATATGACTAATTTTGATAATTCCAAAAGATATAGGACTAAATTTGAAACTTATAGGACTAAAATTGAAATTTTAAAAGTTACCAGACTAAAATTGAAACTAAAAGGATTAAAATTGAAAATATCAAAAGTTATAGGATTAAAATTGGATTTAGTAAAAAATATAGGATTAAAATTGATATTTTCTCAAATTAAGGGTAATCTCTTCTGAAACGTGTATATGGAAATGGCAACTCATTTATTAATAATTAAATACAAATTTGTAAAATAAATGTATAATCGGCAGGCAATGTGAACTGTGATCCAAAATTCCAAATCATTGAAAAAAAAAGGATAAAACCTTCATAATTTAATTTTCTTAATCCCATGATAACATCTCTCATAATTTTTCTCGAATTAATTAATTAAATCTAACGAATTTCCTTAAATGAGAGTGCGAGAGGTTTCCGCTTGTCTGAAAATGGCATGGGCAAATCCTAGATTTCAGTAAACCCAACGCCAAAATGTTCCCTACAGTAGTCTTCATCCTGTTCCTGCAGTTAGCATCGCCATCTTCGGCCCTCGATTTTCTCTTCAACTCCATCACCGCCGCCGCCAATCTCTCAATCATCGACGACGCGCTTCTCGAGCCGCCTGTGGTCCGCCTCACCAACGATTCCAATCCCCTCTCCATCGGCCGCGCCTTTTACCCTCTCAGAGTCCCCTTCAAATCACCCAATTCGACCGCTGTTACGGCGTCGTTCTCCACCCAGTTCGTCTTCTCAATCCTCCCCGATATCGCCACCAGCCCGGGCTTCGGGCTCGCCTTTGTCCTCTCCAATTCCACCTCCCCGCCCAACGCGCTTGCCGGCCAGTATTTCGGGCTTTTCTCCAGCCAGCCGCCGACCGTGGGCCCGCTATTGGCGATCGAATTCGATACGGGCCGGAACCCGGAATTCAATGACCCGGATGTGAACCATGTGGGTATCGATCTCAACAATATCGTCTCAATAACTACACACACAGCGGGTTACTATGAAGCTGATTCTAATTCAACCTTTGTGCCGGTTGATATGAGAAATGGGCAGAATATTCATGCTTGGATTGAGTTCAACGGCCCGGAAAACGAAATCAATGTCACCATTGCTCCCGCCGGAATGCCCCGACCCGCGACGGTTCTGTTGTCGTACAGGGATCCGGTGATCGCCAACTACTGTGGGCCGGAGATGTTCATCGGATTCTCTGCTTCCAAGACTCAGTGGGTCGAGGCTCAGCGAGTGTTAGCTTGGAGCTTCAGTGATGTTGGAGTTGCTAGAGACGTCAACACTACCGGTTTACCGGTTTTCAGGCTTGAGAATTCCGGTTCATCTTCGTTGTCTCACGGCGGTGTTGCAGGGATCGCGGTGGGTTGTGTGGTGGCAGTGGTGGTTGCTCTGTTTTTAGTGTATTGGTTTTGGTGGAAGAAGAAAGAAGGGGAAGAAGATGAGATTGAGGATTGGGAGATGGAATATTGGCCTCATAGATATTCATACGATGAGCTAAGTTTAGCTACAAAGGGGTTTTCCAAGGAAGAGTTGCTTGGATCGGGTGGTTTTGGCAAAGTTTACAGAGGGAGATTACCTAACAACATGGATGTAGCAGTGAAATGTGTGAATCATGACTCTAAACAGGGGTTAAAGGAATTCATGGCTGAAATCTCGAGTATAGGGAGGCTGCAACACAAGAACTTAGCACAAATGCGAGGGTGGTGTAGGAAACGGAACGAATTGTTGCTCGTTTACGATTACATGCCAAATGGAAGTCTTAACAAATGGATATTCGATAAACCGAAGAAAGTTATGAGTTGGGAAGTAAGGAAGAGGGTTCTAGCTGATGTAGCTGAGGGGTTGAACTATCTGCATTATGGCTGGGATCAAGTGGTAGTTCATAGGGACATTAAGTCGAGCAACGTGTTGCTCGACAATGATATGCGTGGGAGGTTAGGCGATTTTGGCTTAGCGAAGCTGTACACACACGGACAAGTCCCTAACACAACTCGGGTTGTTGGTACATTAGGGTACTTAGCTCCTGAAGTTGTAACATTGGCTTCACCTACTGCAGCTAGTGATGTTTACAGCTTTGGAGTTGTGATATTGGAAGTGGCCTGTGGGAGGAAGCCAATAGAAACGGCGGTAGACAGCGAGGACGAGGAAGTTCTGATTGATTGGGTTAGGCAGAAATATGTCGAGGGGAGGCTGTCGGAGGTGGCTGATAAGAGGATTAAGGATGAATATGAAGTGGAGGAAATGGAGGCAATACTGAAACTGGGGTTGTCTTGTTGTCACCCTGATCCGAACCGTAGACCTACCATGAGAGAGGTTACTGCTGTCATGTTAAGTGAGCATGTAGATTTGGCTCCCAAGGACTTCTTGTCGGGATTGACGACCACACAGAGCGCGATCGATAGAGACGAAGGTGTAAACGAACAAGAAGAGCAGGTGTGAATTGCTCTTCAATGCTTTGTGTAATATTATTGTTTTTTGTTGTATACTTCCATCTTGTGTACATAGTTTTGAACTGTAGCTTGATTCTTTCATGTTGATCTTTAAAAAGTGCAACATTTTTCACACAGATGATCTTATTCATAAGCATCTTACAATATTGTAGCATGACTTCAAAGGCATAGTTTTTGCTATTATAAATCCCACTAGAGTGTAAAATTTAATGAGTGGAAATTGAAGTGTGGTCTCTTTCCCTTAGCATTCTTTAGCGAAACTGCAGCTTGTCTGCACGCTAAGGCTACCGATTCTTTCATTGATTCAGGCCCACAGATCAACACACCTATCTCGGATCCCCCGGATTCTCTTGTGAAACTTGAGAAGATATCTGCTAAATCAATAGCAAGTTAGACCAAATATGATGTAATAAGAAACAATCAGTGTTTATGCTATAGAGAAAGAAATGGTACCTTGAAAGTTAGGCCTTCCTCCGAAGAGAATTTTGTGTTCGTCTAGATCTCTACTGGCTTCGAGTGAGCTTTGTTTCACTGCTACGCTTTGTCTATCAGAAAATAAATGAAGCTCTTTCTTTAGACTTTTCCATCTTATCATGATAGCCATTATAGTTCCAGATACGATTGCTAAAGCAAAAGAACACAGGAGGAGAAGATCAATTAGTGACGAAGAAGTCTTTTCTTCCAAGAGTTTCTTCGCTGGTGGGATGACAAAATGGTTGAAAATAACGATAGATATGAGGAATTTTATTGAAGAAACCATCGTTATAGCTGCTACTGGTAGTAATCTTTCATATCCATATGCTGCATAACTTGTGCCTACTGTGCTAAAGTTTGTCGTTCGTGACTCAGGAATGCCGTTGAATGCTTCTTTTAATGTCATACCGGGTTTGTTTTACTTGAAAGAGATAAATTGAGGGAATAATTTTCTCTTCTATTTACATTGATTTTATAGTGCTTTCTTTCATAATTACAGCCGTCCTACAGCCACCCTAAATCATACTTTACAGCTAGCTCAATATTTTACATTTTAATGACAACTAGTTAGTCAACAATTTCAGCTCATTATGCCCTATTTTCCAACACTCCCCCTCAAGCTGGGCTAAAGATGTCTTCCATTCCCAGCTTGCTTACTAACCACTCAAACTGTCTCTTGAGTAGTCCCTTCGTAAGTAGATCAGCCACTTGTTCCTTGGTATGGACATAATCCACACAAATCACATTATTGTTGATTTTTTCTTTGATGAAATGCTTGTCGACTTCCACATGCTTTGTGCGATCATGAAGTACTGGATTGTGTGCAATCGAAATGGCTGCTTTGTTGTCACAGTACAACTTCATAGGCATTAACTCTATAACCTTCAATTCCAGTAGTAATCTCTTGATCCACAAAACCTCACAGATTCCTTGGGCTAAGGCTCTGAACTCAGCCTCTGCACTGCTTCGAGCTACAACATTCTGTTTCTTGCTGCGCCAGGTGACTAAATTGCCACCCACAAATGAGCAATATCCCGACGTAGACCTTCTATCAGTTATACTTCCCGCCCAATCTGCATCAGTGTAGGCTTCAACTTGCAAGTGTCCTCGTCTTTTAAATATAAGACCTTTGCCCGGTGTTCCCTTCAAATACCTTAGGATCCGGTATACTGCTTCAAAATGTTCAGACCCAGGTGAGTGCATGAATTGACTAACTACACTCACCGGAAAGGCTATATCTGGTCGAGTGTGAGATAAATAAATTAGCCTCCCAACGAGTCTCTGATAGCGCTCCTTCTCTTTCACAAATTTTGTTCCTGCTGGTTGCAATTTGACATTAGGCTCCATAGGCGTCTCAGCTGGCTTACACCCCAGCATACCTGTATCACTCAACAAATCAAGGACATATTTGCGTTGATTGACAAATATACCTTCCTTGGATCTTGCAAACTCCATTCCAAGAAAGTATTTCAACACTCCTACGTCCTTGATATCGAACTCTTTTGCAAGCTTCCCTTTAAGCTCCCCAAGCTCCTCATAGTCACTTCCTGTTAAGATGATATCATCAACATAAACAATCAATACGGCAATTTTTCCTTCCTTCGAGTGTTTATAAAACATGGTGTGATCAGCTTGACTTTGAACATAACCAAGACGCTTTACAGCGTTGCAAAAGCGTTCAAACCAAGCTCTTGGGGACTGCTTAAGGCCATACAAGGACTTTTTCAATCTACACACCTTTCCAGCTCCAAACTTTGTTTCAAAACCCGAAGGAGGACTCATAAATACCACTTCATCTAGATCTCCATTTAAGAAGGCATTCTTAACATCAAGCTGATGCAAAGGCCAATTGAGATTGACTGCAAGTGACAGAAGAACTCGAATTGAATTAATTTTTGCAACAGGAGCAAATGTTTCCTGGTAATCAATTCCATATGTCTGTGTAAAGCCTTTCGCTACGAGCCTCGCCTTATATCTCTCTATACTACCATCTGCCTTACTTTTTATTGTGAAGACCCACTTGCACCCTACTATCTTCTGATCCTTTGGTGTTTCAACGATTTCCCAAGTCTTATTCCTTTTTAAGGCATTCATCTCTTCAAACACTGCTACTCTCCAATCTTGATCCTCCAGTGCTTCCTGAATGTTTTTAGGTACAACAAGTTTCGAGATATTAGTAGTAAATGCCTTATGTGTTTTGGACAAATGATCATAGGTTAAGTATCTGGCAATGGGATATTTGGTGCAGGTTCGAGTACCTTTCCTAAGGGCAATGGGAATATCAAGGTCATTTTCTTGTGGGACAATTGGGTTTGGATTATCGAGATTGACATCGGAAGGCTTGTGAAAAATAGGTGGAGTATTTTTTTGTGGGTTAGGAAAAGAAGTACCTTGAGTCTCCACAGTTCCGTTGTCCGAGGATTCCGATGAAGCTTGTGCTGGAATGATTAATTTGTCTTCACCCTTTTTGGGGACATTTCTCCTAGAATAAACCAAGGGTTCTAGAATATTTCGATTTTTTTCAATTCGTAGTATTTCCTTCTCCGACAGACCAATTTCACTGTTGATAATTGTAGATTCAGGCTCCCCATTTTTGACAGGTTGGTCAATAACCAAATTTGGAAGGGGTTCCCAAAAATTTGGTTCCCCTAGATTCTCCCCCTGAAGCAAATTTTTGGTAAAAAATGGTTTTGTTTCCATAAAAGTGGCATCCATTGTTATGAAAAAATGTTTTGTGATAGGATTAAAAAATTTGTAGCCTTTGCGATTTGCAGCATAGCCTAGAAAAATACATTTTTCTGCCCTAGGGTCTAACTTTGATCGGGATCTCTTAGGTATGTGAACAAAAGCAGTGCAGCCAAAAATTTTTAGTGGTAAATCCGAATTTATCCGAGATTCCGGAAAAAACTTTTTTAAACATTCCAATGGTGTTTTGTGCTTTAAGACTCGTGTAGGCATCCTATTAATTAAATATGCTGCAGTTAAAATTGCATCTCCCCACAGGTATTTTGGAACATTCATGTAGAACATTATGGCCCTAGCAACTTCCAGTAAATGCTTATTTTTTCTTTCTGATACCCCATTTTGTTCTGGAGTATCAGGGCAGGTCGATTGATGTAACACACCCTTTTGTTTTAAAAAAATGTTTACATATTGATTGAAATACTCTCTTCCGTTATCGGTTCGCAAAATGCTTATTTTTGTTTGAAATTGGTTTTCAATCAAATTGTAAAATTCTTTAAAAATTTTTTCGACCTCATTTTTTTCTTTCATCAAAAATACCCAACAGAGTCGAGTATGATCATCCGTAAAAGTTACAAACCATTTTTTTCCTGATGATGTAGTTACCTTGGAAGGTCCCCACACATCACTGTGAAATAAGTAGAAAGGTTTCGACTCAAGGTATGGTCTAGGAACATATGTTCTTCGTTGACTTTTTGCAAGAACACAACATTCACATTGAAAATCTAATGGACTCATTGTTTTAAATAAATCTGGAAGCAAATATTTCATATATAAAAAACTAGGGTGGCCTAAACGACAATGCCAGACCATTATTTGGTCATGAACAGAAAGGGAACTAATACTACTAAGCCCTTGAACAATTTTATTACTAGGTAAGATGTTCTCAAAATAATAAAGATCATTAACCATTCTAGCACTGCCAATCGTCCTCCCCGAGCTCCGGTCCTGAAAAATACAATGAGAGTCACAAAAAATCACGCAACAGTTAGAGTCTTTGGATAGTTTGCTGACTGATAAAAGATTGCAGGTAAGTTTAGGTACATAGAGAACAGACTTAAGGTCTATATTTTCAGAAATTTGGACCAAACCTTTTCCAACAACAGGTGAAAAACTCCCATCTGCAATCTTAACTTTTCTATTTTCAAGACAAGGTGAGTATATTTTAAACAAGTTCAATGAGTTGGTCATATGATCAGATGCTCCAGAATCAATTATCCATGGAGCAGAAATTCCAAAAACACAAGAAAAGGCATTTATTTCGTTACCCGTATGTGCCACGGAGACATTAGGAGTACTGGACGATGGATTAGATTTTAATAGTGCTAGAAGCTGATCCAACTGCTCTTTGGTAATGGCGCTGGTAGTAGTTTCTGCCTCATTTGCGGAGTGAAAAGTCCGACTAGTTTTGTCTCCAGTTCTGCCCTTGAAGTTGGCAGGTTTGCCATGGATCTTCCAGCATGTTTCTCGGGTATGACGCGGCTTGTTGCAATAGTCGCACCATACACTTGGTTTCTCCTCAATTTTATGCAAATTGACAGCCCCTTTGCGTATGTTTGGGGCTGTAGAAGTGAGGGCAGAACCTTCGAAAACAGGAGTAGGTCCTTTCTTGCCGAGCATAACATTCCTCCGACTTTCCTCCCTCCTAACTTCAGAGAAGACTTCGCTGAGGGATGGCAGCGGCATCCTACCAATGATTCTCCCCCGCACCTCATCGTACTCGACATTGAGACCTGCCAAAAACTTGAAAATACGGCCATTTTCCACTGTTTTATTGTGGTGTTGTCCATCTTCAATATTCTTCCACTCATGAGCATCAAAGAGATCAAGGTCCTGCCAGAGTCTCTTCAAAGAGTTGAAATACTTGGTTACTGTTTCGTCTCCTTGTCGCAGTTTACCAAGTTTGAGTGTTAACTCAAAAATTTGGGAATGATTCCCTAAATCAGAATACATCTGATTTATATTTTCCCACAATTCACTAGCCGTAGGAAAACACATGTAATTTGCACCAATCTCCTCTTCCATGGAGTTTACCAGCCACGTCATTACCATGGAATTTTCAGCATCCCATGTAGCAAACATTGGATCATCTTTCAATGGTTTTTTCTGTTCACCCGTTAGATATCCCATCTTTCCTCGACCCCGAATATACATTCTTACTGATTGGGACCAACGCAAGAAGTTATCACCATTCAATTTGATAGTGGTGATTTGGACAGGATGTGAATCAGGGGTTGTTTTTGGTAGATCTTTGGTCACTGAGGACTGCGGATCTCTGGTCATTGAGGACTGCGGAATTGTGGTGGATTCGTTGGAAATTTCTGACATGGTTTTGGCTTAGGGTAGAGGTTAAAAATATGGGCAGGAAAGAGCTGGCTCTGATACCAACTTGAAAGAGATAAATTGAGGGAATAATTTTCTCTTCTATTTACATTGATTTTATAGTGCTTTCTTTCATAATTACAGCCGTCCTACAGCCACCCTAAATCATACTTTACAGCTAGCTCAATATTTTACATTTTAATGACAACTAGTTAGTCAACAATTTCAGCTCATTATGCCCTATTTTCCAACAGTTTTCCTGAGTGACGAAGACTTTGAGCTTTATATGAAATTGTTCAATGTCTAGTAACTGAGGAAGAATAGGATCCAGTAAGCAAACATCTTGTGACTTCTTTATAGTGTATATAAGTTGTATTCTATCCGGATATCCGTTTCTTCCCTGGCTTAAGTTTGAGCTTAGCTCGCGTATGATACTCAGGAAAGGTGTTACTCCTATCCCTCCAGCAACCATGAGTAAATTGTCATACCTGTTTATGTTACATGTTAGTAAAACAGACAAAAACATGAGTATTTTTTTGTGGGGATGTACCAGAAATGAGCAATGTATTCATGTTGTGTTGATCATATTGATACCTTACAAATTCCAGTGATGCAGGTCCATATGGACCTTCTACTGCGACTGGGATACGCTTCCTTTGATCCGATTCTGAATCTGGTTCGTCGTGAATTTGGCTATACAGGGAACTTGTCCATTGCCCCTCACTTTTTATTATGACTGAGATGGTGTGCTTGTCGATACTAGAGCTGGAAGTTATCGTGAACGGATGCCATTGAAGCTTTGAAATGCTCGGTATCTTCAGAAAGACCATGCTTGTCGGTGTATATCTCAACCCTGCCAATCAGGTATGAATTTTGAAGTTAGGAACACTGATACATGCTTTCATAATAAAGATAAGAGTTATAGACCAACTTGGATCCTTTGGTAAAGTCAATTCTACAGCTTTGCATGGGAAGACTCGAGATGAAAGAATGCAGGTTTCTGTCCTCGATTGTATCACGCGTAGCAGTTTATCAAGGGCAAAGAGGAAAACTCCAGGAAACACCATGTAAAAGTGGCGGTCGCCCCCGTGGAACAAGAAGAAAACTAGGAAGGCTATGTAAAGATGGTGTGTGTAGTAAAAGAGTTGAAACCATCTCCTTCTGATCTGTGGAAGTGCTGTGATTCATATAACGAGACCCGTTAAGAGAGTCAGTTCTCCAGCAAGGTATATACGTCCTTTTTTCTGCCATTTCCACATCTGTTTATCTACTAAATGTCAAGTTCTGAATCATACTCAAGTCATATATGTTGAGTTTTAATGAGTGTGTTGGCGAATTACCTCATCGTGGATTTTATGTTTGATTCCCCAGATGAAGAATGTCCCTGCACCGTGTAGAGAACCGAAAAATATCATTGCATTTCCGAGCCAAATATGGTACCTCACTGAAGCTTCAAACTGGATGCCAAGTAAACGAAATACGGACATCCCTCTTAGTACAGGAAGAAGGAGGAGAGCTAGGCAAGCTTCTGACAACAAACCACAACGTGTAGCCATCCTGAACAGCTTATATTGCCATCTGAAACCAGGTACAAATGATTATGTTTAATGTGATTATTATTCGTTTCTGTGAATGATCGATCATTGAATGTTAAATGAGCACTCACGGATTGAGTTTGAATGATTTGAGTGGTACCATCTTCTTGAAGTCTTGTGAAATACGGACGTAGAAGGTCCAGGCAAGTAACATGATAAACAGAGACGAAACAAGAATCTGTGCTCCGGTTAAAACACCGATGGACTGATTCACAATCAGTGGGCCAGAGAAAGAATTGAATACCCTTCTCCTATGTCTGCATCAATAACCAAGATGTGTAGACTTAAACAATGCATAAAGGGCCAACTTAATGTTGTTGATATCAACTTTGTACCTGTTTCTTGAATCTCTTCGTTTAATTTCCAAGTAGATGTAGCCGATTATAGCCAGAGCGATTATAGGAACGGTGTAAACTACATAAGCAAGACCTGTGCAATAGGTGAACAGTAAACATCTTTATTCACATACCTCTCTCTTACTACAAGTTCATTATAATTATAGAAGACATATCGTCCTAGTCTATATACTTGCACAAGGCGAATGAAAAGCAATAGTGAGGAGCTGCAACTCAAAATCTTTAAAACAGAATACATTACCGTTATAGCCAAACATGGAAGCCGATGCCTGTTCTTGTGCTTCCTTCCACTTCCGAGTCCAGAACAAAGTCGGCTTTAGAAGCCATAGAGATACCCAACCAGCAAATATCAAGATTAGTAGTAGTTTTAGTATTGAAAGGAACATCACAGCTGCCATGTTATTTTTTCCTTGAAAAACTTCAATTCTGCTTACTAGAGAAGAAAACTTCCATTTATCTTAGCAAGGCATATTCCAATTCCATAGGTCAAGATGGCCCCTTTATATAGTACTCGGAATTCCTCGTTGCTAGAAGATCACTCATTGAGTATCCCCACCATTTTGTTTAGGTCGTATCGCAACACAGATGCATTCACAAATGAAAAGATAACAATATGTGTGATATCCTTATCAAGTCTTTAGTTTCATTAGTAACATTATGTTAATTTGGACCTTTGTTTCCCCAAGATTAGAGATAATGGATCGTGGCGATTGAAAGCACGGGAAATTGTTTCACGCTATATGACCATTGCATGACGATATATATATACAGAATATATGTGCTGTATTTTTTGTTGCTTATTTTTCTTATTTATGTACTCCATGTTGATTAATTGCAGCTTTATATATCAACTTCAATCAGCTTACTTTTAGACAATTGGTCCAACATCATTGTAGTGGCTTTATGGTCCACCACCCCACTAAAAATTATTTTCATTGCATGAAGATCTTGTTGGAAGATTGCACCCCTTAACAAACAAACACATATCAATTTGGATATTCAGCACTCATCCTTTCTGATATTCCAACAGGTAAAACTTCATTCAAGAATATGTCCTCAGATTCTTGATGTTGTAATAACTTTATCTTCCACTTCCATACCATTTTTTATCTTGTACTCAGGTTATTTAACTTGTTGTCTGAATATTTCATCAGTACCCGAAAGATCAATCACTGTTTGTATGCCTGAAGACTCTCGTTTATTCGAATACGAGATATGATATAAACGCGTATGTCAAATCCGAAAGCTTGCCACCTTTTGGTCCATTCTCCCTTCTTGTTAAAGGATTGCCCCAATATTCTTTTGTCACATGGCGTGCACTTGTTTAGGCAACTTGCTTCTTCTGAAATATCTTAGGCCATTATTAGCTAACCACTCCTTACATTCCATTCTTGATACAGATACACACACACACTGGATGTACCCATCCATCATTGACTTATACACGCTCGTTCTTACATGCATGCGTTTAAATAGAGAGAGAGAGAGTGTGAGCCCCTGGAGCAGTGTAACCTGATTTGGCATGATCTTGAAACACTGAATGGATTCAGGAAAGATACATAAAGGCCCACCTAAGATAAAAGAGCTGTCTTCCCATGTCTGCCTATGAATTATGCTTGGTTTAATAGGTGGTTGAGCCATGTAGAAACAGACATCAGTGAGACTATCAAAAGGAGAAGCCAAAAATATTCTTATATTTATTCCTTTTCTCAACTTTTCCTTTTTCCATCATGTTGTTTTATTTTATGGAATTGAATAAAAGGGCGGTTAACTAACCTCATTGGCTTGATATACTGTCTTTAGTAATTTTTATATAACCAAATAATGAAGTTAATTAGATGTAATAAGTGTAACTGTTTTACAATATTTTAATTAATTCAATTGTTGTGGAGAAGCAACTTTCAAAAGAGTTGTGCTAGATAACATCATAATGAATGAGGTAAATCTCCCAAACATAAAGAGTGATCAGAACCAACACATCTTTCCATTTGTGGAAGAAACATTAAATATTAATAATACTTATGGAGTATTATTTAATATATATTCATTTATACACACACTTACCAAGTCAACTCAAATTTGGTAATGGGTGGTGGCAAGTGGCTTTAGACAAAAAGAAAAGCACAAACTTTGTGCTATACGCAAAAAACATAGGTTGTGTGATATGTCCGAAAACCCAAAAATATTGACAAAAGAATCCCAACTTATTATTGTTTCTCAGTTTTAGTCCATGGCATTGAAAGCAACGACCCTTTTACATCCTCTCAATCATATTTGTTCTTTTCTTCTTGTTCATGAATCTTTTGTCTAAAGCAAGAGTGGAAAAGGAGGACCTCAGAGAGAGAGGTGGAGAATTCAATGGAAATAGATGAGGGGCACTATCGTAATTGGGCAGGCGCATCGCCGGAGATAGTGGAGATTGGAGAGGAAAGCAAGAGCATGGTAGGCAGCAGAGATGTTGGAGGTAGTGATGTTTATGTTGCTGTTGGTAAGAATGACTTACATGTGGTCAAATGGGCACTTGATCATGTTGTGTCCCCTGGAAGTCGTGTTTTTCTCGTGCACGTCTTCCCTCCGATCGCCTACATCCCCACACCAGGTGCAGTTCCTATGTCTCTTGCTGTTGTTTGATGATCACTTTGGTTATTGTCTATCTTGGCTTCATTGGTATGAATTAAACCATTGATTTAGTCATACTATAGCATTGCTAGTTCGTTCTTGAAATCAACTCTGAGCCTAAAGAACTAAGAGAATTTGAGCTTTACTAGTGGATCGACTCGTTAATCTTACAATACCATAGATCTTATAAGATAATTTATATGTATAACATACATAAATGATTGAAATCTACCCTAGAGAACTCTAAGATGTTAAGAGTTCTTGCATCCCTCCCACCAAACAACAGAGCATTGTCGTCTGTTTCATGATTCTTGACATGTGATTTGTGTGGCAGTGGGGAGGCTATCAAGAAGCCAGCTGAGCAAAGATCAAGTGCAAGTTTACATAAGCGAGGAGTGCAACAAGAGGAAACATCTCTTGGAAAAATACATTCAACTATGCAACGAATCAAAGGTGTGTAGTTAATTAGTTATCAAGATCATAAAGAACAAAGTCCCATTTGAGTGTGTGATGAGTGAACAGGGTTTCTTGTGCAGGTAGTGGTGGACACAATGCTAGTGGAGAGCAATGCATCAACTAAGGCCATTCTGGAACTCATTCCTGTTGCTAACATCACTACTCTTGTCATGGGAGCTAAGCAATCACCCTTCTCGCGGTAACTCTTCCCCCCCCCACATATAGCTTCGTTTCATCGATAAGCTTAGCATCACGTGAGTGCTCATTCGTGTAGGCTATCAAGAAAGGGACTAGCAAAAGGAGAATATGTGCAGAAATATGCACCAGAATACTGTGAAGTTACTGTGGTGTATGATGGGAAGAAGATGAGTAAGGATCAACAGCCAAGTGGCTCTGTCCAAATCCAAAGCTGTGTCAAATCAAACCCCACAAGTCTCAAGGAATGCTGAAAGACACTTTTTTGAGTGTGTGTGCTTTTCCGGAAAATTCGATTGACGGGCCGGGCATGTGTGAGACGGGCCGTGAGAAAGATGTAATGACATTGATTTTAGAGAAGTATGATCTTCATAAAGGAATTACATATGATGCAGTGATTTAGAGAAGTATGATCTTCAGAAAGGAATTACATATGATGCAGTGATTCTACCAAATTGGATATCAAAATTAATATTTAAGGGTTTTTTTTTTTATAAATTATTATTATCGATCGAGAACTCTGAATTGTTAAAAATCTTATTGGAAATATACAGGAACTGAAGGTACTCTTGGATGAAGCTGTAGTTCGATCAAATTGGCCCCAGTCGGTCAGTTTGAGAAAATTATTAACGATAATTTTCTTGTTTCAATATTTAACGGAAAAGATTTTAAATGAATTAATTAATTATGAAATCACGTGTTCAGGTTTTGAGGGGAAAAAAAGAACCATACTATATATATTAAAAAAAAAATTCTCTCAGGAGATACGTTAATTAATTCATTTAAATCTAATTTCATGAACAGTTATGTAATATAGTAAGGAGAAGGTAAGAAAAAGACAATAAAGATTAGACAATTTTAAAGAATGATGAATTTTCCACCTTAGAAAGCATACACAAAGGAATTAGAGGAGAGTCTAGAGTCTGGATTCAAATTTAGCAAGCATAGAAGTCTTAAAAGAACTTATGGAAGACTATATCTCCCATAAAAGTTCAAACTAAAGTGTGGAAAATATTTCAATAAAGAATGCCAAAAAAAACAATTCTATAAAATAAAAAGTTGTCATAAATCTAAACTCTTAATACTTCATGCCCCTATTTGTGATTGAGAAGATGAGATAATTGAGCACTTATTTTTTTAGATGTGTGTTCTCATGAAATTTTTGGAATATAATTTATGATTGAATTGGGTATTGGGTGGTGTCGGTGATCCTATTGTACACTTTATACAACATGATGATATATTGGGCAAAAAAAAAAATGATAATGTATTGCTCATTCATTTAGGTGGGATCGATTTGAATAAATTGAAATATAAGAAATGACGTGATATTCAACCACCACAACCTAAACGTTGAAAAAGCAGTAAAAGAAGTTAAAAGCAGGACTATGGTCTTGGCTTTCGGTAGCATAACTGAATAGACATACGTTTTCTTTTGAGTATGGAGTGATTGACGTTTTAGGAAATTAGTTAATGCGAATGTTTATGTAAGATTCAGATGAGGATACATTTTTTTTATAATTTGCTTTATTTTATTTTTAAGATTGTAGTATTAATTTTTTAGACTGGAGTACCTCTCATGTATTATGAAGGAATGCAATATGTTTTTTTGATTGAATAATAATAAAAAAAAAGTAAGTAAGCTAGCTAGAAATCCCGGGAGATCTTATCCAGAAGCAAGATAATAAATAAAAACTTTTAATTTCAATTGTGTATCACTACAAGAACACAATTGTTCAACTAGCATGTATAAATCTTGTCAACACGTATTTAAGCTTTTTTTTTTAAAATAAAAAATAAAATTTTGGACAAAGTAGATGAACTGCATTAGTATGCGTCACCACGGCTAGTGTGTTGGTGGATCGACACGTGTCATCCCGCTGCCACGCATGTCACCCCCACACCGCCACGTGCTTCGTGATCACCCTCCTCCCCCTCTATATAACCTCCCTCAGCTTGCATCATCTTTTTCACACAATGGCGTCGCAGCAGCAGGAGAAGAAAAACATGGACGAGAGAGCGAGGCATGGAGAGACGGTGGTCCCTGGGGGAACCGGCGGGAAGAGCGTGGAGGCGCAGGAGCACCTGGCCGAGGGGCGGAGTCGGGGAGGGCAGACGAGGAAGGAGCAGCTGGGGACGGAGGGGTTCCAGGAGATGGGGCGGAAGGGAGGGCTGAGCACCGTTGACAAGACGGGCGGCGAGAGGGCGGAGGAGGAAGGAATCGAGATCGATGAGTCCAAGTATAAGACCAACACCTGATCACACTGTCTTAACATCCCAATACTCTCTCGATGCACTACCTTTGTTGTTTTTTCTTGTCTTTTGTTTTGTTTCGACTAGTATATGTAGACGTATAGTGACATGGCACTAGTGTATTTGTGTGCGTATAGTGTATGGTGGTTTAATTAATAAGAGTGTATCCGAGATATTGGGGTATGTTATACTCTTTACACCAAAAGCAGCTTGCACCTCATTTTGTCTATTATTGGCAATGTCTTATTATCTCGGCTTAATTGGGCAACACAAAATCTGAATTTTTTTTTTAATTTCACACAACTGTCTTCTTACCTTCTTAACGAAAAAGGTTTACGGGTTCTCACCCCATTGTTTAATTGGGCTACCCTTGTTTAACTTGGAATTTTAATGGTTTAACTTTTGTTTCCAAACATTCAATTTTAAAGTTATCATTTCGTGGAGTATTATATTTTGTATTTTATTTATTATAAAAAATAAAAATAAAAAACAAAATTGTCTTTGAAAGTCAATAAAATAAATAAAAAGTACTCCCCTGTCTTTCTTTCTTTCACTTTTTTTCTTTTAAGAAAAGTTATTCTTGTTCACGAGGCTTAAAAGAATTTATTTATTTTTATTAATTTTGTTGATTTTTAAAGAATTATAGACTAATATTTGTAGGTAATAAAAGATATAAATAATAATATGCAAATGAAAAATGGGTGAAAATTTTTAATGAATAAAGTAAATATTTTTGTGACACAAATAAATGTAAATATGTGTATATAAATCTCTACCTATTTTGAATCCGAAAAAGAAGAGTATCTTTTTGAAATATATTCATTTGTTTTATTTTATTTCGTTTAAGTATTTATTTTCTCTATAAATATAGGTCTTATGCATGTTTAATAATAATAATAAAATTAAAAAAAATCGAAATTATACCATATTTTATTCTTTTAAAAATTAAAAAATAAATTAAAAGAGGAGATTAAAATGCTAAAATAACTTTAAAAAAGAAAATAAAAATGGATACATATTAAAAGGGTACAAAAGATAATATCGTATATAATGCGTATGTATAAAGTATCAGAAATCCAAACAAATCTACCGTCTCCTGCGCAGTTTCTATAATTTCTCTTTTGAAAACCCTAAAAATTGATTTATTTTTGTTCTGCCCTCTTTCCCTCTCCCCCTTCTTGTCATTTCGATTTCGCCTTAACTTCACAATTCCGCCATGTACAACCAGCACGATCCTAGACTTCACGATGCTGGATCGTATCGTCAGCGCCGAAGGTATGTGCTTCTGTTTGCCTACAAATTTGTGGACTATCAGTAGCAGAGAATTTTATGTTAATAGTTCGCTTTTTGATTGGCTATTGTTTGTTTTCCTCTGAACGCACGCCGAATTGGTGATAATTTTTTGTATTATAACGAGTGTTTGAAGGCCGTTAAATTGTTGTTCCGGTTTGTGATTTTCCTTTTCTATTCTTTTTTACTACATTAGTGATTTAGTGGGGCCGCCACCGATGATGATTCCACCCCCAATTCCAGGTGGCGCTCCGCCCAGCTATGGCCGTGGTGGTCAAAATCCTCATGGAGGTCCTCCGCCTGCACCCCATCATATAGTGGGTGGTGCTAGGAATGGATATCATGATATGGAGCATGGCGTAGGAAGAGGGTTTGGTGCTGTTCGCGGTGGTCGTTCTGGTGGAGGGTTTGGTGGCAGAGAATTAAGCAATAACGATAGGAGAGGTGGTGGAAGAGGCCATGAAAGTGGGAGAGGAGGTTATGCCTCTGGGAGGGGTTTTGATCATGGTCGTGGTGGAGGTAGGGGTGGTGCCTTTAGTGGAGGTCGTGGTGGGAGAGGAAGTAGGCCAAGGGGAGATGACTTGGATCATATTTCTCTACCAAAGCAGGATTTTAGTGGGTTGATTGCTTTTAAGAAGGATTTCTATGTGGAGAGCCCATCAGTGAGGGCAATGACTGAACAAGAAGTTATGATGTATCGTGCTCGACGGGAGATTACAGTTGAAGGGCATGATGTCCCCAAGCCAATTCGGATGTTTCAAGAAGCAAATTTCCCTGGTATTATTATCATTTATGTTATTAAATTCTACGTTATAATGGTAATATGTCATGATGACCCTGCCCCAAATAGCTGGTTTTTGGCTCTGAATTAAGTGTTTTAGATTAAGGGGAACCAACTCTTATAAGTAAAGTTCTTATTTAAAAAGAGTATATTTTGTATACAGTGGAAAATTTTAAAAAACCAAGGGATGTGACTCTGTGAACCTCTTCCTAAATCCATCCCTGCCAGTTGGAAGTCTGCAAGTGATCACCATCTTGAATGAGCTTATGTCACATCTTTTGTGAATGTGTGTGTATGTGTTTCTATTGTTAATTAATAGCTGTATTTTGCTCATGGATTAGTTTGATTTGCAGAATACTGCCTTGAGGTCATTGCTAGATTGGGTTTTGTTGAGCCTACTGCTATTCAATCACAAGGATGGCCTATGGCTCTAAGAGGTCGAGATCTAATAGGCATTGCTGAGACTGGTTCTGGAAAGACTTTAGCTTATTTGCTACCTTCTTTTGTTCATGTTAGTGCTCAACCCAGGCTGGGTAAGTATTTTTTTATGTGCTTATGTTGATGAGGCACTTCATCTCTATATCTTTAGATAACCTTTTGACAAACATATAATAAATCCAGCGCAAGGTGATGGTCCCATTGTACTTGTTCTTGCTCCAACTAGAGAATTGGCCGTTCAGATCCAAGAAGAAGCTGTGAAATTTGGATCTCGTGCGAACATTCGAAGTACTTGCATATATGGAGGTGCCCCTAAAGGACCACAAATTCGAGATCTTAAAAGAGGTTGTTAATTAATTAATTTATTTATTTATTTTGTCTCTTTCTGAAATTCATTTGCGCTGATTCGGTTGGAATATTGCTATCCCATTCTTATGTCAGGAGTTGAAATTATCATTGCTACACCGGGAAGATTGATAGATATGTTGGAAGCACAACATACTAACTTAAGAAGAGTTACATACCTTGTACTAGATGAGGCTGATCGCATGCTAGATATGGGATTTGAACCCCAAATCAGGAAAATTGTGTCTCAGGTATTCCATCAGAGTATTTCAAACTTTCATTATACATTTCATAATTGTTAAGCTTTTGATTGCATGAGACTTTTTTATTCCATGGGATTTCTGTAAACAGATTAGATAGTAATAGTCATATTTGGCTTGAAGACAGATAGGAGTAGGACCCCCAAGCTTTTGATATGAGTCTTTTATATAACCCTTGACACTTTGGTTTTTTTGTTTTTTTTTTTTCAGCTTAATTTACACTTGATGAACTTAACAGACAATTTTCTATTGTGTGCTTTAAGTTACTATTTCTGTGTATTCATGATCACTTAAATTGGCTGGTTTGTCATTTACATCTGGATTATGGGAGTCTCTAAGTGGTTCTTGTTTCCATTATAGTCGAAGACATTGTGTTCAGATACTTCTGTTGTTTTATGATATTTTGGAAATGCAGATTCGCCCAGATAGGCAAACCTTATATTGGAGTGCCACATGGCCCAGGGAGGTCGAAACTTTGGCACGACAGTTTCTGCGCAATGCTTACAAGGTTGGTCCTACCTTTTTCTGCTTTGATTCATGTAAATGAAGGTTGCCTTTGTGTTTTGAAGTAGGAACAATGGAGGAAGTAAATAATAGCAATATTAGTTGTTGTTGTTGTTGTTGTAGTAATAATGATGATGATGAAAACAATATTAATAATAATTATAATAATTTTTTTTTTTCTTTTTTGAGATTTTATGTATTCTCATACTGCTGAATGCTTACAGGTCACCATTGGGTCTCCAGATCTGAAAGCAAATCACGCTATTCAACAAGTTATTGAATTTATGACTGATACAGAGAAATATAATAGGTGATATAGTCATATGGGTTATTAAAGTCATCAGCAGCTTATAAGTTGATGTCTTCTTTAACTTATATTTTCCTGCAGGTTGATTAGATTGTTGAAGGAAGTGATGAATGGAAGTAAAATTTTAATTTTTGTGGAGACGAAAAAAGGATGTAATCAAGTCACAAGACAACTAAGAATGGATGGATGGCCAGCTTTATCCATTCATGGTGATAAAAACCAGGATGAAAGGGATTGGGTCCTGGCTGAGTTTAAAAGTGGCAAAAGTCCTATAATGATTGCTACTGATGTCGCTGCTCGTGGCCTTGGTAGGATTAGTCCCGTAGCTTAGGTTTAGATTCTTGTTTACTCTTTCAACTACTTAAGGTCTCCCGGCTGTTCTCGACGTTCCTTATAATATTGTGGTTTGGGCGCCAAAGTTTTTGCAGTAATGAATTATAGCTACTATCTAACAACTTTCTTTGTTATGAGCGTGGTGCCTTTTATTACCACCGGAGAATTAGTTTCACCAGAGAAATCACAGTGGCTTTTGAGGACATTGATTATCGGGCGCTTGAAATGGTCCCTTGTCCTAGGGATGACCTAGAAATAAGATGGTGCTTGCTTAATTTTTTGGGAAGGCCAGAATAGAAGTGACAGTATCCTGTAGAGTATAAGATATGATTCATCTTCCCAGCGCTATCCTAATATATCTGCTCGAGTTGTGCAGACAGAATGGGCACCTTCCTCAATGTTTGCAATATTTTCCATATGCCGAAATTGTTGGTTTTTCATGTATTGTTGCATGTGATGTTTCACATTGATGAGTATGAGCATTGGTTTTTTTCCCTTAAATTGACTACTCCGCATATGGCGTGCTTCTCACGTGCCTGAGTGGTATAATTGAAGCTAAAGTGCCCATCCACACTTAGGGAGCTGGTAGTTGTGACAGCCGGTTGACTCGTGCAAAGAATAATTATTGATTGGACAATGGTTTTGAAAGTTGTGGAGGAGCTGTTACTTATCCCTGCAAAGTAAGGTAGGCACATTTTAAAAGATGTGTATATCTTAACTCTTAAGCATGGCCAATTTGGATCTTAGGACTGCAGGGATAAGGTGGGCTAGATAATGTACACTTTTTGTTTGTTAAACTTTTTATCTGATGAATCTCTGTTTTTGCAGATGTGAAGGACATAAAATTTGTGGTCAATTATGATTTTCCTTCAAATCTAGAGGATTACGTTCATAGAATTGGCCGAACGGGTCGTGCAGGAGCAAGGGGAACCGCTTTCACATTTTTCACCCATGGAAATGCTAAGCATGCAAGATATCTTATAAAGATCCTGCAACAAGCAGGGCAAATAGTCCCCCCTCAACTTTCTGCTTTGGCGCGATCAGGTGGATCAGACGTGGGTGGTAAGTATCTGCGAGTTACTTCTACCTGTTAGTTATTTAACTTAGAATAATTAGTGGCAGAACAAACATGCGCATATATCTATAGTTCGTTTAACTGTTATTTTAGTGCTGAATTTGCATGAATCTTCAAGATTATATATGAGCTTTTGGGAGGTTCAGGTACTTGATCATATACTTCGAGGGATTGATCATTCAAACTTGATATTTGTGCAGCATCTGGACGGAATTTCCGGTCGAGAGGGCGAGGCGGAGGTGGTGGGTTTGGCAATCGGCCGTTGATGTCTGCTTCAAATGTAGTGCCCATTGGTGGCAGAAGGCCTTATTAGTGTTTTTTAGCCTTGGTGTGCAATGAATGTAGAGACTTTTGTGTGATTCTAATTCAAAAACTTGGTTTTATATTCAGATCTCCCACTGCAACATTTTACTTGCAAAAATTATTTGCATTTTCAATTTGGGTTTAATTTATACTAAAAAATTAAGATATAATTTCCTATAATTACACCTGAAAATATAGAGTTTTACAAATGCTAACTTTCGAGATTGCAATTTTTCCCTAAAAGATGTGATAGTATTCAATTGAAATATGAAAAGAAAAAAAAACGAAATCATTTAATTTTTAGATTTGTAAAGATAAATCCATCAATCAGAAACGTATAAGTTTCTTTACCTTCTTTTATTATTATTGTTATGAAATTAAATAATGCAATTAATTTGAATTTTATATTTCTAAGCGTTAAATTATTAACCTAAAAATTTGCAAAAGCTAAAAACTAAAGGAAAAAAAAAGGGCAGTAAGCCAGTAAAAGAAACGTACGTATACAGTACATTTTTCGTAATTACCCAAGTTGACAAGGATAATATAGTAATTACATTCCTTCCCGAAACCCTTACCCACAGCCCACCCTGACGCCAGTATATATAAATTGATCAAAACCCTAGATCTCATTCCCTCCTCGCAGCGGCGCCGATCTCTACCTCCCTACCACCCCCTACCCCAATCGGAAAATGACGACCAGGTTCAAGAAGAACCGTAAGAAGAGAGGCCATGTCTCCGCCGGCCACGGTCGTATCGGAAAACACCGCAAGCATCCTGGAGGTCGCGGAAACGCCGGAGGTATGCACCACCACCGCATCCTGTTCGACAAGTACCATCCTGGGTACTTCGGGAAGGTCGGTATGCGGTACTTCCACAAGCTCCGCAACAAGTTCTTCTGCCCCACCGTCAACATCGACCGTCTCTGGTCGTTGGTGCCGCAGGAGGTGAAGGACAAGGCCTCGAAGGATAACGCGCCGTTGATCGACGTCACACAGTTGGGGTATTTCAAGGTGTTGGGCAAGGGTTTGCTTCCCTCCGATAAGCCGGTCGTCGTGAAGGCGAAGCTTGTTTCGAAGAACGCAGAAAAGAAGATTAAAGAAGCTGGTGGTGCTGTGGTACTCACTGCATAATTAGGGTTTTTATCTTCTTTAATTCATTAGCTACTGCTTTTTTGGGTATGACTGATTTTATCTATGCATCAACATTTACATGCTTTCATAAATGCTATCTGTTATGATGATGATTCTTGATTTCTGCTTAAATGTTGGCTTGATATTAGATTAGATGGTATATGTTTCAAACTGAGTAAGAATATGTGATTGGAATGCTTTATAACCTTGGTATGGATAATGTGCAATGGCTTGTATTTGTTCCATATCTAGATGATAATTTAACGATCATCCATATCATGTTTTGTCTGTTCCCTATTGATATAAACATAACATTTTCTTGGGGTAGTGACTTGTATGTTAGAGACATATAAAATCATGTGAACTCGAGTGTTTTAAGTCCTATCATACCTTAGGGTTTATAATTTTTTCACTTGAAACAGTGTCTACAGGAAACTCTCATTATCTTCATTTAGGAGAAAGTATTTGATAAGGTTTATTCATTCAAGTGAGAAATAACACAACTCCATCCATCTCTTCTCTTAATTTGATCTCAACCCTCCCTATCCCCATCTGCCCGATTCCCTGTGTCTGTTTTCCTTAAACTCTAACCATGTCTGTGTTCTCTTAGGTCATCCCTAGCCCTGTGTCTTATTTTATAAGAGTTTTACTTTGGTGCGATGCCCGAACCCCTGTGTCTGTGTTCCCTAAACTCGATCCAAATCTAACAACTAATTTCTGCTTTCGTTACAAAATTAATTCTTCTATTTGTGTCACACGAATTAGTTCCAAGATGCTCCTACATTAATTGTTTGGTTGGGTTAGTTTGTGGCTGATTAACACTTGATGATGAAGCTGAATTGCACTTTGATGGCTTAAACCTTGAATCTAAAGTTCTAAATATATGGGGTTTAGTTTATTCATCAATTTTTTGAAATTAAATTGATGACTAATGTTTTGTTTCTTTTATTATTTTTTTAATCTCTCATTTAAACGATTATTTTTAACCTTTTTTTTCTGAAATTTTTGTTTTGATGGAAAAATGATTCGTTTGACGTATGTTATGTTAAAATGAAGTTTAGAATTATGTTTCGACTCTTTTTAAATTTTTTGTTAACTGAAATTTTTTATAAAATTAAATTGAAATCAAAACAAATTCTGCTTTTATTTTCATGATGATGTGCATGTCCTAATTTTAACATCTTCATTTTGTAACTAACGAAAAATTGTGAAATTTATCTTAATTAATCGGCCCACTTGAGTTGTTGGGCCTTTATTACCGAATACGCTAATTGTTGAATCCAGGAAGTACATGATTTGAGGGCCCTTTTTCTTTGTTGGTTTGTCGAGGTAACTCTTTTACGAAATAATCAAATTTTCTCTTTAATACAAATCATCGAAGCTTGGTTTATGGCATGCTTAAAAATTAATTCAAGTTATTGTAATCGAACAGTCCAACAATTATTATAATTATGTAGATAAACAATAATACTCTCTTCCTTGATATTTATGCACATGTATGTAAAGAAAAAATGCATTTTAGGTGTATAGTGTAAGAAAAAGTAGAGGTAAATGCACGTGTATGAAAAAATATATAAATAATGTAATAAAAAGTAAGGGTAAATGGGGGTAATTTAAAGAGAGTAATTAAAATTGTTGAGATTAATGAATATAGTGTATATGGATTGTGTAAGAATCCTTGCAACGACTTAAAATAGAAAGTATGAAAAATATTTGGCATGGGTATAGTTTAAACATGATTTTTTGTGTTATTTTAGTATATCATCTCTTTTTCCCTTGTGTCAATTATATAACGTATGTCGTAAAATATGAAAATGGCATAGAAGGTAATTTAAAGAAAAACATACTCAACTTGATGACAATTGACACCATTTCTATCCTTCTATATCTATATTGAATTTTGGATTATACACTTCTAGCTTTAAAAAAAATTCAAATAAGTGTAGGTTTTACCTTGATCTCTAAAAAAGATGAAACGAAGATGTATAATTCATACTCCATGTTGCTATTTTAAAACACACACAGACACAACTTATATTTAAACAAACTTTTATATCCTTTTACAAAAATATGCCGACACAGATTTATTAAGGTACATAAATTATGTACAATTAACTTTTTCTTTAATAATTGAAAATAACATCGATGCATAAATACAGTCATGTCGTTGTCTTTTTCGAAAGCTGAATATAGTGGAAGTTCCTTGTAAACAATAAAAGCTGAATATAGTGGTTTAAATCTCAAAACCAAACAGTGAAGGATTTGTTTTCTTGGTTGACTTAAAACTATTATTATTAAGAGTTTTTTCATTCCGATAAAAAAAGAAAAAAAAAAAAAAGAGTTTTTTCATTTCAAAACTCAAAACATAGGAAGACTTGAAATTTTCTCTTCAATCAATTCACGAAAAATATGAGAATAGTATATTTAGAACCTAAATCATAAAAAAATCATGTATAATGTAACTGTATAAACTTTTTGTTAATTAATACATTATTTTATGATAATAAACTA
The DNA here is from genome assembly GCA_023678885.1 of Pogostemon cablin. Lineage (NCBI taxonomy): Eukaryota > Viridiplantae > Streptophyta > Magnoliopsida > Lamiales > Lamiaceae > Pogostemon > Pogostemon cablin. Next base: position 3,801,943 of record CM042961.1, read on the forward strand.
CAATAATTTGTTTTAAAAAAACATGTTTAATATATGAGATATTAATGTAATCATTATTAAATTATTTTAAAGGATTTAATGATTTTAAGTTCTTAATTGATAGATTTTTTTTTTCGGGTCCTTAATGATAGCTTACCCATTTTCCAGGTTCTGAATTGAAAAAACTCCAACTCATAATAATAATAATAATAATAATAATAATAATAATAATAATAATTATTATTATTATTATTATTATTATTATTATTATTATTACTCCCTCCATGTACACTTTTCATTTTGAGGTATTTAATGTGTTTATTCATGTTCCATTAATAGTAAAAATCTCTATACATCTTACATATTTTTTACACTTTATTCATCAATCTCAATGACTTTATTTAGTTTTTTTACATTATTCACAATAATTTTATTTATATTTTCTCTTTAAATTATAAATTTATCCATACTTTTTATATACTGTATTATATAATTATAAAATAACATTTCTTAATCTCAATGGCCGTATAAATGATTACAAATACGTGGGAGGGGCGTGTATTATTTTTGGCCGTCCATTTTTCTTTTAAGGGGTTCTCTAGTTTCATATTTAATTAATGTTTTCTGCTTCAATTTATATTTGTAGCTCACTATTTATGACTTCCTAAAAGTGTACGATATAGTTAAGTAGTCCCAAATGCTAGCTAATATGTGAATATACATTATGAATAAAAAACAATTTAAATACAAATAATATATCAAATGCCTTTTTAGTGGGTTTAAGAAGAGCTAGAGCAACCATTGATATATCAAGGTGAACATTTTTTTTTTTTTTAAGTTAGGTGGATGTCCACTTATTCCACATCAAGAAAGTGACACCCTTTACCTATTTGACCCTCATTGGATGGAGAAAAAATAATAATAATATATCATGAATATATAATGACAGGAAAAGCACAATAATTACATGCAATATATTTAGAGTGATCGAGAATGGGATTTAGTAAAGCATGTAGTGAGATCTTTTTGTTTTTATTGAAGCATCTAAACCTTGGCTCAACTAATGATGTCTTTTCAACTAATGATGGACCCATATTTATATGTTGACTTATTATGGTTCGTATAAGTGGAATGTATTTATAAGATTATTGATCTATTGATCTCATATTCATCAAGAAGAAATATGTTTCATTTATCTTTTATATTTTAGAGTGGAAAATGAGGTGGATTTCATTACATCTTACCTCACTTTAGAAAGGGTTAAGTATTTTATTTCCACTCTAAGTAAATCACATGTTTTGATTAGATTTATTGCATGGCAAATCTGCTAGTTAATTTTCATATAATTCAATATATATCAAAATATCTTAGCTAAATAAATAAATAAGTCACAACTAGTTGTCAATCTACATTCATAGAAATTAATTGTAGCTTAAACATCTCAACTTGAAACGTGTTTCATGCTAAACTCCCACCACCACCCTTGAATTTAACTATAACAATAATAGGAATATATAGTAACTAGTTTATTTATTTGTAATTAAATTAATTTTATGGCATGTTATTGAATTTCTTATTTCTTATAGAAATATGAAATATACATAGAATTATCACCTACTGATATAATCTAATCTAGCATATCCTTACTCACACATTCTCTAAAATAGTTTAGAGTTCATTAATCATTAAATTGTTCCTATATCGATCTTTTTTAGAGTACTTTATTCATACTCATACATTCCTTAAAAATTTTCAAGGATACCAATCAATTCATTTAATACATTTTTACACTAGTCCCCATCATTTTATCATAATTAAAGGTCTTTGTATGAACCCAACTTTCAAATTTATAATTTACAAGAAATACTTGATACATACAAATAAACTATTTAAGAGATGTGACAATTTCTTATGTAAAACGTGGGGAAAAATAAAAAAATAAATTCAATCAATGAAAGAAATAAAACTAATTAATTTCATTTATAAATATTAAATTACGAACCACGCTTGATAAAACAATGTTACGTAGGAATATAAGCAACAAATTAATTGTGATTGGACAATATTCAATCATTGCAAAATTTCGCCTCTTAACAACTCCAAACACCAAATATTTTTTTTTCAATTTCATTACAATCTACAAATTACATAATGACACTGGAATATTCTGTTGAAATGCCAACATCTTACTTTTTATAAATTTAAAAATTAAGGACCTACGCAGCTACACTCTCTCCCTATATATTATTCTCCCTATTTTTCCTATAAAAAATAATTATTATATATTTTAATTTATTTATATATAAAAGTAATAATCTATTACTTAGAATTGCTTGATTAAATATTAAATGATTTACCTCTCTAATGAGCTTTTAGATGGGTCATAATGCTAGTATGTGAATTATTATTATTATTATTATTATTTCATTTTAACTTTTAAGTTTTACTATCCACCTAATTAAATTTTAATTTTACATGGAGTATGTTATTGCATAAGAAAATTGACCCCTTTATTTACAATCTAGATTCCTAGATTGTAATAATTTGTGGGAAGTCAAATGATTTGTCAAACATTAGTCATAGCCACATATGCAAACTAAGGTATGGGGTGTATTTAAAAACTATAATAATTAACGTTGGAAGTATTTATTTTAATTTGAAAGAAAGGCACCTCTATTATTGTAGTGGAATCAAGAATGTGTGGACATAAATATATGTCGGAATATTTTTGGATGATACATAAATATTAAATACATACAAGTACACAACATTAGTCATTTTAGTACTTCCAACTTGTTGCATATTATTATTCAATACATAATTTTTTAGGGTAATTATTGAGTGACCCGTGGTCATCTATGATCCTCTTATATGAGGGGATGAGACCCACATTTAACAAGTGAGTCTCATCCCCTCATGTGAGAGGATCATGGGTGACAACGGGTCACCAAGTGATCCTCAATTTTTTATTGTTATTATTACTATCATTTTATAATTTAATTTAGAGTGTGTTGAGATTTGGGCCTCTTTGTTTTGAGTTTTGAAACTTTATTTTAATTAAGAATTTGAAATTTTTGAGGAGTGTATTTGTTTGAAGTTTTATACACAATTAAAAGAAAAAAAAATTGTGTCAAACCAATCGGTTTCAAGAGAAATGAGATTTTAACTTACTCGTGTGAGGTAAATTTGTATTATAATTAGTTATTTTTTATATATAAAAAAATATTCAATTTGTATATATTTTTAATATTATTAAATGATAAAGAAACGATGTTTATGTAGGACCGATTGTGAGAATAATCAATTCATTATTAAAATATGATTGTTATTAGGTAAAATTTATTTATAATTAATAGTTAAAGTATGTTTATAAAATTATGATGAATAATGAATTAAAATTGATTTTAAGGTTTTATTGTGATATGCTTGCCAATTAAATTATACTGTAAAGTGTATACTAACTAAATAAAACTGATCATACTCAAATTTATTACAAAAATTTTAATTCAACCAATATATTTTGGGCAAATCTTGTGTAGCATCTCATGTACGATAATTTTACTTTTTTTTCCTTTAAATTATTACTTTACATTGATGATATTATCATTTTAAAAAAATATATAATTTCATTTAATTTTTATATTTAAAATTATTCATAAAATAATCTAATTAAATGATTTTACATTTTATTCGTATCATAGAATTCTATTACATTACGTTTTCATTCTAGTTTTTGTTATTATAGTAGTTGAGCCCACAATATTTTAATTATTTTAGTTTTATGGAACAGCTAAGGCAATGATGATCTTATCTGCAACTTTGATGTCCAATAAACTCGTGACTAGGAGACAGCTTAGCTTAGCAACATTATTCAGTTTAAAAATAACAATGCAGAATTAGTATGTAAAATAATAATTGTGTCAATAATGAAATATTTTTGTGCATGCATCATGCTGGCTAAGCAACTAACCCACGTATTATGGTTTAATTTATTCCCTAATAATTGCATAATTAAAAGTAATTATGTTACCAATTTTGGCAATTGTCCAAATACGTGACCAGAAGCGATTAGCAATGGTTCAAAAAAAAGGAGCATCTTACCCACCCCAGCAAGCTAAAGTATTATAAAAAGTAAAAACACTCCTGTGTGACACTGTTTTATGGGAAAACTTTTGGGAGATAGAAAAAATAATAATAATAATGAAATAAAATATGATAATAATGTAATGAATTACTTTATAGTATATATATATATATATATATAAATAATTCGTAGTATAAATAAATAATGATTAATTTTAAATAAAAAGTAATAATATTTTTTTTATAAAATTAATAACTATTTTAAAAAATGTACATGTGAGATGGTTTCACGCAAGTATCGTTCGAAATATTAATTTTATGAGTTAAATGCACTTTGCTATTTTCAGTCCCATAGTTTTTGCCAACTTCGATTTTAATCTCAAATTACTTAAAATTTTCGATTTAATTCCATAGTTATTTCATAATTCTAGGCTTTTTTTTCGAAACTAAGTTTTCATTGCAAATCGTCCCATAACTCCTGAATTTTTTTCAAAACCATCCCAAATTTTGGAGTTAAATACACTTTCAATCCCATAACTTTTGTTAAATTCGATATTTATCCCAAATTATTTAAAATTTTCGGTTTAGTCCCGTAGCTATCTGATCAAAATTTTAGATTTCGTCCCAAAACTAATTTTTTATCGCAAATTGTCCCATAATTCCTGAAAATTTTTCAACGCTGTCCAAATTTTGGAAGCTTCCAAAATTTGGGATGATTTTGAAAAATTTTCAGGAGTTAATTTGGGATGATTTTGAAGTTATGGGATGATTTGCAACGAAAAATTAATTCTGAAATGTAATCTAAAATTTTGAGATAACTACGACACTAAATCAAAAATTTTAAGTAATTTGGGACAAAAATGAAATTTGACAAAAGTTATGGAATTGAAAATATATTTGACTCCAAATTTTGGAAGACTAAACCAAAAATTTTAAGTAAATTAGTATCAAAATCAAAATTTTGCAAAAGTTATATAACTGAGAGTGCATTTAACTCTAATTTTATCATTTAAGGTGTTTGTATTTTTTTTACCAGAATAAATGAGTCTAACGAGAGTCTCCACATTGCTAAATTAATTCTCTAAATATTTTATCAAATTTTGATTTATAACATTATTTATTCTAAAAAGTAAGGATAAAATTATAAAAGTAAATGCAATAATTATGGGTTATTCTGGGGTGCACCTGGTGCACCGGTGCACCCCATGTTAATAGTTAAAAAAGGGATAGTGGGTTTTTTTAAAAAAAATAAATTTAATTATATTAATTTATTTAATGGTTGAGATTAAATTAAAAATGAATCTAACGGTTAAGATCGTTCAGGTGCACCGCAGTTGAACTCAATAATTATACATAAAATAATAATTTTATTTTTTAATTTATGTGAAAAAGTATTACTCCTATATATTTATGTGGTCGAAGAAAGTATATCTCAACAAATGTTTGTACAAAACATGTGCTCTATTGTCATTTTAATTTATTATTACACCCTCTGTTTTAATACAGTCGGTGACTACTCTGTTGAGATGGAATGAATATTAATTTTCAACTCGCTAATTTTAATTTCTTAATAATAATGTTAGTTTTGATTAGGGATGTAAAAAATGGTCCGGCCCGCCCGGACCCGCCCTGACCCATGAATTTGGGGCGGATCCGACCTGACCCGTATCAAGAATGGGGCGGGTTTGGGTAGTACTGATGCCCCGTTTTGGCCCGTTTGGACCCGTTTAGACTCATTTAATATTTATATTATATAACATATTATGCGTATTACATGTATATTTTATTTATATTTTTTATTATATTCATTATTTATAAGATATATTTGCTTAATTGATTCATTAAATAGAAAATACATGATATTTCTATTATATAATTACTAATTAAGTGAAATAATATATATTACACATTATTTATAATAGATATAAATATTTAAAATAAAATAAAAAATCAAAATGAGCCAAAAATGGGGCGGACCCGCCCCGCCCCGTACGGATCAGGGGCGGCCCGGATCCGCGATAAAAGAATGGGTCCAGGTCCGGGTACTCAACTACCCAGCCCGCCCCAGCCCATTGACATCCCTAGTTTTGATATTAGGCCTCTTCGTGAAAAGGAAAAAAATTTTACTTCACAGTGTGTAAATTACAATTACATGAGATGAAAATGAACAAGTCAATGAAACTGAAAATTGGATTATATTATTAAAAAATGATTAGATCGATCAAATATGTGGTGAGTTTTAAATAACATTTTGGGACACTCTTGTGAAGTAGGCGATCAAATGTTTAAGTATGATTATATTATAAATAAATTATATTATAATACTTTAAAATTATATTTTAACTAGTAATAAATATATTTTATTTATATAAATTATGTTTTATTAGGTTTTACTATTCATCCCAATTATGGTTTCACGAAACACTTTGTCAAAATTTGGAGGAAATAGCCCTGGTCCAAGTGTACCTTAGTAGTATTATTATTATTATTATTTTTCAAGGTTAAGTATTAGAATTAGATTCTAGTGCAGCGTAGTACATTATTCTCATATTGTGAATTAACTATATAGCTAATAATATTTATGTCTATGGTTAGATATTGACTCACACGAGATAGTTTTATGTTTTTTTATTAACTCCTTTTTTTTATTGAAAATTAATATTATTAATTACTTTTATTAAATATATTATTATTTTTTTATTTATACTATAAATTGTTTATGAAATAGTTAATTAAATCTCTATTACTTTTCGTTGACATATTATCACTTTTATACATTTCACCGAACTCATTTAATCTCGGCAGAATGAGTAAATTTGACCTTAGAACATTATGTAACTTCCTAAGAATGGAATGTAGCAGCTAGAGATTAATAAATAAAAATGAGACTTATATAAATTCACGTGATTAAAACAGTATTTGACCTTAAATTCCTACATATTTACGTGAGTAAAAGTAATATTTGACCTTAAATATTGATAAGAGCTATTAATTTTCAAATTAACTAAGGAAGATAGTAGGTAATTGATTAAGAGCAAATAATTTTGTAGTAGCTACAAAATTTTCAGAGGAATTTAGAACAGCCACAAAATTAATCAAGTGGGCACAGGTAATATTTGACCGTATAACAAGTCTCCTACAATATTAATTACTTTAAGTAAAACGGTAAAATCATTTCACCGGTTTTTTAATTAATTATTATTTATCTTATAAATTATTCATAATATAATTTAATTGGATGATGATTTTTTTCATTGATTAGTATTACTTTTAATAAAAATATTGTTACTAGTTTCTATCCATCATATATAGTCATTTCGAATAAGATGAATGGATGAACGTGAAATAGATTCCAATGATGAAATGATGAGATTAATATAATCACGGAATAAAAATCTAGAGTTCATGCCATCAATTTTAATATGTCGAAATGGAATAAGGGCAATCGCAAAAGTCACCTAAATACTATGCCCAAAATGAATAGAATGTGTACTCGTTACAAGCCCTAAGTGAATTGATTCAAATACCCTCAATTCGCAATAAATATTTATAACTATTTTATCCAAAATTTTTATTTCTTAAAGGACAAGAGGTTTGCTTGTATACCCTTTTTGAATAATATGATTCTATTATAGCTTGAGTCTCTTCATTAAATCAATTATCCGACTAGATAAACAACTCGCCCATGTTTTGCTATGAAGTTTTGCCATAAAATTACATGGTTAATATCAAGTAGGCAAACATTTGTGTAAATCGAGTTTACTATATAAATCTTGTGATTTTTTTTAAATTTTATTATTATACTTTATATATTGTTAGATATAAATTAAAAGGAAATCACATAATTTACATTGTAAACTGAATTTATAAAAGACTAATTTTAAAATGGAAAGACGCCGTAATTAATACCATAGAGTCTACTATGTACAAATATATATGCATGTGAGTTATCAAATGAACGTTATTTAATTAATTAATTGGAAGAAGCAGGGAATTGGAAAGCTATCTGTGCTTGAAAATTTGTATGTGGAGGGTGTGTAGAGGCTTGCTTCCTTGTAAAGAAGAATTTTTCAAGAGGGGAGTTGTGGGAGATAAATTATACTTAGTATGCTCTTTTGACACCGAAAGTTTGTGGCATATATTTGTTTCATGTGATTATGCAGAGGAGTGCTGGAGGAAAGCGGGTTTTTTGGACTCAATTGAGAGAACTATCCCACATGTTGATTTTTTAAGAGAACTTTTCCTATGCATTATTAAAGATGAAACTATTGATAAGAAGACTATTTTTACCATGGTTGTCTGGAAGATCTGGAGTGAACGGAATAAGGTAGTTTGGGAGGGGAATCGAGATTCCGCTGCAAGGGCAATCTTCCTAGCCAAGAACTTACTTACTGAGTGGAGCATGGCAAGAAAGGCACCAACAAGGAGAAGTAATGTTGTTATTTGCAAATCATGGCACAAACCCCCACCCTCTTACATAAAGATTAACGTTGATGCAACCTTTTTTGCAGACACATCAGAGACAGGAATATGAATGATAATAAGAGATGAAGAGGGTATATTCGTTGCTTGCAGATCTATGGTTATTCCGGGAAACTTTTATGTGGACAAAGGTGAGGCCATGGGTCTCCTTGATGTGATGTCATGGATAAGGATTTAGGGCTTGAACGTGTTATCTTTGAAGTAAATGCCAAGACCGTCTATGATGCGATTTCAAAAACACAAGGGGAGATATCAGTGTTTAAAGACTTTATATCAAAATGCAAAAGTTTTCTCACAACAAACGTTTCTTGTTCAGTTCATCTTATTTCTCGTACACCAATACATTGACACATTGCATTGCTCGGGCTTCGCGATCAGTCGTTAGTCCTCATTGTTGGGTCGAGCCTCCTACTTTTGTGGATGATTTTCTCGATAGCTTTTGTTCTTATTCTACTTAAATGAATTTTTGTTTGGTTAAAAAAAAATATTTATTACTTATTAGTACTTACTAGGATAGCGGGTATAATCTATTTAGGAAATAATAATGACATTTTTAGCATCAAAATATCTCCATAATACAATATTCTTTAAATGGGTATGGTTTAAATAAGTATATTTTGGGATTTATATGAATATTGAATTTCACAAACTTTTTTTATTATTAATGCAAATCTACTCGGAAAGCTAATAAAACTTCTGAAAACACAGCTGTAAAGCAATATCTCTTTCCATAGGGTTTATCAGTAATATATAATTTCAATAGCAAAATCATTGCAAATTCTTTAATCATAGCTTTATTTAATTCTATACTACAAATTTGCGGGGGAAAAAAAGTCATAATAACAAAAATTAAACTCTAAATTATAAGAGCAGAACAAGTAATATCACACTCTTATAATAAAAATTGAATAATTTAAATTTGGCAAAAACTTTTATGAGATCATTTGGAAGAATAAGAAATGCAAATTATTAATAAAAAATGATATATGATTAAACAAAAGTGATAATAACATGGAATATAAGAATTCCAATAATCATATTATATCATGAACAATTGAAAAAAAAAAGTCTTTTATGAGACTAGATAAAATCATATTATACTTGTTATTAAATTATTATTAAATGAGAAATGTTAGTAATTTATGGGCTAATAAATACTTCCTTTCTATATATTATTAAAATACTATACTATTTTTTATATATTTTAACTAATAATAACAATAACATTTGAGAGAGATAAGTTTATTTAGCAATTTTATTTGTTTATTTTTTATATATTTCTCATTTTTTTTGGAATATTAAAAGAAGCTACAATATTTTATTTATTTACTAGAGTAATAAATAAATAAATGTATTAGCCAATGCATAACAAACTAAGATTATTTCCATAGGAGTCTTTAGCACATTTAGTAAAGCGCAGTGCACATTGTCTATTCAATACTGAATGAGTTGAGTTGGCTGGTTGCACCAAAATCCATTAAATGTATTACTCCATTTTGTATTATTTTGTCATTTTTCATTTTTTTTTTTAAGATTAGTGTGACCCATACCCCCATACTCAACATTAATACAACTACTCATCACATGGAGTATTAAAATATTATTTCTCTCATTTCACTACACATTAATTTATTATACTCCTTAATTCACGTGTAAAAACCAAACGATTACATTTCAAGGGAGTACATTTTATTTCGACATACTATACTTTAATTAATAAGATTATTATTTTTAAATAAAAAAATTATTAAAATATAAATAGCATTAAAGTTTAAATTAATTTTTTTTTTCTTGAAAATTTAAGAATATAGCAAGTTTTTATAGTAAAAGTAATAACATTCAATACTTGAGCGTACATAACTAGCTCCATGCATTCGGTGGCACTCAAGACTTTATCAAATGAGTTAATCTCCTATAAATTCAGGTTTTTCTTATTAGTGATCTCCTATGAATGAAAAGACAATTATACCTTAAGAATAAATGTGAAACAATAATATTGCTATGATAAAACACAAACCAATAGAATATAAGGTGAACTTGATTCATGAAATATTCATCGTGTCCCACAAATGTTGTTAAATTTTTAAAAAAGGTCGTCTAGTAAATAATGTTACACTTTCTTTTTTAGATGAATCAACACTAAACACTTAAATATCACAATTAGGCTACAATACTATATTAATATAAATATCCACTTTACATAGTACTCCATATTTTTTAATCTTCGTCACAACAACAAAGACGGGAGTGAGGGAATACTTTATTTTGAATACCAATCGGTAAAAATAACGTCAATTCATGTATATTCAAATTGAGTTTCTCTATAACACAAAACCATACTCAAATTGCCATTAAAAAAAAATCAGATCATATTTATGATTTAGTAGAATAATAATTGAAATAAATATGTTGTAAAAATACAACAGTATAATTCGATTATGAATTTTGGAAGCACTAAAAAGATACTCAAAAGTAAATATTTGAAAAGAACTGGCCTTATCATGCAAATCCTATTTATTCTGGGTATCTACAAGCAATTGCGCCTATCACTCTTCCATTTCGCACTTATCTTCGACAATTAATAATTTAAAAAAAGAAAATAATCCATAAATGTTTTTCTAAAAAAGATTTACGGAAATTAACTTTTACAGACCCCCGATCACGTGTGTCTCTCTCTATATAGATCGCGTCACCCACTCTCTCTCTCTGCATTTATAGGGCAAAGAACTCCAATACTCCACACACAGATGAAGAGGCATTGCTGATCACTGGGAAGCCCTAACTTTCTCCTTCCTTTCGCTCGTGTTTTGATCATCTATTACCCGCCATAGTCTGTAATTTCAAATTCTGGTGCCGTTGGTGGTGGTGGTGGTGGTGGCGGCGGTGGAGTGAAGGAGATCGAGCGCTTGCTGTATGTCAGTAGATTGCGACACCCTGTACGGTGGATTCGGTGAGATTGCGAACCAGTTACAATGGCCACAGCTCCGAAAAAGGCGACGCTTACTGCTCCGAAGACAACTACTTGTTGCGTTCCAGCTTCCGCCGGCGAATCAGCCGCCCTAGTCCGCCGCGAGTCTGCATCCGCCTCCCCTGCTGCTGATTGGACTGTATCTGATGATCAGAAGAAAAAGGCGGCTGCGTCCGCGGCGGCCTTAATTAGACCGGAGCCTCCTTCCAATGCCACCTCCAAAGGTCCTTTTCCTCCTCATTTTTATTCAAGGAATGCGATCATAATATACTGCTTTATGTTTTGCTGTTTATTCTGTTTCTTTATCCCGATATAAGAATTTTAGATCGTCTAGTGAAGCCGTATTTTGCGAATTGCGGGTGTAACTTTAACATATATGCATGTCATGCGCATTGATTAAAATCCTGTGTTCTTGTTCTTGATCTTGAAATTACACATGATGGTTCAATTGAAACGATTGTTGAGCCTCTTGCTGTGTCTCTATCTATCTATTTTTTCCCTTCCATGGCCTGTTCTCTGGTTTCGGTTTTGCTGATGAAATATTTAGTGTGATAGTGTTGATTGTGTCGGACTCCTGGTGCCCATGAAAATAAATCAAATCTGCACTCGGACCTGATCTTTTTCTTTATATTTGTGTGGCTTCTGGAAACTACGTATTGTAATAGGAATAAGAAGTTGATAGAATCATCCTATGGGCTATTTCGATGTCTACTGGAGATGCTTGCTTTTTATTGTTCGAATTTTCAGGATCATTGATCAAATTGATGAAGGTTTAATGCATAAACGCTCATCACTGGAAGATATACTCTTTATATGATGACAGTAATAATAATAATAATAATGAGCTTAAAAATGTTTCAACTCATTCCTGCTGTTTGCTTCAAAAACTCATCATACTATTATCTGTATCTATTGGCATTGAAGGCTAGAACATGACATAGTTCTGATATTCAGAAAAAATCCTAATCCAAATTCTTTCAAGTTTTGGTAAATTAAGTGGTGGGAAGAATTCTTTCAATTTTTTTATCTGTATTATTTCAGTACAGTTACTCTGTTATTTATTTTCCTTTTCTTCTATTATCATTGTTTCTCTGTGGAAAATTAAAGTAGGCAATTGCGGCATGTTGTTACTGGGTGATGTCAATGCCTTCTTGTGGTAATAAATATACATTAATTAGTTGTTGGTAAGATTTTAAGTTGTAAATAAAAACTTGTGGATGACTTTTTTATGTGTTGTAACATGTGTGGAAATTCTTTGATTCAAATATCACTTTTTATGCCACATTTCCTGATCACACTCTATGTCTGCTATTTTTCTGTCTTAGCATCCTTGAGGAATGCTTTGTTATCAGTATGATATATATACAACTCTTCTAACTTCTCTATACTTGTCTTTGATTTGGCTGATTGAATAAAAAATTTAATGAATGTTGTGTAAATCTACTAATTAGCATAACAAAGAATACCTGTTAATCAATATATTTCTTATCCAGGGACACAAATATTGCCAATGACAAGGGCTCAAACCAAACACCCTTTGGAGCCATTATCTGCGACTGAAATATCTGTGGCCGTGGCAACTGTCAGAGCAGCCGGAGCCACCCCTGAGGTTCATAATTACTTATAATTATATGTTCTCTATGCTATTATTATCTCAAGTGGTCAGCGTAATTTTTTGGCGATGTCATTGGCTTTTCCCTCTTTTTTCCTTCCAGGTCAGAGATAGCATGAGATTTATTGAAGTGGTTCTGTTAGAACCAGAAAAGCATGTAGTTGCACTGGCTGATGCCTATTTCTTCCCCCCTTTTCAACCGTCATTGTTACCTAGAACCAAAGGAGGACCTGCAATTCCTAGTAAGCTCCCACCGAGGCGTGCAAGACTGATTGTCTATAATAAGAAGTCCAACGATACGAGTGTGTGGATTGTTGAGTTGACAGAAGTACATGCTACTACTCGTGGTGGACATCATCGAGGAAAAGTCATATCCTCTACAGTCGTCCCTGATGTTCAGCCTCCAATGGTATTTTAGCTATACTGGGATTGAATATCAGTGCATGAAGTTTCTTTTCTGGCCCCAGGTTTCATTGGGCATTGAGTATCATTCACAGGCATTTTCTGTGTGCATGGAAAGTTGCATACAATTTATGATAGTAATTTAGAATGACATCGGCTTTACAGCTTGAGTAAGCTTGTCATGAGGTTGTTGAAAGTGTGCATTTTAAAAGAGGATTGTTGGTATAAATGTTAATGTATGAATCCGTGTTCAATTTGGTTCATATTTTGGTTTTTTATGTCTTCTCTGATTCCTGTTTCAATACCAACCGCTGACTCTGTTTTCTTTCTTCCATTTGTAGGATGCTGTAGAATATGCTGAATGTGAGGCTATTGTCAAAGAATACCCTCCTTTTATAGAGGCAATGAAAAAGAGGGGCATTGATGATATGGATCTAGTTATGGTGGATCCATGGTCAGTAAAATGTAATTGCTTTATGGCCTAACCTTGTTGAACTACTGATCTCTAAATGTGTGGGGTACCTACTGCAGGTGTGTTGGCTACCACAGTGAGGCTGATGCTCCTAGCCGTAGGCTTGCAAAACCACTTATATTTTGCCGGACAGAGAGTGACTGCCCTCTAGAAAATGGTTATGCGCGGCCTGTTGAAGGAATTCATGTGCTTGTTGATATGCAAAATATGGTGGTAATTGAGTTTGAAGATCGCAAGCTTGTTCCATTACCACCAGCCGATCCATTGAGAAACTACACTCCTGGTGAAACAAGGGGAGGGGTAGATAGGAGCGATGTAAAACCCCTTCAAATTATTCAGCCTGAAGGTCCAAGCTTTCGAATCAATGGGAATTATGTTGAGTGGCAAAAGGTTTCTATCTTCCGTCTTCGAGACTCAATTTACATATGTAATCCATTTGAATTTTGATAGAATATGTTAATGACAGTGGAACTTCCGCATTGGCTTCACTCCGAGGGAGGGTTTGGTCATTCACTCTGTTGCCTATGTTGATGGCAGCCGGGGGAGGAGACCTATAGCGCATAGGTTGAGTTTTGTGGAGATGGTTGTGCCTTACGGTGATCCTAATGATCCTCATTACCGAAAAAATGCATTTGACGCAGGGGAAGATGGCCTGGGGAAAAATGCTCATTCTCTAAAGAAGGTTTCCACTCCTTTTACTGTTGATTGCTGTTTTTCTCAAGTTTATTGCTCTTAATGTACTGCTCAATTTCAGGGATGTGATTGCTTGGGATACATAAAATATTTCGATGCCTATTTTACAAACTTTACTGGAGGGGTTGAAACAATTGAAAACTGTGTATGCTTGCATGAAGAAGATCATGGAATCCTGTGGAAGCATCAGGACTGGAGAACTGGCCTTACTGAAGTTCGACGATCAAGGCGCCTCACTGTTTCTTTTATTTGTACTGTGGCTAATTATGAGTATGGATTTTATTGGCACTTTTATCAGGTAAGAAGAATGCACTCATTACCTAGATTGCATGAACTGAACTTCCATATATAATACTGAAGATATATATTGCTACTGAATTGAAACAATGACATGATGTTGCGACACCAATGCTAGAATTTTCTCTCTTATTTGTGGAGCGTAGTATTAATTTAGTTGGCAGTATCCCATCTGGAGAATAAATAAAAAAAAAAATGGTAAGTTAACCATCAAAAAAGATCAAATTATAGATTGCCTCTTTACAGATACCAATAATAATTTTGGATATTCCTTTGTTCTACATTTTATACTGGTCTTTAAAGTAACTTTTATTAACTGTAGCTTGTAGGAGACTGGGGTGCACCTAAGTCAGTGACCCAACTGTAACAGTTTTGTTTTTTCCCCCTCCATTTTAACATAATATGTTTGTGATTGCAGGATGGGAAAATTGAAGCTGAAGTTAAACTTACTGGCATTCTTAGCTTGGGTGCTCTGCAGCCTGGTGAATTTAGAAAATATGGTACAACAATTGCACCAGGATTATATGCCCCTGTCCATCAACACTTTTTTGTTGCTCGTATGGATATGTCTGTCGACTGTAAACCTGGAGAAATGTACAACCAGGTATCCGGTCATAACTTATTGATGTTTACTACTGATTTCCAGCGATACATTAGACATGAACTTCATGATGAAAATAATGTGGATTAAGGTGCTTCTCTGCCAAGAAAATTAATACTAATTCTTATTTGTTTCTTCTGCTACTATTTCTATTACGTTTAGGTTGTCGAAGTGAATGTCAGAGTTGAAGAACCTGGAAAGGACAATGTTCACAATAATGCGTTTTATGCTGAGGAAACTATACTTAGATCTGAATTAGAAGCCATGCGTGATTGTGATCCATTATCTGCCCGCCATTGGATTGTAAGGATTTTCACTATCTCATATCTGTATGTTTGATAATAACGTCAATCATGCGACTTAACCTCGTATCCTGAAAGATGAGTGTCATTTAGCACCATCCAGGGAATGATCCTCCACCCTCCAAAAAAAATATGTAAATATTGCCAAGTTAAAAAACTATTCTTCTGGGTGGAGAATCCTAGTATGATTTCAGTTTTACTCTTCTTGAGGATGTGAAGAATTTATACTTAATTTTTCGCTTCTTTCCACTTGCTGGCTGGGATGCCTAGCCTCTCCTGAATTACCAAGGACACAATCTTGATCTAATTTAAACATTTAATTATGTACTATGCTTATTATGTAGATAAGGAACACCAGAACTGTTAATCGGAGTGGACAACTGACGGGCTACAAATTAGTACCTGGTTCCAATTGTTTGCCATTGGCTGGTCCTGAGGCCAAGTTTATGAGAAGAGCTGCATTTTTGAAGCATAATCTTTGGGTTACGCAATATGCAAGTGGGGAGGATTTTCCCGGAGGAGAGTTTCCCAACCAGAATCCACGTGTTGGGGAAGGGTTGGCTTCATGGGTGAAGCAAAATCGACCTTTGGAGGAAAGTGATATTGTTCTCTGGTCAGTTCTTATGATGCTCTCACAGATACCTTTTTATTTATTTCCATGAAATTTTTAAAATTTTCATGTGGCTCTTGTTTTCTTCTCCCCTAATTGTTTAATGAATACAAAACTTTACTCTTTCTGTTGCTTCTTACTACCCGTCAGTCATCATGTTGTACTTTTATGGACTTTAATTTTCGTTCTTTCGATGAGCATAATCTTTTATCTGGATTTCGTATTAACATATTGGCCTAAGCATTTCAGTTAAATATTTAACCTCTCACTGTGTTTAGCTTATCTCTATTTTTGTAGGTATGTATTTGGCATTACACACGTTCCTCGATTGGAAGACTGGCCCGTGATGCCTGTGGAACACATAGGTTTTGTGCTTCAGGTGAGTTCTCAGAATTATTCCCTTCTCAGATGCAGTATCAACATCTGTTGTAAGCCAAAATAAAAATATCTTATGGCACATCACTATTTGTTATAATCCTTTCATAGTTTCACCACATGCAAACTAGCATGAATATTTTTATAACAAATGTACCTCTGCAAGATATTCTTTTTAGTATAAAAAAGACAAATGTACCACATGCAAACTAGTTTTGTCAGTCTTTTTCATTATTTTATTTGATACCCTTCGCTACAAACCTCTTTTGTTCTATTTTATGTGAAACATTTGAACTCAACCAACTCCCTGCAGCATGTGCTTAGGCTTCAGATTGTTATAACCCCACACCATTAACCTAATGTTGTCCTTTTATTATCTGGGAAAATTACTTGAAATACTTAAATTATCACGTTATTTCAATTAGCCATTTATATGATTAGCTGGTAGACTGAGCTGATTGTTTAATAAAATACTTTGATGGTTCATTTGACGAGCCAAGTTCTAAAAGCTGACCATAGTATCAATTTATGTGTTCTGACTTCATTATAGTAATCAAATGAACAATTAACTGTGAATAGTCAGTATATGCTTTGTCAAATGCTGTACTGTGGCCATATTGCATGCATGTCATACAAAACCTGAATTGTAATAAGCCAAAAAGGAATTACTCGTTGAATATCGCTTTAGTATATTACAAGAATGTTGGTTTTGAATTTTTATTTCGGAGTTGACAATAAGATGGGTTCCCAAGCTAGTTGGGGTTCGATCTTATGCTTTAAATGTTCAGATTTTACTATTATTTCATATTTTTGCATGTGACAATTTACTTAAGTAGCTTTTGGTCGCAGCCACACGGATTCTTCAACTGCTCCCCTGCTGTGGATGTCCCACCCAACGCATGGGAGATGGAGGCAAAAGAGAACGATGGAAAAGACAGTGTTGTAGCCAAGTCTAATTCACCTATTCTAATATCAAAGCTCTGAAAGTCGATCAAATTTGTGTATGTAAATGGAGTTAAAGTCATGTCGTTTGTTCTTCGTACCGTCTTGAGACCAAGTCTTCGCTTTCGTCTTTGGTGCGTTTGCCTTTGGAAACTGCATTATAAGCTTAGGCCCATGCTGCTTGAATTGTTAATTCCTGAATCGAAAACCCAACCCACGATATGTGGGCACTTGTATGGTGTTTATGTCATTGAATTATTGCACTAGTCTTGTCCATTTTCAGCCATCATATCCTGTTGTGTTCTGTCAATTTCCAGTATTTAAGATATGAGAATGAGATGGAGATTGGATACCATGTAAGAGAGAAAATTGTTTGAAAATTGAAATAATTAAAAAGCAGCTCATTGTAGTGTTTGGTGGTCCATCCTAGAAAACTAGAGTGATGACTGATTAGAATCTCTCTTGTTCATTCTTTGTCACACCTCACTTGGTATGTTGGATGTCGCAATTCAACTCATGCTCAGTTGTAAAATAAATCGAACACAATTTGCTTATTTCTATTTTGGGATTTTACAACCATAGAAGGTTATATTTAGAACATTGAACTTTTCACACTTTCATTATAATAGATAAGTCTGATTTCTTTTCTTTCTTTCTTTCTATTTTTTTTTCCAACCCAGCTTTCTATTTAAAAATGGGAGTAAAGTTAATAAACACAAGACTTACTGTATACTTTATTTTATGTCATTTCTACCTAATATATATATCCTACTTTATATTTATTTATTATAAAATTTTGTGACCGATGGGGGAGCACTGTATAAGAGGGAAAATAAAGTGTCCTAATATTTATTTATTAGGCGCATGACTGTAATTTGCCTAAATATTTAAAGCGTATCTTTAAATACAAGTAATAAATAATGTGATCATTCAATATAACCTCAAAAAAAAGAAAAAAAAAATCAAGAAAATTAAATGTAGTGTTGTGCATGCAGTCCCCTAATCATGGTGAGACCAGTGGTCCAATCCATTGGAATCTTTCCAATGAGATAGAAATTAGTTGGAAGGGATCTTTCTCTCAGTTTATCCCACTCCAGTTTCTGTTTTTGATGATTCTTTCTTTCTCTTTATTTTCTTGTGAGGTCCATAATTAGCAAGCTAAAGTGGACAAAAAGTATAGCTTAATTGGTTACCAAAAAGGAAACGTGGGGGGGTGGGGGTAGGGGGCTCATCCTATTTTAAATATGGGCAATTGTGGGACAGAAAACTTGAATATTCTGCAACGATTGCAACATTTTCTTGTCCCTTTATTACTTCACTAATTAAACCCATTCATACTAATATAATACCCACTCTGTTGATCGCCAATTGGCTGGTCATCGCTAAATTAATTTTCGACTTGCCTCATTTAACTATTTTTATTTTTATTTTATACAGTATCTATTTTGTATTTAATTATAAGTTTGCAGTTGATGTCACTCCTACGTCAAATTCTTTAGTGCATACGTAGGGTTGTAATTTGAGACAGAGTTCGAGTATTAAAGTTTAGTAAATTAATCGAGCTCGAATATCGTCATTGTTAAGTAGTGGTGATAACTGATAACCACTTGAATCGGGTTAATCTTGAAATTCCGATTCCTTAATAAAAAATTATTCTTTAGGGAGATAATTATTACTCTTTTATACTTTCTCTGTTCCCTTCAAAAATGATATTTTTCTCATTTTTGGGTGTCCTACCCAAAGAGTCCCTTTTCATTTTTTACACTCATGTGACTCACACACACACTCGCTAATATAATTAAAAAATGTTGCCCACACTCTCATTAATACAACTACCTACTACACATTAAATAATAAAATTTCTTAATCCACATGTAAAAAACAAATCCTATTTGGATGAAACAGAGGGAGTAATATTTTTTCATTTATAAGCATAATAGTTCATCTATTTGAAGAATAAACTTTCACATATTAAAGAATAACTTTGCAAAACAGTGTATGAACCAGATTCACACGAAATTCTCTCCTTTAATATATACTCCCTTCCGCCCAAGTGTAAGTTCACCTATTTTGTTTCACATTATTTAAGAAAAAATTATTTTTTGATTAATTTTATTTATTCATGAAGGTAATATTTTTAGGTAATTAATAATGAATAAAATAGTTGTGTGTATTAAAATGTGATGAAAATGTTGAAATTAAAATATACTACTACTTGAATTGGGATGTTATTTTCTTTTTTAGGGTGCAACTCTAATTGTGGGATTTATTATTTTTTTTTTTTTGGGTTTTGGGTGGGGGTGGGTGGGGGGACTGCTTTAGAATATTTTATACCCAACTTGTTTAATAAAATGAACTACTTGAGTTCGAGGTCGTGAGTTGATCAATTCGAATTGCAAATCTATTTTAGACACATTTTATGTATGATATTTGATAATATAATAATTAATAACCAAAGTTTCAGAAAAAAATATTATGTCATGCATCTGTACTTTTACATGGTATTTTTTAATTCGACTTCATATAAAATCTTACTACGAAGTTGTTAGATACAATCATTTATTTATCATAATTGAAATAAATTGAAGGGGGTAATAAAACATGTGCTAGAAATTGAAAAAAAGTTATTAAAAAGGTGAATCAAAAAGGGTATTTATCTTGAGAAAATGGGGACAAATAAAGTCTTAATTATCGACATTTGGGAAGGACCAATACTAAATATGAGTAGTTGTTTAGTTAGCATCTTAGGGTCCGTCAAACAACATCATGATTGAAAATAAAATAAAATAAAATTAATGATGCATTTTAGCAACTATTTACCGTCGCAATTGGTTTTTCCTTTTCATTTAAAGAAATTTAACAAATTATGCCATTATAATATTTGAAGCCATTTCTTCAAATTACTAATACTTAATTACTTTGATTGCCATGTGTTTCAATAATATGTTAAAGAATAAAGAAAATATGAACGGTTTTGGTGGGACAAACAACTAATGATAATATGAAAAGTTTATGGAGAGAGTATTACTTTTTAATAAAGAATTTAGGGTTGATGGTAAAATAAATCACGAACTTTATACTTATTGCAAATTAATCACCACTTTTGAGAAATTGTAAAAAAACCCCACAAACTTTAAGTATTGTTGCAAAACGTACTCAAAAAATCTACTTTTAGTCACATATTGAGTTTATTTTGCAACAATACTTAAAGGTGGTAGTTTTTTTTTGCAATTTCTCAAGAGTGATGATTAATTTGCAATAAGTGTAAAGTTCATGGTTTTTTTTGCAATTAACCCAAAATTTTATTACTTTTCATATAACTTTTTATTTATTTATTTATACTTACAAATTATTAATGAAATAGTTTAGATAATTTTATCAATTATGTAACTCTTAAAAGACGCCTTATATTGTAATCTATGAGAGATAAATTTGGTTGCCACATCAGTGAAAATAGATCGGAAATTAAAATTGTGAATTAAATTGTCAAAGTTTATAAATATGTTGCGTACAAAATCGTAAAATAATAAAAAGGACTTGAAGGTGGCGAAATTTTAATAACTAACTCAATTTGATGTGTGTCAACTTACGTGGCGATGATGTGGCAGCAAAGTTTCCATGTCAGCAAAAAAATTTGGAAATTTTCAACTTGAATCGAATTGCAAAAATTAAGCAAAGTGATAGAATTAATTAAAATCCAAAAAAAAAAAGTGAATTTTTTTGAAGAATTAATTAACGCCATAGTTAAAATCTATATATGTGAATTAAACGTATCAATTTTAGTCTTTTAATTTTGGTTGAATCTATCTATTAGTCTTATATTTTTTTTACTTTTTCAATTTAGTTGTCAATTTTAGTTTTAAAATTTTCAATCTTAATTATTTTGCAAAAAAATTACAAGTTCCATAGATTCTATATACTCCATAAGTTCAGCAATTTTTTTTGCAAAATAACTAAAATTGAAAAAATAAAAAGTTACCGGACGAAAATTGAAACAAAATGACTAAAATTGAAAAATAAAAACTTATAGAACAAACATTGAATTTATCGAAAGTTACAGGATCGATTTTAATATTTTATTGATTAAGTATCCACATTTAATATTGTAATAAATTTGTGTGTATATATACAAATTAAATAAATAACCAACAATTGATTTTTATCTTTTAAAATGCAAAGGCATATATTTAAGAAGATATACTCTCTTGTGAGACGGGTTTATATGAGACTGATTGTGAGACGGATCGATTCGTTGTTAAAGTATAGTGTTATATAGGTAAAGTATGTTTATTAGCAGTTAAAGTTTGCTTGTAGTGAATCATACTATAACACTTTAAAGACATACTTTAATTCATTATTCATCATACTTTAAGAAAAAACATACTACTTTAACGACAAATTAACATACTTTACCTATATAAAACATACTTTAATAATAGGTCGATCCATCTCACAAATCGTCTCACGTAATTACCATATCATAAGAGACTTTG
The DNA here is from genome assembly GCA_023678885.1 of Pogostemon cablin. NCBI lineage: Eukaryota > Viridiplantae > Streptophyta > Magnoliopsida > Lamiales > Lamiaceae > Pogostemon > Pogostemon cablin. The sequence goes on from CM042961.1 coordinate 3,824,254, forward strand.
TCATTTAAGAATAGATTTGATGGGATGGTCACCCCCTAGTGAATTTTAAATTTGTAAGTAATATTTTTCAATCTAAATCTTTTATTGAAGTAAAAAAAAATTGTGGCAAATGGACCAAAGGTAACAAGTTGAAGGGCTAAATCAAAATTATCTTAAATAAGGGACGTGAAGTCCACATAGCACAAAAAAAGTAAAAGCATATTTGTGGGACTTTACTTAGAATAGAGAAAACTTAAGCAAATAATCAAACTACCAAAAGCTATTAACATCATTGTTGGCCCTAATTAATTGTATTAACAACACCATTATTACTTCACATTTTTTTCAATAACTCTGAAAACATTATTTTCACCAATCCTCAATCCAAAACAAAGAAACATAACATAACATAACATAAAGAATCTAATACTTTCTGCCCCCCTTTGATATGATATCCCCCCTACACCTATCAAACCAATTGTATTTTTTTCTTGTATTTGTAGTTTAAAAAATAAAGGGTAAAAAAAAAAAAGAAGTAAATATATGTATATATACAGACATGAGTTGATCATATAGTAGTATTTTGTAACACATCCATATCCATGTTTGCCCCCATGACTTGTTGAGACAATGATGATGATGTGATCAATGGGTAATGACTAAAATCCCCATTGCTGTTCATCTTCCTTTCTTGAATCTGAATGCCACTGAACTGGAACTGGAAGACTGAATCCAGCTTGGTTTCATCGTTCGCCCAGCAGAACGAGGAGGTGTGGTTTTCGCCTATCTGAAGGATGGCCTGTTGGAAGTTGATCTCTTTTTGTTCAGTCATGTTCATTCTTGAAGATGAATGGTGATGATCAGAATAGTGTGTGATGGTTTGATGATGATCATAGTTTGATAGCATTGAGGTGAATGATCTGTTGTTGATGCTGGCATGATCATGATGAATCTGGTTGTTGTTGTGATCATAATTAGGCCTCATTGGATTGTGGTGAGAATGAGAGAGAAAGGTTGAATTTTGGAAGCCATGTGGATCCACATTTGCTTGAAACTCAGATAAGAAAAGTGGATCATAGACTTGTTTGGTTGCTCCAATATTGCTGCAGATTATGCTGCTCAGTTCATGATATGTTGGGTTGATCAGTGAGTCTGCTGAATCCCTGTCCCTCTCCTCTTTCGTTGTCGCCTCGTTTATCGGCATGTGTGTGTTGGGATCAATGCCTTGCTTCATCAGCTTCTTCTTCAGGCTTGAGTTCCAGAAGTTCTTGATCTCATTATCTGTTCTCCCTGGCAACTGTGCTGCTATTTGAGCCCACCTTCAACATTTTCTTTCCATATATTATTTCATATTTATATAATATGATCAATGAATCTTGAATTAAAACCATTTCAAGTATGAATTGAATCACCTATTGCCAAGAGCTTCATGAAGAGTCATGATCAAATTCTCCTCTTCTTGTGAAAACATTCCTCTTTTAAGATCAGGTCTCAAGTAATTTATCCACCTCAATCTACAACTTTTTCCACATCTTTGCAAACCTGCATAATTTATAATAACCACTTCTTAATACTAACATATAAATAAATCCCATTTAAAAAAAAAAAAAAAAAACAGACCTGCTAATTTAGGAACAGAGCTCCAACATCCAACTCCAAATCTTGTAATGTAGTTGTACAGCTTCTCATCTTCTTCTGGTGACCACAGCCCTTTTCTCAGCTTCTGCTTCACACAGCAAGAGCTCCTTCCCATCTTCTCAACCAAAAAACGAGCTTTTATCGAACGATCTCAATAATAATTTAGAGTGCTCATATACACCCCATTTAACAGACAATTAACCATACTTACAATTGAAGTCACGTGAGTGAGAGAGAAAGGAGAGAGAAGCAATCAAGTGGCTGCTAAGCAAATACCGTTGCATCAACTCAATTACATTTTAAGACATCTATAATATCTAAATGAAATAAATTAAATATTACTAATAATTAGTATATATTTATAATGAAGAGGTAGCTAGAAAGAGTATTATAGTATATAAAAGAGGCAGCTAAATGTATTTATGTCTACTTAAACGTGACATTTGACTACAATGTGCATTGATGATGTTGTACCATGATTTCAATTTTTGTGATAGTGATTTTGATGATTGTACCTACATTTTAGTTGCGTTTAATGCTATTTCACGCGCGTTTTGATCCTATGTTATTATTATTATATTTTAATATTACATTTCTTTATTAAAATAAGTAAATATTTATTCCCTGTTTTCTTGTAATGTTAACGTCTATATTTCATTTTCTGTCTTTTTCTATCCAACGATGAACTTGTAATATTGTAAACAAATATTGAAAATTTGGAAGTTAGTTCACATGATTATATATGTATAAATTTTTTTTATACATGTATTTGTATCAATCATTGAGAACGCACACTATAAATAAATTGTCTTAAATCGTTAGAGTTAAGTTTAATTTTTACACTACACGTATGTTCTTTTTAAATATGGATAAAAAATAATTAATATTAAATGATATTATTTTGTGAGAGAATATATATGATACGAGTCCAGACATTATTAAAGTGATTATTATATTGATAAAATTTGCTTATTAATAGTTAAAATATGTTTATACATAATAAATCATATTATAACATTTAGAATAATACTTAAATGTATAATTTATTATACTTTTAAAAAATATATTTTAATTAAATAACAATCATGTTTTAATACGTTTCAGATCCGTCTCACATAAACACCATCTCGAAGGAATTTGGGCACCCGTAATTAAACTTAAACTTTAAAGATAATGTTACTAATTTTTTAAAATATTTTACTATGTGTTTTAATTGAATGATCTTAAATAGCGTCTCTTGGACCACCCGTATTTAAACTTAAACTTTTAAAGATAATGTTACTAAATTTTTTTTTAAAAAATCATGTGTTCTAATTGGGTGATCTTAAATAGCACCAAAATATTAAGTGAAAATGAAAAATAATAGCATTTTGATTGGGTTAAAAGGAAAAGGTAAGAAAGTCAAAAGGATTGGACCAATGAACATAATTGTCTTTTAATTGGCAAAAGCTCCTATGCGCCCGGGGACACGGAAAGATGCTCCGTGTCCCCATGTGAACACAATCCTCCCCTCCAATCCTATTTAAACATATGTATTGCTAGGAGTTTAAATTGTAAAGGGGCATGAAAATTGTAAAGGCGCACGGAATGTGCTCCGTGCGCCCGGGTGCACAGGAGCCTCACTCCTTTTAATTAGAAAACTATCAATTATATAAACAAGAAATAACTTATAATAATGTGGCCTGTATATGTTGACAATTTTACTTGATCTATTTCGAAAAGGAAAGGATATAAGTTGGAATTGCTACAAATTTATATGAACCGGCCAATTTTTTAATTAATTTTTTTAATTAATAGTTAAGTCATTTTCTTGAAATATCATCATCAAATTTGGTGAGGAAGAATAAATGTGTAAGTGACTCCTGTAAAACTTCCCACATGCATGCATGAAATACTTTTAAGTACTTTAGATATTTTTAACCGTATTGATTATGATAGTATTAACTATTAAATAATGATTTAATAATGAAATGATTGTTTTCATATTGTATTGTAAAATTTAAAAAATTGGAATAATTTTTGCGTAAGAAACGGTTAGAAGTTTCTATTTTAATCAACGCATTGTTATAATTTTTAATACACAAAATCAAAGATGATTGTTAGAAAAAAAAAAAAAACTTAATAACAAACAAACATTTTCGAAGTGTTTTTTAAACATTATATAAAATTTATAATAAATTTGTTTAGTATTCGTATAATGCATTCATAAATAAGTTCGTTAGGAGCTCATTAATTAAAAACTTCTATACTTTCATATACATAAAGATGATATTAATCCAGTATTCATATATTTCTCTCCAACTTTTATTAGTATTATTTTTGTTGTTGGTTTGTTTAATGTTTATGAACAAAATGCTCGTCTAAGTTTACCTAAACAAAAATATCTACCCCATATGTTTGTGAATAAATGTTTACTAATATACCCCCCATAATCGGTCTATTGTTGTTTATAAAAAGTTATTGTTTGACTTAATTTTATTTTTATTAATAAACAAAACATACAGCATGCTATATGGATAAAACTTCTATGAAATATGATTTATCAAATAACTATAGTTAGCTCAAGTTCAAGTTTTATTTAAAAATTCATTACGAACTCAAACTCGATTATAATTTCTTGAAAAACTTAATTTAAATATGAGAAACTTCAGACTGGATTCAACTTTTGATTGTACTATTATTTCATTCAAATTGGATAAATATACACAATTTAAAATTTAATACATATAATAAATTCTGTTGTACCCAATAGAGGTGTTTTTATGGAACTTGAATATGTTTTTTAAGAGTCCAGCTCTTACTTAGACATACAGATGGCACATTTAAGTTTCACTTTTATACCATTTATAAAGAAAGTGATAAAATCATAGGCATGTAAGATTTTTTTTTTTTTTTAATTTAAAATTGTATTGGGAATGCTTTAGTAACATTAAATACAAAACACAATATTCCAAATATTACCTCAATTATATTGCATATTTCCTCAATTATTTATTTGTCTCATTTCATTATTTATCTTTCAAAAATAATAAAATTATTAATAAAACACAGACTAATATTTTAATGCATTTTATTTTTTAAAATATTACCCGCATCTTGCATGCATTACTTGCTTTATCTTTAATTTCTTTTCCATTTTATTATTTTAAAAAATATATTATCTTATAAAATCAATAAAAAGATATATATAAAATAACTTGAAACAATAAGCGTAAATTCTTCGTCTAAATAAAAGAGTAAAAAATAAATTGAAGAACCTAAAGATTAACTTAGTCCTTAGAGATAGAACTCAAGGTGTTGAATAAATGAAATTCCCTAAAATTTAGGTTCAAAATTTATAGTATTATAAATAACGGTGTGATATAAAATATTGGAGTTCATACAAAGCGCAAAGCTTAAGATGGGGTCTCTCAGTTGTCAGTCTATACTCCATAGAATTCTGACATCTCTCGGATTAGCAGAGCTTGAATGGGGTTTCCATTAGTGAATGATAGGTTCTGACATTTCTTGAATTAGTTAGTTTACGGATCGAATTACGGTGCATGAATTCCCCCAATTTTCAGTTTATATAGAGTGCAAAACTCTAACTTAAAAATAATTATTATCTCTCTCGAATTAGCAGAACGCTTAAAAGGGGTTGGGTTTAAAAATAATTCTGATCTTCCTCGAATTAGCAGAATTTAAAAGAAAATCTCGTTAGTAGACTGTGGCTTCTAGCCTTTCTTGATTAGTTGATTTACGGATCAACTAGTAGTGCATCGAGAAAATGATAAAAATAAAAAATGAAGTGATAGAAATTTATGATTGGTGAGAGCAACACGTCGGCGACACAAAATTAAAATTGCAGTGTTCGAAATTGCGCCTGCCCACACCCAATCACTCCTCACATACGTTCATCCTCTCTGCAGTTTTGCAACCTTCTGTTCCCACCCCTGCAGTGCCGTGCAGTTCATATGCGAGGCCTTAAGCTTCAAAATAAAAAACCTGTGTTAAAAAAAAATTCTAAAATGAAATAATATAAAATAAATCCTAAATTGAAACATCAACTAAAAATTAAGCTTTAAATTCACTGGGATTTTCACCAAATAATTGAAATCATATGAAAATAATAATATATAACTTGAATTAAATTAATTTTTATTTGTCCATGAGAACTTTTACCACCTATCACAAATCAACTTTAATTTCGTTATTATTACACATTGACTATATAGAAGAAGACTCTTAAGAAACAAAGACTTGAGTAATTGAAAAACAATAGGCTAGATTCATCTATGGAATGACTTGGATAGATCATATATCCATTCAATCTCATTTAAGACTGTCAGCAGCATATCTAATATTTTGCAAATATTGGTTAAGTTTTATGGGATGACTTTCGTAAAATGGATAAAAAGTTATAATACTTTAATGAAAAGTGATACTTCTTTCATGCATCCTTTTGATACGTAACAACGTATTCATTTTTTGTTGATGTGACCTACAAAGTAATATTATTATATTCAACTAACTATTTCCTTTGTCTCAGTTAAAGAGGATCTTTTTTTCATTTTGGTCGTCCCAACTAAAGGGTCTCCTTTCTTTTTTTACACACATGAGACCCACACACCTCCTCTAATACAATTAAAATATGGGACCTACATTCCCACTAATACATCTACCTACTACACATTAAATAATAATACTCCCTAATTCACATGCAAAAAAGCAAAAGACCATCTTTTGACGGGACGGAGGGAGTATACATGAGGCTCACACTCAACATTAATACAACTACTCACTACACATTAAAATGTTATACACATCAACCCACTACACATTAAATTATTATACTTTTTAATACACATGCAAAAATCAAAAGAATACTTATCAACGGAATGGAAGGAATATTATTAAATTGATGAAAAGTGACAATGTTACAGTAAACTATTTATAGTATAAATAAAAAGTGAAATTTTTTTTTAAATAATAAAATAACATCTTTAATAAAAAGTGATACTTAATTTAAAAAATATAAAATGATCACTATATTACTCAAGACTGCCTCCTAAATTTTAATTTCGGTTTTCATTTTTATTATTAGAAGTGAAAGCCCCAATACTTACAAGATAACACTCCATTTATTTAAAATAAAATTACAATTTATACAGTTTCGTTATTTTAAAAAGTAAGGGTAATATAGCAAAACTTTATACAACCATCCACAAATAATTATACTACCAAATATGTGGAGTATATTTGAAAAGGTGCATAGTAGAATTTATCAAGTAGTATTGTCACAATTCAAAAATGATCAAATCCTGAAAATTTTAAATATATAAATAAAAAATAATCTTTTCAAAATTTATAAGAATAAGAATCTATGCTGGATATAACTAATAAGTAGGTACCCCAAATTTTCTTCTTGGTTTTTCATTTACAAAATTATGAAAGTTCTACAAAACATTGAGCTGAAATGACACATATATTTCCACAATTTACTACTTAGATTTATAATAACACAACGTGGTCCCCTTTTAATCCTATATATCCTACTCCCTCCGTCCCGTTTTAATATTTACGTTTTTATTTTGCGCGTCTCATTTCAATATTTACGTTTTCTTTTTTAGGAATATGGGATCCACCTAAAACAATTAATATATCATCCAACACTGATACACCTACCCACTTCACATTAAATATTATATTTTTTTACCCACTATCTATTAAAATATAATACTTTTTAATCAATGTGCAAAAAGCAAACGTAAACGTTAAAACGGGACGGAGGGAATATATATTAAGGGGGATAACATGATTTACAAGGGTTTATAATATAAATCCGATTTATAAGAGACTAACTCAAAAAAAAATAATACTATTTTTGTAATGAAACATATAAAAAAAAATTCTTTCCAGTAGGTGGATAAACTAATAATAATAATAATAATATATGTATTTTTTTTAACTTGTAATATAAATTTAATATGCGCGGTTTATTTTTAATTGTTTATCTTCTGCTCCAGATGCTCAAAAGAAAAAGTGAATAGTGATGTTAATCTTACAATTCCGTAATTATTGCTATTCAGTCCTTGTATTTTCTTTTTATATCATTTTCAGCACTGATCTCATAAGTATTTTTATTTAGTCCCGATTTTAGGAATTCATTTTCTGACATCCCTAATCTCCAAACATGTTACCGTTAGTTATGACATCGCGTTTAGAATTTAATGGAATATTCGATTTTCATTTGTCAATGTGCTTGTATTCATGACGGAGAGAATATAATAACAGAAGTTAATACATAACTTATTTATTAACCAAGTGCCATATTATAAATTTATTTATAATGTAGTTTAGGGCTTTTTCATTTGAGTTTATTGTATTCTCAATTAGTATTTTTATTTTCAATTCATTCAAATAATTCATTTTTAAACGTTTGGAGTTATGATATTACTATTTTATCTTGATGTTTAGTGCTTATCTTTTACCTTTTTAAAGTAGTTCTACTATTTATATTGGAATGCACAAAATATTAATTCTACTAGATTTTTAAATAAAAATAAAAACTAAGAATCTTATATATATAAATGATCACTTGTTAAATAGTCGTCGATTAATTTCTTTTGAATTGCTCGGTATAAGATTAGATTTCAGACAAAAGGAAGAAATTAAATATGGGAGATTCAACTAAGGACGAGACTAGGATTCGTTTAGTATTGGATTTTATGGTGTTACTACAATATAATGTTAAAACTAAATTGGAGGCTTTTATGTTGCACTATAATGTAATTAATGTCATAACTAAAGGGAGAGCCATGTTCTTAAAAAAAAAAAAATAATAATAATATATATATATATATATATAAAATATAAATTGAGTTTAGTATGAACCCGATTCACATGTAAACCATATTTTGCTGGATTACACTTGAGTAAAGAATTGTTTCAGAAAAATGAATTATTATTTTTTGAATAAAAGATACTTTCTCCCTCCTGAAGATCACTTTTCATTTACTAATTTAAGTTAGTTAAGAAAAGTTGCTCCTTTTGATAACTTTTTTTACTTTTAATCGTATGGTAGTATTTTTAGTTAATAAAAAATATAAAATAATAGTATGTGTGTAAAAAAGAGTGACAAATTTGAAATTAAAGTATCTTCTAAGTTTATTGGATAAAGTGATATTTATTTTTAAGAGTGTGAAAAGTTTTGTGGGATAAACAAATAAGAAAAGTGTGAAGAATTCCGTGGAACGAAGTGAGTATTACTCTTCAAATTATGCTCTACAAGAAAATAAAAAATAAAATACTTATATCAAAATTTGAAGAGTACTGTAATATTTTTCCTTCAAAAGAATAATAGTTTGTCTTTTTAAAGAGTAATTTTTCATGTACTAAAGAATAATCGTTAATCAGGTCCAAAAATTTAAAGAGTAATATTTTTCATTTAAAAAAAAAATAATTTATCTCTCTAAAGAGTAATCTATCACGCACTAAAGAGTAATTGATAATTGAGATTCACCTTTAAATCTGATTCACGCAGATATTTGCCTATAATAAGAAACTCGCCATAATTAAATATGTCAAATATAAAAAAACTTTTTTTCTCTTTCTGCCGATAAGATATCAATTTTATTAGGCATCCACTCTAAATATTTTCATTTCTTTTTTTAAAAAAAAAGTTTGTCTTAAATAGGGTTTACACATAAACTCTATTTTTTTAAATTACTCCTTAATATATAAGAAATTATTTTTTGAATAGTAATAATTTTCATACAAAAGAGTAATAATTCATATTTCTAAAGAGTAATTTTTCATGTACTAAAAAGTAATCGGTAAATTAGGTTTTACAAAACTTTGAAGAATAATTTTTTAATTTAGAAAAGTAACAATTTATGTGTTTAAAGAATAATTTTTTATGCACTAAAAAGTAATAAAATTTACTTATTAATGTATGTAAACCTAATTTACACTTAGTGTTTGTGTTTTAAAAATGAACTTCACGCATGGCCATGCTCCTAGACATATCACTAATATAAATACTACATATTTTATATAAAATAATAATACTCATTAATTCATATTAATCCATATGTAAAAACCCATTGATAACTTATTGTGGACTTAGATAATATTATATATATCGATTATTTAAGAACATAGTATATACATATAACCACACCTTTTTTTTTCCTTTTACGGATTTTAAGATAAACTAGATTAATTTTTTTTCTTATTATTATTTTATTATATAGTATATTTTTCTATAGTAATTAATTTTTATATAGAATATTCCGCCAATATAAATAAACAAAAATGAATCTTATGACACATTTGAAATACGATGAAAATTAATGTGGGCAAAAACTCCTGTGCACCTGGCGCACGGACCACATTCCGTGTGCCTTTAGAATTTTGTGTTAAGTTGTATACCCTTTAGTATATAGATGTGTACCCTTTATTTTCTAAAGAAAATTATTGTGTGTATCTTGGCGCATAAACAACACTCCGTGCGCCTTTAGAATTTTGTGTTAAATTGTATACCCTTTAGTATAAAAATGTGTACCCTTTATTTTCTAAAGAAAAAAAAATTAATGAAAAGTGTATACCCTTTAGAACAAAATGGTGTACATTTTATTAATTAAAATGTATATCCTTTAGACCAAAATAATGTACCCTTACCCATAATACTTTAATGTACCCTTACCCATAATACTAAATTTCTAAAGGCGCACGAAATATGTTCCCATACGCCCGGGCGCACTCAAGCCTCACTCATTAATGAGATGGACATCAAGTGGGGAGCTAGTTAAAAAGAGATTAATTAATTGAATTTTTTCTTTTTTTTAATAATTAGCTGAATTAGTGCTACCCATGTTGAATTACGGAGTACTTGTATAATATCAAACTAGAACTTAATTAAAGCCATGAGGGCCATGTTTTGTGAAATGATAATTGTGGATTACATTTATTTATGTCAAATCCATCCAACCAAATAGGAAACCATTGCATACATCAAACTTTAATTATTGTTATCACAATAGTTTCACGATTAGACACATATGAGTAAGCATAATTAATTACATTTAATTTCTTAAAATGGAATCACTTTTTATAAATACACACTTAATATGGGTCCCTTTCTTATGAAAATCAAATTACACTTCACTCATCAAATTAAAAAAAAAAATTAATTACAAGAAAAAAAACATAAATTTTATTTCTATTGCAAATTAATTCTCACCTTTGGAAAATTATAAAAAAAAGAACTTCATATTTTAACATTGTTCCAAAATGCACCCAATACGTAATATTTTTCTTAAATGTAGAGATTAAAAGTGAAGCCCTTTTTTAAGAAGTGGGGTGTTTTGAAACAATGCTTAAATGTATGATTCTCCTTTATAATTTCTCAAAAATGTAGATTAATTTACAATATAAGTAAAATTCATTATTTTTCTTGGAATTAACTCCAAAAATAATACCATAGGTATATTTTGAGTCTTATTTAAGTGCACATGGTGCATCTATAAGATCTAAATAATTGAAATTTATAATAATTAATCTCCACCCTTGAATTCTAATAAGTAACTAACATTTTAAATGATGTAATTACTAATATACCCTAAATTAACCCATTAATCTTAGGGGTGTATCGGTGCACCAGGTGCATCTTATATTTTTAATAAAAAAAACAAATGGATGTCATTTTATGAGGTCAGACTTAATACGTGTATACATAAAATTAATCAAATTACATCCTAATTAAATCAATAGAATACATTGTGATAACGTGAACTGTATATCGAGCTCTATAAGAAACTCAACGTCTTGTGGAATGAAAGAAAAGGTGCAGTTAATATATATTATTACATTTGACATTATAATGGTGAATGAAGGGACAAGGGAATCTTGAGCATGTGGTAATTATGAGGGATTAAGCAAGCTATTGAAGTTAATTAGGGGCATTATGTGACAAGATTAATATAACTAACAATTTTGAAAAGAAGAAATTAATTAAAGCATCTCATCATTTCAAGACTTCCTTATTTCCCTAGCTAGTGCATGAACGTGCCCACATTAAGAATTATAAACGGTAAAACTTGTAATAATTAGGAAATACTGCTATAAAAGATTTCTAATATATATATATATATATATATATATATATATATATATATAAATGAATAAAAGTTTATACAATTTATTAAGTGATTTTTAGTAAAATTTTTAGTGAATTTTCGATTAGTTTTTGTTCTGTAAATTAAATCCAATGAATTTGAACATTTGGGTTCCAACCATTTCTTAAGAATAAACAAAGAGATTATACCAAAATACGTCCTTTAAGTATGATAGATTCCAATTTTAATACTCCCTCCATCCCACAATTTTTTGCACACTTCCTTTGTAATTTACAAAGGAAGTGTGCAAAAAATTTTGGGATGGAGGGAATTATTTGTAATTCTCAATTTTGATTTTTTTAATCTATTTTTTGGTCATTTTTGTACATATTTAGTTCAATTTTTTTGTTCAAATTTAGTCACTTACGTAAGAATTTGTCCAATTTTGATCTAAAATTGGACAAAAGAAGGGCTAAATTTGATAAAAGGATTAAATTGGACAAAAATGACTAAAATCGAATAAAAAATTACCTAAATTGATAATTGGAAATAAAAAATAATTAAAATTAGAATCAATCATACTTAAATAACGAAATTTGATATTTTCTCAATAAACAAATAAGGGAGTGTCCATTGTTTTTTAATTAATATTGCGAATTTCGAACTGTATCTCTTATCAATATATCACCAATATTTCATCAATTTCTCGATTCTCTCTTCTCAATTTCTCCCCTATTCATGATGTTTTCCTGATTTATTTTATTTTTATATGGTAATAATCATTTCTTTCATTTATTACATAATTGTTTTAAACTTTTCTTATTTCACGGTGATATATTTTTAACAAAAAATAAGTGAAATTAAATATCTTAAATATATGTATTCATTAAAAATACATTAAATATAAAAATAAAGATTTAAACTTAAAAACTAAATATAAATAAAAAAAGTAATGATATTTAAATTTAAACTTAATATTTATATAAAAAGTAAAATTAAAAAAAAATTAAGTTAATTGATGTAATAAAAAGAATAAATTTGTATTATATTTAAATTAAATATTTTGCAATCGTTAAACGAAATATTATATTTTGGACATATAAATATATAAATATTTCAGTTTACCTGGGTGCATGCTTGCACCCGTATAATTTTTTATTCAATACTATTAAACTAGGCAATATTATTAAAAAGGTAAAGGAAAATAAGAAGGGGAACAAAGGAAAGAGGATGAGGGGAACTGATTAAATCAGCGAACAAAGAGCCAAACAAGTGGCTTAAAAATGATCAAAACAGTCGGATCAATGACAAAAAAAAAATCAACCAAAAATAATAAGATTTGTTCACCACATAGGTTGTATGGTGCGCTCATCTAACAACGAATAACGGGCTGATTGAAACTAGAGGCACCAAGAATTTCACGAGCTGACTAACCACCTAGCAAGAGAGCGAGGAAAACAAGGACCGGTGTGTGTAGCAATTAATTCGGGGTTGATCTAGGGTAGAAGGTCCTTGCCATAATCGGGCTAAGGCTTCGTGATCAGTAAACGGGCGCAGATTGACATGGAAGCCGTTGAAAGAGGGATGTCATGCCGGAGTAAAAAATTCTTCTCCCCCGAAAAGAGAATAACTGTATACAATAATATTGTATACAAGTTTCTTAATAATTGTATAATTTTTTTACATTAAGTTTTTCTTTAAAAAAAACTTACAGAAAATTCGCTAACAAAGTGTATATATTTTTATTCATTAGTGTATACTCCATGCATCTCATAACAGCCTTCACATTTACTGTTCCACTTTGTTTAAGAAAAGTTATTTTATTGACCAACTTTGTTGACTTTGAAGGGTACTGTAGTATTTTTAGGTAATAAAAAAGTATAAAGTAAAGGTATGTGTGTGAAAAAGTAGTGACAAATTTGAAAATAGAGTAGCTTTTAAGGTTGTTGGATAAAATAATATTTTCTTTTTAGGAGTGTGAAAAATATTGTGGGACAAACAAATGAGGAAAGTATGAAAGTTGTTATGGGATGTAGGGAGTACATTTTTATTTATAAGTGTATAAGTTACTAAAAGTGGGTGCACCAGATTATTAGTCATGTAAATATATACTCTTCATCCCGCGTTAATTTTATGTTTATTTTTTACACGTAGATTAAATAGTATAATTTTTTTGCGCGTGGATTAAGGAGTATTATTAATTAATGTATAGTGGGTAATTGTATTAGTGGGTGTGTGAGTCCCATATTTTTAATTATATTGGTGGAGATATGTGAGTCTCATGTGTGTATACATGGAAACCAGGGGCGACGCCCAATAGAAAAATGAGACTCTTTGAGGTGGATGGAGGGAGTAATATTTAATGTATAGTGGGTGGTTGTATTAGTGTTTAGTGTGAGACCTATGTCTATGTGGAATAAATAATTGTTTTGTGTGGATCTCACCTAACAAAAAAGAAAATATAAATCTTAATTTGTGACAGACCAAAATGGACAACGTAAACGTTAATGGAGGACGGAGGGAGTATATATATGTGTATGGTATTTACATAATAATATTGATTATTACACAATATAATATTTATATAATTAATTTTTTTTAAATCTATTCCCGTGCAACGCACGGGTTTTAAATTCTAATGTTAATAACTTTAGCAAATTAACCTTTTATTAATAGAAAAATATTATCTCAAATTTTAAATAAAAATTTATACAACAAATTCATATTTGTGTACCATGTGTGTATATATATGCATTAGGCTTTCAAGGGCCTCATTTAAGATTCATGGATATTTAAACTTAGGAAAATAATTAGTAGATCCAACTAAAAATGCAACATTAATTAAAACAAAATTTCTAACATTAATTAGAACAAAATGTCTAGCTATACTATAATTATTTAGTATTTTAGTATCTTGAGTGTCTCTTTCCCACTCACAAATGAATAGTAACTTTTTGAACTCGCGTTAAATCCAATATTAATGGAACTATACTTACATAATATATACACTAAGTACATAAATGAATAGTTATGTAAGGGCATTTAAAGTAAATAAAGAAAATAATTGACTATACAAAATGGAAGTCTTTTTCGATTCAAGAAATTAAACGTGTCAACTATCTCAATTAAAATTTATATCAACTAAAAGCCTAGAGATTTAGAACTAGCAAAATCGAGTTTTAAACATAGATTAGTATTTGTATTTTTTTACTTTATTTGAAAATATCTCAAAATACTTAAGATATTTATTTTCATTCCAATTCTTTCAATTTTGTTCAAATTTCGTCTCAAAATAATATTTTATTTTGGATGTCGTTTCATACTCTACATCCCATGAAATTAAAAAAATTGAAAATTTTTAAGTAAAAAATACAATTTTTGTGAGAATTTAAAAATTATGTACTATTTAGAGAATTAAGATTTTTGAAATTATTTTAAATAAAATAAATTTGTATAAGACAATTTTAATTTTATAAAAACAAAATTTAAATATTATTAAATTGTTGTTTAAGGACGGCCACATCAATTTGATAGATAATTGTAGGGGTGTGCACGGTGCGATTTTACGGTTTTTTTTACATAATTTAAATTGCATTGTTACATACGGTTCGGTTTCGTAATGAAGTGTAAACCGCGGTTATTCAAATAATACTAATTATGCGATTTTAAACGGTTTCGATCGGTTTTTTGCGATTTGACGGTTTCACTTCTAGATATATATATATATATATATATATATATATATATATATATATATATATATATATATATATATATATATAATTAATAACGTGGAGTCCAAACAGTAACGTCTAATGAAAATATTGTCCACATAAAATAACATGTACTAAATAAAAAGTTCAAATAATAACATGACTCCAATAAGTTCAAACAATAAGAAGAAATAGAAATAAAATAAGAAGAAAGGAAACGGTGCTTACAGAAGAGTGAAATTGATATTTGGTATATAATTTCTTTATTTCAACTTTAGTAGGAGTTAAGTAATTCTAATGTTAGTACTAACAATAGTCTAAAACATATAATAGTATAATATAATTATATATAGTGCTATAACAATAATCTAACATATGTGATATAATATACGGAGTAATTATATATAGTGCTATATCTATAGATAATATATATATATATATATACACGGTGCGGTCGATGCGGTTTTCATTAAAAAATTTAAATTGCACCGCATAGTACGGTGCGATTTTGTTTAAAATATGAAATTCCGGTTTATTTACATAATTATATATCACGGTGCGGTGCAATGCGGTTCGATCGGTTTTTGCGGTTTCCAATTTCTTTTGCCCAGCCCTAGATAATTGATGTCATTTTGGAATGATGGTGTTTTGTAAGTTTTTTTCCAATCTTATATTCATCCATCATTAATAAAATCTTCATAATTTACTGAAGAAAAAAAATTAACAATTAAAATATGTGAAAGATATATGGAAAATTTTAATAAATTATATTCTTTAAGGTATAATATTTTTATGATGTTTAGGTTTACATAAATGATAAAAAAAAAGTTTCTTTAAGATTTTAACAATTAACATATATATCTTTTAATATTAAAAGGGAAAGAAAAAAGTACATATCTTAGGAATTAACTCCCTACATCATCATTAACCCATCATCATCACTTGAAAATAAAAAGATCATTGTTGGTAAATTGAAACTTTGGGAAAGTCTATGTCCTTTTTATAGGGAAATACCGACACAAATTTTCAATTAATTTTAAAAAAGAAGAAGTTAATATTGACTCCTAATTATTTTCTAGCTAGCTAGATATCGTGTATCATTGCTAAATAAACTATGATTTCTTTTACTCGAATTGTTTACCAATTAAGGTAGTTTTATCAATTCAAGGTCCAAATTATGGATAAACTATCAATTCGGGATCTAAATTATTTTTTCTATCAATTCAAGACCTTAAATATATAAAACTATCAATAAAATGCTTGAATTTGTCAAATATTATTTCCTATTTTATCAATTTAGGGCTTAAATTCAGGCCACAATTGATAGATTTACATAAATTATGCCCTAATCGATAGAAAATATAATTCAAGCCCCGAATTGATAGTTTATCTATTTTTCAGGTCTTGAATTGATAAAATTTCAAATTAGGTAATTATGTTCATCAACCTAGCTTGTAATCAACATTTGTGTAATACTTTTTTTTTCTTAATGATCTATTAGGAGTACTTTTTATTAAAATTTCTATTATTTTTAATTTATTTTACTGTTTAATTAATTATGTTCGTCAATCATATATCTTTTTCTTAAAGTATTATTAACTCGAAATGGTCTCACATATTTGTTTTTCTAATTTTAAAGTTTTTTTTTAGCATTAATTTCCTTAGATGAATTTGTTACGTGAGAACCTGAAATTAAATGTATTTTGATTATTCACTTAGTACAAATAGTTATCAACCTTTTATTACAGTTTATTAAAGTTGATGGTAAATGAATTTTATTAGTATTTATTTTTATGCTCTATTTTATAAGCTTTGAGAATATACAAAATGAAGCAAACAGTGATTTATTATGTGAAATGGGATCCCTCGTGACATAATAAATATAATAAAGAATCCCTAGTACCTAAGTTATGATATTTTAACAATAAAATGAGGGACAAGATAAAAAAAAAAAGTGTACTCAAGTAATAATAAAATTTGGTAGGACTCTCATTAGAAGATATTTATTCTTATTAAAGTTGAATTTAGATCTCAATTTTGTAATTCTTAATTTAGGCTCTGAATTTCATATGGAGATTATTGTAACACCAATTTATTTTCAATCTTTTACATATTTTAATTTAATTAAAATGTCTCAATAAATATATTTTTTTTAAGTAGATGAGACTACACTAATTATTAATATATTTTCATATGTTCCATAAACAACACTAATACAATTCTGAGTTATACATTAAAATATTATACTTTATTGCAACCTACGGTATAAAATATTATATTCCTTATATCTATGAAAAAAAATGTAAATATTAAAATAGGATGAAGACCAGATTTGCTAATTTTCAATTCAAGTTTTAGTACAAGACAATAATGAGAACTATCATTGAAAAATAATACTCCCTCATTCATCTCATATTATTTTGCACATTTACTGCTGATATGTAGTTTAAAAAATTAATGTTTATATATATATATATATATATATATATATATATATATATATATATATATATATATATATTATTGATTTTGGAGGGTAATGTACATAGTAGTTTTAGATAATAAAGTATGTTGCACGTGTTATGTGAGATTTATAAAATTTTAATTAAAATATATTTTTTAGATTAATAATTTTCCTTTTAAATAGTAAAATTTATTGTGAGCCAAATAATACAAAAAAATGCAAAATTTAATATGTTACTAAGTGAATATATATTTTAAACTAATATACAATATAGATTGAAATATAATGTAATTTTCAATGAAAGAATTAATTTTGATGTAAGTTTTGAATTGATAATATTATAACTCATGAAAGAAAATGACAAAGTTTGCACTCAATTGAATGACACGTTAAATTTTGTTACACTTTAACATCTCTTGTAACATCTTCTTATTGATGAACCTTTTTGGGATGGAGAAATATAATCCCTTATTCCTAGTACTTACTTTTTGACTTAATTTCCCTTTTCACTCCTACATATCACTCATCTAATAGAATGACACAAGAAATATTACACCAAAATGATACAAAAATCTAAACCCCAATTGAATACATATAGATTCGTGTGCACAAATTCAATTTTATATCTTTTAATATTGAATATTATACATTTTAATATATATATATATATATATATATATATAATTTTGTTAAAAAAATTTTACTTTTTTAAATTAAACATTAATATTATTTATATTTCAACCGATCTTTTCAATAAAAAATAATTCTCTCATTAAATAAAGTATATATCTTTTAAAACAAAATGTTATATTCTTGAACATATCGCCTTATAATAAGTACGTATCGATTTAATTATTATTATCCTTTTTTTTTCAATTTATATATATTCAATTCAATTGGGGGTTGATCTTCAAAAAATTATGTGTAAAATTATCATCATAATTTATGTAATAAAATAATGTAAGCTTCAACAAAATTAAAGTGAGGCATTTATATGACATCTTATGTAGTATAATAATCCTATAAAATAATATAATAAGTTTTAATGCAGTTCATGCCTATTCATATGAATTCATTTTATTGGGCCTTAGATTCTCAACACAAAAAAAAAAAAAAGAGAAGGGAAAAGTTTATTGGGCCATATATCTTCTTTTAAGATTGAAAACGGTGGGTTGGGATATTGGGCTTAAATATAAATCAGTTTAAATATAGCCTTCGGTCGTTTAGCTCGCAATGCCCACAATTTTTTTTGCTATTCTTTTCTATTTTATTGGATTGAATAAATGACTATTGTTAAAGACTACTATGATTTCATAACCTTTAAAATTTAGTTTTTCAAACTTTTATCAGCAATTAAATTAAACTAAATTGTTCAATTAATGAAAATATTATTATACTATTTTACTTCATAATTTAATATGCAGAATGCAGTACTCCCTTCGTTCCATAAATATTTTTACATTTTAAAATGATAAAAAAAATAAATTAAAACAACTAATCTTCTCAATACAATTTACTATTTATAAAAAAAATATTAATACACCTGACATACTTTATATTTTATTTTTATTATAAAAAATGAAAAAATAAAAAAGGAGTATTATTATTTACCCGTTATTACATCCATTATTTAAGAATTTTATGATTAATCTATTAAAATTAAATTAATTGGCGAATTAACGGCTGAATAACTATTTTTGGCATATATTCCGTATTGGGCATGATTAACCAACCTAATCAAATATGACTCATTCGTTCATGCTTATCCCTAATTACGCGCCACAAACCAAATCCTAATTACGTATTTTCGGTATATATGTATAATCTCAGTCACCTGCCTTACTCGATTTACTGTTCAATTCCCCTATTCCATTTGGTATCAATCAATTCTTCACTTCTTCCAATTACTGTAAATTCATACTGATTTTCCTTCATTTCTGAGTAGAAATCATGTATGGAGTAATGGCTATCAACAATTTGAAGAGCAAAGGTGGCTTAAGTTTCAGGTTTTCGAGGTAATTGTACAATTCTTTCTTTTAATTACTTTTTTTTTTTACTGCAAGGTGTTTTCTTCTTCTTCTCTGTTTGGGTTTCGGAGAATGCGATGCAGTGGTAAATTTGTTCTTTATTTGGTGTTGTATGATTTCCCTGCCTCCTGTTCGATGAAATTCATCTGTTCCATGAACTTCGTCACTCTCTTTCTTAATGAATGATCTATCTATTACGTAGGATTTTTGGTTCTGTTTGATCTTTTTAATTTTTCTGACAAGAATTCCTCACCACACTCTATGTGTTTGATATGAACTCTCACAGAAAACGTTTTGAATCAAGAAGCTTTGAATGAAGAAAACTAACTATGAAGAAGATGTGTGTGTGTGTTTCAGAAAGTAAATTGAGATGAGGATTTAGAGTGGTTCGGTCAAGAATGACCTACGTCCACTATAGGATGAGCTTCTCTATTGATCAATGTGAAAAAATGGTGTACAAGTTACAAAGCAAGCTGATAGAACAGCTATATATACAAGCTTCTCACGCAGCTGAAAACTTGTGGAACGGTTTTGGTGATCCAATTTGCAGCTGTATTTCGGTTATCAAACGGTTGAGTATTGTACTGATTCAACCACCCTTGCACAGCTCACGTGCAGGACTATAGAATCAAGCTAAATATCAACCTAGAAGGATGTAGATAACCACCACAAAATATCTCCAAAACAGCCTGCCCACACTGTCACCGTTGCATGATTTCATGTATACTCCAACTTATCTTGCTGCTTCAAACACCTGATGTATCTATGCAACTTTACCATGCATGCACTGATTCTGTAAACCAATCACATCACAACACTTCACCGTGCATGAATTATGGTTTACTTCACATTTTCTTTTTATAAAGATTTAATTCTGTCATGAGTCAAATGTATCTCTTGGTTTTAATATGATGTGCATGTCCCACATATATTTAATGAAATTTGTTGGAGCAGATATGTTCATATGTTACCCTTTGCAACTGTGAAAGCTGAGGAAGTATCAGGCTCTCAACCAGCTGAAGTGCTGAATTTGGGTAAATGACATAATTTTTTTAGCAAAATGTTGTGAATAGAAATTAAGCTTATAATTCCTAAGTATATTTTAAGATTAATTCATATACTTTAATAATGGTCTCTTCATCATGATGTACTATTTCTCTTTACAGTGAAGGGAACATGGACGAGATCTTCCTCTTGGAATACCATTCCTGATCCACTGAATGGTGAATCTTTCATTAGAGTTGCTGAAGTTGATGCGAATGGAGTACAGGTTAAGTATAAACAGTAGTGTGGGTTACCATTAATTAGTTTGTATTTGTATAGTAGAGGTTGATTTCCAAGAAAGACCTTATACTGAAGATGTTTTAAAATTCATAATTTAGCCTTTTGTGGAGAGCTTGTCAGAGTGCCCCAAATATGGTCTACACAACCCATTCAAATCACCAGAAAGGTTGTATTCTTGAATATTAGTTCCTTTTTTGAAATCTTTTGCTTTCACCCTATATTTACCTATATATAAAATCTAGCTGAATTTTAAATGAAATTGAATTTGCACAAGTTATTTTGCTTAGGTATCTCATGCTTGGAGACGTATCAACAAAGGCAGCTCACAAACTTTCCCTTCCTGAGGTGAATCCTATTAATGAAGCTCTTGGGTAGTTTATACAATACACTTTAAATTATAATTTCCTGGATTTTACATGATCATTTGCATGTTTTATGCATCTAGGTTTCTAGCTTCTTTACCAAGTTAATACAAAGAGTATCTCCGAAGAGTTACCAACAAGCTTTTGCTGAAGTTTATGTCACACAGAAGTTTCTTGAAAATTTCTGTAGTGATCAGGTATTGCTGTGAACCTGTTGAGATTATGCATTTTACAAATTAAAGGGGAGTGAATCCAACTAATTGAGTTACTTTTGATAATATTGTTTTACTTGCATCCTGATCTCTCAATTTTATTATTATTATTATTACTTTTATTTACTAATCAAATAAAATGAAATCAATGATATCATTATGTATTATTGCCAAGGATTAATAGGAACATGATATGAAACAAGAATTGCTTGTTTTCATTTGATGCATATTTTACATTTTCTCTTCATCTATTCAGACTTACATATATGTGACTGATACTTCATCTCGATTCATGTGCCAGGTTCGTTTCTTGGCTAGGTCATTTGGGGTGCCTGGAAATCATTTAGGTCAGCAGAGTCATGGTTTCAGATGGCCTTACGGTCCAGTAAGTACAAAGTTACAAAAATAGAGTTCAGATTTACTATGAGCAAGAAACCATTTACACTCAACCAAAACCACTCTATTTTTGCAAGAAGAGTAGTGGGAAAATTTCCTGTTTATTACTTGCAGTTAATTAACTGTGTTGATTAGATTTTTAATTTCCCTTTTCGTGTGTTTTTCAGTGCTTCTGGTTTCACTTTCCATCTTGTATGCACTCAGCAGATAGCCCCCAAATCGCTTATCCTGTTACTAAATGCCTTTTTTTGGTTATGTCTTCAGGTTTCAATTATTACCCCTTTCAATTTTCCCTTGGAGATTCCAGTGCTTCAATTGATGGGAGCACTTTATATGGGTAACAAGCCACTTCTTAAAGTTGATAGCAAGGTAAAGTGTTGCATATAATGCAAATGCTTGGTTTTTTAGCTTCTAACAATGCAAGAAAACTTTGTTAGTTATAATTTTACTTGGTTTTCATGCATATTGATTTTATATTTGCTTCAACTAACAAATATGTTGCTTTCTGATTTCTATAGGTTTCTATTGTTATGGAACAAATGCTTCGGTTACTCCATGAGTGTGGCTTGCCATTGACGGATGTGGACTTCATAAATTCTGATGGGAGTACTATGAATAAACTTCTTTTGGAGGTCAGTCCTTCATATGCTATGAAAAGAATTGCAAATAGTTCTGATAGCGTGTAGAACAATATTCTCCTGATTGAAAAGGGTCAAAGTTCAAACAACTACTGGGAAAGAAATATTTTTCTCACCTTCTAGTTCAATTTGTGTGTATATGTGTTTGTTTTCATGCCAACTATCTTGTGAAAGATAACAGTATTCTTCACATTAGACATGTAATTCTTTTTATTTCAATCAAAGTACTCTCAAAGTTTTATAATGTAAAGCAGAATTACAGAAACTAGAAAAACTTCAGAAGACATGCATAAATAAAAGCTTTCAGTTTTTTACTCGAGCATTGTGATGATAGCTTGTATTTGGAAAGAAAAGAGAGAGAGAGATTTGTGTATTTAGAAAAAATTCACATGTATTTGTTTTGCTCATAGGCAAAACCATGCATGACCCTCTGCACTGGTAGTTCACGAGTTGCTCCTAGGCAAAACTACTGAAGACATGCATAAATAAAAGCTTTCAGTTTTTTACTTGAGCATTGTGATGATAGATTGTATTTGAAAAAAAAGAGAGATTTTTGTATTTATAAAAAATTCTCACCTGTATTTGTTTTGGTCATAGGCAAAACCACGCATGACCCTCTTCACTGGTAGTTCAAGAGTTGCTGAAAAATTAGGCATTGACCTCAAGGGTCGTATCAAGGTTGAGGATGCTGGATTCGACTGGAAGATACTTGGTCCTGATGTACAGCAGGTTTTCAACTTACACATTCTATGCTTGTCAGATCCCTCTATGTTGGTGTTAACATTTTAATGAATTTATTTGGTTTTAGGAGGATTATGTTGCTTGGGTGTGTGATCAAGACGCTTATGCCTGTAGTGGCCAGAAGTGCTCGGCACAGTCCATCTTATTCATTCATGAGGTAACCTCTGCCTATATGTTTACAAATTATGTTTATTGACCATAAATATCAATTATACTTTTTTTTTTCCCGACTATATAGAATTGGAGCAAAAGTTCACTATTGCAAAAAATGAACGAGTTGGCTGCTCGTAGGAAATTGGATAATCTAACTATTGGTCCTGTTCTTACGGTAAGATATTTTCTGTTTCCATATTAAATGTTTATATGATGTTAAACTATGGTTATCTTATTGTTCTTGTTTTAATTATGTTTAATTTGATTCTAATGACTAATATTAATTTATTTTATTGTAGGTTACAACCGAAGCAATGCTAGATCATATGAACAAACTCCTGCAAATTAAAGGATCAAAACTTCTGTTTGGTGGTAAACCTTTAGAAAATCATAATATTCCAACCATATATGGAGCCATCAAACCTACTGCTGTATTCATTCCAATAGATGAAATACTGAAAGAGGACAACTACGAACTAGTAACAAAAGAAATCTTCGGTCCATTTCAGGTACTGTTTTTATTGTTAGCTCGTTTTACACGGAATTCTTGTTAATACATTTCTTCATTTCAGATCGTGACAGAATACAAACACAATCAGCTCCATTTGGTACTCGATGCACTCGAAAGAATGCATGCACACCTAACGGCTGCAGTAGTTTCGAACGATCCTTTGTTC
The DNA here is from genome assembly GCA_023678885.1 of Pogostemon cablin. Taxonomy (NCBI): domain Eukaryota; kingdom Viridiplantae; phylum Streptophyta; class Magnoliopsida; order Lamiales; family Lamiaceae; genus Pogostemon; species Pogostemon cablin. The sequence continues at coordinate 3,848,635 of CM042961.1, forward strand.
GTACAAGTAAGACTATTTTAAACTTTTAACACCTTTTCTACTATTCATTCATGTAGTTGTACCTCTCAAGATAACTAACTACTTTGTAGGAAATCGTTGGACATTCGGTTAATGGAACTACTTATGTTGGTTTGAGAGGCAGAACCACAGGAGCCCCACAAAATCACTGGTTAGTGTAACCTAATAAATTACTCTGTTTTCATGTGTTCTTCGATATTTCACTCAAATATAACGATGTAGGTTTGGCCCTGCTGGCGATCCAAGAGGAGCCGGAATCGGGACTCCAGAAGCAATAAGGCTTGTGTGGTCATGCCACAGAGAAGTTATTTATGATCATGGTCCAATACCAGTAAATTGGACAATCCCAGAATCAACTTAATTAACCCAGTGTAAAATGATGCTTCACTTGTACTAATTTTACTCTACCCTAATATTTATCATAAAATTTTAGGAAATATTTCATATTTCATGATTGAAAATTTAGGGTTGGCGATTTAGCATACCAAAAATACCAATGCTGCATCGATATCTTATGAAAATTTCAATATAAAATTGAAAATTTCAACTCTGATATGGAATTTTCCATTATTTTAATGGATGATGTGACATCCATTCCATTGGAATAGGGGATGGCACACTAAATGAAGCAGGGGATCTCATTTAATTTTTGCTATATCGATTTATGGCGAAGTTTCTGTAAAATTTAATCGCATTTTGATACCTTACACTCTATCAATTTTTTTTTTTTTGATAAACTAATTTATCCCGAAATTTTATGAAACGAAAAAACAATATTAAAAAATTTAACATGCCAATATACAAATTATTATGCTTCAATTAGAAAATAACAAAACCACTCTCAAAACATATTATGTTTATTAAAAGGAATTTTATCAATTCAAGGCCTGAAAAATGGGTAAACTATCAATTCGGGTCCTAAAGTATTATTTTTATTAATTTGAGGTCTGAAATTATGTAAAACTATCAATTTAAGGTCTGAATTTATCAAATATTATCTCTTATTTTATCAATTTATGGCCTAAATTCAGGTCCCGAATTGATAGTTATACATATTTCAGGCCCCGAATTGATAGTTTAAATAATTTAGGCCACCAATGGATAGTTTATCCATTTTTTAGGTTTTGAATCGATAAATTTCCTTAATAAAATATAATTAATAATTTTCTTAATATAATTTGCAACTCTATATTTTGATAAAGTTTAATCAAGAAAATTAATAGGATCACTTGCTTCAAAATGAAATTAGCTCTGGCCCAAATCTTTCCCCAATCTCCGTACCACCACCCAAAACCCCCTACGCCGGTTTTCCCCCCTCAACCGCCGTCCAACCCCGCACCGTCTTCATCAAGCTCGGTCGCCGCGGCCCGATTCCCCTCAAGTCTCACCAATCCCACGCTCCTGATTCTCAAACCGCCACCAATCCCGCCGCTACTCAATGCGACGGCGACGGCGACGGCGGGATCCCAATCGAGCACGTTACGACGCTGGTGAAATTCAAATCGAGGCACAATTACATTCGCGTACTGCAAGTTTCCAGAGCCGCCGACCACCCACTAGCAGGCTCCCGCCTCCTCCTGCTCGACGCCCCCGGCAACATCCACAGCATTTCCTACGTTTTCAGATCTCTCACCAACTCCTACTTCGACGTTTTCTCTACTCTGCCACCGATCCTCCCACCCGGACCCATTGGGATACTCGGGTTCGGAGCCGGCACGGCCGCCCGAATTATCCTTGAATTCTACCCTGAAGCTGTGATACACGGCTGGGAGATCGACCCTTCCGTCATCTCAGTCGCGAGGGAGTATTTCGGGCTGGAAAAGCTCGAGAAGAAGTACGCTGACAGGCTGTTCATCAACACGGGTAACGCGTTGAATTCGAGTGTGAACGGCGGGTTCGCCGGAATTCTAATCGATCTCTTCAGTAAAGGGTGCGTGATTCCGGAGCTCCAAGACCCGGCGACGTGGGAGAAACTGAGGATGAATTTGAGAAGAGGCGGGAGGATGATGGTGAATGTGGGTGGGAGCTGTGTGGAGCCTGATGATATGAGGAAAGATGGGAGTGCGATAATGGAGGAAACATTGAAGGCGATGCACAAGATTTTTCCGGGGGAGGTTTCAGTGTTGAGTATTGAGAACCGGAAGGACGAGAGTTCTGTTGCTCTGACGGGTGGGTTTCCGGAATCCGGTGAGTGGAAGAAGGTGCTGAGGCGGCCATTGAAGTTCTACGTTGATATGTGGAAGCCTTTAATGTAGAGTTCCAGTAGATTATGCATGTTGGGTGTTCGATGATATGCTTCACAGAATTTTCAAAAAAAAATGAAGAAAAAAAGAGCATATCTCAAACATGCCATCAGTAATTAATCTATTTTATTTTAAAAAAAATGCTCTCATTTACGTTGATAAATTAAAACTCACACCTTTACGAAATGATATTATCGGATGAATTTTTGGGTAAAAGAATTCACTTCTACGACCCTATTTAACCTGCATTTTCAAATTGGGGAAATTCTATTTCTATCCCATGGTAAATTTGCAACAAATTCTTTGTCGAAATAGGGTTCTCCGAAGTGTTCCTTTCCAATACATAATCAGTATTATTTTATTAGTTGATCTTTTCTTCTCCAATGGCGGACCCTTATCGATCGAGGTACCTCACGAATCCATCCGATTTAACCGTATTTAATTATTGTACTGTAGGTGGTGTTTGCCGTGCCTGTTTAAATTGTTTGGTAATTGAATGCAGAGACGGATTAAGCTCGAGATCGGCGTATGCTGGTTATTCAGATGAGCTTCAGGTGAGAATCGAACCGGATTTCGTTGACGATGTCATTGGTCTTTGGAAACAAGTCCGACGATTACGTGATGTAATGTTTTCTTTTTAGTTCTTTTCATTTTCATCACTAATGGTGACTGTTATATTCTATATTTTCTGCGGTTAAATCTTTCTATGAGATTGATTGCAGTGGGAGCTCTAGTTTTTTTTTTTTTCTTTTTTCCAACTCATTGTTATATGATATTTTGGTAATGTTGAAACTGTTTTAGGTGATTGGGAGTGTAGAATTGATCGGTAATTTTGTGTTTCAATGGAAATTCATGACTTTACTGGAATTTATTGCTGGTGATTTTCTCCTAGTGAAAGGCTGATATGAGCAAGCTATAGTAGGCTATTAGTTTCATAAGAAGATGATTAGCTTTTCTAAGTTTTTGGGACTATACCTAGATGTTTTTGGCTAGTGAAATTAATTTCATACAGTGAGTTCTGTGTAATCTGCAAGACACAAAATGTTGGTAGAGTAAAAAATGTGAGCAAGGATTGGAATAGCACTATAGCAGCACTCCAGTGCCTTTGTATCCCATCACTTTCTGTTATTTGCAGAAATTATTGTGTGTCCATTTACTAACGTGAAGCCTGCGAATTTTTCAGTTTGTGTTCGACTGATTCAGGCCCACACCCTTCCGAATTTTCCAGCTTGAGTTATCTTTTGCATTTATCACATGTTTTTGTATTCTTCTTCCCGCCTTTTATATATGTTGTGTTTAATTGATATGGTCACTATGGAACCCCCAAAAATGTTTCTATATGGTTGCATAATTAATAAAAGCTTATCATGCAAGTAGATGCTCAGTAAGAAAGAGATGTGGGCACGCATTCTATTTTCTTCGTTATGATGGAAATTACTGGCTTGGTTGTAGTAATTCAGCCCTCAACTCTTTAGAAGATGCTATATTCACTGATATCCCTCAACATTATGCTTGTATTCCCTATGAACAAATGAGCATGCTTCCATTCCATTTTTTGGAGTCCATAAGTCTATTTTATCCTTAAAAGTTTTTAAAAAAAAAAATAAAAAATCATATAGCAATGTAGCTTTATAAACATTATTTGTTGCTATCATGCACTTGCTATTCTTACTCCAAGATCTGTTACTTACATACTTTCTTGTCGTTTCTTTCTAGTTATCTAGTCATATTTTTCGCACGTAACATTGCAGGTAGCTCAAGAGATTGACACAGATGCAAAGTTCCAGAATGATTTCCTCAATCAGCTGGTATGCTAAATATTCTGAACTCAAATTATGAATTGATGTTCTAGTAATTGATGTTTTTTTAGTTGTGTTAGGCTATGTCCTCTTTTCTTGAAACAATACCAAATGAAAAGTTTGATAAATTGATCAAAGCTATAATAGATTAGTTCTGGTTCCTTTGGATTGAGATGTTATGGAAAGGAAGCAAAATAAAGAAATGGATCGGAAAGGGGGTGCAATAATATATTGCACGACCGTAGTAGAGAGTTCTATCCGTGCTTTATCAGTTCATCTACTTGCACAGCACACACGGGTTCATTAATGAAGATCTTATAATCAATTTTGGTTAATAAAATAATTTTGTGGCATCATCATATCCATCTTATGAAATCCTGTTCCTTTTACACTATCATGATTCCTTCAATGAACTTAAAATAGATTGGAAAAATAAGTAACGACAGAGATTAATGGCCTCGCCTCCTCGTTTCCTTTGTTTGTGCAGCAAATGACATTGATCAAAGCTCAGGCAGGGGTAAAAAACAACATGAGAGGCTGAACAAGAGCATCATCTGGGATGGATCAAGCCGTGCGATGCACGTTCTTTTCGCGTTATTATTATTCTTTATCGTCTACTTAATGTCCAAATTTTCACATAGATAAAATCAGGATCTGAAATTAGATGTGTTTAGCAATACTTTGATTGTTGAATGCGTGCATACAAATTTTGTCTAGTACTTGTTTCACCAAATTAGATGTATATTGATAGAGCATAATTGAACTAATCCTACATTCTTTAAGATTAATGTGTTTAGAGTGTAGTCATGGTTTGTGAATTGTGATGTCATTAATATGGGTCGGGTCATTGGGCATCCATAATGGAAAGTAGCTGGCTTCTAAGTTGGGCTGATCTTAATATATAAATAAACCCATTTATTCTTGCCCCATTTTAGAGACCAATCAGCTCAACTCCACCAAAATTATAGTATACTCTATTTGAATCAAGAATCACCAATCAATCAAAAGATTCAATTGGACTGGTAAAATAGAATTTATTTCATTTGAATATATTTTCTAACATTATTTCCCACTCACCAAAAATTCGTGTTAAATCTATATATCCAAAACAACTTCTTGTAAATTTGGGTGCACTCATTTTATACATTAATAAATAAAAATATACTATACACTAATAAATAAAAATTTATACTCTTAGTTAATAAATTTTTTGTTAAATTTTTAATGAAAAACTGAATTAAAAAAATTATATATTATTAAGAAACATATATACACTAATAAACAAAAATTAATACATATAAAGGTGTCTGTGTACACTAAGATATCAACTCATTTTAAAGCATACATATATATATATATTATAACAATAGTAAAACGCATCGAACAAATCAATCACTGTAAAACTCACTAAATATACAGTTCAAAATTAATAATGGACATTAATCGCAGTGAAATAATCGAGATTAATGGACACTAAGGTGGTGGGGTTGGTGGAACAACAAATCTACTTTCAAGATCTAAACCATATTATATGATATGATGTGCATTAATTTGTAATGCATGCCCATTAACAATATCTACCTTCAAGATTAATTAATGGTGGAGCCAGGTTTTGAGTAGGGGTGTGCATGGATATTGGATTTAATCGAAACCGTATCGAAATCGCACCGAATTAATTCCGATTCAAAAAAAACCGTTGACTTTTTCCGAACTGATCCGAACCGATTTTTCGTTTGGTACAGATTTGGATATTTCTCATTTTTCCGTACCGAATATTGGATAAAATCGAATCGTACCGTACCGAAAAACCGAATTTAAACTATGCATTAAAATTATATATAATATATTTATCTTATTATTTATATTTCATACTTTATATGTCATGAATTAATTAATTTTACGCTACTAATTATAAGCAATCACAATTAATAAATTAAAATTAGTTATAATATAATTATAAATAATAATTTAAAAATATATCTAATGTTCTAAATATTTATTTATTACTGTATATTAGAAAATATATATTTCATAAAGTAAAATAAATTTCTAAAAAAATAGGAAATAAATAAAATAATATGTTCAAAGTTCAAAATATTATTTTAGAGAACATAATGAATAAAGTAAATAATATCTCTAAAGTCTAAATTCAGTCGTAAACTTAATAAATAATTATTATATTTTATATTTATTTAATGAAGATAAAATGTAAAAATTAAATAATAATCCATATTTGTGTCAAAAATATTATTAGATGGACTTTAATTAAAATACACCTTAAATTTTAAGTTAAAGGTTTTAAAAAATCTAAAATTATTAATTTTCTTTATTTTAGTACTATTATTTTTAGGGCAACACATGGGATCGTCTTATGTAAGACTATTTTATATTTTTTAAATAATTATCAATTTTTATTAAATATATTATCACTTTTCATTAAAAGCATATCATTCTTTATTTATAATATGAATTGTTCATGAGAAGTTTAGTTTTTTTTATTTAATTGATATTTTTCTAAGTATTTATATGTGCAAAACTCCGTTTCTCATGAGAAATCCGTTCTGATCCGCTTCGTACCGTCAAAATCCGCTTTCCCAAAAATTCGTTCCGAACCGAACCGAATTTTGGTACGGATTCAATATCGGATTTTTTCTTTATGAATTCAATATTGGATTATTTTTTTAAAAAAACCGATCCAAATTTTGGTACGGATTTTTTAAAAATCCGTACCGAATCCCAATCCGCATACCCCTAGTTTTGAGTTATTCAATTTCACAATATTCTAAATTTAATTCCTTTACAAATTATAAATATGTAATTTCTAGTATTTTCAATTTTATACATACAGACAAAGTTGTATCCTTTTATTATATTTAGGACTCAATGTTAATTTTTAGAATTTTATTACTCAGAGACTCGAGTATATTTTACGTTTTGATTTGTCTTAAGTTCACAATCTTGTAGAAGAAAACGTAACTTCCAACTCATTTTAATTTCAAATTTTACATCCTCACCCAGTACACATAACTTAATTTACAATTTATTTATATTTTATAAAATATTAATTAGGTAACTCAAAAATAATTTTTATTAATATTTATACAAACATTAATTGTGGATTTAAATATTTAAGTTGTATAATATATTTTTTGTAATCTATTATTTATTCATTTGCCTTTATGGTTTAAGTTTGATCTTAGATTTTAACATTAAGAGTTGGTTGTGTTTGAGCACACAATAATATTTTATTTTAAAGAACATTATATACTTAACTAAATTCATAAAGGTAAAGTTGGAAATATGAATAATATTAATATTTAAATAAGAATTGTTTTTTTCAAAAAGTTAAGAATATAAATTTTTATATTAAAGTTTTCATTTTTCGTCTTATAACAATATGGTATTTTGTTTTCAGTCTAAATGAAGATATTTTTTTCAATTCAGTCCCATAATTATCAAAAATGTGCTATTATAGTCCCATTTTAATTGGAAATTTGAATTTTCGCCGGAATCATGCACGTACATCACAGTTACTTCTCAATTTGGGGGTCTTTTTGCGATTTTGGATTTATAATCGGGCAATGTACGTAGTTGTGGGATTAAATTGAAAAAAAAAGGACAAAAAGCAAAATACCCTATTACAACAAAACATCCTTTAAATATATTATATAAATTCACAAGATGAAATTATAATTAAATCCTTTAAATTATTCCTAATTAAACTGTTAAAATAGTACATGAATCATAAAATTATTAATCAAAACTAAAATATATCATGAATCATTTATCTTCTAAAATTTAATACTCAATAATAAATATTAAATACTAAAAATAAAACAATTTATTACACAAGATTCCACCATATCAACAGTCTACAAAATTTACCTCAGATATAGGACTAAAGTTGATATATTTGCGCGCCACTTTTACATTAGTAGAATCAAATGTCTGAATAGACATTTTTGCTAATAAAATGAATGGATCGACGTTTTTTTTTTTTTCAAATGAGGGTACAAATTAGTCAACGTTTATTCTCTTAAATTCTTTCACATGATTATTAAAATGTTAAAATCTCCAAAAGGAGGATCAAGATTTCATGGTATAAAATTGAACACGATTTAAGGATACAACGTGTGATATATATTGGAGTAATACATGTCGGCAAATGATCGTCATCATGAGAGTTTTGAAATCAAGAAAATGAACCATCATCACTAATCTTGAATTAATTAATCTTTGGAAAAATTTCGTAATATTTTTAATAAAAAAATAATAACTAATTATAAAAATATAAAATAATCTTAACTGTTACGATATCACGTGATACTTTCCTATATGTATACTACTCCTTTTGTATTCTATTTTACCTATAAAATCTAATATTCAATTTTAGCATTTAGCGTTAATTAATTATTTAAAAACAATTACTCCTTTACTTTTGCATTTATAAGGTTTAATTTTTGACAAAAATTTAAATGCACGGATGCTACCACGCCCTCTTTTCCTACTCTTCTATACAATATTAGTTAGTAGTATATTACATCTTCTGTTACACTGATTAGATGGGTGACAATCTACGATTTATTATGAACAGAGGGCTTATTCGTTTTGAAAACAATCCAATAGATAAAAGAATTCATATTGAAAAACTCTTGATGTCCCCTTTTTTTTATTCGAGTAATTTGGTTGTATTTATAAAACTGTTTATTTATTTATTTTTTAGAAATTTGAGAATGAAGGAGTCATAAACTAAAAAAAAAAACTTTTCAATAACGAATGAGGACTTATATGGGTATTCTTTACCATCTAAAAACTCTGTGTAATTGTCTGGATAATAAAATTATGGTTCATAATGCAATTATGGTTAAAAAAAGGGGAAGAGAAAGGTTAATCCAGTCTTGTGAATTCTTTAGATGCAAGAGTGGATTCTAAGGAGAATTGTGGATGATTCATTGAAATAATCCCATGGAAGGTTTGGGAAGAAATTGTGGAGAGAATCTTATCTTCCAAGTATATATTTTCTTTTCCTTGTACATCTCTTTAACAGACTTTAGTACAATGTTAGCGATTTCTCTCCTAGTACCGTGTCATCCATCTAATAAGTGTAACAAGAGATTTAATACAAAATGTAATAGGACATCCGTGTGTTACACTGCTGATGGATGCGTGACTGATGTGTTTTCGTCACTAAATCCATAATAAAGCTGAAAATTTCTTCACAAAATCCATCACTAATGACCAATTTTTTTTAGTGAACATATTATTATTCTTTAGAACAACGGTTAATATTACCATTAAAAAAATATTTTTTACCAACGTAATATTTTATCAGTAAAAATCTTAATTTCATTGCTAAATTAATTTATCAACGGACTAACAACGAAATTCATTAATAATTTTTTGTTGGTAAAATTGTGGTTGGTAAAATTTTTAGCAACAAAAATTCAATTCCGTTGATAAATAATTGTGTTGGTAATCGTTGCTAATAATTCAATTGGCAATTTATATAAATAATTCTGTTGGTAATTCGTTGATAAATAATATTGGATTTTTTTTCGTTGATAAAAACATAATAAATCTGTTGACATTCTGTTGTTAAAAAATAAAATAATTTTTATTGACAATCCGTTGGTAATTATCAATGGATTGAATTTTCTTGATAAATTTAGTTGGTAAAAGGATTTTTTTTTAAATAGTGTAATAATACTCAATAATATTTTAAAGGGCAACTAATACTTCACATTTTGAAAAGTGATATTTTCAAGAGAGACATAACTTACACCCAATTAAAAAGAATATACAATCTAGAGAAGCTTTTTAAAGAAAGTGGTTCACACATTATTATAGTTGCTTATTTAGTCTTTGGTGTGTCTCCTTATTGGGGAAGTTAATAAACCTAAGCTAATAAACCTAGTAGATCTCCCACATTAACTTCATTAGTTCCACATAGCTATTCACCATGTCATATATATATATATATATATATATATATATATATATATATTTGCAATTAGATGATACAACGTTTTGTCCTATTAAGGAGTACTAATTATCAAAGTCATGAAGACAACTTTTTTTTTCCCTGTGCATATTAATGGGAATAATATTTGATGTGAGGGGTAAAGTGTTACTATATTATAAGATTTTTTACTAATAATTTAATGTCATTTTCTATAGTTATCAACCCTTTTTGAACTATGCTATATTTTAGCTAGTCACCAACGAACTCTAGCTAGCTATGTTTTACAAAATTAGTATTTGAACTCTAAACTAATATATTGTACTAATTTGGCACGTATTTCCTATTATATTTTTGCTATTACATCTGTCTCCGGCGAATTGTTGATTGATGTCACGTATGAATTATGAAATCAAATATCAACCCTTAGGGTAATATTTAGATTTTACTTTTGGGTAATTATTATTCATTTATCACGTGTGTAAGAAGAGATGTACACCAAATTATAACAAAAAATTCGGTGCGCACACATGACATCATTACACTTCATTTATTATTAAAAAATACTACATTACCTATAAAAGATTAATAAAACAATTAAACTATTGCGGAAAGGAGGGTGCAGTAAATTTTATTATCAGATATTTAAATTAGCTAGATGAAGCCAAAACTAACAACTCATGATGACTCTCATCATTCTCCTTAAATAATTTTTTTTAAAGGAAGAAATAAATATTATTATGAGTACCAGAAGTACTCTAGTATAAGAAGTTATAGGTTTATATTTTCCTTGAAAAATGATTAATGATGGAAACTTATACTTATGTTCCCTGATCTTTTTATAAATTTCTTGCACCATTTTGCTTTAATTTAAGTTCCATTTTTATACACTTAAACTTATTTTTAATTTCTATCTATATATAATGTACTGCATTCCAATTTCATATGCTACATTTGCCCTACAACATACACTTTTGTTAATCATACTGTATATTTATTGACTTGTTAAATTCTTCATAACATGATGTTACATGAATTGATCAGGTGGGTTTATAATGCTCGACATTCTTCCCCAATTAAAATTTAATTAAAAAAAACAAAAAAAAAACCCATAATTGACCATGAAATGATATCCACTACTTGTGAAAAATTCTTTGTATAATTCATTCCCACCAAGAAAATCACCTTAATGCACACATTATAAGGAGGATATTATTGATTCTAATATACATTATATGTGTATATATATGTGGTTCTACATATTAGGTTGCAAATAAATTATATAAGGATCGATCTATAGAAATATGGCATTCACTCAGCAGACCACTTGTTTTAACTAATAGAAAATCAAGAACATCCCTTTTCTGGTACGTATTATGAATATTTAATGAGTATTTGTTACAAGATATTGGATGTGGATTTATGGATTATATGAAGAAAAACTTGCTGAGATTATATTAAGATCATGCATGAGTTTAATTACATTTATGTATGAATGATATAATTAATACTAACTTCTACTCCGTTTTGGTTGTGTTCAAATATGAAACGATGTATTATATATCTTTTATTCTTCGCATAAACGATTTCCCATCAATTATATATACCTAGCAAGATCGTAACTATGCACACTTAGCATGTATCACGAATGAACGTAGAATACGATTTTACAAGAGAATATATGATTAAATTGCATGCATGACTTAATTATTATAAAGAAGGTGGGATAATCTCAAGAATTTGTGAATGAGATATTATATTAAAGTTTATATAATATATTTTCATGGTTTGAAGATTTGAAAAAACCCACATAGTGGAGTTTAAATCAAGATCATCTCATATAAATTTACTTTATTTAAAATAATCTTTAATTTCTTTGAAATAGTCTTGTAACTTTTAAATTCTCATCACTAAAATGATCATTTATGCTAAAGAAATGTTCAATTTTTCCAATTCTATGGGATGAGACTGAATCAGTGCTTTTACAAGTTTATGAGACGAAATTGGTAAAAAAAATCTTGTTTTAGGACGAAATCGGAGCAAAACTGAAAGATTTGGGACGAAAAATGAATGTTCTGTAAATAGATATAGGGGACAGTTTATGTTTTAAGCTCTCTCACACGGTGTCCCAATTACTCAGTGATAAAGGCATTGGACAAGAACACAAAAGGATGAGGCTATGAGTTGTCTATATGTACTACATTTCCACTTAGTGCAAAAAATATTTCTTTTTTTTCTTTTTTGATTTAAGCCTTAATTAGGGAAAGAAAATTTTTATTTTTATTTTGAATTATGCATGAATGGTAAAGAAGCAAAGGAGGAATATGGATAAAGAAAAGATGGAGTGATATCTTCTCCACAAATATGATAAAATTATTAGATGCAGTGTCACATTCATCTTTTTTGTTAGTGTTCCTCTCATTTATTACCTTTGTCCTTTGCATTCATTCCTTCTCCATCTACTCAATGCTCTCTCCTCTCTCTCCCTTACTCAGTTTCTTTCCAATTTACCATGAATTTTCAGCAGGGGGTAAAAGATCAAGTTTGATATCTTTCAATTAGGATTTGATCATCTGCCACCTGTTTGCTGTTGAAGAAGCAACAAAATCTGAATATCAAAGGTAAAGCTATTGTGTTTTTTTCTGTTGATTTGCTTCTTTGGATCAAAGCTACTTACTCATCACAGTTGTAAATTCATGGTGTGCTGTCTGCTTAATTTCCCCATTTCTCTTGTCCCCACCCACCCTCAAAGTAATATGTGAGTGAGAGAGAGAGAGAGAGAGAGAGAGAGAGAGAGAGAGAGAGATTGACAATTTATGCACCTTTTAATGATAATTTCTTGAATCTAGGGTTTTTCAGTATCTAGTTTATGAAAGTCTCATGGCAGGTTTGTAATTATCAGATTAATTAACTCATGATAGTGATTGGAACAATATGATCAATTTGTGGCCTTGAAGGCTAGATCATCATTCTACACACAATTTATGAATCATAAGTATGATCAAACCTTGTTTAAATTGATCAAATTGCAAATAGAAGCTCTAAAAAAAACTCAAATTGAAAACACAGTTTCAACACCTTGATTAGGAGATTTTAAAAACTATAGTATTAATTTTCTTATACTTTTAAATTAATTATTATAGAGATGGAAATCTATAAAATGGTAGATCAAATGAACAGACTGAATTTGATAAAGCTAAAAAAAAAGTAAATATATACACATAATATTGCAGATATAGGGATCTGTTGAGCACAACAACAGCAATAACTGGTACTTGAACTGATCATCACATATACAAAAGAATGATGAGAAAGAAACACAGTTTACAGCATCTATAATAAATTCTTAATTAAACTGCAGTATAATAAAATAATATAAATAAATAAAATAAAATAAAAACTTGCAAATTAGAATTCCATGTGTATATTATTACAACAAGAGACAGCAGCAAAATCCAAGTAAAGACATGAAAACAATGCAGCCTGTTGTTTCAGTAAAAACTCAGAATCCAACGGTATGATATAGAAAAAAAAAACACACACATATTAATAATTACCACCACTTACTTAGCTGTTTTTCTGTTTTTTTCTTGAATTCGCAGGAAATTAATCATCCATGGCTTCTTCCTACACCCCTCCCTGCGCAGCCTGCAAGTTCCTCCGACGAAAATGCATTCAAGCTTGCATCTTTTCACCCTACTTCCCACCCGAAGACCCTCGTAAATTCGCCAACGTACACAAGATCTTCGGAGCCAGCAACGTTTCCAAACTTCTGCTCGAACTTCTTCCCCACCAACGAAACGACGCCGTTAATTCCCTGGCTTATGAGGCGGAGGCACGCGTAAGGGACCCCGTCTACGGCTGCGTTGCCGCCATCTCCTTGTTGCAGAGACAGGTGGATCGCCTCCAGCAAGAGCTCGACGAAGCCAATGCCGATCTGATTCGGCTCGCCTGTAACGACCTGCAGTCCGCCACCGCGCAGGCGGCGCAGATGGAGTTTGGTAGGAGGTCATTTGGCGACGGCTTAGGAGTAGTGAGTGGGAGATTTTATCAAACACCTGGCGTGCAAATTCCATGGAATTATGATCATATTTTTAACCCTTATGGAGGAGCAATGGATGGAGGTTATTAAGAGATTTTTAGGGTTTATATATCCCTTTCTCTCTCTTACTCTCTCTCTCCATAGGGATATATCATATATGTATCTATCTATGGCAGCTGCTGGTGTGAAAAGTAATTGGAAAACTAGGTAGCTAGATGTATTTTTAGCTGGAATAAATCTTCTTAAATAAAGAAGATATACACATACTTATAATTTGATGGGGTTTTTAATAATTGTGTTGAAACTTGGTGTAATATTCAGACATGATAATGATGACCTTATGGATGGTTTAATTATTTAATTACCAAAGGTCTTAATATTTGTTTAATCCATGTGGGATTAATTGGATCATGATTATTAAGAATAAAGTGGCCGTTTCCAATGAATTTAATATTATAAGAGCATTTTCAAGAAATTCTCTAAACTAGAAAATTATGTATATTTTAAAAAAATTCAACTAAAATATCACTCCAACAAATTATTTATTTTAACTTTTAATTTTACATAACAAGTTTCATTCTTCAAATTTAGATAACCAAATTAAGTTCTTTAAAATTAAATGCATTAATGATTCATTATTTCCAATGCTTTTGTTAATTAAATAATATGGAATGAAGAGTTAAAGTAAATTTTATATTGCATTAATAATAAAAACAAAAATAAAGAAAATGTATAAAAAATATGTGTAATTAATTAATATTGAAAATAGAGAGAATAAAATTCAAATATAAAGAATGTGTTGGAAGACTTTTAAAAATATCATTTTTAAATTAACAAACCTCTCTATTTTAAGAAAATTCTCTCCAAAATTTAAATAAGCTCCTAGAGTTGCTCTAAGATCATGAGATTCTCATATCATGGCGTTATTAATCTACACTTTCAACTCTAATTATATTACATAATTTTTATTTTTTTTAGTTTTAACTATTAATTAAGAGCATGAGAATTTTCTAGGATTAGAGACCTAGATTATACAAAACTATCAATTCAGAACCTTATTTTGAATTGATAAAATAAAAGATAATATATGATAAATTCAAATCCAATAGAAAAAATAGACCCTTACCCATTTTGTCAGGCTTTAGATTGAGAATTAATAAATTAACTAAAAACACACACATAATTAGTTTCATGTGATCGAATTCTGGCCAGCTTTCATTGAAAATAAGACAGAGAATACTACACAGGGAAAATGACATTCAGCAACATACATTTCGATTATATATATATATATATATATATATATATATATATATATATATATATATATATTAATATTATTATTATTATTATTATTAACTGTGGTCTATGTCTAGCAACACTATTTTCTTTTTTTTCTTTTTTTTTAAGAGATGTCTAGCAGCACAAATTAATGATTGATATAGAAACACACTGGGAGAGGTCCCTTTTTAAATTTTCAATTTTTATTTTTTTAAGTATAAATTGTGTTACGTACCTTTCTCATATTAATCCAATCAGTTAAAAAAACAGTTCTGAGCTTATTGCACAATGATGTTCATTTCATGTTTCATATACAATGTTTTTAATTAAAATATTATACCACCAGATGTTAAAAATTTTGAATTGACGTTGAACTATAGTATATATTTATTATGTTTAAGGAATTTTTTTTTAAGATAATGATAAAATGCTAAGTGGAAGGATTTCAGTGTCATGTTTGATTATAATAAGACTCACTAATCACTACTTTAGAAGATACGAATATTATAATAATATAATAATAACGACACACACTTCATGAATAACCAAGAAAACTAATTAATAAATTAATGTTTGTTGTCATTATAACACTGACCATCAAACGTTAATACGTACAATCTTAAAACAATCATTAACAAAAGCAGATGTATTAATCACTTGTTAATTGAAACAAACTACTGTAATAGTCTTTATATAGTTACTATATATATATATATATATATATATATATATATATATATATATATATTCTATAAATTGAAAATATTATCTTTTTCTTATAAAAATGCTAAATTTACACGCTTTTATCATAATTCCCAGGACCCCACCTCAAATTGAAGTTGACAAATCATGATGACATATATTAATAGGAAAAAAAAAAGTTTAAATGTGAGCCATAGGTCCCTAATAATTAGAGTAAAATGTATATTATCTAGGGTTAGGGTTCCATCATCAAAAGAAACAATTTAGAGATTTAATTAGTGCTTCGATTTCAAACAACTTCATCTTCTTATTAAAGAATTAAACTCCCTGCGACTGGGAGTGTCTGTTTGTGTTTGTGTTTGTGTGTATAGAGAGAGAAGATAATGATTCTTGTTATTTATCAATTTTTACTTTATTAAAGAAGGTCTCAAAATAGTTATTACAATCATTTTACCACTAAATATGGGTTTTAAAAAGAAATCCAATAGGGCAAACTATAAGGTGATGTTTGTTTCAGATTTTTAAAATTGGGAATGGACTTCAAAATCCACACAAAAGCACCTCTATAGACACATACAAACCTTATACTCCCTCCGTCCCATTGAAAGGTACTCGTTTGCTGTTTGCACGTGGACGGTTCTAAGGTCTTTATTTGCTTTTTGCACGTAAATTAAGGAGTATTATTATTATAGATAAGGTGGGTAATTGTATTAGAGGGAAGTGGTGGGTCATATTGTGTATTTTCTTTATTAAATAGAGGAAATTGATGATTTTGAAGCGAATGCCAGGAATAGTGAAATCGATACCTTCCAAGGGGACGGAGGGAGTAATTCTCAACTTATATTCTCTCTCCTCATTTAATATTCATTATCTCTTTATCTCTCCTCTCTATTTTAATATTAAATTAATACCTTTTTACATATTGATTTGACGTAAAATTAAAACCTATCCTATTAAAAATTCAAAATAAACATATATCACTATTCATTAGATTTTTAAATTTCAAATTTTCAATTCCATTCCTTAACATCTACTTAGGGATTGTTACAGAAGAAGAATAGAAAGCAAACAGTGGGATTTCAGATTTCACAGACTACATATCAATCTTTCCATTATTGCAAGACGTGGAAAACAAGCAAGGCCAATGTGCAATTGCAGATCAAATTATGGGGGTGGTGCCCACTACAATTCATCCATCTCTCATAAATATATTTAATTACCCCTCCGTTGTAGGGTTGTGTACGTGTAGGGTAAGAAAAAGTCGGGATAATACGAGTAACCTTAAAAATAAATAAATAAAGTTTTTTAGATTAGTGAATAAAACATAAAAAATTAGATAGCATTTCCATAAAATTCTGATATTCAAAGGATATTAATATTGTACAATTGAAAACGTGCAAAAGTATTGACAAAAATGAAAAGTGTGTAAAAATAAAAGAAACGAAAAGAGTATTTTCTCGTCTCATTTTATTTTGTACGCTTAATTTTTTAAAAATAATTATGATGAGGTAAGAAAAAGAAGGATTTAATATAATAAATAAATGTAGGATGTTATTTTGAATTGTTTCTTATTAAAACAGTTTGCATATTATTTTGGAACGTAAAATGTATACATACCCCTCCATTCGTCTCACTTCAATTATTACATATTTTTAATTGAAATGTCTCACTTTAATAGTTTTTTTTACTATATGAGATTCATACAAAACAATTGACAATATCTGACCCACACCTACCCTTAAATTACTAGTTTTATATATTAAAATATTTATTAATTTACGAATAAAAAGTAAGCACAACTATTCACACATAACGGAGAGAATTTGTACAAGTTAAATGGAACGGGGAGTAATACATCACATGAACATGAACTGCCTATTTGTTTTTTTCTGCATTGGATGTTTCTGCTTCTTTCAATTCCTTTATAACCCCACCCCACCTATATCCACCCACCCTACCCACCATTTACATGCAATATCATATCAATGGTAGCTTCTCTCATAATAGTCCAAAACGTAAAATCTCTGTACGAATCAAGAAAAGACGTCTTGGAGATTAATTTAAGGGAAAAACCAAATAAAGAGAATTAAGTTTTGTTTATTTTTAAATTAAATTTTAATGATTGGCATGACCCTACATCATTCCAGTGAATTAGCTGGGAGATTTTTGGTAATCTTATATATTCCACCTCACATTTATTTTTTCTATAGAGATTAATTAACTAGTATTACTCCCTTAGTCTCTTTTGGCAGCACAGAATATAAGAAAAATTAGTTTTTTGTTATATTGATTTAAGAAATAGAAGGAATATTTTGATAATCGAATAAAATAAAGTGTATTGTATAGTTGATTTTAACTAGATTGTGTGTTAAAAAATGTAATTTTTTTTGTAATATTGTAGTATTGTAAGGTGATTGATATTGTGTATTATTTCCATTTTTAGAGTATTATTATTGGGATGGACCATAATAAAAAGTGTGCAAGTACGTAAGTATTTTAATTTGTAGTACTGGATATGATTTGTACTATTCCACTCATGATCATGACTATACTATTCTTTTGTAGTATTACCCATTCGTCTCATAACAGTTTTTACACTTTTTTTATTTATTTGACTCACAATAACTTTTACACTCTAAAAAATAGAAACGAAACTTTATCCACTAACCTCAAAAATTATTTTAATTTAAAATTTGTCACTCATATTATTTTATACTCATAACATTACTTAACATTTTTTTATTACCTAACTAAAAATACCCTTAAAAATCAATAAAGTTAATAAAAAAGTTAATTTTTTTAAACAATGTAGAACAGTAAATGTGAAGGTTATAATGGGACGGAGGGAGTATTTTAATTTGATATGATGACAAATTTTGTAATATTGTAAAATTTTTAAGTGTATTAATTTTTAAATGTAATGTCCATTTTTACTTAGAAAATAAAATTTACAACTTTTAAGTGAGAAAGTTGAAAATGATAATATGTACTAAATTTTATAAGGTAAAAATTATAAGTCATGCAAATATATATTAAATTTAACTTACTGTTTCCGAGGTCCCTAGAACATAAAATAGGGCTTTTTATTTTTTAATTTAAATGGAGCATATAATTTCTTGAAACTAATTGATAGTCGTGGATAATATTTAAATATATATAATTGCTTTAAAGATTTGACAAAATCGTTTGCGCCGAAAAGTCGCATATCAATTAGGTTGACTCTTTTTACAATTGGCATTTCAATGTATTATGAACACTTCATTATTATGTACTCAAGTAATGATAAAATTATTAGAAAATAAGTATAGATAAGAGTTGATATTCTTGTGCAGTATACGAATTTAAAATATTTGGGGTGTTTTTTTTTAATTATTTATTATTTTTCTAATGAATGATATTATTACTTTTTATTAAAAATAGCACTTATTACTTTTTTATTCACATTAGAATGGTTCTTAAAATAATTTATAGCATTACTATTATGTTTCATAATTAATTCAAATATCACTTTTTATTGAAATGTTATCACTTCTTATCCGTCTTTATCCATCGAAAGACTTCCCATGAATAAGGCTTAGACAAGTGTTCGCATAAAATTTTATGTACACCAAGTTTTTTTTTAATAACAAATTATATTAATTTTATTTAATAATGTATTGTTTTATATTTAGATGTACCATTAATTCTTCATATAAAGTATAATATAATTAGTTTTTACTATAAATTTTCCCATATCATATTACTTTAGTTCTTGTAGTTTTTAACTTTGAATTGAATTAATTTGAGTGCAAATGCACATTATATTTTGCTTAAAACAAATAATAAAGGTGCAGTCCCCTTTAGGCAAACTACAAAAACTTTCGGCATGGAAATTATTATTAACTTATCACACACTTAAAGCATTTTTAATATTCTTCCATTTCAATATAATCTTTCTCATTTTTTTTTATTTTTATATGTTCCATAATTATTTTCACCACTTAAAAATAAAAATAATACATCAGTCATATACAGTATAACTTTAAATTTTATTATCTCATCTAACGCACTTCACACTACATACTTTGTCTTTAAAAAATTACATCATCCCAAAAAAATTAGAGTTAGTCTATTGTAAATCGGATTACATTAGAAATCTTGTGGTTCCCCTTAATTTAAACAGCCTCCAATACATAGAATATATAGGATTTGATGTGCAAAATTTATAACGTGAACACGATTTACACAAGTATTTATAAAAAAAATTAGTAAAAAATAAATTTTCTTGTATTCTGAATCTACAGCATCGGCCCAAACTAATACAGGGCAATAGGAGTATTATTAATTATTGAGCCGACTGTAAGGCTTATCTAGGTGGCACTATTGCCACCCAAAACTCTAGTGAAGCACCTAAATCTCAAAAATTTTATAATGAAATTCCTAATATATCCCTCCTCATAAAACTTATATCCATGCTTACTTTAACTAACTAATTTTTGCTCAATACTTTACTAAACCCACCCAAATATTCCTCCACCCTGCCCTGTTCACCTCTCCGCCACCTGTTCTATGAGACAATCTCATCGCCACTGTCTCTTCTCTCTTCAATAAATCCCTCCACAAATTCATTCTCCATAGATTGAACATGGGGCAAGTGGTGGATTCCTTGAGGCAGCTCCGTCAGCCGTCCATATATATTATATACCACTCCTCAAGACTGGGCATCAACCCCCTTCACCACTATCACCCATTTCATGCATTCAAATTGTACCAAAATATTAGAATTCTCTAGACCCATGTCGCCGACGATCAGCCAGAGATCGGAATCGACGGTGATAGGGACATAGTAATCGTCGACAGGCTCGGGCCTGGAGTCGCAGCGGGTGGCTGAGAAATCCCAGAAGACCTCAATGGCGGCGGCGTGGAAGTCGAGGGCCTTGGTCCCCTTGAGCTTTCGAAAAATTCGGAAGGTGGTGGTGAGTTTAATAGCAATGGAGGGGTCGTTGAGATGATAGTAAGGCCTGCGCCGCCGTGGAAGGTGGATGAATAGTGGGGAGCTGTCTTCAGTTTTTTTTTAATTATTGGCTGTGTAAAAGGAATATATTTGGGTGGATTAGCAGAAATGAGTTAGTTAGAGTGGGTATAGGATAAATATAGGTTTATGTTATAATAGGAATTTTACTTTCATTTATTTTAGAATTCGGGTGCTCTTAGAAAACTTTCGGGTGGCAATAGTATCGTCCGGCTTATCTTCAACAATTTCATTGTTTTTAAGTGGGCCTCTAACTAAAGTATCGTTAATTCAAAGCCCAAGCCCAAAGTATTAGTTTATTTTTAGGCCCAACGGGTTGATTGAAATTACAGATAACTCCTCCCTTCTGACTCTTCGTAAAGTTCAAATAACACGTTGGCGGGCTGGAGTCTCTCTTCTTCTCTCTCCTCCGACTCTCTCTCTAGAATCAAAATCCACAAATCACAATTTCTTCACTGATAGTGAAGTTCGTCGCCCTCAGATGCAGGGGTCAGGGGATAGCAGTGCGCTGTTGCCAATGGCGGAAGGACGTTTAGTATGCGAACGAGACATCGCCATCCAGCAGCAGAGATTCGATTCTGCGTATGACGTTTATCTGCGAGCTTTCAATTCCGCCAAGTCCGAAGCTCAACAGACCATTCAGCTCCAAGGTAATTAAGTTGTGTGTTTTTCTGCGCGCACGCATGTTTTTATTTACTTATTTGGGGGGTTTAGGGTTGGGCTCGAGTTTAGGGTTTAGTCTCTTGATCTGGATTTCGATTTTATAGAGAGGATTTTGCTACAAGATATGGAGCTTGTATTGTGGCATTCTTGAATTTTGTTGATTTATCACTTTTTTTTCTGGCAGAGAAATTAGGAAAGCTTAAAGGGGAATTAAGAGATGCTGAGGATGCTCTGGTGAAGGCTCTCTCTGGTATTGATCTCTTTCTCTCCCTCTTTTTTGGTCAAAGAGTGTTGTTTTGATCGGAATTATCCTAGCAGTAATTATAAACGAATATCCATTTATAGTTAACTGCATCTATATCCTTGCTTCTATCTTCAAATTAGCTTAGTCTGAAACCGTAACAAGTTAAGTAAAGCACATTTACTATTAAGAGAGGTGCATCATCGCCTTGCAGAATTAGATGATTTTATGTAATTTTCTTAAAAATGTAGCCTTCGTTTCTCCTTAATCTGCATATTAAGATGATCACTGCAGAGAGTGAATAGAATTTTAGGTTGTGTTTGGATGAAGGATTTGATGGTGGATTTGAAATCAAAATTAGCAAATCCGACGGGGTTGTTTGGACTGAAATGGATTTAAAAAATCCATTATTTGAACATTAATCTAGTCTGATTTTAGTCTTCCTGCATTTTAAATTAGTAAACACACAGATAGTAGAGATATATGACCTTCATCCCCCTCAATTATGGGAGATTTGGTCCATTCGTGTAAAGTGGGGAATCAAATATTATTACTGTACTCTTTCCTCATCACCAAGCAATGATTTAAATTCCACTCCCTTTGCAGCCTATATCTCTAGTGTATTGTTACATTCCATTGTCGAGTATCATGGCTAAAAGAGAAAAAAAAATGTTTAATGAATAGGCATAAATGGAAATAGAAATGACAGAGAGTCTATAATATCTTCAGTGGGATCTTATCAGAATATAAGTACAACAGAAGAAAGATATAACCAGCCAGGAAGTCTTTAACGCAAAATTTAAAGACAAAATGTTGTCTCATCAACTTGGTAATGATGTGTAAATTAAACCCCCCTAGCAAACAGCATATTTTTCATGAGTGTGCACTTCAAATTTTTAATGAAGCAGCATGCATAGGAATGTCAAACCATCCAACTCAATTATCCATGGTTCTTGCTATGCTGAGAATAACACTTTTATCTGCTAATTTGTGTGAATGAAACTTTTATTCTTTTATTTTTGCATTTGTAGTGAAGACTCGGAAAGAGGCGAAGAGGATGGCAACATTGGAGTCTCTATCTGTTGTAAAAGCTAAAGTTCAAGAGTTAAAAGGGATTGTAAAGGATCAGAGGGAAAGAAAAGAACAATATGCTGCTATAATATCTAAACAGTCTGAAGGTGATTGAGTTTTCAAACAACGTGGCTGAAACTGATTGCTTCCAGAATATTATGTGGTATCATGCTTATAAGTTGAACTGCTTTGAATAAAATTCTCATTCAGATTTTTTCTGCGCTTAAACTTGGCTGGAGCAACTAAGAAAACATCAGAAAAAAATGTGTTTATTAAGATTAGATGAGTCATTTCCTTCAAATTCTGCATTATTAGTTATCTTGAAATGCTAAGAGTCATTCAGTACTTCTTGAAATAGGCATACTGTGGTAATCTGACTGCTCACCTAATAGTTTGTTGGAAGTATAATTATTTAAAATTTAGAAAAGTTAGAGCCTTTTTGGACTGCTTCACTAGCTTCCTTTGTGGCAAAGTTCATCAGCATTATTCTTCTCATCTTATTTTCAATTATCTGTCTCATTATAGATCAAAAACTGAAGGTTTTAACTTTGCCATCTTTAAGGTTGATAATCTTTATATATTCCTGGATGTTAGCCCAAATTGTTTGAAATTAGTTGAGGGAGTTGATCTGTTGGTTGTATCTTTGCATAATCATTAGAATCTTGCATTGTTTTATGTATCAATGTCCTTAGTCTTAATTTTCATTCATATTTGAGCTGATTCCTACCTGCTTTCTTTTTTAATGATAAATAGCTTTGGCTGCTTGCGATGAAAAGTGTAATCAGAACACAGAATATAGAGAACAGATAGAGGAAGCCATTTCATGGTATAATCGGGTCCTTGGTTTCCGTGTAGAATGTGGTCATGGTACGTTGTCCTGGAACTTGCTAAATCTTTTATACATACTTCTCGCAGAGATAATATTTCTTACTCGTTGCTTACTTTCATAGGTGTAAAATTCATATTCACAAACATTAGTGTAGAGAAACCAAGTGAAGAATACTCCTTTGTTGTCCGTCATGCGAACGGCACATACACTCGTAAGTAAATAATTTGGTTGGTATTTATTTCATTGTGCAAAACCTAAACGTTCTCTTTTTCTGGAATTTATCCTCAGTCCTCGACTGTAGTCCGCATCTGCGTGACACAAAAGATTTAGTTACCGAGTTAAATAAGAGCAATGGATTATTCCAATTTGTTAGAGCCATGAGGGAAAAGTTTCAGCAAGCTGCAGCACGGGGTACGGCCTTGTATCTTTCAGTATCTATTGTATGAATATTTATTGGAGAACATACCCTTTAGCCTTTACATACATGTATGCTGCACGATCATGAAAGACCATATAATTTCTACATTTTAGTATTTGTGTTTCTAAAAATACCTGATATGATGGCTATTGAATTCAGGGATGTCTTT
This sequence comes from Pogostemon cablin, assembly GCA_023678885.1. Lineage (NCBI taxonomy): Eukaryota > Viridiplantae > Streptophyta > Magnoliopsida > Lamiales > Lamiaceae > Pogostemon > Pogostemon cablin. Next base: position 3,873,081 of record CM042961.1, read on the forward strand.
GCATAGCTCGTCCCCTGATCAAGCGTCTTCAATAACCTCCCTTTCTGGCCCAGTATCTTCAGTTTCAACAGATCAAAGACTCACATCTACACCGACAAAACTTCAATCTCCTATATCTAATAGCAACCCAAGAAAAGTGGGAAGAGGACATACAGTTCAATCCCCCGGAGCTGTTTCTTCTCTTCGTCGCTCCTCACGCTTAAAGGTGACTGCTTACATATTTAGCACATGAACTATCGAAGTTGACCATACGTTAGTTCTTCCATAGTTGGTACCCTATTTTGTGTCTCAGAATGGAACTTTGGATCTCAGCAGGCTAACAATTGAAGATCACCTGAATCGCACCACATCCACTCAATTGTGTCGAGTCCTTCATCACTCCTGTATAAGCGTTGAGATGGGGAGGTTCGTCCAAAGGCAGTAAGTAGCTAATGATGTCAGTAATGCGCAACGCCAAACGACCCACTGGTGCGCTACGGTATGTCTTAACTTCTTTAGAACTGTTGCTCTATGCATGTGAGCCTTTGACACTTGCTAAGTTGATGTAAATTAAGTTGAGATTCCTCTCCTTAGTAATGATGTTTTGTTATGTAGACGAATACCCCATGTAAACGAGTGATGTAAGTTTGATTATGCATCTCCTTTTTCTGATTATCAGACCACCCCTCTCTATTTAAAGTACATGTCAATAAACTGCCTTTGAACAAAAACTAAATGTTTAAATAATTTTTACAATAAACTGCCTTTGAGTTGCTGGTGTTTAAACCAAAACTGCCAATTTACTTCGAAAAACACAAGATAAGTGAAAGGATAGAACAAAATCCGAATAACAAGTTTTGAATTTTAACATTACAAATATATTGATTTAGTATATGTCCACATTATGATTCTTTTAATTAGACAAGTGGTACTAGACTCACGTTAATAAGTAGAATAAAATTGCAAAAAAACTCAATTATAAAGAAAGAGTGAAAAAAAAATTAGGAGTTGATATTAGGTGCACTCGGGTGTACCCATGTGTATAACTTGTTATTCTATTTTGTATACATATTTTTTGATAGTTGTATACTTTTTTCACACTAAGTTTTTCATTAAAAAAACTAGCATTCATGTATAACTTTTTATTCAATAGTGTATACATGTTTTTTAATAATAGTATATTTTTTTACACTCAATTTTCATTAAAAAAACTAACAATTAAATTGTATACATTTTTGTTCATAATTGTATACTGTTTTTGTTTATATTTGTATAAGTTTTTTAGAGTGGGTGCACCCTAACCAAAAATTAGTTCTTGAATTGATCTTTTTTTTATTAATTATTTTGTACGGGTTTCTTATAACAAAAGAAAAATAAAATTAATGTAACTATTGAAATAAGACAACATAATTAAAAATATATAACCATCGTTAGGGGATGGAGGAAGTATATAATTGGTAGTTAATCCTTGATTTTCTAACTTTGTCGATTAATCAAAGAAAATAAATTAAAAATTTAGGGAGATAAGCTCTATAGAGTGAGGTTCTTGTGTCCCGGCCGTGCCCCTTTGCAATTTAAACTCTTAGTAATACATAAGGTTAAATAGAATATGAAAGGGAAGGGTTGTGTTCTCATGTGGACACAATGTCTGCCAACTCTATAATCGGATTCCACTTTCAACCATATAACAAATTGATTGATCGTAAGCATATTCCACGTTTTTTTTTTGTCTTACCTTTTGTTTAACGTTGAAAATTAGCTTATGCTTGAAAAAATGTTTTTTTTCTATAAGTCGCTATTTCTTATTTCTTCAATTGTTATTTCCATGAATTTGAGAAAATGTTCATCTAAACTAAAAGTGAACTACTCTGTGCCATTGGACACACTTTCTGTATATATAATATTTACAAAAAATAGCAAGCAAGCTTTAATCTGTAGCAGATGTTTCACCATTTTTTCCTACTGGAAGTAGAAATCGCCTTTGCAGCAAAGCACGCGTTTGCTTCCACAATTTTTGAGCTAAGGCTTCATCATTTGCAAGTGCTGAGCAGTGACTTTCATTACAATCCGCAAAATACCTTCCACTAATGCCACCTAATCCATGGCTTAGAGCTACGTAACACGTGGTCGCCGCGCCCTGCCATTACTAAAACGCTTGAATCCTTCGTATAACCTTTGAAAACGGTTAACGAATTCAGCACAGTTCACGACACCAGCTGATACGTTAGCATACTTGCCATGCGTAGCAGTTGGTGTCTTGTTTTGTGCACGAAATCCCAAAGGGATTGTCTAGAAAAAACATAAGTCGTTTGAGAAATTTTGATACAATGGTTAACATATCCAGATCCTCGTTGTGCGTAGCACACAGCACCAGCTAATATGTTTAGCAGTATAACTCTGTTCATAGTAGTTGGTGCAGAGTTTTATGCACAACGAAGACTAAGTCGAATGATCCAAGTCCTAAATTTGTGTTACATTATGATATGTTAAAAAGAATCTTGTCTTGAGATAATGAGAGGAATACAAGGATGCAAGGACAAACCTGGGATGTTGACTTGAGCAGCTTTGATGCAACAAAATATAGAGAATCTGCAAAAGTTTTTTTTTTTTTTTAAAAAATTTCCAAGAAAACAGTGGATTTAGTTATCTTTATGTTTGATTATTATCATGAAAAAATAACAAAAATAAAGGGAAATCAAATCTCAATAAAAGTACAGAATGCATGCCTGTAATAAAGCCTCTGTAATCTCTGATAATTCCTGTCTTGACAATCCCTGGATGCACTGCATTGATGCTTACATTTGCTCTTCTTTCCTAAAGATTCCACCAACATCATGGTTACAACAAATCCCTTTTGCCCTTTTTGTCATTAAAATAAATAAATAGATAATTTGGAGAAAAAGTTGTGCCTTAAGTTGTCTTGATAGTTCCTTGGCATGCAATATGTTGGCTAGTTTTGATTGGGCATAAGCTTTGGTTCCATTGTAACTGCATAAATGAGTACAATTATCATATTTGAGGAAACAAAATTATCATAATAATATTATTAAATTAAAAATGGAGATTTTAATTAGATTACCTTTTAGGGGTGAGCAGTTTAGTGAAGGAAAAGTGTTTTGCATTCACCCAATTATGAATTACAGAGGAGACATTCACTATTCTCCCCTCAATCCCACATTCTGCTGCTGTCTCCACCATTTTTCCCAACAGCATTTCTGTCAACAGAAAATGACCTTCCAAATCCAACAAAATTTTATTCAGGATTTAAATAAATTAAAACACCTTAGATTAATTGACTCACAATTCATAAAAAGTTCTATAAAAAATAAAAATACCTATGTAATTAGTGGCAAAAGTGAGCTCAATTTTTTCCTCAGAAAATTCCAGCTTTGGTGAATATTTACCAGCATTATTTCTGCAAATAAATTAATTGAATATATTAATATGGAAAAGAGAAATCGGTGTAATGTTTGAAAAAATCCAATAAAACCAAGATAAATTACAATTCTTCAAAATAAATAAATTATTTTTTAAAAAATATTTTTTTTAGAATTATACTTCTGGATTGATTCCAAATACTTGTGTCGTAGAGAAAAAAGAAAAAATAAATTAATTAAAGAAAAAAAAATATATATATATCTACATGAGGATATGAAGAGGCAATCCCAAGGATAAGAACTTAGAACAAAACGTCTGGATGGAGGCAAAGGAGCTCAAGTCTATCTCCAGAACAATTATCTTAGCGCCAGGATTTTCCATCTCTATATCCGCCTTCACCTTCTCCGCCTTCCTCAAATCCCTCGCCGGAATCACTACCGCCACACCCCTCTTCGCCAGCACCCTCGCCGTCTCCGCTCCGATCCCCGACGTCGCGCCTTTAAATAATTAAATTAAATCAAATTAAATAAACACTGCATGCAACGACACGTACGTGTGCGTGTCCGTGAGGAATGATGGCGTAACTGACCGGTGACAATAGCAGTGAGGTGATGCGGCGGAGAAGCAGCTGTCATGGAATTGAGGCAGTGATCAGCTACGTCGTCAGCAGTTGTCCGTGAGCTGAACCCGCTGGGCCCCGCAATCCCTGCTAAGTACTTCAGTGTGGCCTTCATCACTCCACTGAGTCGACTCACCTTACTCTCCAACACCCTAGCTCTGCACCTTGAAATCCATCTACATATATAACACATCACTTTTCATGCACCCCTACCCCCACCCACCCACCCACCCCACATCACCAATATTTTCAAACGTGTGACACAAGTTGTTCCTTCAATCAAATTAGGGGTAATTCTTGGGTGACCCGTGGTCACCCATGACCCTCTCATATGAGGGGGTGGGGGCCCACCCCCTGACATTTGGGACCCACCCCCTCATGTGAGAGGGTCATGGGTGACCACGGGTCACCCAAGTCATGCTCTCAAATTACACAAAAATTACAACAATCTTGGATTTTTTAATTCTTTTTTTGTGATTCATACACACATATGTGTGTGTGTTAAGGGTAGGTGTGGTCCAATATTGACTAGGTTGATGGAGCATATATGTAATTGTGAAAGTCACAGTGGATGAGTTGAGTTATTTTATTTTTTTCTAGTGGATAATAATTGTTGTCTCCCCTTATTACTTGCTTTTATTCTTTTGGTGGGCTGTTGAGATTATTGATTTGGGGCACATTTTACTGTTCCAGATGATGTTTTCATTCCTTCAACCACCTAATTATAATTAATCTTCTTTCTTAGTTAATTACTTAATTACCTCACATTATTCTAATACACACCATTATTTTCACAATTCAGTTAGGAACATTTTTTTTAATTATGTTCATAATCATGATTCTCAGAAATATTATAAGAAAATTATTATGGAGGAAACTCATAACGTGGTGCATGCATATATGGAGTATCATCACCGAAATTGATTGGAAGTATTACTAATAATATAACATAAGTCAATTTTAAATACACACCTCGTTAGCTCACATGCATCACATGACATAAACACACAATACTGCATGCATATGTTTTTTTGTTATGAATATATGTAGTACTTAGAGAGACTCACACTTAGTAAAAAGAAAATTATGAATCTTTAAATTAAAAGCTCAAAAAAATTTATAATGGGAAGGAGAAGATACTTTACATTTTATTGTTTATAGCACCCTCTATCCCAATAAAATTTTCAAACCTCTTTTATAATTTATGAAGGAAGTGTGAAAACTCTATTGGAATTGAGGGAGTATTATGTTTTTAGTTAAGGGTCTAAAATACTACAAAATGTGCTTAGAAATATACTCCCTCCGTTCCAGGTAATGAGGGCCAGAGATCTTATATTTAACATAAAGTCTCTGGCCCTTTTAGGCTGAGACGAAGGGAGTAATTCTTATTATATTATATATATATATATATATATATATATATATATATATATATATATATATATATATAATGTGATGATTGTATTTGTACAGCACACGCCCAAGGATATGACTCAATTTTTAAAAATCTGTTGGATATCACAACCATTGAGACATCACTGGTGTTGGTTCATGAAAAAGCCGATTTAACACAATAATAAAAGACTAAAATTCACGAAGAATTAGAGTTAAGAACTCAACAAAAGTCTCTATTTCGTTACTTCAGCAACTAAAGGCGAGAGACCATTTTATACTAAAGTCGGACCAAAGAAAGGTCAATCTTTCCTTCTATAGTGAGCAACGACAAAATACATGGAGAAGGAGACTAATGAAGATTAGAGTTTTATTAATAAAGTAAAAGGCAATGAGCTGGTCGGACCAGCTTAATTAAAAGCGTTAAAACCCAACCAAAAAAAAAGGTCGCAATTGGATCACACAATAGTATCAACCTCCCAACAAAATCAATACTCTCTCCATCCCCTTTTAAGGTATCATTTTTTCATTTTGGGCGTCCAACCTTAAGGGTCTCATTTCCTTTTTTATACATATGGGACCCACATACACTCACTAATACAACTAAAAAATGGGACTCACACATCCACTAATACAACCACTCACTACACATTAAATAATAATACTCATTAATCTACGTGTAAAAAGCAAATGACACCCTTAAAGGCGGACGGAGGGAGTATTTCACTATTAATTTGCATTTATGTAGCGAATGGTTAACAATAATCTAGAAATCAATATTTCCTTCGTCAACATCTTCATTAGAAATGTATACTCCCTCCGTCCCGAGGCCACAGACCTTACATGTTTATGGTCCTCATTACCTGGACGGAGGAGGGAGTATACTTTTAGTCATGACTTGAAAACTAAGTATGGAAAAAGAGAAATAAATACGTTCTCAAATTATTAAATAAATGGACATTTTTTTATCTCTTATTTAATCTCTCCACTTTCACTCAAGTGGTTAATGAAAATGTCAGTAAAATTGACAAAAAATGAAATGATAAAAAAGCAAATAGAGTGGGCTTGACACTTACCCCTCACACGTGTTGCTCCATAGAAACAATTATTGTAATTTGCCCATTAAGTCAAAAAAAATGTATGTATGTATGGTTAAAATAAGGCATTATAAAAGTTTAAAAAATTATTAGAGTCACTCGTGATGTGCTTTTTTTGGAGTCAAGAAACCATGAAAGCTAAATGACAAATTTTGAGTGTTTTTTTTATCATGAAGGAAGAGCTTGTGTTACAAGGTTTAACAATTTTTGAAGAAAAAAAAAATTATATGTACATAAATAATTAGTCGGTGTTAATTAATTAATTAATTAACATATCTTACAAATTTGACTATAAACAGAATTTATAATTATGTTTGCAAATAGTAAGCATTCAATTTAATTTATTTATAGTCTTTCTTTCAAGATTTTAAAATATAAGTCGGTGTTGATTAATTAATTAAACATAAAAGAAAAACTAGATTACATAAAACTAAAATATCTAATGTAAGAAACTTTCATTTATGATAGGTTTTTTTTTTTTTTTTTTTAATTTAAACTCTTATCAATTATATGCGAGGCATATTTAGAATTTCTGATAAACGATTTTCACGTTACTTGTATACTTAATTAATAATACATCTTAAAATGTGTTATAATTTTAAATTAATTTATATAAAATTAAAACATGTTCTCCATCTTGGGTACTCTAAATTCTTCATATTTAATTCAAGTTAGAATATGTATCATTAATATCATCAATGTTCATATACAAATTTTATGAGACCATTAATTTATGAGAGAGTTCGTTAATGTTAATATTCATATAGAAAATATTATATATATATATATATATATATATATATATATATATATATATATATTAACGTGAAGATTTTATCAATTGACAAGTTATTTATTATTATCATTTGTGTAAAAAGAAAATAACTATGATTATTGTTTGAATTTTGAAACCGACCACCGTGAGAGAAAAGTGGAATTCGATTGGATAAAGCATGGAAGGGGGAAGTGATCTGTCTCCAAACACTATTCAAAATCTTTTTCTAATTTAAAAAAAAAACCTAGAAAAATGAAAATAATACTACTACTTAATTTTATAAAATTTCAAAACTTTATTCGAAATAATTTATTAGTACAAATGAAATTCTACAATAAACTCGTGATCGATCATATCTGATTTTTTTTTCACTACAATTTTTACACTCGAAATTCTTATAATAAAAATACTTAACATTAACATCTCAACTCAATGCACTCTATTTTTTTAAAAAAAAATTATTTCAATTGACATACATATATAAATTCTATTTTACTTACTATAAAAAAAAAAGACTATATTACTTTTGCATGTTAATAAATTGATCAATGTGTTAGTTATTCTTTTTAAAGAATATGGCATAGGTGAAGAATTAAACAACATGAATTGAGATTTAAGATAATGTGTATATTATCTAGACTAGATAAAACCTTGATAATATATGAACTAGGAATCTAGTTTGGAATATATCTTTTATATATATACTAATTGCGACGTTGCTATAAATAACTTTTTAAAAGTATGAGTTGTCACGACTTGGTTAATTATCATATTTTTTTTAAATTTCATATATATAATCTTTCTACTTTATTTATTTATTATTATTATTATATTATTCATATATATCTATAAATTAAATTAAATGGTGGAGTACATCATTTTTTTATTGGTTAGAAATAGATAATTAAACCAATCAATAAAAATATATCAAATTTATTATTATTATTATTATTATTATTATTATTCATGTATATCTTCAAATTAAACACCAACTTTAATCATATTTTTTAATTGGTTAGAATAAATATTTTTATTTTTTATTTTAATATCACATATAATCTTTTTATTATTATTATTATATTACTAATGTAAATCTTTATATTTAGAATTAAAAAGTAAACCTTAAAATGATAAATAAATCAATTAATAAAAATATATCTTCAAAAATTTTTAGTATATATTTTCATTATTAAATTATAATATGCATTTTATATTGGATTATCTAATTAATTTTTTTATAAAATATAATATATCCGCATATTATGCGCGAATACGTAATCGTATATATATATTTAAATTTATGGGTTAAAACTTCTTTAGAAAAAGTAATAATGTAGATAGAATTAGTGGCTTGTAAGGGACAAAGTGCTTTTCTTGCGTGCGTGCAAGAAAAAGAAAAAGAAAAAAAACCATGAAATGAAATAAAACAATTAATGAGAATATTTAAAAATAAAAAATAAAAAATTTCTTAACTTTTAGGAAAAAATTAATGATGTCCAATGTTGGGTGTTTGAAAGGGTGAAAAGAACATTGAGGTTGACTGCTCAACAATGGGTGATGAAAATTGGACCCATTAGCCCCCCATTTACTACACATCTTCAATCAATATGTATCTAATTTTACAACATTTATAATCCTAATTTCACATGTGATCTTCTTTGCTTTTCTTTTTAATTTTTAACTTATTCAATTTTGTTATTTTAGTTTCTGAAATTATTTGTTCAATTTTTATTTTTATTTTCCAAATAGAAGGTGACAAATTTAGAGTTTGACTTGAAAGCAATGTGTACCAAATACAATGGGTTGTTATGGAAAAAGAAAAAAGATAAAGGGTCAACTACATAAACTGTGCTTGAAATTTGAGTTATTTCTAAAATGATTAAATTAATTATTTTTAAAATTTAAAAATGCTTCAAATATTATTTTTCTTATTTTATTTTAATTACCAAAGTTTAAATCTTATCGATCGATTAGAAACTGAACGAATGAAATTAATCATCTGTCTTTTTCATCAGTATAAATTTTTTTAAATTAAAAAAAAGACATAATTATAATAGATGGGTGTTAAGGAATTATACCTCCATTTAATTTTAAAAAATGTATTATGTGAATGTGTATCAACTTTTTAATAAATGTAACTCTATTTTTCAAAATGTGAAATGTTATTCTTCTCGTAATAATTATAATATGTTATATAGTATAAAATTAGTATTACTTTTTATTCTAAAGAATAACATACATACTCCCTCCTATAGTACAAAATAATATTTACAAACCAGTATTAGTTGATTAAGGTTAACTTCAAGAAAGCTACAAAATTTTATTCTTACGGTAAAGTAATCCTCGTCTAAGAATTACTAAAAGAATAATATACCCACTCAATGTATATGATATATTTTTTTTAAATGTGAGATTAAAAGTGAGGTTCTTTTTAAAAAATTTGGTGTATTTTATAACAATACTTAAATATAACATTTTTTTGCAATTTTTTTAAGATAGAGATTAATTTACCATAAGAATAAAATTCATAGTTTTAATTGCAATTAACCGGCCCATTAATTAATACTCCTAGTTATTTGATAATTTAGGTGCAAGTGTGAAAGTTATAGGGGCATAGTGGGAAACAAAGAATTGCCACTCCAACCAATTTCCTACATCTTCTAGAATAGATTATCTTTTAAGTTTCAATTATAGCCCACTAATGTGAAGCAAATGACACCAATTAGATTCAAAATGACACAAGATTATGCCTTATTTTAGTCATTAAACACTATCATAATCATTTACGTACCTAATTCATCAATCAAATTAACAGCCATTCGTCCTTCCAATTATGCAGCCAACTTGTCTTAAATTTAAATATATATATATATATATATATATATATATATATATATATATATATATATATATATATATATATATATTAGTAATTTACCGATGCACTTGAATGAATTGAATAATTAGATAAGGATGTTATTAACAATTTAGCATATACATTAAATTAAATAAAATACTTAATTTAATTAAAAAATTACTGCAATATCTTAAAATCATAATTTAAAATTTATAGAGTGCATTAGTTTTAAGGTGCACCCTAAAATAACCATTTTTTCTTAAAGAAATTTTAATTTTGGTCCTCTAACTTTTGTTAAATTTAATTTTGATCCTTTAATTTTTTTCTATTTTAATTCTTTTGTATTAATTTTATTCCTATAACTATTAACTTTTTCAATTTTAATCCTTTTGAAAATAAAAATCAATTAAAAGACTTACAAATCTTGCAAGTTTTGTAAAATTTTGCAAAAGGATTAAAATTGAAAAAATTAAAAATTAAAGGACTGAAATTGATTTTTAAAAAAATTAAAAGTTAAGGGATCAAAATTGTACTCAAATCAATATTAAAGTACAGAAATTGATATTCTCATTTTCCCTCTCCATCCCTTGTAAAATAGAATAGGTTCATTACATTTTGAACCAGGAAAGTGATAATTATAGTCATAATATCACTTGGAAAAAAGTCATTTAAAATTTATGATTCAATTTAGACCAAAGAAACAAATAATTAGAAATTAATAATTGAGGTTTACAAATTAAGAATATGAAAGTAGTGGAAATAGATGGGCATGATTAGTAGGTAGCTTATGACTTTTGATATTTATGTCTCCCTTTATTAATAAATAATTAAAAATTAGAGTTAATTTCCTACCTGAATTGATGCAATCCAACAAATTAAGTTCAAATCCCCCGACAAGATTTAACATTCTTTTCTATCAATCATACCGTCCCATATTTCTTGCCTTCCATCAATATTACATATTTATATTTATATATTTAAATATATTATGAATTAATTGAACTTATATGCTCCCATACATTTACTTTGTTGACATACATATTCTAATTTTAATTACAACGAAAATGTTGTGTTTATTTTCTATTTTATTTTTTTGGAGTGGAGAGGATACAAATTATATTACACATTTCGATACAAGATAAATGGTACAAGAATTTTGGATCGGAAAATTTTAACACGTAAAAATACTTATACGAACCGGATTTACTTGCACCCTTTATATTTTATTAAATTACTTTTTAATTCATGAAATATTACTTTTAAAGTGATGAATTATTATATTTTTATTAAAAAATTACTCCTCAAATACTGATATATTATATTTTTTATGAGTATTTTTATGGATATGAATATTATTTTTCCATTCAAAAGAGTAATAGCCAAACTCTTTAATCTTCATATACTTTATTAAAGAGTAATTTTATAAAATTAGTTAGGGTTTATAGACTACAAGCTCTTGAACACTACGTCAGCTAGTAATATAAGTTTATTTATTTAAATTTGAAATCCATTCTAAAGATTAATTTATGTTTCAAATTTAATTTTGAGTTATAAAACTTCCATCTCAAATCACCTTTATTTTGGATTAAAACGATAAGTTCGGGTCAAACCAACCCGATTGAATATAAGATCACCGTAATAGCTAATAATTCATGAGATGCATGAGAGATTGATGAGTAGATTATTAATTTTGGGAGGATAAAAGAGTAATTTGGGGTCAAAACGAATAAGTATATGGGAACAAATGTTAATGGTCACAGCGTATATTGAATTGATAATGGGATGAGTGGTAGCCTCACGTGCTAGGTGTCATACGTGGGGCGACATCTCACCATCTATGTTATGGCATCATATTACAACATTGCAACACCCAATCACTTTTTTTTTTTTCATTGTAAAATTTGATTAGTTAGCCATAATCGATCGGATCGATTAGGTTTGACTGCAAACTTATTAAAATGAAGTGTGGGTTGTGTGTGCTATTAAAGTTTCATATACTATAAGTTAGATGATAATGAGTTTATGAGTATGGATTAGACCTAGTAAGGATAAGTCGAGAACAAAATCATGAGAGTTGATTCGACATTATAATTTTTATTTTTTTTTACTGATGAAAATTTTACTAATAAAAGTTTTAATTTTTATTGTTAAATTAATTTACCAATAAAATAATTTATTGGTAAAATTGTGATTAGTAAATTTTTACCAAATAAATAATAATGGATAATATATATATATATATATTTTAGTGTGCGTAGTTAACTCGCTTCCTTCTGGGTCATGGCTTTTTGTGGAACTTTAAACCCAACAAATTGACTTGTACAATGCGCATCGAGTAGTCTATTCGGTCATTTTTAGATTACGAATCGATACATTTATATTTAGTTAGTAATATCTTATTACTCCATAACAACTACTCCATTTGATCAGTAGAAACGTCCTCATTTACTTTTTATACATAGATTAAGGAGTATTATTATTTTATGCGTAGTGTGTGGAGTCGTTTTAATAGTGAGTGTGTGTTACATATTAGGCCTTGTAATACAAATTGAAAATTGGTATCTAAGAGCTTGACACTTAGTGGAGAAGTTTGTACTGACTGAAGAGAATAATGAATAAGTATAGTAAAATAATGATGTTTGCACTGGTCAGTACTTCCCCCGTTCGCCCAATATGTATACATTTGCTTTTTGCACGTGTATTGAGAAGTATTATTATTTAATGTGTGGTCGGTAGTTGTATTAGTGAGATGTGTGAGACCCGTATATTAAATGTATTAGTGATGTGTGTGAGTCCCACATATTTAAATAGAGAAATGTATGCAATTGATATAGACATCCAAAATAACAAAATGTATAACTTTCTGGTGGATTGAGGGAGTAATAAAATTTATTCTATATCGAATTTTATAGAAGACTTGATTAATAGTATACATTGGGTATGTATTATAAATTATCTCTTCTATCATCTCGATCAAATACTCATAACATATACTTATAGACAATTAGCCCTACATACAATTAAACTATAGTATCTTTTTGGAGGGGCAATTAGATTGTTTGAGCTTTATTATATCCACTAATAATAAAAATTGGGACATATGTAATACACATCTTGTTTCCGAAAGTGACCAGCTGAAATGTTGGACCATTGGATTCAACTATGCTAGCTCATCTCATAGCCTTAAATTAGCTTCAAAGTTTGAAATTTTACAAAGTTTTATATTTAAAAATTAATGCTTTTTAGGACATAGATAAAAGGCTTCTTGTCTTCATCTTCCTATAGTATCTCACCAAAGCAAAAAGTGCCAATGTTTAAAATTAATAGTAGCAATAATAATAATAATAATGAAAGAGAGAGATATAATTAAAGGTCCAATAAAGAAAAAAGAGATATTGTACAAGAAATTAAATAAAGTAGATACTATGAAGATTTATATACTATAGATAGGGTTTGCTAAGATGGAGGACATACCACCATCTTGTCCAACATTTTATTGAAGGAACACCCTATTAAACTAGATTGAATGTTCACTTTTTCTTTTCTTTTTTTCTAATAATTTTTTTTTAGATTGTCTTAACTTCTTACTAGTATGCAATAGTAATAGTTGTATGACACTTTCCATGATAAGATCGTTTTAATTTTTTTTAAAATTAATTATCATTATTTTATTAAATATATTATCGCTTTTCATTAAAGGTATTATCAAAGTTTACAAATGTAATACCAATTGTTAATCAAGTAGTTTGCTAAATGGTTATTATTTTCATCAATTATATATAATTTTTTGTTGAAATATTATCAATTCTCATCGATTAAGGGAGAGAAAAATGATACTATTAATTTGATATTTATTAATTAAAGAGAGAAAATGTTTGAAAGACGATGCATTCATGATGATAAATACAGTTGGTGGATACATAGAATTGATTTTTAAAATATTAGATTTAAAATTCATCATACTAAAACATGTGTAGGTTTTTGAATAATAATTATAATAATAATAGAAAAAATAAATATTACTATTTCATGATGAATGACTTAAAAGAGAAAATATCAATTTTGGTCACGTATTTTTTACCAAATCCAATTTTAGTCCTTTTAATTTCAATTTTGATCCTATAACTTTTAAAATTTCAATTATAGTCCTATAAGTTTTAAATTTAGTCATATATCTTTTTTTATTATCAAAATTAGTCATATCATAAATTATATCATATTTCAAAAGATATGAACCAATTTTGATAATTCAAAAAGACATAGGACTAAATTTGAAATTTATAGGACTAAAATTGAAATTTTAAAAGTTACAAGACTAAAATTGAAACTAAATAACTAAAATTGAAAATACTAAAAATTACGGAACTAAAATTAGATTTGGTAAAAGATTCGGGACCAAAATTGATATTTTCTCACTGGTTAACGACATATTTTGGGCTGTCCTCTCATAAAATATGGGATCGTCATATATTTAAAAAAAAAAGCAAAAAGGAAAAAAATTTGACAAATAATACATAATTTTTTATTTTTTTCCCCTCAAAATCAATATTCCTACTTAATGTTTAAAATATCTTATTCTATTTCAAGTATAGAAAAGATATTTTGAATTTTGTTTTTCCTAATGTAATTTAAGACTTTCTAAAAAATTAACATTTTCTTATATTTCTAAATGTTCCAAAAGATTGTTAAAAATTAGAGAATTGTGTATTATCAGTTTATCACTAGTAATTTGAAGAACAATGAAATTCAAATTGGATCCAGTTGCAATATGGGCCCATAACAATATTTCTCAGCCCAATCGTGTAAAAAGGGCCACGAGCAAAAAAATTCATGGGCCAAGCCCATTTTACTCATGTGCTATTCTAGAGAGAGAGTCTCTCTGTTTCTGCAGCTAAAAAACAAATATTGGTAAAATATTCGTCTTAGAAATTGGGGGAAAAAAAAAAAGTGGAAGAGCAATTTGAAATGAGTTGAAGTAAATATTTGTATAATTTGGAAAATCTCAATTGGCGTTTGCTCGTGGAAATTCGCTCGGCTAGGGTTTCAAATTTCAGAACTCTCAAAAATCGAATCGAATGGCGTCACATGACAATCTTGATGACGTAAGTTTCTGAGGTTGCTATCAATTCATTGTGGTTTAACCTTGTTAGTATTTTTTTTTTCTGCTTAATTATGCTTGCGCGTTTTTCGCGAATTGTAGGAAGAGGATTTTGTAGGTGAATTTGCGGGAAATCCTGCTAGGCGTTCAGGTTTTTTAGATAATCGATTGAGTTGAACGATGTCTTTAACCATGTTAGATTTTGCGATTGCTGATATCGGGAATCTGGTTTTTGTATGTTAGGTAATAAGAGAAACTATGCAGATCTTGACGATGATGAAGACGATATCTTTGGGTCAAAAAAGGTCTTACTTCTAGTAGTAGAAGTTCTACTGCTGCTCTTATACTTCGAGCAATTTACTGCAAATCTTCACATTTATTACTGTCACCTTGTATTGAACCATCTGTCGATTTTATGGTTTTTGTCTGGAATTATCATGCTAATTAACTTAAAAACTGATGTAACTTATAGTTAGACTTTCTTATCAGATTCTTTTGTATGGAATTTGAATTTTCGATTCCTTCTTGTTACCTCATATCAAAAAGTGATATTTAGATCTCTTATAAGGTTCTTTAGACGTGTGATTAAGTGTGATGGAATTGTAATGGAACGAATTGGTTGTTTATATGGCGCTTTAGTGCACTTACATCAGCATTGTGCTATTAGTGTTATGACATTTCAATTCTTATTAAAAAAAAAAAAAGTAAATGGCTGATGCTGAATTGATATTGGCATAAAGTCTCTACTTTTTTTTTTTCGTTAATTTGTTATTTGTTCCAGCCACGTTCCTTGAATCAGCTACCAAATTCTTCTGCTGATTCAAATTTTGACTGTCTGTTCAATGATACTTTAGGCCAACCTGAAAGTTGAAGAAACTGCACCTGGAGTGACAACTGGGATGATTTTGTCTCTTCGTGAGAGGTTTTTTGCTCCATTGCCATTTTTTTTTTTGTCAAGTGAAATGGACATAATAGACTTGTGAAAATCTGTCTGTTTAACTCATAATACTTGTAAAGATAAAGTTTCAATTTCGACCAATCGTTTTACTGAAGACTGCATAGGACTTATTGGCACACTTCTCCGGCTTTTCTTTTTGCAGTCTCAAGAACTGTCAAGATGAACTTTCAAGATGCCAGGTTTATATTTCTACCAGACCTTCTAATTTTTCTTCTATCCTTCTTTCTATGTATGTAGTTCTCCACCTGTTGGCCACTCTAACCGAAGTATTCTTTCTGCATCTTCATCATTAATTATGATGCTGCATAATAAAAAAAATGCACAAGGATAATAGCATAAAATTCTTTATTCACAAGGATATTTTTTTTTTTTTAAATTTCAGGCTAAGCTTGAAGAGTCTAAGTCTGAGATTCAACAGTGGCATTCATCTTTCCAGAATGAATCTTTTATCCCCCAAGGGGCAACTCCTGGTTTGTTCCTTGTGTGCTTTATGTCATTTGAACCTTATTTACTAATAACTTTCATCACTTATTGATAATGTTTATTTATTTGAATGACATTTTTTTCCCTATATCTCGTTTAGGACCAAAATTTGTCATCAGCTACCTTCAGTCCTTGAGGTCCTCTGAGGAATCTATGCGCGAGCAGGTATGTTTGTAATGTAAAGCACCTTTTATTTGCAAGGTTGTACTTGGTGAACTAAATACCTATGCTTAATGTTTTTTGCTTTTGTTATTAGCTTGAGAAAGCAAAGAAGAAAGAGGCAGCATTCATTGTGACATTTGCCAAACGAGAGCAGGAGATAGCTGAGTTGAAGGTGGCATTTCTTGCTAGAGCACCAACTTCTGTTCTTTTGTTATATATGTAACTGCTGTTTAAACAGAACTAAGTATTCGCTTGATGTGCCTTAATCTTGTTGTTATTGTACTTAACTTTTGTGCAGTCTGCTGTTCGAGATTTGAGAGCTCAGTTGAAACCACCATCTATGCAGGTATGCCTTCCCATATTTTATGCCGAAAAAAAGATATATAGCTCAATGCAAAACAAAAATTATACTTGCCATTTTAGTTTTTAAGACTGGCAAAAAAAAAAAAAGACTAGTTTTCTAGATTGGAACAAAATTGTTTGTCAATTAGACAATTATTATGTATTTATTTTAAATTATTTCAAAGTGTTAAACCTGATAGGCGAGGAGATTATTGCTAGACCCGGCTATCCATGAAGAGTTTACAAGGCTAAAGGTGCTTCTTCTGAATTCAACTCAAATTTAATTACTATTCTTCTGCTTTATCTGAATTATATATTACCTTTCTACAGATTTACTTGTTAGTTGTTACTTGCTGGTTCTGCTGGGTTATGATTAGTTATCTTTATCCTACATTTGCAATTCAGTTGTGCTGGCGGGCGTTTGTAACTATGTTTTGTGTTATGATTGTCTTTTTATGTGCTACAGTTGCTTGGTTTTCCTACTTTAATACCTCTCTTTTAGTCTTTTTACAAATACTCCATGACACATTTAGATAAACATATTTTCCTGTCAAACTAATTCTTACCTGAACTATTTTTCCAGAATTTGGTTGAAGAGAAGGATAAAAAAGTTAAAGAGTTGCAAGATAATATAGCTGCTGTCAGTTTCACCCCACAAAGTAAGATGGGAAAGATGTTAATGGCAAAATGCAGGACTCTGCAGGAAGAGAATGAGGAGATTGGGAACCAAGCTAATGAAGGAAAGGTACTAATTCTATATCTATCAATGATCTATTACTAACTTTTATAATTATTTTTCGAGTCGTAGAGCTTTCTGATTGAAGAGATGGGATTGGTTGTGCATGTTAAAACTGTCTAATTGCAGAAACTTGAATATCCTAATTCTGTGGAATTCTAATTCATCTCTTAAGAGGCTTGGCCTTTGTTGAAGGATTGTTTGTTATTCTCATGTTTTCCTCTGTAGATTCACGAGCTGGGCATGAAACTTGCTCTACAAAAATCTCAGAATGCTGAACTGCAAAGTCAATTTGAAGGTTAGTTTTTAGACCGTGTTTCCGGTCATTTGTTTGCTGTCTGCATGCTGTACGCTGGAACTGAATATAGTCCCTTAGTACTTTCTCTGGTTTTTTGTTTTCTTCCCGTCTTTCATTGAGATACTGATTTGAGGGATCAGAACATTGTTCTGTGAATATTATCTGGAAGCTATAACTGTCTCATGGACGAACATCCCAGTTCTGAACTGGGATGTTCGTCCATGAGACAGTTGATATATATATATCAAGAAGTAACAACTGTAAGCTATGACTGTTTCATTACTACCTGAAAACATTGCTACTTTGATATGCTCTCCCTTCTATTGTTTTCTGCAGGATTATGCAAGCAAATGGAGAAAATGACCGGTGATGTTGATAGATCGAACGAGCTGGTACTTGCCTATTTCACTTTCATGACTAAAATAATCTATCAAAATTAACCTAATTGTGGAAGATTTATGTGAAATTGAAACCACAGTTATACAGGAATACTCATGTGCGTTGGAAAAATTTAGGTTTAGTAGTTGATCGTGGATCTGTTGTAGTAATCTGATGTCAATTGTTACAGGTGGTTATCTTACAAGAGAAACTAGAAGAAAAGGAGGACGAGATTCGACGATTAAAGCAGAATTTGCAAGAGAATGGCACCGTAGAAGAGCAGAATGTAATAGCCAATGATGAGAAAATTACTGATGAGGAAGTGCCTTCTATTGAAGTGCAAACTGAAATTTAATTTCTTGATACTCTATAATCTGAGCAAACATTTTGAACCCAACATTTTTTTCAGAAATATTTTTTCGTGAGGGCTTTATATAATCAGTATTCAGTAGTTCAGTACCTTCCTGATCACTTTTTTTATTATTTATTATTTTTTTTATTTTATGATGCTAATTCCCATAAATTGCTCGTGTGATAATAATGTAGCGCACGCTAAATGAACAATGACAAAATAAATTTTATCATGTAATTTGGAACGGAGAGAGTATATTTTATCATTTACTTTTTGTTAAATTTTATTTTCTATTGTGTCGATATCATGTCTATTATTAAATTTATTTTACTTAATATTATTATATTCTTCCACATGCCAATTTCACACTACAAACAGAGTTGTTGCTCTTTAAATGGGTTCAAAAAGAGAAGAATACAAGAAAAAGAACAAAACAGAACAAAAATTAAAATGACAATACTAAAAGCTAATGGTACTAACAAGGTTGGATCATACTGAGCTAGTATCGTTTTCTTCTAGGATCCTCCCAACCTAAACCTGAAGTTCCCTTGTTCCCATTTGCTTTTAACGGTTCAGTCAAGCCTTTCATACTATGGCCAAGCGACTCGCCCTGCACGAAAGCGCACGTAAAAAGAAAATCGACGTTCAAAAGAGAATGTATGCCACATGAATTGGATCATCTAGATTTTTTCTATCAGATGAACTTCCAAGGAAATTGAATTGAGATAAAACTAGTAGATATAAGATACTAGAGCGCTTGGTTAATAGTGATTTATTCATGGAAAACTTACCTCCTTCCAGCCCATGCCTTCTAGAAGTTTCCTGGCATAGCTTCCTGTCCCAAATGAATGGTTCAACGACTCCGCTGCTGCCTCTTCTGGTGGTAAAGTAGGAGATGACGACAGAGAATCAGAACTGGTGTCCGAGTTCTTTTGTCCAGGACCCACACCGAAGCCACCATGGAGTGCTCGTCTCTCAGCAGCTCTATCACGGTATGCATGATCCTGGCAAATGAAAAAGATCAAGAGGGACTGTAGCACACAGGAAAAAACTTGTTTTCATGATGCATACATCTTCGGTCTTGCACGAGCGTGTAATAAGAAAAAAATTGAAATTGCACAAAAACCCAGCATCAACAGTTAGTATCACCAATCTATATAATTAAACAGACTTGAAATCGGGAATCATAAAGCTACAACAGTGCATTTAGTTACCTTCTTAGATGGGGAAAGCTTCACTGATGATAAAGATTTCTTCTCCCTAACAGAAAGACCTTCTAAGCTTTGAGATTCAGGCTGCTGATCAGATTTTGGTGACTTCTCTGAATGACTTTTGATTGATAATTGTGGAAAATCCCAATCTTTAGTTGGGTTTGAAGCATCATACACTGACAAGGATGCTAAATATTGCAAGCTAGGAATCTTCAATCTGTATATTCGACCTGTAAAATGACAGAATTACCATGGCATAGCCTTGTGAATATCTGTGAGCATGAAAACAAATATTTTTATCTGCATGCATAAAACAATATTACTTGATTATCTACAAACCCAGTCAATTTTACCCTAATAAATCCAGGTTGAAACCAATATTTCTCGACCTCCAAAAAGAAAAAAGAAGAAAGAAACCTATATTTTGCATACCCTTCATAAAACTTAGTTCAAAAAGGTTGAATAAACCGCTTATTTGTAACCAGAACATCTTACAGAAATAATTCTCAGTGCACTAAATTAAAAGTGAATGGGCCAAACCTGATGTCACTCGTACCATATCAAGGTGCACTTCACATACTGCTGCAGTCTTCAATATACCAGCACCAGAAGGAACTGCTGGATGAAGCTTGCTGGAGCGTTTCCTCAATATACCAACCAGCTTTGCCACCTCTGTCTTTCCATCTTTTTTTGTCTCCCTAACAAGTGCCCAATCCCATAACTCCACCACTTGCAAACCTGACATCCACTCTTCATCTGGTTGGCTTACTTGACCATATTGGGCCCGCCAGTTTTCTTCCTCCTGAGATATACCTGACAGAAAAAACTACTTAATGGTCAACATAAACAAAATACTCATACAAATTACAATCTTCACAATCAGTTATATGTAGAAAGTCACGTTTAATAAATTATTTTCTTTTCGTCAAAATGGCCAGTTGTTATCCATTTGTTCGTAATCTTTACTGCCCATGATGGATTTTCTTAATAATGATTACTGGCCATCTGTATCTTGTTCTGAGGCCATCTCTATCTGTGTTCTAAAACTATCACCATCTTTATCAAATATACTATTCCTGCCTATGGGGAGAGATGTAGCCTGTAGGGACTGATTTTTGGGTCATAATTGAAAGAAGACACTTATTTAGAATTTGATGCTTTAAGTTAGTTACCTAGAAACATGATTTTGTATTATACCCAGAGTTGAACTGGAATGCAGTCCTGGTTTATTTTTGTATTTGTTACACTTCTCATATTCTATCAACAACTCAATAAGCAGCATTGACAAACTTACACTCAAAATTTCATTAACATGAAAGATTGCTTTTAAAACACAAAGAGCAAAATAAGATCTAAATGGCTCAAATTTACACCTCCACAGGTTTGATCAAACGACAGATGAGGCTAAAATAAGAGGGCATGCTTTTAGGAAAATATACTGACAACAATTCTAACTCAGGGGACTAGCACATAGACATCCAGACGAAAGATGAGAACCTAATAAATTTTCAGTAGAACATACCTTCATCCATAATTTTCTCATTAAAATTCTTCCAAAAATCAGGATCCTCAGGGACCCATTCTCCTTCTTCAAGTTCTTCAATATCATCATCTCCTGCACCTTGACAAATAAGATCTTTTAAGAACACCTAGCAATTTACCTACTCCAACCATCAATAAAAAAAGAAAAGATAAAAAAACTCTCACCAACCCTGGTTTGGGGTATATAGTTTATCCATGTCAGTAGTTTCCACAGGCATAGTCAAGTCAGTGGCAGCAGCATTGGCTGTTTGGGTTGAATAGCCCGATAAATACATATCAATAAGAGTATCTTCTAGCCTGCATATGACCTAAGGCTTAGGCATCTACATTGCTCAACTATAACTCAGGAAAAATGATAAAAGATGGATTGAGTAGCACACCATTCAGATGGAGGAGGCGGATACTCTGATTCGTCAGTGTCGTTACATGCAAAGGAGTCTGTCTAGATACAAATTACAATTACACAACAGAATATCAAGGATGGGATTCATAACCAAAAACACATAGCTTAGAAACGAGAAAATTAGTAGTACATTGGAGCAATGAGCTCAACTTCCGAAACTAACCAGAAGTAGGCTACAATTAGTTGAAAATTGAAATTATGCAACTCACTTCACACACTAAACGAAATAGAATTCTAAGCAGAAAGTGATGGAGTGAGATCTTGGAAAAGTATTCGAAACGTAATAAAACCACATACAGTTTCTTCTAGGCAAGCCTCGAGAGGCAATTGTTGTCCTTCTGTTTGAGCCACAGAAAATTCTCCTTGGGTATTACTGTTATCCATTTCAGGTTGATCCCTTGCCTGAGATAAACACAGTTATGAATCTAGCATTCACAAAAAAAGTATAATATAGCTCAACCATAATTAAAAATAAAGAAAAAACTCACACATACATTCCTCAAATACGGAAACCTAAAAATTCCAAGCTAACAAATTAACAATACCTGCATCGACTGCTTGTGGATCATGGTAAAACCCAGTGCTGCACCATATACGAAGTTAATTTTTAATTTTCCCCAACCAGTCGCAAATCCTGATTTTGGCTGGAATTACGAATACATACCAGAAGATTTATATATAAATAAACATAATTTCAAGTGCGATCATTGTTTACAATCAGAACAATTTCGAATTCTTGAGATTTCATAGAATAAAAACCAAAAACCTGGCGTGATAATAAAGCTGCGAATGTTCATCCCACTCGAAGCCGCACTCAATTTCCTGCTGGATGTTCTCTCCCGCCATGATTGAGCTTTCAGCTTTCACCTCTCTTCCTCACGGCCACTTCATTCGAAGTTCAGACATTCGGTAATTGGAGATTATTTCAATTAGTAAATTTTACTTGTATTTTAATTACTCTTTACACACTCCAAAGGAATAAATAAATAATATTTGCCCATTATATATATTTGTAAATTGGGCCGGTCTTACTGGAGGAAGGCCCATACTAATATGGGCTATCTTTAGAGATTAGTCTCATTGGATAATCTTGACGATTGGTTAGCGGGTTGCAAATTTGCTTCATAATGTGTGCTTCAAAAGAGGCCCATCAGGTTTATTTTTTGACATTTAAAATAAATTGTATTAGAAAGCTGGAATCAGCCAGCACTGATTGATAAGATAAAGTCCGGTGGAACGGACAAAGAGTAATTGCAAGAGGGAGCATTCTTAGCATAATAAGCAAATTCATGAGCAGTGAGGTTCTCTGAACGACTTATCCAAAAAAATGCACGGGCTAATGAAGTCTTCAAGAATACCACAGATATCAGCAAGGATAGGTGCAGATAGTGCATTCGACTCAAGGTGGCCTAAAGCAGCAAGAATAATACGTTCAACATTTCCCAAGAAAGAAACAGAGGTTAACTCCAACCGTTTAGCAACATACAAGCTCTCCCGAAGAGCAAGAAATTCCGTTACTTCGGGATCTTGAATGACTGTGAATTTCTTACTCAACCCAAATATAAATTTTCCATCTTGACCAGATACATAAACACCACAGTCAGCACATGAAAATCTATTTGAGATAGCACCATCAAAGAAGATACGAAAATTTGAATTTGGTGGGGATCGCCAATATGCTTTAAAAAGAGAAGGTGCGGCTCTTTCGGGCCAAAGATGAGCAGCTTGATATTCAACTAAAAGACGTGAGGCAGCCATCACAATGGAATGAGGATCTTGGGAGACGCCTTCAAAAAAATTCCTATTTCTTGCGGACCAAAGAAAGTAACAAAGAACACCAAAAAAACATGCTAACCCATTTGTAGCCGACAGAAGGACGTCATGGAACCAAAGTGATGCAACAACTTAAGAGAAGCCATGTATAACACTGAGAAAACCATAGATTTTTCAAGTTTCAATAGCAAAGGGGAATGTGAAGAACAAGTGACGAGCAGTGCCATATGTTTCCTTACAAAGGTAACATAAAGGATTGAGATCCATTCCCCGACGCTGGAGATTTTCTTGTATAGGGAGGGTGTCGTTGCAACAACGCCATAGGAAATGGGTGATGCGAGGAGAAATTCTGAGTTTCCATATTTTCTTCCAGATTGGGTTTGGACAGTACTAGCAGAGGCTTGTGACTCAATCAATAAATTTCTGCAAGTATGATATGCAGATTTAACTGTAAAAGAACCCGAATGAGTGAAGTGCCATAGCCATCGATCAGCTGCATGGGAATTTCGAATTGGGAGAGAGTGAATCAAAGCATCAACTGCAGAGAAATTAGCAGTAACTAAATCAGCCTTCCAAGAATGAATTGACTCGCTTACTCCTCATCGAGGACTAAGACAAGGAGATCCTCTATCTCCTTACTTATTCATTATCTGCTCGAAAGTTTTTTCTTGTATCTTACAGGATCTTCATGTTTGCAACAAAATCCATGGCGTGAGAATTGCGAGATCTGCTCCTAGTGTTTCGCATCTCTTTTTTGCTGATGACACTCTGTTATTTGGGCATGCCTCTACTGAAGAGGAGAATCACTTCAAAGCAGCCATCTCTCTTTATGAGCAAGTTTCGGCCAAAGAATCAACTGAATTTTATTTAGTCCAAACACCTGCCCGAATCTTTCTGCAGAAATCTGTGATGTCTTGGGGATGCCACGAGTTGATTCTCAACGGAAATACCTTGGTCTGCCTTCTTCTATTGGAAAGAAAAAAGCTGATATCTTTCATGACATCAAAGATAGAGTTTGAAAACGTATCTCTAGATGAAATGCCAAATCACTTTCGCGAGCTGGGAAAGAAACACTAATCAAATCTGTCATTCAAGTTTTCCCAACATACTCGTTCTAATTAAAAATCAATACTATCTTTTTAATATTATAATAATAACTACTTAAACAGTAGACTAACTTCATCAACACCTTAAAATAACTAAAAGTAAACCCGTTCCAATTATTCCACCCACCCAATTTACTTTGTCCAACAAGCACCCAAAAAAAAAACTACAAACACATACCATATATACCCAAAAAAAAAAATAATAATAATAATAAATTGAAGAGTGAAAGAGAAGTGAGAAGAAGAAAATAGATATTATTTTTTTTCCTCTCAAGAATTCATAGGCAAATTGCGTAGAGCAGTAACTGTTGTGTACAGAAGTACATTCTTACTTATAATTTTTTTTTGGTTGGAAATGAGTAATTTATAAATGTTTAGTCATTATAAATTTTTGTAATGTTGGATTTAAATATTGTAGTAGATTTGTACTAGATTAGTTGTTTAACTTGAGAAAGGGTAATGAGTAATGATAAAATTTGATTTAGATTGAAAAAAATGGCATGAATAGAGATTAAAGTTATTAACTTTAACCACCGGTCAGCTAAACACCAACTGTTTGGCCATTGATGACCGAACAATGAGTGAATTCTGGAAATGACCGGCCGAACAATTGAGTAATGTTCGGCTAGAATTAGCTGAATACTAAGTTCATTTTTTTCAAAGGCTACTCAAATATTAGACTCCATCGACCCATTCTGATATTTTTAAATTGAAGTAAGGACTTTTTTTCGATTGATTTATGTTGAACAGTAAACATTACTTTATGTATATTAACTTTCAATTGTCTTTTGTTTTCTACTCCCTCCGTCCACCACAAAAGTAGACATTTGCTTTTTGCACGTGAATTAAGGAGTATTATTATTTAAGGTGTAGTTGGTAGTTGTATTAGTGGGGTGAATGAGTCCCATAAATTTATTGTATTAGTGATGTGTATGGGTCCCATGTGTTTAAAAAGAGAAATGTGGACCTTTGGTGCGGACAACCAAAATGGCAAAATGTGGACCTTTCGGGCGGACGGAGGGAGTATTTAAAGTTTAATTTCACTACTTTTGTTGTATATTTACAATAGTGTACGTATATCGAAGAAAAGACGTACGGTAGAAAACAACCTATTGCATCGAAGAAAAGACGTAGAGTTGAAAAGATTCAAGCTCAATCTAATAGATATTCAACCTTCTCTATAGCAGATACATAATGATGGTGACGATGGAGACGGAAATTTATTTTCTGACTCATAATTTATTTAACAAGAAATAATGAAATATATAGTTCAAAATACTTAGGAAATAATGGTGATGTATAAATAAATAGCAATAAAACAAACATTTCCATGATTTCGAATATTAAAAAAAATATTTTCTTTTTCTTATTAATTCAAATCAATATCATCATAGTCTGCTCCAAGACCTCACACCCTCTCAAAATTAGTTTCCGAAAATAGACTACCACAAAACATGAGTTCATAGCTAGATTGTTAATTATCATCGTTCATGCAGCGGGAGCATAATCATAATCTCCGTTGTCGTCGTCATCGCCACCGCCTTCAGCATACACCGCCGCGTCGAGGCAGCAGTTGATCTTGAGCCACGCGCCGTTGAGAATCATTCTTGAGATTTTTTTGAGTGGGGAATTTAATCAAACAGTTGGAGAATATGAAAAATCTTTCTTCTCGAATTGATATTTTGTGTGGGGCAAACTACATGCATATATAGAAACACTTGTGAAGTGGCGGTGGGCTGCAATATGGTTCTCACAGGGCTGCGCGTGCTGAATCGGGTGCGGTTGATGGGAGTGCCACGGTGGCGCCGCCACGTCGGAAGACAGAGGGTGTGTGTTGTGTGGGTGGCATGCTCATGGTTGAGATTGGGAGTGTGCTTACTTTTCTCCCAAAATAAGTGGTTCCTATCATTTGTGTCCTCTACAAACCCTCAAATGTAGGGCCTCTTTTTATTCCACTTCTTTTTTCCTCTTCTTAATTGGGATTTTTATTTTTAAAAAAATATCCCCAACAATAAGGTCCATACTTCCCTCATTCCCACAATAATATTCACTAAAAAAAACACACCTTTCTATCTAATAATTTTAAAAATTATTGTAAATTTCAAATCATTACTCCTACTTAACATAATATTTAACATTTATTTATTATCTAAAAATATTAAAATAAAAAAATAAAATTTCTCAAATAACATAAAATAATAAAAGTAAAACTTATTTAGAGACTGGAATGGAGTACTACAATTATTTTGGATCTAAGATTTAGCATTTTTTTTTATTATTTTTTTTAGCAAATTTGAAAGACTTATAGTATAAAGTTGGAATCACAAGCATTAAGGTGATGTTTGTTACAGGACAAAGTCTCTTGTGATTTGTGACACAAAACTTATTAAAGTATGATTGTTAATTATATGGATTAAGTGTATTTATTGATTGTAAAAATATATTTTCTTAAAGTATGATTTATTATAGAAATACTTTAATTATCTATCAATAAAGATATTCACGGTTTATTTTTCTTATATCCTTTTCAATTCGCACAAGAGAGTGCTTTTACACGTATGTCTCACCCACCTTCCTCCTAATCATTTGTAGTATCAACAAATATTTCTCATTTTTAAAAGATAGAAAAGTCAAATAAATGTCATAAAGATGTCGTCATCATTTACAAAGGAAGAAACTCCACGAATTAATGTGACCAATCACGTGTCATGACAATTCTTGGTAAATTTAAGATTCATAATTTTAAATCTTAAAGTTTAACATTAATGTATTGTTACCATACATCATTAGGGGAAATTATATATTGAAACTCATGACGACCCAATGATTGCATAACTATAATCTAGAATATCTTAGTGGGTTATTCTATTCTTTCATTAAATTAAATTAAAAGATCTCAAAATGCAATATTTTATTTGACGTTTTACGTAATTACATTTTTGTATATATTATTTTTAGAAAGATAAAATATTGCTCTTCTAATGTAATATTTATCTCAATAAAAATATAATAAATTATGAAATATTATAATTTAAAGAATAATATTTTTTATTTAAAAGAGTAATAATTTATTTTTTTAAAGAGTAATTTTTTATAAATTAAAGAATAATTTCAGCAAGGTGAACTTGCGTTTTGCCATTTTCAAAACCATAAAAGTACTCTCTAGTTTCTCCCCTCTAAATACGTGCTTTATTTTGTTAACTTGATTTAAGAAAAAATGATTATTTTGTGTTATAAATACTGATGATATATGAAAGATATTGGGTAATTTAATGAGATTGTTGATTTTGAGTAAATCAAGTGGTAAAAATTGATGGTGTTTTTGTTGTAGTATTATTATTACTATATTGTGAGTCATTTTAATTTCTTTATTATGAATAGATGAGTATGCAAAAAGGAGGGGAGGGAGTAACATTGAAATTTCTCCAAAATATCATTAATTTTCATTAGCAAATATATTCATCAATTAACCTATTCCTATTATTCCCACTGCGCAAACTGCAAAACGATATAGCTATATTAAGCTATTAATCAGAAAATCTGCGATCCTCTCTAAACTAAGGGTACGCAAAATAAAAAAACATAAAGGACTAATAACTCGATTTATATTCATGCCGCAGGGGCATAATCGTAATCTCCGTCATCGTCTCCGCCTCCGTTTTCTATGAAGTCGTACCGGAGATCGCCGCCGTCGATCGTACTCTTGCACCACACACTGGCCATTGGATTAATCCGAGAATTTGAGTTGGGAAGAGATGAAGAAGGTTTGGTGATTTGAGGAAATGAAATTAGCACGTATTTAAGGTGCAAAAAGGTGGTGGCGTGAGGCCGCGCGTGGCGAATCTGCTCTTTGTGCGAAACTCCCACCCCAACACAAGCGGTGCCACGTGCCTCCGCCACGTCGGACATTGAATTTCTGATGTGTCCTTTTTCATTGGTTGGTGGGCTGCTGGGTAATAATCAATGTGGAGTATAATATAAGCACGAAATTAAGGCAAATAATATCCCACAATCAGGGTGATATATTAAAAATTAGTAATAGATCACCAACGACATGAATAATTAATTCATTCAATTTTTTGATTTTATTGATATGTTTTGGGAGTATCCATCCTTATATCACTGTGAATTTTTGGAAAATAACACATTTGGTCCCATAAGAATTCCTTCAATTCAATTTTAGTCTCATAGGAATTCACTGGTCTCATAACTAACAGTTTTGGTCCCATAAGAATTTTATAACCATAATTTTTTGAAAAATTTCATCCCAAATTAATTTATATCATTATAAACTACCAGATTTATATTATTTTATGTTTTTCAACACAGACATAGTCTATTACGACAATTCTCCTCTGTTTTCTCTCTCAATAAACATTTTATTAGTTTTCTTTGGGGATTATTTTTGCAAATTATAGAATCAAATCTACAAGTTGTCATTTTGGTCTTACTAACGGTTCAAAATATTTCGTTAACTATTAACAGATTTTGATGAAAAATTCCTATGAGACTAAATCTGCCAATTTTTTGACCTTTTTGGCATTGAGCAATTATTACGAGACCAAAAGTTTAATTTTCTCGTGAATTTTTATATACTATTTCTTGTTCGGATTCTTCTTTCAAACTTATCTTAATTAGTTTACACTTTTCTTTTTAAATAATGGCTAAATAACGGGCAAGACCGGAAGCAATCCAGCCAATACGCAGTTTAAAATATAAATTGACATATTTTTTTATTTAAAAATGTCACAAAATAGTTAACACATTCATTTTCGTCCCAACTCTTTTAGTTTTGCTTAGATTTCTTTCTTAAGTAATATTTTTCACCAATTTTGTCCAATAACTTTCGTAAAAAATACTAATTTAGTGCCATGGAATTAGGAAATTGAACATTTTAAAATAAAAATAATTATTTTTGTAAAAATTTAAAAGCTTTGTGTATAAAAATGACCATTTTTGTCCCATGTACTCCGTCCGTCCCACCTAAAGGATTCCTTTTTTATATTTTGGGCGTCCCACCCAAAAAGTCCCCTTTCCTTTTTTACATATATGAGACTCACACACACCCACTAATGCAATTAAAATATGGGGTCCATACTCCCACTAATACAACTACTCACAACATATTATAATACTCCTTAATCCACATGAAAAAAGCAAATACGTGCTGCCCTTTGAGAGGGACTGAGGGTATATTTAATAAATATCTTCGCGCAGTATATTTTACAATTGCTTGCTTGCTAGATAAGAACGAGTTCACAAAAGTGCACACAGGATCTTTTATTATACTTTATATTGTTGCATTTCTTATCAGATAGATAAATAGGACAGATTTTTTTTTTTTAATGTTCTTAAGTTTTCTCACATAAAATAACTTTATTGAAAATAGTTTAAAGAAATTTGAATCATCATGAATGGTCCCATAACTTTCAAATTTACACAAAAATTGTTATTTTTACTTAAAAATGAATGGTTTGAACATGACAAAAGCTTTCGAACCATTGGATCAGATCGATGCAGTTACAAAAGTTATGGGATGATATTGATTTAGTTTTTTTTTTTTAATCAAATTTGAGCAAAATTGAAAGGTTTGTGATTAAAATGAAAATCTTAACTATTTTAGAACTTTTCGAAAAAAAAAAGGTGCAAGACTTTTTTATGTTTTAAGCTCGTGCTCTCTCAATATATATGTCACAATAATTATCTCAGATAATCTATTACTTTTTCACGTTACATCTCTTGTTACTCGCGTTAGATGAGCGATAGATATAAGGGAGAAAATTCTCAATCATTACCCCTAGATTGATATTTTCCCTTTTAGGGTTTATAAATTTTATTATATTTACATATTATTTATTCAACAATTTGCAACTAAAGATATAACATTAAAATACAATAGAAGCCACAAAGATATAAAGAGAAAATGGAGGTCGCTCAAGTCTTTCATGTTTTGTCATGTTTAATTTATTTCAATATGGCCTGCATTAATTAATAAATGATCGAGCACGAATAAATAAACTTAAAAAAAGTTCTAAATAATAAATAAAGGTGCGGATTAAAACTTGGACTTGCAAAGAACTCCCCTTAAAAATATAATATATCATATATACTAATACCACACTTAATACTTAAAAGATCATATATATATTCTCTAAGTCAGTTCCCTAGTACTAGTACAAGAACCTACACCTACACTGTTGATTATACGAAATAACTTCACTAAAATTAGGTTAAATAGTTTCTGCTACATATTCATTAATTAAACTTTAGCTAGCTAGGGTTATCATCATGCAGCCGGAGCAAAATCATAATCCCCGTCATCGTCGTCTCCTCCACCTTCTGCGTAAGCAGACGGCACATACTCGCCTTCTAGCCGCCACCCAATGTCCATCGGAATTAATGCGAGTTGGGAATTTAGTCGAGCAGGTAGAAGAGATGAGGAAACTATTGTCTAGATCAGTTGATGAGCTTGAACTTGAAGTGAGGAAAACAGACACACATATATATAACCTATTTAAGGTTGTAAGAAAAGGTGGTGAGCGAGGGGTGCGCGAGCCCGTTACGGGTGGTGCCACGGTGGCACCGCCACGTGGCGTGAGAGGAAGGTGGATGCATGTGGAGATGAATTTATGTGGTAGTTGTGATTGTGCATTGTGGGTCCTAAAATCTTGGAAAAGTAGGGCATGCAAGATTTTATTCCATAGGGTTTATCAATCTTATCCTTATTTTTTCACTAGCCCGTGTTATTATAAATATTTTATTAAAATATATTCCCTTCATTTACTTCGTTTTAATTGTTTGTATCTAGATATATACTAGATATAAAATTTTTGAAATTTTAGTTTTTCACTAATTTGGAGACTTGTATGAGACGTATAAAAAGTAATAAAATCATTAATGAAAAGTGATACACTAAAAAATTTTATTTTTTAACAATAGAATTTATTAATGGAATTCAATCTGTTGGTAATTATTAATGGATTAACAACAAAAATGATATTTTTCTTTTAGCAATGGAATGTCAACATATTTATTTTCTATTTTACCAACAGAATTCAATCCGTTGGTAATTACGAACGGATTATCAATGGAATCATTATATAAAGTATACCAACGGAATTGAATTTTCGCTGCTAAAAATTTATCAACCATCACTTTATCAACGGAAATTTACCAACGTATTTTGTTGCTAATACGTTGCTAAACTAATTTAACAATGAAATTAAAACTTTTACCAACGGAATATTTTGTTCGTAAAAAAAATTGTAGTGAAAATGGTTCAGTGAATTATTTTATGAACAATTCATAGTATTAATAAAAAAAGTGATAACATTTTATAGCAAAAGTAATAACATTTTAAGTGATAACTAATTACGAAAACGTAAAAATATCTCACCGTGAAACGATTTCACACAAACTGACTTGCCCTTTTTATAAACTTAAATATAAATAATCTTGCACCTTTTTATCTTATTGGAAAAGGTCCTAGAATACTTAAGATCTATATTTTCGTCTCAAATATTTGAGTCATGCTCAGATTTCATCCCAAAATAAAAATTTTACTCTTATAACTTTTGCAAATGCGCCAATTTGGCTCCATGATTTGAGAACTTTTGTTATGTCCATGAATTTAAAAATTATGATACTATTAAATTAGAAGAATTAAGTTTCATAGAACTATTTTTATAAAATAAATTAATATGAGATGTTTTTATTTTCTTCCCTTAAATTCTATTGACTTTATTAAATTATTCCATTGAAAGATCTATGGAATTGATTTAAATTTTGGTCTTTTAAAATTAAGATTTTTGGGATTTAAATTTGTGAGTTAATGATTTGAGATACGATCCTACAGTTGGTAAAAATATACTCCCTCCGTCCCATTTCAAACTTTACGTTTTCTTTTTGCACGTAGATTAAGGATTATAATATTTTAATGTGTAGTGAGATAAGAGAAATAATATTTTAATGTGAAGTGGGTAGGTGTATTAGTGTGATGTGTGGGCCCATGGAGAGAGAAATAATTAATTTGGGTGTGTCCCATTTACTAAAAAGGGAAATGTAAAGATTGAAATGGACACCCAAATTGAAAATATGTAAAAATTGAAATGAGACGGATGAAGTATGATATATCTATTTTAAAACATGAGTACTTTTGACGTGGAGAATTATGCACTAGTGGCGCCACGGTGGCGCCGCCACGCGCGGAGGGTGAATCGGATGGAAAGTAGACTACTTTTGAAGTGGGTTTTTGTGTGGCCAAAGGTGGGTTGCCGTGCTTATGTTTGGTGGTTCCACAATTCATGAAAAGTAGGATTCACTTCATTATATTATATTATATTAGTAGAATTCTTCAATATTTCTCTTATAGTAATAATAACTTAATAAACGTATAAGGAGATATTATCATTTTTGTCCGTTAAAATTTAATTTTAGTCTTATAATTTATTTATTTTTCAATTTTAATTCTTTATATCAAATTATGTCCTATAATTTTTTGTTTTTTAGTTTCGTCTTTTTGCAAATAAATTTAAAATTTACTCTTGCAAATCCTATAAGTTGTGCAAAAGTTTTTGCTAAAAGAACAAAATTGAAAAAATAAAATATTACAACTAAAATTGATACTAAAGATTTAAATTAAATTAAGAGTTAAAATTTATAAAATTGAAATTGGATTTGCCCAACTTACAGGACTAAATTAATATTTTCTCAATATTTCATAGTAATAATACAATAATATGCCTCCTCATCAGTATAACATTTTTATCCATGATTTATTTTACTTCTGTATAACATTCTTCACTACATCCTTCGGATATACCAAATCCGCGGATTAACCCATTTAATTCGAGACAATAATATCAATAAATTTTTTTAAATATATGATGTAATATACTCCAGACCATAAATATAAAATAGAAACAGTGCATTATATGAAGGTGTACATAAGCATTTGCTTATTCAAAAATACGAAGGCTAACGCTTGAGTAAGATTGTGTCTAACGTGAAATTATTTATATATATTTTTTAAATAATTATTAAATTAAATATATTATCACTTTTCATTAAAAGATTGTTAATTTTTATTTATATTTATAAATATTTATAAATAATACACTGCATCATTATCATTTTTTATTAATTTAAATATTACTCTTTATTCAAATATTATCCCACTAAACTTTCTCGTTCACGCGTTTCAGTACACATAAGTCTTTGTCAAATACAAAAAGTTGGCAATTCATTTACATATAAATAAAAACACACATTACTAGGGGGGGGGGGGGGGGGGGGGAATTTAAAAATGTTGTAAAATAGTGCAGATTAGCTACTTTAAATGGCCTTAAGGAGTACTACCTTATATCGCGAGTCCCAAATGAATTTGCTTATTTGAAAAAGGCCTTGTTCTTTAGAAGATCTATCTTGTGTCTGGTACCGCATGGTTCTACTCTGCAAGAACTCAGAATTATTCTCTTGAAGCTCAGCCTCTTCATCATAAATGATCCGCTTGCCTCGAAATGACCTGGACCAATAGGAAAATCCCAACTCATTGGGCCTTTCGATACAATCAAATAGAAAACCCCAAAGGCGCCATATTCTAGGAGCCCAAACTATGTAATTGAATAAATCTTCCTCTATCTGTTGCGGGTCGAGGGCTCCTTCCCCCTTCCCTTCTTCAAATTCCGATTCGTATTTTTCATAGAGAAATCTTTGATCAAAGATAGAACAAGATTCATTTTGCATCATATCTAAGGGATTCCTCGGTTCTGGCCGAAGAAACAATGTAACTCGATCATTATAAAACGGACTGCAAATTATCATTATTTTACCAAACTATATTACACATAATTATCTATAATTATATAAAACATATGAAATGTCACATAAAAGACACCGGTACAGATTGCATTATTATAGAGTTAAATCAAGGCCATTTATATGATCGAATTTAACGGCCTTAAAAGATTTTAAGAATTAATCGGCTTTAGCTTTTTTCATGTCAAGGATTTGTGAGGCCCAATGAGAGGTCAAATGTTTTGGGCCTGCTAAATTTATACTATAATATTTAATCCAATACTACAAATTTTCACACCTCTTCCAATATCATGAAACAGATTTTAGTTAATAGACCATGGCTATTTCCGATCCGACCCGGTTAAGAACTAAATGGGCCTCATATTGACCCATAAACTAATTCCAAACTCAAGATATTTAACCCATAAAAAAATTTCCTAAATTTGAGCACTAACGAAATGAGAGAAGGTTGAAGGAAAAGACAAAAATATCCATGTTTGATGTTGGAATCATCGAATGTCCACATACCTAATTAGGATACTCCAAAACATTGGGGTTAGAAAACTAGACATTGACGTATGAAAGGGAGAATTCAGTGTGGGATTTTCACCTTTTACCTTTACTAGAACCAATTCACTTTTCACCTTTTCCTTTTTTTGGACTATGCTTCTTTACCCTAAGTGCTAAAGTCTCAACCCCACATGGATTTTCTTGGATTTGTATACATCATAAATATTGTAAACAGGGTTTTTTTTTTAGGGTAGGGGCCGTAGGGCTTTGTTTGCCCACTTCCTTAGATTTATTAATTTTAACATTTCTAGTGCAAAAAAAATGTGGATATTCAACCAAGTTATTAAACCCCGATTTCACAAAGTGATAGAGAGGTAAATTATAATAACTCAATTGATTTACAGAGTCTAGATCAGGCACACACTATGCACAAGGAGTCCTTATCATTTTGAGTTGCTGCTCTTATACCGCCGCTGGTAGGATTCGAACATTTGCCCTATAGTATAAATTGTCATCCCTTGATCAGTTGACCTGGTTGTAACAAAAATTTCATTTAAATCTCCAATTATTGAAATTTTGCACTCTTAAATTAGTTATAAAACTTGGTTATGTTATAATGTAAAATGCAAAAACTTATGGCAAATTATCTCATGGATTGACTCATAAGACAAGTATCACTTTCATTTATTGAATCTTTTTCTTTATTTATTAAAAATACATTTCTTTTATCCATCTTATGGAATTATTCATAAATCGTTCACATAGTATCATTATATTAATATAGGACGAGGGATTGAATCATTGAACAGAACTATACAAGAGGTAGTAGATATTCAGGCATGTCCAGATTATGAGTTAAGGTGGGGCAAAGTTCATGTATTTATTGGGGTGAGTTGAGCTTAGGTAGCATGTCATTTCATCACAATCTCTCTTGTAAAAATTTTTATACTTTCTTTCGTTATTCACCCGACAATATGTTTCACATTCAAAAAAATAAAAATAAAAAATTTAATCAAATAACTTTAACACACTTTAATTTTAAATTTATCATCTACAACTAACAAACATAACATATTTTTCAATGTATAATTACTTAAAAATACTAAATTATTTTAAAAGTTAATAAAATTAATAAAAAATTATAACTTTTCTTTAACAACAATGAAAAATAAATGTAAGGGTGTTGGAGACGCTATCGAATATGTTTTGTTATTCTACATTGTTATATTTTGTATTAGATGAGTGACACGTATATACACAATGTGAAAGAAAAGATATGAGTGAAAAGAGTTTATATTTTTCTTTTAAATATAAAATTTATTACTCTAAAAATCAAACAACATTTTAATGTAACACTAAACTAATATCGCACCAATTTGAGATTGGGGAGTATTCAAGCTTACTCGACTGGACCACTACCATTACTTAAATTATGAATTCTTTATTGTAATTAATTGAAATAAAATACTCCTACCAGCTAATGGTCATAATTCGAAATTATGGCCCCAATATTTCTCACCTCAAAATTAAATAGATTAAAGGACAGCCTAGTTAAATGGGTTTATAATTCTCGTAGCTAGGTTTGGTCGAAGTACTAATCAGGAGTCAATAAGAAATTATTTCAATGGACCATTAATAAATACAAATAATTATGTGAAACCGAGAAGAAAAAACAATGGAAATGAATAATAAATAATAATATTCTTAATAAAAATTAATATTAAATTAATAAAAAAATAGTAATATTTATATATACAGTGAATTACTCCGTATTAATTTCATAAACAATTTTTAGTATAAATAAAAAATGATAACATTTTTAATAAAAATTGATAATATTATAAAAATGATAATTATTTAATAAAAAATAAAAATAAAATAAATATAAATAAAACTATACAGTATATGGAGTATATAGTATTGTTTTTTAAGGTTGCAAATAATCAGGGTGAATAACAAGTGTACGTAATTATGCAAAAATGTTGGGATTAGTATGGATTAACATTAGTCTCGAGTCGGTTCAAGTAATGATCAAGTGAACCTCTTCTGTAAATAGTGTATTTTATTTAATTAATTAATTTTCAGTAATATTTCTTTTCAAAATAAGTGATGAATACATATTAATTACTCCATAATAAATACTCCACAAGAATAAGGAATGAAATATTGTCTTTTATAGCAGTCTCAATTAAACCCAATAATTTAATATGATTGGGGGAGAGTGTTTGACCTGTCAAATTCTTTCATTATATAGTTAATTAAAATTGTGATGTTTGTTTGATAATTCAAGTATATAGTATGGGGACCTATGAACCTAGTGAGTGATAGCGGTACACCAAACAATGTGATTAAAAACCCTAAAATTTATACTCCTCTAATTGCCTTGTATGATTGATGTGCATTTTTTAAAAAACTTGTTAGTTGTTTTCCTATAAATATTTATTATTCCATTCTATTTCACACTTTAAAATAAAAACAAAATTTACATAGGGCGATTTAATTTATGAGTCTTACTTTAGTGCACCCGGTACACCGGTGCACTTGAATAATATCATCCATTAGATTAAAATGTTATTTAATTCTTACCATTCAATAAAATAAAATAATTAAAAATAAAATAAAAACTACCCACTACACCCTCACTTTTATCCTATTAACTACTAGGTGCACCAATGTACAAAGTGAACCAAAGAATCTCCCTTAATTTATATAGGAGTATATAATTAAACACCACACACTCAAAATTTATTGGTTATTATTTATTGTATTCATAATATATATTAAAAATAGCTTTGAATTTGTAAAATATTTTTTTCAATTTTATCCTTGTCAGTAGCAATCAAGCAATTCACAATTTTTTAAAATTCCAGTTAGCAATCATCGACACGAACTCAATTCAGTTTATTGTCGGCCTGCTTTCTTATTGCTCAGAAATTGAGATATATATTACTTCCTCCATCTCATCAAACTTTTAACTAATTTTTTCTTTGATAAAAATTTAAAGGGATTGGGTGAGTGTATTCAGTGTGTAACTAATGAAAATAGTGGTACTTTGACATTTTTATCCTTAATTTTGATTTAAATTTATGTCAAACTGTCTATTAACATTATAAGAGTAGAATTTTTAGAAGTATATTTTATTTGTTAATGTGACACCCTACTTATAAAAAAGAAATGTATATTTTAGTCCCATGACATAATTCAAGTGCTAGAGAAAATGGTGAAAAAACTTTATATTGTGCTGACAGCTGTATAGTATGGTCGAATTTTATTTTTGATATGGATTTGACTACTTGCAAACACAGTCCCTTTCTAAAAGTCACTTGAGGCACATCCTGCGATTTACATTCTCTACAAATCCCCAGGATAGGTATGAATTTGAGTCATCTATATAAGATATTCCTCTACCAATCCCTAGGGCAAGTATGTATTTGAGCTCTCTCTACTCATTCCATGATATAAGTTACTTGAGACACATTTTGTGATTTACCTCCTCTACTAATTCTCAAGGCAAGTATGAGATTGAACTCTCTGTATAAGTTATGATGCACATCCTGCGATTTAACTCATCTTCCAATCCTCATAACAGAAATAGTGGGAGCCCTAATGGTAGGGTACATTTTTTTTTTAACATATATCTTATTGAAAAACGACGTATATATAAATTAAAAATATTATTTAAATAATAGACATAAATCGCACGGTGTAAATGGTCCAATTGTGTCTTACTTAATACCAATAAATGAGGGTCGCAACTTGAGTAGGTCCAAACTCTTGATTATAGACTTGCTAGCTAAATAAATTGGTGCACCCACAAAGGACCACTTTTCTTGATTTGGGGGGTACCCTATATTAATTGCACAAATCTAACTTCAACTCCCTCCACATACTATTTCATTTTATACTAATTAGTTACACTACAAATTCCCTATTATGTATGTTAGATGACTAGCTAGTTAAGTGTGTGGTGTCTACTCTCACTATATTTGAGATGCTATATATAATGATGAATGTTTACTGTAGTTACATCACATTGATTTGTTCCTATAGATTTGTTAATCTTATGGGGTTCTATAATATAGTTGTTTTCTATCATTTCATAATTGTGTTGGAGATTCCTTCATTAGTCTTGTCATCACGCTTCAAATTGGAGTCCAATATCGACCTAGATCAATTTTCCATAAAATAGATGAAATTTCCAATTTAGAGCGTCACATTAATATTTCTAGGCCTATGAATAAAAGTAAAAAAATAAAATAAAAATAAAAGAAAATTTATCTTATCTAACTCTATGTTTATTTTCATTTCCCAAGTTTTGAAAGTAGTGAATAGTAGTATTATGTTTGTTTTGGGATTTTGGATGATAGATTTTAGGGGGTGTTTGACAAAATCAATGAGAATGAAAATTGGAATACTATAGATATGGGCTTCATTCCTCACATAGATTCATATAAACTTGGGAATGATTCTCATTGAGGTGTTATACTAAACATTCACTAAACCTTTCATAGCCATTCATTTATCTTAAAACTCATCAAACAAACACTCCCTTTCCTATAAATCGAATTTTCGGTGTAAACCCTGTAATTTCCCTTATAATCCTATTATATCAAATTCATATGAGACTAATTCCATAAATACAAGGTAAATAAGTTAAGAGTTAATAGGGTTTTTACCAATAGGAGATTAGTATGGGTGAAGTGAGTGGTCCCATAAAGAATGGCTAATATTCCATTTGTTTTCTTAAACATCTGATCTTGTAGACCCGGTTCAAGCTTTGATATTCCGCGCGATGTTGACAATCTGCAAATTTAATCTACCTTCATTATATTAATTTACGAATATCTCCTATATCATTTAATCTAATATGAAAATATAAGTAAAAATTCGATTTAATTAATATTAAATACATTTAGTTCAATTAAAAAAAAACATTTCATGGAATTGACCATCTAGGATTCAAGCAACTCAGATTGTCTCGACAGATCCATTGAATAATATGAGTAGATTAGTATTAAATACTCCCTCCGCCCTGTTTTAAGATATCCATTTGTTTTTTGTACGTGGATTAAGGAGTATTATTATTATATATAAAATGAGTAGTTGTAGTGGTGGGTCATATTGAATACTTTTGTACTAAATAGGGGAAATTGTTACATTTGAAGCGAACGCAAAAAAAATAGTAAAATGAATATCTTAGAAGTAGACGGAGGGAATAGTAAATATGCTTAATGGTGAAGTCTCATGTTTCAGGAACATCATACTCCCAAATTCATTGTTTTATAAAAGTTGTATCATTTAGAACAAAGTGATACATTCTTATAATTTTGTGTAACAACTCTATATATATTATGACAATATTTTAAAATCAGTTTTTGATTTTTAAACTAAAACGTGATTTTTAGAGTTTTTAAAACAACTTACATATATATTTACAAACTCATTAATGGACACATTTTGTATATTATCTGTTCACCTAATAATCTTTTTATCTTTTCGCTTATATCTTCTCTCACATCTCATCAATATAGCATACTCTTACATATAACATAATTTAAAATATAAAATACAAACAGAAAATGTGAAATTTAACTTGAAATGAGTGTACTTATTTTGATATTTATGGTCCACCGACGACCGAACTTGGTTAATCTTACGAAATGGCGGTAGTATGAACACACATGAATCCACTATGCAACTCTATGCTATTAAATATATTGAGTCCCCCCCTTTCGACTTTTAACTTTCAATGAAAGTGAGTCTCCAATATCTAATGACAAGTGTATTGTAAACAAAAAACCTATCTTATTAAACAAAAATATATATTAATCTAACTCAAATTTTAACAAACGAGATTAAGTACTTATCTTTTTGGGCCCATTCAACCATAATAATTTTGAATTCTTAAAAAATCATATGCAGACGATTCCATTAATTAAAAAAAAAAAACTTTGCTCTTATTACTCCTCATTGTGATAAATAATTAATTTTGCGTTTGACAAACAATTATTTTTCTACGGAATGATAGATTTTTTTTTTGGTGGGAGAATGTAAGTCATTCCATTGATGAAAATAACCGAATGATTGGTGAGTGTGATAGATTATGACTGCACCCGATTACACACGTCTCATGCTCGTTTGGATCAAACGAGTCTATATAAGTAAGGGTAAGTTCTAAAATTATACTAAATGACAGTCATTTTTTTTTAAATGGACATTCAAATTATAAAGAAAACATTAATAATACAAGCCGTTTCATAAGCAAAATATTGTGTTGATTCAGTTGCACATAATTGATCCGTGAGTCATCTTATGTGAAAGACAAGTTAACTCATTATTAAATTGCGTTGTAATTAATTCATGAGTCATCTCTTGAGATGAATATGTGACAAGTTGATTAATTATATGCCACGAGAAACTTATTAATTAGTATTCACAAGTTTTGTTGAAAAAAAAAAGGGGAAAACAATTGCAAAGTGAAAAGATTTAATGGGAAAAGTGAAAAATTATTAGTATAAAGAAAAGGCAGAGACAGAGAATTTTGATTAGTACTGAATTATTAATAAATAATGGAGTATACTAGGTATTAAAGAGAGGGGAAAACACAGAGAAAACAGCAGCTTTTGTTTGCCATCCCATAACCAGCCAAGCCACGCCCCCTTTTCTTCCTTAGGGTACCTTCCACACATACATGACAGAGAGAGATCTTCGATTTGTGACGTATATCAAATGTAACGCCAAAATATAACAAAAGGTTACATATTTTATTATTTATATAGTAAATAACCGATGTCCTGTAAAATTTTAATGGTATATTTCATATTATATGAATTTAACAAAAATCTTTGTTATTCTCTTCGTCAAACAATAACGTTTACTCCATACATTTTCAATTTAGGTATCTCATCATAAGGTTTACATCTTCTATTAGAGTAAATGAGACCATACAAAACAATTAATACTCCCTCCGTCCCGTTTCAATGTTTACGTTTCTATTTTGCGCGTCTCATTTCAATGTTTACGTTTTCCTTTTTGGAATATGGGACTCACCTAAAACAATTAATATATCATACAGCACTAATACACCTATCAACTTTACATTAAATATTATATCTTTCCACCCACTATCTATCAAAATATTATACTCCTTCATCAACGTGCAAAAAGCAAACGTAAACATTGAAACGGGACGGAGGGAGTATATATTTATAGGCCCACACATATCACTAATATAACCACCAACTATACATTAAAATATTTATTCCCTCGCCTCACTGTACATTTAAGTATTATATTTCTTAATTCCCTTGCAAAAAGCAAATGTAAACTTTCGGATGAAACAATGGAGTATTAGCACACCCGATCTTCTGCGTTATTTTCGTGCATTATATT
Source organism: Pogostemon cablin (assembly GCA_023678885.1). Taxonomy (NCBI): domain Eukaryota; kingdom Viridiplantae; phylum Streptophyta; class Magnoliopsida; order Lamiales; family Lamiaceae; genus Pogostemon; species Pogostemon cablin. The sequence goes on from CM042961.1 coordinate 3,915,717, forward strand.
ATGTGCCACACGTTAAAGGAGAAATAAATTCAACCATTGCCTCTAGGGTTTAAGCTTTAGGTATAGTTTATCTCTCTTGCGTGTCGTTCATCCAACGGTGTAACACATAAAATGATGTACCAAAATAGTATAGAGAATTCAAGTCGGAGTATTAGAGTTAATATTGTTACTTTGAGGCACACTTTTGTGAAACGTATTAAGGTGGAATTATTTTATGATGAGCGAGGCTTGCATGCGCCTGGGCGCACGCCGTGCGCCTTTAGAATTTAGTATTATGGATAAGGGTACATTATTTTGTTCTAAAGGGTATACACTTTAATTATTAAGGGTACACAATTTTGTTCTAAAGGGTATATAATTTTTATTAATATTTTTTATTTTTCTTCAGAAAATAAAGGGTACATATTTTTATACTAAAGGGTATACAATTTAACACAAAATTCTAAAGGCACACGGAGTGTGCTTCCGTGCGCCCGAGCGCACACAAGTTTTTACCTTGTAAAATAAATGGTACACACCTTTATACTAAAGGGTATATAATTTAACACAAAATTCTAAAGGCACACGGAATGTGATTCCATGTGCCCGGGCGCACACAAGTTTTTGCCTTTTATGATTACGTAATAAATTATTTTTTATTAAAAATATTATTACTTTCCATTTAAAATATTATAATTTTTATTTATATTATAAATTGTTTATGAAATAGTTTATTTCATCATTATTATTTTTTGAGTATTACGGAGTAATATTTATTATAATGTAATCACTTACTCCCTCCGTCCGCCACAAAGGTGGACGTTTGCTTTTTGCACGTGGATTAAGGAGTATTATTATTTAAGGTGTAATTGGTAGTTATATTAGTAGGGTGTATTGGTCCCATAAATTTATTGTATTAATGATGTGTGTGGGTCCCATGTGTTTAAAAAGAAAAACATGGACCTTTGATGCGGACACCAAAAATAGCAAAATGTGAACCTTTCGAGCGAACAAAAAGAGTATTATCTATCTAATGAAAGTCATTATGTGAAACGGTTAGTCAATGCTTTTTCTTTAGATATTATCGATAGTCGTTCATTTAATGATTCGTATCAGAAGATATAAAATACTCCGTAAAATGTAACAAAAGATACGGATAGCTCGGCACGGGAGAGAGATAGTCCACATCTATTTGTAATCTCTCTCCTAAATCTCTCTGTTGGGGGCCTGGGCAATTGTAAAAATTGGAGAGAGAGAGAGGGGAGGGGCCTTCGAATTGTATATTACCTCAAGAAATATTTATGTTGGCCCGGGCCACTTCAAACTTTTCCACCCTTATAACTAAGATATTACACAAAAGAAAAGAAAAGAAAAGCCCCTGCAACACAACATACCTCTTGGTATTCGGAAGCTTTATTAAGTGCTTTTCGAACTCCGATTTCTGCTGACTTTTTCAATTTTCAATCTCACAAAACCTTTCTTTTTTAATCTTTTTCCAATGTGATGATAAAATAATCTTGGTAGAATCTCAGCTAGCTATTGTGTATGAAAGCTTTTCTGAAGTGGGATTTCTTTTGAGATTCTTACAGGTACTTATTTTATGTTATTGCATGATGAATATATTTGGATACAACAAAGAAAGGCATAATCTCTTTGTTCTCTAGTCTCATTTCAGCACTTGACGTCGTTATCTTGTTCAGCTCCCAACTTTACAGTCTAACAAGACTTTGCCTTTCTTGGTTTTCTTACATCAAATGTGCAACCGTAGTGTGTGTTTGTATCTGTAAAACATTGTATTAGTATTATTGTACTATAAAGTAAAAGCTTCTATTTTTGGGTGTGTGTGTGTGTGTGTGTGTTAGCACATTTTACCCCCACATAGGGGGCATGCACCATTGCCTTAGCTTGAAACCTTCTCTTATGCTTCTCTCTTATCAGGGTTGTTGATATGGAGCTAAAAACTATGATTTTGGGCCATTTTTTGGTGATTTCTTTGGCCTTGAATGCTGGGCTTCTCTACAGAGACTACTGCAGTGGGAAACACAAATCCCAAGATGTTTTCACCTTCAACAATGAGTGCAAGAATTCATCTTTGCTGTCTAAAAGTGACTCCCATGTTGGTAAAAGGGCTTTTCTTGAAACTTCAAAAGCTCTAAGTGAAGTTATTGATCTTGATCAGTGAGTGTTTTACTTTTACATGCATCATTTTTTTAATTTTTTCACCTCTTTCTACTTTCTTGCCGCCCTCAACTTTTGAGTGGGAAATAAAGGGTCCATTTAATTTTACTGTTTTCACCAAAAAGGAATTTTTTAACTTAGTCAGAGTGGAAAAAGAAGTAGTGGGGTTTGACCTTAGATCTTTTGTCTTAGTTCTTCTTCTAGTTTATATGCATAAATTCAACCATGATCTTGTTTTTGGAATGATGATTCACTTCATTACAATGACAATTATGAAGGTGAACTTGGTTGTGTAATGATGATTACAACACTATGAAGTTATTTGACTAACACATGTTTAAAGATTCAACCTTTTTCCATCACCAAACTCATAGTTGGAATTTCACAATAGCAAAAGGTGGCTTCAAGACTGTGGATTTACAATTAATTAATGTTGTTTGCAAAAATCTTAAAGAGAGTGGTATAATGTTATTCTGTAATAATTAATGATGGATAGTATATGCATACATCATTGTATTAAAGAGTTTTGTTGACTCTTCAAAATGAGTTGAATAGTGCACCACTGGCACAGCCTAACGTGCGCTTGGGGGTTCACGCTATGTCAGTTTACAGACAGGGACAAGTCTTGTTGGCTTTGGAATTCCCATGGTGCATGTTGGAGTAGAGTAGTGTAGAAAGCAAACACAGTTAACTTGCTAGTTTTTATCCTGTGTTGTCTCCAAAGCAGTTGTTGGTTGTACTCTTTAAGACAGTGGTGGTGTGCATGATGGGTTGCACAAAGGGTGGTGTTCTTTCTTGATTCCCTCGCTCACCACTATCACCATTCATTCTTTCTTGTTCGTGTTTGATGCACTAAGGGGAATTGATGTTAGCACCCCGAGAAATACTGTCGTCACGCTCGAGATCCTTCTCGAGTCGAGCGTTGTATGAATTTGTGAAGAAGAACAATTAGGGTAATTAAAATGAAGTATTATATGAGTATAGGAGTTTAGGAGGTACAAGGTTTTAGGAGCCGTATTTTGGTCTTAAGTCTCTATTCATGTGAAGAATGATTGTGGGCCTGATATTTACTTGTCATTTAACCAATCATTTGATCATATGATAGAGCTAGACCCACTGGTTTGGTCCATCCATACCTACTTCCCACCCATATTGAAACCTAAAGGAGTGGTGAGGACCACTGTCCTTCATTCTGGACCATCCTTGGGTATGGTGATGTTATATCATGCATCTTCACATTTTTATTATCTCGGGCATTGGATTTCTCGTGACATTTTGGTGTTGCTCCTCCCGTGAAACCTGTTGTTGGCACATGACAAGTAAAAGGGAGGAGAAATTTAACATGATTAAGCTTTGACTTTGGGCCTTGACTCCCTTCTTTGTCCTACGTGTCATTTATTTAATAGAGTGACATAGGAGATGTTACGCCATTATGTTACAGAAAATCCAGACCCCATTTTGGGGTAAGCTCACCCACCTGAACATCTACCACACATTTCATAGGCGTCGTCCGTGTTAATGTTTGGCGGATCATGCATCATCTATCCATCTCTATTAGGTAATATAACAAAGTGACAACGTGCCTCGGAGATTTCTCTGTGTACAAGACTAGATCCCGGAAGCCAACTACTGTTAGTTGTAATGGCATGATGTATGATAACTTGTAATGTTTTTAATGTCTTAATATTGAGAAATTAAACATTTGAAAGGTGTCTCATTTAATGTTTAACTATGTACAGTGGCGATCCTACGATGTACGAAAGATATTGGCAACAGATGGGAGATAAAACAACAGTTGTGATCCCCGGATGGAAATTCATCAGTTATTTCTCCGATGTTAGAAACCTATGCTGGTTTTTAGAGCCAGAGTTCGCCAACGCAATTATTAGGATCCACAAACTCGTTGGAAATGCTGTCACTGATGACCGCCACATCGTGGTGGGAACCGGTTCCACACAGCTGTTCCAGGCTGTTCTGTATGCAGTTTCTCCACCCAATGCATCCGAACCAATAAGTGTGGTATCTGCTGCACCGTTCTACTCTGTAAGTCAACTAATCAAATCTCTTAGCTAACAAATCCACTTCAATTAATTAGTCAAAGTTACATTATTGATAGTACTAGTTTGCTTAGTCCTCACATTCATTGCATCAGTATAGCTGTAAGCTGTCCTTGATACTCTGCTTCTTGTTAGAGGAACAGCCTGAGATTCATTACAGTTGTACGTATCACTATTGCAAATCGGATTGAACAGATAGATGCCTTAGTTCTTGATCTAAGTAGTTAGGATGTCAAAGTGCATGATCTTGTTGGACTCAATGCAGACATTGTAATATATCCATTATTGCCACCTACAGATCTGTTCCCATTCAGGCTTATGCGTCGAATAAAGGAACCATTATCTATAGCGAATATTGAGGTCGGAGATATATAATAAAATTTCCTTGTAGTAAAATGTTTCACAAATTTTAGCAGCAAGTTATATGCGCATGAATGCAACTGCAGTTGAGTGATTCTTACACTATCCCAAAGAACATAAGCTGAAGATCATTAATTGCTCTGAGTTGGCTATCTCTTACATATGAAAGTTCTGATTATATGAAGATATCTTCAAGATTTTGCTGTTTTCTTTAACTTAAACTTCACATATACAACACCAATATTTTACTCTAAGTTGCAGTCAAGTTGATTTTTTCACTTGGTTAACTTTTGATGTTAAGAGTTAATTCAATTTACATCGAGCCTATTGATTTCTTGCAGTCGTATCCTCTGATCACTGAGTTTCTGAAGTCGGGGCTTTATAAATGGGGTGGAGACGCGCGCAAATTCAAGAAAAATGAACCGTATATTGAATTAGTGACGTCTCCAAACAACCCTGATGGATTATCAAGGGAAGCTGTAGTGAAGCAAAAAGAAGGGATACTAATTCATGACCTAGCATACTACTGGCCGCAGTACACTTCAATCTCTTCTCCTCCAGCCGATTATGACATCGTGCTGTTTACTGTCTCCAAGAGCACGGGCCATGCTGGAACGCGCCTGGGGTAAGCAACATAATCTGTCGTATTAGTAATGTATACATTCATTTGATGATGTAACAGCAGTGGTATGTTGGAAATCTGCAGTTGGGCTCTCGTTAAGGATGAAGAAATTGCCAGGAAAATGACTGAATTCGTCGTGCTCAGCACCATTGGTGTGTCGAAAGAGTCACAACTACGAGCAGCTAAGATTCTACAAGTCCTGTCCGATTCCCACGAACACAGAAGTAGCTTTAAGGAAGTGGAGCCCTTCTTCGATCATGGCTATACTGTCATGGCAAAGAGGTGGAAACAGCTTAGGGATGCCGTGAAGAAGAGCAAGCTCTTCAGCTTGCCCGAATTCCCCCATGGCAAGTGCGCGTTTAGTGGTCGTACATTTTCATTACAACCGGGTATTACAACCTACCACACTAGCTCATATTTCTTTTGTCACCACGAGCTTGCTTCAACTTGATAATGTTGTCGGTTTGCAGCTTTTGCTTGGCTGAAGTGCGAGGGGGAAATCGAGGATTGCGAAAGCTTTCTACGCGAGTACAAGATACTAACGAGGAGTGGGAAGCACTTCGGTGAGAGCCAGAAATACGTAAGGATCAGCGTTTTGCCTCGTGATGAAGTGTTCGATCAATTTACAGAGAGATTAGGTAGCATTACAGCTTCATAGCCATCTCTTTTCATTTTTTGATCAAGATTAGGAAGGTTTTAAGGGGTTTGTAATGATATTTTGCATGGTAAATATGTGTAGAGAAAATGAGGTAATTATCTGTTCATATGTTGCTGGGGATAAATGATGTAGAAGACTTGAATAGAGTGATATGGTGCAATCAAATTATGAATTATTCAGAAAAACCTTCCAATTATCTATAATTCTTACCACTCTTACACGAACTGCCCATGAGTTTCTGAGAGTACTATACTGATCACCATTGACAAACGCGCTGTGTGATGAATCATAATTGCACTGTGAATTGAGTTCACTATTCAAGAATGTGGTGATCTCAATGGCTGATGAATGTAGACAAAGTTTCTAACCTCGTGATCACTGTTCATGGTGTCTCTTCGAACGCCCCTTGACCGAATCTGCGGATTGAGCTGGCCCTAAGGACATCTTCCTCTGTTGTTCTTCTTATTGGGATTGTTCCATCTGGACATGATTCACCTGTTTCTGTCAACGATTGCAGGTTGGATTTGTGTCCCTTTGCCCTCTCTGGTGGTTCCTGAAAACCATTCCATGGCCAACATTTGAATCTTTACACGTTTGAGGGTTTTAAGGAAGTTGGTTAATTACGGCTAGTACCAATGGCTTGTGTCCTTTGAGCAGAGGATGATCAAAAGCTGGTTGAAGATAAGTTTAAACACACTCTATAAACATCACCATCACCATTAGGGCTCTGAAAATTTTGAATTAAAGATTTTTTCAAAACAAAAAGAAAATCAAGAAACTAGAATCACTGAATGCGCGCAAGAAACAAGAACCTGAATTGTGTTGACTGAAGGCTTGTCGATCCTTCTGAGGTGGCTCCTTATTTTCTTCGAATGTGGCCGGAAAGTCTGGTTTCCGGCACCGGAGTTTATGGGTTTGGGACACGGGTAGGGTTGAGGAAGAGAGGACCAAGAGAAAAATAAAATGATGAAATACCGTTATTTTATTAGATTTCGAAAAAATAATCTCTTTTAAATTAACTAAATATAGTAATTTTTTTTCTCTCTCTAGTCTCGTCATCTAACGGCGTCACTGCGTCGATGAGAGAGAGGGAGAGGGAGAGGGAGAGGGAGAGGGAGGGAAGTGGAAGAATGGGCCTGAAAATCGGAAACAAGGTGGAGAAGGTAGACGGAAAACAGTTGACTTACGCCTACTTCGTGGAGAATTACTTGGCCAAAAACCGGCCCGTAATCCTAACCGGGCTCACGGAAGATTGGCGGGCCTGCAGAGACTGGGTTTCCGATGACGGCACTCCCAATCTCCGCTTCTTTTCCGATCACTTCGGGATCTCCACAGTCCAGGTACGCATTATAGCTTACGACGTCGTTTGGTTGGGCTTCTTGTTTATGATGATGATGATGATTTTTACTCAATCCAGGTTGCTGATTGTGCCACGAGGGAATTTACTGATCAGAAGAGAGTCGAAATGTCGGTTTCTGAGTTCATAAAAAAACGGGTCACTATTTCTAGGGCTGATGAAAACTCGTTGTACTTGAAGGAGTGTGTCTTCTTCAAGATTGTGTTCCTTTTCGTGGTACTTATGCTTAATTAAGTCTGTGAAATGATTTTTATGATGTTTTTCTCCTTATAAAACATTCATGACTGTTGTCTTGCTTTTTGAACATTTGCAGGAGTACCCAGATTACATTGCCTACAAAACACCTATCTTTTTTCTTGATGATTGGCTGAATCTATATCTTGATAAGTACCGTATGCATGCTGATCATGAGACCTTTCAAGAAAGCAATGTAATTAATTGTTCTGACTACCGTTTTGTGTATATGGGAGCAAAAGGTTTGAGCATAAACTCGAATGAATTCTTTTCGTGGATTTTGATATAATTTATATTGACTCTTGCACTGATTATAGATCAAATTATACTCCATATTTTGCATTGTATTTTCATTGTGATACTTCTGTGCCAATTGCAGGCACATGGACTCCTCTTCATGCTGATGTTTTCAGGTCATATAGTTGGTCAGCCAACGTGTGTGGCAGGAAACAATGGTTTTTTCTGTCTCCAAGTCAACATCACCTTGTGTTTGATAGGTGAGCATAAACTTTCTTCTACATATTCTTTCAGTTGGAGCAGTTCAGCAATTTACTTGCTTTCTATGAGTACCTCAAAAAAGGAAAACTTGTCATAAAAGTAAAGCTTTGTTGATCGCATCATTTTTCCGCAATATATTCTTTTATAAAATGCTTTAATATAAGCATTTTAATTTTTAAATTTCTGAATTGTTACTTTTTTGTTAAGATATCTGTAATGTAAATAGCGGGAAATTCTTATAAAACTTGCTGCCTAAATCCTACAACAGCATTATGAGTTTACAGTGGTGTCTTCGTTGCTCATACTGAGAAAGTGAAAATTGTACATTTAGTTGAATACATATGTCTATTTATAACATTGGGAGAATTGTGAACATTTTGTTTTCTAATATGACTTGTGGGTTTTATATTTATTCAGATATATGAAATCTTCTGTCTACAACATCTTTGAAGATGTTTGCAAAACAAAGTACCCTGGATTTGAGAAGGTATGTTACAAACTAATTTGCATTCTTGCCAGTCCCAAGTGTTTTCATTGGTTCAACTTCCTGAGGTGTTTTAATTTCCATATTTGAGTGAGTACAGGCAATCTGGTGGGAATGTACTCAGGAACCAAATGAAATCATCTTTGTTCCAAGTGGGTGGTACCATCAAGTTCATAATATGGTACATTTGAAGTACTCAGATAAAATTTCTCTGTTTATTATGCATTTCCCATGAAATTCTGCGTGCCAAATATGTATAAACTCTTGAAGAGAATGAAGAAAATTGATTTGATTGACCAAAAAGTATTTTAATATGGCATTTAACAATTTAAAAAAAAATTGATAAATTCTTGCTCCTTACTTGCCGCCAGTTGCCCTGGAAAAAGGGTTTCATGCTTAATATCAGTAAATTTTCAGCTCGAATATGTTGTCCCCTTTATTATCATCACATTGTGGTTAAGAGTTCTCTGTTCATAGCTTTGGCTGTATGATCTGATTTAGAACCAATTCTGGAATATATTGATGGAACTGCATCATGGTCTAAAATGTGTTATCGTCTGTTTTTACAGTCCATGAACCCATGTAATTGTACATGTTTTCTGCGGGAGAATAACTCTGCGTCTCACTACATTAGAATAGCCTAAGTCGTATGGCCATGCTATGAGAGTCTGTTGTTTTCTTTCATTACAAAGATGTAATGCCAATAAACAGTCATGATCTACAGGAGGATACGATTTCAATCAATCACAACTGGTTCAATGCCTACAACATATCTTGGGTGGTGAGCATATCATCTTGAATAATGTGCTGGTTAGTATTCCTGATATATCAGTTATTCTTATGATTCCTCATCCCATCTTACCAGTGGGATTTGCTTTTGAGAGAATATCACGAGGCTAAGGGATATATTGAAGATATCAAGGACATATGTGATGATTTTGAGGGGCTTTGTCAGAGAAATCTTGCTGCTAATGCAGGTTTATGCTAGTTCAAAACATTATATTGAACCATTGGTCGATATAGGTTATTTTCAGAATCTTGTTCAGCTAAATGATGCATACAATCCTAATGTGAAACCTAAATGCTTTTGTGAATTGTGAAATGATAAATGCTAGTGGAACGCAGGTATACAGCATTAGAGTTGTTTAAGGTCATGCACACAGCTAATTCAATTGCACTCATTTTAGTTTTTCTTTACAAATGTTAGGATATCAATTTGGGCAGTTATATGAATAGTCTTTCATTCTTTCTATCTCATGGCTGGCTAGTTATTTTCTTGCAGGCATGGATTTCAGAAATTTTTTTATCTTCATGATTCGCTTCGCTTTGGCCAACTTTGTCCTTTTGTACCAACTAAAATGTGATAACAGACTTATCAACTGGAGTTTGTCTCAAGTGGCTCGGCTTTTGTGCTTCAACCTCGAAAATATCAAATGCACTACTTTGAAAATGAAAACCGTGGCGGCATATGAAAATCGTGATATTGCTGTTATTGATCTCATGAATACCATTGAGGATCAGTTGTTCATGGAGTTCTGTGATGCTTTAGGAAGAACGTATAACATGCTGGACCACCATGGAGAAATTATTTTCAATCCAAATCAAATTATTTTGAAACACAAGGAACTCGAACTTTTAGACCCTTTTGGTTCTCATATCCATAACCCTGATGAACTGGTCATGTTTGTGGACTGTGCTTTCGAACTAGTAGGGATTGAAGGTTGATACATATTTTTGTGAAGAAATACACAAGGATTGCTTGGCCATTCCCCGTTGTAGGAGTACCGATGTGGAAAGTTACGTGAGCTTCTTTACAGCTGATTCCAACGTTTTTGCTGCCACCTGATGCAGGTACGAATCTTTCTTATTTAAAGTCATTCTTTTGTTGAGAAATGTATTGAAGCAGTAGTCATGTATAATTTGCTTTCAGCTGTAGTTAGGGAAGCAATGAACTTCATTAATTTTGTGATAATCTGCAACCTATTTTGTTTTTATTTTCTGATAACTGAGAAGTGCCCACTACCCATGCCTTAATCTCCCACTTAGGCCTTCTGATTGATATTTCTGATGTTTTTTATACCACTGTTGAACAATTTAAAATGTTCCATAACTCCTATAGTATTCCCATGTATGAGAAACCATATTTGATAGAGATGCACACACGATCAATAAAATAAATAAAAACACACACCGAAATAATTCTCAAAGAGATCCACGGAGAATGGAATTCTCCGCTACAAGCCGGAAGGCTGCAATACTTCAAAGAAAGCTCCAGAGACAAACTCTGCCACAAACTAGTAAGGTAGCAAAATAGATAATTTCTTATTGATTATGAAACCCTAGTAACACACGAGTTTAAATAGGCTGAAGATCCATAAGCAAAAAACCCTACCCTAAGTACTAATATGGCAGAAATAGGGAACTAATGTGATAAGGAAGTAGGAAACTAAATTATCTAAATAAGGAAATAGTTGATTTGAAGTCAAGATACTAAAATAGCAAATGTTTCCCTCTTCTATCAATATGATGCTAGTTTTAGTTTCGAACGAGAAAGGCGTTTTGCGTATTTTGGCGCGGGAATGGGCTTTGATGATGATGACTATGATAAGAGGAAAATGAAGAAGTTGATTCCTCAGTTACATATAAATTTGACTGAAGAAAATACAGAGTCGACTGCATTCATTTTACCTATATGTAAATTATTGCCTCTAGTTTCTAGGAGACATTGTAGATATTTATGAGATGAACATGTTATGTTTCTCACACAGCTATTATTTGCAAGTGAGTGTTTCTTGTACGAGCTAATTCCATGATGTGATTGTTAAGGTTTATGTTAATTTTACTTTTCTTTACTTCATAAATTTGGCTATTTTGTTTTTCCGACCACATCAATCCAATTTGCCCCCATTGACTAGAATTTGGTCTTTCCATCTATAGTTTTCTTTAGGTGAATTGGCATATCAACTGTTGGGACTTATAAGTACATATACATTTACTCATTGTGTCCACTCATTAGTCCATTTTACATGCTCGTCGTCTGAGATCTGCTCTTATTGCAGGTTCCATCGAACGAAGCACGTAAGCTGCGTTGCTATCTTCGCTAACAATAACTCGCTGTGCAGAGTATCGGACACCACGAGCATGCACTCACTCTCTTGGATTTTTGAACCCTCAAAAGAAAAACAGGCCAATCCCAACTGGGGTACACAAATTTTGATGGTATTGTAGGAAATAAAAGACAAATAACTATCTTTGTTTTATTTCATAATTGTCAAATTGGGTCTTGAAGAAATACAGTTTCTTGGTTTTTAAGGGCTTAAATTAGTGAATCTTTAGGGTTGACTGTGGGCTATTGATTATATTATTAGCATACAAACAAACAAACTTGCACTGGTGGCCTAACTGAGATACAACCCTGTTGTTTTTTCTACTTCATCTTTGTCTCATTGGTTTTCTGAGTCATCTCACAATATTAGAGAGAGAAAGAGGAAGAGAGATGAGAGAGAAATCTGGGTTCTGCCAGATATGTTTCCATGGCTCATTTTACGTGTTTCCCACATGCAAAACCATGTTTGTTTTTCTTCTATTTAGTCAAATTCAAAGTAGACAAATTTCAATGAAGAATTGATGGTTGATCCATCAGTACATTTGAATAATTTACCATTAATAATAGTGAAAAGAAATAGTAATATAAATTAGCCCCAAAAAATAATAATAAAGAGATGGAAATAGAAATACAAACTCTGCTGCATAATCACTTCAGTTAACTCAAAACATTTACATGAAGTCTTCAATGGGGGAACATGTAACATCAAACCTGTTAGAACTTGGAATTTAAAGATTTTTCTTGTCTGAAAATAATCTAAAAAAAGTGACTGCTCACCTAGAGAAGGTCCAAAGAATCAACCCCAAAAAGGAAAATATAAAAATAAAAAAAATCAAATCATAAGTTTTAACTGAATAGCATGGTGTTATCTCTACATGGCTATAATAATTTTTTTTAATTTTTTTTTTCCATTTATGAACATCTGGAGCTCCTTCCAGGACCTCCATAGTAAAAATAATTACCCCAAGCATTATTCTTTCCAGCTCTAATATCATAGCAATTGGGATGATCAGCTAATAGATGCAGATTATTAAGAGGGATCAAACTGTTATCCCAATCAACCACTTGTAAATTCCTAAAATATGATGCTTTTCTGAACCCTTCATCAGCAAAATGCCCACTTCCCATCTGTGTCGACGTATGGTATCCCGTTGATCTGCTGTTTACGACCTCTCCTCCGAATTGGATCATACTTGCATGCCCCCGTAGGTGACTGAACAAGAACGAAGGCCAGTATCCGACTAGTAGACCCGACCCGAATTCTAGCCACCAGTTTCCATGCTTTGGATCCTATGAGAGAAATTAGTTGATTAATAGGCTGTGATAAAAAAGGAAAGCTTGATGAGTGTGTGAAACTAGGTAAGAATATATTAAATGACAGTAGAACATGCTGAGGAGAGAATCTTGAACTTGAACATCTTAATTTCTTATTACTAGGACAGTGGGAAAACAAGGTGTAGGTTATTACAATATTGCTATTTAGGTTAGTAAATCTACTAAAATGTTGCTGTCTGTTTATCGTTTTGTCAATGTTGACTAAAGAAATTGGTTCAACTAATACAGATTAAGTGATCTGCTAAGATTGAACAACTTGAAGTCAACTAATACAGATTAAAACATCTACTAACTAGATTAGACAATGTGGTTAATGTGAAGACAACCATATATAGATAATTCATGCATTGTACCTTCCAAACCATGACACCTATATCGAATTGTCCGCCATTGTAGGATGACCTCGGAGATATTGCTGCTCCGATAGCTATTTTGTTGTTGATTTGGACGAAACCGGAGCACAGCAAGTTGTAGCATCCCGTTGCTTGATAAGCATCCGTCTGTTCAACAATGATATTAATACTAACTCTAGTCTTATGAGTTTGAGTTATAAATAAATGTGTGGAAAGTGCTAACCGTCCAATACGTGAAGAACCTAGGATAGTTGTCTCCATACAACTCCGGACTCACCTGAAACCAACCACATTATGCAATGTTGTAAGAAACAATACATGATTCATAAGTTGCGGCATAGTACATGAGAGTAATTGCAATGGCAAAGGGTAGATATTAGTCATAATACTTATGTACCACACAACAGACCTGCCATCCAGCTTCAATGGTGTTTAAATCATTGCCAAATGAGCCAGATATTACCCACAGCTGTGACAGGCTAAATTCGTATTGGTCCGTCACACGAGGCGACCACACGTTGATGCTCGCCTTCGCCCCGTAGTACTGATCACCATTGACAAACGCCACAGCGTGCTGTATGATAAATCATAAATGCACTGTGAATTGAGTTAACTATTCAAGAATGTGGTGATCTCAATGTATAATGAATGAAAAACAGAGTTGATAGAATTGAGAGACAGTTTTATACCTCATGATCACTGCTCATGGTGTCTCTTCGAACCCCTCTTCTGATCTTCCGACCGAATCTACGGATTGAGCTGGCCCTTAGGACATCTTCCTCTGTTGTTCTTCTTATTGGGATTGTTCCATCTGGACATGATTCCCCTGTTTCTGTCCAAGATTGCAGGGTTTCCATGCTCGAATCATTGGATTTGTGTCCCTTTGGCCTCTCTGGTGGCTCCTGAAAACCATTCCATGGCCAACATTTGAATCCTTAAACAACCAGTAGAAGAAATCCATTTGAGGGTTTGAGGGTTTTAAGGTTAGTCAAGGGTGGTACCAATGACTTGTGTCCTTTGAGCAGAGGATGATCAAAAGCTGGTTGAAGATGAGTTTGAACACACTCTATAACATCTCCATCAGGGCTCTAAAAAATTTCATTCAAAAAGATAAAATTAAACAAAAAGAACATCAAGAAACAAGAATCAGTAAATGTGGACAAGAATCAGTAAACAAGAACCTGAATTGTCTTGACAGAAGGCTTGTTGATCCTTCTGAGGTGGTTCCTTATTCTCTTCAAATTCTTGGAATGTGGCCGGAAAGTTTGATTCCGGCCACCGGAGTTTACGGGTTTGGAAGACACGGGTAGGGTTGAGGAAGAGAGGATCAAGAGGAAAGCAACAAGGGTGAATATGATAGGGGTTTTGGATTTGGAAGAAGCCATAATAGAAGCAGAATCTTTATCCATGTGGTGTTTTTGTTGTTCTTCTAACAAGGTGGTAGTGTTTGTATGCATTTATGTTGTCCTGTAATGTAATCACCTGAGGTTTCATTCCAAATTTTTGTCCATGGAAACTCACTTGCAATTATCTGCAAATCCATACAAAAACACCACTAAACTGTGGCAGAATCATACAAAGGTAAAGTTAATAATAATACACCCCCCCCTCCTTCTGCACTCACCAATTTCTAAGCTTTTTAAAATGACCCCATTTGACAGATGGGAGACTCTCTCTCTCTCTCTCTCTCTCTCTCTCTCTCTCACACACACACACACACACACAGAGTGAGATTCTGGTTTCTTGAATTAGAGAACCTTCAGAGTTGGGTTTATTAAAATAGGCACTTAACAAGTTGGGGTTAGCAGCAAAAACAGGGTGTGGTCAAAGGTGGGATTATTTTAAAGATTTGGGACTTTCATAGGCTGACACTCTAAATATTCATCCAAATTTACTTACTGGTTCTTTCTCTCTCCTCCCACCTTCTCTCTCTATATCTGAGTTTAATGTGATTTTATAGGTGCCCTGTTGAAATGTGGCTGTTACTGCTAGTTTCTTGCAGTGAAATATTGGTAGTGAGAGTTGGCAAGTGCAACTAGCAACTAGCAACAACCAATTCTTGCATTCCTATTTGGGATTCTCTTTGCTTAAATACAAAGTATTCTATATCTTAGAAGCATGTCCTTTTCACATCCATTTATCTCTTTTCTTGATTCACATTAGTTAAAGCCAGCAATATTGTTTGAGCTTGAAATTTGAATATTAAAAATTATATTAGAGCCTAAAATTATAGAGTAATTTAACAACAATATTGTTATTTTCACATATATTTAACATGGCTTTTAAAAAGTATTTTTTAATAATTTATTATTGTTAACATGACATATCTATTATATGACAAATTTAAAAAGTTATTTTTTTTAACGATTTTATGATTTTAAATCTTGAATTAATAGTTTATTGTATGATTTTAAGCTTTGAATTAATAGTTTAATTGTATTTTTAAAATTCTGAATTGAAATATACTCCTCTTTTAAAATTGTAATTAATCTCCTTACTTTTAATCTTAAATCGAAATAAAATACATGTACAGTTCATATTTATACGACAACTATATAAATAGGAATTTTCTCCAAGTACAAAATAGTGGGATATGTGCAATTTGTCTAACTTTTCTTAAAGTTACAGAAATTTCATAGAAGCTAAATGGAAATTTATGATGATGTCAACTATATATAAGTTGTAGCCTTAACTTGAGTATTATGTTTTATTTCAACAATTTGAAATTGAAAAAAATATATTAACTTGATAAAGTTACAAGTTTAAGATGAGCTATTATTATAGTCCCTCCGTTGAAAGGTGAAGGTTATCGTGGGACGAAGAGAATATTTTTTATTTTTTTGGAGGAAATGAAATTAAAAAATATATTTATTAAAAATAAATAATAAAATAATAAAAGAAAGGAAGAGAGGAAGAAAATAAAAAAGGAGTAAAGGGGAGTTGTACCCTGTTTTATGACAGTACTAAATATTGGTGCAGCTGGATTGGTGGACCATTTTCTATTTTTTGGTTGATTGCAAGTTTGAAAGCAGGCCCTGCAAATTCAGATGGGCCCAATTTTAAATTGCAGGGGCAAATTAGTAATTACATCTAAACTAAATTTAATGATTAAATATAAACAGGTAAGATGAAAATTTAAGTGTTTTACAAAAACTAGTTTAAATATATATATATTTTTTAATCTGATTCATTCTTTATTACATCCAAATTACCTTTTAGTATATGAAATGTCACTTTTTAAAGAAATAACTACATATTGCTCTTCTAAATATAAAATATTACTTTTTAAATTTTGATATATTTTGATTTTTTATATTTTTGTTGAGGAGATTTGAGGAGTAGCATTTTTTATTCAGAAACTTGATTGAAAATGTTTATTTATTTATTTTAAGTGAAAAACTCATAATTTAGAAAATTGATGGAAAAAGTGGTATAAATTACAAAAACTATATAATTTTTATTTTATAATCTTAGAGCATATTTAAATTTGTAATGAGTAGGGCAATTATGATGTTATAAGTTAAGATCAAAAGACTTTAATGAAGACATGTTATGGCATTCATCATGATCAAGAAAAATTGCTAACTTTATGAAATTGCTTATTATGCACTTTTAACTTTGACCTTTGGCATGTCTTAATCATTTTTGTCTCTTGAGATAATTGCCAAAAGCAACTTATAAAGTTAGTTGATCCATAATTAAACTAAAGTGGTACATTCTATTTGGAAAAATAAAGTATAATCCAATTTATGGGGTCATCAAATCACATTAAAAAAATGTTGAAATTTTGTCATTATTGATTTATTCCACACATATAAACCTACTTATTTTTTCACTTGAGCAAAAAATCAATATCCACAAATTTAACAACCCATACAAGCTAAATTCACGCCAACTCGAATAGTACGTAGAGCAAATTAGGTTTCTAATTAATTGATATTTACACTTTTCCCTTATAAATGGTTAATAAAATAATTTATGACATCATTAACATTTTTTATTAATTGAATATCACTATTCATTAATAATATATTATCACTCTTAAATATATTTATCATACGAAAAGAATAAATTCTTTTGTGAGACGATTTCAAGTATTTCATATATATATATATATATATAAAATATGTGCATTTGAGTACATTGAATATTCAATTTTTTTATTGATAAATGTTTTGGCATAAAAAAAGCTACAAACTACTATTTTGTTTTCTACTTTAATACGAATACGATCAATGGATCAGTAAATTAATATATATAGTTAAAAACATATGTTAGAATTGAAACAAATTAGAAAATTTTTAGGTAAATATTATAGAACAAAATGATGGTGATCTAGATTTGATGATGTGTTGTCCCTATTCATGGGCCTGACGTCATGATCATTTTCATGTGATGTCATTTTCGGATTAGTTAGATGGAGTATATCTACCATCTATGTATTCATTGCTACACCCTACTTTTTCAACATTAATTAATTATCTAGCTACTATATATGCACAAATTTTTTTTAATATTTATTAATCTATATTTTTTTTAATATTTATTAATCTATGGATAATAGTGTTTTTAATCTTTTCATCCCATTAAAGTTCTTGCTTCTTATAAATTAAGTATTGTGTGACAATAATTGATGTATTTAATGTTAAATATTAATGTATTTAATCTACAATAATAGATGTAATTAATAATCTACAATAATGAATGTTACATTTCCGATAACCGATGTATTTAGTGTTAAATATTTCTTCATAATATAAGTGACATTTTGCAGATTTCTAAATTAATTAGGGTCTATTAATTTTTTCTTCCAACATTACCCCTATATCATCAATTATTGCGTGGTAAATATGGTGGACATTTATAATTAAATTTTCTCAATACGTGGGAAAATGCCTAAAACATTAATTAATTAATAATTATACAAAATAATAATTTTTTTTCTTTCCAAAATTGGTTGATGATTTAATTTGACAAACAAAAAAGCCTCAACTTTTAAGTTATAAAAAAATATTCTTGAAATGAATTCATCGTGTGGTGATTTATGTTTTATTATTTTCTTATATTTAATATTTGTTCTTAGAATATAAAATATTTAATGCTATAATTATCTTCTTAACAATTATAAATAAGAAAGATTCAACAAAAGCTCCTGTGCGCCCGGGGACACGGAAAGATGCTCCGTGTCCCCGTGTGAACACAGCCTCTCCTCCAATCATATTTAAACCTATGTATTGCTAGGGGTTTAAATTGTAAAGGGACATGAAAATTGTAAAGGCGCACGGAATTTGCTCCGTGCGCCCGGGTGCACAGGAGCCTCACTCATTAACAATTGTCAAATAATTGATTTAAGCTCAAATTTTATGAATGATCAAATATTAAATATTAATTATTGTTTTTTTAATATTAATTATTGTACTATAGAGCGTTTAATTATTATGTCGAATCATATGATTACGGTAACATGGCTGAAATCATCATTAACGATTTTCGTTCCCATCAATATCAATATAGAGCTAGAATTAATACAAGAAATGATATTTATATTATATTTAATCTAATTAAAAGCTATTAAGATAAGTTAATGAATAAACATTAATTACATTCATATAGGGCTCCTTAAAAAAGTTAGATATTTATAGGTGTTCGTGAAACCATTTTATATAAGACACCTTTATATTTTCTTAAATATTAGTAATTACTGCACATTTTCCTTTATGATTCGTTCCAACACTTATGTACATTTCTAAAAATGAAAAAAATAAATTACAATACTATTTACTTTTTACATACATCCAAAAAATTTTACACACATTTTTTATTAAATTATCTAAAATACTCACTTTTTACACATATATTCCAATAATTTTAAACATCTTTATACATAAAAAAATAATTTTTCCTTAATGTACGCACACTAGAATACGTGCATAAATTACAGAGATGGAAGGAGTATTATTTTTTATTAAAAATATTATTTTTATTTTTATTTATACTATGAATTATTCATGATTATTTTATGTCTACCACTTTTAAAATATTATCACTTTTTATCTCCCATAATATTTCATGTGGTGTCACCCATTTTAAATCTATCTATATATATATATTGAGTAGAAGACCAAATAATCACCTAACTTCGAGCCCCAGGACGTGACATTAATTTCTAAATTCCTGAAGATAAATAGAAAATTAAATACTCAACTTATTAACGCCTGCATTTCTTTCATAAAAATCTTAATCAAATGTATAATTACTACACATCTCCTGCAGGAATTAAAAATTAAAATCACCTCATGCAATTTTATTTTATTTTAAATAGTCCAAAAAAAACTTAATTCCCCCAAAATAATTTCATAATTTTTAAATTCCCATCAAAATGGTTATTTGTATTTAAAATATCAAAATTTTCTAATTTCATCGGTGATTTTTAAAAATTATGTGACATACTTGTAAAAAATTAGGGGCAACTATTTGCACCCTCAATTCTACTAAACATACCCCGTAAACATAAAAGATTAAAATATCCTTATTTGTTAAGACATAAATATCCCTATCTTATACTCCCTTCGTCCCATACTTATGTTAACACTTTCCGTTTTCGTCCGTCCCACACTTATGTTCACTACCAAAAAATGGAAAGTTCACATTAACCAACAACCTCAAAAGTTATCTTAATTTCAAAAATATCACTTACACCTAACACACATAACTTACTTTATAATTTATTTATTACCTAAAAATACCACAATACCCCTAAAAAGTCAATAAAGTTGGTCAAAAAGTAATTTTCTTAAACTCCGTATCTACAGTAATGGTGAATATAACTATGGAACGGAGGGAGTACTATAAATTAAATTTTCATTTATTCTTAACCCTTATTTTTTATATATACCCCCATGAAATTTCTATTTCTACCCCATTCATCAGGCTACTATTCATACATCCAAACAACACGTACTATCTGCTACTCTCTTCTGCATAATCTTGTATCCAATTCCAGAAAACATTTCACCATCCTTTTTAGGCAACCCATGTAAAATAATGAAATATTCTATAATACTTAGGATTATCAAACTACATCCATACCCCAAAACAACAGATCTCTAGTTGAATCCATCAAAACAGATCTCCAGTTGAAGCCATCAAATAAACCGAGGTTGCCGCCTCTAGTGATGAGGCCACAATTGAGTTAATCTCTTGTCACATTTTTTTTCAGTAGAATTCCACAAAGTTCTTGTTCCCAATAAATAATTCATTGTTAAATGTTGCAAATTGATTATCAGGTATTGGCCCAGAAAAATTATTCATTGAAATATTCGCCATAACAAGAAATGTCAAGTTCGTCAATTGGCTAGGAATTTCACCTTCCGAAATGTCAAATTCTTGGTTCCTTTTACACTTGCATGATTCTATAAAGTGGAAAAGCCCTTTCAATTTTGTAGATGTATAATCTTCTCTGCCTCTAACTCTGTTCTCCTATGGAGGCTCAGAGGGGATGAGTGTTTTAATTAATTAAAAGTTTAAATGGACTTATATTTAATTAAAAGGGTAAAATTGTATATAACGAGGTATATTTAGTAATTTATGAATATGTCTTTCAATTTTGATGGGGTGCATGTAGTAGTACGGGTACATTTATTAAAATTGAGGGTGTGAATAGCCGTACCCAAAAAATTATTGTTTTAAAACGAAAATCGAAGCAAAACAAAACTAAAAGGTTTAAGATGAAAATAAATGGCCTAAATATTTTGAATCTTATCAAATAAAGTAAAATTATTCGACATTGTTTAAATTTTAAACTCTTAATAACAACACATTACACATATCTAAAATGGCATCGTCAATATTGTTGCAAGATCATAACATAGGATCGCGACAAACCACACTAATAAAAAAAGAAAAAAGAAAAAAAAAGAATAATAGACAATGAAATGTGGCATTAAATATTAAAAAAAAAAAGGTGTTCCATTTAGGGTTATTGAAGGGATTAGCATGCATGTGGGTTAGCACTATGCTTTGAGTTCACTGCAGAAAGGCTGGTTGAATAATAGGGTTTCTTTTCTAGGGTTATGGGGTGCAATGGTGCTTCCCACTCTCTCTCTTTCTCTCACTTCAACTCCATTACTAGCTACATTATTATTCTCACAATCTCTTCCTTTTAGAGAGAGAGAGTGAGAGAACATTCAGAGCAAAGGAATTTTAGGAAACTATTTGATGGAATAATTGGGCAATAAAGTGTCACACTCACCACCCAACAGATATGCAGAGTATTTAATTTTCTTTAATTTATTTTCTGAGTGGAAAACATTAACTTTCTGTAAAGTTTTGGGTGGCCTCAAACATCAGATTCTCCATAATATTCAAGACTCCCACCTATCACTTGCATTATTTTTTTGAATTTTCAGATTTTAATTATGCATTCTTTTTTATAATTTTTTTTATTATGGCAAACACTTTAAATATTTGGTTGTCTGCACTTTAAGATTCATATTTTATCTTACATGTACATGTAACTGTTGAATTTGGTTAATATTTGTGTGATAATTAATGTCGTACTAAAGAGATTTCGTGAGACGACGAATAAGATGTGATAATTCAATTGATGAAAAATGAAAATTTCGTGAGACGAATAAGATGTGATAATTCAATTGATGAAAAGTGAAAATGGTACAATAAATTATTTCATAAACAATTCATAATAAAAATAAAAAATAATAACTTTTTTAATAAATAATAATAATATCATTAATTATAAAAAGTGTTATTTAAGTAAAAACATAAAACAATTTTATCGTAATAAGCTCTCACACAAGTATTGCTCGTTTTTAATATTTATCTTTAGATTGTAGTTCATATAATATTTTACGTTCCATTATAGTTCAGACAATATTTTACCGTTTTGTTTTTTTATTTAATTAAATTTTAGTACATATTTAAAATTGTGTCAAAAATATTGTTATTGACATGATGTGGCGTGGAGGGCATGTGAGATGTATATTGTAGAGGAATTCTTACTTTTGCAACATCCCTTTTGATAAAAAAAAGTAGGAAAGGCTGCCAGCTTATGCTTCAATTTTGAGGTAGAATATAGTATTAAAGAATATTAATGTATGGAAGAAAAAAAAATGCTTTATATATATACATAAATTGATTGTTTGGAATCAGCGTGGGTTCTTGATTTTCACATTATTGCCTTGATTTGAACTACTCTGAGAAATTTATTATATTATATATTATATAATTGGGGTCCAATCATTTTTTTTTTATTTACTTATATTTGATTAAAATTTTTACTTAAAATTATTTTATTAGAACCATTTCGCAATAATGAACAGATGATGAGAAAATATAGAATTTCATAGAAAACCAAGTCTTATTTTTAAATTTCCGCATTCATGTCGTAACTAATAATGTGTTGTTGGATAAGTGATTTAATTTATTAGTAATTGTGAAAAATATAATTATTTACGGAAAAAAAAATGCCAGTTTCGAATTTATAAAATGAGGAATTGAATGGGAATCGAATTAGAATATATGTAGTTTTGATTTCATTTTAGTTGGTTCTAAAACCGCCAGTAAATTAAAATTTGCATGTCTAGATTCGTGCTCCAATTCCATACAACTTAGTGCGTTTTTTATATTGATAAAAAATTTATAGAATACTGTTGTAAGAGGATAGGTGTTTGGTATATTTAATTTGTTGCAGTAAATAAAAGGCACATATTTATACTTAAATTTGAAGCTAGCTAGCTATAATGGCTATATTCTTATATATATGATGTACACTAGGAAAAGCATGACATTACCATATTTTAATTAAAGATCGAGATAAGGATTCTAGCTAGTTTATATTCTTTTACTATTTTCAAACAATTTAGATTAATCTAAGATTAATATATGCATGCCCTATCATAATATGCCTCCATCTAATGACTACCTAATTTTTAGAATGAAATGTTCCTTTTTATTGTGGGATACAGATTATTTTTTTTAGTACGATGGAGAGTTGCTTTTTAGAATGATGAAGGATCAATCTTTAATACATAGAATAATATTATTCCTATAAACTCCATCGAGTATAGTAGTCTTAAGTATTCTATAAATTAAGTAATTTTTAATATTCTAAAGAGTAACTCTTTTTGAGAGTGTACTATGTAGAACCGATTCCACCCTATCACTATTTCTCTATATAATAAACTGATCATGCTAGATGAGAAGTTTAGGGGCTAATAAATCAAATAAAACCTGTTAAACTAAAATGTATCATATATATATATATATATATATATATATATATATATATATATATATATATATATATATATATATATATTATAACAAATTAAAGTAGATCAAATAATGGGTACATAAAATTTTATTGCTACTATTTTTTTCCTAAATAATATTAATAATCAATTTCCAATAGACAAGGTACTAGGAGTGATTATTGCCCAAAAAAATAATAACAAAATAATAAATAAATAAATAAAAGAAGGTAGAGCATGCGGAGAGAGAGAGAAAGAGTTGAGTAGTAAGAGTAGCCAATTATATATCCACTAATAAATATTGATCATTTGTAGGTAGAATTCTATCAAGTGGAATTGCAATCCAGTTCAACTCATTGTCTACTTTAAGAAACTCTAGATTGTGATGCTTTAACTAATATTAGTCTATTTATTTGGAAAAAAAAAAGAAAAAGAAAGAAGAAGTAATGTCTATTTATAAATTATGTGATGTTATGTTTTTGATTAATGACATGTCCTTCTTTCTAAACCTCATATATTCACTCTACCCATAAATCAAATTTTCATTGTGACCACACCTTCAATTTTATCTTTTGTATTTTATATTATTATTCTTATTCTTATTATATATTTAAGAACTTAACAAATTGACAAATTATTGGTAAGATACTAAAGTGATCTTATGTTTTTGGACGTATTCAAACTAAATATACATCACAATTATCAATCAATAATCTAAAATACAATTTACAAGCTAAATATACATAACAATTATTAATCAATAATCTAAGATACAATCTATCATTACAAATTCGAAAGTCTTGAAATTACAAAGAAAATATAAACTGTTCTGATTAGAATGAGAGAGTATATAGGTTAATTCAGGGAAGCTATATTTTCTATAGTCTTAAATATAAATTTATATCTTTTAGGATAAAAAAATAAAAATCTTGGGAGAGAAATACTATCCCTACCAGCAGGGGCGGATCCAGAAATTGGTCGTGGGTGGGCTAAGTTTATTAAAGAAAATAAAAAATAATAATTAATATATATATATATATATATTCACACATACGGAATCACCTTCTTAAAGGTGGATGGTAAATGAACCAAATTTTAATATTTATTGTAATAGCCTCATATAATATATAAATTTGAAGAGATAATATTTATTTTTGGGCTTCTTTTGGGTGGACTTAAAATATTTTTGGACTGGGCTAAATTTAAAATAACAAATTATTTACCTATAATATAATGGGCTCTCGGTGGGCAGCCCTGGGCTTCAGCCCGAGGCTGCCCATATATAAATCCGCCGCTGCCTACCAGACCCGACCCTAACCACCACCACCCCATTCCCTGCCCCGGAGACCCGTCGAAGCCCCACCCCATAACCCGGTAAGAGGAAAAAGAAGCAAGAAAAATGGTGTAATTGGGACCTACTCCCTCCGTCCCAGGCTAAGAGGGTCAGAGACCTTATGTTAAACATAAGGTCTCTGGTCCTCGTTACCTGGGACGGAGGGAGTATTTCATAAAGGGTTTTCACTTTAATTATATGCAATATCAATTCAATATAATGTTGAATAGAATCATCTACTTCAAGTCATCTGCACATTTACTCTTTGAAAGTCTTCCACTCTCTTTACTCTTTTTTTTTACCTAATTTCCCATGCAAACCAAATAAGTAAGGTGCAATTTTTATTTTTTTTCGATTATAAATTACTAGTATTTTTATGTTGAAGTCATAATAAATTTAATGGTATAATTTTAAACATCATAAACATAACTACGTACTTGACACGTTCTTGTACACCTAAATTGTTGATATTTTGACTCTGTCATATTGCTATAGTGTTGGATGTCTTCTCCTACCCTTATTATGATTAGATCGAGATAATGTCGTTTAAAGATTCAATAATATTGTTCTTGATTAGTTAATCAATCAAAAAATGTTTGTTTGGTTTATAAAAACAAAAATATATCACTGTGGAATAATTAAAAATTCTTTAAACTCATAGGAAAAGTCAAGAGAGCATTAGGGATGTGATTGGGATATCTCAACGCATACTTTAATTAATGCTCAAAGAACAATGATCAATAATTTTTAGCATTTGTGTGAGTTTTGACTTTAATGATATGGGCCTAATGATCTTGTGTCCCGACAAAAATTTTAAGGTTCTTATTGGGCTTGTTTAAAATTTGGGCCTCATTAAACCCATGCCAATATATAATTATGGATTCAAAATCTCCCAACTTACTAAACCAAGTACGATCTTTAAGAACTGGCTATTTAAGGAATTAATCTTTTTTTTCAAGATTTCATGTCCCAATAATCCAACTTTTTCTTTTTTAAGGATTAAAATTCTTTCAATCTTAGTTAAGACAATCATATGAACAATTCCACTACTGTACAGAAATCAAAGAATTATGATCACTGTTAACTATTTCTCACTGCATAATTAATACTCCACTTTAAAAAAAATTCCATATGATTTGTAGTTTGTTATCCCTGAATTAGATTCAAAATTTAAAACTTGCAGGAATTTCTCCATTTTCACATCAATGGAGGAATATGTCATCCGCGTGTTGATGATCCGCTTTCTCTCTCATCGGGAATGGCTCCAAACAGTCCCTCTCTCTTCATCTTCTCCTCCTTCGCTTTTCTGCAGAACATCACCCACGAATTCACTTCCAAAGCGATGCAAATCCCTATCAACGAAGAAAGCCCCAAACAGTAGGCCAATTTCGCGTAAGAATCGCCCTCTCCCATCACCTCAAACCCTTGGAAACAATTCACAATCCCTAGAACAACACACGCGTATCCTACGAAGTGGTGATAAGATTTCCAGTACTTCCTGAATTTGTGCGTCGTTTTGGGCCTAAACAGCAGCGCCAGCGTCTGCAACCACCCCAAACAGAACGCCGCAAACCCTAATTTCCGATGGAGCCCGTATACCCGACCCGGTGAAAGCTCCCCCAATTTGATTCCAATCGAGAACCCTACCGTTCCTAAGAAAACCGCTGAGATTTGCACCCCTGCGTGGGCGTAGAACCAGGCAGGGCCGACGGATTGGATATGGCGGAGGTAACGGGCGGTTAGTGCCCCGATTGGGAGTAAGAACCCCCACGAGATCGCATTCAGAACGCCATGGGCGATTTTGAGTGGTCGAATGTTATTGTTTGACTTTTCTGTTACACCTGATAACACATCTATGGTGGTTATCGACGAGAGATCATTGATCGCCGTTGAATGGATTGTTGGGGAGTAGCCTTGGACGTACAATCCACGGTTCCAGATGAAATGGATTTTGGTTTTGTTTGGTATCAGTTTAATGGTGGCGTATATTTGGATGGTGGCGCCGTCGTGTATGGTGGCCATACGGCCGCCGTAGAGAGTGGCCGAGGAGGTGAGGACGTGGATATCCAGGGGGCGGGAGAGGAGGGGGTTCTTTTGGAGCTTCACAGTCGGGTCTAAAATGTAGGGTAGTAGGACTAATTGACCCGAGTTTGGATCCGGAAAGGCGATCAATGCTCGCGTTCCGGTCATCTCAGGGGAGGTCGGGTTGATGCCCCACCCGACCCAACCCGAGGGGGAGATGAAGCTTCCGAAGAAGGCTAGATCAAGAGTTGCATTGTGGGGGTGGTATGACCAAGCTATGGAGGCTTGTTGAGTTGGGAGTGGCATGCATTTTCCAAAGGTTTTAGACGAGGTTTTCGTCGCGCAGTGAGACGAAAACACCACCGTCGAATAGAAGGATAGCAAGATGTGCAAGATTAAAACAAGCATGGTGATTGAAAATGTAGCAAGATCAAGATGAGGAAAGTTGATATTGCATCTGTCAAGATGAGTATTTAATTGAACTTGGTTAGTGGCTAGTGTTATTTGCTAGTCCATGTTACTAATCATGAGAGAGAACACTAACACATTAGTGGTCTTACCTTTGAAGAGTGGCAATGTCTAGTTTCATGATTGTTGTTCTACTACACACGTTAAATCTTGGATCATGTTTAGGTAATTCCACTAGTATGTATTGATTGCAGGTCCAAAAGTGAGACTTTACGTAGCTTTGAATCTAAGAGAGTGAAGGGATATATGTTTTCTATTCATGGAAATAGGTCCACATTCAAGATTACAGTTTGGTGGTATAACAGAAAAACCATGTAGTTGTAATTTCATGCTAGGAAACTAAACCCTATAAAGAAAATCGGTTAACTTGGTAATATAGTGTCAAGTGTCCATCGGAGACGAAGAACACTAGTCAAAGGTCGAGGAGACTACGACTATAAACTGGTTCACCTTCCTTGATAAATTTGACGTGGAACAACTCATATACGACGTAGTATGCTCTTGTCTATTCTTGCTATACTAATTTGATTCATCTGATCGCAAAATCCTGACACATGGCACAACAATGTCTACTACAAGGAAGGCATCTCCTTCGAAATGGTAAGAAGAGTAAAGAAAAAAGCATATATCTGGATTCCTGCAGTGTTCTGTTCCTTACTTTGATAAAGGAAAAGACAAAGTTCTAAAGTTGATTATGACATTGGGATAATAAGTTTGACAATGGGAAACCTCTTCCACATTTGGCTCATACCATATTCATAGGATTCCTCCTGTTAGAAAACCAAAGATCTAAGAATTACTTTGAAGATCATCAGTGTTGCTTCTACATGCTCGAGAACAATGTCTTCAACAATGAGAGGAAGTGGGAGAGCATTCGGCGAGGCGATTGTTAACCGAATAGTAAGGCTTCCAAGAAACCTCCTTGGAGGTTTTTCAAGAGCCATGAATCAAGGAATGGACCTAATGGGAATGGGAGGTAGGAGAAACTACCATCATCCTCAGAGCTTCAATTCTCAACAACCCTTAAACTTTCCATTTCAAGATCCCTCGAATTTTCCTCCTATGGTACAAGAAGAGTGGGCCTTTTTAGCTAATTTTGAGCAGCATTTTGGTACCACACATCCCTTCTTTTATGTATGCCGATTCATGGATGCACTAAAGATGGCTCAGGATGAGCACAAGTTCTTGTTCATGTACATCCACTCGCCGGAGCATCCGTTCACCCCATCTTTCTGCAGAGAGACTCTTTGTTCAGAGGTGGTAGTACAGTTTCTTGATACAAATTTTGTTTGTTGGGGTGCACTTGCTAATAGAGGAGAAGGTCTGCATATGGCTACAGCTTTAAGGGTGTCCAGTTTTCCATTCTGTGCTGTTGTTGCTCCAGCTCCTGGTGATAATCTTGCTGTTCTACAGCAGGTTATCAGAAATCAATCTGACCTAATTCTTGCTTGTTAATTTTCTCCTGTTTATTTTGTAATACTATCTAGCTTATTTCTGCTGTATGATTGTAGATGGAAGGTCCTCTCTCACCAGCTGAGTTAGTCGAACTTCTGCAACGAACAATGGAAGAACAAGGGCTAGCATTTAGGAGTGAAAGGGCAAAACTCGAAGAAAAAAGACGAGAAGATCATCGGTTGAGGGAAGAACAAGATGCTGCTTATTTAGCAGCTCTGAAGATAGATCAGGTACATAAAACTATGAAGCATGTACACAAGTAACATGACAGAATGTGACATTACACAATGTGTGTGGTTTTAGGACAGAGAAAGGCTTCAAAAGAAGGAGGATAGAGTTCCAAAACAGCTTAATCCATCCAACAGTTGTCAGAAAACAGATACAAAAGCAGGACAAAAGGGTGAAGCAACTCAGGTACCATACAAAAGCTCTTTCAGCCTTGTATTATCAAGAACAAATTACTGGTCTCCGCGACTAACAACTCGTGCATTGATTACCAGATTCTGATCCGTTTCCCAAACGGGGCGAGGAGGGAGCACAGCTTCTTGTCGACGGACAAGATTCAAGCGATTTATCGGTACATAGATTCATTAGGCCTTGTTGGAGATGGGAACTATAGGCTAATATCAAACTTCCCTAGGAAAGTATATGGCGTTCATCAAATGGGAATCACTCTTAAACATTCTGGACTTCACCCAAAAGCTAGCCTCTTTTTGGAGATCATTTAATATGTATTAGCTAGTTCTTGAGTTGTATGAAAGTTAATCGTTGAACTTCTAAGTATGCGCTTTTGTAGTTTGATGGTATTTTGCGGGTTAATTGCAATAAAATACACTACCTTTATTTATTTTATCAATTTAATTACAAACTTTTATTTTATCAATTAAATACACGACCTTAATGTATGTTCTTAATTTAATCACGATTTTTTTCTAATTAAATATATATAATTTTTTTCACAATTTAATCACAATATCTTCTATTAATTAAATACATTAATTAATATGTTAATAATAAATAAAAACTAATACACATAAAATATATTCAAAATTTAAAATATAATAATATTTAGATTATAATGTAATATTATATATAAAATATTAAAAATTTATAAATGCCTAATAAATGATACTCACCCCATTTTTGTCGAAAAAAATATTTAATTTTTTAAGAAAAAATCATATGTAATATTTCTAGGTCGCACAATTTTTTTTTCTTCGAAAACATACGTCCCCCATTTTCTTGTCAGGAAAAGATAAATTGTTTATAAAATTTTAATATTTAATATTTAATTTATAAATTTTATTTTAAATATTTAATATTGAATATTATTATTTACCAATCAAGATTGTCATATATTTTATAAATAGAAGAAATGGTAATTAAATTATAAAATACAAAAGATTACTCATATATTTTGTTTAAAAGGAATAAAAATTAAAATTTATTATTAAATTGAGATAACACAAAAGGTTGTATATTTAATTGATAAAAATAAAAATTTGTGATTAAATTAAAAAAAATAAGAGAAGGTCGTGTATTTTTTTGATAAAAATAATAATTCGTGATTAAATTAAAAAAATAAGAGAAGATCTTGTATTTTTTTGATAAAAAAAATAATTTGTGATTAAATTGAAAAAATGAGAAAAGTTCATGTATTTTAATACAATTAACTCTAATAGATTATTTAATTTTAGATAAAGCGTTAATTTTTTAGATTTTGATGTGTTTATCAATTTTAATTTTCTGAAATATAAAAGTGCGAATTATAGATTGTTGGGAGAGATAAGAAATAATTTGAATGGCAAATTAGGATGCACCTAATTAATATTAAATCTCGAATCAAATAACTACTTCATAATTATCTTTAGATTAAATAAAATAATTAAAATTTTAAAAAATAAAAATAATTATATCCTAATAAAACGATCCTATTAACCTTAGTTGCAACCATGTACAATATCCCATTTCAACATAATTTAAGTCTACTTCTTCTTTGATGTTGATTGAACTTGTATATTTCCTTCATCTAGTGTTGATCAATTCAAGGGATTAATAACTGGTGTAACAGGTAAACTTTTGGGTGACGGATGACCAAAGTACCCCCAATTTAATATTGAAAACGTGAGAAAGGGAGTAACAACTTTGCGTTTTAAGATAGAGAGAGAGAGAGTCAAAACCCAAAAAAGAGATCACAAACCGTTCGATGAAATGTTGAGACTCCAGCCTGCTTTCACTCACCATTTCAGTCAAACTGCTTCTATTCGTTATCAAAAACCAACGAAGATTTTGAACAGTAGAATTTGCAGTTGTTCGGTTTCTCCAAAAAATGCTCATAAAGTACTCACTTTTTCTTCCTCTTCTGAATTCGTGTTTAAATTATGTGCGACAATTCCTCCTGTGAATTCGTGTGTAAATTATGTACTACAATTTTTGAGTTAATCTCATGTTTCAGTTAGTTGGATTCCTTTGGGTTATTTTATAATGCTGTTGTTCAGTTGATGATTCCGATTGAAATTGAGGTTAAATTGGTTTAATGTTTATTGAATTATGTTTATGATGGGTTTAGAGAAGCCGAGCTTCATTTCTAAATACAGTTTTTTCAATTGAAGTAGAGGAGTCGCCATTTTTACGCCAGTTGATGTGATGGAGTAATTCATTGAGGAGGACTAATTGGATAATATACTCAATTTAACGAATTTAAATCCCAAAATTCAAGAAAATACAATGTGGATAGTGTTTAATTAATTTCTAATTGTGATCACTTTAGTTGCTTTGTTGATAGTTAGGTTGATGGCTTCTTTAGATTCAACGAAATCATGCAGTTGATTAGCTCTTTCCTGTTGCAGCTGGTAGCTGAAGTTAAAGAAAAGCTTAAAAAGGAATACAGTAGTCTACCAGTAGGCAAATATGGAAGAGATGATGATGAGATGATTCTTTGGTTTCTCAAGGATCGAAAGTTTTCTGTCGAAGATAGCGTCTCCAAATTGAGTAAAGCCATTGTGAGTGTAATTTTTAGTCTCCCTATCCTTTGCATTTCTTCTTAAAAGATAGAGTCTTGGAGCTATGGCTGTGATCATCTTTACCTAGAAACAAGGCAAGGAAAGATGTACTCCATCCTAGTTGTGAACAAGTTTCAGTTTTAACCCTTTGGTTTCGTGATTAAATGTTTCTCTAGAAACATAAATAACAATTTTCTTGTGCATAAACATTGTTTTTATTAACTTGTGGCACTTTGAGTTTATGTTTAATATAACAGAAATGGCGTGAGGATTTTCGTGTATCAGAATTGACAGAAGAATCAGTCAAACGTGTAGCGAAAACTGGAAAAGGTGTCCTGCACAATCATCTTGATATACATGACAGGCCCGTGCTAATAGTGGATGCATCCAAGCATTTTCCCGGAGTACGTAACCTCATCCCAAACCGTAGTGTATTTACTCTATTGCCAGCCAGGAATGAACCCTCTTCACTTAGTTTTAAACTAGATTTCTAGAGGGACCTTCTAAGGTTGTGTTATTACAACTGTTAATGAATTTGGAAACATTTAAGTTATTAAGGGAGACTTCTGGCATACTAGAAATTGGATGGTTGCAGAAAACATAGTTCCTAAATCAACAGAAAATAACATTGAATTGTAGTAAATATCATGTTTCTGTTATTATTCTGGCCATTGTTGTTAGGAGAGTATTTCTAACTTTAGATAGTCTCTCGCTCGAAATGTTTATTCTATTAGTGGTGGTATTCATCAAAACAGGAACATGAACAATATGAAGACGAGAAGTTGTTTATATTCTTGGTTGAGAAGGCAATAAGGAAACTTCCAGCTGGAAAGAAGGACATACTGGTTATACTTGATCTCCGTGGGTTTCAGACACGTAACGCCGACCTTAAGTTCATCAAATTTGTGGTATGTCCCCATTAAATGTGTTAGTACATAATATTTCTGAAAGCTCTCTGTCAACAATCTGGGTCAGAACCTGGTTTATGGATGATCCACATTATAAATGTGATATATCCTTATTGGTGAATACAATCATTTGCTTCTCCATCAACAGTTCACAAACTTAGTTACTTCATATTTATGTTCTGTTTGTATTTTGTGCAGTTTGATGCATTCTACTACTACTACCCGCGGAGATTGAGTGAAGTCCTTTTTGTGGATGCTCCGTTCGTGTTCAAGCCATTTTGGCAGCTGATTAAGCCATTGCTTAAATCATATGCCTCTCTGGTGAGTACTTCTGATCATACTTATTTCTCCGGATCAAAATATGCCCTTTTTGTCCGTCATTCGTCTCCATAGTAGTGTATTAAATCATCATTACTGAACCAAATTAATCAGAGACAGGTATCTAATGAGTTATCTTCTTGCTTCTCCTCACCCTGTGATGCCCTTCTCCCTCTAATGAACAACTCACTGTCTTCACGTTTAACTCGACACGCCATGAGAAACTTTTGGCTTTCGAATGAAAATCGATCAAAGATTTTTCTGTCAATATGCACATTAGCCTGGTGTATATGCCTAAGTACCTCATCAATATCAGATTAGTGACTTTCTTTCAGTCTTTGTTTTTTGATCTTTTTCGTGTTTTTCGACTTTGTAAGGTGAGATTCTGCTCGGCAAAGGACGTTAGAGAAGAGTACTTCACATCAGATACTGTTCCGTCTAACTTTTAAGGGGTTATTTTTGCAGTGTAATGAAACTTATCTAGTCTTTTTATTGTAACATTCTTTTCATAGTTCTATCTTTACTACTATTTTATGTTTAAAAACACACATTAAGAATACTGTGTAACATATTGCATATTTGTTTTAATACCATTGAAATTTATACTATAATTTATAAATAATAAATAAATAAAAACTTATTGAATTGTCTTTCAACAATATTGTGCGTATAACCTTTATCAATGTTATCATTATTTATTAATTATTTATCAAATATGTTATCAATTTTCTTTATAATTTTTCATTTTTGGGAAAGTTTATACTATGAGTAGTATTTTCTGAAGTAATAATTGTTTTGCTATTACAATATCTAAAATATCCCTCAGCATTCCTGCAACTAAAATATATCCTTATAAATACACCTACAATTAAATACATCCTTCTAACCTAAACTAAATATCAAAACACTTACATAGGAAATCATACCATACATTATTATTAATTTTTATAAAGAAATTACTTTTACATTGTAGTGCTATTGATTATAGTAGATATTGGCTATGGTCTCACCTTTATTAATAACTTACATAGGAAATCATAGCATAGAAAATATGCTAATCTTAGCACTTAAAACTTCTTTTTTCCATATGTTTTCTTTTCATGTTCTGAATGAATTGATTAATTCGTTTAAATCCTCA
This sequence comes from Pogostemon cablin, assembly GCA_023678885.1. Taxonomy (NCBI): domain Eukaryota; kingdom Viridiplantae; phylum Streptophyta; class Magnoliopsida; order Lamiales; family Lamiaceae; genus Pogostemon; species Pogostemon cablin. The sequence goes on from CM042961.1 coordinate 3,949,850, forward strand.
AGCATAAAGGGGTGCAGCCATTGTTATAATTTTACAAAAGCTGAAAAATATTTTTTAAAAATAAAAAAACCAAGTCTTTTCAAGAAATGATTCAGATCAAATAAGAGATTTTCATTTCCTTTGTTTTAAAGAGAAATAAATGATAAAGGGGAAGGATTTAATTAGAGAAATAAATGATAAAGGCTTATTAATTATTACATAAGAACATTTTTAAAATGTTTGTAATTAACTTATATATTTATGAATAAAAAATATTACTAATAAATAAAAATGTATACACTTTGTTAACGAATTTAATGAGAGAAATAAATGATAAAGAGTTATTAGTTATCACATAAGAACGTTCTTAAAATGTTTGTAATTAACTTATATATTTAGAGTTGGTCTCTTATGTTCCCAGGGAACATAATGTGTCACATGGGAACACAAGAATAACTAATATTAATTCTTGTGTTCCTACGGGACACACAAGTTTTTGCCTAATTATAAATAAAAAGAGTATACATCAATAATAGTTATTACATAAGAACATTCTTAAAATGTTTGTAATTAACTTATATATTTATGAATAAAAAATATTACTAATAAATAAAAATGTATACGCTTTGTTAATGAGAGAAATAAATAATAAAGGGTTAATAGTTATCACATAAGAACATTCTTAAAATGTTTGTAATTAACTTATATATTTATGAATAAAAAATATTACTAATAAATAAAAATGTATACGCTTTGTTAATGAGAGAAATAAATAATAAAGGGTTATTAGTTATCACAAAAGAACATTCTTAAAATGTTTGTAATTAACTTATATGTTTAGAGTTGGTCTCCTATGTCCCCGAGGACATAATGTGTCACATGGGAACACAAGAATAACTAGTATTAAATTCTTGTGTTCCTACGAGCACACAAGTTTTTGTGTAATTATAAATAAAAATATGAGTATACATCAATGAATAAAAATATACACATTTTGTTAATGTAAAAAATTATACAATAATTAAGGAGTGGAGTATCACTTTGAATAAACATAATATGATACGCATGTGTACCGGGTGTACCGGACATCAGCTAAGTATAATTTTTTTTTTTTAATTAATTTTAAAGTTTGTATTAATCATGGGAACAAGCAAAATTTTAACTCTGCGGTGTTGGTAAGAAAAATAAGATTAGGAGACGAGAGAGTTTCACTTGCATACCGTGCTGTAACCTGTAATCGTATTGTCAGTAACTGTCTACTCAGAATTCATAATCGCACAACCCTCAGCCTCTTCACCGGCCACCATAACCGCCGGAGCTGCCGTTGATCTGAAACCGAGGAGGTATATTGGCGATTCGTCGAACATCTTTCCTGCTTTACTTATTCTTGAGAATTGGAAATTTGAAAGATGATTCGAACTCAGTTCAACTCGGGGCAATAAATGCTGTGGATCATGATTATAAGTAATCAAGTAGTGTCACCTAGATTCATTATTTTCCTTGATTCTTTTGTGGGTACTAAAGAAGCGGATCAGTAATCCTAGGTTCGATTTACATTATTTAGGTTTTAGAATGGAGCCCAAGTCACCTTCGAAATCAAAACTTCTAAATTCTGGGTTTATTAGCAACCCCAGATTTAGAAACTTCGTGATAGTCTCTGTTTTAATAGTGCTAATTATTTTAGGAATACTTGGTGGATATTTAATTTTTAAAGATCACATTTTTATGTCTGAGAAGACGAACACATATTTTACTGTTGTGTTGGACTGTGGAAGTACCGGCTCAAGAGTCAATGTGTATGAATGGATGATCGGAAATGGAAGTAAAATTTATGGGAATTTACCTGTTTTATTGCATAGTTATCCAGAAAATGCCAATAAGAGCAGTGGCTGTGAGTATCATTGCATGCAAACTGAGCCTGGGTTGCATAATTTTGATAATGATGCAGTTGGTGTGAGGGCCTCTATAGAGCCATTGATTAGATATGCAGAGCAATGGGTGCCTTTGGATAGGCATGCTGAGACGCCTATATTTGTTTTAGCGACAGCTGGAATGAGAAGGTTATTTTCTCAAGAATCTGTGCAGATTTTGGAGGATGTAGAAAATGTTGTGAAAGAGCATGGGTTTCTCTTTAAGAAGAGTTGGATTAGAGTTTTGATTGGGAAGGAAGAAGCATATTATGGTTGGGTTGCTCTGAATTATAAAATGGGGGTGTTTGGGAGTTCTTCGAGGTTGTCCACGTTGGGACTCCTTGATTTAGGAGGCTCATCGTTGCAGGTGGTAGCTGAGGTAGATGTTCCGAAGGAAGATGAGCATGCTTTTAGGTCAAAAATTGGGCCAGTTGAACATGATCTTGTTGCTTATTCATTACCAGATTTTGGATTGAATGAAGCTTTTGATAGGACAATTGTGATGCTGAGTCATACTCAGCCACTGAGAGGGAGTCTTGGCGGAAAGTTTGAAGTAAAACATCCATGTCTTGGTTCTGGTTTTGTACAGAATCACACTTGCCGTGATTGCTCTAGTGTAGATTATAGAGTTTCTAGAAATCTTAGCAATCATGTAGATAAGAATGAGTTGAGCTCTATCTTACTTGTTGGGGATCCGGATTGGGGGAAGTGTGAAATAATTGCTAGGGAAGCTGCCATCAATTCAAGCACTTTAGAGTGGTCGCACCAACTCGATCGATCAAAATGTGTTGGCCTGTTTGCTTATGGAGGTTAGTGGAAAATTATTTTGAGCGAGTAATTTATCTGCAATTTATTTAAATTATCATTTTTATCCCCTGTTGGTGGGTTTGATGTCCCAAGGACGCATACACAAGTTGTTACTTATTGAATCTTTAACCCTGTTGGTGGGTTTGATCTCACAAAAAGATTAGTTTGTCTTTCAGCAAATGTGATCTTTTTTTAGGCAGTTTCTCTTTCTTTTATTTTCTATTTATAATGATCATGTTTTACATCATTAGGAAAGATAAAAACAATAGAAATAGAAACCAGATATTTCCAACTGCCAAGTAACTATAAAATAACAGTGAACAAAAATTTGACCAGATATAGCTTGTTCAATGTCTGCAACTGAACATCTACTTTCAATTTGTTCTCCGCAGGCAATACCAAGTTGAACTTGGCAAAAATGTTGCACACTGTTCCAACTTATCATGCATTGTCTGGATTTTATGCCGTCTACCATGCACTTAATCTAAGCTCGAAGGCAAATTCGACTAGGATGTGGGAGTTGGGAGAGGAGCTATGTTCAACATCATGGGCTGATCAGCAGAACATCAACGGTGATCATTGCTTCCGAGTTCCCTATCTAACATCACTTGTACAGAATGCTCTGTGTCTCAGTGATGTGGAAATAATATTTGGGCCTGGAGATGTTTCTTGGACATTAGGTGCTTCACTAATCGAGGGAGATTTTTTATGGCACGATGCTGAAAAGGTTCAAGATCAAGTGTCTACTCTGAAAAACAGTGTAATGAGACCTTCTCTTTTACTCACATTTGTTTTGCTGTCGTTTGTTCTAGCCATCATTTACCGTTGTCAGATTAGGTTGCCTGTGCTAGGAAGGAAAAGTTCTAGTAATAGGACTTCATTGCATCCGTACTTATGTCCTAAACGGTAGTTATTAACTGTTAGATGCATTCTTTTAGATAGTAATATCTATTGATCTTCTAGTGTATGTACGCATAAAACAAATCATCAATAGTTCAAATTCTTGTGAAAATTTTGCATGTTTCTGTAAACTCTGGTTCAGTTAAGTTGCTTGTGCTGGTTCTCGAAAATGTCAACGCTCGTGTTTTCTTCTTCGATGTCTCTTCTTTCATAAAAGGTCGAACTAGTTGAATGGACTACCGGTTCAAAGGTTTGTATCTACAACTCGGGGCACGAGGTTTGTTAAGTTTCTTGATTGGGACTGTCTTCTTGGTATGCTAGAGTTGGTTCAATACAATGAGATAGGTTAGTAGTCTGATCTGTAGTGTGTAATTCTCAACATGACAGATTAAATCAAGTAATATCACATAAAACAGGTTGGTTTGAACCAAGATGTAATAGCAGACAAATGAAGTTTACACCATTCTGTAATTTACATGATGATTTAGTTAGCAGAAACCCCAAAATGGACTGATTGAAAATACAGCTAGAAATACATCTCCAGGAAAAGAAAATTACAGCCAGGTAGGATTTCAGATTTTCAGTGTTTTTTTGGTATTTACTTGTTTGAATCCTTTCAGTATGAAGCCATGAGACTCGATTTGCATCCATTGTTGTTGGATCCACCAACATCGACCCAGACCTCATTAACCCGTGATACGAACTTGAAGGGAGAATTATACTGAGCAATGGAGTAAGCATATCCACTCTGAGTAGAAGTTGAGATTGCCCACTCACTCTTACTCAAACTGACAGCCAGTTTCTCAGCTTCCTTCACAATGTTGTTGTCTCTGGCAAACCCAGAGAACTTCCTCACAGCAATGCAGTGACTTCCCCACCAGTCGGGCTGGAGGTTCAGCTCGGGGAGTGGGAGGGGCGGTTTGGCCTGAAACTTCACAGGGAGGTACAGTTTTACTGCGTAGGCCGACGACTGCAGAGGTCCAGCTCCAGGTACTATGCTCGTTAAGACGGGCGTAGTCATTCGAATCCTGGTGGAGTTCAGGTTTGCGCCCTGTATGAACTGGAACAATCTGGAAAAAAGACGAGGTGAAGAATGTGAAGATGTGGTTTTTGCAGTAGAGATTGACTCACATCATCAATGTTTTTCATCCTCTTTAGATTCATCTGATTGCATAGATATCAATCAACCAGAAAACTCAAAACCAATTAAGAATATGCAATGGAACTCAGCTCTAAACATTACAGTCTACTCAAGATCACCTTCAAGAAAAATGAATCAATCAAAACTTTAGACAAATTCTAGCAAACCTAGAACACCCTATGTGGGACTTAGCTCCAAAAACCCTAAATACATCAAAATTCCTTTCAAAAAACCACCCTTTTCACATTCAATGAACAATCAATACACTATACATAGAAGATAGTCTAAGAAGATGTAATTGAAATAGTACAGAGAGAGTATGAGAAAGATGGTACCTGTGGAAGCCATTTTTGGTAGCTTTCTCAAAGGAAATTTCATCAACAGGGGCACTCATCCAAGCTGATTCACTGTAAAATCTCACCTCAAAATCAGATTCTGAATGCACCACTGTGTACTGCGGTGATTCAGACTTGCATTCAGCCCTTTCGGCAATTATAATTGAGATTGTCAATAATACAATTATTCTTGAAATCGAAATTCTTGAACAACCCATTTCCTATCGAGGAAGAAGACTATGAATCGATGTTGTGTTGATGAGAATCGACTCAATGGAGGTAATAATACTCTTTCTTCAACTTCACGGATTGAAGAAAAAAAACGCTGTGCAGAATAAAAGAGTCTGAAATTAATAAAACAATTTTGGCTTAGTCGTTACGCGACTTTGGTTTTAATTGGAGGAACCTGAGAAAATGTAACAGGAGTGAAGCTCTTATCTCGATTTTTTTTTAAAGTTGATAGAGCGGCCATTATATGGTTTTTTTTTTCTTTTTCATAATAACAAATTCATTAGTGTTTTCGTTTAATCGCTATTAATTTGAAATATCTCACTCAATTATTATTGAATTAATTATCTTAGGTGAAATATATCAAAAATCGCAATTTTATTTTATTATAAATTGTAATATAAGAATTTCAGAGTAAATTACTTCTAAGTGTTAAAGCAGATATAATCTTCTATTTTGATTTTTTTTTAATAGTAATGAATTACGGTTGAATTTATATGAATTCACACTAGTTCAAGACCTTGTTATATCTCAAGGATGTTATGTGACTGTTTGTATTACAATACAAAAAATGTCATACCAAAATAGTATAGAGGATTCAAATTCAATCTCAATTTAGTCGCATTCTTTTCTTTTTAATACTGTAAATATAAAATACGGGATAAGTATGACACTTTGGTATGTATTAATGGAGTATTTTTAATTCGGAGAAGCTCGAAAAATTTAGGTATAAATAATTAAAAAATGTAGAAAATTTACAAGAATGAAAACACAAAATAAAATAATTTTCCAAAAAAGAGAGAGATTTAATCAGTAAGCATTGACAAGCAAATTGGTAGATTAATTATTACACTTTCAAAATATATACAAATTATTGCTTATTAGAAATCAAGATATAAAATAAATAAAAAATTCAGAAAAGTAATAATATTTCATGCAGAAAAGTATATTTTTCGTGAACAATGGTGACCATTTAGGATTTGATTTCACAAGAAATATTTTCAGTAGAATCATTCCACCGCATCTTTTATGTTATATCCTTAATTAATTTAAATAATGTTTGAGATTATAAAACCAAAATTTTGATTGGACTGGTCTAAAATAAATAAATAAACACACCTATGAGATGCTAGTGGTTAATAATCAATTAACCATAACTTAATCAATAATTAAACTGCATTAAAATTGAAGGTGAGTTTGAAAAATAAAAAAGAAAATTATTTTGTGACATGAACATTCAATGATCTTCTTCACATAATTTTGTGTACTCTTTTGGTCCCAATAATGAATCCAGCTCAGAAGGATTGCTGGGCTTCACCTTTATCATCCATCCATCATCATATGGGCTTGAATTGATCTTCACTCCCATTTATTCCAAAATAATACACATAATTATGACCTATTTCAAAATTATTTACGTGCATTGATACGATGAAATATGAGATTGATTGGTTACCAATGTTGCAGTATCAGAAAGCTTAGGGTTGATTTCCACCACCTCACCGGAGATCGGAGAGTAGACATCACTCGCCGCCTTTACACTCTCCACAACTCCGAACTTATTGCCCTGCGACACGCCGTCTGAAACTTTCGGCAACTCCACATACACAACTTCACCTAAATGGTCCTGAAAACTCACATAAACATCACCTACTAGGTGTTCACACATTTTAACCTTAAAAAGAAAGAAAAGGGGTTGTAATTTTGATAATTGTGACATGTAAATCACTCCGTTTTTATGAGGTCACGAGTTCGAATTTCAAATAAAAACATAGGTTTTAAATATATATTTTTTTTGGTGAAAACATAGACTTTAAATAAAATATAAGGTGAATGATATTGTAGAATGAAAGGAATGTATCATTAAATTGCTAAAATTTGGGAGTAAAAATTAAATCAATTAATTACAGAGTAACAAAATTAATGAATTGGCCCTATCATAGTTTTTTTCATTAATTGGCAAAGCATGTAAAATTCTAAATGAACTCAAATAGCTACAAAAGACACTTGCAATATACTTCTTCAAACAAATACACACATACATACACACACATAAATTATATGTATAATTGAGCAATACACTCTCTCTCACACACAGACACACATTAAATTAACCTGGGCATGGTCTGTGATTCCAATGGTGGCCACACCACCTTCATGCTTCACCCACTCATGTGATTTGGCATACTTGAGCCCCTCCAAAACTGCAAATTAAAACTCCCTTTAAATTTAAATTTCTTGAATATTAAAATCAAATATCAGAAATTGAAATTACAATATATACCAGTTGCAAAGGTTCTGGAAAGAGAGAAAGCAGGAGAAACAAGAGATGATTTAGAAGCAGCAGTTGAGAGTCTCAGAGCATTGGCTGTAGAAGAAGCCCACATTCTGAGTGCCATTTCTAATTAATAGGACTATTCTTTCTTGATTCTCTGTTTCTTGTGTGTGTGTGTTTATCCTTTTGCTATCTATCTTTGTGTTTTAATCTTGAATGAGAGAAAGTGGGGGGAGGGAGGGGGGGTTGCAATGAAATGGTATTTTTATTTATTATTATTATTATTATCTTTGATGAATGGTGGAAAATGAAAGCCTAATCCTAGGAACTCAGACCAATTGCCTTTCATTTTTTTACTTGGGTTTAAAACTCGTGCAACTTAGAAATTGAATTAAATGTTCTCCCCCTTATTCCGTACCCAAAAAACTTTCACATAGAGTATTTGTTTAAGATTTTTTATTTTTTATCAATTTTTATTTTTGAAGGTATTTTTTTTTAGATAATAAAGTAATTATATATGTTATGTGAAAGTGATAAATTTGAAATTTAAGTAAATATTGAGAATATAGATAAAATAGTCAAAAAAAAATTTAATGGTGTGAAGAGTATTATGGAACAGATAAATATAAGGTATGTGAATGGTTCCAATCGACTGAAGAAGTATCCTCTTTATTTATATTTATACTCCCTCCATTCCCTTTAAATGATTTTTTTTTCTATTTTTGGCGTCTTATCCAAAAAATACTCTCTCCTTTTTTGTACACATGAACCCACACACACTAATACAATTAAAATATAGGGCTCATACACTCACTAATACAACTACTCACTCCACATTATAAATAATAAGTACTTCTTAATCCACATAAAAAATAAAAAACACCCGTAGGAGTAGGAAGTATGTCATAAAATGATTCTATAATACTCCTAGAATGTTATTTTTTTTATATTAACTCAAATTTAAAGAATTGATATCTCGTATATGGTGCATTCACATTTTTAGCAAACTCTTGACTTTAATTCAATAATTTTTTAGCAAACTCTTAACCTTAATTTAATGTATATTTATTTCTTAACAAATGTAAGATTTTTTATATTCAATTTCAAATATACTATTAAGCTAGAATTATATAAATTTTTCTTCACATATATTTTTATTCAGATTATTATGTGGTGTACCTACATATTTATAGGGTAAAATCAAATGGTAGTTGGTAGTTATTGGTTTTTTTAAAATTATTTTATTTAATTAAGTGGTGAGGATTAAGTAAAAAAGTAAAGTAGTTATGTAAAACGAGCTGCTCGAATACTCGACTCATGTCTATTCGAGCTCGGTTATATACTCGTTTAGTTAACGAGCCGAGCTCGGCTCGCTCGTTAAGGCTCGAAAATAATAATTAATAATATTAAATAATAATTAATAATATTAATATTATTAATTATTATTATTTAATTATAATAATATATAATAAAAATATATTTTAAATATATTAAAAAATATATACTTAATATTATGCTCGACTCGATAAGGTTCGAAAATTCAACATTTTTGCTTAACGAGCCGAGCTCGAGTATTTTTCAAGTCGAGCCGAGCTCGAATATAAGCTCAGTACTTAACGAGCCGAACTCGAGCTCGACTCGATAAGTACTTGAGCCAAGCTCGAGTATGGGGAGCTCGAGCTTGCTCGCCTCATTTAACACCTCTATAAAAAAGTGATTTAAAGGCTGAAATGCCTCAAGTACACTCTTTTATTCATTACGGTTATAATCGAGGAAAAACGGTAAGGTAGTTTTGCAAAGCACTCCAAATGCGCTAGGTCTATTGATGTGAGTTGAACTACATAAATAAACAATCATATTTTGAAACATATGTGAAATTATTTCTAAAATAAAATGTCTATATGTGATTTTTTTTTTTAAATCAACATTATTTAAGTGTAAAATTTCATTACAGTATATTCCATAAATAGATAAAGATAAATATTCATAATTAGAGAAGTAATAATACTAAAAATAAACGAGTCTTTATGTCTTTATATTCTGCTAAATCAATCAAGTGGTTATTATATTATGAATGAGTTTATATATTTTTAATACCTTCAAAATATTACTCATTCGCTAACAATAAATATATAATTAAAATTAGAATTATGAATGATAAAATGACCCTCTCAACTAAAACAAAAACTTGTGTTATTAATGAGTTCCACACATAAATAATACTCCATCCATCCCAAATTCATCTTCACGTTTACGAAATTTAAGAAAAGTCATTTTTTTATTTAATTTTGTGATAAATATGTATTTTTAAATAATAAATAAATTATAAAATATGTTATGTGTATCAAAAAAGTAATGACAAATTTAAAATTAAAGTATGTTAGTTGGATATTACTTAATTGTTTTTCATTTTATGAAAGTGTGAAGATGAATTTAGGACGGATCAAAGTGGAAGGTGTAAAGTTGAAATTGGGACGGATGAAATAATATATACGTGTTTCGTCACAATAATACTTGCACACTTTTTATTTTGGTTCATTCCAAAAATACATTGCACACTCAAAAAATTTAAACAATACATATTATCAATTACCTTACAATACTACAATATTACAAAAATGTCACATTCTTTTTTTGCACAATCTAGTCAAAGTCAACTATATCATACATTTTAATCTATTCAATTACCCATATCACTTCTCTTTTTTAAATTATTATAACAAAAAGTTACTTTTCTCAAACTTCATATTCTTGAGATGGAGGAAGTATAATAAAATATACTATCTCATTGATAAAAATTAATAATCGTTTAATTAAATTATTTTATGAATAATTCGTAATATAAATAAAGTAATAATATATTTAATGAAAATGATAATTAATTATGAAAACATAAAATCGTCAAACTAAAATGTCATTTATATAATAGTTTCACAATAACATATTTAACATTTTATTCATTATTTAAAATATTATCAGTCAATAACCAATAAAGTTAGAGTTAGTCTCTTATAAATCGAATTTATATTATAAATCCTTATAAACCGTATAATCCCTAGCGTATATAGGATTAGAAAAGTGACGTAACTCCGATCTACATAAGTGTTTGTAATAAAGTTAATCAAATTATATACCCTATCAAAAGTTTATATATATTTTTTAGTTATTTAGTTCTTACACCTAAAAGTGATATACTCCATCGCACAATTCGCTATCAATTCAAATTAAAATTATAAGAAAATAAAAGTCAATTAAATTCAAATTAAAATTATAAGAAAATAAAAGTCAATTAAAATATACATAATAGTACATATCAAAATATTTCTCTTATTTTTCTTGATATCAGTTTGAGTTGATTTCTTGTGCCCGGACACACCATGCGCTTTTATAATTTAATATTAAAGGATTTAAGGTGAACATTTCTTTTTATCTCCATGAAAAATAATTGAATATAATTTAATTAATTAATTTATGATAATGTTTTATATTTTTATTCATTTTAAAAATTATTTTAAATTTAATTTCACTAAAATGATTGCATATAATCATAATGTCTTATATATCTGTATATTTTAAGTATATTTTAAAGAATAAATAATATTTTAATATATAATAATTAAATTGATAGGTTACTTAATTCAAATTTATCACTATTTTTTCTTAATTTTCTTGCTGGGAAAGATTAGTAGTACAATTCTTGAGGTCGTTATTTTTACACGCAGACGGCTAATTTTCATAAAATAATAAATAAATAAATTTGTCCTATTTTTGTACATAAAAATAAAAAAATGATTTTAATCCCCAACCCAAATTCTAATTGGATCCAAAGAGCCCCTAAAGAACCCTAATTTCACACATTTGTCCATTCGGTTGCCCTTTGTTGACTCTATCCGAATCTCCTCTCTTTTTGCAAATTCTATGTCAAAGATAAAATTTTCCCTGGAAAATCTTCTTCTTTTCAAGGTCACCGTAGAATTTCTTTAATTCAGAGGTCGGACCGCCTTCGTATCGTAAGAGCTCTCCTCTTTCTCTCAATTTATGTAAATGTATATGTATATGTATGATAATTCTCAAATTGTTGTTGGCGTATTCGTGTATGAATGTATATTTTGAAATTATAAAATTCGGAACTTGGATGTAAATTTCATGTTTTCTTCGGTTGTAATGATCCTCGGGAAAGTGGTTTATTGATTTTATTTTTAAATTGTGTGTTTTGCGCAACTCAGGTGGATTGAGAGAGCTAATTACTTCTTCTAAAGAAAGCCACATACTTTCCATTTGTAGAAGGGTTCGAAATAAAAAAGAATTTCAAAAGCTGATATATCTGAGAGGGTTGATAAGTTTTGTGCGTATCTCCTTTGCTCTGAATGATTAGATCACATTTATCAAGTTACGGTCTTGGGTCAATTTCTGAAGAGATAATTAGAAAGTAAAGAGCTTTTAAACGTATTGATTGGATCATATCATCTGATTTTTTTTTCTTGATTTTTTTTCCAGGGCTGACTGTTGTTGGTGTACATATGGATTCAGTGCCAAGTTCTGGTGTGCATCTGATGTAGATGATGGCGTTGGCGACACATCAGTTGCAGGTACAACTTATGTTCAGGTCTTTATTATTAATGGTAACTAATTTGAGCTTACGTTCCATGGAAATTTTTTTTTTTTTTTTTGGAGTTTAGGAATAATTTGGTATCCAAATGAATAGAATTGCATTATTTGGTTGAAACAGTTATATCCTTCCTTGATGTGTAATATCTTATCTGAGTTTGAGCTTTCTGATTTTGCATAATGTCTTTCCTTGTTGGAAACAGTGCTTGCGAGAATCTCTTAATTTTTCACAAGGACATGATGTACCCTGACAAGTTTTTGCAAGTTGAGAAATTTCAAATAATGCATTTAGATTAAGTGCTTTTTGGTATTTGCGAAAGATTGTCCCTTGTTATCCAGTATGATGTAGACTCATAAAAATTGTATTTATGTTGGTGTGAGATATGTAGCACCTTTTCTTTTATGTTTTTTTATTTTTACACATTGCTATTCGTTTCCATCTCTCCTTTAAAATAATCTTCTTGTGACTTTAATCAGGGTTCTTGTAGCACTTTCCCTTCTGTGTCTTCATCGTGGAGCAGAAGGAGCAAGCTTAAACATCTCTTGCCTGCTGTCCATCCAGTTGGGAGAAAAGAGAGATTAAATATTTTAAAATGTAAATCATGTTCTAGGTGAGACTTTGTACTTATACACCTCTAAATTTATGTTTTAAAATATATTCTGAGACATATATATTGCAATTCAAATCAATATCATTGTTTCCATCTCAGTGAATTCTATTGGTTTATGAGTAGAGTTCCTTGCGGGAGGAACCAGCTTTGGTTTCTTGTGTGAACTTAGGGTATGAGAGTGGATTGTTATCTTTGACACCAAGCATGTGGTTAAATGCACAAATATTTTTCTCGCATTTATGTTAAAGAGCGAGTTTGTTTTGTCAGAATTTACTTATTTGAACAAAAATTAACCTGGAAATTTGGCTTTATGAAGAGATCTATGGGGTATCATAGCTATAGCAATCTTCATAAAGAATACAATGCTAGTACCATATGATTCCTTGAAATTATTCTTTTAGGAATTCTATTATCAATTATGCAAGTATGGTGGTAATAGCCACTACCTATTTTTAGATCACCATGTGGAAAATAGTTTGCTTTCTCTTAATATGCTAACTTGACATTTTCTTCCAAGACTTTCTATCAGTCTACATTTTACCGATGATTTCTGGATGATACAATTTATACTATTTTTTTAATGATGATATTTGCAGTGCTGATTGTGTGTTTGTTATGAGTTGTTCACATTCTTCATCATTTCATGTTTTATTATGATAAATTCTATTGCTTTCAGTGGAGGAGTTTCTCTTGTTCTTGGACCGAAGTCAAAATTATTTAAAGTATCTGCATTCAAAGGTGGCAGTCAACATGATGATTCAGGTGGCAGATCTAATGGTTCGAAATCCTTAAAGAACCCTGTTAAGGTTTCTTATTTGCAACATGAAAGTGAAGAATCCTCGGTTGATGCTTCAAAGGTACAGAATGCTGTGCCAGCTCCTTACTCTGCAGCAGATGAGACAACAACCAGGTCTGTGGCAATACAAAATCTATTTAAAAATTGGTTAATGTTATTGCGTACACCATCACAAACACATTCAGTGGAGGAAACTCCCGAAGAACCTCACGTTGTAACAGCAGAAGAGCCAAATATTGTGCAAAAGCAAGAAAGAGGTGAAGTTTTGAAGGCAGCTTGGTGCTACTTCATGGGTTTGGATGCAACAATAAAGATTCCCTTGCTAGTTTTGTAAGTGCTAAAGATCTCTTTTTCTCTCTGGGTTAGATAAGTGGTTGGCCTATGTACGTGCCTGTGCACTTTTTAAGGTGTGTGCATGGTGTGAGTACTCCATCTTTGAGAAAGCAATGACCTTTGAAATATTTAAATGGAATTGAGCTTTGATATTATGTGATTCCTTTCTCATCATATCCTCGAAGGCATAAAAAGCTATTGAAATCTTTAATATTTTTCTAGACGTGGAATGTGAAAATAAGTTGTGGATCTGGGCTTAAATTTATTATTCTCATGATTCTCTTCCATTGTCTTGTGCTACTTTTCTCCATTGCCTCGACAATTGAGTACTAAGAAACTGCTAAATTATTATCTATTTGCTGTCATTAATTCTGTTCTGGCATGCTATTCGTTGTAGCATATCTTTGAAATTTTTGATTATGCATTCCAGTGCAAGCATGAAATTAAATAGTGCTAATAATGTAAGTTATATAACAATCTCAGCAGCTTAGCGCCTGTTGTTTGCTCGTTCTTTATAATAGTATGTTACATCTCACCTCTTAACATGTTGACTTGCCATGTTTTTTGTTTGCAGCACGCCACTGTATCTAACAGTGAACCTTATATATGGATCAGAGGTATCGAAAGAATTAAGCCCTCTATGGATTCTAGGACCAGTAATAGCTGCTCTCTATATAAAGATGTTTCGAGCTGTATGCAGCCTTTACGTGTTCACCTTCAAGAAGACAGTAAAATTAGTCAAGAACCTACCCTCCTACTGCTTGCTGGTATACGATTACATTTTCCGTGGGAAGCTAAAAGAAGCTATAAATAAACATTTATGGCAACCCCTGGTAGATATAAAAAATACCGACTATAAAGAGTTAGCGCGGAGAAAATTGAAGAATTTGCTTGCGTGGTTGGTGGAGAAGTACCTAGACTATGTTGAGTCAATATGGCCATACTACTGCAGAACAATCAGGTTTTTGAAGAGGGCAAATCTAATATAGCATTGAGCTTTTTCTTTCAGACTGCAAATGGCTTGAATTTATTTTCTTTTATTCGTTCATTTAGGGTGAAATATTCGCCAGAGGCATAATTGCTGTGGGGTTTTCCCTTGAGGATATCGACGAAAAATAATTGTAGGGCTGGTTAATATTTGTATCTCGATAGAGTTGCAGATGCGCGTTTTTGGTTTGGTTGTTATTTTATCTGTTTGAAGACGCGTCTGAATTTGTTTCAAGAGAATGTGCCATTTCATGGGGCTATCTGAGCAGGATTATTCTTTTTAACATTGATATACATAATTATTGTGGTTGAGCTAGAGTGATTTTGAACCTTGTTTCACTTGAGTCTTGTTCGAATTGTGTCCCCAACATGGTCGTTTTGTTACTATAACCCAAAAGAGCATTTTTTATCGACAAATGTGTGTTAAAAAATGCTCCATGCAAGTGCATACATGCACATAAAGTACTGCAGAGGATTCATTTATGTTTCATCAACTGTTATGCTATTTTCTTCCTGCAGTTGCCTTTTTCTGCCAAGATTGTATAGTTAGTTGCTTCAATTATAAGTGAAGGCATTCTGAAAATTAGGTTTGGTATGTTAATAGTATTTTATTGGAAATCAATTGTGTAATTAATTCAAGTTTGGGTCAGTAGAATAATAAGTTTAGTTAATAGTCAAATTTTTACTAGCCACTATTCACCGAAGTACAATTTTTTTTGGTCACTTTCACTAAAAACAAATTTTATTAGCCACTATTAAGTACACTTCTCAATCTACTCCATAACTGTCAGGATAAAGGACAAAAATAATGGGGCCATCATTATCTCAGGGTTGACTGCATTAAATGGGGTGGGTGGGATCACTTTTAAAATTTAAAATTTATCCCAAAAGTGGAAAAAACTGTGTAGGCCGAATATAACAAAAGTGTATGCCGAATAGATGTGCTTGTTGGCCGAATAGAGCAAATTGTGATTTACCCAGACGTAGGCCGAATAGAACAAGTGTGGTCGGGCGAATAGAATAAAAACGTTGGCTGAATAGAGCAAATTATGGTTTGTCCAAACGTAGGCCGAATAGAACAACTCTAGGCCGAATAGAATAAATCATAGAAAGAATAATGTGTAAGCACGGACTTAGGCCGAATAGAACAGCTGTGGTGGGCCGAATAAAACAACTTGTAGGCCGAATAGAAGGAAATGTAGGGCGAATAGAACAAATATTTTTTAGGAGTGAAATCAGGGCAAACTCGATGTAGGCCGAATACCACACTTTGAAGTAGGTCGAATAGTGTAAATATATGGGCCGAATAGAACAATGAGGGAGCACATACCTACATAATACTAGGTATTATACTTTGACACTTTTTAAAGAAAAAGAGAGGAATCGGATTCCTCAATTGTATTATTGGTACTTTTGGTTCAAAAATGGAGGAATCTGATTCCTCAAAGATGTAATCAGTTGATCCTTTTTAAGGGCATTTTGGTCACTTCCAATAAAAGTGGCTAGAATAAATTGTTTTTAAGATATGTAGCCACTTAAAATTACTTTTAAGTAGAAGTGGTTACTTTGTGACATTTTATTTTTTAATATTTGTATATTAAATGAAAATTATAAATGTGAACACGAGTTCATTTTGTGTTGTTGAATTACCTGTTCTGCCAATTTGATTTGGCAAATAAAGGGTGGAACCTAAATGATATGCATAATAAAATGTTATTTTTATGATATAACATAAATTTTAAAAGAGAATAGTTATGGGTGAAACTATCCTGAAAAAAAGTTAAAAGTAAATCATTTGGATTGAAATTTCTTAGAAAAATAAAAAGTGATTATCATGAGAAGGTTCATGTGAGAGTAAAAATAACGTAATAATTTTTTTAATAAAAGTGATATTTTTATTAAATAGAAATCATCACTAGAATTAATTTAAAAAAATGATATTGTGAATTATTTTATGAACAATTTGTAATATAAATAAAAAGTAATAAATATGATACAGTCTCACACAATGTTCTCTCACAAAATATAGGCAAATTCTCTTGTGCACCCGAAGCACCTCTCATTAAAAATTTATAGAATAATAATATTAATGAATAAAAATTTGTAAAAAAATTAATTACTCCCCCGTCTACTTTAAGGGTATCATTTTTTCATTTTGGGCGTCTGCCCCCTAAGGGTCTCATTTTCTTTTTTATCCACACACACCCATTAATACAACTAAAAAATGGGACCCACACCTCCACTAATACAATTACCCACTACATATTAAATAACAATATTCCTTAATCTCCTTACCCAATAGTAAATGACACCCTTGAATCCTGACGGAGGAAGTATATAATTTTTGAAAAATACATACTCCTATTGAATAAAAATTAATGTACATGGATGTAAGTTTTCACCGGTGCAAACTATATAGACTCCAAAATATAATTCGACAATTTTGAAAACTTTACACGAGTATTAATTGCTAATTCAGAAATTAAATGATAGAGAATATATGCTGATATTTTTCACCTTCCCTAAAGAAATTCATTAATTACATCTCTGTGTTCTCCAAAAATGTGCAGAAATTATCTTAGTATTCATGTGATTTGAGCCCTAAAATCTGATTTTGAGTTCTTCACTAAATTTCTCTCCTCCCAAAGATCCCAGCTTTGGAACAGTGCAAGCCATAAGTTCCCAAGGAAAACAAAGCTGCCGCTTTCTTGCCTTCTCCTCCCATTTTATTCTCCCAATTCTCACCATGTCGCAACGATTTCTCAAATGGGTAACCTAATTTTCATCGATATGAAATGGGTTTTCCCTGAATGAGTTTATACGTTTCTGGAGTTGCAGTAGCGATTGATACTACTGTTTTCTCGCTTGTGAGTTGAATAGAATGGCGCTCAAAGTTAATTCTTCGTTTTCCGTTGTCTCTACTCATCTTTCTTCACCTTATCAGAGAAAGGTAAAGCTGGAGGTATTTGTTGCTTTCTTTTTTGCTAATTGTTTTGACTTGGCCAATCAGTTATGAGTTTGAATTGGAGTTATGTTAATGCTTTAGGTGCTGCTATCTGTAACTGAACAACTGGTTTATAGAACTACTCTCTTGGGATTGTGTTAATTTTACTATAGAGTGAAGTGTGTTAGAATTTCGAGTACGGCTTATTTGTAATGTTGATTAAGAAAGTAGAATTATATATTATTTTGACTGTAAATATGACTTCCAGGTAAGAAGCCTTGACTTATGAATACACTTATGAATTCTTTACTTTCAGTTTGTACTAATGCACCTGATTTTATTACTCTACTCAACTTTTGCTAGTTATTAATTGGTATTGTTGTTTGTTTCTTTCTATTTAATACTCGTGTAGCTCTCAACCACTGTTTTGTAGATGATCCACAATAAATTGCATTCTGATTGTCATATGTTGGTTTCAGTTGAGCTCAAGGCGAGGACTCTTTTGCGAGAAGCACATAAAATTAGGAAGTTTTAGTAGTGTAAAAGGTAGCTTTCAAATTCTTCAATCGTATATGTTTCAACAATTCAGTAGATATTGGTGACCTCACAAACTCGGAAATAAACAAATTTAAGAGGAGTGTTGTATCAGAATGACAGAACCTGTTTTTTGATGGAGTCTATTGGAACTCGCTAATTATTATAGCATTACTTATGTTGAATTAGAAATTATATAGACATTTATGGCTGACTATTAGATTTTGAAGGCTCTAAAATTCCTTCTTTTTTTCCCCTTCTATTTGCAAGTTGCTAAGCCTTGCAAGCTCATACTTGGAAAGCTACCAATAAAAGATGTCTTGTCAAAGAGGCACATTCTCTTTGCCACCTCTGAAGATCAAGAATCATACAGTGAGCTTGAGCCCGACGACCTCGAGCTGGAAAGGCTGGTTTCTCCAGTAGAAGATAGCCCCTCCACAAATACTCCTTATCATCACATTGAAAGAGCACAGGGGAAACCAGGATTTATTTCTTTTTATGGGCCTACGCAGAGAATCGAAGATGAAAATCTTGTTTCTAAACCTGTAGAAAGTCGAAATAACATATTGTGGCTTGTCGGTCCCACTGTTCTTGTTGCATCTTTTGTTTTTCCTTCCCTTTACTTGCGCAAAGTTCTATCTTCAATATTTGAGGATTCTTTGTTAACTGGTTGGTAAAAAATTCCTGCCTTTTGAGTTTCTGCAGTGCTTTTATCTTCATTGTGTATGCCTTCCCTGCTGTAACTGTCTGGTACTGTAATCAAAATCATAAATGCAGTTTATTGCAGTAGAAAATAATAGCAACCTGTACTGATTAAAAGCCCAGATGCAATTTTAATTTAATAAATTGCTTGTTAATTTGATATGTGCTCATGATTCATTACATACTAGTTTAAAGAGGGCATCGACCAGATTTTTGTTCATCTGGAGTCTTTATGTTTTTGCCAATGCTTAGATCATAGAACCTATTGCAAAACTTTGTTATTAGTATAAAGAAACACGTGTTCCTAAACATTTATTATGTCAAAGAATCATATTTTTATGTACTGGTAGTATCAGCTCGAAACCATTCTAAGACTTTAAAAGACCATGCAGGTGCTGTTTTTGCAGAATTCCAATTTACTTTGATAGAACATTAGCTCATCATATTTCTTGAGTTTTCCTTTAATTCTAGCTTCTACATGAGCTCTTTTATGAGTTTCAATACCTAGTGACTTATAGGATGTATTTATTGTTATTGTACTTGCAGACTTTCTAATTCTGTTCTTTACGGAGGCCATTTTCTATTGTGGAGTTGCTATTTTCCTTCTCCTGATCGACCGTCTGAGAAGACCTAAGGAGCCAACATCTGCTGAAATAAGCCAAAATAGTGTGCCTTTTTTGGGAGACCGAATTTCTTCTGTTGCTGTTTTGGTTCTTAGTCTTATAATCCCCACGGTCACTATGGGTTTCGTCTGGCCATGGACTGGTCCTGCAGCTTCTGCTACACTAGCTCCATACCTTGTTGGCATTGTTGTTCAATTTGCATTTGATCAGTATGCAAAGTATGTTGGCTCACCATCATGGCCTGTCATTCCCGTAATCTTTCAAGTAATGCTCAACAGATTCTTAATTTTCTGAGTTTCTAGCTCTATTAAATCAAATAATAGAACAGCTAACTCAAATTGCTGTTTTAATTGCTGATAATTATCATTAAGCAGAGTTTGGTGCGAATTGACATAGTTCTATAACATGATGCCTGATTTCAAATCTTACATCACTGTGTGTTTTTTTTTTAAACAGGTTTTAAATTATTGGATAATATTTATTGAATTCTGTTGGTATATTTTCAAATTATGCTATTTATTTCTAAACCCTTCTGTTCAGGACATTACATTGCGAAGTCCATTATCATGTCTTTTTTTTTTTTTTGTGTGTGTGTGTGTGATAATACTGCATATATCAAATTGCGAAGTACAAACTGTTATTTTGCACCTCTGTCTTAACATTATACGTCCTCTGCATGGTAGGAAGCTGATGATTAATTTGCACTGTGAAGGTTTACAGGTTACACCAACTGAACAGAGCAGCCCAACTAGTGACAGCTCTATCTTTCACCGTGCGAGGAGCTGAGATGACGCCACACAACCTGGCTATAAATGGTTCGTTGAGTACACTCCTGAATGTCCTTCAGTTCCTTGGCGTAATCTGTATCTGGTCGCTCTCAAGTTTCGTCATGAGATATTTACGTCCACCACCAGTCAGCAGTGAGACATGAGAGAAGTTGAACATCACCCAATCATCGTCTTTATGAACTTGACTGAGTATACTGATATTTGGTTAGTATTGTAACTCATGATTGGTTATAGAATCATAGACGCATGAAATTAGTTATAGTCAACTTGTGGGTGCTCAACAAATGTTAGTTTCCCATCATCTAGGGCAGTTCACCTGCATCTATCAGATAAGCTGCCTATTGAAAAGCCAATTCAAGTTATGATATTCTTTGATCTGTTTCTGTGGCTTGTTCCAAATCTCATTATTGAGAATTCTAAGCTTTATCTCTTGATATCGGTGAGGCCAAAGTACGATTTTGCTATAAAAGTTGAAAATTAAGTCAAATTTTGCTTCTGGTGTTTCATTACTTGCTCCTTTTCTTTTTACGACCAGTCACTTTTAGTAAAGTTTGAACGAGCTTTAATTATTGATCACCAATTTAATCACCATGAGATATTTGTTATCATAGTCTGGAAAAGCTTGCACTTGCAGCAAGTTGATGAGCATTAGGTTGGAGGACCACCCTTGCATGGGATGGTACCAAATCTACATTTGTTAAAACAATATGTCCACTTGTGCTATATCTATAGCAGAGTGGTTTGAATTTGTTGTGAGAATTTGATATATTGAAGTCAACTCTTTCTACTTCACTTGATATATGATTCATTGTTATTTAAATGCTGCTATTTTTTAATCATTTTAATCTAAAAATGACATATATTTTGATATCTTTTTTCACTAATTCACAGCAAATATCACCTATAAATCAGGATGATTTTCACAAGTTTTACATGGCCAATTTGGTCAAGAAATACACTTGTAATAAAAAATAATTCTTTGATCTTGGAATATCTATTGGTCCTACTCCACTTTTAGGCTGTGCATTTTTTATTTTATTTTTTTATGCATTTAAATATTCATAATCAGAGGGTCAATAATGTACCTTCTCCTTTGGATTTTTTTTACCTTATTTATATCATTCTTGATTTAATTGGTAGTGATAAGTCAATCTCAATTATTCTCTCTTGCTTTCTTAATTCTCAGAGTTGGTATTCTTATGTCTGCATTCTGCTTGTTTTACTCCAGATGGAACATTTGCCAACAGGACAGGATTAGGTTGAGACAAGAAATTATTCTCAAGAAGTTACACATGGCCACAAGTGGTTTCTTCATTTAACTAATATTATCTTGATTGATTCTTACTTAACTAGTGAAGTAACAAACACTCTTCTCATAATTCACATCAACCCTTCTCTAGACTAGAGAATTTGTAGAAATTCTACACCCGGAATTCGGATAAAATTGAATCAAGTCGACTAGAACATACTACTAGTAAACTTATACTCAATCTTTTATCGAAGTCTCTTATCCAGCTCAAGTACTAATGTGATCTGAAAAACATTTTTATTTTGTTGTATTTATCTAGTTGAGATTCCAACATGGCCCAAATGAAATTGGTGAAAATATAGTTAGTGGGAAGTAATCAAGAATGTATAGTGACAACATGGTCCATGAAGGTGAAATTATGGGATCCCTAGTGAGAAAGTGGATCTTGATTGGACAGAGGGAGATGGGGTGTTATTCCAATCCCAAGTGGTTGCTTTGGGTGAACCCTGGACTACTAAGCAACTATCAAAAGCTTTGCAAGAAAATGAAAAACTAAGCAATGCATGGATGTAACTTCATTGTCAAAGGTAACTCCATTTTTGAAACTGACAACATTTTTGTCTCCACATACTCTGTTGTGTCTTTGCAAGAATCACCATCACACATAAACATATTGTTCCTTCTTGGTGGGATGAAATTGGACAATGGGTACACCTCTGATTGCTGAAAAGTACTACTCCACATGGGTTTGGTTTTGGTTATGGGTTCTACCATTCTAGGGTTGTTTTTCTCTTTTTTGCATGGTGTGAAGAATTAGTAAATTGGGGCAGTTCTTTGTCTTGTGTTTTTTTCTTGTACTAAAGTTTGGTATTAGGTGGGATTTGGTTGGGGAAGAGAAGATGACATGTCAAATGCCTTAAATAAGGGAGGAATTAAATTAGAGAAATATAAAGGTATTTGACTATGTTGAATAAAACAGAAGTAAGTTGAAGTAGTAGGGATCACAAGCCCACAAGTTTTGTCCTCCAATTAAAGGGTGTAAATTATATGAAGTGACTTGAGCCCACTATTTTAATTTTCAATTTAATATATTTCTTGAACTTTAATCAACTTTAAGATTTGTATTTGAACGTCTAAATGAAATGAGTGGAACAAAAAATTACTTCTTAAGCGTTTTTGGATTTGAATCCAATTAATAAATAAGTTATAGAGTTTAACTTAAACTCACAAGATTGAACATTTAATAAAAAAATTACTCCATACTATATGTGTGTGTATGATCTTCATGATACGTTGTAGTATTCCATTACTTTGTTTGTTGAGAACTTTCAATCTTGACCAGACAATGACATAATGGATTAATACCAACTAAGTTGACAATGGTAGAAGATGATCTGACCTCATTTGTTGAAAGTCAACTTCAATTAAATCAATTCTTATGAACTCTCAATAAGTCTTCTTTTCCTTCTCCTTTTTCACCATCTTTTTCTTTAATGTTCAATTTCAGGGTTTCAAATTTCAATAAATATTCAGTTTTGTCCAAACTAAGTAATAAACTCTCTTGTGACACGGTATTCATGTAAAACGATCTATGAACCATGTTAAATTATGATTGTTATATAAGTAAAATATATTTATTAGTAGTTAAAATATATTTTTCTAAAGTATAATAAATGATGCATTAAAATATGATTTTAGAATGTTATAATATGATTCATTACAAATATAATTTAAATATCAATAAACATTTTACCTATATATAATAAGCATACTTAATAATATTAAGGGTCGACCGTCTCACAAACCCTGTCAAATGTATCCATCTCACAATTCCTCTCACAAAAAAATTCTAAAAAATAAATAATAATAATAAAATAAAATAAAAAAACTCGAGCAGCAAGTATATTAAAACATGGGTAAAACTTTTACACCTTTAAAAGTTTCAAAATTGGAATGATACTAGAATCATAAATCAAGAAACGCAACAATATACGTCACTATACGACATCGTGTAAGTATAGGAACTCTGTATACATCCATGTATAAAATAGTATAAGGGAGACCCCCCACCCCCCACCTAATTTCCTTTTTTTTTCATGTTTGCACAAATGGGCTAGTGGGTCCCCCTCTCCAAACTTTACAATTTTTCAGAACACTATCTTATCTTCTTTTGAATCTTCACCTCAAAAGCAACTGAAGACATGCTCCATACTTCTATCATTTCCATAACACAAACTAAAAAAATATCCAAACTTTTAGCAAAATATCCAAAAGTTAAAAGGTAGAAAGAAAAACATCCTTAAAACAAATTGTTTAAACCCATATATCAAAATTGTATACTTTTCCATGGAAACTATATAATCTCCTCTGCAAGCTATTTATTACAACTTCTTTCATCAACCTTCCTACATCCTTAAACTTCTTCATGTTCTTGTAATGGCAGCCCTTCACTTCTCCCATCTACTTCTTTCTTTTGCATTGATGGCATCTTTTCTTGATCCCACTTTTGGAGATGAACCATTCTGGCTGTCAAGAATAAAATCCGAATTCATCGATCCATTAGGGGTCCTCCATGGCTGGATTCAAGAAACCAGCATGTGTTCTTGGTATGGTGTCACGTGTACAGATGACAAGAATCACATCCTCTCTTTAAATCTCTCGAGTTGTGGCTTATCAGGAACCATCTCTCCTGAATTGTCCAAACTAACCTTTCTTGAATCAATTGATTTGTCTATGAACTACCTCACTGGCCCTATCCCACCTGATCTTGCAAAGCTTCAAAACCTGAGTATACTCAATCTTTACTCGAATTCGATATCCGGTACTATCCCTCATGAGATTGGACTATTGCAGAAGCTGCAAGTTCTTAGAATTGGTGATAACTTGCTGACAGGTGAAGTTTTGCCAATCATTGGTGAATTGGTTGAGCTGAGGGAATTGGGTCTTGCTTCTTGTCAGTTCAATGGAAGCATACCTAAAGAGATTGGAAATCTCAAGAATCTGATGTTTTTAGACCTGCAGCACAACAGTATATCTGGGGTGATTCCTGATGAGATTGGTGGATGTCTGAATCTTCAAAAGTTTGCTGCTTCAAATAACAGAATTGAAAGCAGAATCCCTGCTTCAATTGCTCTTCTTCAATCACTTCAAATCTTGAATTTAGCCAACAATAGCCTCTCTGGATTTTTGCCAATTGAGTTGAGCTATCTATCAAGGTTGAGATACTTGAACTTCCAAGGAAACATTTTGGGAGGCCAAATCCCTAATGAACTCAACAATCTGGCAGAGTTGCAGATTCTTGATGTATCCATGAACAAGCTTTCTGGGAGGGTCAATCTCACCACCAATCATCTAAAGAATCTTGAAGTTTTATCCCTAAATCAGAATCATCTCAATGGTGGAATTCATCAGAATCTTTGCACCAAAGATTCGAATCTCCGCATACTTTTCCTTGCTGAAAACGACATCTCTGGTGAATTCCCACCGGAGATTCTCAACTGCTCGTCTCTCCACCAACTCGACCTCTCCGGTAACAGAATTACCGGAGCTCTGCCAAGCGGTATCGACAGGCTGTCGAGCCTAACTGATCTGGTGCTCAACAACAACAGCATTTCAGGCAATCTGCCACCTCAGATTGGAAACATGACCAACTTGAGGAGCTTATTTCTCTTTGGAAACATGATGACAGGAGAAATCCCAGTTGAAATTGGAAAGCTGCAGATGTTAACATCTCTTTATCTCTACGACAACAGATTTTCAGGCAGCATTCCTAGAGAGCTCACCAACTGTTCCAGCTTGGAAGAGATTGATTTCTTCGGAAATCGGTTTTCAGGGTCGATTCCTGCCACCATAGGCAAGCTCAAGAATCTGGCATTGCTTCAATTGAGGCAGAACGAGTTATCTGGTTCGATTCCATCGAGTTTAGGTTACTGTAGAAAGCTTCAAAGATTGGCTTTAGCTGATAACAAACTCTCTGGTTCGATTCCACCTACGTTTGGTTTCTTGTCCCAACTCTTTCTCATCACTCTTT
Organism: Pogostemon cablin; assembly: GCA_023678885.1. Taxonomy (NCBI): domain Eukaryota; kingdom Viridiplantae; phylum Streptophyta; class Magnoliopsida; order Lamiales; family Lamiaceae; genus Pogostemon; species Pogostemon cablin. The sequence goes on from CM042961.1 coordinate 3,975,630, forward strand.
ACAACAACTCTTTATCTGGTCCACTCCCTCTCTCTCTCTTCCATCTCAGAAACCTCAGCATTGTCAATCTATCACACAATCGGTTAACAGGCAGCATTGCTCCTCTCACTGGCTCGAGTTCTTTAACTAAGCTGGATTTAACCAACAATAGCTTTTCAGACAACATCCCATCTGAATTAACCATGTCCAATAACCTGACTCGTCTGCGACTCGCCCATAATTCACTCACTGGAAACATCCCCACTGAGTTCAGCAATCTGAAGGAGCTTCAGTTTCTTGATTTGTCATTCAACAACTTGACTGGAGATCTAATTCGGACAGATCTTTCTGGGTTGAAGAATCTTGGCCACCTTCTGCTTAGCAACAACAGATTCTCCAGAAGAATTCCAACGTGGCTTGGAAAAATCCAACAACTGGGTGAGTTGGACCTTTCGTCGAACGATTTCAGTGGGATTATTCCATCAGAACTCGGAAACTGTTCGAATTTGATCAAGCTTTCTCTACGTGGAAACAGATTATCAGGGCCGATCCCACCTGAATTCGGAAAACTCCAATTGCTAAACGTTTTGAATCTCCAAAGAAATAATCTCTCCGGTGAAATTCCGGCCACGATACAGCAGTGTAAGAAGCTGTACGAACTGAGGCTGTCGGAGAACGAGTTGACTGGGGGGATACCGCCCGAGTTAGGCACACTCAGTGAATTGCAAGTCGTGCTGGACCTGAGTTACAATCGACTCAGCGGCGGAATCCCTTTTTCAATCGGAAACCTAATTAAGCTCGAGAGGCTAAATCTGTCATTCAATCAACTCGGGGGTGAAATCCCCCCTTCGTTAGGGAAATTATCGAGCCTCCACAGGCTGAATCTGTCGAGCAACCATTTCCATGGCGAGATCCCATCAACTTTCTCTGGTTTTCCGGTGAGTTCGTTTCTGAGCAACTCGATGCTGTGTGGGCCACCCTTGAATTCTTGTGCGGAATCGTCCGTACATGCAAGGAAATATCTGTCGGAATCTCAAGTGGCGGGGATCGTAGTGGCGATTGTGTTCACGTCGACGTTGATATGTCTGTTCTTGGTGTATGTGATGGCGAGGATATGGTGGAACTGGAGAAAAGTGGCGATTTCTTGCTCGGACAACAATGGGGGATTCGAGCACAAGAAGGAAGAGGAAGAGTGGGTTTATGGAGAGGAGATAAACAAGAGTGGGGGAGATGATCATGATCATGATCATCTCTGGAACTCTAAATCAATGGCTCTGATTCCATCGTCGAAAACTAGACAGCTTTCTGATGCAGCATGCATTTTTCAGTTCAACTATTTGAGCTCACCCAAGAGCAATCCAATGCTTTGAGCCTTTCGATTTTGTTTCACAAATTTACCCTTTTTTTTTCTTTTTTTTTTGGGGGGGATATGTTTGTTGTAGATTAGTTTTTTTTTGGTGATACAGTGTAAAGCTAGCTGCTTAAAATGGTTATTCTTTTGCAGTTTAATTTCTAGTTCTTCATGTATTCTAATTTTTTAAATTTTACATACTCTTTTGCTAATTCGTTTTATCAACGATTAAAATTTCACTTTCTAATTAACATAGGTTGGGTTTATAAAATTGGATCACCTATTCTACAATGGTGTTTCATCTACTATTTCACAAATTAAATGATTGTCACGCGTTATAGTCAATACCCAAAATTCAATACATGCTTAAGGGGTTTAATGGTCATTTGTAGTGTATAGTTTTTTTATATTGTGAAACACCAATAAAACACAAATGCGTAACAGGGAATTCAACTTGCAATCGGTTCAAATTTAAATTTTTCCTTTTAAAATTTTAATGTTGCTCCACATGCTTTATAGTCTTCTTAAGTCTATATTATGTAAATTATGGTCTTAATATATTTTTATTGTTTTTTAGATCTATCTCTTAATAATTTGCTTCAAAATTCTAATGATACGTTGCTATTGCTTTTGATCTATAGAATCACCTCAAAGAAAAAGAAAATTCATGAAGCCATCTTCAAAGGTGTGTTATTGGGAATGTTGAAATTCCAAAATCATTAGGTGATCATTTTGAATAGATAGATAAGAGAGTTTTTTATGAAATCGTATTTAATAGTATGTGTTTGGATAAAATTAATCTCATAATAAAAAATAGGAGTATATATATATTCTGAATAATTGAAATAAATCTAGACACCTAAAATTGTTGGACTACGTTATCAAAATTGAATTGCTTAATTGGTGGTATGGGTTTCTGGGCTTTGAAATGGAAATCAGTATAGTAGCCCAATAAGGTATTTGGGCCCAATATGGCACATCACAGATATCAAATTATACTTCGTGATCCACTAGGACCTAAGACTATTTATGAAAAGGAGCTTTAAAGTTTAAAAATTCAATTAAAGTGGAAAAGGGAATTAATTTTATGCACATTAATGAGCAATATATTGAACTTGAAATAGTCAGAAAATTAGCATAGCAGCACCTAAAAATATGTATTTATATTATTATTTAATTTCCATTTTAAAAGAAATTGAAGTTATGATTGCCTAATCCAAACTCAGATGAAGTCTATTTTCTTGATATAAATAAGGCCGATCAATCATTTTCAAACTTGATTTATATCCCAGAATCTTTAATCAATGCTTAGTTATTATTCCTGAAACAAAAATATAGTTTTGAAAATATCCAATAGCAAAATCTATTTAACTTATTTGATCAATTGTTCAGTATCCCTTTATCAAAAATTAATAAATTAGATCCTAAATGGACTTTTGAGGAACCACCCAATAACTGCTAATTACAAAACTTTAGCAATTTGGATATTTTACATTTTTGTATGTAAAACATAGAGTTGGGCCTGACAATTAACCCAACTACTCGTATAAGGCCCAATCACTATCAATTCATCTATTTTAATACTCCCTCCGTCTCATTGTGAAATTCACTAGATACGAAATTCTAAAAAAATTATTTTTTGACTTTATTTTTAGGGGTAGTTTGATTTTTATAAGTAATAAATAAATTATAAAGTAAATTATATAAGTTGTAAAGTGGTGGAAATTTTGAAACTAAAGTATATTATGGAGTTGTTGGGTTGTGTGTTATTTATTTATTTAGGAGTGTGAACTTGTTTGTAAGATGTAAAAAAAACAAAAAATAAAAAAAGTAAATTTATTTATGGGAAAGATAAAATAGAAATTTTTTTTTTATATGGATAACAATTTTCTTTTAGGGTAATTTTAAACTGATCCAATTGATCCAAATCCATAGGGATATTATGATTCATTTTATATAGTAAAAATTTTACCAACACCAATTTGCCCTTTTTGCTTATATAATTTAATGTATAGTTAGAATTTAAATGTCAATCTATCTCTATAATTACAAGCATAATATTTTTTGAATTTTCATAATAAAGTAATAATTGTATCTTTTATGAAGTCCTATTAATTCTGATCAGTTAAATACGTTTAGCACAGTTATTTCTTTTATTATCAAATTTGGATAGTTCTTGGAATATTCTATTTTATCCATGTCTTTAGTAGATAAGAGCTGAGGGAAGTGGACCTATGAACGACCATCCCAACTGGTCACTTTCCATTTGTGCACTCTCCCATTTATAGTTCTCTCCAAAAAGTTTTACTTTCTTATTATCATAATAATCTTTATTCTTAAATAAAAAAAAACATATTTATTCAAAAATTTCAAAATTTTACTTTAACACATATCATACTCCTTATTGATTTACACTTTATATAATATCTGAAATACTAAAATACCTCTAAAATTCAATAAAATTTATAAATAAAAAAATTTAAAATTTTTTTTTTAAACAATATAGAACAGTAATGTTTGCCGGCTAATAAATTAAAGAACATTAGGAAAGAGGAAGAAAGCTTTATTTGAAATAGGGGGAAGAAAGCTTAAGAGTGAAAAAATGATATAATTCAATTAATTAATAGGGGCCATAGTATAATTACTCCCTCCCCCAAAAAATTCTTAGGAGCAATTGATATTTTAGAAAGAAAGAAAAAATCAAATTACCTTATTACGTTTTAAAATTTTGAAAATGATTGAATGTATAATCCTTTAATAATATAACTTTGAATTAATATATAAATTAAAATTGTATGCACATTAAATGAGAACGTACTCCATTAGTTATTTAATAATACTATTACTTAAAAATGGAGGAATTGTTAGACAGAGAAAATGTTTGCTGTGAAAACCAAGAAACGTTGAGATATACAATTAGCACCAACCTCTTGAAAACAGCGATTAATGGCACATATTAAGTTAATTAATAATGTGCTTAATTAATTCTATTCCATATTGTGCAAATTATGGCCGTGTTGCATAACCCAATTATATTGCAACCGGATGGAAGTTTTGCACATTTCATTCACCTCAAAAACACATATCCAAATATCATTCATACACTTTTTATAATAAGTGGGAGACCAGAATCCACCATCCATTGACGAGATCTCTGAATCAAGCCAAGAGCTCTCGCTCTGTATGGATTGGTCCCTCAAAACAGTTATAAAAAAAAAAAAAAAGAAATCCAAAACTTCAAGAATCCTTACAACATGCATTAACATAACAAGATTTTCAAATAGTATATATAGCTGTTATTATGATATATACATGTATATATGTATATTGCAAGCAGGAAGATTAGGTTATAAGAGAAGTAGGTTAAGAAGAAGAGGGTGGGGAAGAGAGAATGGGTTTGAAAGTAGGGTTTGTTTGGGCAGCACTTTATAGATGAGGCTGCCATTGCTTTGTTGGCCTCTCAATCTTTAAAATATTGTTGTTGCGGTTTACGGGCAAACGGGCAACCAACTTGCACTGCCGACCTGCCCCTTCCATTATTGAATAGTATTAATACTAGGAGTTTTTTTTTTCTTAAGCCATTATTATACAATTATATAATATATGGCTAGCAATTAATACTCTGTCTACAAAGTTTGATGTTTCATGAAAACATTATTTTCAATTCTTAGGTTTGGTTTGAATTTTTTATACTCCCTCTAATTAGCCATAACTTGTAGTTGGGTTGACCAATTCAATAATTTATCGAACCACAGGGAGGAAGGCGCTAGTGCTTAAACGATATTACGTTTCTCATAATTTTATAGAGACGAATCATCAAATGGATTGGTGGTAAAACAAGTAAATTGAATTGATTAAACTAAACAAGTAAGCAATGATCAACAAACAAGACGGATTGGTGAAAAGTGGTTTACCAAATTGATTAAAAGTGAGATCAACAACAATCAGGAAGTGGTAATTCTAGGAATTATGTATCAAATGTATGTGTTTCATGGATATATGATTAAGGACCAACACTAGCTTCTTCCAAACTTTCTCTCAAAATGAATAGAATGTGAATCCAAATAAGAATCCCAAAATAGCTCAATGGATTGGTTCTTACTAAAGCAATTTCATCTAGGTACTAAGCTTAAATGAGAATTCCCTCACACAATCAATCAACCTCTCGATTAAACCAATCGAATGTCCTATCAAATGGTTCTAAATCCTAAAGGAATTTTCTATCTCTTCAAGACTTGTAATGCACATGAAGTGTATGATGAAATGATTCAATGAACCATCCTAAACACATAATTGATTTCTCAATCTAATCACATGTCCATGACAATTAATCACACAAATCAACAATACAAATCAAGCAATTGACAATTAATGATAGAAAATCACAAATTCATTCAACACATGAATTAAAATACATAGATCCCAAAATTAACCAACAACTCTCATGTTGTTAATCTCACAAGGGAGATTAGTCTACCATCTTCATAAGATAATTAACATAGACATTAAAAACCTTACAAGTCATGATAATCAAATAGGATTACTACAAAAATGGGATGAAAACTTCCTTGGATTGGCTCAAATGGCTATTTCCTTCATTTCCTTGTAATTCTCCTCTCTTCCTTGTTTTTTCTCTTCACTTGGATGAAGGATTTATGGTGAGATGATGATGGGATGAATAGATGGATGGAAGTGATGAAGGATATAGTGTAAAATGAAGGAATTGGTGTGTGGAGTGTGTGGGCAACTGAAAATTCGGTTCCAATCTGATCAAATATTGAATGGAATGGTAATTATACCCTTGGAGATCTTCTAGAAGAAATCTAGAATTTTTCTAAAATTTTACACCTACACAGCTCGAGTCCAGTACACGGCCCGAATCGTGTCTTTGGCTTCTGGTCAACGATGAGCTTCGGACAACGCATGACCCGTGCGCGATACACGGCCACAGGGGTGGCTGTGTTGTGATTTCTGACGATCGTGCACGGCAAAATCTTACAGGCCCGTGCGCGGTACACGGACCGTGGGCGATGCAAGCTTCGAGTACCAAACACGGTTGGCTGTGTTTGTGCTGCTTTGCTTCCTTCTTTCTCCCGACTCCGTTTTCGCTCCGTTTTTCACCTATTTTAACATTTATAAGTTTATTATCATACAATTCCATAAAAACACATGACACTACCAAAATACACATAAATACGAATAAAATAATATGAAAACGCACACAAAAAGGCACTAAAATTTAGGTGAAAATAACGACAATCACCCTCCGTCTCATGATTATTATTACACTTACTAAAAAGGGCGTCCCACAATTAATGTTACATTTCCATTTTTGGATGATGTGACTCACACAAAACTATTAAATATCTCCATGTGGCTTATAATACTCTACGAATACAACTACCCACTTTACATTATAATATTATTTCTCTCACCTCACAACACATTAAAATACAATACTCCTTAATCTTCATGCAAACAGTAAACGTAACAACAAAGGTGGAACGGAGGGAGTATTATTTTGGTACATTATCTTTTATTCTATATCATTTGATGTATAATACTCCTTCCGTCCCGCAAAAAGAGAAGTTTAACTCTTTTTGCGAGACAGAGTATATATAAGAGAGATGAGAAAACTATATCATTAAAAAAAACTTAAATTCTATTGGATAATGGTTGGATTTTTTCCCCTCTCACATGTTAATTATATAACATATGCCACAAAAAATTATGTACGAAAATGCTAAAGAAGGATGTCTTTAGACATGCACGCCGGTTCGGAACCGCTGGTTCCGATTTTGAACCGCCGGTTTCGATTCTCGAAAATAGGAAATGGGAACCGAACCGGAGGTAAGGCGGTTTTCGGTTCCAAATCGGAACCACCGGTTCTGGATTTATTTTATATTATTATTATTTTTAATTTTTAGCCTCAAAATGAAAAAAAATGAAAAATCGACGGTTCAAACTGAAATCGCCGGTTCAAAATCGGAACCGCCGATTTATTTTTCAAGGAATGAGAAACTGGAACCGAACCGAAATATATCCAGTTTTGGTTCTATTTTTGCCGGTTTCGAAACTGGCGGTCCCTGTTTCGATTAAAACCGTCGATTCCCCGGTTCGAACCGTCAATTCCGATTTTTTGGTGCATGTCTAGATGTCTTACGTTGATCATGTTAATTAAAGCGTGCATGAAGTCTTTTTAATATTGTCTTGTAATTGGGTGATGATGTAATAACAAAATTTATAGTTACATAATATGTTTAATCTTCTGATCCACTAAAAAAAATTATTTTTTACAACGGAATATTCCGTTGCTAAATATGTTATCAACGGATTAGCAATTAAATTTTTTAATTCCTCCATCCTAATAATACATTCACACTTTCCATTCTGATCCGTTTCAAGAATACATTTACATTCTAAAAATGAAAACAATACATAATATCAATAACCTTACAATACTACAATATTACAAAAATGTCACATTCTTTCTACACACAATCTAGTCAAAGTCAATTATATCATACTCCCTCCGTCCCGGCGTAATAGGAGCTTTTATTTTTTTGCACATAGATTAAGGAGTATTATTATTTAATATGTAGTGGGTAGTTGTATTAGTGGGAGTGTGGGCTCCATATTTTAATTGTATTAGAGGGGGGTATGGGTCTCATTTGTGTAAAAATAAAAGGGGACCCTTTGGGTGGAATGACCAAAATGGAAAAAATACCCTCTTTAAATAGGACGGAGGGAGTACACTTTATTCTATTCAATTACCCAAAATACCCCCTCTCTTTCTTACATCTACAACAAAAATTTACTTTTCTTAAACTCCGTGCCACCAAATACATGAATATATTCTTAGTGCTCGTTTGCTTGTAGGTATGAGATATAAAGAAATTGTGTATAATGAGATTTGTTTCACTTGTGATTAATTGTATTATTGTTTGTTATTATGGAAAAATGTGATTGTTAATAACTAAGTATTAGTTATTAAGTATTAACAAATGGGATAATAAGTAAAATGACATTATTATTATTATTATTATTATTTTAATTATCATTATATATTATTAATTATTATTATTGATATGAGTTATTATTATTAATTGTTATTAATACTTTTAATTATTAATTATTATTCTCTTATTAATATTATTTATTATCAATTATTATTAATTAATTATTATAAATTATTATATTTATTATTATTATTATTGGATAAGGGTATAATGTTAAATTATATTTAATACATGTGCATTAAATGGTGGTGTTGTGTATCCCACCTATTGAGGTGGGATACACAATACAGGGAATGATATTATTAACATGGAGTAAAATTAATACATTTGACCAAGTATTATAAATACATCAAGACAAACATGATATTACGATGTACTGTGCATCAATCCCCCTAATACTTACGCAAACGAGCACTTAGGGAGTAATTATTAAAGTAGTGGTTAGTAATATATTAGCAATCAAAATCAAGTTCGTTGGACTAAATTTTTTTTTTTTATGGAAGAGGATCAAATCCTTAGACTGGTTTTTATTTTATTTACTGTTTATTATTCTTGCTATTTTGACGAGACAGAGAGGGCAAGGAGGGGAGAAAGATAAAGGGAGTTGGGGGGAGAGAGGCAGGGCAGAGAGAGAGATGGGGAGGGAGGGAGGGAGGGAGCAGACACACTAAGATTCTGAATTGTGGGTTTCAATTCCAAAAATTAAAAAATCAGAACCAAATTGGTTCTAGGACAGTTGCAGTTCACAATTCGAAACCGCTAGTTATCATTTCATTTCCTTTATAAATCGTGATTCAAAATAAAATAAATAAATAAATATAAATAATAATAAAAATAATAAATCCTCTTGTTTGGAACCGGAACCTTCCATTAAATAAAGACAAAAACTCCTGTGCGCCCGGGGACACGGAAATCCTCTTGTTTGGAACCGGAACCTTCCATTAAATAAAGGCAAAAGCTCCTGTGCGCCCGGGGACACGAAAAGATGCTCCGTGTCCCCATGTGAACACAACCCTCCCCTCCAATCCTATTTAAACATATGTATTGCTAGGGGTTTAAATTGTAAAGGGGCATGAAAATTGTAAAGGCGCACGAAATGTGTTCCGTGCGCCCGGGTGCACAAGAGCCTAACTCTTAAATAAATAATCAGAATCCCACAGAAATATCTAATTTCAATTCCATTTTAACAAGTTTTGAAAACGTCGTTTCATTTAAAATGGGCATATCTTGGAAGGGGAGGAAGGGCGAGAGAGGAGTAAAAGAATTTTGCTTAAAAAAAAAATTGGGGTATGTCTACAATTTCCGGGGCAAGTAATATATTACGTCAAAAAGTTAACATTTCTTTCATTTACCTTGCGATAATTTTCTTCCATCTTGCAGCTTAAAATTCGAGCAATGAGCAAACCATTTAAGATTAACTAAAAGGAGCTCATCTACTCTCTTACGACAAAAAACATTGAATATTACAAAAGAGAGAGAGAGAATTAACACTCCTACATACATACGTATGATCAAAAGAAATAATTAGAAGCAGCACAATCAAGCATGTCTAGTTTCTCTATTTTCCCTTTTAACTCTTTCCAAAATTGTGGATTCTAGAAACAAACGACCATATTCGCGTTTGGCTTCCTGTAATTCTTCTCTGAGGCGTGTTATCTACATGAACAAGCACAATACTCCTTTTTAGAAACACATCGATTGACACGAATTGCATGGAGTGACCCATCAATCGTGCATTATACTGCATCTTAAGATATTCTAATCTATTACGAATGATCAACTGACAGAGTGAGAGTATCATAAAATTCTGTATGAGAGATTCAAAAATGAGAAGCGCCGAAAGTGAATAGAAGTACCTTGAGACTGCGTTCTTTGTCTGTCCTCTCAAATTCCTCGCATCTAAAATACAAAGAGAAACACGTGATTGTTTTAAGTTCATGTTAAACAGTCAAAAAAGCACATAACGCTTGTAATATTTGATATTGTCAGATGATCTTATAGGTTCTTTATATTTGGCTTGTAGGGTCATGCATGGATATTGAGAGTAGTGAGATCCATAATGTAAGACTTACCGGGCTTTGAGCATTCGGTTTTCTTGAATTATGCAAGAGGCCTCTCGGACTTTTACTGGATCAACAGCGCACTGCATGAAAGGTAATGCAATCAGCAACAGATTATCCATCTCAAGGATGACAAAATGTGAAACACTAAAAAAGGATCAGCTGTAAAACTACATAAGATACATTCATACAGTGCCAGATGAACAAAACTAAATAAGCCTAAAGATCCTAAATGGATATTATTTTTACATAGCTTTTGGAGGTAAATTGAACTTGCACAAAAATGAGAAAAATATTCAGATGTGAATGCTAAATAAGAAGAAGCATTATAATTTAGTAAAAATATTAATTTTGTAGAATATTAACTACCATAGCTTGAAAAAAATTAGTTATAATAATAATAAAACCTCTGTATCTTCTTCAGTAGCAATGTCAATTGGTCTAGATCCCGTGTCATGCCTCTTCACCCTTTCAGGGTCCAAAACACAGTCATTATTTTTCCTTTTGAAATTTCCTCCTGGAAATTTTAATACAGCACAAGATTATCAAGTGTACTCTTTTCATTCTGATAAATAAAAGAAAACAAACAAATATATATATATATATATATATATATATATATATATATATATATATCTTTTTTCTTTTTTTTTTGAGGAAGGCTAAGATTAACATTTTTAGAGTACTTACCCTGTGAATTTTGACAATAGTTTGCTGACACATGATTCAATGATTCTTGAGTAGCTCCAGCTGCCAAAGAAGTTCTTGCACCAATAGAACCTGAGGCTGACAAGCCTTTAGCCAGCACAACAGGTTGATATACACCATGACTTACTTTATTATCAGAAGCAGCATGGTGTACCACTTTTTGTTGAGGTTTTTTTTTAACATCATGACCACGATAACCAATGAATTCACAATGATAATCCCTGCCAAGATAACCAATGAATTCACAATGATAATCCCTGCAGAAATACAATGTCATGCATCCTCTAACTTAACCAAGACATAATATTGATATGTATAGAAATAAACTAAAAGTTACAGAGAGAGATGCGCTTTAGTCCTCAACTATCAAGGAGTTTTATGCGCTGGGCATAAGTAATGTCATCCAGGTAGATTACATGAAAGCAAGTTAGCATCCTTTATTTCTTTGCCAAATAAATGACTAACCAGTACTCCAGTGTCATTTCTTTGAGACGGGCTTCAAGCTTCTGGAAAACTGTAGTTTTCTCAAATTCTTGTTTGTTGTGAGTAGGCTCAATGAAATTTGCTTCCAATACACCTGTCATTCCAGTATGAAGAGATGAAACCCCAATAAAACGCAATCCAGAACATTTAAGCACAGCAACACACAGAATTCTTACCCACAACCCCTCTGCCTCTGCTTCTTGAATAAGCCACAACATGCCAAAAGGGCTGCAGTGACAGGAAAAAAAAATTATATATATATATATATATAAAAGATATTAAGATGTATCCAGAAAGTAACACACAAATGATGCAATGTATCTATCTATTCAATGTGTTTTTCTTTTGTCCTTATTAAGAAGGTCAATGACCATGGAGCCAAACCATTGACATCCAGAGAAGCTTAATGGAATCATCATATCAGGCCAATCATTATTTTAAAACACTCACATTATTCAATATGACACGGTGATTCGCATGTCATCCAATTAGGAAACGGTGTCCTTTGATTTTTCAACCATAAAAAAGTATTTTCTAAAAGCTAACTGATGACTAAAGGCAATAGCAACTTAAACACAATTAACATTAACAATTTCAAGAACTTGTTACCAAAAACATTTTTCTATGAAACTGTTAGAGGGATGCATGAATGGCAAACTTCAATTGCTTGCACACATATTAAAAGGAAGTTTCTATCAACAAACATCGTAAGAGTAATGGATTAAAGAAAGAGCAGTCACCAGTATCAGTCTATTCTTGTGGTAGACATTAAAACCATGTACATTAACAGCTGGAGCTTCCTTCACAAAGCCAATTGTCGTAATGACTGATCCCTGCTATCAGTAAAGTAAGGATGAGAAACCTACAAAATTGATCCATCAAAGGCTAAGAGCCACATCAGAAATATAATTTCCAATTTAAACGTACCACACGAAAGCATATAAGTAATAAGATATTTAGCATAAAAAGACTAACTCATAATTTCCTCTTGATTACCGGTAGGTAGTGATTAAAATTTTAGAACAGGCAACTAGTAATCAGTTTCCAAAACACGTCTTTGTCAGTGCCTGAATACTTGCTATAAGCATAAATCTATTTGAGTGCATATATGCACTCATTCATTTGCAATACTAGTATTTGTAATATACTGTATCTAGCTCAATATACTTCATAAAACTTGCTGAAACAAATCCGCACCTCAACATTTTGAGGTTTGTACAATATAAATTCTGGAAATTTGAGATCTTGTGCAATGTTATGATACTCAACAACTCGGCCACGCAGGTATATGCAGAACTCCATGGGACGCAAATATAAGATAGACAAATAGGCCTGCATGAATAGGATGACAAAGTTTTAGCAAGTCTTAAAAGACTTAAATGCAAATATTACTATATCAGGTACAGACTTACACGAAGAGAATACTTAAGACGATTAGCAAGATGTTGTTCACTCTGAGATGAACATTTTGCATTATCTTTGTCCTTCCCTGATAAACAAATATCCTGATACCAAAAAGATTGAATGAAGCTGATTATGAAAATTAATGCACTACACTGCCAAGGCATGAATTTAGCAGTCAGCACAAACCTCAGGATCTGACTCAAAATCGAGCTCCAGTTTTCCATCATCATTATGCCATAAATTGTAGATTATTACTTTTGTACCATGAGGGCCAATGTCATCGCACTAAAAAACAGGAACAAAAAAGATTAAAGATTTAACTTAGAAGATGAAAGAAAGTACGTGGATGTATAAGAGAATGTTGACAGCCAATGACAGACATAGACAATGAGAACAATTTTCGATATTTCCTGTAACGTAGATATAAAAAATTGTAAATTCTAAATAATTCACAAATTTTTAGCACTTTTGCATGTTCTTTAGATTTTTGCAGAGTCAAACACCACCTTGTATTTTGTAAATCTATCATAAGGCAATTTCTCAATAACTTACTTGTGAGTAGTGACAAGGCTGATGGCAGTCAGAACTTGATTAAAAAATTGCAAATAAGTTCAAAATTTTGAAAATCTATGGCAAATCATGACTATTAATTTTCTTTTTATTTCATTCACATACTTCAACGAATAAGTCGCCAGAAAATTCAAATTGCAAATGTTATAAAGGTTGTGTATCAAATAGCAAAAATTAAATTCAAATGAAAAAAAAAATTAAGGTGATGAACATTTATGCAAGTAACTATATGTAATTTTAATCCCTTCAACAAAAGTCACTGGAAAAAGCAAATAGCAAAAGTTTGAATAGTTGAGTTCCAAAAAATATATATATTAACGAGCGCGTGTGTGTTGAGGTGGGGAAGCTCCTAGAAAGCTATACATACATGCTTTAGAAGTTCGGCTTCTGAGTTATACGGAGACCATTGAGAGAAGATGGATAGGTTATTGTTTAAATGTGCTTCACTTTGTAATGTATTCCATGAGCCAGCAAGTGAGTCAAAATGATAATGAATCTGCATATATGTAAATAGAAATAAAGCATGATTATCACATATTTGTCAATTCTGAAAAAACAAGTAACAACTAATAATTAATCATAATATTTATTTATTTTTTAATCTTAGTCGCGAGAAAGGAATGCCCCAGGAAGAAAACAGGGGATCTAGCAGAAATTTTGATTTTTCTATTATAAAGATGACCAAAATCATTCAATCAAGCAGACTAAGGACCCACAGCATAATTACATGCACATCACCATCTCCAAGCAGAAGATCATGTAAATTGAAGAACAAAAACAACAATAACTTAGATTTTAGAAATAAACTAAAAATCTCAAGGCCAACCAAGACCATACACAGCACAATTTCAATTGCTGTGACAAACCAAAATTGGGTAGCAACAAATGCATGAATGCTCCTTGAGGCCTAACAAAGCGTGGCCGAAACAAGAGTCATATCCACCAACAATACTGAAAAGTTTTTGTTTAAGAAGATATGTTGATGGGTTGCATGAGTAAAATTGAAAATTTTGCTATAAATTTTTATACTCCTACATGATTATCATTTCCAATGTTAGTCCTAAATTGAGATCAAAGTACATTACACGTGTTACCAGTTATACAGTTCACGTTGCACAGATTTCCTACCCAGTTAACTACAATTGTTATAGGATTCATATTTGATTAATAATCCAATCGTTCACTCAGACTTAATACAATCAAGCAGGAGGTCCCGCACAAGGTTTAGTCATCAATACTCTTAAACAACACAAAGATATGGATTAATTTTCTCTACATATTAACATCAAAAAAAATTATCTGCCTGATACAAATAGAAATAAACAATTGATATGTATTGATTTGAATCAAATTACAACCTTAGACCAGAAATAAAAACATACCATTGGAACAATTATTCTATCTTGTCTTGTTTGCATTAAAAATGTGTAAGATAGCAGACCCACACTCTGGGTCAACTTCCTGATTGAAGAAAAAAATGATAAGGTAAAATTAGCAATAAAAAAACAGACAAACAATTTAAGGTTAACAGCAGAGACAAAGAGTGTGTTCAAGATTCTAAAGATTATTTTGTACGCAGCTAATTACATATTGGAACTCAAAAAAAAATTAAACAGTAGTTTAGAAAAGGTTTTTAGACAACACACTCATATAAAAGGTATGCCCTTTGAGATTTAACAAGGAAAAAAATTTACTTGTCCCTTATGGTGCGACTAAAGACAACAACGTCAGCTCCAAGCCTCATAGTACTAGTCTTAAACCCATTTCCATCTGAAAGTTAATTAGTCAACATCAAACTGTGATAATGGAGAAAGGGAAAAACAAAGGAAAATTCCTTCTATATACTTACACTGTCCAATGGCACTTTTTGAATCCTTATCTGAAAACCCAAAACTAAGGCAACACCTCATTGCTTCAGGGTCCATTCCACCACCATCATCTGATAGAATACAAGTGCAATCAATTATGTATCTATTACTCTATTAAAAACAGAATGCAAACAGAAATGTTGTTGTCTCAGCCAAAAATTCTAGCGTCCATTGAGTTTCAGATATTAAGTACCCTGAATTAACAAAGCTGGAATCCCATTCCTGGGATTTATGGTTTTATCAACGTTGACATAGGTAGCACCATTTTGTATCTGGCAACAAACAAGACAAGGAATGTCAACCATTAATATAAACATGAATTACCAAGTTGTTCAATGCAAACAGGAAACAAGATATTCCACCAGCAAATCTAGCTAGCAAATTAACTTGAAAAATCAACTTAATTGAACATTCGACATTGCACTTCAGACAAAGTCAGACTATGTTGATTTGACACTTCAATATGAACTAAACATGTCTTTTAATGCAAAGAGGAAACATGGTATTTTACTCCAGCAATTCATGCTTGCAGAAAAATCAACTTCACTGGAGATTCTAATTTGCACTTCTAACAATAGACTATGTCGAGGATGAGGCTACATCTGTTACTACAGGCATATGCACAAGGAAATAAGCAACTTTTATGCATGATCACCCTCAAATGTCTACATGTTTACAAGGTGGTCTCAATAAGATAGAGAGAAAAAATGTGCAGCAAGAAGACAACACTAATTAATCCGAGTAAAAATTGATGAGCAGAAGCAATGTTCCTTGAAAAGGAAAACAGAAAAAATGTAATCCACTTAGCATACATGCACCCATCATCAGAAGTTAAAAGGATGACCAAGCACTAAAGCAGTGTTTAGAGTCTTAATCGCTCAGTACAACACATATAATGAACTCCATGTAAAATTACCTCATCAACAGAATTGTCGAACAGCTCTGCCATGGCTGTTAACATGGAGCAGAATAAAGCATGTGAGAAGTTAAAGATATAAAGCAGAAGTATTCAGCATGTAATTTCACGTATGATCAAGGATATATCAAAACTACATACCACCAAAGGCCCATTTATGAGAAGTAGCGTTAGAATGGAGAAACTTGGGGTGTATGCGAAGATAGCCTGTGCCATCTGCCAAACAGACAGAAAATTCCATATCACGATGTCATAAACTGCATTATACACTCAACAGTTTATTAAGCTGATAAACCTGGAATATGCGCACAACTGATGGAAAGCTAATAATTTTAAAATATGTTTTTAATTGAACTGCTGTACACTACATATTTTGGAATCAAGATTATATGTAAATAAAATCAAGTTTGATTATCAGAATGTGAAGTACTTTGGTGCGTTGGCTTAGTGTTAAGACCGTCATCATAATTTCCAGCTTTCCAGAATTGACGACAAATTGGGGCTGGACATATTGCTGATGTAGAGCAAAAGCTTGAGGAGTCAATTTGCAACTGCTCTTGACCCAAGACATTTGCACCACAATTTGAAGCATTTAAAATGGTAGATCTTCTATTATTTTCAGTTTCTTTCCTTCTAATTAGTGAATCAGATCCTTCACGACAGATTAAATCAAATTTGTAACTCCCATTTTGTTGTAATGCTGATACTGCCAAATTTTCTTCCAATTTAACTGCTATCAAACCGGGCTCTCCAGGACCATGATTGCTATTTATATTGGTATAATTCATCTGAGAGGCTGGCAAAATGAACATAGGCCAATTAGCGACCAAATATTTCAAGTAAAGATTATGATATTGCAATAAGGAGGAAATAGGAGTCGTCACCAATCAGAGGGATAAATGAAAACAAATATGATGACAGATGACACACAGTAAAGCAATAATGACTAATCTAAACTAGAAGCTCACACACAGAAAACCACATGGAAGATGCTTCCAAAAAGAAGAATAGCATTAGAACAGGAGCTCTCAAGTCTCATCCAATTTAAAATTTTGGAAAGAAACAGTTAACAATAGCAAGTTTGCACTCTGTTAAAATGGTTAGTAAAAGTGGCTACAAATGACCTTCAATTTAACCATACATATAAAGTTTCCCTGTTACTGCATCCTCTGTTATCTAGAAAATGTGAAATGCTATGTTATGTATGTGTTACTTAAATTGTACTGAAAATTGAATGGGAGCTAGTGCGAAAAAACAGAAATTTTTATGGATTAATTGTTGGAGACTATGATGTGATGCATTTCATGGAAAATGCATTTGGATAAACAATTTTAGATAGACAATTCCTGCTGCAAATGCTTCTTATCAGTTTTTCCGGGTTAGTTCTGTTAAGTTCGCGTCAAGCATTTGAAATAATTCAGATTATTACTAATATCAAGTAATTCAGGACAATACAAATTAGTATTTAGATAAAAAGTTTAATAACTGAAAGATGCAACATATTTTGTGGAAAGATATAATTGCTAGCAAATCAAGCTATTAATTGACTTTACCGGTTTACCCATTCATCCCTTTAAAACATAAAAGTTATAGAGGCTACAATCATAAGGGAAAAAGAAACATGCCTTATAAATTTAGAAGGTTGCCATTATATTGATTGAATTTTGAAAATTAACCCATCGAAAATGTTGATTGAGGTACATAAATTTCCATGTTGAAAATAGTCCATTAATATAGATGGGTTATTAGGGTCGAAATAATGAGTCTAAAATGTTCATGTCGTTCACGCCTAGTGCAGATTACACTCTAATTAAGAGGTCGGTTCAGGCTTTAATACAAACAAATTAAATAATACTCATGGTTTTCAGGAAGGTCAGGAATCAATAAATCCACCTACCCAAACCCGAAACTGACCTAATTAGCAACCCTAGCCTTTTTAAATACATTATGGGCATGCACTTGTGTAAAGCACCTGGCACACTATTGCATTCTAAAGCTCACTCTAGCCTCGATTGCAGGGCTTAGAAAAAACACCAAATCTACCACCTTGGGGCTCATCTTCTTGTTTGGCCCTAAAGATCTCCATTGTATAGCATAGTCTTGTAAAAAATAGTTCATTGGGCCCTCTATAGACTCCCCATCGATATCACATAGTCCTTTGACCCGAAATCAGTAAAATATTGCTGATGTGTTCCTCCCAAAAGTGCCGCGTATCAATCAATAAAGATACATCATAGATGTGCATCCCGATATATCTGATAAAATCTCCATATATAACCAATTGGAAATGTTTGACACTTACTAACATAATCATCAATCCAAGCAAATGCATTAGCCCATAGTTCTGTGGCGTACAGGTAATGATAGCTGTCAGCACTCTCGCCCATCTAAGCTTCTAATTACCTACTGTTGAAGTAGCATTTTCTAATTAAGTGCAAGTAAGGGGTTTCAACTTTCAACTACTTGTGGCTGCATTTTCGGACTAGTAATTTACAATCTCCATCAAACACAAAGAAAATGTATACATGCAAAAATCATTAAACAATTGAATGGAAGCTGAACAATACCTAAAATAATTTTCCTCAGCGATTATTCGATAGGGTTTTTCCTGGAGGTAATTTCCAACACAAACCCAACAGAAATGCAATCTGTGCAATTAGAAGAAAATAATAAATTGACCGATTATAAACTCAATTACGCGTAATCCATATGGGTCAGAAAGCATACCGCAGAAATCGCCGAAGTTAGGCACAAACAGGACTTGAAATTTAGGGCACTGAAAAGTCGCCCTCGTAATTTCCGCACCTTAGGCCGGAGCTCAGGCGTGTTAAAATGGAGGGGGGTAGAGAGAGACGCTTCTATAACAGGTGTTAACACTCCTCACTAAACTACTACCCTCCGAAAACAATTAATTTCATGAAATGATTTCAAAGAGATTTCAAGTTTTTAGAAGTTTTAGCGCCCCGCCATGGAAGAAGCGCCGAGAATCTAGTGGTGCGAAATAGGTAATTTGTTTGAAATTTTTGGTAAGATCAGTTTCACTTACTGGTATGGTAAAAACATGAATAGACAAACAGGTTGCATCATTTCTCCTTAACAAATTATTACTACTCCATAAGAATATGGCCACGTGGCAGACGTCCGTACTTTCGAAAATTCTTCATACACCTAGAAGAAATTGGAGAGGTTAGTCTTATCAAAATTGGCATATACTACGCGTTTGAATTGGGTCATTAATTTATTTTTTAATACCACTTCATTTGCATTCTGAATATAGATGTTAATATTCAGAAAAAGACCGAGGTCAGAAACAATGTACAAACACAACCTCTGTTGGGTAAATTTGGGTTTCGATATAATATGTTGACTAGAAAAATATGACAGAAAAATAAGAATGGAATTTGAGTCGAGTCAAGAGTTACACTTTTTCTCCTTAAGACGAAATTTCCCCGCTCAGGTGCTTACGGTTCGATAGCAATCATCTTCAAGATACAACGACTCACATCTTGTGATATTAGGAGCACTATAAATCACAAGATACGACGAACCAACCGATATTATGAACTCACCTTAGGAGTATGACGACATAAAAAATGTTTAGAGACCAAGACTCTAATTACGAAAATGTGTTCTAAGTGTAGGATCATCGAATGAGAGGGTCTATTTATAGATTTCAAGGCGTCTTTACACGAATTGATGCTACCGTTGTATTTAAATTTGAATTCAAATTCATATGTCTTTTAATGAAAAGACGCAACTTATTCAACAATCACAACCTTTGTTCGCACTTATTCATAGACACACTTAATCTAATAGACACCATTTTTAAGTTTACTTTTCCATTCACCTAAAATTTCCAACAATCCCCACATGAATGGATAAAGTCAACTGAAAAGACTATGACACGGGAGACTGACAATAAAGTGAGTTCAAATGAAAAGATGTTACATCGAAATAGGTAGCTTCCGGCTTTGAACCTTCCCTAGTTGAATACTATCAGACATACTTGCAGTTTAGTGGACGTGATGCCTTGAACTACTCTGCTTTTGTGTATGCCAAGATAACAGTACCAACATAACACATCTTCTAATACCTTTGGTTCTCATGGTTGTGTCCTTTTCGGCCATGGACCATATATTGGATTCATAAGCGCTTCATTGAGGCGGCTCGTCCTCGCACTTACATAGGTGACCTCTTATCAAGTGTATCATGTCATACCCTACTTTTATTAGGTATAAGAGTCATTACAAGCTTTTATGCTTATCCTTACCACACGTCAACATGTTCATTTGCACTTGATTTGTCTCTAGGAATGAATAATTTATTTATTTCAAGTGCACATCTGAACAAAAATAACTTAGTTGTCTCATTTAACCAAGTTTGTGGGATCTCCACTCATCATGGTTGAGTTACCGCTATAAATGTTCTTTAATGTATGCCTTTTTATCACATTCCTCTTAGACATGCAACATATTTGATCTCCATTTAAATTTTATTACGGATCCATTTAATTTTATTGAGATCAGTTGTCTTACATCAACTTAACTTTAGGGGCTAAGCCCTCAACTAATAACCATACATTTAAATGTCTAGGGGTATTTTTCCCCACATTTGAATGTCTACGGGGACTCTCCCCACATTTAAATATTTCCGGAGGCTTCCCACATTACAGTTAATTGGCCTTTCTTTTAAAATAATTAATCAATCAATCGATTGAAATAATTGTTTGAATTTGTTCATCACTTTTCAAGTCCAAAACTTTATAATTTAGGTCAACACACCCAAATAAAAATATAGTCTTTAACTATAATTTGCAATTATTCTTGTCAAGGATATAACTTTTCATGAAGAGACATCCCTTCATCAAGGGATACGATTTTTCATAAAGAAATTCATCTCTTCATCAAGGAGACATATCTCTTCACCAAGAGGCATACCCTTATATGAAGAGACACAACTCTTCTCCAACAGACATGACCCTTCATAGGAGAAGACACGATCCTCCACAAAGAAACATAAACCCTAACCATATTCAGGTTCTCCGAACTCGAACTTGAACAATCTCATAGCAAACAGAGCATACAGCCTTTGGTACACAAAAACTGGGAATTCATATAATGTCATTTACCCCAATTTATAATCCATAATCACATATAATAAACACACTAAATGGAAATGGAAATTATGGAGGATGGTAGTGCAATTATCAAAAAGAATGGAACCACTGATTTTATTTTCTCAAACATAGTCCTTGTGTGAGATAGTTGGGCGCCCACATTCCTAAGTTCTTCTGTGATATCTCATTAAACACTTGATAGGCACTATCAATCATACCAGTCTTCGAGTACACAGAGATAAGGCACTCCCAACATAATCAATTCAACAAATTTTATTTGTTAAATTATTGTCGGCCACCAATATAAGTTTATTCACTCAATCAGAATTAATCAACATATCTATTTGCGAATGAATGCAAATTAAAATTTCACATTATCAACACAAAATATATAGGTGACGTGGCTTTTCAAAGGAAAGAAAAGGAAACTTCCCCTTATGCCACATGCAGTTAGTTACTGATAAACTTAATCTAACGTTAATTATCTCATTTTCTTCAATAACTTTTTTTTTTTTAAACATGAATCTCAATAGTCATAAAAGGTAAGTATTCATAAACTCATTAATGGAAGTATTATAAATAAGGGAGATTATGCGACTTTTCAGATTATGAAAGGAAAAGCAACTGCCGTTCTTCTGTCATAAACCAAGCCCAGCGAGAATAATTTCATCAAAAATAACTACCGATTTGATTTGACTTTATTTTTATAATTAATGCACAAAATTCAAATTGATGTTGGTTTCTAACACCAACCGTCGCATACATTCACACATAACCAATCCAACAGATCAGTTACTAATTATTCAAATTAATATTTGATTAAGACTCCAATGCAAACTGCACAATCAATCCATTTTAATTTATTTATTCACATGTTATATCCAATAAATTCAAACATGAACTATCCAAATAAACAGATGTAAGAGGCTGTCTGCATGCACGCTAGCATATTAATTATGGTAATCAACTAAAAATAAACCAAGTGCATGCAATCTCATAACTGAATTTTAACATCATTATCACAAAAATAATTGTTTTCACTTCTTTATTTGCATATAAATTCATAATATCTTAAATTATATGAATACTAATCAAATTAGCAATCATATAAAAATTTAAACTGCGTACCTGTCTTGTACATAAAGAATTTATCTTTAATCTACTTTGTAGTCAACTAATACTATACCAAAGCCATGAGAATAATTTTCGTCTTAAGATTGTTGGGTAAATTTGGGTTTCGATATAATATGTTGACTAGAAAAATATGACAGAAAAATAAGAATGGAATTTGAGTCGAGTCAAGAGTTACACTCTTTCTCCTTAAGACGAAATTGCCCCGCTCAGGTGCTTACGGTTCGATAGCAATCATCTTCAAGATACAACGACTCACATCTTGTGATATTAGGAGCACTACAAATCACAAGATTCGGCGAACCAACCGATATTATGAACTCACCTTAGGAGTATGACGACATAAAAAATGTTTAGAGACCAAGACTCTAATTACGAAAATGTGTTCTAAGTGTAGGATCATGGAATGAGAGGGCCTATTTATAGATTTCAAGGCGTCTTTACATGAATTGATGCTACCGTATTTAAATTTGAATTCAAATTCATATGTCTTTTAATGAAAAGACGCAACTTATTCAACAATCACAACCTTTGTTCGCACTTATTCATAGACACACTTAATCTAATAGACATCATTTTTAAGTTTACTTTTCCATTCACCTAAAATTTCCAACAACCTCAACGGCAAAAGCCGACAAAACAACAAACGAAAGCACTACAAACAAACTCCAAAGGAGTCAAAACGATCATCTAGCTAGAAGAAACTGAAACCTAGCTACATGCATCAAAACATTATTTACAACACCGCTAATAGTCGGTATAGAATTATCATATAAAGCATCATTCCTTGCCTTCCAAATAAAATAGACGGTAGCAAAAAGGGCAAGCTCTTTCCTTCTACGAATTGCTTTCCTCGCACCACGATCCTTAGAAATCCATTTGACACCTGCAAAAATTGTAGAAACACGCCTTGGCCAACCAATGAAAGAACGCACTTGGTCCCAAACAGTCTTCGAAAAGGAACATTGAAAGAACAAATGATCCCTAGATTCTTGAAGACCAACACAAAAGCAACATTCCGAGCAATCTCCCTCCACATGCCAACGATCAAAAGTAGCTAAGCGATTCTTATCCGCTATCCACATACGAAAGACATGCTTCCTAGGGGAGCAAGAAGACCAAATCTTAGCAATATGCGCTGAAGGAGCAACCATAGTGTATAACTTCTTCGTAACAAGGCTGCCCATATCCGAACACTCCATAAAGGCATCAATGGTATCCCCTGGAAGCCGTGCTCGTATACGATCACGAGCCTTAATCACATCTTTCCAAACGATGAATGCTGCACTAGTTGGGACCGCGTCCCAAACTAATACCCCATGAAGATAAACTTCATGAATCCATCGAAGCAACATGGAGTTCTTCTCCAAATGAAGATCCCAAACAACCCCACACAGCGCCACATCATTCATAAGCTCAATGCTCCTAAGCCCCAACCCTCCTTGCTCATTCGAAAGGAGCACTTCGGACCACTTAACGGATCCACGTTTCTTTCCCCATAAAAACAAGCGAATCATGCGTTCAATACGCTGAATAACACCGACAGAGATCTTGACCATAGATGCCCAGAAATTCAAGATCCCGTAGATGACAGATCTTACCAACTCCAATCTACCAGTGTACGAGAAGTGCCGAGAAGATCAGCTTTGGATGAGACCCGAAATCTTCGCAAACAAAGGCTCAAAATCAGTCTCCTTTAACTTCTTACTATGCAAAGGAATGCCCAAATAGCGAACAGGCAACGAACCATCTTGAAAAGGCAAAATGGCCCGAATATCCTGCTCAATACCCTCCGAAATGCCAGTCATAAACAAACTAGATTTCTCATTGCTAACTTCCAATCTAGTGACTAAAGAAAAGTTATGCAAAGCTTGAGAAATCAAACGAGTTGTACAAACATCACCATAAGCAAATAAAATCAAGTCATCCGCAAACACCAAATGAGATAGGTTAACTTTCGCACATAGTCTCGAATGAAACTTGAACTTATTGGCGTTAGCAATCTTCTTGAAAGATCTAGTGAAATAATCCATGCACATCACAAAAAGAAGGAAAGAAAGTGGATAACTCTAGCGAAGACCCCGCTAACCTACAAAATACCCTTCCGGCACACCATTAACAAGTATAGAGAAAGAGGTGGTGGACACACACTCCATAATCCACACAATCATCAGAGGGCATTTGCACTCAAACTAAGTCATAGTCAGTCTACTTATTTTCCATGGTCCCTCGTCATATTGCATATACTCCCTCTACGACTATTTTTACATGTTTGTGCAGACACGTAAATTAAATGATATTTTTTTAATGAGTTAGTCTTTTATGTCTTCCAAATGTAAGTATATAAGGTGGTGTTTAAGGATATAAATTTTGTTTTTAAGAATATATACTTTATAATAATAAAGGTACAATATTTCATTTTAAATAGTATATATTTTTTAAGTTTTTTTTTCTTAAAAAAATAAATGGTATACATCCTCACGGTGTATCATTTAATACTAAAATATACTTTTTTATGCTCCCTCGTCCCATTGCTTATATTCCCTTCACCCCTAATATTTTTATCCGTTTTTACAATCATGTAAATTAAAAAGTGTTGTTTTTCAAACTCTATCTTCACTCAAAAACAAACATAACCTTGATGTTTTAATTTATACTTCATCCCATCAATAGGCCACCAATAGGTTTATCGTTTTCTTATGTAGGTACGAAATTTAAGGGATTTCTTTTTCAACTTTATTTACTTAATAACATGAATTTTTAATAAACAAATAACAAAATAACTTTTTTTCTTTTTATTTAGAATAAAAATAATGAATTTAATTGAGCCTATAAAAATAAAAGAAACTTACAGTTATCTTTAATTGAGCCTATAATGATTTTTTTTTTTCAATCAACTAATGAAATTCAGTACAAACCAAACAAAATAAAAATAACTTAGAATAGTGGAATGATAGAAGAATGTCACCTCACACATTTAAAATTTAACTCAAGTATATATATATATATGTTTCGATGCATATTTCTTTCATGTTGATGCTCATTCGCCTTTTATGATCAACATTTCCTTCATTTCGATGGATATTTCCTTCGTTTGATGTTCATTCGCTTGTTATGATCAATATTTCATTCATTTCGATGCATATTTCCTTCATGTTGATGCTCATTCGCTTGTTATGATCAACATTTCTTTCGTTTCGATGCATATTCCTTCATTTTAATGCTAATTAGCTTGTTATGATTAACATTTCCTTCATTTCGATGGATATTTCCTTATATATATATATATATATATATATATATATATATATATATATATATATATATAAAAGATATAAAGTTTTCAAAGTAACTTTTTAAATTTATAATGAACTCAATACAAATAGAAATGAAAAATTGAAAATTTAATTAAATAATGACTTCTTGGAGATTGAACTTTATACCTATTAAAAAAGGTCAAGCCAATTAAAACACACAACCTCACAATTTTTGGATAATCATAAATATCAAATCAACATAATATTGAGTTGTAGAATACATTTTAGGAAATGTCTTTTGTTTAAATATAAGAAGATTATCAAAAAAAAACAAGGAAATCTTATGTTTAATATAGGAAGGGAAAATTATAGAGTTTTTTTTATTTTAGGATAATTCAAATTACTTACATAATCAATTAAGGAAGAGTCCTACGAGCGCTGTCATGACTCAATCGAGCTACTGCCCAAAGTTAAAATCTTACATCACATAAAATTAAGCTATAATAAAATTAAGTTGCATACGAATTAAGGCACAAACATACATGATTTAAATAAAATAAAAATAACCACGTCACAGAAAATTAAGCTACAAACACAACCTTATATACTATTGAACATGAGTGGTGATTTATTTATGGACATTTATTTATGGATACACATAAAATTAAGCTACAAACACAATCTGTTAAATAAGCCCTTATAATTGGTGATTAATCTTATATACTGTTGAATATGAATAAGCCCTTGTAATTGGTGATCTATTTATAGATATATACTAAATATATTATACATTTATATTTTAGTTGTAGACATATTTCAAAATAATTAATTCAAATCAAATAAATATAGAAAAATAATCTTTTAAAATAAATATGAAATATTTTAAAGATTCTTTGAAGATTTATAATTGTTGTAAATTTGTAAAATAGGATTATCAAAATAATTAAATCAAAGTTTATACATTCTAAGTGAATTGATTCACTAAAGTTAGTATTCTCCCGAAGATGGCAACGAACACCATACACGAAAATACTTAATGACATGTAATATTTACATACTAGCGTACATCCAATAATATAATAGTATATTTTACTTGACAGTGGCACTCACCTTGATTCTTAATGTTTAGGAATCAAATAATGTTTAGAAATCAAATGGAGTGTTTCTGAGCGCTCGAGATTCAACTGCATTACATCTTCACTTAAATCGATTCTCTAGAAGAATTTGAAAATAAAAGATAACTTATATCTCTTGATATGAGTGTTTGTAATGAATGATGAAAAATCTTATTTATAGGTGAGATAAAAGAGTATACTCTTATGGAATTTTTTTTTTCTTTTATATATGATTTGATTATGATTAATTCATTTATAGTGAAAGGAGAATTATGAGTATTTGTAATGAATGATTTGAAAATCTTATTTATAGGTTAGGTAAAGGAGTATATTATGAATTTTTTTTTCTTTTATATATGATTTGATTTGATTGTGATTAATTCATTTATTTATGATAAAAGAATAAGTAGATCATAAAAAAATGTATAGAAACAAATAAATAAATAAAGATATTCATACATTATTGAAAAGTTGAAATACTGAATAAGGAAATTAATTTGAAGTATATAAGGAAAATATCTAAATTAAAAAATTTTCTTATATACCATGATTTATCTATTATAGTGATGAAAATTTACTCTTTAAATACATGAATTATTACTGTTCTGTATAAAAAATATTATTCTTCAAAGATTAATTTTTTATATACTAAAAAGTAATTTTAAGAAATATGATTTACATTTAAAATTGGTTTACATGAGACTCACTATTATATTCAATGATTTAGTAATTAAATACAATTACTGATACTAAAATAAAAAAAAAATCATAATAAGTGTATAGAAAAAGGCAAAGACTTGTGTGAGACCGTCTTACGTAAGCCCTTACGTGAAACGGCCAGAAAGTGATAACTTTTATGAAGAAAAGTAATAATAATAAATTAATGAAAAGTGATAATGTTCTTTCATGAACAATTTATAGCATAAATAAAAAGTAATAACATTTTATAGTAAAAGTGATAACTATTTTAAAAAGTAAAAAATGGTCTCACGTGAGATGGTCTCACGCAAGACCTACCCATAAAAAAAATATAAATAAATAAAGATATTCACACACACACACACACACATATATATAACCAAACCTAAATTTTTTTTTTATTTCTTCATTTTTTTCCTATTTTCAATTTTACTGTATTTATTTATAAATCATTCAATTTTAATCCTGATCATCCATTTAAATATTATAATCTCAGTCATTACCTATATTTATATCAATAATAATAGAATTTTTTATATAAATTTGGTAATGTGAGAAACATTTTTGACATATTCTACTAAATTTCAATCAATATTCAATTATTATATTTTATTTTATTATAATTTAATCTAGGGTTACTTACTATTGGATTCATAAAATAATGCATAATTGCTATAAACTACATTACTTAAAGCACTAATACTCATAACTACACAATTATGATTGTGATACCATAAATACCGCTATGTGTTTGCACAATTTGCTTGCACAAATTTGTTTTGCACAATTTGGTTTGTGGTTGAGGGGTAGGGTTTGTGGTTTAAAAGTGTATGAGATTATAAGGTTATATTTAGTATTTTACTTTAATATTTTGTATGTGAGAGTTATTATTTGAATTCATTGTATCTCATAGTAATTTAGGATAAAAGTGTGTACCTATGAGTGGTTTTCCCTTTAATCTAATCTAATTTAATTTATATGCATTTTATATTTTGGTAATTTTTTTTCTTAATAAATTAACAATTTTGGAATGTATGGAAATAATATTATAAAAATAACGGTACGAGTAGGACTAGAAGACTATGAGAAATATATATGATTAATTGCAAAAAAAAAAACCACGAACTTTACTTATATTGCAAATTAATCCTCATTTTTAAGAAATTGCAAAAAAACCACCACTTTTAAGTATTGTTGCAAAAAATCCCAAAAAAATCATACTTTAATCACAAATTGGGTGTGTTTTGTAACAATACTTAAAGTTGGTGATTTTTTTGCAATTTCTCAAAAGTGAAGATTAATTTGCAATAGAAGTAAAGTTCGTGGGTTTTTTTTGCAATTAACCCAAATATATATCATGCAAAATGTTATGCAAAAGTATATGTTTGGTTATTGGGAAACATATGATAGAATTTTACAGGTTAAAGATCTTACGTGCCATAATGTTAGAGATAGCGCTGGAGAACATGTTTGGTAAAAGTAGAAATTATAACAGGATAAGTATTTTCTGGTACCCATTCTAACCGAATCATATTGGAATGACTTAAAAAATTAAAAAAATTAAACGTTATTTTGGAGAAAAAATGTGAATGTTTTTTTTAAGGAAAATATCAATTTTGGTCCTCTAGGATAGACCAAATCCAACTTTAGTCCTCAAATTTGGTAATCTCAAAAGTTGTCCTCCGGTGTCCTGTTTTAGTCATTTTCGTTCAGTTTTGGTCCTTTTTGTCCATTTTTTATCCTTAGAGTTCTGAAAAAAAATGATCAAAAGTGGAAAAAAAGGACCAAAAGTGGACTAAAATGACTAATTTTAGACACTGGAGGACCACTTTTGAGAAATTATCAATCCTTATGACTGAAATTGAATTTGGCCTATCTCAAAGGACCAAAATTGATATTTACCCATTTTTTTATTATAAGGAAATTTTTGTACAAACGACTAATCTTCCCATTGCACTTTATTTATTTATTATACTATATAACAATACCACACATGCTTAACATACGAAAAATTTTAAAAATACAAATGGGGCGGCTATTTGCACTCCTAAATTACTAAATGTACCCAAAAAATATTTAAGTTTAAATTATTCTTAATTAATAAGACATACTTATCCCTTATCCTTATAAAACTTATATTTGTTCGGTTACAACAACCGAACAAAAGTAGAATTCATCAAATTTATATGTTCAGTTACAAAAACCGAACAAAATCAGAATTCATACATCTATCATTATCCCATTCGAGGCACGACACATACGCGAACAAAGAAAAAAACCCATTACATTCACTCCAACACATAGATGAACGAAGAGAATACATAACGCGAACAAAAGAAAATGAGAGAACCGAAGCATGTTCGGATCACAAAAGCTCATAACATGTGGCCACAGGTTCACGATGCCACCTGATGTGTTAATTGATTAGTGATGACATTCAACACACATGAACATGAAAAACATAGCAATGAGGGTGGGAGCGAACCAATGATTACTCCGTAATTTATGCTGGCATCCCGTTAGCATATCCCACTGTACAATCCCAAATGAGAGGACATCAACCTGTGACAAACAAACAAAATCAACATTGTAAATACTGTGTAAGACTGAGAGTGTAATCCAAGGAATAATTTTACCTTCTGCCAAACCTTGCTACTACACCATTTAATAGTTTTGGAGCCATCCATGGGAGGTACCTCGAACACCACCAGTAACTAATGTATTTCTCTTGATTTTTGACAAACCAAAATTACCCACATTTCAAATTACCCACTGGACAATATTTTCTAAGGTTCAAAACTTCATCAACCATAAATGTGATCTTTCATATAAACAAAGGATGGTGATCATGAGTCAGTTACCTTGCATACTGGCTGGTTTGAATTTGGATTGGTTACACGAATTGCTTGCGTTCGACTACACAAATCGAACATAGACAAATAACCGACTTGATTTTTTTGTTCGAACACTAAGTCATTGTCCGATTATAGCGTACGAACGGTTTCAATTCTCACAGTTAAAATAAAAATCTAGTTTATAATTTATACAGTGGTATCTATATCTTAACATATAAAAATATTTTAATTTTATGTATTTACGAGGTACATATAGTAAAATTAGGGGTACAAATACCCGCACTCAATACAAATTTATTTAACTAAATCAACAATATCAACTACAAACAACATTTATAACAAATCTAATCAATTTACATTTTTTGAACTTTAACGCCCATACTATTCAATTAATAATACTCTATATGTCTTATATTGGTATGGATGCCGGCGAGTGTCGGTTACTATATTGCCGACCGATGGATGGTGGTGGGCGTAGGGCTGGACGAAAATACTGAAATATTGGTATACCCAGTTGTCGTACCACAAAATAATGAATTTATCAAAAATTTCAGCATATCGAAAAAATCGGTACGGTACCGTACCGATTTTTTCGATATGGTAACAGTAACCTAGTTTCAAAAAATTGATATTTTGGTATATACTGAAATACCGAATTATTAATTAAAATAATATTAATTATAATTATAAATAATTATATATATAGGAGGTTGAAGCTTTCTAATTAAAAAAAAAAGTTAAAGCCTTGCTGAGGTGGCTACTCCTATCAACAATCATATTTCAAAATAACAATTGAAGTTTCATTTTAAAACCTAGCGTCTGCCGTCGAGCCCAACCCTTTATTCTCTATTATGCTTCTTCATCTGTGGTACACCTCCGCCACCAGCCTCCGCCCTCCTGCCGCCGACCCCAACCCTCTTTTCTCTATTTTGCTTCTCCATTCGCGGTACATCTCGCCCATCGACCTTCGCCCTCCTGCCGCCAACCCCCGACCCCCTTTTTCTATTTTGGTTCTCCATCTGTGGTACATCTCCGCTCACCAACCTCTACCTTAGTCGCTAGTCATTGCTGGTACCCGTCTCTCAAGTTTTAATATTTACTCACTCTGCTTCTCATATGTTACCAGTAGAATGTTTTGTTTTTTTTTTTATAATTATTTTATTGTTGAATGATGATATTGTGTTCTAAAATAGGTATTCTTAAAGCAACGATGAGTTTGTTGAAAATTTGTGTGTCAGTCGGATGGATTGTATTGTTGGAATTTTGGGTCAGTATAATGAATTGTATTCTTTTATAGGAGTTTGTTGGATAATTGGGCAAATGGAGCAGTTTTTTTTCCTCGGTATGAACGATATATATTGGTATATTGATAAGAAGTAATATTTCGGTATGCAGTATAACACGGTATTGATTATTAGTATACCAAAACTTTCGGTATACCGAAAGTTTCGATATGGTATCGGTATGCATTTTCTTATGCCGAAAGTTTCGGTACGATATACAGTATGCTTAAATATTTTCGGTATACCGTACCGTCTACCCCTAGGTGGGCGACGACGACATGACGGGAAAGTAAGAAGAGTGTGGATTGTTTGGGATAGTGGTATTTTGGTCAGGTGCATTTTGATAGAATTCTTACACAAGTGAAGAGAAAATTTCAATTTTGGTCCCGTATTTTTTACCAAATCCAATTTTAGTCTTGTAATTTTTAATATTTTTAATTTTTGTCATTTAAGTTTCAATTTTGGTCCTATATTTTTAAAAATTTCAATCTTAGTCATATTAGTTTTAAAATTAGTCCTGTATCTTTTGAAATACAATACTCACTCAGACCCAAGAATACATTTGCACTTTCTATTATCGTCCGTGCCAAGAATGCTTTCACCCCCTAAAAATGGAAACAATACACAATATCAATAACCTTATAATACTACAATATTAAAAAAATACCACATTTTTTTTACACACAATCTAGTCAAAGTCAACTATATCATACACTTTATTCTAGTCAATTACCCAAAATACCCCCTCTCTTTCTTACATCACTACAACAAAAAGTTAATTTTCTTAAATTTCGTGCAAGAGAATACGCGAATGTATTCATGGGACGGAGGGGGTATAATTTATAAAAGACAAATTTTGATGATTAAAAAAGATATAGGACTAATTTTGAAATTAATATGACTAAAATTGAAATTTTAAAAGAGAAATGATGAAATTGTAACTTAAAAGGACTAAAATTAAAAATATTAAAAATTATAGCATTAAAATTAAATTTGGTATAAGATATATTTTCTTTATTAGAGAATTTGGGTTTCAGTAAAGTAATTCCGATTTTTAAAACTAAAACCGAATTTTGAAACCGAGTTACTGAAGACAAAATATAGTGTAAACGCTGTAATGATGGCTCGATTTTGATTACTCTTTCGCAAAATTCTGGTGCAAGGCTGGAGTAATCTATGCTTTTTCTCCCATCTATTAACTAACCACTGGAGATGGCATGGGGCTAATGCCTTAAACCCTCACAGCAGATTATTATTCAGATTCAATTTCTTATCAATTGATTGAATCATGATGGTGTTTGTTTACTGCAATTGTTGAATTCAGTGAACTGATCGTTAGAAGTCCAATTCGATTTGATTTGATTCATTTTATCGTTGTAACATTATAACATTGGGCGAGTAGGATGGAGCCGAGGCGGCAAGTATTCTCGGTTGATTTGCTGGAAAGATACGCCGCCAAGGGGCGGGGTGTGATTACTTGTGTGGCCGCCGGCAATGACGTCATTGTATTGGGAACCAGCAAGGGCTGGGTCATTCGTCTTGATTTCGGCGCCGGCGATTCATTTGGTGAGCTTTTTAATTTATGCTCCCTTTATTGGTGACTTTTTTTTTTTTTTTTTTTTTTATTTAATGGGATAAATGTTACTCCACTTAATTTTGTGGGTTGTTCCGTTTTGTGGGATTCCAAGTTATTTTGGGACAACTAGAAAGAAAAGTGTGTAAGTTAATATTCGGTAGGGAGGAGTAATTGATTCCTTGACTCTTTTTGAATATATGCTACATTACATTTATAAAGAAATTTCATCAGTTTAATGCTCGTCACGTGTTTGTTAGGGTTATTGAAGTTTTGTTACTCCTTGGAGAACATAGAGGGAATTGTGTTTACTTGTGATCATCCATTGCATGCAAATTTTTTGATTTCGTCGTTCTGAATATGTTCAATGGTGTTCAGCTGTGTTCAGTGTTGTTTGACCTGAACGTTTGATGGGGTTCAGACTTCAGCACCAAAACATATTTCAGTCTTAATTTTGAATCATGTAGAATTGACGTTGTTCGGTGGTGAACATGTTCAATGCCTTTCTTTACCGAACTTATATTTCAAACTTTATACCAAGTAAAAGTGCAGTTGTTATTTCCAAACTTGTCTGCTTACTATTGAACATATTACTTAGACTTCATATTTTATGCTAAGTAATAAAAGATTCAAATATATACTGGTGACTATTTAAAGTTTTACACTAGGAACAACTTAGTCCAATATTTTTTGGGGTGCATAGAGAGAGATGTTGGGTTGGGGGTGTTGATAGCGGTTTTTGTTAATCATGTAATTTGGAGCTGCCATTCCTCATGCCAATTTCATCGTAATGTTACTTATACATTCAGTTTTACTTTCAGTGTGTAAATTTTTTAAAGCAATGTCTTTCTCTGCATTCTATATTGGATTAAGAATGTGAGCATGTTGGAGCAATTGGCTGGAAATCTGTGGTGTGTCCCTACTGTATTTTTCGTTAGTTTTGATAATCATCAAAAAGTGGATTCAATGTGAATGCATTCCTTGTACATATGCTGTTAATTATCAGTCAGGTGAAAATCATATTTTGATTACACATCCAAGAATATTGTAGCTTGGGCATCACACTATGTTTTCATTTATATATATATATATATATATATATATATATATATATATATATATATATATGAATAAATATGGGATCTTGCTGTTTCGTTTAAGAGGAGAGTTGGTGTTGGTCTGTTAATTTATTTAGCTGAACACTTCTAGAACATAATATTTTTATTTTAATGGGCTTTGAATCTAATCAATTTTATTATTATTATTATTATTAATTATTTTTCATAGAAATTTGGGAATTTGGTGTGTAGATATTGATCTTTCCATGGGGAGACCCGGTGAGCAGTCAATACACAGGGTTTTTGTTGACCCCGGAGGTAGTCACTGTATTGCTACTGTAGTTGGTGGTGGAACGTCAGATACATTTTACACACATAAAAAGTGGGCTAAGCCTCGCATCTTGAGCAAACTGAAAGGTCTTATTATTAATGCCGTTGCCTGGAATAGGCAGCTTATTACAGAAGGTAAATTGGTGGAGCTCAAAATTTGTCTTGAAATTGGCACATTATTCATCTGGATGTTTGATCCGAAATCTTGTGTATTTAATGTTCTTGAAGCTTCCACAAGGGAAATTATACTTGGCACAGACAACGGTCAGCTTCATGAAATATCTGTAGATGAGAAGGACAAGAAGGAAAAATACATCAAATTTTTATTTGAACTCAATGAACTTCCTGAAGCTTTCACAGGATTGCAGGTTTGATGCATTAACAGTTATTTTTCTTCCATACTTTTTTTCCTTTCTTATTTTACCTGATGATGAGGTTTTAATTTGCCTAAGAATGGTTAATCATGCATGTCTAATAACATATAAAGTGTTAATCCGGTTTCTGCTTTTATTTTACATTCTTGATTTCTTCGAAGAGTACAGTATATTCATAATAATGGGTCATTGAAGTCTTAAAGATTATTTTACCAGTTAGTTATTGATTATTTGACAATTTTAGATAAGTGCTGGAATCTTTAGATGAATGCTGTCACTTTGAGCTCCAGAATCATAAATATTAGAGATACATAGATTGGTTTTTGACAGGAATAAATATGGTCAACAGTAAACCGCCTTTAGAAAATTTTTGCTTGTGACATTTCAAATTATAATTTCAATTGTTTCGGGCTTGGTATTATTTTTGGTAGGCTGCTTGCTCTTGCTTCTGGTACTATTCAGATGCTGGGTGTGTCACTGTTTCTGTTTATGTTCTCACCTTTAATTTAATTTTTCTTATGCTATTTATTTATAGTAGTTCTATATTGGTGTGTTGAATTTTTTGTCTTTTCCCAGATGGAAACAACTAGCTTGAATAATGGAACTAGGTACTATGTGATGGCAGTCACTCCCACCCGACTTTATTCCTTCACAGGAATAGGCTTATTGGATGTAAGTTTAAATCTTTCCCTGTCAGTTTCTATGCTTGAACCTTTTGCATCCAGCACTAAAAGTGTGTAATACACCTGGTTCTTAAAGTTAATAATAAGGAATTCTATCGTTGTTATTTCTCTAGCGACAATCATATGTGGATACTTGCCTATTAAAATTAAGTACATCTTACGCCACTCTGAGCTAGTGACTTGCTTTAGTTAATATTTACTCTTTCTTTCCTGTTGGAGGAAACATGCTTTTATTTTCTGTGTGGTTATGGACAATCATTCCAACTCCAAATTGAGAAAGTAATGAAGCAAATATATTTCTGGTAGGATTTTTTAGTTATCTTTTCACATGGTACTTAATTTTCCTACCTCAAAATTATGATTATTCTGATACTTTATTTTTAGTGTTTACTTATAAATTACAAATTTTAGACAGCTTTTGGAAGTGATACTGTAATTTATTCACGAAAGGTATGTCTGCAGTTTTTTATAATTTGCATATACATGAATTTCCTAATAGTTCTAGTCTAGTAAGTCATGCATGCTCTTAGTTGGTTTTCACTCCCATTTTTCGACTAGCACGATTTCTTATATCTTCTGTAGTTATTGTATATAAGGTAATGATTTCTGATGATAATCCTCAAACTGTTAGAGAATAATACAATGCCTTATTGTTTTTATTCTTTCTGCAGTCTGTGTTTGCTAGCTATGCAGAACGTGCCGTTCACTTCATGGAACTTCCTGGTGAAATCCCGAACAGGCAAGTTGTGGGTCTTTTATTTATTTATTTATTTATTTATTTATTTATTTATTTATTTATTTATTTATTTATATTTTGCTTAAGTCATGCATATATTGTGTGGAAGCAACTTTTTAACCATTTATTACACTCTCTGAAAAGTAGCAACTTATTATTGATATGTTCCAGATCAGACTGTTCAGTTTGACATATGCAAGTAGTAACTTATTTTTCAAAAGTTCTACTCTTTTTCTTTCTTTCTTGACTGACGTAAAACTTTTTAAAATTGTCATCATGAATGTCCTCCTTCCAGTGAGCTGCACTTTTTCATAAAGCAGAGAAGAGCAGTACATTTTGCATGGCTATCTGGAGCTGGAATCTATCACGGTGGGCTTAATTTTGGAGCACAACATAGGTAGACTATTGGCCTCTTTTTATCCCTAATTGATTTAACACGGACAAGATTGTCTCTCGTATTTCCATCTTCTATTCTTTTATAGTGGTTTAATTAGCTAAAAATTTCTCAATTCCTATCACCAACACTTTTGGAATTTG
Source organism: Pogostemon cablin (assembly GCA_023678885.1). Taxonomy (NCBI): domain Eukaryota; kingdom Viridiplantae; phylum Streptophyta; class Magnoliopsida; order Lamiales; family Lamiaceae; genus Pogostemon; species Pogostemon cablin. The sequence goes on from CM042961.1 coordinate 4,012,735, forward strand.
ATTTTAGTTCACCAAATGGTGATCAAAACTTTGTGGAGAACAAGGCTCTCTTGGATTACTCAAAACTTGGTGAAAATGTGATGGTCAAACCTAGTTCCCTGGCAGTCTCCGAATTCCATTTTCTTCTTCTTGTTGGTAACAAGGTTAAGGTGAGTCTAAAGCAATTCATCACCCTTCATGTTATTGTTGCATCTATACTCACATATTAAACCGATGAAGTAGAACAAATTTTGAGCAAAGACACAGTGTATATGTGGCTGCTGCACTTGACTCTGTGCAATCAAACATTCTAATAAGTGTCAATTTGACTCAAATAACAGTGAATTTTAATACTATCTCAATGTCGATACTTTCTTATTTCACAAATATCTACTTCAATACATTTATATAAACAAATGCAAAAGGAATACTTGTAATTTGCAGTTTTGGGTTTTTCTGCCTGTAAGTTAAAAGCTCACTGATAGTTTTGTAATTTACCCTTTCATTTATAAAACAATCTTGCATTTACAATTTATGTTGTCTTATGAATGTTGATAATTAATTGATGTCATTGGAACTTGCTGACATCCCCTTAAGGAAAATTTTCAGGTATTAGGACAAAACTTCTGATGGTTTTTGCTTGTATAGAGTATGAATTGAAAGAGATAGACTATTTTCAGCTGACTCTTTTCTCAACAATTTAATTTACTAATTCAACCTAATTGTTTTTGACCTAGATCCTGAGTTGCAAAATTCCATTATTTGGTTTCTGTCTCATAACTGATAGCTTATCTCCTAAAATGCTCTTTATTTTTTTTCCTTTTTGGAATGCTTCCTGTTCTGATTAGAAGGATTAACAACTCTATTCTCTTGAAAATATTTTGTAGATTGTTAATAGGATCAGTGAACAGATTGTTGAGGAGTTATATTTTGATCAAACTACAGATGCGGTTTCAAGGGGTGTTCTCGGTTTATGCAGTGATGCATCAGCTGGCCTTTTTTATGCGTATGACCAAAATTCCATCTTTCAGGTGCTACCTTGGTTAAATAAACTATCTTACACATTGCTTATTATGTATCAATCAGATTAGTAATATTGTTTTCTCAATCTGACATGTTGATTTAGGTATCCGTGAATGATGAAGGCCAAGACATGTGGAAAGTGTATTTAGACTTGAATGAATATGCTGCGGCTTTGGCAAATTGTCGTGATGCTCTCCAAAGAGATCAAGTTTATCTGGTGCAGGTTTGGTATATAATATATGATATTCTGATTTAAGTTCACTTTAAGTTTATCCTAAAATAATATATACTAAATCTTGCATATTGGCTGCTTTATGACTGAAAATTTGTGATGCAGGCTGAAGCTGCTTTTACTGCTAAGGATTATCTCAGAGCAGCTTCCTTTTATGCGAAGGTAGTTTTCTTTTTGTTGTGCAATGCCCATCTTAGTTGTGTGCATTCTGATTATACATAGATAATATCAGAAAAGCAGATGAAAAGTATGATGTGTTTTAACAACCTAGCTTGGAAACAATGTCGGCATAGGTTACTAGAATGCGGCTGCACACAATTTGGTATATGCCTCTGGTTGTTTTACTATGACTACTATCTGAAAAATAAATTCAGAGATGGCTTTCTCTGGACTTGTTATATGTCCAAATTCCAATTGTTTCATCTAGGCAATTATTGAAATTTCAACTACTCAAACTGAGCACACATTTACATGCTTTCTCTACAAAGATTTGTAATGTTTATAAATTTGACATGATGGAGGTAGGATGTTTATCACTTCCAGGTTGGTGATGTGATCATGTGTGGCCCACATCGTTTCCTGAAATGATGAAAAGCATTTGACCCAACTAATATGTTACTATGCTTCACTGTTACAAACTGGACTTAAATTGCTTATATAATTATACAAATGATGATATGATAAATTTTAAAAAGAGATGAAATTGATTTCTGTTGAGATACCTGCTTGTGGGGTTTAATTAGATACTAGTTGGAGTAGCAACTTTGATGTGTTGGGGATTAAAATTAGGTGAGCTAGTGCGGATAGAGCATCCAACTTTGTCAATAAGGATGAGCTGTAAGATTGATCATTGGCATGATATATTTAACCTTTTGTTAATATTTTCTTGGAAACCAATTTAAGCTAGTATGAGTTATTTAATCTTTTCCGTTGTGTCCCTCTACATGCGAAGTTTCATTTGTCCACTCTTTTCTTGCTGCTTGAATATACTTGTATTATTTGGTATACTTTGCTTATTGGTAACACCTGTTGAATGAAATCCAGAAATGTGTTTCCGTACATGATTGATGATTCTCTTAACTCAAGAAATTACATTTTGCACAGATTAATTTTGCATTGTCATTTGAAGAGATCACATTGAAGTTTATTAGCATAGGAGAACAGGTAAAATAGTTCTTATAGAAAATGTCAATGTCGGGGTAGTTTCCTGCTGCTGATATAGTGGTTTGGCTCTCTGTTTGCAGGATGCTTTAAGGACCTTTTTGTTGCGGAAACTTGATAATTTTGCAAAGGATGATAAATGCCAAATTACAATGATTTCCACATGGGTGACAGAATTATACCTGGATAAGGTTCGTCTCCTGCTTGGTGGTTCCTGGGATCTCTTCTTCTGTTATGGTAGTTTTCTACTGGCTGTCTAATTCATTTGTGAAGAGCGAGGCTCTATATTCATGCTGTGAAACATGACTCAGATGTCTAGCTTAATTTGATTAGTAGCAATTATGTTGTTATTCTGTTGAGACATTTGTTTGCTCACCCATTGGGTTCAATAAGCCTCCTTTTTGTTATTTAACTTGTTTTTTCAACTCTTTTTTAAGACTCATCCTCCTCCCATAGGCAGAAACCTCTTCTAGTTGCAGTACGAAGAGTAGGTCCTTAGAGCATTGATTAAAGCCTGACCCCCTCTTTCCACACGTATTGGCCTAATTCAGAAAAGAGGTCTCTGTAACAACGTAGCATAATCTTTAATTTTAGCTTGCCTAGATGATTTCTTTTCTTTTCAACTATATAAAAATTGCATTTTGTATTGGACAATATGTCTTGGGCTTATTCACATACTTCAAAAATCTAGATGATCGTACGAGAGATTTGTTTATCATAAGTATATAAAATTTGAGGCACATAAGTCTCTGTGCATTTTTTTTTTGCCAATGCAGTCTTTCCTGATATAATCTTTCCTTGGTATCAGATTAATAGACTACTTTTGGAAGATGATGCTGTATCTGATAGTTTGAGCTCAGAATATCAATCAGTTATCACAGAGTTCCGTGCCTTTTTGAGCGATTGCAAGGATGTATTGGATGAGGCTACGACCATGAAACTTCTAGAAAGGTACTTTTCCTTTTAGTTAGTTTTGTCTTTAGCCCATTTCCATTGAATCCTGGTTAAGAAACGTTTGAATTTTTTACTTTGAGCCATTGTGATGGAATTTCTTCTTAGCATCCTAAGTTTTCACTGCAGTGTGTAGTAATGGTAATCAACTTCGAAAATACTCTAGTGATACTACATTTTGATATATACACTTCATGCATTGTTACAAATAGCAATACCTGTTATTCATACAATGTTATATTTAGACTTCTTTTGCAAGGTAATACAATCATTTCTATATTAATTCACTTACCTGAATCTCAATCTAAAAACATGCCTACTGTGAAATTTTGCAGCTATGGTAGAGTTGATGAATTGGTGTTCTTTGCTAATCTTAAGGAGCAACATGAGATTGTAGTTCATCATTATGTTCAGGTGACTCTCAATTCCATGCTATTGTTGCTTTTATTTTTTTAATATTTTCATCATTTATGTGCTATTACCATCCCTCCAGGCTACATTTTATTTTTTAGTCGATTGGATGCATTGACCTGTTATTAAATCTATTTTGTTCAAACTTATTACTTATACTTATCCTGCATATTTGGCTGACTTTATTCTGAGCTAGACAGACCCCTTCAGTGTGCAAAGCTGTTCTAATCACGTGCCTGATAAGTAAGCTTTGAGGCTTATATTTGGTTTTTGTCCCTTTCCTTGGGACTTTTCATAGTTTTGGCTTGCCCGTGTGCTTTTGAATTTATAATTCATATTAATTAATTTTGGCTATTGAGAACTTTTGAGAGATATTTTGTCTCCATTTGAAAGAATTGTACTTGCTGCATGCTGCTGCTATCTTGTTAATTAGTTGTATTCATGATTGATGTGCAGTGTCATTTTGTTTGCATATGAAATCATGTGCTTGAGATCTGTACCTAAATAGCGAAACTTGAATTTTATATAATGATTATATTACAATGTACATGGCTGTGGAAGCTTCGTAGCTGGCTAACCAACTGGAACCTGGTTTAAACTAACTGATAAACCTTTGTTTCAGCTCACGCAGAACGGTTTTGTTAAATAAACTACGTTATGTTATTTTTTCTTGTCATTGAACTGTCTGCTATTTCGTGAAATGTTTAATAATTTGGAGGATCCATATTTTACTGCCCATGACATTAGAGAATCTGAGTGTGATTGTATCTTATGGATCCTTATGATGTTTAATTAAACATATACTTTCTAACAATGATTGTGTTTGAGATCGATCCTTGATTTTTATGCAGCTTGGAGAAGCAAAGAAGGCACTGAGAGTTCTTCAGAAGCCTAACGTTCCTACAGAACTTCAGGTAAATTTACTGTTTATGTCGGAAAAACTTACCTATACTTTTTCGAAAAAACTTATCTAGACCTTTTCGTTGTTGTTAGTGTGAACAGACATGTTCTACAACGTCTTTCCATTCTCTTATGTTTTGCTCGAACTATAAGTAACACACAGTCTTCTATCCCTAATGTGCATGTTATTGAAAATTTTTCTTGTTATGCAGTACAAGTTTGCACCCGACCTTATCATGCTTGATGCGTATGAAACTGTTGAATCATGGATGACCACAAAAGACCTAAACCCAAGAAAGCTCATTCCTGCAATGATGCGCTATTCAAGTGAACCACATGCAAAGTAATGTGCATCTCCAATCAGGCAGAAATGACTCATGTTGTAGCTCGACTAGATATGTTGCCTGGATGATAAGAATACCTGATCTGAGTTGATTTCTACTTAAAGTTGTTGTAATTTTGTTTTCCTGAGTTGCAAACACAATGTCGTTAATGAGGATGCATAACGAATTAGTTATTTAAAATGTATGTTGACATAAAATGAGTAGTTGTGACGGTGATTTTTTTTTCTTTTCCTTTTTGTAGAATAGTTTCTTGCTCAATCCATTAATTGCTATATTTGCAGGAATGAAACTCATGAAGTGATAAAATATTTGGAGTACTGTGTGCATCGTCTGCAGAATGAGGACCCTGGTGTTCACAATTTGTTGCTCTCTTTGTACACCAAGCAGGTTGGCTTGGTTAATATGTCAGTATCTTGTTCTAAATGTTGCATGCAATCTTTTGCCCATATGTTTCAAATCTCCCCATTTTTGCAATACTTCCTGGAAGAGATTAATGATATGGACACTGGAAGTCTTTGTTGGTTTCTCTGGCCAGGATTTCTAATTAGCTTTATGAACATTTTATACTTTTTATGGCTCAAAACGTCTTAGCAAATCCACAAATAATCTGCATTAAATCTATCATCACAGTTGTCGTGTTTATGGAAAGGATACACAGGAAGGTTTTCACAGTTTATTGTGAATCTAATGATCCCTTATACTCTCTGTAGGAGGATGAGAGCAATCTTCTGCGTTTCCTCCAATGCAAGTTTGGAAGGGGGCAACCAAATGGCCCTGAATTCTTCTATGATCCAAAATATGCTTTGCGTCTCTGTTTGAAGGAAAAACGGATGCGCGCCTGTGTCCACATATACAGTATGATGTCTATGCATGAAGAAGCAGTTGCTCTTGCGCTTCAGGTAATATGTCACTGCTGGTTGTTTATATGCCCCTGATCTAAATTACACATGCAGTAGTCTCTCAGTCTCAGCTTTTCTATGATGAGCAGGACAAAACTACTAAGTCAAGCTTTTAGTTGTTGAAACACTAAAACACACGATATCTCTTATATGTTGGTTGGTATAGGATAATAGAGAGGGTGTATAAGAGCACCTAACATTGCCTTTCTGCATAATGTGGCAGTTTTCTTGAATGTAGTTTTTATGTCATTTTTATGCTCTCTTTAGTCTTGCTGAAACCAAACTTCTAATTCCTGTGACGGTCAATGAGACATTGATATTTCGTAAAAGAATCCTGATTATGAAGCTCTACTATATCAGCAGGTTGATCCGGAGCTCGCTATGGCTGAAGCTGATAAGGTCGAAGATGATGAAGACCTGCGGAAGAAGCTCTGGCTTATGGTTGCAAAGCATGTCATTGAACAAGAGAAGGGAACAAAGAGGGAGAACATACGGAAAGCTATAGCATTTCTAAAGGAAACTGATGGACTTCTTAAAATTGAAGACATCTTACCATTTTTTCCAGATTTTGCATTGATTGATGATTTCAAAGTATGTTAACTTGCTATTGCCTCCCGTTTCATATATGGTGCATGATTCCTATCATTTGATCTATTTGGTTAACTTCCTGCATTATTGGTTCTTGCTGCATATGTCAATCTAGGAGATTCTATAGGAAGCAAAAAATCAATTCTTATATTATTCCCAGCTTTACTATTTCATTGTTGGTGTAGGAAGCAATCTGCTCGTCTTTGGAGGATTACAATGAGCAAATTGAAAAACTCAAACAGGAGATGAATGATGCTACTCATGGAGCGGACAACATTAGGAATGATATCAGTGCACTTGCACAACGATATGCTATCATAAAGAAGGATGAGGGATGTGGGGTAATGATCAATTATTTTGGTTAAGCTGAGTTCTAACATACTTTTAGCATTGACAACGGCTGTACACATGATCATGATGTTTGAGGTTTTCTGTTTTGTCTTGATATCCATTGGCAAAATGATGCTGATTCTGGCTGCTGTTCTGCTCTCATTTTGTGAAATGACACTTACCCCGGGATTAGGTTCTTATCCTCTCTTGGTCTTAACAGGTTTGTCAGAGGAAAATATTAAATGTAGCTGATGATTATCGAATGGCTAGGGCCTATACTTCAGTTGGATCTATGGCTCCTTTCTATGTCTTTCCATGTGGGCATTCCTTTCATGCGCACTGCTTAATTGCACACGTGACTAGATTCTCTAGTGAAGCTCAAGTAAGTTGAGAGACATGCAATCTATTCCATTTGTCTGCTTTTTCGTTGAATTAAGTACCTTAACTTTTTAACTTTTACCTAACAATGTCATTAGAAGGATTGCAAAATAATGTTGAATTAACTTGATTGAACTTGAACATGGAAGCACCTCTACCCATCTTTCTTTTGTGTTTTATTTTATTGGCTAAAAACTAATACATCCATCTTATTTGAAGATTCTCTAATTCATTTTCCTCCCAATTCTTCTATTGATTTTCAGGCTGAATACATATTGGATCTGCAAAAGCAGCTAACTTTATTAGGTAACGAACCTAGGAAGGAAATGAATGGAGGCTTAACAGAAGAGGAACCAATAGCAAGCATGACTCCTGGGGATAAGGTTTGAATTGCATTTTCTGAACATATATCTTGAGCTCCACAATTTTCTTTGTTCACTAGTTGTTGCATGCTATAGTTATAAAATAAATTTTGGTTTATCGTTTAATTTACTTTATTATAGACTTATATTGAAAAGAAACACTACGTCATAGTTCACTAAATGTAATTTATTTCTTAAAAAAATTGCTGATTTTTTTGGACCCTTGTTCTGGATTTTTCTGAGAGCCAGTAGACTTATTGCTTAATGTGTACCATAAAATCTTAAACAAAAAAGCACAGTTATTCTTTTTGAATGTATAGAATTACCTCACTCCCTTTTGCTAAAATGTTGAACAGATAAGATCACAGTTGGATGAAGCTATAGCTAGTGAATGCCCATTTTGTGGTGATTTGATGATCCGTGAGATATCACTGCCTTTTATCCTCCCGGACGAAATAGACGAGATAGAATCATGGGAAGTTAAGCCACAGGAACTTGGAACACAGAAGAGCATATCCTTGTCCATTTGATTATACTGTCTTCATTGTACATATTCTTTCCTCTTTTTTAATCGTGTTTTCTTGTATGCTCGAGGTTATTTTTTCTCTTGCATCCGAGTTGGCGGTTATGAAAAAAATGAAATATTTGTTTTGTGATCTGTATTGTATTATGAGGTGATTGTTAAGTTCAAAAGCATGCATGATGCATCTGAGGTCCTTTTGTGGTGTTTTATAGGTTTTCAGAGTTTCCATTTCTCTGAAACCAAAGCGGATTTTTACCACGGTTTTGAAAACCAAATTTAGATCAATTGATTTTATTGTTGTTGTTGTTGTTATTGATTTTTTCTAGATTTTGAACTTGGTATTTTATTTCACTGTACTAGTGGCTTTAGCAGATTTCCTTATAATTACTTTATTTGTAGCATTTTACCCATGAATTTCACTTTTCTCACCGTCACCGCATGATAAGTATAGTGCAAGATGTGCTGGTTAGAAGAGGGCACAAATAAATGGCACAGATGAAGAAATTTTCCCATGGTAATCTCATGTGAGAAAAATCCGAAAGTCAGTTTTTACTACGGATATTATTATGACAAATATTCTTTGAGACTGTCTCAAGGAAAGACTTACATTAAACGGATAAAAAATGATAACATATTAATATAAAGCGATACTAGGATGAATGAAAAGTGATGGTGGTATGGTGAATTATTTCATAAACCATTCATATTATAAATAAAAATGAGAGAAATATTTCAAAAACATAAGAATGGTCTCGTGCAAGTTTTAACCTGTTGTTTCACGTAAATAAAAGTTTTGAACATTAGAAGGGGGAAAATCGGATTTAAACAAGTAGCAAGATTATGTTATTATTAAGCAGACAACAATATTTGTGATAATCCGAATTCCGACATCCAAAAGAAGAGCTAGAAAGCACAATTTGCAAAGTTCATTCTTGTACATATACATTTCAACACTAGTATAAGAAAATAACACCACAAAAAATGGAGAAATGTTAGCCATAGGCATGATTAGCCGTGGGGGGTTTCCAGTACCATATGGACACCAAACAATACCAATACCACCATTTAACGATCTGTACATTGCTATTTACATTTACGCGTGGTACAAAAGTAAGGTGCTTCCAGCAGCGCAGGCAATGAGATTAGTCGTCGGATGCCAAGCCAGATTCAACATCTTAGAATTGAAATCGTAGGAAAACTCGTTACTTCCTGCACCGTGGTGGTCGTGTCCTGAAGATCACTGAAGATTAAACACATGATAGAATAAAGCAAAGAGGTAAGGAATGACAGTAGATGAGGTGGGCACCCTGTCGATAAAATCCCCTAGCCAAGTTGCTCAAAGATGACCTTCGGGGTCTTGATGTGGTTTGCCCGGAATGCTTTCTGCATTCAAAACAAGTAGAAAATGTGACGTCCATGAGGCAAATAACACAAAGTAGGTTTTCATATACGTGCCATGCATGACAGAATCTTGGCCAAATATTCTCGTGACAGCGATTGTTAATGAGGTATGGTGTTCAAAATGAGAAGTTCCAGTGATCTGGTGTTGAGAGGGAAGGCCAGGAAGGCAACACGATGATCTCACATAGTTCAGATTTGAATTACACCTGCTAGACAAAGTGACAGATAAATATACCTGCTCGGATTCCTGCCGGCTTCAATGGTTATTCCTTCACCCCCATATGGATGAGAAAATACACGCAACATATTGCTGAAGTACAAGCAAAATCACTGAGTAAGACTAACAGAGAAAATATGGCTGGTAGAAGTATATTTGAACATGCCTGTAAGATCCCGTGGCAAAGTCAAGGCGGTCCTTAGCTAGGCAGCAATCGAACTTGTCAAAAATTGCATCATTATTATACAATTCAGCCAACTGTGCAACAGAGGCATATTAAGATTTCGAAAAAGGTGATAAGAATTGTGGATGAAGTTATATCCGTAAAAGAAGTAGATAATATAGAAGTTAGGAAGTATAAAAGAATGGTCAGCAAGCAGCAGTTAACCAAAAAAAAAAAAAAAAAGAAGAAGAAGATGTTTAAGAAATAATATCAACATGCCAATAAGGTAATGTATATTGAACTTATACTGGATGGTATATTTATTTTTTTGAAAATGTGGCACAATATTAGCTAGAAAATCATACTAATCAAGATTTTCGTGACATACAATAATCTCTCACCTTAGGCCGCAGGTTCTCATGGATCTTAATTGTTGCAACTGGACCAGAGTCCATATTAATATCCCAGAGCTGAAAAAGAAAAGAAAGAAATGGATAACAATAAAACCCAATATATTTTAATGTTGTCTGAAGATTTATGAATTCAGCAATCAATGATGGCAGGAAAATCTGGATTTGAATTACAGAGTAAATTATTTTATGCACTTAATAGGAAAAGAAGACAAGACAGAGAGAGAAAAAAAATGAAGAAGAAAGAAGGAAAATTACATAAGAAGGTACAATAAAAATGTCCTAACTGAAATGCATATTCAAGATGGTAATAGCTGAAAGACCTTGAGATTCATAAAATCCCGGCTTAGAATATGCCTTCCATCATGTGCGAACTTCATATCAGTTATTGAAGCAATGATCTCAGTGAAGAATGATTTTTGCCCCTGGAAGTCCTCATCTTTCAATCTATAAAAATAAAATTTTAAGTTAAGGAAACAAATAACTATCAGCAAGAGAATGGCACAGAAACTATTGAAGGAGAAACCACTGCTCACATCCTTGCACTGTGATCGCATAGAGCTGATTGTCTCATGTCAACAAGTCGAATAAATCCTCTTGAACTGCTGTATGCCAGCAGGTTACAGTGAAATGGATGAAATTCTGCTGCTGTGATAACCTCTGGAATTTCAAGAAACCAACAATTCATTTTATTTGAAAGGAGCGGAACAAAATGATGTGGTAAGCATACAAAATGTCAAGAAACTCCCAAATATAAATCTATTCTGTGCATTTCAAAAGTCCTTCCATAGCACTTGGGAAAGAGAGTGAAAAAGGGAAGGGAAGGAAATTTCAAACCATTGTTCATTAAAAATAAACATACAGATCAAGAGTAGAAATGAATGACCAGAAGCCACGCTCATATAGAAAGGAGATGGTGTGTTAATTACAGGGAATGGAAAGAAAGGTAGAAAAGACCATAGAATGCTCTTCTTTAAAAAAGAATTGCAACAAAAATATGAGAATAGTTATTATAGATAGAAATGTACCACTATGTTTTTGAGAAATACCTGTGAGATCTTCCATATTCACTGGCTTCATGTCAATGATATTAAAACACTGATCGCTGACTTCAAGGTTCCACAAATTAATTCTTAGGTCATCTCCCGAAAGAAACGTCTCCAAATCACTGCAAACCAACTATTAAAATTGAATTATCCCATAGAAGAGCTGCCTTAATTTATACTATCATGGTCTTCCCTACAAGTCAAGAACAAAGTTTATTCCACCGAATATGGAGTAAAGGAATTGTTAAGTTAATTTCTGAATCTAACTGTCACTTGTCCCAATAGATTTCATCTTTTTCTTTCTTCAAATTGAGGTTGGAAAGGACAGCCTCTTTTTACATGTACTTGCAACGACATGAAAGTCCCAGATTTGAAATTAAATAAAAACTCAATTTAACAAAAGATTGAAGTAATGTTTAAAGAACTATACCTATTAACTGAGATAGAGTTGATGCTGAAATCATGAGCATGAGGATACACCCTTCGACTTCTTGAAACACTAGCATCTTCTGAACATGCTGTCTAGATACAAAACAAACCTGACTTCCTTATGCACATACTGAAAAAGATCAACCAACTTAAGCTCTGAAACACGTACCTTGCCATGCACTCCATTATCATATGTACCATTCTCCATGTATTCTATCCCTTCTAGAGAATGACCATTGGCAAAATATGATTTTTGCCCATTAATAAAGCTCTTTTCAGCCAAAAGTGAATTCTCTGAAGATACAGATTGACTGATATCCATTTCCTTTACTTGCTTAACTTTACGGTCCTTGACCTGCCTTTAAGCACCCATTAACATCATCGTACAGAAGGACACAAAATACAGTTAATCAAAGGGGAAAAATATGAACATGACATATATATCAGTTGAAAGGCAATTTTTTCTACCATAATTCATCACAAAGTCGAGGAAATATAAGTCGATATAATCAGGTTTTTTTTTTTTTTCTATAGCTAGAAGAATATCAGAGATTTGGACTGCATTGACTAAGAGAAAAAATTTGAGACTAGATTTATCATATTCCTCAATTTGTACGTTGAGTTCCCTTGCATCTATCATAAGAAGTTCTATATAAAAACTCTAAAAGCCAGTGATTATTCCTTATTAGAGTGAAGATGTTAGAACTTAGAAGAGTCTTATACCTTCCATAATTTGATAGTCTTATCGTTTGAAGAAAGAATGTGCAATGATCCGTTTGATGCTGCACACCACCTAGCCTTATTGATCTTTTCTTCAATCTCAACACTCCTCAAATAGTCAAACTGTGACATAAAAACATAATCAAGAAACAATAACAAAATTAAGTTGCTATAGACAGTTCACCAAGAAGATTCCAATGTCAACTACCTCCAAATTAACACACCAACAATACAATTTCAACATACAAAGAGATTATAAACTAGAGCAAGTACCTCAGGCTCATGACTCTGGAACTCGGTTTTATACTCGAATTGTGGATGCTTTAAAACGACAGTATCAAGTTGGTCCAACTCATTCCGTGGAGTGAATCTATTCAATTCCTACAATACCAATGATCATCAATTTCTCTGAGTCCAAATTACAAAATATCAGCTCCCAATTAACCTAGCTTTAGTCGGACAAAAAAAAAACTTGCAGAGAATACAATATACTAAAAACTAAGTAAAAAAAATCGCACATCTTTACCACCCTTGTCCTGGAAAATGACGATGCGGCCGCCTCGATCGCCTACAGCCAAGTGTTTTCCGTTCTTGTCGAATTCAATTGCCGTAATTAAATCAACTGCAAGCAGCCAAAAGTAACCAACATAAAAATTGAAATAAAAAAAAGCAATTGAATGAATGGATGGATGTTCATAGCTTAAAAGAAGGGAGGCGAAATTACTGTCTTGGACATCTTCTCCGGGTAGCCTATCGCCGAAAACCTGAGAGAACCTCCACTTCAAGGCGGCAGCGGCGGAGGGAGAAGAAGTAGAAGAGTCTGAGCTGAAACTCATACTCATGGCGGCTTAAATGAGGGGTCAAAACGACATCGTACTGTAACAGTAGCCGTATCAGCCCCCTGCGCTGCTACTAAATGCCCGATTTTCTTGTTGGTGTTTTGATACAGAGAGGAAGAAGGTGGGTGGGTGGGTGGGGCAGGGGGTGGGGTGGGGTGGGGTGGGGGGTGTGTCCGTTATCCACTCAAATGTCAGGTGAATTCTAAATATGAAATAATTAATTAAATTTTTTTCCATAAATTATAAATAAATAAATTATTATTATTAAATACGGATAAGATCGTAATTTGATCATCGAAGTCTTCCGAGGTGAGTAGTGCCCACAAAATTTTGATTTGAAGTGTTCTAATATTTAATTTGGTTTCTCATTTGAGAACAAAATGTCTATATTTATGTTAGTATATTACATATGCGATTAAAATATTATTTAAGGAATATAATATGACGTAGCATATTTAAATTATGAGACATCGATGGTATTAACATAAGATCTTTTGATATTTTTTTAATTAAATATTTTTTAATAAAAATATTATTTCTTTCTTTTTAAAATATTATTATATTTTATTTATGATGAAAATGGTTCATAAACTAATTCACTATACAATTATCACGGTAAATATTACGTAACTTTTATTAAAATCCATCTAATAAAAATCAACTCCTGATACAGTTTCAAACAATTATTAATTCAGTAAGTCAAGTGTAATTATTGAAAAAGATATTAGAAGTGCAGTTGGATGGCCCAACTAATCCTTTCCATCATATTCAGTGGCGGACGCAGGATTTTCGTTGTGGGGGTCCAATTTTTCTCATACAATAGTTCATGTTTGCATGAATCGAACACGGGACCTTTAAAAGTAAAACATCCTCACTTCACCACTTGGACATAAAGATATTTCAAGAAAATTTCTATATCTATACTTCTAATTTTTAGAAGTTCAGGGGGCCAGTGCCCCCCTACTCCCTTCATACGTCCGCCAATGATCATATTACGTCCTTTTTTTCCTTTTGCCTTTTCTTAATAGTAATTAATTGCTCATAAAACACTTTAAAAAAATAATAACACTTGACAATTAACAATTTACCATCCTAATTTTATGTATTTAAGTTGATATTCAATTTAATTGATGCACGTATCTATATATTTATATTAACTCATTTAAATTTTAATGAAATGACATAAAAATCTTAAAAAAGAGAATACAATCAATTCTACTAGCAAAGAATTCAAAGTAAATCAATAATAAAATTTCGATAATTTTCTAGAATATTGTCTAAATTACAATGTTTATGGCCTTTCTAGATTTCCAAGCTGATTTATTTATTTATTAAAACCATTCTATTCGTAATGCGAAGAAGTTTTAAACATATAATCTCACCAAAAAAATAAATAAATTATGTATTATTATTATTTTTGGAGTAGAATTTAGAATATTCTTCGTTATTTTATTTATTTTTAATTATCTCGAAAGGAATAAATAAATAAAACTATTGCCCATCATATATATTAGTAAATTGGGCCGGTCTAATTGGAGGAAGGCCCAAACTAATATGGGCTAAATTTAGAGATTTATCTCATTGGACAATCTTGTCCATTGCTTAGCAGGTTGCAAATTTGCTTCATAATTTGTGCTTCAAAAGAGGCCCATCAGGTTTAGTATCCATATAAAATACTACAAGTATTTTTTAATAATTTAGATTTGAAAGAGTTAATTAATTTAAAATAATTTTGAAAATTTATTATAAGTATTAAAAGGTGTTTTAATTATAAATTAAGTCTTCAAAATATATAAAATTGGCCTATGAATTTATATGAGAAAGAGAAATTATTAAATGCAACCAACCTTTATTTTGTGTTAAAAAAAAAAATTCAAAGATTCTATGAAATCTTTATTACCTGTTCAAAGACCTCATATTTGTTGCCGTTGGGCAGAAATTGGGAGTAAATTAGGCAAATTAATCGTTAAATTAAAAAAAAGTGAAGAAAAATATGTTGTGATTTTTTTTTTTTGACAGAAAAATATGTTGTGAAATTGGTAGTGTAATGTTAATGAGTTAGTCTCTTGTGAGACGGGTTATTGGTGAGACGGATGTGAGACGGGTCAACCCGTCACTAAAATATGCTTATTTGTGGTTAAAGTGTGCTTATTTGTGGTTAAAGTATGTCGATAATAAATCAAATTATAACACACTAACATCATACTTTAATACATAATCCAACATACTTTAAAAAACATACAATAACAACTATTTAACATACTTTATTTAAATAATCGACATACTTTAACACGTCTCACAAACCGTCTCATGAAGGTAGCGTCTCACAAGAGACTTTGTCAATGTTAATTAGTTTTTTATTTACTTATTTTGTGTATAATCCATATTCAATAATTTCTCTATATTTTTTCTTTTCTTTCTCAAGAGAAACAAAGAATTTGTGGTGTGTGAAGGAGGGGAAATTAAATAAAATGTCCAACCTTTGCAAATTTATCCCAATGGCCAACCCTTGTCTCTAAATAAATAAAATTTAGAAAAAAAATACATCCTTAATAAATCAGTAGATAGCTGGATTTGTGGGCTCACACCCTAGCCACAAAACATTGTTTACAACTGTCACAATATATACATAAACATATATGATTTCGATTTTCTTATCATTTTAAGTTTCAAATTATTAATCGAGTGACATATAATAATAGAAACTAAAAAGAAAATTAAAGAAAAGCATTCCTGAAGGTAATTATTAAAATTTAATCATTTTTATAATCATCAATTATGACAAAAACTTGTGTGGATCAGGGCACCTTTAGAATTTTATGTTAATTTGTATACCCTTTATTTTTTAAAGAAAAATAAAAAATGTTAATGAAAAGTGTATACCTTTTACAACAAAATGGTGTACCCTTATTAATTAAAGTGTTTAATATCCTTTAGAACAAAACAATACTCCTCCTACCCATAATATTAAATTTTAAAAGCGCACGGTGTATCCCGAGCAAAATAGCCTCACTCTTTATCATACTAAAATGGATATACGAAAGTGTGAAAAAAATCATGTGTGATACGTATATAGCAGAAGAGAAAACTAGAATATATGTCCCACATAAATTAAAGAGTATCATCTACTTGGTTTTTATTTTAAGCAACAGCCGGTCCACATACTCACTAGGATGTTTGTTCAGCTTTGAGGATCTGAAATTTAATCATTAATTTTATAGAATTCATTATTTGAAAATAATTATATTTATAAAATTTAGTATTAATGCCGGAGATATTATTATTATTTTTAACATACAGTGGGTGGCAGGGAACACAAGACAGTTTTAGGGCCAAAGAGTAATTAACAATTGAATGCAAGGTGGTCTCTGAATTAATTATCCAGATCATAGGTGAGGGGGACTAGCCACCATTTTTCATGGGTGTATGTTCGGTGACATCTCATGTGGCATTTCGTTTTCGTTGGACGAGTGATGCGTGGGAGAAATAAGAAAAACTACCCTTATATCAAATGTATACTAAATCTTAAGGGCAAATAATTTGATTTTTCCATCTTACCACATTTATAAAGAGGCGTTACATAGTATTGAAAAACAAAAAACTTCATGGCACATTTGGTGTATTTTTTATACCTTATTTGTTTACATATAGACTAGATTAATAGTTTATATTATACTATGTCCTTTGAGTGGTAAAATGGGTAGGCAAAATATTAATTTCACTGTCTTACACGTACATTTTGTGGTTAATGTTTATTTTATCTGTAATAAAAGATCATAGGAAAAGGAGGTTCATAAAACAAAAATTACCCTCCAAAAAATAGCAGAAAAATTCATAATGATGTATGTGGGATGGGATCTTTATAGTTTAAAGCTTCTATTTATGATTTCATCGAATATTGATCAACCATATTTGTTTGGTTTTACTTGTTTTTATTTTACTGCATCTCTTGATTATGTTGGACCCCAGAGTCCATTTTTCTTGACTTGCAATACATTGGGACCTATTTTTATTCCTTGATTAATTTATTTTTTTTCTAATTTGTTAAATATTGTGTTTTTAATTTTATTTTTTTAAGAGAGAGAAAATTAGATGCCTCCCTCGATTAGGGTTGTAAACGAATCAAATCGAATTGAATACTAAGGTATTTGAATGATATTTAATTAAATATTTGAATATTCGTATTCGTATTCGATTATAATCGAATTCGAAATCGAATTCGTATTCAATTCGAAAGTAATAAACGAACTATTCGAGTATTCGAATTTGAACATTCGAAATAGAGTTTTTGAATTCAAATTCGATTCGAAATTATAAATACCTTTTTTTAAAGAAATAATTACTGATAGGTACACACTTTGTACCCCTAATTACTACTAGATACATTGATTTAAAATAATTATTATTTAATACAAAATATTAAAGTAAAATACCAAATATACCCCTAAACCCATATACCTTTAAAACACTAACCCCAACCTCCACCCACCACCGGACCACCGCTGCCGCTGCCGGACCGCCGCCGCCGGCGGAGCTCCGGCGGCCGGTCGCCGGAAAATCTGTTCGTCAGAGAAAAAAAAAAAAAAAAAACTGGTCGCCGGAAAGCTGCCGCGCCGCCGCAGCCGGAGCTCCGGCAGCCGGTAGCCGGAAAAACTGTTCGTCAAAAAAAAAAAAAAAAAAAAAACTGGTCGCCGGAAAAACTGCCGCCGCCGGACCACCACATTTTTTTGCTGCACACACTTTGCTGCACATGAACTTTTGCTGCACACAATATTTATGTGCAGCACATTAATAGGGGTAATATTGGAATATCACTATATATTTTTGTACCTAGTAGTAATACTTTTGTATGTTTGTATCTCATAGTAATTTAGAGTTTTTTTGTGTACCTAGTAGTAATCCTCCCTTATTTATATTTTTTAAATTTCTTGTACTATTAATAAATTTAAGAAGAAATACTCACTAAATACATCTACCATTAAATTATTAAAAATTATAATTAAATAATTCACATTATATATATAAAAAATAAAATATATCTTTTCTATTTATTTTAAAATAGTAATAAATCAGATAATATATATATTTATTTATATTTATAGCAAAATATTATATTTAATATGAATAATATATAATTAATATATAATATATATTATTATTCGAATATATTCGCGAATATTCAAACCGAATATTTTACAAATCATATTCGATTCGAATATTATTTGAACTTAAATAATTATTCGAATTCGCATTCGCATTTGAATTTTTCGAATTTAAATACTGATATTCGAATTCGAATCGAATTCGAATTATTTGATTCATTTACAATCCTACCCTCGATGGATTATGCAATCACCTCACTTTAAAAGAAAATATTTCATGGAGCATAAATGTCTGAAAATTTATTTAATTTATTATTGCTCAATTATGTTACGAGGAGATGCAACACCCAATTGGTTATTCAAGAACATTTAATTAAACCAATAATAATGCAGATGAAAAAAATCATAAATAGAATATGTCACTTTCTGTACAAATTTGTCAAATGCATTTAAGAAACCAACGTCTCTCTCCCTCATTCATTCATGGCCAAAGAATCAGAAGAAAGTGATATTACTTCATCTTCATTTAATATATACTCCCTCCGTCCCCAAACTATTTCACACTTTTCTTTTTTATCCGTCCCTCAAAGTATTTCACACTTTACTTTTACTAAAAATGGTAATGAATACACTATAATAATACCTACTTTTTACCCATATCCCACAAAATACTCACTTTTTCACACATTCCCATAACTTTACACACCTTTTTATACTTAAATATTTTTTAACTAAAATATTTTTTCTCTTTCTTACTTTATACTTAAAAAAAAAATTTTTTCTTAAACTCCGCGCATACAAATACGTGAAATTAATAGGGGACGGAGGGAGTACCTTATTTTCTTGGAATCTCAACCCCCCCCCCCCCCCCCTCTTTCTCTCTCTTATCTTCACTGCATGGTACACACACAAGTCTGAGCTGCAATGTCAGTCTCATGTGCTTTATCCCAACCAAACCTTTCATCCACCACTAATATCCCTTTTTTTATCTATTTGACTGTGTCAATTCTTTTTTTTTTTTAACACCCCCCCCCCCCCCCCCTCTCGCACTCACTCATGCTGTCACACACTTCATTACTAGTATAAGGTCCAACTCCCTAAAGTTGAATGCAAAAGAATGGTCTTATTGGGTGAAAAACTTCAGCAACATGAGAATTCAAATTGTTCATGCATTGATGTAAATGTTGTACTAGCTAGTATGAACTCATTCTTTCATTAAGTTTGGTGAAATGGGTTACAAGTTTTCTTCATTCATGCTTCTCCACTGTTGGGTTTTTCTGGTTTTGAGTCTGGGAGTTTGCTCTGATGGATCTGAAGTGGCTGTAAAATTACTGAAGACTCCTCATGCATTTTCCAGTAAAAATTTTGCCACTTTTTCATTCCAAGTTTTGGTCGGTGGCAATGGTAGCATTTGCTCCGAGTGTTCTACCAATTGCAAGGTTAGTTTGGATGCATTCTCACACACTTGCACACACTGAAATCTGCCTTCTTTTTAGTTTTACTGGAGTGCTCTCTCTCTCTCTACTTGTTCATATTCAACAGATGTAGATACTACTTAAAATTATTTGTGTAGCATTTGGAAGGAGAATTTAGAATAGGATTCATGTTTCTCTGCTAAGTTGATCTATGTTTTAAGTTATCTTTGCAAATGTTTACTTGTTGAAGCTAGATATATTATATATAGTCTCTTTACTGCAAAATTGAAATGCCAAGGTAGTAGTAACATGCTTCTAAAAGTTTGTACTTTTGCAGGCTAGATAAAGAATATCTGGGAATATCATTTTAAAACCTATCCTTTTGTTATTTTAGGATATCCTCTTTTAATTGTATTTTGGCATCTTTTTCTTTTACCTAATTATTTGACATATCTTCAAAATGCAGCTAGATCTTGGAAAGTTTTCAGCTTGTGAAGGTGGAAAGGTTTCATATACAAGAATATTAGATGGGAATCATTCTTTTGACGTGTGCAGCAAAGGGCCACCGGGAGCCGCATGCGCCGCCTACAATTGGACCGTTGGTTGAACAACCTCTCTATTAATCTTGAATCATGATATTACATTTCTTACTCTACATGAATAGATCATTTATGACAAGGGGTAAAATTTTGTACTCTGATTCATGATTCATCAAAAGTTAGCACAGGCAGGATAAGCATCTACATTTGTGAAAAACACAGCTTTGTATATACTATGTTGATATTCAATGAAGAAGCACAAAATGGGAAAAAGAATATGATGACAAGTTTGTGTTGGATGGTAAAGTTACTATTTATCAGCCTAATTAGTCTATATTTATCTCTTGCAGACACGGTTAAACCAACAGCATACATTACAGCTGCAGCATCATTTACTATTGCTTCTCGTGTTCCTGTGAATATAACTTTCAGTGAACCCTGTGGTGGTGGGAGTGGTTTTGGTTGTTCGTCCGTAAATGCCTGCAACGTGAGTATGTGGCCAGCTAAAACTTGATTAACACTCAATAGTACCCCCATTTCTTTTCTGAGATTATGGTTGATATTCCATTAATGTGTTGGATTCTTTATGGTTTTCTGCGACTGGATCGCAGAATGTAATTGCTTATAATGGAAAATCTTGTAGTTCTGATGTATGATTGTGTATATTTTGGCAGCTTCTTGTTTATGGTGCTGGAGAGGTCATGCTGGATACATTTAGTGTCATACAGCCAAACTTGAAATACTCTCTTGTTGTCGCAGTGTCTGAAAGAGTTCGATATGGACGTTTAATCTTGGTAATGGATACAAATATCTGTACAGACTCTGCAGGAAACCAATTTACTAGGACTGAGAATTCAAGTTTTTTCATACATTTTGGTGCGTTTGATTCTGAAAGCTTTCTGCTTTTTCTGTTCTATTGTCATCCAACATTGTCTTAAAACTATTTTTGAGAAAAGAAAGATCTCATCAGAAGATTTGACAATTAATAATGGTGCTTAGTTGCTGAGTTTTGCAGATAGAAGAAGCGTATTTGTGAATATGAGAACCCACATACCTGAAAGGCTACTTGAGATAAACAGTGCTACTAGAACAATACTGGCAACTAATAAGAATAAGTTCTTGAAGATATATGTATACTTCACAGAACCAGTAATGAACTCATCTGCTGAAATTTTGAACTCCATTAACATAAATCAAGGAATACTGGTTCCTATAAGTGGGAGTAGCAACGGACAACGAAGATTTGGCTATCAGGTTTGTCTTCAGGTTTCCAGATTATGCTTTAGTTAACACCTGAGGCACTTTCATAGTTGCACTAACAAATGATATATTTTTACTGAATTCTTCTTCTTCTTTTGCTCCATCTATCTCTTGTAGCTTACCAATATATCGGAGCTGTCAATTGCCACCGTGAGCCTTCAGTCAAACATGGTTATCAGCAGACAGGGAACTCCTGTTGCTTCAGTTCCTCCTATAACTTTCCTCTATGGTATGAGAATGAGCTAATTTGAACTGGTTTAATCTAACACTTGTTCGTCAACATGAGTGTCTGAGTTAAATTTTCTTGCTTGTGTTCATGTCTCAGATTCTCAAAGACCTACTGTGAGACTGAGCACAAGTAAAATGCGGACCAAAGAGAAGAGTGTTCTTATACTGATCAAATTCGTGAAGCCTGTGTTGGGTTTCAACGCGTCCCACATATCAATTTTTGGAGGACATTTGGAGAGGTGTGCAATTACTTAAGCACACAGAGACGTATTTAGCATGAAGTTACAAACATTTCTTTACAGTTGGTCATTCTGTGTATGCATGCATTCTACAGTTTTGAAGAGATAGGTAGGAGAAGCTATACTATCCATGTGAGAGCAGATGCTGGTACCATATCTGTCAACATTCCTGAAAACATAACAGCAGACGTTTCGGGAAATGGAAATACAGCATCCAACACTTTGCAAGTCAGGCATTGTAGGGATACTCTTCTTTTCTATTTCTCCAGGGAATTCAGCTTTCAATTTTGATGATTTTCAATGTGTTTTTATTATGCCTAATCTTGCAGATTCTGTTCCAATTGAATCTTTGGTGCTTTCGTCCTTTGCGACTGCTGCTTTTGCTCTGACAGCTCTAGTGGCTGGATTTCTAACAGTTTCAACCACAAGCTTGCTATCTGCTGGAGCATTCTCCAAACCAAATTCTATCTTGTGTTCTGAACCCACCAGAAATCTTTTTGTAATTTCTAATTACTCTTCATATCTTTATTCATCACAGAAGAATCTGTCATTATATGATCATATAGGATACATGTGACCTAATGTTGTTTCTTCTTCATACAGAGAATTGCAGCCCATATTCAAGTGTTTGCTCTTTCTAGATGGTTAGCAGTTACACTGCCAGTTGAATATTATGAACTTGCAAGAGGATTACAGTGGAGTATTCCCTACTTCAATCTCCCATGGGAGAAGGGAGACGTACAACCAGTCATGGTCGGTTCAAATTCTCCCAAGGATCGATTATTACGTGCTCCAGAGGCTCATGACTCAATATTTTTTCAAGGACTTCAACCAGAAGCTGCAAATACCAACTCTGCTGCCAAACTTTATGGTTTACCTTTAACTCCTATTGAGTATGCATCATATTTTGAGGTCAGTTATCATTACTTTTACTTGAACACTGCTATTTACTTCTGTATATTGAAGAGCCGTTTTTCGAAGCAGAGCCAGACTGTGATGCCTGAAGCTGAATACATTTTAGATCCACAAAACTCGCACGGGTATGTATTCGGCACTTATCTTTTCTTCTCATTCACTTTTATCCCAAAACAGTAAGTTTCTAATCAGATTGTTTAATCTAGGTGGAGAGATTTCAGTAGAAGCATGTTCTGGTTAGCAGTAATAAGTGTGAGTATGATCCTGATACATGCTCTACTACTCATCATTCTGAAACTCAGAAAGCAAAACAAGGAAAAACAATGGTATGGAGCAATTATCTTTCCAAGATTTGAGATCTTTCTTCTAATTCTTGCACTGCCTTGCCTCTGTGAGGCGTCGGCAGCTTTGATACAAGGTACCAGAGCGCAATTCTTTAGACAAAGACTCCGTTTTTATCCTTTCTGTAACATCTTGTTTACATTTGTAAGGAGCGACGTCGTCTGGAATGATTGTTGGGGTTCTCATACTGAGCTTAGTTGCATTTATGGCATTATGTTTGCTCATCTTTCTTTCCTATGGAATCACATTCGGAAAGCTACTTCAGTACAAGGAAGTGCACCAAGAAGGTCAGCAGTTCCATTGGTACCAAGAGATTATTCGAGTTACATTAGGCCCTGGTAAGAGAGGCCAATGGACATGGAAGAACCAGAGACGTTCAATCTATCTAACCATTTTAGGACCATTGTTTGAGGATCTGAGAGGCCCTCCTAAGTACATGCTGACACAGATTGCTGGCACTGGCAGCTCGATCAAATCAGGCGATAGGATCATCGCCTCGGATGATGAAACAGAAGATGCAGAGGCACCCTGCATTCAGAAACTCTTTGGAATCCTCAGGATATACTACACGTTGATCGAATGTGTGAAGCGTGCAGCTCTTGGAATAGTCACGGGGACCTACACGGAGACGTGGACCTCAAGAACCCCCACAATCATCTTACTCTCCATTACTTCATTCCAGCTCTTCTTCATGGTTCTCAAGAAGCCTTTCATCAAGAAAAAGGTCCAGCTTGTTGAGATCATCTCTTTGACATGTGAGCTCGCCTTATTCGCCTTCTGCATCGTCCTCTTGGACCGAGAATTCTCACCAGAATGCGAGAGGAAACTCGGGATCACAATGGTTCTACTGTTCTTGCTGGCATTTCTAGTCCAAATGATCAATGAGTGGTATGCATTGTACAAACAGACCAAGATGCTGGATCCTGTCACAAACTCGTTCCTACGTGGACTAGAAACAGCTTCGATTGGATTCATTCTCTTCCTCTGTCCACATGCATTGATCAAGAACTTGAAAAGCAGGTTCCCAATAAACAACCCCGGTGAAACAAGCACTACTACTTCAGCAGACAGGAACCGGAGCTCAGGTAGTCGAAGCTCAGGCGAAAAGCCATGGCTGAGGCAGATAAGAGAGATAGCAAGATCGAGCTTCAGTCGGGACGACAGCAAGGCATCAACTTCAAATGATCCTTCTACAAGTAAGACAGGATGGAGTGGATTTTGGAGGAGCAAGAGAAGTGGGAGCTCATCTGCATCCACGTCGACGGATTTTAAGTCGAAACCGAGAGGATTATACAAAGAGTTGGAAGAAATTTTTGCATCCAAATGAGATACAGCATTCACATGACAACACATTCTTACAGTAACTGCATCCACATTTGATGATTCATCAGAAGTCGAAGATCGCCATTCCTGGAAGTGTGCCTCTGCTGCTATGGATGCACTGATGATTGTTTGTTTGCTTGTGTATATTTCCTATCAACTGAGTGGAGATATTGAGACACCATTGTTATTGCCATTGTTGCTAACATGAATCTTGCTAAAAGTTATAGCTGAGTTGCATTCTTGTTCTTGGTATAGCTTCTGTAATATTGCACAGTCTATTAGACTATTAATACACTGGGTAGTTAATTAATTTTGTGAATGCATAAATACAACTGATGAGTGGTTTTGTCCCAATGGTTTTTAGACTGGAATAGCTGAATTTAAAGGAACGAAACCAACCAATCAAAACATGAACAAATGACGAAAGCACTTAAGTATTGGAAATGGAGTGTAAAACAGTTCGTTACACACTCAAGCAACAAATCAAAAGGTGAGAGATTGTCACAGAGCCTGAAGAAGGACAGCCTGCAAATTACAGAAAAGAGGGATGCACCGAGTACACACACCACCACCACCTCCCCCTTCTTCTCTCTCAACATCCATTCCAAAACAAGCTTAACTCAAACTGTAACTACAATTCCATTCATGGCATAAGAGTCCATTTCTGCCTCAAATGTGGATTCAATTTCATTTCTATACAGAGGAATTGCGTGAATTTGTGCGATATAAATGGCGTCGGAAAATTTGATGACGATGGAGCAGCCATGGATGCTCCGCCCTTCCTTCGCCGCCGATTCTTGGATTTCCGACATCTTCACCAAGGAAAACGACACTAACGAAGGCGCTGCAGAAGTCGTTCTCGGCGACGTCCTCCGACGCGGACGCCTACTCCGCCGAATTGGTCGAGTCTCTCTTCGCGCAGCCGGCACCGCTTCAGACGCCGACTCTTTCCGGCGGCTCCGAAAACGAATTAGCTCAGCTGCAGAAGCTGCGCCGCGGCGGCGTCGCGAGCGTCGAAGCGCGCGATCACGACGTTTATCACAGCGGATCCAGCCAATTTCCGGCAGATGGTGCAGCATGTGACCGGCGTGAGGTTCGGCGGCTTGAACGGGCATCTACCGGTGGCGACGGAGGGGAAGCTGGAGCCTCAGAGGACAATCCACCGGCTTCAGGCGTCCTGCCGACGCTCGACGCTCCGAATTTCTTCAACGACGGCTCCGCCGCTCCGTCTCTGGTGGCGCAGCCGCACACGCAATAGGCGGTTACGGTGGGGCTGGACTTCGACAGTTCCGCCTCTGGAGTCGTGGAAAGTGATGTAGTTAAGGAGCGTAATTTTAGTTTCCTTTAGAGCATCTCCGGCGGTGCCCGCTACCTCTAATTTGGAGTGAAGAATGTGCTCCAACAACACGCCAGATTTTCACGCCATCACTCCAACTTTATTTTTTATTATTCTTCCTTTTATTTTATTGTTTTAAAGATTAGTGAACGGCTGAGTATGCAGATAAATCTCTTCTTATTCTTAATTTAATTTAATTATTTAAATTAATATCATTTAATTTAGAAATAATTACTGATAAGTACACACTTTGTACCCCTAATTTCTACTAGATAGATTGATTTAAAATAATTATTATTTAATACAAAATATTAAAATAAAATACCAAATATACCCCTAAACCCATATACCTTTAAAACACTAACCCCAACCTCCACCCACCACCGGACCACCGCTGCCGCTGCCGGACCGCCGCCGCCGCCGCCGCCGGCGGCGGAGCTCCGGCGGCTGGTCGCCGGAAAATCTGTTCGTCAGAGAAAAAAAAAAAAAACAGGTCGCCGAAAAGCTGCCGCGCCGCCGCCGCCGGAGCTCCGGCAGCCGGTCGCCGGAAAAACTGTTCGTCCAAAAAAAAAAAGAAAGAAAAAAAAAAACTGGTCGCCGGAAAAGCTGCCGGACCGCCGCCGCCGGACCACCACATTTTTTTGCTGCACACACTTTTTTTTTTCCTGCACACACTTTTTTTGCTGCACACACTTTGCTGCACATGAACTTTTGTTGCACACAATATTTATGTGCAGCACATTAATAGGGGTAATATTGGAATATCACTATATATTTTTGTACCTAGTAGTAATACTTTTCTTTGAGTCATTCGATCACTCTAGAGTACTTTTTTCTATCACAATCTCTTTAGCTACTGAGCTGTCTTTAGCGATCAAGCATGGATTTATGGCGGTATGGAGTTCTTCGTCGAAGTATAAGCATCTGCTCTTAAGGTGCATACCAGCTACGAAATGTGCCTTTAGTTTAGGACGCTACTTTC
Source organism: Pogostemon cablin (assembly GCA_023678885.1). NCBI lineage: Eukaryota > Viridiplantae > Streptophyta > Magnoliopsida > Lamiales > Lamiaceae > Pogostemon > Pogostemon cablin. Next base: position 4,039,722 of record CM042961.1, read on the forward strand.
GCTAAAGCGAACTTTCAAAAAGTCAGGATTGTTGAGAGGGACTCCGGTCCTCCTACTTCTGCTCATTTTCCACTCGGTTAGGCTTTTAGGTAAGGAATTCTACGGTGGTTGATATAAACAAGAGAGATGGAAGGAGAAGAAAGAAGTCAGGTTGCTCACTCAGGAAAAGATGGAGTAGTAATACTTTTGTATGTTTGTATCTCATAGTAATTTAGGGTTTTTTTGTGTACCTAGTAGTAATCCCCCCTTTAATTTATTATTATTTAATCTTTATTTGATTATATTTAAATGATTTTTTTAATTTTAATTTTTGTTGGTTGCCATTAGTAATTCGTATAATTCATGCAAATTTCATCAATATTAATATTTTGTTAAATCTAATTTTATAAAAAAATTAACAATAAATATGTTATTATATTAATTTATTAAATGAAATCATCATATAAAATTAATTCAAAATTATGAGAATAAATAAAGGAATACAGTTTGGTGTAAATTTTAGTGTAAAATCATTTGAGCTGTTTGGTAAATTTTGCATTAGAATAGAATGTAGTGTGCACTAGAATAGTATAACTGCTGGAGTTAGCCTTAGTTTTGTTTCTTTCTTAATCTTCTTACATGTTCTTTTTCCATCATTATATGATGAACTATTTTCAGTGATTAATGATGTGAAATTAATATACTAGTATTAATTAATGGTTCGATGCAGGTGAGGAGTAATGGTAGTAATTGTTCTATATTTCCTTGTTGTTAGTCACACAATCATCTAATATTCTCAATTTGTTTTACTTGTTGGGTTTCTTGCAACTTTGTGTTAAGGTAGGGAGGTTGTATTTAATTAATGGAAAGTTATACCTAATAAGTTGGAGAAATTATGAGAGAACCTACGAATAGTCCTGTAACATTGAAAATTATCAATTTTAGTCATTTTTAATTCAATTTTGGTCGTATTTGTCCAATTTTAGTACAATTTCCCAAAAATAAAAATAAACACACCGGAGTCGATTTTCATCCTCAGATTTGAGACATTTTCGACAAGCCACATTATGAAACATCCCACGAGGCAACAACAAATAAAAAAAATTAAGTTGCAACGTCAAATCTTAGTCCATCGCAGATGAGATGTTGCTCGTCAATTCATGTGAACATCCCGCGCATAGAAGAAGAAGTGGCCATGTATTACCTTTCTCCATTAGCAGTGGCCCGAGATTCCCAAATTCCCAGCGGATGATTCAACCATGCAGAATTTGACAAATCCGGGGCCGTGGCGATTAATACATGGATCTACATCTCCGGCTATGTTGGCGACGAGAATATAGCAGCACTGCGACTCAACAGATCCAATGGGAAGCAGCGGCACGAGCTGCGAGTCCCAAGCGGCTGAATACGTGACCGATGGCAAACGGTGGTAGGCGAACTTGAATCTCCGGTGGGTGGCTAGTCGACGACAACTGGCACGAATCGATGGCTAGACTTGAATTGGTGCGGCATCGCAGCCAGATCCGGCGTAAGGGCTCAGATCCCGTTCGGTGAGGGGTAGATCTGACGGCGGTGAGCAACATTGGGGAGCCGACGACTTGTAGATGGCGGCACTAGTCCTGGTTCGATACGCTTGTGGTTGGCGACAATCTTCGAATCGGAGACGGTTCATGGCCCAAATCCGGGGATAAGATTCAGACTGGAGAAGATGACCTGCACAGGGGAGCACAACATCTTCCGGGCCGTCGAAGTCGATTGTCACGGCGGACGAAGACATCACTATTCACTTCTTCACTGATGCTTCGGGTTCCACTCGTTCTGAATTGGAATGTGATAGACGACATTTGTTCGGACCGGAGGTACGGATGAGGTCTTAGGCTAGTGGTAAAGAAAGAGGATGAGAGAGAAATAGGATTACAACAATGGAGGTGGGTGGCTGGGACGATGGAGATGTGGAACAGAGGGGTTTGGATGAATTATTTAATTACTATTAATTGTTTATGTTTTAAATTAATGATTTAATTATTTACTATTAAATTATTAGTAAAAGGAATGCCACCTAAAAAATTTTTATGAGTGTATATTGGGTGCACTCGGGTGCAAGGGTGCACTTAGGGGTGTTATACGAGCCGAGCTCAATCGAGTATCCCATACTCGAGCTCTACTCGAGTACTTATCGAGTCGAGCTCGAGATCGGCTCGTTAAGTAAAAATATTGAGTTTTTGAACCGAGTCGAGTCTAGCCCAGTCGAGTCGAGCCGAGTATTAATTAATATATTTTATATTTTTACTATATTTAAAATATTTATTTATTATATATTATTATAATTATATAATAATATTATTATTATAATTAATTATTATTTTTTAGCCTAAACGAGCTGAGCCGAGCTCGGCTCGTTACCAAAACGAGTATATATTCGAACTCGAGCTGAGCTCGAACTTTTCGAGTCGAGCCGGCGAGCTGCTCGTTTTCCATAACAGCTCTAGGTGCACTCATATGTGTATGACTTTTTATTCTATTTTGTATACATTTTATTCTATTTTGTATACGTGTTTTATAATAATTGTATACTTTTTTCATCTAAGTTTTTTATTAAAAAAACTAACATCCATATGTGTATTAACTTTTTATTAAATAGTATATACATGATTTTTAATAATTATTTTTTTTTACACTCAATTTTTCATTAAAAAAACTAACAAATACTCCCTCCGTCCGCCCGAAAGAGGGCATTTTGCTTTTGGACACGGAGATTAAGGAGTATTGTTGTTTAATATGTAGTGGGTAGTTGTATTAGTGAGAGTGTGGACCCCATATTTTAGTTGTATTAGTGAGTATGTGTGGGTCCCATGTGTGTAAAAAAAATGACCCTCTTTGGAATGGACGACCAAAATGAAAAAAATACCCTCTTTCGAGCGGACGAAGGAAGTATATTGTTTATATTTGTATATGGGTGCACCTTAATCTTAGGTGCACCCGGGTGCACACTATATTTAACTTTTTTATTAGACTTTTTTAAGATTCCTTTTTTTCAACAGGTCATGTGCTTATTCTAATTACTATTAGTTGTTTATATTTTAAATTAATGATTTAATTATTTACTGTTAAATTATTAGTAAAAGGAATGTCGCCTAAACTTTATTTTATTAGACTTTTTTTAAGATAAGCATTTTAACTCGTGCGATGCACGGGGATAAATTTTAAAAAATAAAATTATAGTATAAATATAGAATTTTTGTAATAGTAAATATATATATATATATATATATATATATATATATATATATATATATATATATATATATATATATATATATATATATATATATATATATATATATATATATTAAGTATACTACAGCATAAACTTTTCTTGCTGACGTGTCGTCTCCATAGTGCTCTAATATGACGTGTAATTTTCTTAATTTTTTGAATTTTTAATACTTTTTTTTAACATTTACCTTATTTACTTTTAATTAACTTCCTTATTTAATATTTTCTTTTTTAAATAATGTGTTTCTTATTTTTAATAATGATTAAAATTTTAATATTTTATTTTATTTATTTATTTGGATATCATTAATTAATTACTAAATCTTTTAATGCAATAAATTAATTAATATCAAATTAAATCATATATATTTCATGTGATATTCTCTTCCACTCACCTATAAATAAGACATTTTGGTTATTCATTCTAAATACACTCATTCGATTCTCCAAAGGAATAGAAGCGTTTTTCAAGTTCCTCTACAGAATTGATTTATAAAAGTATAAAAATTTATTTCGATAGAGCGAAAGTACTCTTCAAGAAGAAGAGAACTACTCGATTTACCTTTTAAGAATCGATTCTTCAAGAGGAAGAGAATTGATTCAAGTATGGAAAATATCGATTCAAGTATGGAGAATTGATCAAGAGGAAGAGAATCGATTCAAGTATAGAGAATCGATACAAGAAAACGATTCAGTTATGGAGAATTGTATCAAGTTTTCTTGAATAGAGTAAGAGGATTGATTCAAAAATACTTGAATCGATTTATATATCTTAAGAATCAATTTTTCAAGAAAAAACGATTCAAGTATTACCTCTTAATAATCAATTCAAGTATTCTTCAAGATCTACCTCTAAAGTATTGATTCAAGTATTCGTCAAGTGAAGGGTGGATCGACGATTCAAATATTCTTGAATCGATTTACCTCTAAAGAATAAGAGGTCGAAAAATTAATTCATGTATAGAATCAAAAGTTTAAGTTTTTTTTAAGTTAAATCATTATTTCATATCAAATAACATTAAAATTAAGTTTGTAAATATTTTTAATTTTTTAAATTTAGTATATTAATAATTATTTATTTACATATATTTTAATTATTCAATTATAACATTTGAATTATAAAATTTATTTTTCTTAATTGTTTATATAATTTGAAACTAATAAAATTAAATAAAAAAATTACATTACAAATTTATGAATATTTAAAAGAATATTATATATAAATTAATTATATATATATAAAAATAATAATTAATGAAAATAAAATTATTATTATATAATTAATTGAGAAATATTAAATCATAATCATGAGTAAAAAATAATACTTCATTTAAATATTATTTATAATATTACGTATATTTTAAAATATATATACATATATATAGCAACTAAATAAGATATTATAATAATTTTGTTTTAATTCATTATAAAATATTTGACCTTATTTCCGTAAATAATATAAATATTATATATATATATATATTTTTTTTAATTAATTTCCTTATTTAATATTTCTTTTAAAATAATGTGTTTCTTATTTTAATAATGAATCTCAATTAAGTAATAAATTTTTAAAAAAAATTATAGAAATTAAGACAAAAATATTAATGAAAAATATACATTTAATTGTCTTATTTACTTTCAATTAACTTCTTTATTTAATATTTCTTTTAAAAATAATATATTTTTTATTTTTAATAATGAATCTCAATTAGGTAATAAATTTTAAAAAATTATAGAAATCAAGAAAAAAATATTAATTAAAAATATTCAGTTGTTTATATATGTGGTAACAAATAAAAAATGTATATAATTAGAAAAAAAATTAATTGAAAACATATATATTAATTAATAATATTATTTTTCTTACACATTGTCATGCCTCATCAATGACGAACTACGTACGGTGTCACCTCAATTGTATTATGATAAGTGATAATATTTAAAAAAAATACAAGTTAATATTATTTCAAAAAATTAGAATATATGTACATATATATTAGGCAAAAGCTACTGTACCCAATTGTTTATATTCAACCGGGTCAACCCTGCCCAACCCTCACCCGACATATATATTAATTAATAATATTATTTTTCTTACACATTGTCATGCCTCATCAATGACGAACTACGCACGGTGGCACCTCAATTGTATTATGATATGTGATAATATTTTAAAAAAATACAAGTCAATATTATTTCAAAAAATTAGAATATATATACATATATATTAGGCAAAAGCTACTGTACCCAATTGTTTATATTCAACCGGGTCAACCCTGCCCAACCCTCACCCGACATATATTAAGAAATTTAAACCCTAATTTTATTCCTCTCATTCTCTCTCCCCAACACACGCTCATTCTTCCCCCCAACCCCCCGTTCATTCTCTATTCTCTCTTCTCTCTCACCGCTCCCAACCGTCCGCTGCTGTATCGATGCCTCCACCAAGCCTCCGTCGTCCGTCACACAACTTCCACTTCTATATCAATACCTCCACCACGCCTCCATCGTCCTTCAGAACTCTTGCCGCTTATCTCATCCTCCTCGTATGATTCCTCCCGAATTCGTCCACCATAACTCCGCTTCAAATCAGATATGCTATCACGATGAATGTTTTCACCTTCAGATCTACTGTCACGATGAACGTCTCTACCTCCAGATCTGATGTCACGATGAACTCCTCCACTTTCCGGCACTGCTCTCCGCTTCAAATGGCGGAGCCGCCGCTACTGTTTCTCCATAGAGTAGGTTCTACTCAACACTTTTTTCTCTTCCAATGCTCTCATCTCCTCCAGCAACTATTCTCTTGGAGTTTTTCACTTTTTTTCTGTTTAAGTACTTTCGTTTTCATTAATGTATACTTTTAAATATAAAGTATATACATTTTATTGAACAAGTGTATAACGTAGCCTTTCACTTTTTTTCTGTTTGAGTTTTCGATTTCATTAATGTATATTTTTAAACATAAAGTGTATACATTTTATTGAACAAGTGTATAACGCAGCCTTTCACTTTTTTTGTTTGAGTTGTCGATTTCATTAATGTATACTTTTTAAACATAAAGTGTATACGCTTTATTGAATAAGTGTATAACGTATCTTTTCACTTTTTTTTTCTGTTTGAGCCGCCGATTTCATTAACATATACTTTTTAAATGTAAAGTGTATACGTTTTATTGAACAAGTCTATAATATTTAATAAATAAACAGTTCGAGTGTTTGAAGACTGATTTGGCTGCAATTGATGAATATTTTTACTATATTTTTAATGAAAATTGTGTTGGAGGAATTATTGATTTTAAAACGTAAGTGTATAAGCTTTAATGAACAAGTGTATAATATTTTATTATTGTCAGTAAGTTTTAATAATTACAAAATCTTATTGAAAGAAATAAGGAAATAAGTTGTGGTGGTGTTCTGCTTGATTGGATGATGAGAGAAATGAAGGGGTAAGATTGAGATAAAGAGAAAAAAAAAAGTTGTCGTGGTATTCTACTGGATTGAGAAGAAAGAAGAGTTTAGCGGGTCATTTTACTTTATATACATAACCCATTTAGAATATGAGTTAGGTACATTTAGTGTACACTTGTGTACAGTAGATCAACTCTATATATTAACTATACACATAATTTAATTATATGTCACATTATTAAAAGTTAGGAGTAAAAGTTATAACTTTTTGTAAATTCTTTATATTGATGAAAGTAGTTGCCTAGCTTTAAAAAAAATCTTTCTAATTAATGTTGAATTGTTATATGACACACATTATTTAATTATAAAATATAAAATAAAAGTAATAATTAAACGATCCCGCATAGTACTCGAGTTTCATACTAGTATATATATATATATATATATATATATATATATATATATATATAAATGGAGTATTACAAAAAAATCTATATTTATATAATTTTATCTTTTAAAATCTATCACGTGCATCGCACGGGTTAAAATACTTGTTTATATAATGATTTCATTGCTAATCCATTGATAATTACCAACGGATTGAATTCTGATAAGTCAGGAGTATATTAGCATGTTTATTTAGTGGAAATTCAAGTCTATTGATTTAATTATATAATATTTATGTGCTAATATTGACTTATATTATTTTTTGGAGATAATTATTTTAATTATATGAATTAATGTGGAAACAGGTTATTAAAGTAGCAAATAAGGAAATATATCTTCCACATATTTTTAAGATTAAATCAGCCTAAATCAGCCCCATATCCTGTCGAGAAGACACGATAAATTAGATAACAAGAAGAGAAGAGATCCTGAGATATTTTTGGAAGAACAAATAAGGAAAGAGATCAAGCAAAAGAAGAAAGAGATATTATTTATTTTTGGGCAGCAGAACACCTTATTTTTGGGAGCATAACACGATATTTTGAGGTGAGTTGAACATGATTTTCCCATGAAGAAAGAAGGCTTTTCGATAACACCCTAAAAAGGAATCGAATCCTACTCTTCCTAAACTGGCGGTACTTCTCCCTTCTCCTTAGACGATACGGGTATAGGAAAACAGAGATGAAATAACTCGAACGAAAGTACGAAGGTAGCTATACTTCATATAGCTCGGGATCGGGATAGACCCCCTCTAGTGAAAGGGTAGAGAGGGACAGTCTAGGTATAAGTCGGTAACAGCCGAGGAGAGTGCACTACCAACAGCAGACATTCCTTCTCCAAGACAAATTAAGAAGTGAAGATTGAAGATCATCAGACATCATCGGTTCTTTATTTTTAATTTTGTTTTTGTTATGAACATGCGGGACTAATCCCTTTTTCTAGTTTAGGATTTCGTGAACCTCCCGTTGAATATTAGTTAATTATTAAAGATTTTGATATTGAATCTTTTGTGTGAATTTATTTTATTACATGCATTGATGTTCTTTATAGTAGTTTAATAATTATTTTAGCCTGATCAACTAGTTTAATTATTTAATTGCTTAATAGTATTCCATGAACTGTAATCCGCAATTGTTGTAGGAATTGAATAAAGTAACAAATAGAGATTATTCCCTCTAGGTGTAATAGAATCTAGGTTGTATGATACCTAGCTGGATTTCGTAGCCTAGTAATCCTATGTTTAAAGTTTTAATGCGCCTACGAGTTCGAATCCATAGGGTCACTCATAGATAGTTCAATTTAGTGGCCGTACCCTAGTTGATGAACATAAGAACATTCGGGTTGATTGATCATACCGTCAATCTAGGGATTTGAGTTTGCACGTTATGCTATATGTTTAATTCGTATAATAATTAAGTAATTTAGTAAACGGGCGGGGATCGTCATCCTAAACTAGGCTTTTCATCACTTGGTTAAGTTAAATATTAATTTTCATCTACTTTGTTAATTAAAAATTGCGTTAATTTATTATTTGCGTAATTTACGATTTTTCACCATCAAAACCCCCTCTATTTATTTTATATATTTGCAACACATAGATTTAATTAAAATTCATTATGCTCTCTTGGGTTCGACCCGTACTTGCTATTATACTATAAGTGTGAGTCGGAATTAAATTATATTTTGGTAGGCCAGCGACAGCTTATCAAATTTCGTTACTGAAATAGATAATAAATCCGTTGGCATTCCGTTGCTAAAATAAAAAATATCATTTTTATTGCTAATCCATTGATAATTACTAACGGATTGAATTCCGTTGCTAAATTTGGTTGCTATAAAATACTCCCTTCATCCCATTTTAATATTTATGTTTGTTTTTTATACGTTGATTAAGGAGTATAGAATTTTAATAGATAGTGGGTGAAAATATATAATATTTAATGTAAAGTGGGTAGGTGTATTAGTGTTGGATGTGGGGACCATGTTGATATACTCCCTCCGTCTCACTATCTATTAAAATACTATATTCTTTAATCAACGTGCTATAAGCAGACATAAATATTGAAATGGGACGGAGAGAGTACTTTTTTTGTAGTGGGTGTATCAATTATATCTCGAATTCCCCATGATTTCATACTCTTTCAAATGAGATTACATTGCAATAAATGGTCCTATAATTACTTCTATATTTTACTTTTTATATAATTATATTATGTACCATTTAAAATTAAATTCAAATATCATTACTTTTTTTATTTACTTATATTTCGTTTTTATGTTTAAATAAATATTTATTTTTATATTTAATGTACTTTTAATGAATACATATATTTAATCTTTAATGTCACACTCATTCTTTGTTAAAAAATATGTCACATGAAATAAAAAATATATAATAAATGAGAAAATGATTATTAGCATATAAAAATAAATTGAATTAGGGTAACATCATGAATTTGGAGGGGGGGATTTGAGAAGAGATGACGGAGATAAATTGAGAAGAGATAAGATATTTTGAGGAGATATTGACCAAAACTTTTGAGCGGGAAAAAACTTTTGACCTAATGAGCTTTTATGTAGATATATAGATATAGATATATAGATATATAAATATATAGATATAGATATAAATTCCTTTTTTTAACTGGTCATGTGCTTATTCCGGCGACAATTAGTAGTATTTTCCAATAGAAATGACTAAAATTGAATACAAGAGGACTGGAATTTAAAGATAAATAATATTTTTTATTTAAAAGACTAAAAATTAATTACTATAAAAATTAAATTTTCATACAATAAAGAACGCAAACACTTGTATAAACCGGGTTTACATATGTTTATATATAAATCCGGTTGTTCTTTAGTATATTAAATTTTCTCTTTTGATATATAAATCGTTAATCTTCAAAATTTAAAAAAAAAATTAATCTTCAAATTTTTGTAAACTCTAATTTTTCGATTACTCTTTAGTCAATAAAAAATTACTCTTTAAAATATGAATTATTACTTTTCTTTATAATATTACTCTTTAAATTTTTTATATACTAAGGAGTAATTTAAAAAAATAGAGTTTACATGTAAATATACGTAAACTCGGTTACATGAGATTACTCAATAAAGAATATTTCGTTAAAATGAGGGTATATGGTGCACCAATATTCATTGAAGACAAGTTCAAAAGTAATAATATATTTTTAATTAAAATTTATATATTTTTTTAAAAGTGAAACGGTGTAACGGAGACGATTAATATTTTATAATATAATTTCTAGACGATTAATATTTTATAATATAATTTCTTAATAATAAGTTGAGTAATATTTTACTCCATTTCTGAATAATAAGTTTCATGTCAATATTATTTAGGATTGTCAATATTATTTAAAATTTTATACAAAATATTTAATTTTTAATGAAAATTTAGAAATTTAATAAAATAATATTTATAAATATAAAATTGAAATATAATGATGAATTGCTAGATAAAATATATAATTATTGAATCCAACATATATATTCTACTTTTCATAATTTTGATATTAGATTTTCAATCATATAATTATGGCAAAAATTTTCATATCATGTCATGCATTTTTCGAAATGTATACTTTTTAGTATAATAACATGTTTTTTTTTAAAAAAATAAATTTTTAATTAAATATTTATAATATAATATTTATATTTTAGTGTACCTTTTCAATAAAAAAATTATACTATTTTTTATTATAGTGTATACCTTTTATAACAAAATGGTATACCTTATACACCTTATGCATTTGAGACACAAAAGATAAACTCTATAACTATAATAAAAAATATCAATAAAATTATATATATATATATATATATATATATATATATATATATATATATATATACTGTTGTTATTATTATTATTATTATTTTTCTATTTATTTTTTCATATGATAGATTTGCTATCATTTTAAAAGTTCAAGATATAAATATATAATTTTTACTTTCATAATTTATACTCTCTTCGTATCAATTTAATTTATTTAATTTTCACTTAGACAGACACAAAGTTTAAAAAAATTTTATTTTTTATCACCACGAGAATAATGTTACATTTAATATACGAAGAGTACATTTAATAATATATAGAGTACAAAGAGTAAAAAGAGTAAATTTAATGAAGGGCAAAAGGTCTTATGACCTCCTACCTTATCTCTTGGGATCAAACTGGCCCTTCATCTTATATTTTTTATCATCGAAACCCTTTTCTTTTTTTGTTTATCAATCAGGCCCCTCATGTTTTTAAAGTAAAACACTTGCACCCTTCTTTAAAAATCAATCAGGTTAAGATAAGGAGAGAGAATAGTTTGGGTGGTGGAAATTTTAGTCAAAAGTGTCCAAAACTTTAACAGTGTCAATCTATCTGTTATCCTCACAACCCCTTCATGCCCTTCCTACTCATCCATATCTTAAATAAAAAAGAAAATGAAAGAAATTAGAGGAAGAAATCATGGAAGCTGACTACTGTTGCAAGTGAAGTCGGGTATCCGAAAACGCAACAGAAAACGACCCTCCACGAGAAAAGGTTCTCTGATTCGCGGGTATTTAACGCCGCCGAAGCCAGGAGGTAGATTGCGAACGCGTTGAATCTCCACCGTTTATCGAAGCCTGCTGTTCTGTGGGTTCTTCTAGAAGCTACTACCCGCATCAGTTGACGAACCGCACCATCACCATTCACCACTCGTCGTCTACTGCCGCAATCACGCACCACCTTGGTCAAGCACCGGAGATCACCGCCCATCCACCGCCACTACAGCCGAGCCCCATCGCCGGAAAAGCAACATCAGTCATTGCCGGAGCCGCTGAAGGCCACTGCTGGAAGTGCGTATGCCTTTATCTGTTGCAGATTTACTCCTCCCATTGACTGAAATCGCAGCCGCACAGGCCGCCGTAAGCGCGACACCATCCACTCAGTCCTCACCATTTCGTCTTTTCGGTTAGAATTCAGAAACTACCCTCCGCCGAGTACTTAAAATTCCGCAGCATATTCACCGTTCCGAACGAATATCCCAACCCCACATGCAGTTGGTGAGAGTGGTGCAACGCGCCGCCGCCGAGGCTCTTTAATTGGTACTGCACTGCCGCCGCCGGAGTTGACACTCCTCCGAAGAACAGCATGCTGTTGCCCTCCACTATTCTCAGCTCCTCCACTTTCGCCGCCTCCAACGACGACGATAGGCGCACGGGTAGCCGCCGATAGGCACAGCCAACAGGAGGGTCCGAACCTCCATATCGAACAATAATTGTGGATGAAGGAAGAGAACCCATGGTGGCGTAGAGGACACATAAAATAGAGAAACAACAAAAAAAGCTGATACATTACGTCATACATTTTGACCATAACCAGTTACCTGCGCTGACCAGGGTCATCCGTGACCCGTAGTCACTGAACAATCGCCCAAAATTTTAACCCTAGAATTTAAATTTTTAAAAACTCGTAATTAAGAAAAATAAAAATGAAATCCCCCAACATGAAAAGAACATTATTCCCATATTTCATCTTTTTCCGCTCAAAGCTAATATCAAGAACGAATATTGAATGCGGCTGAAAGCGTATTCCATCGAATAAATCTTTTAAAAAAATGCCTCCTTGCAACTTCATATGTTGACATCTGTGCCTTCATTTTCGGACACTAAGCAGATTCACACCCTCCCCACCTGTTCTCTCTCCTCTCTCTCTCAGTTTGCAGATATATAAACCAGAAAGAATGGGATCGCTCTTCAGTTCGCCTCAGAAAAGGGAAGACATAGAAATGGCTCTTGCAAAGGCCAAGCAGATTGTTTCATCCAACCCCGTTGTGGTTTTCAGGCAAGTAAACCCCTTCTTGATTTTACTCCAGTTTCTTTTTCTTGAAATAGATTATTTTAGAATTTATTGCCAAAGGGGATCTTGATTTTGTGTTTTAATTAGTGCAGCAAAACGTACTGTGGATTCTGCAATAGGGTGAAACAGCTATTGTCTCAATTACAAGCAACTCACAAGATCATTGAGCTCGATGAGGAAAGTGGGTTCCAATTATCTTAACCACTCGTTTTATTTTGGGGGTCTAATCTTGTGCTCATCACGATTGCTTTAGCTAACGGGGTTCCTTGCTCGTTTTCTTTAAGGTGATGGTGATGAAATTCAGACAGCTCTTCTTGAGTGGACAGGGCAGAGAACTGTCCCAAATGTGTTCATCAATGGCAAACACATAGGTGGTTGTGATGGTATGTTGTTGTTTTTCTCTGTCTCAGTACCATCCCACTAGATTGGAGGCTAGTTTGGGTGACATTCTTTCTTTTCTTGCAGCTGTGATGGAGAAACATCAGCAGGGGAAGCTGGTTCCATTGCTTGCTGAGGCAGGTGCGGTTGCAAAACAGACTGTTCAAATGTGAACTTCCATCATTTAGTAGATGAATATAAGATTTATGTGTATCTAATAAATCTTAGACAATAATTATCATGTATTTGTGCATCAGAGCTTTGAGACTTGCTAACAGTGGCTGTGGAGGTTCTGTTTCTTAGTCTTTGTTTGTATTTTTCTGTTATATCACATATGAGTTCTCTTTCTGGAGTTATGAAAGAGAGTAATTCTACAGCTTAGTGACCTATTCAAATAAATTAAAATTATTCAAATAAATCAAAATGAGGCATCAATTGGGTTGATTAATGTTCAAAATTAAGGACAATCTTTTGCAGGAACCAAGAATGAGCGGGTGTTTGCAAAAGGGTATCACTTTTTTTATACTTCATTTAACTTTAGTGTGTTTTGCATAATATTTTTATCTACTAGAACAATTAAAAGTTGGGATTCAAAAGTAGAAAAGTGATCCATTTTAAGGAGTAAGTATATTATATGCCTTCATTACTTTACTCCAAAGAAAGAGATAAATAAGGGCATTACTACTTTTAATCAAATTGTGACTGATAAATAAGGGCATTACTACTTTTAATCAAATTGTGACTTGTTGCAAACACTTTGAATTCCACTTTTACTTGAGATTGTTTTACAGACACTATGAACTTCTACAACTAAACATTTTTTTTTCCAATTTCTATTTTTAATCACTTGTATAAGTTTAATTTCTTAAAACTCCTCTCTGATTATTATGATGCACTAATTCAAAAAGAGAGAAAACAAAGAGCTTAAAACAGAACATTGTACACTATGGAAGAGTTTTGGGAGAGACAAAGATAAATTACAGCCGGCTCAGTATAAAACTCGAGCCTACAACTTATTTATTCTTTGATGGACAAAAATGTTTAAATGAATCATACAATTGACAGTATAGTTGGGTGAAAATCAGTGGTGGCATTTATGAGGGCACAACAGTAGCATTCAATGCTTCATCCTTCACCTTCTGAAACACATAACAATTGCCATTAACTTACTCTGTGAGTAAAAAGGGTAAAGAGAGATAATTACTCGCTACATCTCACAGTGTTCTCACATTAGATACATCGATCCAGAGATCTAGAGTTTTAAGAGCTTTCCCAGATCGATGTGTTTCTCGAGCAAGATCCACACCTTCACCCAGATTGTTCACTCTACCACTAACCAACAGAGCTGCTGCTGCGTTTAGTACCTGCAGAATGTACTAATCAGAAGCTTCCCAATTGTGACTGGTGAGTTTTCTTGAATCCTGTAAATTCTAGGATTGGTATATGATTTTGTTCAAATGGTAACTAAGAATTACCAGGGCATCAGCTATAGATCCGGTTTCTCCTGCTAACACTCGCCTAAGTACATCGGCGTTGTACTCCGGACCTCCTCCCCGCAGATCATCCAGAGTGCAACGAGGGATTCCGAAGTCCACTAACAAATCATTGAATCTGTATTAGCAGATTTTCGACCACATTATTAAGAAGGTGCAATGCAGAGTCTTACATGGATCAAATGAGAACTTCTCTATCTTGTCTGGAGTGACATCGAGCACTAGTCCAGGCCCTGTTTCAAGTTTTAAGGATATTACACAACTGGGAGAATGAGGCACAACAGGTAAGCAACTAAATCTTTACCAAGGGGACTCATCTCATCCAGTCCCTCAGAGTGAACAATCAATGCTCTTTTCATGCCAAATCTTTGCAATGCTTTTGCCATTTTATGGACCTAACAAAGGACAGTGTTTTTTTCATAGCATGATATAGTGGCTTTCTGATACAGCATAATTTATCATCCCGAGAATTTAGCAGAGAAAAAAGTCAGTGTTTCATGAAAGCTTTGTTGTGATTAAAAATAAATAAAATTGAAATTGAAAAAGAAAATAATTTCCATATTCAACTGGAACATGCACGGTGCATCATAGATCCTATAATATCACAGCATGGTAAATGCACTCACAAGATCTTCTGTGTACACACCAACGACAGCAAAAGGAACCCTTGCTGGATTCAACATGGGGCCTAAGATATTGAATACAGTCTTCACTTTGAGTTTTTTCCTGACAGGTCTAACAATTTGCATTGCCGGATGATATATAGGAGCCATCATAAAACCAATTCCTGCTTCATTTACACACCTAGCGACCCCCTGAATATGATAGAAGCATGCAAAATAAACAATTTGTGGACAGACAAGAATGCTAGGTAGTATTAGTGTTTCATTCATGCTTGTACTAAATCTATGTCACAGGTTAAAATGCATGCATAAACCTTCATCTGGAAGTAGAGACATTAATATCTCTTTCTGTAGCCATTTAATATGGCAGATCCCTCAGTAGCTAGTTTCATGACAAGAAGTTCATGTGCAAGTGTCAGAATATTGATTTCCATTGAACATCATATTCTGTAGCATGACAGTAATGCATCTAAAGGAGCAGTTACTAAGCCATAGTTAGACCAATCAATGTTCTGTCCGTGCACATACCTCTGGTTCCAAGCTAATTGCAACCCCCAATGTTTCAAGAACATCAGCACTGCCACAAGCAGATGAACTAGACCGATTACCTAGCTGTTAAGGATCAATTTAACCAAATCATCAGAATCATTGGTGGGACAGTACAAGATAAATTATTATTTAATAATGTATATGTCTCATCCCACCTTTGCCACTTTAGCTCCACTAGCTGCAGCAAGAATTGAAGCTCCAGTAGAGATATTCACAGTGTTTGCACCATCACCGCCGGTCCCGACAATGTCAACTGCATCAGTCAGTCCTTCCACTTGTCGACTGTGCTTTATCATTGCTCTGGCTAGCCCAACTACCTATTCAATAATTTTCACAGCATTGATTTAATTGTTAATTTTCCATGTCAACTAGCAAATGTTTCTTTTCATTTTAAACATAACTTGACTATGATTCACTTAGGAACATGCGCAATAGAAGCACTGTTATACAGGTGCATACATTTGTTAAATATTTATATTCCTAGTCAAGCTATTATTGTCCTTTATGTTCATAGAAGGAAATGAAACCAGGATATCCACCATGACAGAATACGTCTTGTCAAATACACTTTATATGCTATCCTTCTTTCAATTAGAGTTGAGATTCATCAAAAGAGGCCAAATCTGGCTTAAGCAAACATATCAATTTTCACTAAACCCGACAACAAAAAAATCAAATTTATATAGGAAGAACGCAAGGTGATATATGAACACACATTTGATCATCAAATCGAAAAGAAAGCCCTACTTCTTCATAAGTTTCTCCTTTAGATCTCAAGAGCACCAAAAACGCGCTAATCAAAGCCTCATCAGCACCATCCAACAAGAAATCAAGAGAAGCCTCTGCTTCAGCTTCTGATAAATCCACACCGCTTATCAAAGCCTCTATCAACTACAACAGCCAGAAATAATGAATAAATTAACTTAAAATCATAAAAGATCAAACTCAACACACACTCTCTAACATGAACCGATTGCTTTACCTGACTGAAAGAAGACACTGGTGATGCATGGCTTCCAGAATTCGGCAAAGCAGATGGCAAAAACGTCGAACACTTAACACCAAAATCGGTATCAAAACCTGGATTGATCACCCTATATCTCGGAATAAAAAGACACTGAAAGCGAGGCGAGGACAGAGAAGTAGCAACAGCGTTGTGATGCAGAATAGACATTTCTGGAAGTGATTTTCTTCAAATCAAAGGGGAAGAAAAATCTGGCACCAATTCCGTATGGATGCTGCTAAGAATTAAGGTGCTCCAATTAATTAATGCTTTGAAGAAATATGCGGTCTACAAGACTACAACAATGACGGTGTACTGGCACACGTTTTAAACAGAGGCTGCCGGAAAAGAGGGCGGGTGGGGGCGATTGCGATGTTGAAGAACGTAGAGATTAGGAATTAACTATTAAGAATTAATTAGGGTTTGCAATGGATTCCGGATTACAGATGATACGTCGACCATCACTTTCTTTCTTTATTCGTTAGTCAATATCATTACTGAAGTTATTAAGGTAAGTTGCTCACACAAATTATATGAATTCATGAGTTGCTTTTCAATTCCATTCACAATCTTATCTTAGGGGGTGTTTGGTTAAAAGTAGGGAATAGGAAATGGAAATACTTTGAAAGTGGAGAGGAATGACTTTCATTCCACGCATAATTGGACACTTTGATTGATTCCAAGAAATCATAGAATCAAATTACTGTTTGCATACCCATTACACAATACCAAACATTATATTCATTTTGATACCCATTCCTTCCCATCAAACCTCCCAAACAAACACTCCCTTAATATATGCTCCCTTCATCCCCTTGAAAGGTATTCGTTTACTTTTTGCACGTAGATTAAGGAGTATAATAATATATATATTAAGGTGAGAGAAATAATATTTTAATGTGTAATGGGTAGTTGTATTAGTGTTGAATGTGGGGTCATGTGTAATGGTTGTGAGTCACATCAATCCAAAAAGAAAAATGGATACTTTGTTTTGGGACGGACCAAAATGGAAAAATGGATACGTATCAAGGGGATGGAGGGAGTATAGTAAGTGATTTCCTTATACTCCCTCCATCCCAAGAATACATTCGCCCTTTTCATTTTGGTCCGTCCCAAGAATACATTCGCCCCCTAAAATGGAAATAATACACAATATCAATAACCTTACAATACTACAATATTACAAAAATGTCACCTTCTTTTTACACACAATTTAGTCAAAGTCAACTATATCATACACTTTATTCTACTCAATTACCCAAAATACCCCTTCTCTTTCTTACATCACACAACCAAAAAGTTACTTTTTTTAAACTCCGTGTCCAAGAATACGCGAATATATTCTTGGGACGGAGGAATATAATTTTTTAAAAAACCATATGTGACACTTTCATGAGACTTTAAAAATACAAATGTTGATATATTATTAGTTGAATCCAATTTAATATATCATTAATTACTTTGAAATAATATACTCCATATAATTGATAAGTAGTTTTCTTATATAATTTTTTAAAAAAACATATGTGGCACCCTCTCATGAAATGTTGACTTTAAAAATATAAATGTTGATATATTATTGGTTTAATCCAATTTAATATATCATTAATTACTTTGAAATATTAATTAAGACATGTATTAAAAACTTTTATTTTTTTATTCTAATCTTAAATTTAAAGTATTAAAAGTTTTCTAAAGATAATAATATATATAATCAAAATTTTATTTATAAAATATGAATAATAAATAAAATTTTATACAATTATATTATATAAATAAATGTATAAGAAAAAAAAATCGTGGTACATGAGTTTTTTTTCGTATATTATATAATTTCTTATTTAAAAATATTAAATAAATACTCCATTAAATTTGACATAAAATAAGTTTAGATAATGGATCATTTTTAATGTTATTTTATTCTATTTATTTATATAACAAAAATACAATCCTTCGATCCCTCCGTCTTTAAAGGATTGCACACCTTATTCGATATGAACATTAAGAAAAGTAGTTAATTTTAACAGTATTATGCTATTTTTTAAATGGCAAAAATATGTTAGGTAACGCCGTAATGGTAGTTTTTTTATTGTGAAGGGTGTCTTTTATAGTATTATTTTATTTCCTATGGAAGTGCAACATTTTGTTTTAACTTTAATTAATATAAGGATAAATTATATTGTTTGATAAAGTATACACTTTTATTAATTTTTTTAGGAAATAAATAATGTACACCCTTATATTAAAGGTTATACCATTTAATATAAAGGATATATGGGCGCACGATGTCCTTAGGGCACACAAATTTTAGCCATATAGAATATCAATTAATAGTCTCTCTATCCTATAGAAACGTGAGCGTTTATTTTTTTCAGGTAGATTTAGTGATATAAGATTTTAATATGTCATAAAAGTGGAAGAATTAATATTTTAATGTAAAGTGTGTAATTGTATTATTGTTTATGGACTATATGGAGATATGGAGTATTTTGTATGGGTTCCAAAAAGAGAAATGTGCATTTTATATTGTGACAAACAAAATGATAAAATGCATATGTTTCAATTGGATGGAGGAAGTAATTTAAATTAAAATAATGTAATAAATATATAAAATAAAACATACAATATGTGTAAAATTTTATTTTATTTTATTTTAATTAAAGATGTAAAGTTGACTATAGTATATAAATACATTAGTGTTTATTAAATAAAATATTTCAAGCGTAAAATAAAAATTTTACAATCCCGCATAACACGCGGGTACTATACTAATTCTCATTATTTATTTTAGAGTTGAACTGCTGTGTACTAGTGCACCTAAACGATCACAACCATTAGATTAAGTTTTAATTTAATCTCAATCATTAAATAAAATAAAATAATAAAAAATAAAATAAATAACTACCCGACCCACTAACTCTTAATTTATAGTATACTCCATACATATAAACTCTAGGTGCACCAATGCATCCGGTGCACTCTAGAATTACCCTTTATTTTAATTAGATCTTAAGCAATTTTATTATGAGTGTCCCATCATAAACTCTACAATTTATATTTTTTAAATAAATAGGACTCATATGAAAATAGAGTGAGAATGTTGTCCGTGCGCCTTTAAAATTTAGTATTATGGGTAAGGGTATATTTTTGTTTTAAAAGGTATACACTTTAATTAATAAGGATACACCATTTTATTTTAAAAGGTATGCACTTTTAATTAATATTTTTTATTTTTCTTTATAAAATAAAGGGTACACATCTTTATACAAAAGGGTATACAATTTAACACAAAACTCTAAAGACGCAAGGAGTGTGGTCCGTGTGAACGGGTGCACACAAGTTTTTGCCATGAAAATAATATATTCTTTTTGTTTTTCTGAAAGAGTTGATATTTGGTGCACCCATATGTGTATAACTTTTTATTCTATTTTGTATACATGTTTCTTAATAATTGTATATTTTTTTTACACACAATTTTTATTAAAAAAATTAGCATCCATATTATCACGCCCTAGTTTTTTTCAATAAATATAAAGGAAGATTTTGTTCGCAATTCTTTGATAATATTAATCTTCAGTGCGGGCGTGAATCATAAAATAAAGTTAATAAAATATCATAAACAGTGAAAAGTATACAAAAGTGTATCATAAGAATTTATATAAAGAGATTTTTGGCGCAGCGCGTTAATTATAAAGTTTTCACGCAACGCATCCGCCCCTCGGTACGCCGTCACAGCCTCAACCTGAAAAGGGTTTGGAGTGGAAGGGGGTGAGCGTGTGAAATACACTCAGTGGGTTAACTTAAATGATTGCACAGTTAAAAATAAATATGCATGCCAAATATACCATAAAATATAACATATGCCATTCAATAGAATAATCTGCACATTGTCGTTCGATAACTCATTTAAAATATTTTAGACCGAATCGTCATCCGATAACTTATGTTAGTTGATTTGTGCGCACCGGGCCGTCACCCCAGTACGATGTTAGGATAATTTGAAATACATTTTAGTACTGAAACGACGTAGCCAGTAACTTGTGTTAGTTGGTATATGTGCACCGAGTCGCACCCCGTACAAGTGTTAGTAAATATATTTGTCATCGAACTAAAAGCACACATGGCACATAACATGACATATCAGTAACACATATCACATCTTAACATATCAATCATGACATACAAATATAGCACTCGGTAAAGAGTGAAAGTTATCCCCACCTTGGAAATTGTAGAGTGGACAAGGCTTGCTCTTCGATCTCATAAATCCTTGAAAATGATATACTAATTTTATTACAAATATAAAATAAATATTTTTTACTTAAAATAATAATAGTGATAAAATTATAATAATTATATTTAATAAAAAATTATACTTATAAATGAAAAGTAAGATAATAATAATAATAATATTTAAAATAAAAAGTTAAGATAATAATATAAAATTATAATCATAAAATTAAAATATATAATTATAAAATAAATATATATAATATGTACTACTGCTTGCATAAAACCTACAAAATTATTATTAAATATATATAATTTTATAAATTACAATCAAGTCCCTACATTATATTAAATTCTTATTTAAACTTACCCTAAACTTTATACTTATTACAAAATGATCCAACTTGAGTTATACAACTTTGTTTGAAGATCCAAAAATACCATTGGAATCCTCGTGAGGTGAGGATCACATCAGTACCAATTTTGTATCAAAATATTGAAGTTTAGAAAATATGAAATTATACCGTGAAGTAAATTTCTTTGTAAATCCTTCGTTTTACGTCAAAACTAAAAACTAATTATACATTTGTGATCCTCATGAGGAGAGCTTCAAAACGGACTATAATATCAAAGCTAACTCACACCGAAATAAAATCTGCCATTAAAGGGGTTGAAACTTTGACTGAACTTTTCTAACATATAAGAAATCCATTTCACAAAAGAGTTATATATTTGAAATCTACGCTTTGAGACGAACATTTTGGTATATAACATGCTAAGAAAAACTCACAAAATATGTGACTAAAAATATTAACAGAGTGAAGTTTGTATATATATATACATATGTATGTATATGTGTGTGTGAGAGTTGTATGTATATGTTTATAAAAGAAGGAGAATGTAGTGATGGCAGCTCACTGTGTGTGCATGTGTGACTAATATATATACACACATAACAACTTGTAGATCAACTTGAATCTTAATTATCCAAATGTTGATATTATTTTAATACCAACTTGGATGCAAATTGAAAAAATTAAACATGTGATTAATTAATACACACATATCCACACGTCACTACTTATACTCATCCTTATCAACAATTTTAATCATTATTCAAAACACTTCCACTTGCACACACACATGTTATTATTAATATTATATTATTATTACTATTATTATAATTATATAATATAAAATTATTAAAATATAATATATTAAAAAATACAGTTTTATTAAAAAATAAAATTTACGAGAATATAAATTATGAAATGTTGGGGTGTTACATATATGTATATAACTTTTTATTTAATAGTATATACTCCCTCCGTCCCAAAATTGATTGCACTGTTACTGTAGATACGGAGTTTAAGAAATGTTGACTTTTTAGGGGTATTGTGGTATTTTTAGGTAATAAATAAATTATAAAGTATGTTTTGTGTGTTAGGTGGGTGTGGTAAAGTTGTAATTAAGATGAACTTTTAGGGGTGGGTATTGATGTGATATTTCATTTTTTGGAAATGTGCAATCTATTTTGGGATGGATAAATGTGGAAAGTGTGCAATCAATTTTGGGACGGAGGGAGTACATATTTTTTAATAGTTGTAAACTTTTTATACTCAATTCTTCATTAAAAAAACTAACAAATAAACTGTGTACATTTGTGTTCATAAATGTATATGTTTTTATTCATAAATATTTTTTTAAGTGGATGCACCATATCCTATGATGCACCCGGGTGCACATTATAATTAGTCTTTCTGAAATATCTCATTTTATTATAGTGCGTTTCATTCAAAGGTTTTCATTTTTTCATTTTAGTAAAAGGGATCTACATTTGGTCCAACAATTACTATTAATATAACTACCCACTAGACACAAAATAATAATACTCATAATGCACGTGTAAAAAGTAAACGGGGACTTATGGATGGGACCGATTTAGTATCTCTATGAGAATCAGATACAACATTAATACAACTATCTATTATATATTAAAATATTATTATATTTTTCACCTTAATACACATTAAAATACAATATTAATTAATTACTATCTAAAAAGTAAATGTAAAACCTTTAAATTAAGTGGAAAGAGTAATAAGAATTTTTTCTGTTTTAATAATTTTCATTAATTTTTCAATTAAAAAATTACTTATTTCAATAAAAATATAAAAAAAACTCAAAGTTAAAATGAACAGTTCATTTCTCTAATTATTAATTTTTATATATTAAAAATTAATTTCGATAAAATTAGGGTGTAACGCAAACATAATTTATATAAGAAAACCAAAATTTTAAGTTGATACAGTATAGTGCAAAGAGTTAATTTATGTGCACCCAATTAAAACTAGTTTTATTTAACACTTCCCCATACAATGAATATGGTTACATTTAACTCTATATGCCCAAAAAAAGATTTGCACTTGATATTTTTGTTTGTCTCGTAATAAACAAGTTTGCATCCCAAAATATAGAAATTACACTCATTTCAATAATCCCACTGTACATTTTTTTAATTTTAAAATTATCACTCATTTTTCAATTCACATAATTTACTTTATAATTTATTTATTATATAAAAATATCAAATCACCCTTATAAATAAGTCAAAAAGTAATTTTTCTTGAATTAAGTATCTACAATAACAGTGAACTTTAATATAGAATGGAGGAGTACTAAACAAAGTGTTATACAAATATTGTTACATTTTAGTTTTTAATAAATTAATAGGACACACAAATATAATACTGATACAATTATCCATTATACATTAAAATATTATATCTTTCAACATAGTACATATTAAAATTAATATTTCTTAATCTGCGTGCACACAGTAAATGTAACAATATTAATTGGACAGAGAAAATATATGTGTTTCTTAATGAAATATTTAACTGTTCATTAAAAAACTTACAAGAAATTCATTAAAATTTCACTAATAAAATGTAGTGTAAGTTTTTATTAGTATATATGTTTTTATTAATAAATGTATATAAATTGAATGTGGGTGCACCAAATATTTTGTCATTTTTTTAAAAGAAAAAAAATATAAGTTTTTATATTATAAGGTATAACGTTTAATAAAAATATAACAATCGAATTGAGTCGCACTTGGACATAAGAGACTTGGATTTGTGTGTTTGGATGCACATAAGACTTTGCCTAAATTTATACTCCATCCATCTATTTAAAATGTACTTCGTTTGCTTTTTATATAAATATTAAAGTGTGGTATACTCCATCCGTCCCCCTTTAAAGATGATCTCTTGTTTTTTCACGTAAATTAAGGAGTATTATAATTTAATGTGTAATGAGTGTGTGTGTGTCCAATTTGTGTAAAAAATAAAAGAAACCTTTAGACACTTAAATTTATTACCTATTAAATGAAAATATGTGACAAATTAATGTAATAATTATCAATTAATTATATATTTATTAAGGGATTTAAAAAAAATTCTAAAATAAATTAGTGAATAATTGATAATTGGGACAGATCCAGTCAAATAAGCCAAAGCCCACAGAATTAAGTCAAATCAAGGATCAACCAATCAAATAATTGATAATTAGGATAGATCCAGTCAAATGAGCCCAAGCCCACAGAATTAAATTAAATCAAGGATCAATCAATCAAACTGCGTTATACATGGAAATGCCCAAGCCCGCAGAATCAGGTCAAATCAAACCTGAACCAATCAAATTGCGAGTTATTTATGGGGCTTCCTCACCCTTCACCTATATATGGAGCCCTCCTTCATTCATTCCAGACACACTTAGGACTCTGAAGAGATCCAAATAACACTAGTAAAGACGAAAGTTCAGCCTTCCTTCCAGATCTTCAAGTCAAAACAACCTCCAATCTTCAAGTCAAAACAACCTCCAATCAGAGATCAAGGTGTTAAGCCTCTCAGAGATCAAGGTGTTTAGCCTCTCCGATCCGGCGTCAAAACAACCTCCAATCAGAGATCAAGGTGTTAAGCCTCTCCGATCCGGCGTTCTTCCAGCCAACCTCCTCCGATCAGAGATCAAAGCGGCGTTCTTCCAGCCAACCGCCTTCGATCAGAGATCAAAGTATTAAGCCTCTCCGATCTAGCATTCTTCCAGCCAACCGCCTCCAATCAGAGATAAAGGTGCCAAGCCCTCCGATCCGGCATTTTTTGTGTTATGGATGCCTGTTTCTTAACATATTTGTTTACTTGATTTGTGTTGTGGAATATAACCTTTGTTGAGATCTTTCCCTCTTTTGTTACCCAAGGAATGCCACCTTGATAAGAGATATAACGAAGAGTTAACCTTTTTATCACTAACTGAATACATAATTTTACAATATTCACGCGTCATTTTTACATTTATTTGTGGTTGAAAAGATTGTTTGTGTTGTTAATTTTTTTTAACCATCTCAACGCATACCCAAAATGTGCAACACCTAGCATGCTGCCTTTCTTCTTTCTTCTTGAGTTTCTTCATTTTCTTGACCATGACTAATTGGAGGGAGGAGCCACACATTATAGATTAGGCGACCACTTATAATTACATTGTATTAAATGTTTATTTCCTACAAAGCGTGAGATCATTTACTATACTTTTTTGTTTAGTTTTTTTTTTTTTAACATTTTTATTAAAAAAGCATGTTTCTGCCATATGCTTTTTCTCGCATCTTCTAGAGTTCCTTCTCATTTGATCATAGATGCATTTTCATTTTGCTTATACAAGCGTTAGTAATATATGAAGCAATCCGGATACTGATGTGGAGTAGTGGTATAAAAGTAGTGATGTTGAATGATTTTGATTAAGAAAATTTTCGAATAACTGTGTTTCACATTCAAATTATTGCTGAATGAATAATGACACTACATGAAATTTCCAAATAAACTTCAGCTTTCATGTTGAACGCTTACTGATTCAAAGCCTCGAATACCTCAGCCGCCAACAGCGACATCACATACGAACTCACCATAGTTATTTACATTTATTTCTGGTTTTGATTCTTATGTTCTTTTAAGATCATTATGTACATAAATACTATTTACTTTTATTTTTGCCCTTAGTTAGGTCTTGAAAGCATTCAGCCATTCGACACCATTTTAACTTACCTTTGTTGCATTCATGGAGTTGATTATTATGGGTACAGGTGTATTAAAATTCACAAAAACATGGGCGAACACCTCACGGAGTGAGGTGTTCCCTACCTAGTTATAATAATAAAAAGTTTTGGCTACTTCTTTCTACATAAGCCCAGTCCTTTTCTGACTGAATGTATCACTTTTTAATATATTTACAAAATTGCTCTCATTTTAGGCGGGAACGTCTGTAACACAAATTTTCAGCCCAATAGTGACTTGATTTAGCAACCAGTTCATCGATCTGGCCCAATATATATTAAGTAGATACTCTATTATCAACGATAGCCCAACTTGCAAACAGTAGCCGGCCCACTAAAATCCAGCCCAATTGATAATTTTATGAGGGGCGGCGCTATTGCCACCCAAACCTTTACTGAGGGCACTCGATATCTAAATTTTATTTTTTAAAAAGACTAAAATAACTTAAGACAAAATTAAATAAATAACCATAAAAAATTAATTAACTGTCTGCGCCCTACAATCTCTTCCTCATCTGTCCATTCTCAAATTCTCCTTCAGTTCGTCAATGGCGAAGAAATTCAAGCAAATACAGAAAACAAAACAAAAAACAATACCAGCAAGTTTTTGGCGTGAGATGAAGAAAAGAAACCAACAAGTTTATTCACACTATCAGATCTGTCAAAGAAGGAAAGAAGCAGCAATTTTACCCACATATTTTAAATGTATTACTCATGATTGTAAATAAGAACTCTTGATGACTAATTCTATCGATCGCATTTCAAAAACATTTTGTATTTTTAGTTTTGAATGTCGTATTTAATGGATGAATACTATGAATCAATACCAGGGGATTGGAGTTGTGAATTGGTCTGCCAATTCATTCCAACATTTGATGATCTTAAATATCTCATGTAATTATTTAACTTAAATTTTCTAATTCATTAACGAAATTAGAACTGTAATCATCAAAATTATAAATTTTTTGTTTTACTGCGATCAAGTTTTGAATTTTGAGATCTGGTGTGTGAAGAAAAAAAGATTTTGAGGTTTGAATAAATTTAAAGTGAATTTAGTGTAAGGTTATTTTTGTCTTTTCAAAAAATTAAATTAGAAAAATGGGTGTTTCTCCCTCTCAAATTCCCAAAATCGAACGTGGAACCCTAATTCCCAAAATCGACGAACCCGCCACCCCTTCTCGCCGCTGGCCACACTCAGCCTCCACTCCCGACGCCACCTGTTCCCGGTGAGCCCAACCCGTTCGCGACAATACCCCTGCCGACTCCGTGAACTGTTGCGTTGCTGGTGTCTTCAATTTGGTATTGTTTTTCGATTTTGCTGGTTTTGGGTTGAGCAAGTTGAAGAGAAAGCGCGGGTTTCGGAATTTTGTCGGCTGTGAATGTGAGTTCACTTTGACTTTGATTTTCTGCCGTTTGTAGTTTTTTGTATGGGAAGTTCTGAAACTTGTGTGTTGGTTGGAATTTGAATTTGGAGTTTTGTCGGTGAGAATTGGTGTTGGTTTAATTCTGTCTCCAATGTACGTTGATTCTTAGCTTCCCTAATTTTTCCCTTTACTCTTCTTCCCCAATTACTCAATCATCTGTCTGTTCTAGAATTCTCTCTCGACTTATGTCTGCCATACTTGTTTAATTTCTGTGTAATCATGTTTCTTGCATTTTACTCTTCTGCTTCTGTGGATTTAAGATGATGTCTCATTTTTCATTTTATTTTGCTACGAATGCTTACAGCCAATTCATTTGCAGATTAAGTTAGATGGGTTACATGATTATGAATGAACATACTATTGTAATAACATTAACACATACTGAATCTTGGATTTTTAAAAATAATTATCATTAAAAAAAAAATCCTTATTACATTTAATAAGTATTATATATCAACACAGTAAGGCCAATTAGTTTTGAGCATTTACTGTGATATGTTTACATCTTGAAGAGCCTGCATACATAATCTTACATGCTAACATGCATCCTACCATTTCAATTTTTTGAGCCTATTAGGTATAAGTTCTCACTGCATTTCATTGTTTTGGATGCCTCCTCTAAACCTTAATATCATTGCAATTTATTCCCAAATGTGATGCTACATTCCTGTATAGTTAACATATACTATAGGAATAATACGCCTTGCATTGCTCTGTCCTAAATGTATGATAATTTCCTAAAATTTTATATAGGATCTTTAGTCAACTACTTAGAAATTTTAATGAGACTTATACAAAGTGACCCTATATCAGATTTAAACGATAATACTTATTCTTCACTGGATTTGTTATATATTTCATTAATAACGCAAAAAACATAAGCTTGTAAACTCATAATAAATTGTGTAATTTATATTAAAAATAGAAGTATTTTTTGCTGGTACCTCTCTTTTGCTTAAAGTTACATGCACAGCTGTTTTGTTTAGCTTCTTCAATGCTTCTACATAATTGGTTCAGAATGAATTTGCGTTTGTTGCTTTAACTCAAACTGTGTTGTCCGTCTTTTGCTTCACACCAGACTGAGTTGATCTACCATTGGTTTGTTCTTCAGCTGAATACAAATCTGGTTTATTTTATGAATGATTGATCTCTGATGTTGATCAGAAATTATAACATGAGGATAAGTATATTCACATTTCACAATATCATTCTATTTCTTTGTTTGAAATATTGTCGTGCATAGTATTATTGAATATGATACATATAATTGCTGTTTCATATACTTGATGCTTCCATCTTGCTATAAATTGAATGAATGCTTAAGTATCAGTTTCCCGAAATATATGAAATATAACATGATCTGTATTTCGTTCTCAGTATCATGAAAGATGTATTCCAAGCTAAAAGATGGGCATTTCCTCATTATCATGCACCTCATACAGCCTAGCCACACAAATCTTCAGTGCCCAATTTGTTTTTGAAGATTGATATCTTTAATCAAAGAAAGTAGCTCGTGTTTGATAGGAGTAAATGAGAGATTTCATTTCTATTTCTACTTACATATCTCAATGTCGACAGTCATATTGCAGTATTTAAATCTGCCAATGGCATGGGTTCCCATGCTCTAAAGTTGTACTCAATCTGTCACTTCAGTAGTCAAAGGAAGCAAAATTTTCATTCATAATTATTACTATAATGTTAAATAATGTTTTTAGTCAATGCTCTGCAGCTTTAATATTATTATTGATTTGATATTTACCTAACCCTGATGAGGTTGTTGACTCTTTAGTCTCCATGCATCACATATTCACTTTGGTAACAGGAAAACATGTTTACACTGTTTACTTATTACTGTATGCTTTGGCGGGAAAATTTGCTTGGTTCACTATCCTGCTTTTATATATTTATAGATTTCTAACCTTTTTGGCGCAATGGAATCGACTGAAAATCAAGAGGAACTCGTCAGTAATGTAAGTTTTCGCATGTATATGTTGATTGTGTTTATGGATTCATTGTATATAGTAGTAATTATGATATTATGATCTGAAAATGGCGATTCTGCGTTAATTTGCAACTTTTGCCTTGCTAATGTTTGGAGTTGAGGGATTTTGGTGATTATTGTCTTGAATCTGATATCAGCAGGCAAATACGGTCATAGTTTAGTATTTGATCCCTTGCGTGTCAAATTTGTGGATGCATTCATGCGAGTATGTGAATCTAATTGTTAGATTGATTATTTCTATGATAGAGGGCTCAAAAAATGGCTGGAACTGTCAACTGGGGTACGGCAACTGTCATTGGAGTGTTTGCTGGCATGTTATATGGAGGTAGCAAAGAGGCTTCTGCTTCCGTTGTAAGTGTGCATCCCTAGATTAGCTTCTCTTTGGGAGTTGCAGGCGGTGTGAAATTCTTGATTATTAATTTATGCAACTGATTATAATTTACTTTCCTAGCAAAACTGGGTGAGTTTTAGGCATGTTTTTATCTCTAGGTTGTATTCTCTTAAAAGTATCAGTGCTGAATTCTAGGTCTAGATTAAAATAATTGTGGACTTTATGGAGCTGTGGCTTTGTGAAAACCGAAAGTCTTTACTTGATCCTGGATGTGTGATGTGTATGCCATTCCAAAGTGATCTATTATCTACTAATATAAGTCGTTTCATGGCAGTTCTGTCTATCACTTTATTGTGAAATACCAGATTGGTCAATTATGCCATCAGTACATCCATGTTCTGTTGAGTACAATATGACATTGGGTTTCGTGGGGGTTTAGATCCAGTAACTGGAGGTGTGTGGTTGACTGTCATTGTTCACTATCGTTTAGCTCTTGCTGTTATTTTCCTTTACGATCTCTCGACTCAAACTTAGACTTTTGGCAAGCTTGCCACCGAGAGCATGCTACATGTGATAACTTCTGCATTTTGAAACCTTTTATTCTAAATATAAATTTAGCTGTAATGGATGCGTTACAAATAAGTATTTGAATTAACATCAAATTTGCTAGTTTAAGTAGGTTCGTTCTTTTAGTAGTATTTGACTAAATTTATATACTTGGGTATATTTTTAGGGGATATTTCTAAAATTATAAATTTATGCGGAAGATGTTCTTAATGGAGAAATCTTTGCTTCTGCACAGAGCAAGGATGCTGAAGTCATGTTGAAGCTTGGAAGCACCCCGGATAAACGCGAACAATATCGACTTATGCGAGACGCAATGGAGAACAGATTTATTCGAGTCACTCGTGGCTCAATAGTAGGTGGAATTCGTCTTGGGATATTTACTGCTGCCTTTTATGGTTTGCAAAATCTCCTGGCTGAAAAACGAGGCGTGCATGATGTTTATAACGTTGTTGGTGCTGGTTCTGCTACTGCATCTACATTTGGTTTGATCAGTGAGCATAAAAATTCTTGGGACTGTTCCGAATTCCAGTATGCTTTTTCCCTGTTTGAAGATTATTAATTCTTCCTCATTCTTCTTTTGATGTTTTACAGTGCCTGGTTCACTTCGTTGGCGCTTAAGGAATGCAGTGCTGGGTTCAGCTCTGGCTGCAGGAATTTGCTTTCCTCTTGGTAATATATTATATATATTTTCAACTTAGCATCTGTCTTCTATTTTCATTGTTTCAGACTCACTGCCCCCTCTCCCAGTTGCAGCAGCAAGATATAAATTTCTGAATAGATAACTTTATTAATGATTTAGCCTAGTCCTCTTCATTACGATGCTTATCTTTACCAATCATTTTGGACTCTTCATAATTTTCATTCATTTGCAGTGGTATTATCTTTACAAAAATCATTTTGGACTATTCATAATTTTTATTCATTTGCAGTGGTCTTATCTTTACAAAAATCATTTAGGACTATTCATAATTTTTATTCATTTGCAGTGGTAATTATAATTTATAAGACATGTTCCTCATTTTGGTGATATCATCACAATTTGTCTACATTTATACAAGTTGATCTGCTACTCAGCAAAGTTGAGTTGAAGTCATAGTGCCCTGTGAAGTTGCTATCATGTCTTGTGCAATATTTCTGTGCTTATAGTCTGCTCTTGGTTTATATTTGATTGATCCATATTTCTGTACAAATGGGAAGTGTATCATGATCAAACAACTACATACGTATATATATATATATATATATATATATATATGTGTGTGTGTGTGTGTGTGTGTGTGTGTGTGTGTGATTTAAATTTATACTAATAGAAGTCCTTTTTTTGTGTGTGTACTAGGTTGGCTCCATTTGAAGCTTGTAGAGAAAGCGAATGAAGGGGAATTCTCTGCAACTTCTGACATTAGTGATTCTGAGGAAGCAAAAACCAGGGTTGCTGGCTGCAGTTGGGAAGATTGAACGGAACTTAAACAAGTAGGACTTGAGTGATGAACTGCAACAACAGGTCGTGGTTTAAACAAGAAGCATTTGCACATGTGAATTTTTTCCAGGGAGAGGTGGAAAATTTTGGCAGTCTGTTGAACTCTCCATTCTGTCGAATCAAAGTTGAGAAGATATGAATGATTGAGAGTTGAGACGCCATAATATGCTGTATTTTGAGATGAGTTTAGCTTTAGACTTGATGTTAAAAGGATCCCAAGACCAACCAAGACATTGGATAAAGATCAAATAGGAATAAATTTCACTTTATGTGGAATGTTGATGAGGATTCTTGCTCTCTCCCCTTTTCTAAAATCAACTTGGTTATCCAAATTTCTCTCTTTTCTGTCTTTCTATTCTTTCATTTGCTCATGTTTTGTGACAATGATGAATTTGCTACTAAATTGAACATAGATATGTCATTACATATGTTAATAGTGACGTCCTGGTTCTAGAAAATGGGACAGACATAGTTGTCGAATTCCTAAATTTATTTCAAGTATCTAATAATGATGACAAACTGTTAACATTTTTTTTGTTACACAAGCACTATATTATAGACAGCGCTCTCTGTCTATTTAATTAGTAATATTTCTTGAATATATACTGCATAGTGAAGAAAACTCAATCTTCATTCCTTTTTTGGATGTTTGCTTGCTTGGTTGCCACTGTATTTGACAATTTGCAGTTTGATCTTTGATCACAGTCTAAACGTTCCTCCTGGTTAATAAGTTGCACCATTTTTCAATAATTTCTGATTCACCAGGTTCCAATCTTGTTTTTCTGTGCTGATTTAGAATCTGAAGAATTTCTCCAGTTTCACCCAACATGAGAGCTGCTTGGCGGACATTCTTTTCCTTCTCTTTTAAGGCTTTCCGGTGACATTTCATGATTGTAACACGCATTAAGTTGGTAAGGCAAGCTTCCAATATATTACTTATCATGTTGCACAGTTTTTCAAACAATCTCTCATCTGTTGGGAGATTATCACCATCATAGGCTATTAGAAGCCTTTGACAGTTTCTGTACATTGAATTTGCAGCAACAACCCTAATTGGCCAGTTTAGGGGGTTATCCATCAGGATATCTTTTTCTCTCTTGAAATCAACAATTGTCTTTTTGGCATTGTTTGACAATTCTTGCAGTGTCTCCTTTGAGCTTTTGCTATTGAGAGAGGTTTCATGAAGATTAATGTCCTGCCACTTGTGATGCAGTTCAACTCCAACCCAGAAGACATCTGCTGCATTTCTAACGTTTGCTAGATTTCGCTTTTTATCCAGTGTTTTTTCAATGAGTTCAACATAGTACAGGCCTTCATTTACGCTCTGTATTAGCCAATTAACATTTTCTTTTGGAATGTTGGGAAGTGCAATAGCAATACTTGTCAGCGTTACCAGAGGCAAAGACCAACACTTAGGAGGTTCTTGAGAATGCAGACTAGGAACTTGGTTCTTGTGAACTTCTTTCAAACATGTGAAATTGCCTGCTTTTTGTAGGAGGCGTATCAAGTTTCTGGGTTGCTGCTTCTTACCAGTCTGAATCAGTTTGTCTACCTCCTTGCAGATGTTTTTTTGGATCTTCTGAGGTAACTCTGCCTCACCTTCCAGTATCAGAACACAACGGCTTAGATCTATAGCTATCTGAATTTCTGGTTCTGATTCTGATATACCATGAACCAGTGATTGGCCAGAGTTACAAAATATCCTCAACCCTTTGATCTGATGGAAGCATGAATAGATTGAACCAGCTAAGCGGAAAGATATGAAGCGAACTCCTTTGCTTGAAAGAACTATCAGAATCTGAACTTGAACAAGAAAACTCAGAATTAGACCTTTCATAGTGTGGAGAAATTTTCTCCACTTGCGGTCTCTTATCTGAAAAGGCAAAGAGCTCTCTTTCCACTCCAGCAGCCTCTGTGTCCAGTAAGCTTCTATCTTGAATTCATCTTTAAAGCTCGTTTTCCCATTCTCAGAACACCTCAACTTTATTGCGTTGAAACATCTAATTGCAGGGGCAACGGTACCCACAGCCACTCCAATGGACTGGATTATAACAATCCAGTTACTCGACCATCCATAAATAGAAGCTGTTTTATTAACTGCTCCGCACTCCATTACCATTCGGATCTCAGCTTGTATCAGAACCAGAGCTGTCAGCAGACAAATGATACCTGATGCAGTACAAGTTGCTGAACGAGCGATCACAAACTGGGGACTGCTAGTTTCAGCCATCACACAGTATTTCATTATCATTTTTCTTAATTTGCCAATGTTAAAATCTCCTTCCTCCATGGACTCCAACATTTGTTCATCAGAAGCCATTTTCATCATTTCATTGTACTTTGACTCCAGGTATCTTTTGGTTGTTGGTACCATTATTGCTGATGATGTGACCATAAGAAGTGAAAATAACATGAAACCAGCTTCTGCAATTTCTTCAGCAAACAATTTTCTACGTTTAAGAAAATATCGCATTTGGATGACTTGAACACATAAATTCACGATTACAGTGATAACAAGGATGCCTAAAGCAGTTGTATTCATTAGAATGTCTTCATCATCTAATGATCCCAAACATGTCAGGAAATTTCCCATGGCAGTTGACATGAATGCAAGGCTACATACCTTAGCAAGTCGGTCAGTGATTGCATACATCCGAGTTGTGAGATCCACTTGCAGCTTCATAGCCACTGCTAACAATGTCAATGAAGTGGCGTTGAGCGAGAAGAATCTTGTGGGAAACCAGTGTTTCTTGATTTGGAATCCATGGAAAGTATCAGCTGCCATTGCAAGAGTGCAGATTAGAGAGGCTGCAGCAACATACATGCCAATCCATTTCATTGGTGCTTCAAGTCTCCTCTCCACATCTGCAGAAAAAGACTCCTCATCTACCATTGGTGGCAGATTTCCTTTAGGTAAGAACTTTTGCTTTTAGATATTGTTGTGCCTGATAAACTTGCTCTTTTTTAATTTGATGAATAAGGAATTCGAGGTCAATATTTGTAGAATCCTTTTTTTTTTCTTTATTTGGTTCTCTTAAAGGGGGAAAATTTTTATGACTGGAGAAAAAGAATAAAGGCTTCAGATGCTAGAAAATTGTTATAGCTTTCAACTTGGCTCATAGGCCTTAATATGATTTAGACTGATAATTTTCCACTAGTTGGGTACTAATACAGAATATATATCCAAGAAGATGTCATAAAGACTCTCTGAGACTGTTTTCAAGTAAATCAACTTTTAAAAATTACAATGTTCATACTTTAATGTGATTTAGCTAATCTGACTTCTTCCTTATTGATGTTGTCAAGGGAATTACAGTACCTTAATGACACTCACCTAATATCTTGAAATCTGCAGTCACTCTCAAATACTGCCATATTTATTATATATTTGGATATTGCGGTCTGAAATCAAAACTCAAGAAGCAAATTTCAAAGCGTGTAAATGCAAAATTGAATTTCTTTCACATGTTGACTTTTGACTGTCTGGTATAAGACTGGACACGTTAATTAAAACCTTTCAGATCTTACTGCTTTTCTGAAAAAGGTAACTTATTAAGACTGCTGTTATGTACTACTTGTATCTTGTTTCAACTAAATTATAATTTCCAGTTAAGAAAGTCGTACAGAAACACAGATGCAATAGTTAAGCTAGACTTAATGGGATGTATGCTCCTTAATGAGCTCAAGCTATTTGCTGATAAGTGGCTCACCAGCTTTTAGTCATCCTTAGATGCTTAAATTTATATGTTCTTTGCATTGATTGTCTTAGTCAAAATTTACCGGTATAACAACAAGATGCAATTATTTTATTAATGTCAAATAAATTGCAAGTGTTGTACCACACACTGCAACGTGGTAAATGTAAGATGGCAGTACTTGATTAACAAGAGCAGTAAAAACTAAGAGTACCATGATAATTCAGCTACCTATTCTTTATCCTTGCCAGGATCATTTCATCCCTCCGCTTGTACATCTACACAATCCTTGGGTTTTGAAGGAACTCTTTCGATATTGTGCCTAGTTATGGAGCCTTGATTGCTTAATATTTCCTGTTTGAGTATGGCTCGCCATTCTTTAATATCAGTCACTAGATCAGGAGATAAGCTTGGCAGCTCACGATGCTGGAGAAGCTCGATAATTTCTTCAGTTTCACCTAGAAGATTAGCTGCTTTACGCACACTTTTCTCTCTTTCCTCGATGGCACTCTGGTGACACTTCTTGGTAATCACATGTGCCAAATTTATAAGACATGCTGCCAATATATCTGCTATCATGGTTGATAATTGCTCAAACACTTCGTCATCTTTACTATCTCTTTTACCTCCCCTGTAGTTCAGCAAAATTGTCCTGCTCACCTTGAACATTGAGTTGGCTGCAATAACCTTAGCAGGCCAGTTAAGAGGATTTTTCATGAGGCAGTCAGTGGCATCTTGCTTGAACTCCAGGACCGTCTTTTCGGCTTTATTGGAGAGCTCTTGTAATATTTCCTCAGCATTTTTGCCTCTAAGAGATGTTTCATGAAGATCTCTGTCTTGCCACTTGTGGTACAGTTCAGCTTTTACCCAGACAGCATCCGCTGCAGTCCTTATGTTCTCCAAACCACCTCTCCTGTCAAGGGTTTTGTCGACAAGATTCACAAACCGGAGACCTTCAGCGACGCTGTTCAACAGCTGATTAGCTTTGTTCTTTTCAACGTTAGGAAGTGCAAGTGCAATGCAAGCCAGGGTGACCACAGGTAGAGACCAACAGTAAGGAAGTTCTAGAGAGTGCAGACTTGGAACTTCATGACTATCAAATTGTGTTACCCCTCTGAAGTTGCGAGATCTATATAGAAGTTTCAACAAATTTTTTGGTCTCCTCTTTTTACCTATATGAATGACTTCATCCACTTCTTTGCAGATATTTTCCAGAGTTTCTGTTGGTAGCTCAACCTCCCCTTCGAGCAGCATAACATACTGCTTGATGTCCACTTCCGGAGTAGCACTTGTCTCTGAGACCTCCTGATTGCGTGACGAGATGCAGTGAGATATTCGCGTCTGCCTCCTTAATCTTTTGACATATTTAAGGTATGAGATAGTTGGACTTGTGATACAGATTGAGACGAGAAGGGCTAATTTGCTAGCTATAACAATCAGATACTGAACAGAAATACAGACTTTCAGAAACATTCCTCTGAGATCATGGAGTTTTCTACTCTTGAGATGTCGAATGTGTAACGATAAAGAGCTTTGTCTCCAATCCACCATCTTCTGTGTCCAGTAGGCCTCCACCGTCACCGAGCTTTTGATGTTCTTTCGGGCTTCATTTTAGGATCGAAAGTTTATCGCAACGAGCCATCTTGATGCTGGGGCAATATTACCAACAATCACTCCAATAGTCTGATTGAGAAGAATCCATTTTGTCGACCATCCATAGGACGAGTAAGATTGGTGTAATATCATTCTGTACTCCTTTACCATCCGAATCTCAGCTTCTGCCAATACGAGGGCAACGAGCAAGCTCAACATACCGGACGTGGTGCAGGTCACGGAACGAGCTATAACAAACTGAGGGCTACTAGTTTCCGCCATGATCCAGTATTTCTTTACCAAATCTCTCAGTTCTTCTGTTCTAACTCTCCCCACATCCACTTTCTCTTCATTCAATGCAGAAGTGTGCATTTCATGATACTTCCTTTCGAGGTATCGTTTGGTGGATGGTATCATCACAGCCGATGAAGTAAACATCACTAGAAAAGCAAGCATGAATCCAAGGGCTACAATCTCTTCACCAAATGCCAGCCTACCCTTCAGATAGGAATGCATCTGAAAAACCTGGATGAACACATTCACAGTGACCGTGATCACCAGAATCCCTAAAGCCGTGACGTTCATCACGACATCCTTATCTTCCATGGACCCTAAGGATGCCAAGAAATTAGCCATGGCTGTCGACATAAACACGAGGCTGCTCACCTTGGCCAGCCGATCAGTTACAGCATACATCCGAGTGGTGAGATCCACTGGGAGCTTCATACAAACTGCTAGCAGTGTCAGTGAAGTGGCATTGAGAGAGAAGTATTTGGATGGAAACCAATACTTCTTGGTCCGGAATCCATGAATGGTGTCAGCAGCCATGGCTAGTGTGCAGATCAGAGATGCACCTGCAACATACATCCCTATCCATGGCATCGGGGCCTCGAGCTGTTTTTCGACATCTGTGTTGGGTGAAGATTCCTCCCAGGGCATTGGCAGTGAGTGTTGAAGAGTTGGAGGGTTTTCAGACGAGTGATCCGACCCTCAAATCTTGATTAACAACACCTGAATCGGATCTTTCTTTCTCAGTAGATGGGGGACTTAATCTTGAACAATGGAAGTTACTTATTACTATATTATTGTGACTGAGAAGATATAATTCTTTAACTCTCATTCCAGCTCAAAGTTTGGCAGCATGTCTGGTGATGGGCAGGTAGTCCATAGAATTTTTTTATTATAAATAATTTTTTATGTTCACATGCATATTATTATATTATTATTTCTCATTATAAAAAGGTGATGATCATAGAGAGTTGTGTTTTGCTGTTTGGAGTTTGACTCTCTCTCTCTTCATCAAAGTTAATAGATTCTATCTGTGGAATTCTTTTCTGTATCTCTCACCTAACGCTTTGGGGGGATTGTAGATTTTGAATTGAGATTGGGTTTAATTAGGCACTAGTACAACTAAGGATTTCGTGCAATTATTTTTTTAAACAATTGAAAATAATGTTTGTTCCTTCAACAAAAAGCAATGATTTTGCAATAATTATTTATTTATCTATTTCTGAATTTTGTCTGCTCTCTAATAGTCTAATATCTATAATTATCCCTCAAGGTCAAGCTGTGACTTTCGCCCCCTCTAATTTGTGTTTAGATAAAATCTCCTAACAAATTTATACTTGGTTTAGTCAATGAAAGCTGGAAATTAGAACTGGAGAATTGAGAAAATAAATCTGGAAAAAAAAAAGAAGAAAAAACAATCTTTATAGATTTGTTGAGATTGAGATTGACGTAGTCTGGGGATTTTATTATCTCCCTTTAAACGAATTTGCAATGTGGCTTAACTCTCCTTCCAATGTGGCTTAACTCTCCTAAACAGGTTGGCTAGCCCACCTGGCCACTGGGCTCTTCACTAAGGTGGGAGACCTAGGTTCGATTCCCATTGGGAACGAATAGGGGGTCTTATAGGGAGACTTAGAGAAATAAGGGTGTATGGAAACTTGGTGTACTAACTGTACTAACAACTAACTTTGTCCGATAAAAAAAATAAATATGGAGGAACCCTAATGTACTGAGAATAGAGGCATTGGAGCAGATCAAACAATGAAATGAAAACAACTGATGACATTGATTTTTCATTCCATTTCTCCCTCTCTTTTGCCTATTCCACATGGTGGAAACCATCCAAGCTTCATTCTTATTTTTTCAGTTTTACTTGGGGAACATCAGATTGAACTCTTCTGAAAGCTGCTATGAATTCTAAATTTTCCTCTTAACTAACAAATTACACCATTTTTCAATGAATTCAGATTCATCAGGATCCGATCGTGTGGTTATTCTGTGCTGATGAAGAATTCGAAGAATTTCTTCGGTTTCGCCCAGGAGGAGAGCTGCTTGACGTACGTTCTTTTCCTTCTCTTTTATGGCTTTCCTGTGACACTTCATGATTATAACACTCATTAAATTTGTAAGGCAAGCTGCGAGTATATTTGCTATCATGTTGCACAGTTGTTCAAACAATCTCTCATCTGTTTGGAGATAGTCCCCATCATAAGCCTTGATTAGCCTTTGACACACTCTGTACATTGAATTAGCAGCTACAACCTTAACTGGCCAGTTTTGGGGGTTCTCCATTAGGATATCTCTTTCTCTCTTGAACTCTGTTATGGTCTTTTCAGCTTTGTTCGACAGTTCTTGTAGTGTCTCCTTGGAGCTTTTCCCGTTGAGGGAGGTTTCATGGAGATCATTGTCCTGCCACTTACGATACAGCTCTACTCCAACCCAAATCACATCTGCTGCATTCCTGCTATTTACTAGTTTTTGTTTTTTATCCAGTGTTTTCTCGATGAGTTTGACGTAGAAGAGGCCTTCATCCATGCTCCGAAGTAGCCATCTGATTTTTTCCTTTGGAATGTTGGGAAGTGCTATGGCGATACTCGTGAGAGTCACCAATGGCAATGACCAGCACCTGGGTGGCTCTTGAGAGTGCAGACTTGGTACTTGGTTCTTGTCAACTTCTTTCAAATATGAGAAGTTCCCAACTTTTTGCAGAAGGCTTGTCAGGTTCTTGGGTTGCTGTTGCCTGCCTCTCTGAATCAGCCCGTCTACAGCATCACAGATGTTTTTCTGAATCTTCTGGGGTATCTCCGCCTCGCCTTCTAGTAGCAGAACGTAACGACTCAAGTCCATTACCGTCCGAGTTTCAGATTCTGAAACCCCATGAACTCGAGTTGGGGCAGAATTGTATACATTCTTCAATCTTCCAATGCAGCGGAAGAATGAGAAAATGGGACTCAAAAAGAAGAAAGATACAACCCGTACCCATTTACTACAAAGAACCATCAGAATCTGAACTTGAACAAGAAAACTCAGAATTAGCCCTTTTATATGGTGGATAAGTTTCCTGCACTTGCGATCTCTTATCTGAAAAGGCAAAGAGCTCTCTTTCCACTCGACCAAAACCTGAGTCCAGTAAGTTTCGATCTTGAACTCATCTCTAAGGCTCCTTTTTCCAGACTCGAAGTGTTTAAACTTTATTGCACTGAAACACCTAATTGCAGGGGCAACGGTACCCACTGCCACCCCAATGGACTGAGCAAGAACGATCCATTTACTCGACCATCCATATGTGGAAGCTGTTATATCAATTGTTTTGTACTTCAGTACCATTCTGATCTCAGCTTGTAATAGAACCAGAGCAGTTAGCAGAGAAACGATACCAGAAGATGTACAAGTCACAGAACGTGCAATCACAAACTGGGGGCTGCTAGTTTCAGCCATCACCCAGTATTTCTTCATCATTTGTCTCAGTTTGTCAATGTTAAAATCTCCCTCCTCCATGGACTCCAGAATTTGTTCATCAGAAGCCATTTTCAGCATCTCATGGTACTTCGACTCCAAATATCTTTTGGTCGAAGGTACCATTATAGCTGAAGAGATCACCATAAGAAGAGAAATGTACATGAAACAAGCTGCTGCAATTTCCTCAACAAACATCTTTCTACCCTTGAGAAACTCACGCATCTGGATGACTTGAACAAGGAAGTTTACTAGGACAGTGATTACCAGAATGGCCAAAGCAGTTGTGTTCATTATAATTTCTTTATCATCCATCAATCCCAAACATGTCATGAAATTCCCCATGGCAGTAGACATGAAAGCAAGGCTGCATACCTTGGCAAGCCGGTCCGTGGAGGCATACATCCGAGTAGTCAGGTCCACTGGCAGCTTCATCGCCACTGCTAACAGTGTCAATGAAGTAGCATTTATTGAGAAGAATTTGCTGGGAAACCAGTATTTCTTGCTTCTGAATCCATGGAAAACATCTGCTGCCATTGCAATGGCACAGATTAGAGAGGATGCAGCAACATACATGCCAATCCATGGAATTGGTGCCTCAAGCTGCTTCTCAATGGCTGCATCCGAGCTGGTGTAATTTTCATTCCAGGGCATCTCCACATCTGCAGCTAAGACTTCACCCCTGGTAGTTGATGGAAGATCTCTTTCTGGTAAGCCTTTTCTTTTCAGCAATGAAATGGATACTTTAGTTGATTGGTTGGTTTTGTGGCACTTTTATTTCTTGACTATCAAACTGATAAAATCGGAGTTTCTGTACTTTTTGAACAAAGAAACCAAGAAGCAGTGTTTCTCTGATCTTTCTTTTCTTCTAGTAATGCCAATATCCTTAGTAGCCCAAGAAAGGAAATGGGGAGGATATTGGAGAAAATAATTCAACTAAACCGTTGTCCTAGTCAAAAAGTTTAGGCTATATTAATTTAACACGAGGAGGTGGCATTTAAATATAATGTTCTCTGACGCAGCATTGACAACTTTTTGTCCCATTGTGGGTTGTTTTCATGAGAATCTACTCTTAGAAAATTGCAAATGAGCATGATGGATTGTATTTCATGTATGGTTTTTGTCAGTGTTAATACTCTTCCCTTTCAGATTAAATTTACATATTTTAATAAAAAATGATAACTAATAAAAAAATAAATTGTAAAACAATCTCCTCACGGTCTCGTGAGGAGATTGTTCTCTGACGCAGCATTGACAACTTTTTGTCCCATTGTGGGTTGTTTTCATGAGAATCTACTCTTAGAAAATTGCAAATGAGCATGATGGATTGTATTTCATGTATGGTTTTTGTCAGTATTAATACTCTTCCCTTTCAGATTAAATTTCACATATTTTAATAAAAAATGATAACTAATAAAAAAATAAATTGTAAAACAATCTCCTCACGGTCTCGCACAAGCGTTCCTGTTTATATAATTCTCTCCGCCCGAAAAAATCCAAACAATTTTCACATTCATCAATTTCGTACAAAAATCTAATTTTTAGTTTATGTATCAAATTAAGATAGATTTTATGAAAATTTCAAGGTTTAAATTTTATTTCTTTTCCCATATTAGAACCCAATTTTTATATTTTTAATTTTTTTTTTCATTTTAATTTTAAGACTTACTATAAAATTTATTTTTTCATTTCAAGTCGTACAAAATAATTAAAAAATATAATATACACTCTCAAATCAAATCATTATATAAAATATATATTGTTTTATTGACATTTTATATTATTCTATGATGTAAATTGAATTAAAAATAAAATAAAATTAAGACAGCTTTATTTTGAGAAAAAAAAGTAAAACCTTAAATCCTAGACACTTCTAAAATAGAGCCCATAATTGAAACATACATTAAAATTTGGGTCTCTCTCTCCCTCCCTCCCTCCCTCCCTCCCTCCCTCCCTCTCTCTCTCTCTCTCTCTCTCACTCTCTCTCTCCCTCCCTCCCTCCCTCCCTCCCCCCCCCCTCTCTCTCTCCCTCCCTCCCTCCCTCCCCCTCTCTCTCTCTCTCTCTCTATATATATATGGATATATGGGTCAATAAATATTAGGTACAAAACGTATTTTAATATTACTAATTCATATATTCGCTATAAAAAATTACGCACAGATACAAAATTTAATTTTGTTTTTTTCATATTACTCATACTTACCGAACATCAGTGTGCATCGTGTGACGCAAATTAAAAAAAATACGATTAAGTATTTATATGTATATACATCACTTTACACTCATTTGAGATAAATAATTTTTGGGGAGAAAAAAATGAATAAATTATTTATATGAATATACATCAGTGTACATTTAGGTGAAATAAATAATTGTCGAAGATGAGTCATTAAATACAACCTTAATTTGTACACACGTTTGCACAATGTACTTAATCAATCTGAACTTTGATTAATTAATTAGAAACTTGTCACAAAATGAAGAATGAGGTCACAATTAGAAGAACGAAGACAAATATGTACATTGGCGTGCATTTACAGAGAGAAATAATAGAAAGTGACTGCAGAGAGAATTAATAAAATGATTTTTCCTAAATTATTTCTTTCAAAATCTGTACATCAACGTGCATTTAGAGAGATGAATAAAGAAAGAGACCGCATAGATAATTACGAAAACGATTTTTTCCTAAATTATTTCTTTTAAAATGTGTACATCAACATGCATTTAGAGAGAGAAATAAAAGAAAGTAACCGTAGAGAGAATTAGGAAAATGATTTTTTTCCTAAATTCCCTTTCCTAAAATCTCGAGTGATAGTATAATAATAGTGTATATCGGTGTACATTAACAAAAGAAAGGTTAGTTCTGTGTAAACTTTGAATATTAAATGTTGAATATTAGTGTACATTAGAGTACACTAATATTAAACGTTGAATATTAATTTTGATGTAGTGTACATTAGTGTTCAACATTAGTTTTGATGTAGTGTACAACGGAATTATTGTTATGTATAAACGTTGAATATTAAACGTTGTGAATAAGGGTAATGTTGGGAGAAAAAAAATCGTTATGTATCCCACAGTAATTATATTAGATTAATGTATTTATCAATAATTAGATTGTAAATATACGTACCTATAATTAATAAACTCTATATATATATATATATATATTATAACACTCAAAATAAAACAATAAATTTAAATTTCAAAATTT
This sequence comes from Pogostemon cablin, assembly GCA_023678885.1. Classification (NCBI taxonomy): domain Eukaryota; kingdom Viridiplantae; phylum Streptophyta; class Magnoliopsida; order Lamiales; family Lamiaceae; genus Pogostemon; species Pogostemon cablin. The sequence goes on from CM042961.1 coordinate 4,084,122, forward strand.
TGTCTCATTAATCTCATGACCTTAATTACTTTTTGGCAACAGCATATTGATATTTATAGCAAGAAAAATGTGACGATTAATTTTTGTCATTTACATTCCAAAATACGGGACTCTATATATTAAAAATTTCACCGACTTGTGGCTTAGTTAAATATACGTAGCAGAATTTATACAATATTCGCAGAATGGAGAAATGAAGTATGATTAAACCACCCAATTAGCTATCCCCAGTTCCCCACATGGGTTAACTTTAGTACTAACTAATAAGGACACAATCTTATTACTTAATAATTACATTACTAATTATACGACGTAAAGTTTAATCACCAACATTTTGGCCATTTGCAATTTGTAAGAGCATATTTTAATTAAGACCCCCACCACTTGTTTTATTGAATTGTAAAATTAAACCAGCTCAAGGAGATCCTCCCTTTACGTTAAAATAAGTTAATTTCCGTCCACATTTCTCACAACTTAAAATAAATAAATAAATTATTGCCTTATTGGTATTATAATATCCATATCCATACAGGGCGAATGTTTCAAAATGGGCTAGTATTTTCCCCGGTCATCCTTCTTGCCGCGTGCGCTGCTTTCCCCTCTCTTTCACTCACGTGTCCGACTGTGAGACACCTTCACACAGAAAACTCTCACTCCACCGGTCATCTCACTTCTGTTCCATTCCATCTCTCCGGATCCCCTTCTTCAATTTTCCGTCATGAAGTAAACCTTCAACAATCCCGCATCCGTCGGTCATCCTCTCCTGGTAATTTATGCTTAACGCCCATGACTTTCTTACTCTTTACTCTCATAATTCATAATTTTGAAATTACTCAATAATTATGTTTCTTTTCCCTCGATTCCGTTGGGTCCACCGGTACGAGAAGCCCTAGCTCTTGGATTTGTCTGCCGCACGCCAGATTTACGGGAAACCCTAGCTCCTACCGCCAACGTGCTCGGTTGTTTCAGTCTCTCTATTGAACTGGTAACCCCTCATCTAAAACATTTACTTCCTCTTCATTAGTTAGTATTTTAAAGCCTGAGGGAGAGATATTTCTCTTTTACATGATAAAAAAGAAGTGTCTTAGTTTGGCTTTGAGAGGTCTGGACTTAAATAAGCATTCAATTAGGTTTTTGAGAGGAAACTGCTTATGCGCTCTATTTCGCTTAATTGAATTTTTTTCTACAGGACTATAGTGTTTTCAGTTTTCCTGGGTAACTGATTTTCTATTATAGGGTGTGCTTATATTCCCTTCACAATTTGGGACATGAACAGATAGTCTCATATAATTTCACATTTAATTTTTCCATAGTGCAATGTTATAGGTTGGACTACAACTCTTCATGAATGATTCACTTTGTCTCTTCCCACATTATTTCGTATTTACCTTATAAAATCTTAACTTTTTATGAAGAAAACTAGACTGACATACTGACTAAGAAAAATGATATGTATATGCAGGTGGTAAGAGCATGTGCTTCCGACAACACGTGTTATTCGCCTCTCGAAGGATATCTTTAGAGTTGTCTTAATGTTGCTAACACTATCTCATGCTCTCGTAAGTATCATGCAACTCACTTTATATCAGCTTATCTACCCAATAAATTGCTTGTGGGGAGGTGAAAATATGATCCAATTTATTTATGTTGGTATCAGTGATTTAACTCTTTGTTATCTATATACTTGCTGTCTTTTCAGTATTTTCTCATTTTTATCTGCAAGTTATGATGAACTTAGTTGACTCGGATAGGAATTCCTTTGGCTAATGACTGGTATTGGAAGTATAGTTAATGTAAACTCCATGCAGTGTAAGTTGACACTATGATTTTATTAATTGATTCATAGTTTGCCGGCATCTTAACCACTAATATCTTTTTTGTTTTAAGATGTATTTTAAGAGCCGTAATCTCTTTACAATATAGGCAGTATGTTTGTATATTAAACAATTACTCCCTGATCTTAAGTAACTAAAAGTTTCTTCCATAAATCCTGCAGTGGCTGGATTTTGGAATTCCAGACTCCTTAGATATTACTTACTAATATTACACGTACTTGTTCTTCACTGTTAAGAAAAGCTTGAGTACAAGTTGGTCTTCCTACACCGAAATGCTTAGGTAAGATTTATATCTTCGATGTGCCCATGTTCCATCTTATTTCGGGTTATTTCATATTGAGATAAGAGCTTTAATATATAGAATATTATCACGAGCAATACTTTCCGTGAAATAACTTGTCCATGCGTGTAAAAGTCCATGAGTGATTGAATTTAATGAACATGCTTGAAGTTTTCTTACTTTTATAACTTTGAGTAGAATGCGACTCATTTTTTTTCCATATGCATCATTTTTACCTACTGGGAACTTAGCTATGTGTACAGTTTTTAAATTTTATCTGTTTTTTTCCATTAATTTTAGTTTTCTAGAAATAATTTCAACTGTATATTTTCACGTTGAAATAGAGATTTTTTTTATTAAGACGTTATTCTCTGGGTTATTTAGCTAGAACAATCATGAGCCTGAAAATTTAAAACGCATTGAATAAAGAGTTTGCAAAGACTTGGCTTTTGAAATTTCATGTAATTACATTTATATCTGTTAAATCATATACTATTACTCACAAAAAAGATTTTTCTGATGCATGACAACAATAAATAGATAATGAACTTTGGTTTCTTGTGCATGCTGCTTACGCTGGAGGTGCTTGTATCTGTCCAGAATATCGTCTCTACGTTAATGGTGTTGAAGAGACCAACTCATTTGAAATGAATGCACACAACAGGTTCTTAACAAACTTTAATTGTTCGGTACTTTGGATAAAGGTACGTCGTTGATCCATTAGAGATTGAGGAAACTTTTATTAAATGTCATTTCCCGTTCATAAAATTGCATCAGCTGTCAGTTTTCAGTGTAACCCACTCAATTTCAAATGAGTTTCTCACAATAATTAATGGTCTTGTTCAAAGTAAGTTTAGTTCTCAAGAAATGAGGGTCTTAAAGAAACGAATGGTCTTGTTCAAAATAAGTTTAGATTTCAAGAAATGAGGTTTGGCACTTTCCCCTCTTTTATTCATGGAAATTCATGAGAAACAAGTTTCAATTACATATTTTTTTATTGGAAAGAATAATAATGATTACGATCTTGAAAGATAAAATAACATGAATAAGTATCTCAACTCTTAAAATATTTAGGGCTGGTGGAGTTGTTAATAGCCTTATTAGTTCTATAATAGTTCATGAGTTCAAGTTTTAAATTTGAACTTCTTCAATTCATGCTTGACTCTTACAAGTATGTATACCAATGCATTGCAAGTGCAACATCATGACGAAGTCTAAAGTTTGTGATAGTGTGCAATGCAACATCATGACCTTTTAAGTTTAAAGTTTGTGATAGGGGAAAATCTGATTATTTCCTCTGACAGGATTTAAATTCTGCGATTAAGCCCTCATTTTCGTTTCTATTAAATTATTGCTTGCCACGTAGACTACTAATTAATGATTTTTCCCCCCTTGAGTCAATTTAAGTCTCTTTAATTGATAATTTTTCTTTTTTGTATAATTTCTAATAATTGATAACTCTTTAAATCCTTTGTTTAACCTCATAGGGTGTCTGTATAGATGTGGACTCTAAACTGGGCTTGGACCATTTATTGACAGGGATTATACAATGTGAGAAACTGATAGGATCCAAGTAGGGGGAGAAGTTGGATGTGTTAAAGCTGCAACACAATGGGGCAACAAAAAGCACATCAACCAAAGATTGGAAGCCCCAGCACCTGCACATACATAACGAAAGCCCTATACATCCTACTGCACATGTTTTTAACACAATAATAATGATATAAAACTTCTAGCTGTATGCACAAAAACCTAATTAACATAGGTTTAATTTAAATTCTTGTGCTTGTATGCTGAAGTTCTAGCCTGCTTTTTGTTATTAGGTTATACATATACACAGCACAGCACGGGCTAGCACCTCAGCAACGAGGTGCATCTTCACTAGTTTATCCTTAAGTCTTTGACAAACACGTATGTTAGGGAGTAGTTTCGTGATACGAGATAGAAATGACAAAACTACGGTAAAATATCCAAGTTGAATTCCCCATTCGGTGTTTTACAATATTAAAAAATTATACCCTACAAATGATCATTTTTTGGGGCATGTGTTGAATTTTGGGCATTGATTATGGCCGTGCCAAGGGGGGGTGGAGGGGGCGATCACTTAGCAATATTGATAGAAAAGACATCCTTCTTGCGTTTCATTGCATATTTTTACATTTTCTTATTTATTTCTCGAAATAACAATAATAATAATAATATAACAAATAAATTTAGCAATGTTAATAGAAAAAGCACCCTCCTGCCGTTCCTTTCTCATTTGTTTGAGGGATAAAAATAATAATAATATAAGAAATGATAAAAGGAGATTAAGAAAAAGATTAGAAAATGAAATAAAAGGAGATTAAGAAAAAATTTAGAAAATGAAATAAAATAGAACCAAAATAAAATGAAAAAGGAGGTTTGGGAAACAAAATTGAAAAAAATATAAAAAAAAAAGTAAGTTTTGGGATACAAAATTGGAAAACAAAAAGTGAAGAAAAGAATAATTGTATATGTGATGGAAAAATATATATATAAAATTAAGTAAAAAATATGGAAAAATTACTATTAGGTATGCACTTTGTACCCCTAATTACTATTAAATACATCGATTTAAGTCGAACTCATGACTTCCAAATGAAATAAGAGCGCCTATACCATCAGTCTATCCAAATATATTCAACGTGGCACCGTCGCTGATTATGACGTGACAAACATTTAATTTGTGGAATGGGAGATGAAACACAGTTGTGAAATAGTTAATCCGTAAAATATTTATTGGTGAATACAATTTATTAATGTAAAAACTTACTCTACTAGTATTTTAATGATGCATGTTGTGATTTAAGAGTAAACTGGTATTTTGATCTTGATCCGTTAATTAATTTTGGAGTAGGGAGCTGAGCGGTAATCATGTCGTCAATTAATCCAATCAATACCGTGGATGGGGGGCAATGGCAGCAGACGCTTTGCATGGCGTGTGTAGAAGAAAACGATGGTTTCCGTCCAAGTACTTCGCTCTCAACGCCTCCTCCTTGTCTCTTTACTGTCATCGGGAATGTGTTCATCCAGGTGGTCGTTTTCTCCACGGCAGGCTAGCGTTTCAGGAGTCATGATCCTTCTGCTGATCCTCTGTGTTTCTTTAGCTGTCATGATGCCTTCCGCTAAGAGGTATCTCGAGTCGAAATACCTTGAAATGAATAGACACGACTCCTCGCGTGGAGTGGTCTACCATCCTATTCCTCACCATCGATCAGGAAATACTGGGTGATGCCGGAAACTAGTAGCCCTCAGTTTTTGGTGGCATCTTCAGCATCTCATTGTTCTTGTTTCCAAAATCTCCCTTCTCATATCCATTACTGCATCGTCTCCAATCATCAATTTTGGAAGATTAACCAAGAGGCAGCAGCAGACTAGTGTCTCAAGTCTCTATACCCACATTTCATTCGGATCTTAACAACTATGTAATGCTGCTTCCAGGGGAGGTTGATCTGCTTCCAGAAACAATTGAAAATATCAGCAAAGATGTGCATAAAGTGATTAGTAAAGGTAGGATGAGGAAACCAGTGGAGTTGACCAGTCTTCTATGTACTTCCAGTGATGAGTTGAGAGGGGCGATTGAGTTCGACAGTCATCATGTCGAAAGCCTGGATTCGCACTATCCTCCTTACTGCTGGTCTCTACCTGTGGTCACACTAGCTTGCATTGCGCTTGCACTCCCCAAAATCGACAAATTACTAATCGCTGTGGATGAAGGTCTCCGCTACGTGAAGCTTGTAGACGAAATCCTGGATAAGAAAGAACGTTTAACGAACATCACAACTGCAGCAGATATTCTATGGGTTGAAGTTGAACTGTATCACATGTGGCAAGACAGGGATCTGTTTGACGGGCAAAAACGGGAAGCGTTATTAAAAAAACCCTTATGTGAGACAGCTAAAAGAAAGTGATAATATTATTAACAAAAAAGATATTCAATTCATTGATAATGGTGCTGCGAACTATTTTATAAATAATTTATCGTATAAATAAAAAGTGATAACAATTTATAGCGAAAGTGATAACAATTTGGCAAAGACTTGTGTGAGACCGTCTCACGTAAACGGCCAGAAAGTGATAACTTTTATATAGGAAAGTGATAATAAATTAATGAAAAGTGATAATGTTATTTTATGAACAATTTATAGTATATATAAAAATTGATAACATTTATAGTGAAAGTGATAATGATTTATAGCGAAAGTGATAATTATTTTAAAAAATAAAAAATAATTTCATGTGAGACGGTCTCACGCAAGACTTACCCTAACATTTCATTAGTGAAAGTGATAATAATTTTTTATTATTTTATATAAAAACTTATGTGAGACGGTAAAAAAACAAAGTGTGAAGAGCTTGTTTATCATGTGTCGACATTTCCTTTGAAAATTTATTTAAATTATTAAACCTTCAACTTTAAAGAAATTAAAAATTGGTTTATTTTGTTAAATTACCCTAATAATTTAAAATAAAAGTATCTATTCAAAGTTAGTAAATACTAGGGGGCAACAGAAGAGGAAAAGTATGAGTAATTTTGATTCTTTTTACGTCGAAAATCAATAAAGAAAGGCGGGTACAGAAGAGAAATGCGAGCGAGCACGCACAATACGCCGAAGTAGGTGTGACCTACACGGGCCGTGTAGGTGCAAAATCCTGCTTAAATTTCAGAATGTTTCGGAAGCTTCTAGAAGGTCCATAAGTGTTATAAAACCATGACTTGTGTGAAATTGAGAGGAGATTTCATTAGATATCAAATTGGAGCAGTTACACACACAAAAATACCACATTTCCTCACATTGTAGATCCATCTTCCATCTCTACCATCTAAATCCATCAATTCATCATTTGATCTACATTTTCAATCCATAAAACCTTCATCTCATCCATCCTACCACCATTTGAGAATATTGGAGCATCAATTGTTGAAGGAGTTGATCAATTGAAGAGGAGAAAGACTTTTCTTATGCAAGGGAAGCAAATATACTTTTCAATTATTAATTTTCTTCTTATTATGGCTCAAATGGAGCAAAGCTTAATTTGTATTGAATTAATTACCATGTTTAGTGGCTAGTTTTATAGTAGGGCTAGTTATATGAGTGATTGAGGTGAAAATTTTCGCATGAGTTAGTGAGTTTTGGTATGTTTGGTGGCGTTTTGAGTACATTTCGATCCATTTTTTATCATAAGTGTAGCGTGAATGATATTGAGAAGTGTTTGGGCATGAATAGTGAAGTATGAAAAATGGAGAAACAGGACAAATTGCTACACGGCCGTGACCTTGTAGGAATTGGCCGTGCAGCGGTATGTTTAAGTGTGATATTATTTGAAAATCAGGTTTCCAACAACAATCTAATAGATATTTGAAATACTTTTGAATTATTATGATATCTTTATAATTAATAATCAACCCCATATTTTACAGTACTTTCTATTAAAAGACAATTCAATTAGGTTTCAACAACAATCTAATAGAAATTTGAAATACTTTTGAATTATTATGATATCTTTATAATTAATAATCAACACAATATTTTACAGTACTTTCTATTAAAAGACAATTCTCTCACACTCTCGCAATATATTCAAAATATGTTGATTGGAGGTATCTCGCAATATACTAAAAATATCTTGTTGGAATGATTTAAAATAAACCAGGTTAGCCTTTAGCGTAATGATAATTTGAGACTTTTACTCCGTAAAATTTAATACTTTTAAAATTTTATAATATTATTATAATTAATAATAAGTTTTAATATATTTAAAATGTTATATTATGATATGTAACATAATATTTTACATTAAACCCATTAAACTCACCACACTCAGAATTCTCACTCACTCACTCGTAAGTCACACCTCACTCAATAATTTATTTTTTTATTTTATCTCACCTCACACTTTATTAACTAACCAGAGATAACTCGCACATCTCATTCAGTGTCTATTTATAAGGTAGGTTAAGAACCGAATTAAATTATCCTAGAGAATTCTATATTCATCCCCAAATTTTAATCGAATGCTCGTATGCATATCTATGATTATTATCTTGCCAACTAAGAAGGTTACATGAGTTGCATCAATTCTTCAATTTATGTCTTTAATATTCTCGAATCTTCTAGCATATTACTCATTTCCTCTCCAAATAGTTCTGAATAGTCGGCATTGCATCTTCACACAGTAATAAATATTTTAAGTATGTTACATAAAAGATGATCTTTTTAAAAATAAGTTGTATGGAGGAGGGTTGTTATTTTTTGACTTTTTTTTTTTTATACCGTTCGATTTTTCTATTACATTTTTTTTGATGTTATTGCGCATTGGATGCTCATGTACGATATAATAAAAGATATATACTCCAAAAAAAGTTTAAAGTGCACCTACTTTAAAAATTTATATATTTATGAATAAAAATATATATCCTGTTGAATAGGTTTCTAAAGGCTTTGTAAGAATAACAAGATCAATGAAATCTTTTCTTTTCTTCGTTACTTTTTCATTTTTAACATGATATCAGAGCAATGGTATCATAACAGAATTAATCCAATCCTACTCTTTAAGCTTTCCTTAATCTATCTATTCAATCAATTCTACAAAACACCATTAAAGGTGTCTCAATTCAAAAGAGGTTCAACCTCTTTTTCATTCAATCAAAAAGGTGTTCAATTCAAAAGAGGTTGAACCTCTTCATTCAATCAAGCCTGTTTGCAGGCTTCAATTACACCCTTCTAAGGTGTACTGTTCTAAAGAATGTTGAATCCTTCTCTGAATAGGAGAGAGCAGTACTAAGCCCTACTCCCAACATTCACCACACTTGAATTTCCAGAACTTGAATTCCTCTGAGCAGTGACTCCCACGACAACACACACAAGAAATCAAAAACTAAACAAAACAAAAGCCATTGCTGTCAGCCGCTGAAACTGTGCCGTCCGCCACCACTGACAATCCGGAACCGCGACCACAGCCGGAAGCAGTTGCTGCCCGTTCTGAAGCCACTTCAGTCACCGCCCAGCCGCTGCTCGTCCGTCGCTGCCGAAGGATTCCAGCCACCATGGTTCGCAAGCCCAACGAGGTTGTGCGGCGGAGAGAAAATTTAGGGCACAACGAAGGTTGTGTTCGCAATCGTGTCATGGATCGACATTTAAAGAAAAATGAAGCTGGGCTTCATCTCAACACAGCTCACGTGAATATATTGGGCCCAAACCAATTTTCTTCTCTTGTGGCCCAAGTTGCTCAAGCCCTGCAGGCCCAAACTAAAATGCAATCCACTAATACAGAAGTGGATGCAGGTCCATTTACTTCTTTATCTAATAATATTTCATTGGGCCCAAAAAATTTAAAATCAAATTTTGAAAATAAGCCCACTCATTTTTCCATTTTTCAAAATCCAAATTTTTTTAATACAAAATCCTTTAATTACTTTAGCTTGTTTTCATCAAATAATAATTTAATTGATTTCTCTAAAAATTGGGTGGTTGACTCCGGAGCAACCGATCATATGACCGAAAATCGTTCTATTTTTATAGAAAACTCCCTAATTTTAGACAACTCTCAAAATGTTAAAGTAGCTAATAACACTACCGTTCCAATTTATGGGAAAGGATCGAGTTATCTTTTTTCTAAAAAGATCGATAATATTCTTTATTTACTATCTTTTACTTTAAATTTGTTATCCGTCTCTAAGATCACCACGGAATTAAATTGTCAAGTTATATTTACTGACGTTGATGTTGTATTTCAGGAAAGATTGACGGGACGAACTATTGGTAAAGGAGTTCGTATCAATAATTTATACCTAATTAACTTCCCTAGTATTGCTTTAAATGCTTTTGATATGTCCCTTTGGCATAAATGTCTTGGACATCCGTCCAATTTAGTTTTCAATAAAATATTTGCTAATTCGTCATATCATGATAAGTGTGATATTTGTTCTTTATCTAAACGCACACGTCTTCCCTACACAAATTCCTCTTCTAATTCAAAATCTATTTTTGATTTGATTCACTCGGATGTTTGGGGTCCCGCTCCAATTACATCTTATAATGATTTTAAATATTATGTTAGCTTTATAGATGATTTTTCAAAGCATACTTGGATATTTTTACTTAAAAATAAAAGCGAAGTTTTCGCAAAATTTCAAGAATTTTCCGCCTACGTCAAAAATCAGTTCAATAAGTCCATCAAAATTTTTCGAACGGATAATGGAACTGAATTTATAAACTTAAATTTTCAAAATTTTACAAAAAGTAATGAAATTATTCATCAAACCTCGTGTCCCTACACACCAGCTCAAAATGGGGTTGCGGAGCGGAAAAATTGTCATCTTTTAAAAGTAACTCGTTCTCTTCTTCTTCAAAACAATGTTCCAAAATATTTTTGGTCAGATGCTCTTATAACCGCCAATTACCTTATTAATCGTCGACCTTCCCCTAATCTCAATAACCTAAGTCCCCACAAATTTTTTTTAAAAAAGGAAGTAGGTCTTGACCACTTACGCACTTTTGGATGTACGTGTATTGTTCACATTAACCGTACCGATAAACTTAGTCCTTCTTCAGTCAAAGCTATTTTTCTTGGCTACTCCGTACTTCAAAAAGTTTACAAGTGTTATGTAGAAAGCTCTACATTTCAAGATATGTTACCTTCAATGAAAATGATCCTTATTACTCTATTGATAACTCCTCCATTGATACTAACGACTTTGTTTTTCCTATTTCAGCTCCTACTGATATTATTCCTTCTCAGGATCATCATAATGATTTGATAAATACGATTTCTCTCGAGGATGATAAAAATATAGTCGAAGAAAATGCTCCGATAGAGGGAGATCAAAATGCTCCGACAGGGGAGATCACGTCCCAGTCGAAGAAAATGCTCCGATAGGGGGAGATCAAAATCAAAATCCAACTCGAGCTAATTCACCTCGGAGATCTCTTCGACAAACTCGGCAGCCTACCAAACTAAGAGACTATGTCACTTATTCGATATCGTATCCTATCTAAAACTTCTTATCTTATTCCCACATTTCAAAAGAGCATCATGCATTTTTAAATTGCATAAATCAATCTGAACCTAAAAACTTCGAAGAGGCTAATTGTTGTCCTACTTGGCGTAAAGCAATGGAAGAAGAAATAAATGCTCTTAAGAAAAATAATACTTGGTCTCTTGTTCATCTCCCTAAAGGGAAAAAGGCAGTCGGGTGTAAATGGGTCTACAAAGTAAAATTCGATAGTCTGGGAAAAATCGAAAGATATAAAGCTCGTCTTGTTGCTAAAGGCTTCACTCAAACTTATGGAATTGATTATGAAGAAACCTTCGCACCCGTCGCTAAAATGAACACGGTAAGAATCCTTCTTTCTATAGACACTAATAAAAATTGGTATTTTCATGAAAAGGATGTTAAAAATGCCTTTTTACAAGGGGATTTAGAAGAAGAAGTGTACATAATTCTTTCTCAAGGTCTTAAGAATTCAGATTCTACCCTTGTTTGCAAACTTCGCAAATCAATTTATGGTCTAAAACAATCTCCCAGAGCTTGGTATTCTAAACTTAGTCACACATTACTCTCCCAGAACTTTAAAAAAAGTTCAGCTGATTCATCGTTATTTACTCGCACCTCTTCAAATTCTTCAATTATTGTTTTAGGTTATGTCGATGATATTATTATTACCGGTGACAAGGAAATAGAAATTCAAGATATTAAGAACTTTCTCAAACAAACATTTGAAATTAAAGATCTTGGTCTTCTTAAATACTTTCTTGGAATTGAAATAGCCCACTCCTCCAAAAAAGGATTATTCCTTTCTCAAAGGAAATACACCCTCGATCTTCTTCAAAAAACAGGTAAACTCGGTGTTAAGCCCGCTAGCACTCCTATGGAAACCAATGCTAAACTTAACTCAGAAGATGGATCTCCGCTTCAAGATGTGGGCATGTATCAAAGACTTGTAGGATAACTTATTTACTTAACTGTTACTCGTCCTGACATTGCTTTTTTCTGTTAGTGTGGTTAGTCAATTTATGCAGGCACCTCGGACCACTCACCTAGCTGCTATTGATCGGATCCTCCAATATCTAAAATCAACTTCGGGACAAGGAATTTGGATAAAAAACAACCAAGATGTAAGTATTCAAGATTATACAGACGCGGATTGGGCAGGAAGCTTTGACCGACGATCTACTACCAGATTTTGCATTTTGGTTGGAGGAAATCTAGTAACCTGGAAAAGCAAAAAGCAAAACGTGGTGGCTCGATCAAGTGCCGAAGCTGAATATCGGGCAATAGCATCAACTGCTAGTGAACTTACCTGGATAAAGCAATTACTCGAGGATATGAACATTCAAACCAAAGGAGCAGTTCAAATGTATTGCGATAACAACGTTGCTCGCCACATAGCCTCAAACCGGTGTTCCACGAGCGAACAAAACATATTGAGGTGGATTGTCATTTCGTTCGAGACAAAGTTCAAAGCGGGATAATTCAAACATCTTATATCGGGAGTAAGGATCAACTTGCAGACATATTCACTAAAGCCTTGGACAAATCAAGACATAAGTTCATTCTTGACAAGTTAGGAGTGATCAACCCGTTCACCCCTACACTTGAGGGGGAGTGTTGAAGATTGAAACATCTTCCTTATTTTCTTCCAGAAATTAAGTCAACAAACTATATTATAAATCTATTAGTACCGGCTAGTTTTTCACTTTGTCTATAAATAGGTTTCTAAATGCTTTGTAAGAATAACAACAAGATCAATTAAATCTTTTCTTTCTTCATTACTCTTTCATTTTTAATATATACACTAATAAATAATCTGAATGTAAACATGATATCAATTCATATAACTATATCATTCTACTTTTACAGTTATGCTCCCTTCCCTGGACTTGGAAGCATCCTTGACGTTCGTCAAGGCACGCCACTCTTCGATCGTGGCTCCCCGATCGGTAGCCACGATCGGAGTTCGATGCTGCATAAGAAGCGTAAGAATGTCCTCTGTTTCTCCCAGAAGAAAAGCTGCCTCACGAACTCTCCTCTCTCTTTCCTCAATCGCATTGCAACGGCACTTCTTGTTTATTGCATGACCTAAATTGCTCAAACATGCTCTCAATACATCTGCAATCATAATCGACAGCTCATCAAACACCTCTTCATCTATTTTATCTCCATGATTCAGCAAAATGGTGCTGCTCAATCTGTATATCGAGTTGGCAGCAATCACTTTGGCAGGCCAGTTGAGTGGATTTCTCATCACACAGTTTCTTGAACCTCTAACAACATCCATAACTGTCTTCTTAGCTTCATCACGTAGCTTTTGCAGTATCACCTTTCCGTTTTCGTCCGTCCCGTCAAGATCCCTGTCTTGCCACTTGTGATAGAGTTCAACCTCAACCCAGAGTACATCTGCTGCATTTCTTATGTTTGTTAAGCGTTCTTTCTTATCAAGGCTTTTGTCTATAACCTTCACATAGCGGAGGCCTTCGTCCACGCTGAGTAGTAGTCGACTTGACTTATTCTTGTCGATTTTGGAGAGTGCAAGCGCTATGCAAGCCAGGGTGACCACAAGAAGAGACCAGCAGTAAGGAGGGTCGTGTGAATCGAGGCTTTCGACACGATGATTGTCGAAATCGATCACCCCTGTTAAGTCAGCACTAGAAGCACGTAGAAGATTAAGTAAATGCTCTGGTTTCCTCATCCTACCTCTATTGATCACTTTATCCACATCTTTGCTAATATATTGAAGTGTTTCTGTAAGAAGCTCCACCTCCCCTTGTAATAGCATTACATAGTTCTTAAGATCCACCTCTGAATCAAATGTGGATATTGTGACTTCTCGATCAACAGAGTGAGATATTTGTGCATGATTCCACCTCATTAATGTAGTAACATAGTTTAGAAAATTGATGATTGGAGTTGATATGGTGATGGATATGAGAAGGCTTAGCTTGGAAGCAAGAACAAGAAGATACTGAACATGGATAAAGAAAGTAAGAAGTATTGCTCTCAGATGATGAACAAATATTCTGGTTTGAAGATGTCGGATTCTTACAGATAAGGGCGATCCTCTCCACTCCACCAGCTTCTGAGTCCAATAGTCCTCCACGGTGACTGCGTTCATGAAGTTTCTCGTATTCAACCGCCTCGTTTTCACGGTGGCGAAGCATCTGATAGCCGGAGCAATAGCACCAACCAACACTCCAATAGTCTGAGTAACAAGAACCCAATCTGTCGACCATCCATAGCTGGAATCCGATTGGCCTAATATCTTAAACCTCGTTTTCATTCGAATTTCAGCTTCCAACAAAACAATGGCGATTATCAAACTCAAGAAATCAGACATGATGCAGATGGGGGAACGAGCCAACACGAACTGAGGACTACTTGTTTCTGCCATCACCCAATATTTCTTGATCTCTACTCTCAGTTTATCAGGATCGACGACAACCCTCCCCTCTACCACTTGAGCTTCTTCGTGCAAAGCGTATCTTCGCATCTCGAGGTATTTCGACTCGAGATACCTCTTAGTGGAAGGAATCATGACAGCTGAAGAGATACAGAGCAGCAGCAACAGAATCATGACACCTATGGCGAGCATTTCCTCCGGAAATGCTCGCCTGCCATGGAGATAAGAGTGCAGCTCGATGACCTGAATGAACACATTTCCGACAACTGTGAAAACCAGAATGGCTAAAGCGACGACGTTCGACATGACTTCCACGTCGTTCATGGATCCTATGGAGGTCATGAAATTAGCCATGGCAGTGGACATGAACACCAGGGTGCTTATCTTTGCAAGACGATCAGTTACAGTGTACATTCGAGTTGTGAGATCCATTGGCAGCTTCATAGCCACTCCTAGAAGTGTTAAAGAAGTGGCGTTTAGTGCGAAATACTTGGAAGGAAACCAACGTTTTTGTCTACACAATCCATGCAGAGTGTCTGCTGCCATTGCTAGTATGCAGAGGGTGGATGCAGCAGCAACGTACACACCTATCCACGGTATCGGAGACTCGAGCAGAGTCTCGATTTCCCGGGCCCTTTCCGGGTCCGGGTTAATCGAAGACATAAGAAACTCAACGTTGGTTAACTTGGGTTCCTTAATTACCTCAAAAACAAGTGAAGGATTATTATAGAAGAACGTTTGAAATATAATGGTGGCAAGTGAAGTGAATTAAGGATCTTGAATTCTTGATCAAGAATTAAGATGGGAGGGTGAAATATTGCACGGAATAGTGATTCTTGATTTAAAACAGGGCCATTGAAGAAACTGACAATGGTGGCTTCTTGTGAAGTGTTTGTAAGGATTGAAATTCCACCTCAGCATTGGAAAAATGTCTGCCGGAGAATAGATAGATTCAATTTATTTATAAATATAAATATGCACTTGCATATATTTAATTTGATTTTCATTTTGACACGTGTTTGTGGTTTTCAATTCGAGTACTCCATGTAAGAAAAGTATTATCCCTCCTTCCTAACTAACTTTTAACCATTTCTTTCGCCCAACAAACGCTTCCCAACTTAAAAGTAGTAAAAGTTAAAAATTAAGTAATCTTTTAAAACATCATATATATATATATATATATATATATATATATATATATATATATATATATATATATATATATATATATATATATATATATATATATATATCACTCTCATCAGCTGTATATGGCCTACTTTATTATTTATTTATTATTATATAAAATACTAAATTACACTTAAAAATCAATAAACTTATAAAAGAATCAATTTTTCTTTAACTCATTATTTAGGTAAAGAATAAGAGGGAGTATTATATAGCTGTTCCACCTAACTTGTAAATGGATCTACTTGAAGTCATTTTAGTGCAGAATTTTAATTTACATATATATACGTATATATGTATATCTCTATTTTTTATTATGTTCTTTTTGCATGTAATTAGAACGTATTCGTTGGAATTGTGGAAGAACTGTGTTAAGATGCATTGAAGGGAGATGATAAAATGAATCTTCCAGAAGATGTGTTTCTTGAATTATATTTTATTCAACGAACAGTTATTAATTTTGTTATTGCCCAAAAGGAGAAAATGCAGACTTTAAATAATTATAATTATACAAGAAGATTAATTTCATAACTATAAAGAAAACTACGTGTTAAAAACAATAGCCATCATCTATTACAATTTTATAAAACAAGTGGGGTGGTTTTCTAATTAAAATATGCTCTTAAAAGTTAAGAAAGTCAAAATGGGTATTTAAATTTTACTTAATCACGATTGTGTCCTTGTGTAGTTTAATTGGGATTAATTATCATTAAATCATACCCATATGGGGGTGGCTAATTGGGCAGTAATCTCACTTAATTCTTGATACTATTATTTTTTAACTTGGGCTTTTTAGCCCAATCCATTAGATATGCAAAACATGTGATTTCCAAACAAAAGTGGCCCAACAGATGGTTCATGGTCATGCATTCTTCTAAATTTCCACCAGAATTCTTAATACTAAATTTCCGACTAAAAAGTAAAACAAATGCATTG
The DNA here is from genome assembly GCA_023678885.1 of Pogostemon cablin. NCBI lineage: Eukaryota > Viridiplantae > Streptophyta > Magnoliopsida > Lamiales > Lamiaceae > Pogostemon > Pogostemon cablin. The sequence goes on from CM042961.1 coordinate 4,100,783, forward strand.
AGTTGGAGGTAATAACATGATTAATGACCATGATTATGTGGGCAAACTTAGATCATCAGTAATTTAATAAATTAAAGATACATGTTAGCTAAGGTAGGAAACAATTACCACAATAAGTAGGTGGTGATGAGTAGAGATGATACTTGATACATTATTGAAGAAAGTTAAGTTGAATTAGTCACAGGGCAACTCTCCTTTGGCATGCTGTAGCTCACTCGTTTATATTTGGGAGTTACATCTCATGTGCAGAGGCGGATCCAGAAAATCGGGGTGGGGTGGGCTAAGTTTATTGAAGAAAATAAAAAATAATAATAATAATTAAAAAATAATATATATATATATATATATATATATATATATACTATAATTTAAGAAGATATATTTATTTTTTAACTTCATTTCGGTGGGCTTAAAATATTTTTGGGTTGGGCTAAACTTAAAAACACAAAGAAGAAATAAGATATATTTATTTTTTTAGCTTCATTTGGGTGGGCTGAAAATATTTTTAGGGTGGGCTAAACTTAAAAACGCAAATTATTTATAAATTATTTACATATGATATAATGGGCTTTTCGGGGCCAGCCCTGGGCTTGAGCCCGGGGCTGCTCCACATCCATCCGCCCCTGCTCATGTGACATTTGTAAGATGAGTGACACGTAAGAGAGAGAAAAAATTGATTCTGTTGCTCATAGAATGTAAATTTTATCTCCCTCTTACATACCACTCATCAAACGGTGCAACAAAAGAGACGTAACACCAAAATGAGAGATCCGACCAGCTTTTGCTAAGATCACCATCATGCGTTGTATTAATATGTGCATGCATGCCAAATAAGAATAGCCCTATGATTAATAAACTTATACTTGCTGCAGCTGCTCCTCACTCAACCCTAGCTAGTAGTTTCTCATGTGTATTGTGATGAATTATATGTACTATCTTTATATTTTATATAGGCGTTGGAGGGAAAGTATAAACCAATGGAGTAACAGAATATGCCTGCTGGTTATCAAGAAAGAGATCTAGAGAGAGGAAGAGAGATATAATTTACTAGCATATACCAATATATATACCAACTACACATGAAAAAAGAGGTAGAAAAGGAGATTCTATGTAAAAGATGGAGATGGGCCTTCTTTTTTTTGATTCCATGCATGAAATAATTGAAATTCCCCTATGTAATTTTTCTTTTATTTTCCTTTGTTGTCTATATAAATGTTTGAAGACTTGTATGAAACGATTCCACTTTGGGAATTTTTTTTTTTTTTTTTTGGAATCGGATAAGAAAAAGTCATTCTTTAGCATAACAAACTGCTCATCTAAATAATGGGTTATTTTTTTGTTATATTGGAAGTTTAATTTGTTTTTAAAAGAATAATAATTTATCATAAGGATGACAAATTCTGATCATGAAAGTTCTCTAATGTATCTCATTAATTAATCAAGCAAAAGCTTATTCATCCCCAATTAAATGTATACTCATTGCCTAACGTATAAACAAAATCAAATAGTAAACGAACACAAATCTATTTCAAATAAAATTTTAAATTCAAAACGAGCTCTAGCTCGATTTCAATTTATCAATAGAGGACTAAAAAAATATAGAATGAGGCTCTTGTGCCCCCGGGGACACCGTGCCCCTTTGCAATTTAAACTTATAGCAATATATATATATATATATATATATATATATATATATTTAAATAGAATATGGAGGAGGAGGGTTGTGTTCCCACGGGGCACGGTATGTTCCCGGGGAACAGGAGCTTTTGCCAAACATATAAAGTTTTGTTGGGCTGCTGCTTACAACTCTACTTGGTTAATTTATTAATCTTGATTTACACTTTTAACACATTCATTGCCCCTGGAATGGGTGAAAGTAATCTAGATTGTAGTTAAGTTAATTGCAGGTAAACTAGTAGTAGCTACTCTTTAATCAAGCCACCTTAATCTCAACCTAAAACTACTCTTTTTAAGTAATTATAAGTTGAGAATTAGCTCTAATTCACATTAACCTGAAAACTCACATCATATTCTAATAATGTACCTCAAAACATGCACAAGGTACTAGCTCCTGAAATTCCACTCTCACCTAAAATATTAGCACATATTTTATTACAAAATCTAAATAAAAAAAAAATGGCTATAAATATTCAAGAAAAGCAAATCTTGCACACAACCTCGATCAAAACATCAAGATCCACAATTCATTATGTCTACTGGCTTACACCTCTCTCCTTCAGAATTTTCTGCCCCATATACCTACACATACATCACAAATTAATACCATAAAATCATTATTTATTAAATAATTACTTTTTAAAAAATGAAAATATTTAATTAATTACCTTCCTAGCATCATAACAGTGGCCTGAGGATTAGTTCCAGGGGAGTTGTAAAACGTGGAGCCATCGATGACGCGCAGCGAATCCAAACCCAGCACCCGATAATCACGGTCCACTACTTTGTCCACGTGGCTGCCCCCATGGTAATGCCATATGGTCATCACCGTATCTATGCAAAACTGCTCCAGCGAATGACCTATCGCCAGGTGTTTCAACCTCAGGTTATTGGGGAATCCCCGCATCATGTCCATCAGGGTCTCGAATCGGGTAAACGGGTACCGGAACGGGGCGAGCGCCCGTGACTCAACGACCTTCCGGATCACCTCCATACCCGCCACGCACCTCTGCAGGTCCCTCGGGTCCTGGAAGTAGTTGAACGTCACCCGCGGGTTCATATTCGGGTCCTTGTTTACCAGCTCCAGATGCCCCCTCGAGTAGGGCCCCATGATCTTCTCCAGGATCAACCCGGATTGGATGCTGGGGCTCCGAAACAGGTCGAATCCTCGCAGCGCTTTCGGGATGATGCTCTCGTTAATGCTTCGGATCATGGACGGCGTGCTCTGCACGTGCGTTACACTGTTTAATCACGCTTTCGACCAATTAATTTAGTACACGTGGCGGGTTTAGGATTAACCTGGTTTCCGAATCTTGCGAAGTCGTGGGCCACTCTGGTGGCCCAATCAAGCTCGAGGGACCCACTAGAAGTTTCGATGTAGCTGCCAACTTCGGTAATGCCCACTGCTTCGATTAGTGATGTTTCGACGGGCTGAGGGGAAGGGACTAGGATTGCGTTCATTGGGTTATCGGACATGCCCTGGCCCACCATTGGCTGGTCCAGTACGACGTGTATGCCACGGGACCTGAGATGGTGGCCCGGCCCAACACCACTCAACATCAGCATTTGTGGGCTCCCAATTGCACCCGCTGATAGAATTATCTCATTTGGGCCATTTTTGTTCAACAGTGCCATATGTTTAAGCCCTCTTTTGTCTCTGAACATAACTCCGTAAGCCTTAGGTCTTTGCCCTGCATAAAATTTACAATTTCAATTAATGTAGAAAAAAAAATATCACATGTCTTTAATTCGGTTTGGATCTCTGTTACATTTTAATGTTACATCTCCTATTGCAAATCATTGCATGAATAACACGTAGGTGAAAGGCAAAATCTATATGACCAAAGATATCACTCATCTAACACATGTAATAAAAAATTTAATATTAAAAGACATTCAGAATCCCTCCTATGACACCTAATCCTCTTCTTAATTTGGTGTTAAGTTCTGTATTTCACTAGTTAAATAAATGCTAGTAAGAGAAGTAAAAAAGTCTAAATTTTCCAAATATTAGAATTATTATTTCCTCTATAAGTATATAGATATATTCTATGTAACTTGTATGGCCATTGGAAATACTAAATGTAACCCTAAAATATAATCAAAGATGTGATAAATTTGCCACACAATGACAGAAAATGGAGTAGTTGAGTTTTAAGGAGAAGGGTATATAACATTAATCTTACCAGGTAAGTTTTTGGTAAACAAGATTTGGCAAACAGTAGCGTGTAAATAAACAGTGATTTTGGTCTGATCAGCATATTCTAATAAATCAGCTGCAGTGTGTCTGATTCCATTCTCATCAAAAATCGAACCCCCAATTTTGGTGCCATGCAGATGTTCATACGTGAATCCCCGATCGGGCAGGATCCCTGCCTCGAGCAACCCGTCATGCACCGCCCCTTGCCACGCTTGAACCTTGGGCTCAAACGCCACCTTCTTCTCCACCCACTCGTACGACTCGTTCACTAGGCGGGGGTCCCACCCGACCTGGCGCACGAACTCTGCACTAGCCCGGGTGTAGAACCCGGCATTAATGGCCGAGCTCCCGCCCAGGATGCGTCCACGGTGGTTGAACACTCCGTCCGTGGATACAAACAGCTGGGCGGGGGAGCTCGGCCTGGTGTCCGACAACGACGTGAGGAACCCCGATATGTGGGCCACGTTGGGATTGTCGTACGGAAGGCCGCCCCTCTCCAGAACCGCTACTTTTGCCGAGGCGGAGAGCGTCGCCGCTAGAGAGCAGCCGGCCGTACCGCCGCCGATGATGATGTAGTCGTAGTACTCCGCCCGAGAGGCTGACGTGGCGTCCTTTGCGAAGGAGGAGTAAGGCGCTGCTCATCATAAAATTCACCAACAAATTAATTTACACTTTTTTTAAAAAATAATTAAAAATAGAAAAAGTCATCTCAATTTTTTACGCTCACGTAATCTGCATTAATCACAATGGCTCTTTTGCAACAAACTCACACAATCAAATTTAGAGTGCATTAATGATTAATATCTCTTCATTCACTCACTCTACAAAAAAATTTCATCTTCAGTATCACATGTTGTATTATTGACACATAAAATGAAAAATAAATCAAACCATTGCCTCTAGGGCTCAAGGTCCAAGCTTTTCTTTTTAGGATACGAGTAGTTCCATTTTTTCTTTTACGTGTCATCCATTCAATGTTACACAAGAAATGAAGTACTAAAATGAGACATGAATCCGGAAAAAAAAAGAAATCAAGAAAAGCAAAATGAAGACCTTTCTCTGCAGAAGAAGTGTCGATGAAGAAGAAAACCCCAAGAAAAGCTGCAAGAAAAGGAACCCACATTCCAAAAGCCATAGTTTAGCAGAATAAGAGGAATTAAGATTATATATCACACGAAAGAAGTGAAGATATAAAGAAGGAAAAAAAAGAAAAAAGAATAAACCAAGAAGTCTTTAGTTTTGGAAAAACGGATAATGAACGAGTCCTTTTTTATAGGGGAAACACACAAAGAAGAGAAGCCATCAACAAAAGCGGCCAAATCATGATTTTATTATGTATATTTGGTACAAATAAAGACTTAAAATAGAGTGAGGACCTCGAAAATGAAAACGAGAGGAGATTATTGCAGTTCAACTATATCATTTATGCACCGTTTCATATAAAGACGTTTTCTCACCTGTCACTCCCATTTATATCTATCTCTATTTATCTCTAATATTATTTTATTTTATTATAATAATGTCTTCTTTATGCTTCTAGGGACAAAGGGTGAAGCAACGGTTTTTTTGGAATATTTATTATGCCTTAATCATATCAAATTTGCAAAATATAATCAATGTCAATTTGAAAGAAATAGGTGGTTAAATTACATAGTAAAATTAATCTAACAACATGATACTCCTCTATCTAGGTCTTTTTGGTATTTATGCACATGGATTAAAAAAATTATTTTTTTCTGTGTATTACATGGGATAAAATAGGGATGATATAGATAAAATGACGAGGATAGGCGATTTTTAGTTAATAATTAAATGGTAAGAAGTAGTAGGTGGTATTTTTATAATATTTTTGTATTTTGAAAATGTTAATATTGTATAAAACTATAATTTTTTAAAAATCTCATAAGGGGTTGACCGGATGAGAATAGAAAGTACAAAAAATATTTGGGATTGAGAAAATAATGAATTATAAAGATATAGTAAATTTAATGATAAATTTTACCCTTTTTTATTTATTTATTTTTAATATCTTCTTAGTACGAGTGACATGTATAGAAAAGGAGAAAACTAGTATATATATTTTAAAAACAAAATCTTAAGAACAATAATTGAATTTTTTCTATAATTAGTTACATGTAATATTAAGAAAAAAATAGTATAGTAATTCCCAAGTCCATCAAGTATATAAATAAAATAAGGGGCCTTGGTTGGTAAGAAGTAGTGGGGAAGATAATGAGAATGAGAATATTTATTCTTATTTTTTATGTAAGAGGTAATGAAAATTAGAAATTCTCAATCACTCTCATTAATTCAATGTATATCATTTTTTAATGAATTTCATTCTTATTATTATTACTCTTGCTAACAATTCATATTATTATTATTTCAATATTATTATTTCAAAATTTGAATCAAATCGTTATTAAGCGTAATATTATACATAGTTTGAAATGGAGAGTATTTTGGATTCCCTATCTTAAATGGAGAGCACTTTATATATATATTATTAACAAATTAATATATTTTATTTATATAGTAATCATGTTTTAATAATGGGTGAATCCGTCTCACAACCCGTCTCACGAAATTACCATTTCAGACTGTCTAAAAGATTTTATGGAGAAAAATACAGTCTTAGTGATTTGTCCTAAAAACACGAATCATGACAAACCTAGAAATTTCTTTTGAGATTGCAGGAAGACTTCCTCTTCACACGATCTTTAATTATAAAAAGAAAGTTATAAATGTTCTCACGTGTTATAACTCACTACAAGAAAAAATGCTTATTACCACACATATTTTAATGTCATTTCAAAGTCGATGTAATAATAGGTATTGTATTGATACATTATGTTTTTAAGGGTGTTAATATGTGATCTATAAAGACATTTAATAAATCGATGTATTGATATTTGCTCTATCACCACACTTCAGAAACAACACTTATCTATTAGTACACTTTTGTTACACATTTTTTAACACACAAAAAAGTGTCATTATATGTACTCTCTATAAACACTTAAAAGTATATGTATAAATAGTATTTTGTTATCACAAACGTATTATAAAGATTATTAATCATTAAAATAATTTTTTTTTAAATTTTTGTTTCCTCATTAAAATATGAAATATAAATTATTTCATTATAAAGTTAAATTAAAATTTTAAAATTAAGAAAATTAAATTAATAATTTTTTACATTTTATTTACTTAAATTGATAATTTTTTATTGTTAATTTAATTTAAGGTTATATTTATTTTAAAATAATAATTATTTTAATTAATCTAATGATTAAAAAATAAAATTTATTTTTATTAAAAAAAATATTTGACCTTAAAATTTAAGATAATAATAAATATATAAAAATGCTAAATATTTTAAAATAATTATTTATATATATTTTTTTATATTACTATTAATTTATTTTAAAAATATTAAATTTGAATTATAATTAATAAATAATTCTAAATTTAATTTATTATACCTATTAAATTGATAATATAAAATCAATATTATAAAATTTAAATATTAAAAATTAATTATGTATTCTATGTATATATACTATTTTTATAAAAAAATCACAAAAGTTATTTATGGTTTAATGGTTTCTGACTTAATATAGAGATCTCATCAGGTGATACGGTGACACCGTTTCGAATCTAAGAGAAATCTCTTTTTAATTTTATTTTATTTAATATTAATATATTGTAACATTTAAAAGAGTCTTAATAAGTCACTTTTCTTCACACTTCAAAGTGTATTAATAGATATAAGTGTGTTATTATGTCATAATTCTTTACACCTTAAAGTGTGGTATTAGGGGTACTACCTATCTCTACAACAGAATGGACCACACAAAAAATTAACGTGGTTATAGGTAAAATGTGTTAATATATTACCTATAACAATTCACACTTCAAAGTGTATTAATAGATATAAGTGTGTTATTATGTCATAATTCTTTACACCTTAAAGTGTGGTATTAGGGGTACTACCTATCTCTACAACTGAATGGACCACACAAAAAATTAACGTGGTTATAGGTAAAATGTGTTAATATATTACCTATAACAACACTTTTAAATGTGTTTAAATGCATTTTTTCTTGTAGTGACTTATTAAAGATAAAAAAATAAATTCGCTTTGTGATACGTGCATTAAAGTATAATTCGCTTTGGTAGTAAAATATGTTTTTAGAGTGGATGATTAATGTACTAAGAAATAATTTTATGATTTTATGATATGATTAATTATTAATATACTTTAATTATATATATATATATATATATATAAATATATTTTATGTATATAATTAAGTATATTTTAATAATAGAATGATTTCTAGATCCTTCTCGAATATAATATGCTTGTACCCTAAAAATAGAAATTATAGTTTGACTTATAAAAAAATTATAACAAGTCTGAATTTTCTCTTTCTATGTTGTGTAACTCGTGTGGCTTGTTAATGCCCTGTAAAAGTCAACGAATAATATATCATAGCTGGAAATCACATCGGATCTTCTACACCATTTCTGTGCATCATCTTATGTGTCACACGTTGAGTGATTTACATGTAAGATGAGAAAATAAATCCAATCATTGCCCTTAGGATTTAAGAATTAGGGTATAGTTTCTCTCTCCAACGTGTCGTTCATCCAACGGTGTGACACAAAAGATAATGTACCAAATGATACAGAGAATTCGAGCCGGCTGGAAATATATACGAATATGTGACTACAGATTGTGTGAATGTATGTACCATTTTTTAGCAAACAGTATTTGCAAAAATCTATAATAAGGTCTTCATAAATTAAAGTGGAGACTTATTTTTATGATGAGATTGTTTTATGGTTAGATTTAAAAAAAAAATTATTACCAGATTTTTTAAAATTAATTATTACCTTTTAGTAAATATGTTATTAATTTTAGTTAAAAATGTTATATTTTATTTATTATTTATACAATGAAATATTTATGAAATAATCAAGAAATATTTTTATTAAAATATTATTTTTTATCTATTACACGAAATTCCTACTATAAAACCATATCCTACAAGTGCGAGTTAAATTCATTTTTTGCCCTATAACTAAGCAAAATTTCGATTTTTGCCCTAAAAAGATAAGTGGTTCAATTTTGCCCTATAACTAACGAATTGTTTCAATTTTTGCCCAATTTTCGCCTGAAAATGCGAATTTCGCCGGAATCCGCCACGTCATGCTCAATTCCGATTGGTCAATCCGACGTGGCAATTTTGACTTTTTTTGAGCCAATGAATCTGCCACGTCATATTCCACATATATATTTTTTTTTTTTCGTTTTCATCTCTTTCGGATTCCTGGAGGGTTCAAGGGTTTCTCGTCTGCTGCTCCAGATCTTGGGAGCGTCTGCACACACGCTCTCCGTGTTGTTTCTCGATTTCCTTGATCCTTTCATAGATCCCGACTTCCGCACCTAGAGTTTCGATTCATCGTCCGTCGCCATGGCGGCCGCAAATGCTCCGATCACCATGAAGGAGGCGCTCACGATATTCATTATTATTCTACTCAACTCAATTTCTCACTTTAATTGCGTTGCCATCTCTCTGATCGGAGATTGTAGCTCTGCTGGGTACACAAGCATAGTGAAACCCTCCTTTATAATTAGAAATTAGAAAAACATCAATTGACCAAATTCAACACTTTGACCAAATTCATTATTCAAATATCACACTACTATTCCTTCCTTCCCGACGTCAAGATCTACGAGCGCCCAGTCAAGGCCATGGAATTAATGGAGGAATTCCCCAAGCATATGGTCTGCCTCTCCGACTGCTTCTACATCTGCCAAATCCCCCGGAACTCTCCCACCACGACCGCCTACTCCCCGGCCACAACTACTTCCTCCTCCCGGTCAACTTCTTCCAGTCAGCCCTGACGTTCACGACGCTGATCCGGTGCCGCTCTGCCGTGCCTGGGAAGGCGCCGCCGTTCGAGCTGGAGAAGACGGCAGCCGGCGGGCTGAGGATCAAGGTCACGGAGGAGATGATCATACAGTACCAGAAGGCGACGGCGGAGACGGTCATCGGAGTGTGCACGACACCGCAGCTGAAGAAGGATTACGAGCTGCTGGTGGGGCGGCGCCACCAGTAGAAGCCGAAGCTGGACACCATCGTCGAGAAAAAAGAGGATTCTTCAGCTGAAGCAGCAAAGCCACTCCTCTTTTTTCTTTTTTTTTTTAAATTCATTTTACAGGTTTTAATTTATTTTATTAATTTTTCTTTTTTATTTATATTTCTAATTTAATTAAATATTTTGTTGATTTGGAAAAGAAAAAAATAATAAATATGTAGAATATGACATGGCGGATCCATTGGCTAAAAAAAATCAAAATTGCCACGTCGGATTGACCAACCGGAATTGAGCATGACGTGGCGGATTCCGGGGAATTCCCCATTTTCCGGCCGAAATTGGGCAAAAATTGAAACAATTCGTTAGTTATAGGGCAAAATTGAACCACTTATATTTTTTAGAACAAAAATCGAAATTTTGCTTAGTTATAGGGCAAAAAATGAATTTAACTCCTACAAGTGCATATCCATATATGTACCGGTAATAATTAGTGCACCCAAATTGACCTAACTATTTTGAAATATCTTCGGTATTAAATTATTACGCTCAAATTCCACTCAACCTAAAAAGTAATATAATTATTACTTAAATAAAATAAAAACATTAAAATAAATACCAATAAACTTGAATTTTAAAATTAAAAAAATTAATTATTTTAAGTAATTAAAAGAGAATTATTACCTTAATACTGGAGTCAATTTTGTGTGAGAACGTCTGATGATGATCTATTTTATATTTTAAAATTAGTTATCACTTTTTTATTAAATTAAGATATTATCAATTTACTTTTAAAATGTTATCAAAATAATTCATAATACCATTATTATTTTGATCAATTAGATAGTATATTTTTTCATTACAAACTTTTTATTTATCTCACAAAAATAATTTCGTTAAACGATCTCACACAATTCTTTGCCTTAATACTATTATTTTATATTTCAACCGAATATTCTTTTTGATAAATAACATGAATATCCCTAAAAAGAGGATGTGACAAATAAATTAATATAAATGTAAACCATGATATTAAATTGGTAATCAAGGCACTTAATTGTACGTGCACCCTTTACAAATTATTTTGAATTATTGTTCGATAGGTTAATCATTTCTTATAACATGATTACATTGCATATTTGGAGCGGGAAGTATGTATTCTATTTTTAAAATACAATCTCTCTTATAAATCCAATTTTACATAGCTTATTATGTAAATTCAGATCTTTTCTTATTCTAAACATGTGATCCCCTTTTCAATTCTATATTCATAGTATTGCTAAGGGTTTAAATTCCGTAAATCCAGTTCAAAGAGTCTTAACTCTTTTGGATGGAGAATTTTCAGCCCCTTGTTCCAGAACCACCGCGTGGTGCAGCAAACAGAGATACGTACTAATCAAGCTGCGAAGATCAGATTGTTGTTTGATTTTATTTATGAATTTGATGTAGTGTAAAGAATCGATGTTGATGTTTGTTGTGAATCAACTCTAAATAACGAAAATTTTCGAATTAGAATTCTAAGTGGGCTATAAGGTATATATGGGCTTGATAAGCCCAATATATGGGCCCGATTTACAACTTAACAAAACAGAGTTTAATATCTATTTTATTGAATCTACCATGTATGTACCAACATATTTTTGCAAAAATGTATTGAGAATATATTTTTGAATATTAACATGTTTCTGAATACACATACATATTTCACGTAGATTTATGGGTAGGTCTTGTGTGAGACAGTCTCACATAAATTCTTTTGTGAGACGAATAAAAAGTAATAACAAGATTATTACTTTCGATATAAAATGTTATAACTTTTTATTTATATTATAAAATGTTTATGAAATATTTCGCATCACCATTAATATCACTTTTCATCGTTGTTAATGATGTATACACAAGTCTTTGTTTAGATTTATAACACATACATAACTTATTGAACACTGAAAATTTATAACACATATACAACTGAACACCAAATTCTATAATATCTAACATTGAGAACATATTGAATACTATTTTTTAATATTTGACTATTTTTTATAGATCGGCTAATTTCCAATCTATTTTATATTTTTATGGAGAAACTAGTAATGTCCCCGTGCGATGCACGGTTATTGAAAAAACATAAATTTCTTCATTCTAATAAATGATATTCAATTGAGAAATAAAATTGAGATTTTTTGATTTAAATATATAATAAATAATGATATATATTTGTTTTGAATTTTTGATATGGTAGATTTTAAATTTATGTCAAATCAATGTATTAGAATATATATTAATTTTTAGTATATGAAAAAAAGATAGATAAATAGACTATGAATACTAAATGAGGAGATATTATAAAAGGTGAATATATTAAGGTTGTATTATGAAATTATTTGGTAAATATAGTATTATAGTAGTAAGGAATGGTAATGAATATTATTTATGTAAAAATTATTTGGTAAATAATAGGAATGATTGTCATATTAATTAATTTAACATATTTTTAAAATTACTTATATCTTATTTGTTTATAGCTCCCAAGTTTCTAATATAAAGACGAAGAGGAGATGTTTTACTGTATATAATTATTTCATTAAAATATTTTTATATTAATTGAAAAAACAAAGTGATTCTTAGTAAAAAAATAAAAAACATGTTAATTTGATGGAATTATGCATATATATATATATATATATGCAGTATAAATTTATGACTAAAATGTGACCACCATTTATTAATTTTAATTAATGTTATGTTATACTACTCATATAATAATTTTTAAAAAATTTTATATGGTTAATTTATACCATTAATATTTTTATTACTCTTTATAAACATACTCATAATAAAATATACTCTTATGTTCCAAAAAAATGTTCACAATTATATATATATATATATATATATATATATATATATATATATGATAATTATTTTTTTTCACGTGGATTAAAAGGTAATATTATTTTATGTTCTGTGTATAGTTATATTAGTAACTTTTATTTAATAAAAAAATGATACTGAAGGTTATCTGATTAAACAATTTCATGAATAATTCGTATGATAAATAAAATAATAACTTTAACAAAAAAAAGTATTTATATAAAAAAATTACAATGATCAGACGACTACACACAATAATTATTTATTGAAGTAGTTGATTTGAGTTTAAACTAATATATTTTATTTCAGTATTGATATATTAATATAGATCAAGTTTTATATAAGGCTAATTAGTAATTATTTTTTATTTATTTTACAAATTATATATTATATAATAAATTTATTGAATGACAATCAATTTTAATCAATTTTGTATCATTTTAAAAAAGTATTTAATCATTTTTAATTCACCTAACATAAAGAATTATATATTATATAATAATTTTATTGGATGACAATCAATTTTAATTAATTAAATATCATTTTGAAAAAATATTTAATCATTTTTAATTCACCTTACATAACTTAATAATGGTATGATATTAAACAAAAATTTTTAAATTAACAAAATACGTCGTGAAATTGATGCTAGAGTGAATATTAATTTTTAAAAAAATTTAATTACATCAATACTATTTGAATAATTTTATTTTGGGAAAATAGATTTTTTTGTTCGCTAACTTTGCCCAATTTTGAATTTAGTCCATATGTTTTTCAATTTTTGAAAATCGTCCATTATATTTGCAGAATTTTAAAAATCGTCAATTATATTTGAAAATTTTGAAAATCGTCCATCATGTTTACCAAGTTTAACAAAATCGTCCGTTTCAACAGGTCATTAGCAGGTTATTCTAAAAAAAATATATGTAATATATATATATATATATATATATATTATTTAAAAAAATAGCCTCTAATAAGAATTTATATTATACTCTCTCCGTCGGCTTGAAAGAGGACATTTTGCTTTTGTGCCCGTTGATTAAGAAGTATTGTTATTTAATGTGTAGTGGGTAGTTGTATTAGTGGGAGTGTGGATCCCATATTTTAATCGTATTAGTGGGTATGTGTGGATCTCATGTGTGTAAAAAAGGAAGTGACCCTCTTTGGAACGGACGACCAAAATGGAAAAAAGCCCCTCTTTCGAGCGGACGGATGAAGTATTAATATTTAGTCAAATTTGCTCAACTTTAGTAATGAGATTAATATCGTTTGTTTAGTATACGAAAGTAAAAAATGAAAAGTGAGATAAAATTGGTTAAATAAAAATATAATATAAATTAATTGAGGTGAAAATATTCAAATGACCTGCCATAGCAGGTCAAATGACCAAAATGTTGAATTTTATGAAGTTAATGGACTAATTTTAAAATTGTTATAAAATTAACGGACTAATTTCAAAATTAAAAAAGTTAATGGACTAATTTCAAAATGAATGAAAGTTAGCGGACAAAAAAATCTATTTTCCCTTTTATTTTTATTTTGTTTTTCATATAAATCTAAATATCAATCCCAAAACAATATAAATATAGAAAAATTCTCAAGAAAAATATATTATAATATATAAAATTATATAAAATAAAATTGATATAAGTATAAAATATTTATTACAACAATGTCAATTTAAGAAAACATAATAAATATAAAAAAAATATTAACAAAATATATATACTTCTCATGAATAGCAATAAAATTTCCAAAAATATATATCTATCCATAAAATCCATATTTATGCATCGTGATTGAATTAAGATTGTATTTTATAGTACATGAAACATTTAGTACATGAAATAATTATGTAATAAATACTCTTATTATATAAAATTTATGAAACATCTGCAAAAGCTTAATATTATAAGGGAATAAATATTTTATATAGATAAAGCAATATAACCATTTGGCATGATAAAATGAATGTAGGATGAAATTATTCTTAGAACTGTAAACCATGCCTTTATCTGAATCCTTATAGTGCTTGTGGCAATCAATTCCACCTCTCTTCAAAATCCATCTTACTGCCTTCCAATCAAGATTGAAGGCTTTTTCTCATGGCTTTGCGTTGTGTTCTATTTTTTAAAATGACTAAAATTAAAAATGTTAAAAGTTATAGGACTGAAATTAATACAAAATAACTCAAATTAAAAGAAAAATTAAGAATTAAAGAACTAAATTTGAATTTAACTAAAATTAATCAAAATTGAAAATTTCTCGGTTGGAGTGTACAAAAGAGAACTTACGGCAGCCCAACATCATTGATCTACTACATGGGCCTCAGAGATCAGCCCAATCAAACCACTTCTTGGTCCACCACCGTATACGGTAGCCCAACAACTTATTGGGCTCACCAGCACCAACATAAAAGGCCCAACCTTAATACACGCCGATAGAAAACGTGTCTAGTAAGAGCGATTTTAAGAAGTAGCCAATATTTTCACAGAACAGAACACGCAGAAGGGGTTTTGAGTTGACTCGCGGCTTCTGTTGCACTTGCATACAGAAATGGGGAAATCGTCGACGACTAAGGATGCTCAAGCTCTTCTTCATTCTCTTCGATCTGCTTACGCCGCTACCCCCAATAATCTCAAGGTGCCTCCACTCTCACTATTTCTTTTTTATTCAAGTTTTTTTCTTTTTTGAGACCAATTAAGCTGAATTATTTCGTTTATTTTCAGATCATTGATCTCTATATCGTGTTCGCAGTCGTCACTGCTGTAATTCAGGTTCGATTTCGACTTAATTTGGTAGCACGGACTCTCCTCCTCACTGAAATCGCGTTCGTTCATGGTTAAAAAATTCAATTTTTGAGATCTAGGATCTTGCATCTTAACTGATTTTATCCCTTGAATGCTGTCATTGGATTTCATATCAGATTATTGGGTAAGGTAAAGCTGATTACTCTTTGGTATTTGGGCTTTTTGAATGTCAGGATGGGTTGTTCTGTAGTGGTAGAATTCGACTGTTGGACATGTTCAGATTCTTTTTTGGTTTGTAATTTGGGATCAGAAATCAGATTTCCGCAAATGGAGACCTTAGGATTTTGGTTAGGAGTGGGTAAATGAACCTTCCTGGTGTTAAGTTGAATATTTATTTTGGGATTGGTATTAGGTGATTATTTCGTGAATTTCGTATTTGAAGATTCTTACCCTTGAAGAGTAATGTGCACAGATCACATATCTGTATCAAACAATCAGCTTCTAATTTTTCAGACATTATTATTTAAATGAATCACGATTAATTTTCGAACATGAGAAATCTGATGTTTGTTTCACAACCGTCGATATCAGGTAGTTTACATGGCTATTGTTGGATCTTTCCCATTCAACTCCTTTCTTTCGGGTGTACTTTCATGTGTAGGGACTGCAGTCCTTGCTGGTAAGCAGATTACATGTCCTATATGTCAATATATTAACTAGATGTACATGTACATAAATTAGAACATAAAATTTTATGTTTTTTTGTTTCAGTTAGTCTTCGAATTCAAGTAAACAAAGACAACATGGAATTCAAGGTAACACGTCTTTGAGAAAGTTCCCTCATTAAGTTATATAGAGCAAAGATAATCATCTCTTTATTGATGTGAAATCTTGAATATTTAATTCTGCTTTTATCATTTGCTTTTGCATTTACTTAGTTAGCTGTTATATTTACTGGGGGTGCTTTAAACCAATTTTACACTGAAAATTGCTAAGTAGTCACTGGATCATTTGATTCATTTGTAATTATTGAACTAATACTTGTACCATTTCCTTACCCTATAAAATGATAGTCTTCCATGTAGTAATCTTATCAGCAGATTGATTATAGTCAGTTATCATTGACCATCCATACGACTACATAATTGTAAAATTATGACACTAATTCCTTAATTTTCTTATTGACCCTGTCACTTACTCTGTGTCCATATTTGCAGGATTTACCCCCAGAACGTGCTTTTGCTGATTTTGTGCTCTGCAATTTAGTACTTCATTTGGTTATCATGAATTTCCTAGGATAACTTTATTATGATGGGTGAGAGTGGGTAAGGAGGACTATGTTTTGCACTCATGTTGAAGTTATCCATTTCTAGATGTCCAATACAAGAAATACAAGCAATTAACTAGCACTGACAATAGAGTCTCGTGGTGTATTTTTCCTGAAGAATGAATCATGCTATGGAGACATTTTCATTTCTATATTATGGTGACATACTAAGTGCTCGAGGTTATTTAGATGTTGTACCCTATGTTTAGTTGATTATTATTGCAACCTTTTTGGCTTATTTTTGGAAATCCCTTGTGATGTTTGTTTTCTACGAGTTCGACGAAAGGGTGATGATATGAGTTTGTATGTTATATTTCAGCATGTAGACTCTAAGCTCCATTTGCTTCATGTGTGAATGATTGGATGAAATTGGATTGTCCAATAGATATGGATAATTTTTTAAAGAGGTTGACATTGTTTACATGTGATCAAATTAAATGAGCAGATTCATTATTTGGGATTGGGGTGATGATTGTGGCTATGGAATGACTTGTGTATATACTATTTGTTAATCTTTGTTAATTTCAATGTCAAGTTTTGTTTGTATGATTTGAATGAGGAATCACTTTTTTGTGTTTATTTACATGTAGGCTAATATGTGACTTAAATCAATTGTGAGTTCCTTAAGTTTATATTATTACTTATGTCTTGAGTGTGATTAAGTAGAAATTTTGACAATTTTAATTAAGGTTATTGGTACGATTGGTTACCATCCTCTTGATTTTGTTACATAGGCTTCACTCTCGCTATCAATATAAATAGAAAGATATGTGTATTAATATTCAAAGTTCATATTGTTCAAATTTAAAATTGATTTTTTATCTAGTGAATTTGGACTAGAGAGTAACACCTTTCCAATTCCTCAATATAATTTTATTTACTTTAATTTAATCGAATCCAAATTCAAATTATGTAGAGAGAATATGTAAATGTGTTCTCTGCATCCTTAGTAGTTATCCAAATTATCAAACAAATTTGTAATTAGAAAAACGCAAATACTGGCATCCTTAGTAGTTGTCCAAATTACCGAACAAAGTTTGTAATTAGAAAAGCACAAAACGTCTTTGCATTCTGTTGCACATAAATTTCAAAGCAAGTACCGATAAAAAATAATAGTAATAAAATTCAAAGCAAGTGTTTCTACTCTGCAGCACAATAGTATACAAAATGTAATACTACTCTCTTTGAAAATTTACCATATGTAAATGTATTTAACTTATAAAAAATCAACAATAAACTAAATAATAATTTTAATTTGTAAAATAATATAGTCAATAATTGTTATTTCACTCTATCTTATATTATATTTTTTAAAAATTCATTATACGTTTATTTGGGGAAAAAGGGGGACATTTGATATCTTTTCAAATCATTTGATTTATTTTATAATTTGTAGTTTGTACAATCTTGTATTGGTTATTTACCTAACTTAAATATACTATTATTTCTCAAATCAACATTCTTGAATTTGGAAAGTACAGGTAAGAAAAAATCAGAGTTGAATTTTTTTTTCCCCCTTCCCTTTTTAAATATATTGTTTAAATAGAGTCGCTATCAAACAGCAAACAAGAAACGCGACTCTAAGATCTAAAATGGTGTGTCTGTAAGCTGTCTGTCTCCCTCTCTGGTTCTCCTCTCTCGAATCTAACAAACAGTTTGATCGAGAATTCCATTTTTTATTTTTTCTTTTATGCTTAGATGAATACTTTGTCAACATCATCAGTATATTTTAAATCAATTATACGCTGAGGTTAAATGATATGATAAACGGAGAGGGGACGGAGGAGAATATGTCCTCTCCGGTGGCCTCTCCCGATGGTCCTGCCGTCGATCTAGAATCGGACGGTGGAGATGACTTGTCGCACTACTCCTCTTGCGGCGGCGAATCGGAGTTCGATAGGTACTGTAGTGCCAGCTCAGCAATGGGTACCCCTAGTTTTCGAGGTGGCTCATTTCAGGATTCTGATTTTGGTTCATTGAAAAGCTTCAAACTTGGGGGTGAAAACACTGATTTTAGGAGCATAGGGGCTGATAGGGTTTTGTCGGGCTATAGTAAATCGGAGTGTTGTGATGTCGACAGCGATATTGGGATGTTAAGTTTGAATGGGGGAACGGAGGGTTTTGGTGATGTTGATGTTGATTTGAGGGGAAATGAAGCAGTGATTGATAACGGAAGAAAGGGAAATGATGGGGGAATCCCAAGAATCCCAAAAGGAAGTGAAAATAGGAACTTATCAGATGAAGATGAAGCTTCATCAAGGTGTGAACACTCGGAGGGTGAGGATTCGATGTATGGATTTGGTAGTGATGATGATAGGAAGATTGATTTGTATTATGGTAAGAATGCACCTTTTCATGGTGGGGAGAGTAGGATAAAAGAAAATCAGTTCGTTATGAACTCTGCTGTGGCATTTGGTGCTGATGATTGGGATGATTTCATCCAAGAAAGCAGTGAAAGTACTTTTGGTTTAATGGGTTGGGGTGAAAGTCAGGCTAAAAGACCAACTGTGCCACAAAGTGGTACTAGCTCTTCTAGTTTTCTTGCTGGTGATTCTGTTACAAATCCTAATGTAGGCAGTGTACAAGATAACTTTGGAAGTACCCCCACAGCTTGCCATGAAGTTAAAGATGGTGATGAATTACAATGGAAAAATATGGATGCTTTATCCACAGTCTCAACTAATCTTCTGAAAGTTGAACAATCTGAAATTGCAAAAGGAGTGCGTGTTCAAAGCAATCAAGTCAGTGATATTGACGAATTAGTTGAATATATTGGAAACAGTTGTGTTGATGATATATTCCGGACAGATGAGGACCCATTGAAAAGTCCAGCTCCTGCAAATGAGAAGATTAAAAGTGTTGAAAATGAGTCAGAAATGAAAAATGAAGATGTGAGTACCAGTGAGACCATGTCCTTTCATCAAGATCTGGTATTTCAAGAGAGAAATTTGGAGGAAGCAAACATAGCATTCAATCCTCTTTCGGAGCCTGTGATACATCACAATGATTTTGATCAACTGAAAGGTAAGGAAGATATGGAGATAAAGTTATTTGAAGACATCAATTCATTTCAGTTTCCATTGTTGGCTGGTACAGATAAAAGTGCTGCAACTAAGAGCCACTTTTCTTCTTCATTTGACCAAATTGAAAATCATTTTGTGCCAGTTGAGGTATTTTTTTTTCTTTTTCCCTAATGCTTTGGTGTATGGTTATTCTCTATGATTATTTTTTTTAGTAATTGTTGTGTAATGTCTTGCAGACAAGGGATTTTGAGTTAAATGATGTCTATGATGAAATTGTTAATGATATGGAAGACATACTTCTTGAATCAGTTGAGTCTCCTGCATCTAGTAGGTTTACCCGTGGTACTAGGATAAATCAATCTCACTTTGCTCGACCATCGAGAGATGGAGGCTCTAGTGCTTCTACATCTGGGACAGATTTTGCCTATAATTGGATTCAACAACCTCTTGAAATTGATAGGATTGAGGTTGTGGGTGCAAGACAAAGGAAAGGAGATGTATCATTCAGTGAAAGGCTTGTTGGAGTCCAAAAATACACCGTTTATAAAATAAGAGTGTGGAGTGGGCAAGACCATTGGGAGGTTGAGCATCGTTATCGTGACTTCAATGCTCTATATCTACGGTTGAAGAAACTGTTTTCCGGCAATGGTTGGAGTCTTCCTTCTTCCTGGTCCTCTGTTGAAAAAGAATCAAGAAAGATTTTTGGTAATGCTTCTCCAGACGTCGTTGCAGAGAGGAGTGTCCTAATCCAAGAGTGTTTACAGTCTGTTATCCACCCTAGATATTCATCTAGCGTCCTTAATGCTCTCCGTTGTTTCCTTTCGCCATCAGACTCAGTACCTGATTCTCCTGCATCAGGTCCTAGTGTATCCCACTCACCATTAGCCAACAGAGACACAGAGATTGAAAAGTTGTCCACCTTGGGGCAGACCATTTCTCTTGTTGTTGAAATCCGTCCATTGAAATCAATGAGACAGATGCTGGATGCACAACACTATAGATGCGTGGGATGTCACAGAAATTTTGATGATGGAAGAACACGGGTACAGGAACTTGTACAGGCACTAGGTTGGGGAAAACCTCGTCTTTGCGAATACAGTGGCCAGTTGTTCTGCTCTTCATGCCATATCAATGATACAGCTGTATTACCTGCTAGAGTTCTGCACTATTGGGATTTTACTCGATACTCAGTATCTCAGCTGGCAAAATCATTTTTGGATTCTATTAACGACCAGGTATCGAAGATAATGCCTGGTAATGTTAGATTGTCTGAATGCATTTTGGGATGTTTAGTTGGCTTTTAGGTGTTCAGATTTTGTAAGAAGAATTTGAAAGTGAGTTTTGAAAAATGTTTGTGTTGGTTAGAAAATCAATGAGTTGTATTTTGGTAGTGAGAATGGTAGGAGAAGTGTTTTAACAAAAGCTAAAAGAGACAGTTTTGTGCTTTTTATTCTAATTTTGCTCTTTTCTTGCAGCCTATGCTGTGTGTCAGTGCTGTGAATCCTTTTCTATTTACCAAGGTTCCAACATTGCAACATGTGGCAAATATCCGGAATAGAATTCGATCTTTGTTGCCATATGTTCGCTGCCCATTTCGTAGATCCATTTATAAAGGTCTTGGATCTCGGAGATACCTTCTTGATAGTAATGATTTCTTCGCTCTAAAAGACCTCATTGATCTCTCCAAGGGGATTTTTTCAGGTGAAATTTACTGTATATGCAATGTACTTCTAATTTGAGTATAGAGTTCATATTTTATTTAAGTGCTTTAATTTACGTTAGAATACATACTTCATTTAAAGTTTCCTTTTCGAAAAGCATGATCTTTATACTGCATACTTGTACACAACTGCTTGTTTTCTCTCTATAGTCCGATCAATTATGTCTACTGATTATTTAGTTAAAAAATTGATTGTTTTCTGTGCTCGTATGCACTCACAATTTCATGTTATGCATGTGGCAGCATGTGTATCATTTTGATGAAATAATGTTGAGTCTCGTGTTAACAAGCATAAGTATCATTGCATTTGCTTCCTAAGCACGGATTTCTCCGTAGAATTCTGTTCTTTTAATAATTCTATCATATTTTCCCATCTATATACCCATATCGATCCTCTGGTAGCTCTCTAGTTTCCCAAGTACTTCGCTTATTCTTTATTCTTTTATCAGATCACTTTCTGCCTGAAATAGCTAAAGAACTTCTTGATGCATTGTAATATTTTGACTTCTCTTGTTGCAGCTCTACCGGTGATGGTTGAAACTGTCTCTCGAAAAATTGAGCAACATATCACCGATCAATGCCTTGTATGCTATGATGTTGGAATTCCCTGCAGTGCTCGGCAAGACTGTCAAGATCCACTTTCTCTCATTTTTCCTTTCCAGGTAATTGTTCCTTCCAAAGATAAAAAAGAAAGTAAAAGCATCCAGATACCTTACAAATCTGGATTGTCTATATAATTTGAAGTACTATTACCAGACTACTATATTTGTCCATTGGATAATTCAGCTATGTTACTATAGGACAGAAGAAATGATAATCTTATGTAGCACCTGATATAAAAAAATGGAACAGGAAGGAGAGGTCGAAAAGTGTAGATCTTGTGCATCAGTTTTCCACAGGAACTGCTTCAAAAAACTAAGTACCTGTTCCTGTGGTGTTCGGTTTAAACAAGAGAAAACACACCAAAGTTCGGATGAGGGAAATCGTAGTGTTGATGGCAATTTGAATTTAGTCGGAGGAACGGTAGAACCTAGCACCGGGCTTCTTTCTGGCTTGTTTTCAAAAGTAATTTCTGGGAGGGCTCAGGTTGCCACAAAGCAAGAGCCAGAAGGTTTTAGAAACGTTATTCCAATGGGCTCATTACCCAACACCTCCCTCTGAGCTCTATCATCTAAAGCCTTGTTGTTTTGGGGTGTTCAATCCCCCACCACACTAGAAAAAAAAAATGCCATTGCTTCACAAGTAAGCTCTTGTTTCTTATTCTTGCACTTGAGTGTATTTTTTTGTAATATAGTGCATAATTGCTCTTACTGAGTTTATTATTTGTTTGTAACTTCGTTTCAGAATAGGGAGCATCCATACGTTAATTCATCCTCTGTATATAGAATGTTTCGATTGCCCTGTTGCGATATTAAATTGCAGAGCTTATAAGCTTCATAGGTGCATTTACCTATGCCTACATATATTACCGTCTATAGTAATGTAATAAAATTAACGGTATTTCAAATTTACATTTGAGATACGACACGACTATTACACGAAAGAAAATGAAGCAGTGAACAGGGGAAAGAAGACGATGATAGCTATAGAAAATTTCACTTTTTGTGTTTTTTTAAATCTGATGTGCTAATATTTAGTTACATTTATGGCTTTGAAACTAAAGATTGTATTCTGTAATAGCATGTACATCTCTCAAAACGTAAGTTGTTTGGATTGTATGAATGGATCATATCTATAGAAATGTAATAAGGTGTTGAAGAAAGACTGCAAGGTATTGTCATCAAATGTGTTGTGTCTGGGCTATGGTCAGAGATCATCTGCGATTTTTGCTGTTCTAAGATCGTGTCGAGCAGGGTAAGCTTGGCCTTCGGTCGTCTTCAAATGTGTTAGCATAGACCCCCAAAACTTGTTGCAAGATTTTGATTTTTCAGGTAGTGTTGGTGTGAAGGTTCCTATAGGTTTGAGGAAACCATTTTGACAGCAAAGAATGTTTTCCCTTTATTATTAGCACAAAGATGCCATAACATGGTATGTGCATCAATGCCACAGTTGAATACCTGCATGATTCATAAAATTGAAGAGGGCCGTCATTAGTTCAGCCAGAAAACAGAGAGGGGGGGTGGGGGGGGGGGTGATTGTTTGTTGCATTACCATAATGGAGCATATGAAGATGACAAATCAAGAAAGGGATAAGGCCACCTGTTTTCCACACCAAAACTTGCTGTTACTAATGGAGAAAGAAATGATGTTTCAAATCAAGTAAAGAAGATATGAATATGAATGAGGTTAGAATCTTACCAAATCCATTCACAGGCATGTAAGATCCACTGGAAAAGAACATAAACTGCTGTCCAGAGAAAGAAGTATCCAATTCGAAACCAAGGAAACCTCTGCAATGATTTGATGTCAGAAGAAAACAGGTCGCAATAAGTGGTTTGTCGTATCAGATATAACATAAGTAGTGACAACTCACCAAGCAGTTCAGAGCAGTGTCTCCGAGCAGAAGAACAACATTGATTGAATGCATGTTTATAAGCAACTGCAACAGAGATCCAAACATTAATCAGAACAAAAAAAAAGGGAACAGAGAAGAAATGACATAAAGAAACTACTTACAAAATTGAAATGGTAGTCTTTGATCACAAGAAATGGAACAATTATGAACCAGAAGACAGTATCAGTCAGTATTACAGCTCCAGCATTCATCTGTAAAAATGGAAATGTCAAAAACTAAGAAAATTTAAGTGGTGTAAGATTCTTCATATCAGAAGGGTTTTCAGTGATTAACCTGATAAATGATCTGAAAGACATAGGCCAAGCATCCGGCTTTATGGCGAACGAGATGTTCTTGATCGACTGCCATTCCTTTACCCGTCTGTCCACTCGTTGAGTGCCCAAATGATCCCATTTCAGTGTCCAAATGCTCATCAGCATCACCTCCACTCATGTATTTACGACATCCTCGAATCGAAAGCAATGAACCAAGCTGCAATAGATTTAAATGTCAAGATGTCAAGAGAGGGTAAACATGAAATGAGTAGTCAAAAGTATAGTAGAGAAGTTAACTCACCCCAAAATATATGGTAATCAGAGTAAAAGTCCACCTGATCATAACAACAAAGACGTAAAATTCTGCCAAAAAGAATACATTTTTTTTTTTTTTTGAAATTTAAAATGTATGAAGGATTACTTACTGAGTATAGAAGAAGAAAATGCTACCATCATCAACAGCAACATTTAAGATAAGCATCAATAGAAGCAGAGTGAAAGCAAAGATTCTGAAACCAAGAAGCCAACAAGGATGAATGCTTCTAAGACAAGGCTTCCACATTTCATCTTCATACAGAATTCCAGGTGATTCTTGATGTTGCTCTTCTGTATTCCCTTCTCCTTGCTGTGTCTTCCTTCGATTCTCGTGTTTCGATATGAGAATTGAGGCGAACACCATTGACATTAGAACCCATAATGAACACAACAACACCCTCCAGTTCAACCAATAACTTGCTGTGGTTGTGTTCACTGTCATGGCTGGTTGCCATGATTTTGTAGATCCAGTTATGAATGTGAAGAAACTCATCCTGTCCTAAAATCTGATGTCTGAAAATCCCACAAAATTAAAACAGAAAAAACACAGTTTCTTGAAGCCTCAAGGATTATCAAAATTCTTTCTTTATAAGGTATCAAAGAATTGAATTGAATGTAAAGAATGTGAAACTAAAGTTTGTTGTAATAATCACACAACACAAGGTTGAAAGAAAGATTCAATCTCTAGGAGAAGGCAAGAAGGCATTCATGTTAGAAACCAACATTGAGGAAGTACAAAGGGGAGAAAATGCATCCATATTTAACAACATAAAATGGCAGCTGAAAAGAAATTTCAAAGAAATGAAGATGAAGTAGAGCTACATTATCATTGGAAAGTAATCAGAGATTCCTAACTTTGAGGGGATAATTGGAGAGAAAGAACCAAAAAATGCTACATATTTTAAAATGTGATTGGAGAAAGAATAGAACAGGAAGTTATTAATTGCAAGCAAAGGAAGGACGGAATGCTTACAGGGGAAACCAATACTATGTGGAGGTGTCTAACAGGAGATGCCTTGCTTCATTGAAAAACATAAAAAATTCAAGAGAGAGAAACACACACAGAGAAGAGAGAGAAAGAGAGATTCTTTGAGCATAAGCTTCTTTATTTTTTAAATTTTTGTTATCCCCATGAGATCCTGGAATAGGGACTGGTCTAAAATCTGTTGTCACAACTTTATATTCCCATGCATAAATATATACATACACAATACATACATATATATATATATATATATATATATATATATATATAAAATAAAATTTCAAAGACATGTTAAAATGTAGGACTTGTCACCTTTTATGGTACAGTAGCAGCCTTGATTTGAGTCTTTGTAAAATTTAAAGAGAAGAAAAGAATGTGTGGGGTGGGGTGGGGGGGGGGGGTCAATGACTGTTTGCTTATGTGGACTTTGTGTTGGATTTGTTTGTAGATTCTTTTCTCAACATGTAAAAATATTCTAGTTATTCCTCTATCTCC
This sequence comes from Pogostemon cablin, assembly GCA_023678885.1. Taxonomy (NCBI): domain Eukaryota; kingdom Viridiplantae; phylum Streptophyta; class Magnoliopsida; order Lamiales; family Lamiaceae; genus Pogostemon; species Pogostemon cablin. The sequence goes on from CM042961.1 coordinate 4,127,029, forward strand.
CATCAAAGGAATAAAGCAGCTGTAAAAAGGTATATTGCATCTGCATTGTTTAACTTGAGGCATCATAGTTGATAATCTTCTGTTTTATTTATTGGCAGTTTAAAGAATAAAGCATGTTATGATCTACCCCACTCTAAAATCACACATTGAAAAGTTAATAATTTAATATATTACCAAAAGATTGTCAATTAGATCAAACTATTGTTGCTTCTGTCAATTTAGTAAATTTATAATTCGGTTTCTAGTTACAACATTGTAATTAACAATTTTAGGGAAGAAGTTAGAAAATTTAGCTGCTGCAATAATATGCTAAGTCTGAAATATAAATAAATAAATAACACTAGGGATTGATTGAAATTATATATATATATATATATATATATATACATATATACATATATATATATATATATATATATATATATATTGTTTTCATATACCAACTCCAATACTCTCAAATTGCAGATTAAAGTTATTATTAATGTTATAAAATCTTGAGTTGTCTGACTCTAAAGCATAAGTCCAATAATTGGAAATATTAAGGGTCACTTATTATTATTTTTATTTTGAAATTATATTTAAAGCTGGCGCCAATATGTAAAAAACTAAATGGGGTAAAAAGAAATCTTAGGGGCCACTCTTAAAATTTTGGTCAAAACAAATTTTAACACCTTTTAACACATCAGTCCTCTTTCTTACGCAAAATTGGAAAAGTGGTCCACCTTGAAAATAGAATATCAACACTACCCATCTCAATTTTTCGCTCCTTAATTTTTCCATTTTGATTACATCAACTAATTAATGATAAAATCTTTTTTCCTTATGACAAGATAAGATTTTCTTTTGACAAGATAAGATATATGTGGCCTTTAAAAAAATATTTGATAAGTTCTTTTCTTGTAATAATAGGCTCGTGTCAAAGAGGATGAGTAATTTAAACTCAAATTTTTTAAATTTTTTAAAATAAATATGACTATATTCAAGAAAAGAAAATGAAACATATTTGTTTTGTGGAGATCATATTGCTATCTCCATCAGCCAGCACTTCTATGTGGCTTCATTTAGATTTCCATATGTGATTGATGAGTCCATTTAATGTTGGAATATTGAGTTAATTGATTTGATTATTGTGGACAATATTAACCAATTAACATTTTTTATTGGTGTCTATTATACAATAATAAAAATAGTCGAATAGGGAAATGGGATGGCAATTGCACCATTTGGGATGATTGGGTAATTATTAATATTGGACGTGGGTAGATATGGCAATAAATAATGATTATAACACCCCCAGCAACATGCAAAAATAAATAATTAATTAATTAATTGGAAGATTGTAAGAATTAAAAAAATATAATCAATAAATCATATTCATAGTACGAACAGTATATTTAATTTCATGATGACGAATTTTATAATTTGTAAATTTTAAAGGTTAATTTACTCTTATATAGTCATCTTTCAATTTAAATTGTGATAATTTTGGGGTTTTTATTATTATTATTATTATTGGATATGTGATCCATATTTACTTAATAAGAAATTAATATTTTACTTTGTAACGGAATAAAATAAAATGACAAAAATGATAGTGAGTACGAAAGGGAATATAATCACGGAGGACTATATTTAATCAGTCATGGAGTGCTATACAATAAGAACATTGTTGATTTGTTTATTGTTTAGGGGTCGGATGCCCAAATGTCACCAGCTGCTTTTTTAAGTAGATTAAGGAATATTATTATTTTATGTGTAGTAGTTAGTTGTATTAGTAATAAGTGGTGGGGCTATATGTGGGACCTTTTTACCAAAAGTGGTAAATGAGAACTTTTGAATGTGACGCTCAATATAGTAAAATAAAAATCTTTCGATGAGAGTATAGTGTTATTAAAAAAGTGAATAAGTTAGATATTTAAAATAAATTGAAATATCAATTTTTTAATTAAAAAAATTAAGTACAAAACTTGATGAGACCGTCTAATATGAGATCTTGGAGTATTTAAAAAGGTAGTACTCATTTATTATATTGGGTGTCGTCTCATTCAAATTTCTCAATTTTTCTCTTTTGGTAAAAATAGTTCACCATTACCCATCACATTGCTCTAATATAATCACCCAATACAAATAAAATAATATTAATACTCTTTAATCCACGTGCAAAAAGTAAATGGTCATCTGTGTCCGGAACAGAGTGAGTATCATTTTTTTATTAAAATATTACTCCCTCTGTCTGCTTCTAAGGTATCCATTTTACTATTTTTGGTGTCCGCTTCAAAGGTATTCATTTCCCCCATTTAGTAAAAAAGTACACAATATGGCCCACCACTTCCCTCTAATACAACTACTCACTTACATATAATACTAATAATACTTCTTAATCCACGTGCAAAAAACAAATGGATACATTAGAACCGGATGGAGTGAGTACTTTTTATTTATACTACAATTTATTTATAAAATATTACTCCTTCCGTCCCACACTAAGAGTGGTTTTTGTTTTTTGGTACGTGGATTAAAGAATATTATTATTTAATGTGTAGTGGATAGTTTTATTAGTGGGAGTGTGAGTCCCATATTTCAATTGTATTAATGGGGTGTGTGGATCCCACATATAAAAAAGAAAAATTGACTATGTGGGTGAGATGATCAAAATGAAAAAAAAAACTATTTGGGTGGGATAGAGGGAATAGTAATTAATGATACACTATTGCTTTTCATTAATTTGAATATCAATTTTTATTTTAAAATCTTATCATTTTTTATGCATTTCACAAAAGGTAGTCCACTTCCGTAACAACGACTTATGTGACACGAACTCACCCAAATCTTTGCCAAAAATTAATTGCAGTTTTTATGGCACGACACGGACGATTTACGTATAGACTAACTGAATGCGTGACTCAGAAGCAACGCGATTTATGCTTTGCCAATATTAGCTGGTCACATGACTTTCGTATTATTTTCATCCAGAAAATTAGATGAATTTATAATTAACTATGTCTTTACTTTTAGTTAAAGAGAAAATAAAAAATACGTGTAACAGATTCAAATGTTTTAATAATTTATTATAATTCTTTATATTAGAAAAAATAAAAAAATATATAAAAATATAATTGTGAAATACTCTTAAATGAGAACTTAACATACTTTGCAAATATCTCAAATAAAATAATTCTGATAAGACTCGACCCGAAAAAGACATAAATAAGGATTGAATAATTAAGATAATTATATTTAAAACTAATATAATATAAAATAAAATATGAATATAATATGGCATAAATTATTAGAATAAAATAATAATATATAAACAACAAAACTAAAATTACAATTACATCCTAATAATAATTAATACTAAACGATTTGGGTATAAAATAAATTCTATATAAAATAAGAGATTAACCATACAAGAGCAAATCTAATTAGTAACACAAATAAAAATATAAATTTTGAAACACGTGATGAGGTTAAATGATTTAATTTAATTGTATATTAAAGACTTTAATTTATTAAAAAAACAATTCACGCAGGGTATAAAGATTAAAATTTATCATTTACTACAAAGTAACAACTAATTGAGAATATAAGTTATTCAAAAATGTTTTAGAGATTCTCATTATTCAAAAATATGATGAATAATTTCACGTTTCTGAATATATTTGAAATAATAAAATAAAATAAAAACATAGAAGTCATGCATATGCATTGTCGAATAAGACTTTAATCGATAACTTTTTTTTTTTAATTATCCTATTTTAATGTCCAATATTTTTTTTTTTTATGACAGAGCATGGATCAAGGTCTAATCTGAAATTGCTATAGTTGAGAGGAAAATATATTGAAGTATTTGGTGTGATATGGCAAGTTTTCCATGACCGAAAATCAAACCAAATTACTAGACTCAAAATTGTTTGGTAAGAGCTCGTTTTAGTTAGATTTGCGTTTTAATTTGATTTGATAGAGATATTAAACAAGCTTAAATAAATTTTATTTTCGACAACATTAAAAGCTCGGCTCGAACTTGATTCACGAAAATAGATAAAGCAAGTGTAAAATTATTAAAATACTCGAACTTGACTCAATTAAAACTCGTTCAGACTCAACTCGATTGCTTATTAAGTAAGCTTAAACATATATTTTGAAACTTGATAGTATCCCGACTCTTTTATACCTCTAATCATTCAAATCAAAATCAAGGTAAAATAAATAGACCAACCTAGATCCACTTAAAAATATGGAGTAAATATTTCAAAACCTGCAATTTTGTTAATTTATAAGAAAATATTCACATATATTCCTCAAATATCTCATTAGTAATTGGGAGAAATTAAACAATGACAAAGAGCTCCTACTCCTACCAGCAGAGTAAAAGAATTAAATCAAATGCAAACAAATTTCCTCTGGTGTGTATATGTAAACAAATGATATGAAATCCAACAATAGTTTCATTATGAACCCGACAATCCACGTTGCTAGTGTACGAATATACGACCCAACACACCAAAGGTTTCGAAAAATATGTATAAAAGAAGAAAGAAAAGAGGAAGCACCTTCCAACTGAAGCATCCTTAGGAGCAAAGTGAGAGCCAATACTGCTCCTAAAAGTTTAAGAAATTGAAATTGAAATAGAAGTAGAAAGATAAACAATATAGAAGTTTAAGATGCGTGCAATCTAAAGCAATAATGGTGTGAGTTAACCTAACTACACTCTCTACTACTTTATATAACTTCACACAGAGGGTGCTCTTTGTACGGCATGCTACAACGGTGTAACGGAAAATATCACATTATTGTCTAGCTGGAAATCCACACCGTTACGGTTTACCACTCTAAACAACCTTTAACAAGCAAGTAAAGCATTTTCAGCATGCTCTTCACACCCACCTTTTTCGTTGCGTGTTTGGACTTTGGAGTGATGAATTTCCGCATTGCATGTGAGTCCTCATTCGCAAACTGATGTACAGACTAATTGGGTATACCGTACATGTATTTATTCATGTATGTATGTATGTTTATTTATATTTCTATTTCCTAAACTATATTCCTGATGCATGTGAGATTAATTTCTTTCACCAACTTACACAGCTTGATCATCTCTTAGAACTGCACTCACTTGGATGTCCAAGATGATAAATCAAACAGCATCAGTGGCATCTTCAAATCTCGACAGAGCAAAGGGGGCAATAGCCACAATGAACGGACGAGCGCCTACTTTATCAATATGCTTCATCTCAAAGTTACCTTCCTGTGTAGTAAGAAGCCTATTCATCATTATATCATCAAAATCTCTATTACAGAATTTACAGGAGCAAAAAACCAGTGTGTTTGGATAGGATATTTGAAATCCAAATAATTTAAAAATGAAAGGGATATTGAATCATAAATCATTTAAACCAAAGATTCAATATATTAAAAAATATTGTTTTTTCATTTTTTTTATAAATTTTAATACTTTATACAACAAAAGTATTTCAAATTATATGGTATGACTAAGGATTTAAAAATCATTCCAAAATCACTAAAAATGCATCCACTTCAAATCCATGATTTTAAATCCATTTATTTGAATTCATGGATTTGAAATCGGCTCATTTGAGTTTGCATCCAAACGTGTACAAGGGATTTTAGTAAAGGATCTATAAATCCCTTCTCAAATCCCTCAATCCAAAGACACCCAACATGCACATATGTTACTCTCACCATTTTTCCACTCGATGTGCTCATTGGACAAGCAGATGTATACTCAAAGCCAGTTTTGGGAAGTATAACTGGTTGTTCGCCTATAACTCCGTTACCTCTGTTCAAAAGAGCAGGGGGTTCATTAATAGAGTACACGAATAAGTGGTCAACTAAACGGTTCTGATGGAAGAAATTCAAAATTGTGATCAAAGTCAGAAATTGATAACTTACTGAACAATTTCTGTTCTTCCACAGCCATCAGTTATAATCCAGTGCCGTCTAAGAAGTTGTACAGGGCGATTAGATTGGTTGAAGATTCTGATCCTATATGAAAAAAAGTAAACACCTTTCGACGGTTGACTTCTACATCCAATGTATACACTCCTAACTTTGACATTAATGCCCTGGACAAAATCAAGAATTAGATATGTATCAACAAATTATTCTCTGACTCAGATATGTGTCAATTTACTAGCTTAAGGCTACATGATTTTAGAACAAGTATCAATATAAAGAGGGAAAGTCAGTCCTAATTGGATGGACTGCCCAACTGAATCATGCGTATTGTGCTTGAATTAAAACAAAACTTATGTTATATAATGATGCTTGCCATACCAAGGTGGTTACATCACTTGAGCACTTTAAAAAAGAATCGGGTGATATTTCCCTTAACTCATCGCGATATGTAGCTGCATCCTGGAGTTTCCATACAAATATACAGCAATAAAGGATATCAACAAACAAACTCAGTTACAGCCCAAAGAAAGTAATTTGAAAGAGGCAAGGAGGGTCAGAGAATCGTAATTTTTTTAATATGAAACCATAATTACCTAATGTGACTTCTTTTATGCCGTCAATAAAGTTTCTAGCCACGATTATAGACAAGAATCTAATAGCCATTTTCAATCTTTAATCAGTGCATATTGTTGAAAATGTGGCAAGATTTCAACCCCACTAATACCCTGACATGATATACATAGAGCAGACCAACGGAATCGCCATAAATTCTAAGTGGAAAAAGTATACCTCAAATCTTTCTTCTGAAACGGCTTCCTTCAACAATCTCTGCACCCGAAAAAATGGCTCCTCTTCCTCAAATAATCTCAACGAATCACGAACCCTAGCAGCTTCTTTGTAATCCTAATTAATGCATTAAAAAATCAGTTTAAAATCAATGAAGCTCTCCAAACATCAATTAACTCAATCGTTTCAATCAAACTGATCCCCTTGTAACCCTTCCGTTTGAATACATTTTTTGATCAAATGATCAGAAATTTTATTCCGGAACTACGCATACTAACAAATTAGGCATAAGATCAATTGGAGATTTTCACTCAAAACAAGCATTTCACGGATCGAAAAAGGGCATAAATTGTTTTATTACGAGATTAAAAAAGCAAAAGCACCTCGAATTTTTTAGCAACTTCCAGCTGCTGCTTCAACAATTCATACGTTTCCGACCGAGAAAGCTGCGAACCACTACTAGGATCTTGAACGGAGCCCGAACCCGAACCCGGTACAGCGCAAGCCACGATTCGATTGGCCCTAAAATTACATTCCTTGACCCTGCTACCAACCCGACCAAGAAACGACGCAGTGTTGAAATCTGCGGTAAGCTTCAGATTCAAGCAATGCATTTTTGCGATAAACTATTTTCTTTTCGGTTGATTGAGCCATTTGAGAGAGATGGGAGCGATGAATTGAAAGGATGGGAGATTTTTCTGGATCAATGGAAGGAAGTAAAGTCGGCACGTATTAATTCAGTTAATTCCGTTTAATCAAAACTTGTATAGTTCAATGTCACACATCTTATTATAAAAGTGGAGATTTTTAGATATATACTCTATTAATGCCAAAAAATAAATTTAATGAGCAACACTCTTATACACTTTTTTTTATTTATTTATAAAATTTTAATGAAAATTCTAAATTTGACATAAAATATTATTAATATTTTACAACTGAAAAAGAAGCTTTTATTTTACAGAGATCTACTTAATAATTTAGACCAATTGCTGTAAATGAGTTTTGAACCATTAAATTTGCAATGTAATCAATCATAACTCTTAAATTTAAATATAAATTTTAAAATATTGTAAATAAAATGTATAATTATAACTATGTTTTAAAATTTAATTTATAAATCTTAAGTGTACCCCAAAATTACCTCTAAATTTAGGGTTATTCTGCAGTGCATCGGGTACACCTAGGATTGATAGACCTAGGATTGATAGTTTTTAGTGTGTAATTATTTTTAGTTTTTAAAATTTAAATTATTTTATTTAATCTAGGGTGGTTATTGATCAGTTTTTTGATCTAACGGTTATTAGTAACTAGGTGCACCAGTACCCCAGATGCACCCTAATTAAACTCCTAAATTTAATATAATTAAGTATAAATTTTGTTTAAATGGGCCCATGATCAGATATTTTACAAGTTGTAGATTGGTCCTTTTGATTTGCATTTTCGTTAGGATCGCTACTTCTACCTTACTTTTGTTGGGCCTGATTTCTCTAAGCCCATAAAGGCTCTGTAACATGTTTAAATTTAGATTTTTTATTAATCAATCAAATCTACTACAAGAAAATCCTCAGACTTGTAACTGTGTTTAATTTGAAAAATAAAAGTTTTATTAGGACCATTCTCAGTATCAATCACATTAATTTTAATTATAACTCCAAATTTTAAAAAAGAAATCCTTGTATGTATGTCAAAACATTGAAATGAAATTAGATTTAAACTATAGATCACGCATGAAAAAGGATAATGAAGATAGATTTAATTATGGAAATTCAAATAGTAATAAAGTGAATATTTATATAAGTATGATGAGAGTTGAGCATGAAAAGTGGTGTGCCACGTGGGGTACAAAAATCAAAGTTAGAGAAAGGGTAATGTACAAGGAGAGGAAATCAGGAAACAAACTCAAAATGCTGAGCCAACTCACGTGCCTGCAAGTGACTCTTCCTCCCTCCCTCTGGAAACTAACTCTAAATAGCTGAGCAATCTCACGTGCCTTCAAATCTCTCTCTCTCTCTCCACCATTCCTCCCACACTCTCTATCTCTCTCAAATAAAAATATATATTAAAAACCCATTTTCTAATGTCCTTAGAGAAAATGTTACAAATTAAAATGACTTTCAGTCAACACTACAAATTTATGGATTTTTTTAGCGTGAAGAGAGATGGAGTTTCTTGAAATTAGGTATGCAAGGCCCGTTCGGTTATAATCGAGTCAATATTGCAAAATTGGAATAATCAAAATTTTATAATTATTACCCAAATTAAATCGGAATAAAGAAAAACTAAATATTAATTGAATCGAAATTATGGTCGGTTCAACTTAATTGGTTTTTTCGATTTTATTCGAATAATGCACACCCCTAAATCAAATCAAGTTGAGGAGGGAATATTGGGTTGAGTTTCCAAATACGTGAAGTCCAATAGCTAACAAAATTATAAAGCTCAAATAAGTTCGATACTTGATGTTATCTTACTTAAATGTCATTGACGGTAGAAAATATAAAAAGAGAGGTCAAAAACAATATTCACGTTTTGAGATGGTCCAAGATCGCAGAAATATTGCAGAGGCAATATCCGGAGTTTTGATTGTTGGATCGAACTGAAATTTTGTCAACAAGTTTGAAACTTATTGAGCTATATTCTGAACTGTGGATATCGTGTTTGAAGCCCTGTTTTGACAAAATAGGCCGAAAACAATATTCAGGTTTTTGGGCGATTATGTTTTGCGTAATCGTGGTTAAAGAGTCGTTTTTCACAAACCATAATTTGAACAGCACGTTCAGGACTCACAGAGGTTGATTCTAGATCATGGAGATCATGTTCTGAGGTTCCGAGAGTTGTGATCATTGAACAACAGTTGGTGTTTTCGGGTGAGATCTTTATAATTTCGGTGTTGTTATCAAGTTTTGATTGTTTTGATACATTTGTGGTAGAACGTCTCTTGTGGCATATTGTAACTCTTATATTTTTATTCATAATGAAGTTTTTGATGGACATCGTTCCGTGATTTTTACTTCTCACATCGAGAAAGTTTTCCATGTTAAATTGCTTGTGTTATACTTTGGTGATTACTTGGTACATTATATTCTTAGTATTGAAAATTTACACGGAATAATTAATTATTCTACTGCGTATACTTTGTTGTTTATTCGTATATAGCAAAATATTAGTTCAAATTGTTGTTTTCTAATTCATGTTTTGAAATACTATACTTATATCGACATAAATTCATATGAGAACATTTTATGGGAATATATTTTAATAAAAACGATATTGGTGCTCTAATTATTTTATTAATTAATAATTTGTATAAAAGTGATAATATTTTTAATAAAAATTAATAATATTTTAATAATATGTAATAACTATTTAAAAAAATAAAAATAACTTTATGTGGTACGCATCACACTATGAAAATTAATTTGCATCAATTACCTTTCAATTCAATTTTTTTAGAATATAGATTATTTTATTTGAAAATATTATTTTATTTTATTTTATTAGGAAGTTTATGTTGTTTTTAAGTAAAATAAATAATACTTTTATGGGAAATAAATAAATATATTAATAAAAAATATTCTTTGAGTTGTATAAGTAACTAATGCTTAAAAATATTAGTAATTCTTTTTTAGAGTGACACATTATGGAACAATTACATAGATTCAGAATCTTGAAATAGAAAAACTCCGTTAACATATTACCTTTTCTTTTTTTTAATGCATTTTTTTGATTAATTACCATACAAAAAAAAATTAAATTTATTCAGTTACAATAAAAAATCAAAATAAAAATCTCGTGTGAATCGAAAATAAATAAATTTTGAAATACGGAGTTACTCTTTTTTGGTGACCAAGAAACGTACAAGTACATTAATAATTGACCTAAATGTATTATTTCCTGACATGATAAATAATAAAAAGCTACCAAACAAATATATTTATCATAAATATTGAAGTGATATGTAACCAAAAAATTGTATCATCTTTTTATGCATAGATAGTAACATAATTCTGTGACATTTTGTTTCCAATAAAAAAAACAATATTGTATCTTTCCCCCTAAAAACGTGTTTCGGAAACAAGCTTTGGCTGATAGCTAATGTCGTTGATTCCAACAATCTTTAATTTATAACAAAGCACGAGATTAGAAGAAAAGGTCTGCCAAAAATAAAGCAGCAACATTTTGCGACTTCTCTTCTCATTGTGTTTCACCACTTTTTTTCTTTTTTCCATGTCCATTTCAAACCTCATTAATTAGTACTGTACTATAAGTTTAAAATATTAACGTCAATGAATTATGAATGTAGCAGTCTCACGTCACGTACGTGAATTTATCAAAATACTATTGTTATAAATTATACTAATATATTTCATATAATATCTCCTCATAAAATGCATGCAATAGGTATAAATTCGAAGCAATTAAAGAAGCAATAATCTTGTTTCTCCACATATTCTTGCATTAAAGGTTGAAGAGTTAATGTTACATGAACTCTTATTGAAACAAATAATAAAAATAAATGCTTTAAATTTAAATTTAAATTTCTATTTGAATATATATAAAAGTATATGTTTACAATTTATTTATTATTTTAGAAAAAAAAAACAATCATCTTTGCTCCCATACGCTAAATATAGTCAATGGTATAAATATTTCGATATTATTATAAATCCAAGAATGTGACATGATACGTGCATGAGAAATGGAAATTTTTTATATAAAAATCTAATTTTTAGTTTAAATTTAGGGTCATTATTTATAGGTAAAATAGGGGAGTAGGTAGTTTTTTTATAAAAAAAAATTAATTATTTTATTTTAATCAATGGTAGAGATTGAATGATAAAGTAATCTAACGATTACAATTGTCCAGGTGCACCGGTATACCCGGTGCACCCTAGTAGGACTCTTAAATTTAATATTAAAACCTAATTTTATGAATATTTCAATTTAAAATTTAAATTTAATTTTTTTTTCATAAATTAGGGTTCAATTTAATTTTAGCTCTTATATTTTTTCACGACAAACTCTTAACTCATTTTAATGTGTATGTTAATTTATTATTAAAAATGTAACAACTACTAATAAGAACACATTTCCACTATTCTTTCACATAACAATAATTCTTAAAAAAATAAACAAATTCTAGATCTACAAAACAAGAAATTCTCCATATATTCCGAAATAAATTCCACAGATTTTCCTTAGATTCCCTCGCACAACTGGACATGTACAGCACCACAACTTATCTCAAAAACAAACGACTTTTACAAAATACAAAACACAGCAAAATTAGTGGTAGACAGAATAAATCCAAATCCAATTAATTAAAATCCAGAATTAATTAATCACCTTAATTAACACTAACCCACAAAACGAGCGGTGTGAAACATTCAAACGGTGAAAAAGGAGAGGGGGGGTTTAAAAACAGAGTAACCGTAGCCCAAAAAGCCAAGAAAAGGTAAAAACGGAAGAATTGATTTCAGTGGTTGGGGAAAACGAAAAGGAAGCAGCCGTACAGTCGGACAAACCAACAGTGTAAAATGAATGGAATGATGTACCCCACTATTAGGGCCCCACCGCCCCTGTCTTGGGGATTGGTGGAGGAGATAAATCGCAGGATGTGTCTCAAGTGGCTTATAGGGAGGGCTTACTGTTAAACATGTAGTAAAATGAATGAGCGTAAGAAAAGATAAAGATGAAACAAAATAATAGGGGGGAAGGGGAGGGAAGATTTCTTCAACAGCAACGAGTAGTCCTCTTCTCAATTTTCTCGCACCAACTACAATGCATCACCAATATCAATGAATGGGATCCTTCTTCTCCTCCTTCTTTTTCTTTCTCTCTCCTTTTTTATTTTTTTATTTATTTTCTTGCTTACCCAAAACAACAATAACTACAGCTCCACTACCACCATCCACTTTCATTATTATGGCAATTATTATTCTTATTCCCGTTTCTTTTCCTTTCCTCTTCTCTCCCTTTCATTATTATTCTTGGCTAGCACCATTTTTCTTCAACCAAGAGGCCGAATTTATGTGAATCATTTTGTGGGCTTTTCTTTTTTCTTCAAAAAAATATCTTCTTTAATCAATCCAGATTGTGGTGTGCTTTGTCTTAATCCAACAACCTAATTTGGGTGAGTGTGAATCTTGGATTTCAATTTCTTTTTTTGGTTCTTGGTTTGGCTGTTGATCTTTCTGAAAATGCAATATGTTTTGTTTTCTGGGATTCTTGAAATAGGTCTATTTCTTGATGATCCTCTGATTGGAATAGTGATTGTTGGTAAGTTATCTGGATCTTGCCTACATTTGTGTTTTGATTGTTAATTATTTGTTGTTATTGATTTTCTGGGATTGAGAAGGTTCTTAAGTCTTCCATGAATTGTTTGCTGCTAAGAAATCTCATCTGTTTGATTCTTCAATATTGATAAACACACAGACACACACATATGTATATATTCTATATCATGATTGTGATTGAATCTGATGTTCTTGAATATGACTTATAGGAAGATGCTAGGTGGAGGAGGAAATGGAAACACGATTTTCCCTGGTTTTGTGGAGGATAATCGCGTTCAATATAGTAACAACACATTACCTCAACTGCAGCTTTTTGCCAATGGTGAGTGTGCTTATGATTCAAATATGATTCATTTCATTGATTATTTTGTTTTCCTCACTTGTTCATGTTTCCTTAATTCTATCTTACTGATGCTGCCCCTGTGAATGTTGTTTTAAGCTCTACATTGTGTGATTACTAGGTAATTCAGAACATTAACCTATAGTCCTGCATTGTCTTAAAATTTGTTGCCTGAATATCAAGAGGGCTAGTTATAGATGCATTGTAATCTTGTCCTACTTTTTGCAAAATGTACCCCTGAAACTTGAAACAAATACACATCAAGCCAACTAGTTCTAATACACATCCCTTGATTCCCTTCTGCTAATGCTAGCTATAATTCATTTGTCTGAGGTTAGGTTTTGTTTTACGTATCTGTCGACTTCTATAACATTTGAAGACTTCAGTTAGGACTTGGGAGGGATCTTGGTTAAGAGAAAAAGAGCGCGAAAGTGATACTATATGCATGGATCCATGCGCTATTTACGCTGTACTCATATGTATTTTACCATAACTAGTCGATTTGAAGGTTTTCAAAGAGTTCAGTACTAAAGGAATGTCATAAAATGTGTTTAAAACGCAGCTTATTTTTCACTTTTATTGCTTCAAAAATGTGTGGTGATAATGATCATATAGCTAGGAAAACAGAAAGGTTTAAATGCAACAAATTGTAATATAGAATGCTGTACTTGTTATGGTCTTGAACTACATTCATTTTCCATTCTTTGTAGAACTCATCTTTTTGTTGAACACTCTGCAGTTCCAATCCAGTGTGGAGCTGGTGTTGGGACTGTAAACCATGTCGGGAACAGGAACGTGCCAACTGATAATCGCCCTTTCAACAGAGGCGGTGAAGGGGAATCATTGTCCATGCAGCAGAAGCTTCACATATCTTTGAACAACAACTTCTGTATGGATGAAACTGTGCATATTGGAACCGTTTTAAATCCGAATCCAGTATCAACAGGGCTCAAACTCTCATGTGAGGAAGAAGAACGCAACTCCTCTGTTACTTCTGCATGCGAGAATATGAAAAACAACGGCCCTGTAATGCTCTCCCTTGGCAACACTGTTAAAATGGAGATTGATCGACAGACCGAAGAATTCAGCCGATATATCAGACTTCAGGTACAGAAAAAGTGATTGCTTGATGCTTGATTACACATACATGCATTGTTGATTTATGTTGTATTGGGTCAATAGGAAGAGAGTATCTTGAAGGGCGTACGAGAGATCAATCAAAGGCACACGGTTTCTTTGCTGAACGCCCTAGTAAAGGGAGTTTGCAAGAAGTTGCAAGAAAAAGAGCTAGAGATAGAGAACATGAACCGAAAGAACAAGGAGCTAGGCGATAAGATAAGGCAAGTGGCAATGGAGGCACAGTCATGGCATTACAGAGCAAAATACAACGAGACAGTGGTGAGCGTGCTCAAGAACAATATACAGCAGCTAATGGAACAAGGCACAGCCCAAGCTCGTGAGGGGTCTGGCGACAGTGAGGTAGACGATGCAGTTTCTTGCTCGAACCATCAGAGGGTTGGAAACGGAGCCCTCCTCAACCAGGCACCGAAATGTAGAGCTTGCAACGGTAAAGAAGTGTCGGTGTTGATGTTGCCTTGCCGGCATTTGTGTCTGTGTTTAGATTGTGATGGATTCGTCGAGGTTTGCCCCATATGCCAAGTAATGAAGACTGCTAGTGTTCATGTATGCATGTGAAAAGAAAAATATATCAGATCACTTGCAATCATCATTAACAACACTGTGATAAAGAGGTTGTGCAAAACTTGCTTCTTTTCAAGATTTGTTCATAAATTACTCTAATCTTTGTTAAATTAATTGGAGTAATCACCATTTGATGTATTCTTTGCACCATTGGAATAATTCTAACTTCTTTTTTTTTTTCCTTTAAAGTGGAGTGGATGCACGTTTCATCTAAGTTCTCTTTTAAATGGAAAATACATGTGCAATTTCTTGAAGATGAATTTTTTTTTTCAGTCATTTGTTTGGTTGTTTAAAAAAAGTAAGAGAAAATATTAGAGGTAATTTATCAGTTTGATAACTAATCCTGATAACTAGTTAAACTGTGATTTTATCAACCAAATATTTTTGCTAAAATATAAAACTTATTTTTAAGAGGCAGTATCCATGCGGTTCTATATAAACCTTTTAGGGCATCTTTTTTCAACTTCTAATTATAATTACTCCCTTAAAATTAATACTAAATTCCTTAAAAAAATATTAAACCTCGGACAAAATTATGTCATAAATCACAACAAAAAGTTCCATTTCCATGCAATAATTTGCCTAATTTAAAACTTGTAAATAGATTCTGACACCGCATTATTAGCAATTTAAAAAATTATTAACGGGCTTTTAGATCATTAAAAAAAAAGTATATGAATATAATCTGTTTTCAGAAGATCGAAAAAGAAAAAAGAAAAAAGAGGCCCAATCCAATTTATGGGCCCAATTATTTCGATCCATTTAAATCTGGCGAGTAACAGATAGGCAGTTGTGGAAGCCCATTAACGAATGTAATAAATACTCCTACTCATTATCCAATCTAATCTAATCAAAGCGCTAATCATTTCCTAATCTCTTTCAGCTGAAAGCGGCAGGCGCCACCATTTGCGCACGAGGTGGGTGAAACTAGAGTTGTTCATTTCCTACACTTTTTAAGAGGTATTTCTATTCCTAATTTCCATTTCTCTTACCGTAGTGGGATGATCCGGTTGAAGAAATGATTAAATGATGATCGACTGTTGTTTAATTGCGGGTTTGATTTCTGAATTTTGTGATTATAATGTATTTTTCTTACGATATTGATATCATGTAAAGGTCAGTGTGTTAGAAACGCATAAAATGAGCTCATCCATTTGGCTTTATTTTGTGGAGGTTTTTTGTACATTGAAAAATGATGAAGAATTTAGACATGAACGCTGGTTCCGGTTCCTGAAAATCAAACCGGTGCGGTTTCGGTAATGTTGAAGCATGAGTTATTTTGTTGAGTTTTTGCGTAGAAATTAGGCAATTAATTGGAACCTAATGATCAGCAAACTGTACAGGTTTCAATCTTGCCAATAGTTTGTTTATCATGTTGTCTTGGTTTGTTACCCTTACTTTTGCTGAGATTGAACTACTTTTGGTGATCTGTGTTTGTGCTGGGATAGGAGAGATTATGCACTTGTTAAGACAACATTGTGGCATGGTTAGCTTGGACTTTGTTAGGACTGTAGCCGTTTAATCATCTCTGCATATTTTCATTCTGTAGTGCCACCAACTCTCCTTGCTTCCACATGGCTTGCTTATGTGCTCCACTTCCCAAGTCCTTCCTTGGATCCACCATGTCCAGGGCTCAAACGCCCATTGTGCGTCGGATTTATCGCATCTTCCAGTTTGGAATTTGATAATAAGGAAGAAAGACACCAAATCATACTACTTTGGAACCAATAAAGAGATTCACTTTCTCCTTGCATACGTATTCGATGATCTGATTTGTTTCCCCAGTGGATGGGACTCTGGAATCATCAATCCAGTTCCATTTTCACTAAGGTTGCTCTCTGTTTTTCATTTTCATCATTTCTTCTCTTGGCCTTCTATTAGTTCTGATACCATGAGTTGTTTTTTGTTTGTTAATTATAGGTCCTCAGTTATATCTACTTTGGCAAATGTACTCGACTTCATTACAATCCTCTTCATATTATGGTTGATTCTCTCTTTATTGTTGTGGTGGGAGCCTTCATTGGCTTCAAATGGGGTACATATTTTGGCGCCATACGTAACAATAGTAAGTTGATCTCTAATCTGTTAGTCTTGTACTCACACATTTGTAGATTCTTAATTCTTACCATCTTCGTCTCCTATAACATGGGATGATCATGACCAGGTGCATCTTCAACTGGAAACATACACATTTATGGACACAATGAGTTGGGCAAAGGAAAGAGTCGGCGGGTAAGGCAGTTAATGCGTCGTCTGTTAGTCATGTCAACCACTACCACGGCCTGTCCATCGCAGAACTAATTCAGATCCTTGTCATTTTGCGCCTGGGCATGCCAATGTTGTTAAGCTGGATAAAATATAACATCTAGACCCTCCACCTTAACACCAACTGCAAACTTCTTCCTTTGTCTGTTTGTTTTGTTTGTTTGTTTGTTTGTTGTATTCTTGTATCTGTATTACTCATCATAACAGGGTTGCCTTGAAACTTGCTTCTACACTCCAATTAGTATTCTTTGATTTTATTTATATATTTATTATTATTATTTTAATAAGTTTATGTAGGGTTTACTTATAAATGTGTGTTTTATCATTGCTCAAGGAAGTGGAATTTTATAATTGTCTTGAATTTTATGGTGATGTTTGTTTTAATTTGTTCTTACCAAATCAAACATTGGGTTTTGTTCTCAATTAAATTCTCCTCATGGTTACAACACGTAAGACTTATCAACAAACATCTAAGTACTAAATGACAACTAAATAGAGAAAAATATGACATTACTTAAATGATGTCTAAACATAGAAAAATATGACATTTTTTAAGAGTAAATCTAACCTAGTAATAAATGACACATTTTAATTAAGGAAATGATAATATATGGAGTATATTTTAAAAATAAAAGTGATACATAGTTTTCAATATTCACCTTATAGCTACCTTATATCGTCTCACCTATATTAATATTTTTTTCTCCCTATCTTTATTTTCTCTTATATCTTTTTATAGATCAATTAATACTCCATTATACATGTCATCATATATATTCCTCGTATGTGTAAAGTTAAAAGACGAATTTAAATTATCACTATTTAGATTTATTACACACACATAAATCAAGATAAACCTAAAGTATAGTACAATTTAATATATATATATATATATATATATATATATATATATATATATATATATATATATATATATATATATATATATATAAACTCACTCACATAAAATTTACTCCTCCAAGAATGTCAAAGGGAATATAAAAAAATATTTATGTAAAGATATAGGAGTAATTTTTTACTTTGATGTTGCATGTGAGGGGATGTTAAATTATGTATACTAAAAAAATGCTTCGATAATGACTGGAATTTTGTGATGGAAATATTTCCGTCACTATTGTGACGGTTATTATGACATAAATTCAAATTTGTGACGGATGATGGAAATAGTAATAGAATTTTTTTTGACGGATTTTTCCGTCATCATAATGACGGAAATAGTGATGAAAATTTTTGTGACGGATTTAGTGACGGAGCTTTTCCCTCACTATAGTGACGGAAATAGTAACGGAATTTTTTATGATGAATTTAGTGACGGATATTTTTGTGACGGAGTTTTTCCCTCACTATAGTGACGAATATTTTATTGACGGAGCCTTTCCCTCACTATAGTGAGGGAAATAGTGATGAAATTTTTGTGAAGGATTTTTCTGTCACTATAGTGACGGAAATAGTGATGGAATTTTTTGTGATGGATTCAATGACGGAAATAGTGACGGATATTTTTGTGAAAAATAATTAAATTAATAAAATACTTTAATATATAAATTATTTGATAAGTTATTAACAAGTAAAACTATAGGTCATATGGTCACCTTGCTAGTTATAAGGCTCTCACCTTATGACCGGTTTGGTGTTTGACACCAAACACCAAAGGTGGCGGGCTGTATATTTTTTGGATTTTTTATTTTTATTTTTTTAAATTTTCTGACGGATATAGTGAGGGAAATTTCCGTCACTATAGATTTCTTTCATTAATTCCGTCATTATTGTATCCGTCCCAAATTCCGTCACTATTGTAATCCGTCACAAAGTATTTTCGTCACTAAAACCGTCACTATTGTGACGGATCCATCACAATAATTTACTAACAAGTGTAACAATGACGGAGCCATTTCTGTCACTAAATCCGTCACTATTCCTCACTATCCGTCACTAACGGGTGATTTTTTTGAAAAAATACTACCTACCAACACATTTTAAACTATAAACATAGTGTAAATTAACCTAAATTCTGGGGTTATTCTAGAGTGCACCTTAGAATTAATAGGTTAAATTAATGGGTTAGTGGGTAGTTATTCATTTTAATTTTTAATTATTTAAATTAATTAATGATAGGGATTCAATTATAATTTAATCTAATGAGTGAAATTGTCCAGATACACCGATGCCACATGTGCACGACAGTCGAACTCTAAATTCTGACACAGGATTATTAGCAATTTTAAAAACTATTAACGGCCTTTTAGATCAAAACTGTAGATGAATATAATCTGTTTTCAGGAGAAAAAAAGGCCCAATTTTCCGGCCCAATTATGTCGGTCCATTAAACTCTGGCGGGTAACGGTTAGGAAATTGTGGAAGCCCATAAACGTGTTTATAAACACTCCTAATTCTAATTATCCGATCTTATCATTTTAATCTCTTTCAGCTGAAAGCGGCTGCATTTGCCATCCTTCTTACGAGGTATTTCTCTTTTTAATTTTCATTTTTCTTACCGTAGTAGCTGCGTTTGGATAATCCGGTTGAACATATGATTAAATTATGATTGACTGTTGATTAATTGCTTAGTAGAATGCTGGGGGTTTGATTTCTGAATGTTGTTATTAAAATGTATGTTTTGTAATTTTCTTACGATATTGAAATCATGTAAAGGTCTGTGTTAAAAAGGCATAAATGAACTCGTCTATATGGCTTCCGTAGACATAGAAGTCCCCAGGGGCGGACGTATTTAGGATTGGGGGCACTGGCCCCCTGAAATTTTGAATTTTTTTAATATATATATAATAATTTTTTTAATAATATATGTAGCACAGTGAAAATTTCTTTTTTATGTAGGTTGAGAGGTTCAGTTCGAATCCATCCCGTCACACCGTGTAGTTTTTCATTGTCCTTTTCACTATTTTTTACTTTTGCTCATTCTTTCCAATATTATTTCACTATTTCTCCTTCTTCCCATTCTTTTACACTCTTACTATTTACTTCTGTCCATTCTTTCCAATATTATTTCACTATTTTTACTTCTTCTCATTCATTTACACTCTTCTTTTCATTATTTTTACTTCTTCCCATTCTTTTACTCTTTTCACTTACTTCTGGACGTATTAAACGCTATATTACTAAAATATTTTTGATGTTAAAACATGTATCATTAATACAGATTGGGTGTACAAATATTAACCCGAGTACATAGAATATCAATTTATACATTATACTTCGCATTATTTTTTGGGCCCCTCGACACAAATCCTGCGTCCACCACTGGAAGTCCCGGTCCTAGGGCGGTTTCCATTACGGTTCAGAACTTCCGGAACCGCGGCGGTTTTGGTTCTATGAAATGAGGAACTAGAATCGAACTAGAAAATTACCGGTATAGGTTCTAATTTGGCGGTTCCAGAACTGCCGCTCTTGTTTTTTTGGGGCATGTTTCTGTGAGGAGGCATAAAAATCTATCACTTGGGAGTGAGTTAGAGTTATTGGTGGGGCATTGCACGTTGGTCCAATGAGGCTAACTCCATGTTCCATCTTGTGTTCCATGGGATTGGATGGGTGAACTTGGGGATGTATCACTCATCTAACCTCATGAAACACAAGATGGAACACAAGGCTGTAATAGGTACTCTTTGATTGGATGGGTGAACTTGGGGGATGTGTCACTCATCTAACCTCATGGAACATAGGGTTGTAATAGGTACTCTTTACTCAACATTATTTGTTTTAAAAACCCGATTTTGATTTTCAAAATCCACACCCAGTTTTTTTTTTTAAATCACTCGTATCTACATCTACAAATCTCTTGTCTCACATCAATTAATACCCTTTTACACAATCATCACACACATCTTACACATTGACATTGTTTTGACCGAGAGTCACTCGTACTAGACTAGGTGGATTATAATCCATTTATTTAAGTGTTAATGTGAGTGCTTGATTAAGCTCAACTTCATCACCATCTGTATTTTCATCCCTAGCTAATAACAAACTGAGAAGTGTTTTAATAGTCATTAGAGTTGAGGACTTGGGTAAATCTATAAGCCTTGAATAAACAGCACTAGTGGGGGTTTAGCTTAGCTTGTTTATGCAACAACTCATGGATAAATTGAAGTAATAAAACATGTTTAACGAAGTAGTAGAAAGTTGAAAATATGAGAAAATAGAATGAACCCCAAGGAAGAATTTATATCTTTTCAGATTATTTCGAACTTCAAAATGATCAAAAAGACAACCCAGCTTCTCCATTACAAGCATAATAATTTATGAACAATGCTCAAACTAATTGAACATCAACATGTAACGAGACGAAATGCAGGCAAATTTATAGACAATACAGTACCAATTAGAGCTTAATTTGCATGTTTTGATTCTGCAGCTCCACTGTTCTACTTAAACCAAATGAAGTACTCTATTGCTGTTGCACACGTAACTTCACGACTGGCCGAATTACGGGGTAAGGCTGCAAGGGTATTGAGCTCCCCTACAAAACTTGATCAACTCCGCAACTTCTCAGCTTCCACATCATCCAGTGTTGAAGCGACATGTTCAAAGAACATGGACTGCTCTGTTTTGTCACTGAAACCTCTAGGTGATTCGGAGGTCCACATTTACAGCGTTAAGTTGCCGAGTAGATATTCAGGAAGTTCCACGGACCGCGGGCTCAATTTCTATGCTGATTTGCTTTCGCAGAAACTTCAAGTTAAACACACAAATGATCATCATATCATCAGTAAGGTAGATTACTTTTTGTATTACATGTCCTGGTTTCTTGAGTTTTAGATTCGGGTTCTCTCTTAATTCCTGTCATGTGCATATATAAAAAAATTAAGAGAAACCTTGTTGTTTGTTCGTACTAGGTTCTCAATTCGTGTACTCGCGTTAGTCGAGTTGGCATTGCTGCATCTACATTTACGTTGATGATGGGAGCATCCGTTTGGTACAGCTGGGCTGCAAACAGTGCTTCCTGGATGCCTAAACGCTGTGAGTAAATTAACATCCATTCTCTCTTGTACTTGTTTAGTTAATTTATCCTCAGATTTGTAATAAAGGGGTCATTTGAATTGTTTTGCAGCTCCAGTTTCAACTGGAACACTAATGTATCGATTAAACGAGCATTCACCTGCTATGGAATGCGCGGGGCTTCCAACGGAGGATCAGGAGAAGGCGAATGCGCCCATTTATGTGGTGAACCATTATCATGGGTTCTCCATAGTCGAGCTCATTCTCGTTCTCTCTTTCGTCTTTCTTCTCTTTCGACGATCATAAACCACTCTTTCTGAGTGTAGATTCTGAAACATTCATCGTCATCATGTATGTAAGTTTAGCTGTTGTTTGTAATTTGTATCCAATGGATGGGTACAGCTTCACTTAGTTTAATCTGCAATAATTTTTAAATAGCCGAATACATGGTTTATAAATCCCTGTATGCGAGATATAGAAGTTAGTTGTTTTTATATACTCCCTCCGTCCCATAGAAGTTGGTATAATTATTTTGAGCACGGAGATTAAGGAGTATAATAATTTAATGTAAAGTGGAGTAAAGTGAAATGAGAGAAATAATATTTAATGTGTAGTGGGTAGTTGTATTAGAGGTGATATGTGGGCCCATGAAAATAGATTAATTATTTTTTATGTGGGTCCATGTATTAAAAAGGAAATGTGTCAACTTTAGTGGGACAAACCAAAAAGGAAAGTGTGTCAACTTCTATGGGACGGGGAGTATAAATTTAGTCAATTATTTGAAAAATATTTATATATTCAATCCGAAATTGGCTACACTTATACTATTCCAGTTGTTTAGAAAGAAAAAAAAATCTTACTAATTTTATTGACTTTGGGTATTTTATTATTTTTAAATAATAAATAAAATATAAAGTAATATTATTATGAGTGTAATGTCAAAATTTAAAATTAAAGTGTAGTAACTTTTAAAATGACTTACCGAATTTTAAAATTAAATTTGACAGAGATTTCACGGTGCACATTTTTTGAATTTCATAAACAGTTTATAGAAAATGGGATAAAGAGTTGGTTCTTTATACTTCGTTTTTATTATATGTATACAACCGTATATATGTGAAGTTAATCTTTAAAGTTTAGATAATATTTCCTTACTCTTAACAAAAGTGTCACACACTGTCACCTTTTTTTACTTAAAGCTATTATTGAAACAGAGCGAGTTTAAACATAAAAATTAAAAGACATGAAAAGCAAAAGATAAAAAAAATTCTCATGGAAGACTTATATACTTTGCTTATCTAATACTAGTAATTATTTTAATAATGTGTAAAATCATTTACATACAAATTTAATCGTCTAAGGCTCTCAACAAACCTTGTGTGAGATTGTTTACGAAATTTATTTTATAAGATATGTAAATTATTTTATAAATAATCCTTAGTGTTATGAGATGTGAAATTAATTTAAAATTATTTCATTGTGATGCAGTTTTAAATGAGTGTTGCTCATTTATTTCACGGTTTCAATATACATTGCGTCACATGGATGACTTTATACATAAATTTTCTAATATTATAAGAGTGAGGCTCTTGTGCACCCGGGCGCACGGAGCAGATTCTGTGCGCCTTTACAATTTTCATGCCCCTTTACAATTTAAACCCCTAGCAATACATAGGTTTAAATAGGATTGGAGGGGAGGGTTGTGTTCACATGGGGACACGGAGCATCTTTCCGTGTCCCCGGGCGCACGGGAGCTTTTGCCATATTATAATTTTTTTTTTGAATGATTATCCTATATCTTGGATATACTTATTATAGGTCCTCATATTTAGTATTGAATCTAACCATAATCATTAAACTTTAGAAATAAATAGGTTATAAAAAAATGACATTAATAATATATGATTAATACTAAAAACTGAAATTTATAATTAACTTGCAATTATCAAAACAGAAAAATATTCCACCTTCGTACGGATTGCTCGGCGTGTACATGGTACACAAACTAGTCCAAATTAGTATGAGATTCATTTTTGCAAGTCGCTGAATATCCCTCCAAAAAACGCAAATTCCAAGAATATCCCTCTTATAAATTCACACACATTCACTGATTCTGACACCAGCAGTCACCTACTTTTCCACTCTCGCTCAAACCTTCCGCCCGCCATGGCCCATGCCTACCATGTATAGAAATATCTACCTTCTCTCTCTAGATCTTCTCTACATTAGAGAGAGAAAATCATGCAGAGCGCAGCTATTGCATACTCCCCTGCTCTCTCTCTATCAGGCGATTCCCGCAAGTTCGCCGCCGCTAGATTCAAGCCTATATCTCTCCCCTCTGAGAAACTGCGTTTCAGCAATGATCCAATTTTGTCCGTTTCTTCTTTCGGCCGGGATTTGAGTGTGATTCGATGTTCTCTGAAGCAGTGCGGGTGGATTTCGAGCTCCGACCCTGGTAATTCTGAGGCCAAATCAGATGGTGTGGTTCGGGCTGCATCGGAGATCCCGGGAGAGGCAGATAGCCCGAATAATAAGAAATTTCGGATACTTTCGTGCTCGGAGTGCTTTTCGGGCTTTGGTACATCTTCAATATATACTTCAATATCTATAACAAGCAGGTATATATATATATCCATTTTGTTGTTTAAAAAAATTGAAGCAGTGATTCAGTCACCTTTAGTCAATTCTTACTTCACTGGATTTGATATACAAATGGAACAAACAATATGTGTTGTGTTTATGTTCTGTCACACCACTTTAAGTTGCTTCTGATCCTGAAATGGCATAAAGGAATGCGTTAAGCCTGCATTGATTGATTATAGATGTGATTATATAGTCTTAATAGCTTCTCCATTAATGCTTTCATTATACCTGTAGTGTACAGTTGATCAATGAGCTATGTTGCTCTTGAAATTCGAGGATGTTGTTTGTCTTTCATAGGTTCTCAAAGCTTTTCACTACCCGATTACAGTAAGCCTTGGTCAATTCGCTCTTGGAACTGTAATTGTTATATTGATGTGGGCTCTCAATCTCTACAAACGGCCTAAAGTCAATGGTGCTCACTGCTCAGGTACTGCATGCAGACAGTTCCTTCCACATTTTTCCTGTTCTGTTTTCTTGTCCTAAATTATGGATTATGATAATGATTTAACATTTTTTCAGCTTGCAGCAATTCTCCCACTAGCCGTGGTGCACACCTTAGGGAACCTTTTCACCAATGTTAGTCTTGGGAAAGTTTCTGTTTCATCCACTCACACAATTAAGGCAATGGAGCGTTTCTTCTCTGTTGTCCTTTCTGCAATGTTTCTTGGGGAGGTAAATGATTCATCACTTCTCGATTGCATATTCTTACTGATTGAGGTTGATTTTGTCCTGTGGAATGTTTTCCTTGAAAAAGTTATTATTAGTAGTAATTTGTAATTTGTCATACTAATTCAGCCTCATCAATTTTGTTAGAACTTATCTTTTAATGTTGTTTTCCACCTCCCCTTCTTTGGACAGTTTCCTACACTATGGGTAGTTTCATCTCTTGTACCAGTGGTTGGTGGAGTTGCTTTGGCATCAATGAGTGAGGCCTCTTTCAATTGATAAAGATTCATGATGTGATATATGTACAAGTAATTTTATGATATCTTCGCAGAATTTATACTCTTTTTTTCAGGGCCGGTTTTTGGAGTGCAATGGCCTCAAATTTGACAAATCAGTCTCGGAATGTCCTTAGCAAAAAGCTATTGGTTAAGAAAGAGGTATATTTGAACTCATAACTACTATTATTATAATTTTAGGCTGGAGAATGTTATTATCCAATTCCACATGTAATATTTGTGTGAATTGAAGATGCTCGTTTAGGCTCGTTGGTTCCTATCGTTTTCGTGGAACTTCTTAAGGAACATCATGTTCAGTTTGGGAACATTCTGAATAAGAGAATGAATTATTAGATTATTTTCCTGCTTTTGTTCCTTGGAAATGTCTCCTCAGCTTCAGTTCTCTTAATGCAGGAGTCTCTGGACAACATTAATCTCTTCTCTATAATTACTATTATGTCCTTCATCTTGATGGTACCTGCTACCCTTTTCACCGAAGGCATCACGTTCACACCTTCATACCTTCAGGCTGCTGTATGTTTAACTTAAGAAGATTTTTCATTCCATTTATTTGAGTCAGGCTACTTCTATTGATAAATATTGAATCTTATCCCTCATTACTATGTCTAGGGGTTGGATGTCAATCAGATTTACATTAGGTCGTTATTGGCCGGCCTCTGCTTTCATGCATATCAGCAGGTAATTCATGGAAGGACTTCTTTTATTACTTTAGTTATATGTTTAGTCTCATCATTGAAGCTAATTGAGTTTTTTCTGCAGGTTTCGTACATGATACTGCAGCGTGTATCTCCAGTTACCCACTCTGTAGGCAATTGTGTGAAACGGGTGGTGGTTATTGTGTCATCTGTTCTCTTCTTCCGCACTCCAGTATCACTTATTAACTCCATAGGTGTAATTCATGTTTTTCACTCAAACTGATGTTCAAAGTTGGTCAGAAAAAATCAATCCCAGCTCAATCCTCTTCATTTTCAAGGTTCAGGTACTGGAATTGCCCTTGCTGGAGTGTTCCTGTATTCAAGAGTGAAGCGCATCAAACCAAAGCCAAAGACAGCTTGAAAATTTTCTTGAAGAATTTGTCGATCCTTCTGCAATATTAATGATAGAAGCAATTGTGCATACTTTTGGCTATATGTTACCTTGGATAAGGATTTTTGCTAAGATTTTTACATTCCTTTTGCTCCTTAAGAGTTAGAGGTATTGGCTTAATCTTTAAGGAATATGGATAGCTAAAATTGAGATCAATTGTTGATGTAGTTTCATTCCTCAAATGAAAAGTGCTTTTATCAGATTATACTACTATTTGGAACAACTGATTTTTTATCTTCATACTTCTCAATGCACTCTCATACTATCAACTGTTTTACACACGCACAATATATTCATACAATAAGGCAGTGGTTGTTTTGAATGTTGATCTGATTATCTCTTTTTTAGGATGTTTTGTTAGATAACTCAGCAGATAGATTGATGGATATAGCATTAGAAAGCCAATCAGTGAATAATGATTTTATTTTTATTTCTGGTTTCTTTTTAGTTTCCTTCTGTTATTATTTTTGTTAGTACAAATATTCTAATGTTGATTTATTGGTCTACTATCCAATGAAACGAAAGTCGGCAATTCATTGGTGTAAGGAGGGCATTGATTCAGCAGCATTGATATTTATTCTTGAATCAAAGCATGCTTCTAACAGCATCAGTTCATGGTGGCAGGCAAATCAAACGGCAGGTCAACATCGAAACATGGTTCATCATCATCATCACGCAAAGGTAAGTCATCCATGAAAGTGAAATCTGGGACATCATCAAGATCAGCTAAGGTGAAATCCATCTCAGAAACATTGCTAGATTCATGTCTGAAATTCTGAGATTGAACTGTTTTTCTTGATCTGGTACTGCTGCTCCCTTTTTCAAAGTTAAGGCTCTTAATATAGTTCTGCAGGATGGAGCTTGGGGTTGGCCATTTAGTCCTGCATTTTCGCCTAGAGAACTGCCTTCTCTTGGTCGCGTTCCAATGGTTCTTGATCGAATTCTCTGTTCGTCCAGGTAGCTTTTTCGCTATTTCTGCCCACTTATTGCCAACTTCTGCATGAGTTTCTATCAAAATTCTGTCTTCATCCTCTGTCCATAGATCCTTCTGTGCCAAAAGAAAGTAAGAAATCAGACTGATAGCTATTCAAATTAGAAAATATTTTGTGGGATTTAAAAACTATTTGATTCATCCAACTTTGATATCTGGCCTCAGATGATTATGCCATCTCTCTCTGCATTGTTTCCCTATCCTCCCCTTCACCGTTTGAGCGATTCGCGACCACTTCTTCTCTCCATATTTCTCCACCAGATGAATCAACAGCCTGCAAAAACACTAAAAATCTTAAACCTCAAATAAACAACAAAAAACCATCTCAAAAAAGATTTTATATACTTACCTATCCTCTTCAGCAGTCCATTGCCCCTTGCCTGATTTGGACCTTTTCTGTCCTACAGCAAACTTTTTAGACAACGTAAATCGAGCTTCATTACCACTACATCTGCCCTTCTTCATCCTGCTTTCTTTGCGAAAATCAGCTGTGATGCAAGAACTCTCATCAGAAACAAGAATGTTTAGAGGCTTATAAAGATCATCGTAGATCAAATCCGGTTCAATGTCCATCAACTGATCCTCCTCGTTCGGAAAATTCATGAATCCACCACCCTGCATGGGTGCACCAGTGATCCCAATTCCATCATGAGTCTTATTATTACACTGGTATAACTCAATGTTTGAAGGGCAGCCATGGAAAAAGGGATCAAATGTATTGAACTGTGCATCAATATCAAGGTTGAATGGTGAAGCTGTCAAGTGAAACTGATCAAGGTGGTGAAAATCTTGGAGGTAAGTTCTTGATGACGGTGATGATGAGAAGTTGTCTATGCAGAAATCTTGATCTGGTGTTTCCAGCTTCAAGCTGTTGTTGAAGGGTGGAGTGGGGGCATTTTGGTCATTTCCACACCTTGGTTTTGACTCCATTGGAGGAGGATCACAGGGGAGAAGAGGAGGAAACAGGATGAAAGAATGCAATGCAAAATCTGTGTCTTGAGTTCATATATGTCAGTTTAATTTATATTTATTGCTGCATTAAATGTGTTGGGAATTCATCTGGACCGTTGTTTTGGAGGTTGATCTGATGGTTGGAATTCATCACAACATTAGTCTGTGAAAGAAATTAAATATTTTTAAAAAAATTGAAATTTTTTTTTTCTTTTAGTATTGTTTACTATTTAAAAAAAAAAAACTTGTAAAATAAACTAATGAATTAGAGACTTGATGTCCTTCGATTTTTTTTTTTTATTCTTTTTGCTCCTCAGACATTTTTTTTTCTCTAGTACATAAAAAAAATGATTTAATTATTTAAAATAGATTACTTTACTTGAGTTTTGAACAGTACGATCAGTACATGAGTAGATTAATGGTCAACAACATTAATGCTAAGAGCATTTTATCCTGCTTGTAAATAGGACATTAAGCAATACTAAAATTTGACTAAGAAATGAAGGTAAATTATAATTTTAAATCTTCTTCATTTCATATAATTTTATACAATTCATATTTAGAGATAGATTTTCATTTGAACTCTATTTTATAAATTGAGATGATCAGAATTCTTTTAATTACAATTACCCAATATAAGTAAGCAACTTTTATTTAAAAGTTTAATCAAAATTTAAATGGAAACAATTACAGCCAATATCATTGATTTTGTATTAGTATTACACAGCATGATTTAAATAATCTATATCGGGAATAAATAAAAAAATATATACATATTATAAAAAATAAATAAATAGAGCATATACTACTAGCTAGTTATTGGCATCTTGTAACTGTAAGTATGTAAGAATTAATATACTCCGTAACATTTACTCATAGCTCATTAAGTGAGTATTTAATGCGAAAATTTATATTAATAAAAAATACATATAAATGAATAAATATATTAATATAAAATAAAATAAAATGTGTATATAGCTTATTTGGTTTTTAGTGACAACATAGATAGATTAAGAGATGCACAATGATTATAAAAATTAATTTTTATTGAGATTAAGCTCAATTGCCTACTACTCTATTAGTTACATGGAGTATACGACTATCTATAGTTTATATAGATCAAAATTTTCTATTTGTATTTAGCATTGCGTGGTGCACTTAAAGTTTATAAATAATTTTCCTAAATGTATATGATTTTTTTTAATTATTTAAATTATTTTATAAATATTTTTTTTATTAATCTGGTATTTTCGAGTGTACCCTAACAAGAGTCTTAAATTTAAATTCTTCTCCAAAAAATGGTTAAAACTATCTTTGATTTAGGATCAATATTCATGTGTATCCATTTATAATGCTCTTTTGTAACGTGGATCCAAATCATGATCAATCATTTTAATTCCCCATCCCAGTTTATTATGCACACCATACGGACTTAAAAAAAATAAAAAATTACTAAATTTATTAATTAGTGGGGATATTGTAGTATTTTAAGATAATAAATAAATTAATATATTATGTGTTAGATGAAAATAATAAATTTATAATTAAAATATACTTTTAGGTATGAGATTTATGTGATTTATTTTTTATTTTTTTATGGTGAAGTTTAATGTAGAAAGAGTGAAAAAGAAAAGTTTGAAATTTAACTAAATATTCTCTGTAATATTGCTTTTGATTAAAAAAAAAACAGCAATTTTTTAACTTCAATTAATCAGAAAACTATAATATCCATTTCTAAGTATTCTAACTCACAGCCTTAAACATTTCACTAACGGAATTTAAAATATAATTCATAGATCACTGACTTGATTACATTTTTACTTTTTAAATGATATTGAATTAAAAATTCGATTCAAAATGATTTTAAAACCACAATAATCAACATTAAACCATGGGCAGCATGTGACAAATTTTCTTGCAGCCAGATAATGAAACTCAAAATCTGATCATAGGCAAAAGAATTCAGATGTTATCAAACTGCAGAACATTGTTGCAAGAAGGCTTTCTGTGGGTATTCTTCATCAATTTCTGAATGTGCTGGGAAATCATATGGCAGCTCTGAGAACCCTGCTTTATCGAAAATTTTGACAACTTCTTCGAAGACGACTGCATTTCCTTCGGGTGTCAAGTGCAGGCCGTCACTGCGAATAGAAATTAATTGATACAGATGTGAGTTTGACGTTTAACAGTTTCGACACACCACCAAAACACCCGGTCATTCCACTGAAAATCATTACAAGAGGATCATGCTTGACAAGAAATTTTTTATCTTGGTTAAAAAATTATCATTATATTTAGTATATCTCAGATTAGTTATTTAGGATCAAATCAACAAACCTTAAGAATTTTTTCTGCCAACCGTCTGTTTCTTGCATCTTGGACCATAGGTTGATTGAAGGGAGACCGAGTTCTTTGGCTAAACTAACACACTGCTCGGCATATGTACAGGCCACTTCGTTTGTCCTTTCAGGTACCTTTGAGGCCTTGTCACCATATAGAGACCTGCTTGAGTAAAAAACTGTAGGTAAATAAAATCAAGAACCTAGGCTGTTTCCTAAAATTTCATCCATTCTAGAGGAAAGCCAAATCTGGATGATGAATGTAACAAGCATGCGTACTTGAGTTGAACAGATTAAAGCATTTTCAGTGAAGAGGTTGTTTGTTCTACAGTTTCTTAGTTTAAAATTTAGCGAAGATTTTTATGAAATCTGCGTTAAGAAACAGAGATACACAGAGGATCAAGCTAACAGAAGTGCACAAAATGAGCTAGTTCCGAAAAGGATGCATGTGGCCTGGGGCTGGGGGGATTGGACCCATATATAGCAGCTATTACATGCCATAGCCAAAACTAATCAGATTTACACCCCTTACATCATAGGTTAACAATCCTAAGACGAAAAAAAGAAACTGGAACTATGACCTCTACTCACTCAGTTTGAGAGGTTCTTTAGTTATGAAG
The DNA here is from genome assembly GCA_023678885.1 of Pogostemon cablin. Classification (NCBI taxonomy): domain Eukaryota; kingdom Viridiplantae; phylum Streptophyta; class Magnoliopsida; order Lamiales; family Lamiaceae; genus Pogostemon; species Pogostemon cablin. The sequence continues at coordinate 4,158,905 of CM042961.1, forward strand.
CACTGCATATATCCTATCTATATTCATGTGGCAGATAGGACTGAGATGCAATTAAACAATTTAAGAGCACCTAACAGTAAAATAATAAAGCCAAAATAGGAATACCTTGCATATTCTTGACGCCCTTCCATATCAATGCGAGGTGGAGTAATAAGCACAACGAGTGTTTCCGGGGACTGGTTCTGCAATAGCCCTCTAAAACCAATTAAAATGCTATAAAAAGGTCTGATACGAACAAACTTAATAACCGAATCTTTTAGCAAATAATTGAAAAATATAATTGAATATTCACAAAATTATATGCAACTATTACAAGAAAAATTAACAAAGTACCTTGCAATTCCAAAGGTGTTACTCAGGTATACCAAAATTTTAAAGTTAAATATGTCACTACTTTAAATACAGTTTTGGATAAGTCCTTTTTTTTCTTGTTCTAAGCAAGTAATGCACAATCAAACGAGGTAGTATAATAATAACCTTAATGTGTTGAACCATTCGTTTCAAATTTTCCTTGTATTCTTCTAGAGGCACGTGCTGTCTTTTCCCAGTGCCTGATACTAAAGCAGCATCATTAGCCCCGAAAAAAATGGTAACAGCAGCAGGTGGTGTTGCAGCACCCTGTTTTAGATTTAATAACAAGACACACATGTTTAGGTTCAGTATTACAAACAACTAGATGCAATACAAAATCCAGAACAATTGTGAATTTAGTAACATAAACAAACGAGAAATTATTAAATTAATCATAATTTACCATGTCTGTTGAGTGGAAACCGTATTAATACAGCAATGGTAATTTCAAAGATATATGACAACTGCAATCTCTTAATCATATACAGTGGTTAAAATGTAAAGAATGAACTGTAGAAACCTACAAAATCCAACTTCAAAACTGTACAAAGCTATGCAATTCATCTATGATGAAGTAGTTGAACTTATGGAATTTTGGTTGATGCGTTTCTAGTTCCAATTGGCCTTAATTTCAGAACATCAAAAACTGTCATAATTGCTGATCCAACAAATTCCTACCGACAAAAAGTTGCACTTAGCTAATACTAAAAGACAAAGAAATCGGATCGAAATAAAACACACAAACAACGAAATGCGTTCAAGAACCAAGACTACCAGTGGGAAAAGATGATGCAGCAAGAAAAGAGCCCATCTGGTGTTGTACCCACCATAGCCACGGAGTACAACATCAACCTGCACAAACCCGAAGAAGCAAATTATCAAACAGTTTGTATGCGTTCCAGATCGATGAACAAACATTACAAAATGCGGAATGATCGAAAAAGAAGAAACCTTTCTTGAGTAAATGTCAGCAAGAGAAGCACCCCAACCCCCTGATCTGAAAGATTGCTGCGTTATGGAGTCCCCAAACAATACTATTTGAGGCCTCATTCTTCGTTTTTCCTGCCTTCCTAGTTCCTATACTGTTTCTATCCGCATTGCTAATTTGATCTTAACAGTCATTTTCTTTGTATTAATTTACTACCTCAAGACTTTTCGCATCTTTCATTTTCATCCCATAAAAATTTCCACATTTCTAAAAACTGAAAATAATCAATCTTCTTTATATTTATTTATTTACAAAAATATCATCCATATCTAATAAATTAACATAATTTATTACTCTCTTAAGTCTTAGGAAATTACATGCATGTATTTGGGGCTAAGAGTTTTAAACAGTAATTTTTTATTGTATCAATGAAAGAAAGAAAAAGGGTATTTTAGGTAACTAAATATTATAATAAAGTGTATGATACAGTTGATTTTGATTAAATAATTTAATAGAATAAATTGTATGATAGTTGACTTTGACTAGATTGTGTGTAAAAAAAGTGACATTTTTGTATATATATCGTAGTATTGTAAGGTTATTGATATTGTATATTGTTTTCATTGTTAAGGTGTAAGAGTATTATTGGGATGAACCAAAATAGAAAATATGTATCTATTTTTTAAACGGAGGGAGTATTTATTTTATTAAAAAGTATCAAAATACTTCAAAAATATCATTCATAAATAATACAACTAATTTACTTTATCATTTTTATTGCTAAAAAATATCAAAACATCCTTAAAAATAACAATGTCTACGAAATAAAATAAAATGTCAAAACATTTTTTGGATGGGAGAGTAATAATTTACCGTTTAAACTTTAAATAAATGGTAAAAACTGTAAATTTTGAATATTAAATTTAGGCCGCGGCTAATCACACCCCCCAGTTTATCGAATACGCCTATTACTGAATACACCACTTGAAATTATATATACACCCATTGCACTTTTACAATTATACCCCTTTATATATAAAATAAAAATTACTCAATACACCCAAAACATTACACATACACCATCACTCTAACCTAACGTAGAACACAACATTTTTCAATTCAAAAGAAGGAAGAAGAGAGAAGGAAGCAGGAAGGAAACAAGAGAAGAAGGAAAGAAGAAATGAAGAAGAGAAAGAAGGAAGAGGGAAAAATCTTTTTCAATTCAAACATAGTTAATACATTCACCACTGCCAAAAATATTTTCTCCCCTTGACCACAAAAAAAAAAATCTTAGTTCCAAAATTATGTTTAAATATTTTCCAAACACAAATGTAGCATAATGAAGGACAAACTCAACTCAAAGATCATAATGGTATGCGTCTGTAAGCATTTTAACCGTTTAAAATGTCATTTCACATTTTTTTGCTGTAATCGTGAAATTGTTCGACAAACCAGGGTTGAACAGAAAGCTTGACATTCGACCAACAATGGATGATTTTTAATAAAATGTTCGATCACTGTTGGTTGAAATTCAGTTAAATGTTCGACCACTGCTGGTTGACAGAGCTTAAGCATGTTCGACCACTGTTGGTTGACAGAGCTTAAGAAGGTTCAACCAGTGATGGTCGAAATTCATAAAATTTTTCGTCTACCATTGGTTGAATAGTAGCATTTGTAGGCCTCAAATTGTGTCATGTTTTTTTTTCAGGATTCAGTTGATCCGTCTCTACGATGTAGTGCTATCGCCGAATGTGACCAAATGAGTAGAGATGTTTATATGGATGAAGACTTCTCGAACTTGTTTGAAATGCATGAATGGTTTCGATCACGAAAAGAATTGGTATCATGGACTTGTTTATATAATGTGGCCTTCGTACTGATCAGCAATGCTATGTGCGTCACATATCTACCATTGAGGAGTGGCATCCCCCAATACCAAAGCTAATTTCAGTAGGATTGATAAACGGGGATCATTTTATCCAAGTGTGCTTCTTGGTTTTTAGGCCATTTATTATACCAATTTTAGGTTTACTAGCATTGTGACATTGTTCATGCAATTTTAGGTTTTTCTTAGTGTGCTTCTTGGTTTTTAGGCCATTTGTTATACCAATTTTAGGTTTACTAGCATTGTGATATTGTTCATGCAATTTTAGGTTTTTCTTAATGACGAGTGTCTGATACCCTAGATTAACACAATGTGGATGGTCCATCGCTTACCTGTGGCACAAGGCTGGGAATCTTATCTTAAACTCCGGGCAGATGCATACGAAAAACCTATATCGGTGGGAGAAGCTCGTATGAGTATCTAACATATCTAACATGCCCCAAGCCAAGTTTTCATATAACATCCACTGTTCAAAATATATATCTAACATTCATAATAGATACCTAAAAGAAGTTTCATATAACATCCACATAAACAAAGCTCATCCCCCAGCTTCATCATGCCCCAAGGAGTCGTGGACATGGGATATCACACGCATCGCCTCATCTGCTAAAATCGGAATTCATCTCTCCACCTTTGAAGTAAAGGCACCGTAATATCTCTTGCAGTAGAAATCATCTCGTACGGATCCATCCTTCCACCTCGAGGCTCATCCACACCTATCTGTGGATACAACTCCGGATTTTGCACTCTTGGATGACTATTCATGTTGTACCATTCTATATAACCCTTTTCACACTCCCATGGGGGTGAGCAAGACGACCCTTCCTCTCGATAGTGACTAAATGAAGAGACCAATCGTCAAAATAAGTTCAGTTAGGGCATTTATGTGGTCAAAAGTGAATTGGACCAAATGATTTTGTAAAGAACAATTACTTTAATAGAACAGAAAGAACTAAATTTGTTAATATACTTTATAGTTTTTGCTAAGTTTTCACACCTAAGAATAAGCACAGGCTCAACAGCCTAAGACTGATGCAAAATTGAAATTGAAACACTACATTAGCAACTGCAAAACTTCCTCTCAGGATGTTGGAGGCGAAATGAAGAATTATGAATAATTAAAATAACTATATGGCCTAATTGGGTGTGAGATTTGAGTTAATTATATGGAATCTAAAAATTAAAGCACACTGTAACATAATGTAAAAATTGGGGAAAAAAAAGCTTCATTACATCAGTAATAAATAGGAAGATCAAAGATGATACAAAAATTATTAACAATGCTTGGTTCGACAGGTGGTGGTCGAAGGCCTTCATTTTTGTTCAATCGATGGTGGTCGAAATTTTATCCAAAATTTGATGAACTAGGGTCGACCCAGCATATATTAATGCTATCCTAATACTACAAAACTTCAAATAATGCATTACCCATGAAATTTTTACTCAATTTAATCTAAAAATTGAAGCAACCTAAACCCTAAATCCCCAACTATTTAAATGTAGAGAAATGAGAGAATGAAGGAAACATACATGGAATGATTATCCTCTCGTTTTCATCCGCCATTGATTATACTTGCACTGGTTCTTTTCTTTTCTCTTCTTCCTCTTTTCTCTTCTTTCCTCTCTTCTCCTGCGTCTGGTCGTGTTTTATTTCTTCTTCCTCTTCAGTCTTCACGTTGTGTTTTACGTTAGGTTAGAGTGATGTGTGTATGCGTAATATTTATGTGTATTGAGTAATTTGTATTTTATATGTAAAGGGGTATAATTTTAAAAGTGCAATAGGTATATATATAATTCGAAGTGGTGTATTCTAGGCGTATTCGTTAAACCGGGGTGGGGTTAGCCGCGGCCTTAAATTTAAGAGTTAATAGCCCAACTTAGTGGATAACAAAACAATGGGCTAATAGCCCAACTTATGCATAGAGCTGGATTTGAGTTTTGATTTGGGCTTTACTAGTCATTTCCTCAAGGCCCAACCCAATAATTAAATTTTATTTTAATCAATTTTATGGTGTGAAATCTCATACTCCCTCCGTCCACGTATTTTTATTCACTTTCAATTTTGGGTTGTCCACGTATTTTTACTAATTCCATAAATAGTAAAAATAAATAATATTTTATTACTTACTTTTTCCACTTTATCATCAATTCCAACTACTTTACTTACCTTTTTACACTTTATTTACTTTTTTTTTTAAATTACAAATTTATTCCTACTTTTTCTTATATTATATATTAAAAAAATAACACGTCTTAATCTCCGTGCCTGTACAAATGGGTAAAAATACTTGGGATGGAGGATTACAATAAATTGAATGATTTACTACTTTTTTACACTGTTAGCTTTAAAAGATATTTGATGGGTAAATATTGATCAGATTTGATCGTATTATTACCAAAATAATTACACGTGTATTTACATCTACCACATAATCAATCCAATTGCTTAAGAACACATCAAGTTGTACTAAAAAGGTACAGAAGTGATCTCTTTTAGTGTTTAATTAACAACAACTTAACAATAGAATAATATTAAAATTGTACTAAATATATACAAATAGCTATTAATTAAACAAGTTGTGTGGAGGCCCTGGAGGGTGATCCCTAATCAAATCTAATTACAAACAGACATGTTGACAATGAAGATCTTAATAGTAATTAACCTAATATTAAATGATATCTTAGTTAGTCTCTAGCTAATTTATTGACTCTCCTTAGTAATTAGTAAGTGATCATATATAGTGACATCTCATTTGTTATACCGATTAGTTGTCCAAAATCCTAATTATTTAGTGTGAATTAAAATTAATTAGAATTATTTATCAAGTTCAACATTACAAATTCTACAATTTAAAATGTTATCAATTTTCACTGAACAGTTATCATTATTTTCCATTTACATTATTAATTATTTATTATATAATATTTAATTTAAATAATCATTATTTTTTATCGATAAATATTATTTTTTATTAAAATGTTATGGCTTATCAGAAAACTATTTCATGAGATTAAAAATGTTAAGCGAGTATTCGCCAACAATTAATTAGTGTGATTAGAAATTAGTGTGAGCTTACAGTTGTTGTAATTTATTTTATTTTATTATTATTATTATATATTATATATTAATTATATATACTTATTTTGAAAAAAAGTGATTATCTATACTCGATCGGCGTGCAAGATAAAATATTTAGTGAGAAAAGACAAGAGGAAACTAACATATGATCAGCCATAAGACAAACAACCAATGGGATGCTGAAAAGCTTTGTATGTTTATCTTTTTATTTATTTAATTATTTATATATTTTTATCTTTAGATAGAGATATTACTTAATTAATCAACTCAGATTTGTTCACGATCATGCACTACATACCTAACTTTCTGATGTCATGCACACATTTATTTATTTATATTAATAAATAATAACGTGTTACTTTACTATAGGTTATAGCCAGGTTAAAAAAAAAACAGTTATAAAACTACTTTTTTTTCCTTTCCATGCTGCAGGATATATGGTGTAATATTAGATGTATCATTATTTAATTAATTTAATTGATTAATAATTACACTTAGGAGAATATTCCTTATTTAGAATAAGCTCCTCTACTTAGAACTTTTAGGTGTATGATTGCCAACTATTCAAAAGGCTGTATTTTGTGTATAGACTATTGAGTCCTAATTTGAAAGAAACATACAAAAATGGACCTTATGATCATAAAATTTTGACATAAAATTCATTTTTTTCTTCAATGTAGCCATTTGGACAAATCTGCTACAAAATACCAAACCACACACATGAAATAATAATAAAATATTTTTAAAATGGAGAGGAAATTTTATACATCAAATTATGAGCTTAATTGTCCATAATTGTATTTACACTGTAAAATTTGGCTCAGTTAAATAAATTCATTATTGGTTTGATCAAAACTGCACATTAATTATGAGATGTATTGATCCTCAGATGTTGTTCTAGTGTTGAAGGTTTGATATGTCTTAGGTTCCTTAGGTCTCAGGTTCAAAACTCGTGATCAATTAATAATTGTGAAGTCAGTCTATACAAAGCGCAAAGCTCTAATTTGAAAACTAATAGACGATGGGTTCTTGTTGTAGGCACCTGAATTTTATTGCTTATTAAATAAAATATATGGCAAATTAATGCAGTAATTATCAATTAATTATTTATTTATTAAGGAATTTAAATAAATTAATTCCTAAAATAAATGAGTAAATAATTGATAATTGAGTCTTATCCAATCCAGCAGGCTTAATTAAAGGAGATAAGCCCAACATATCTTTTAAAGGAGAAAATATCTCTTAAGTAGTTATTTTCTCTACATATAAATAAGGGTCTTCAGTCCTCATTCCAGACACACCAAAAACATCTGAAGACGCGCTTCTGAAGAGATCAAGAATACGAGCAGTGCTCCCTTGAGATCTTCAAGCATCTTCAAGTCAAGACTTGAGATCTTCAAGCATCTTCAAGTCAAGAACGGTCTGCAATCAGAGATCAAGCTGCCAAGCCCTCTGATCCGGCGTTATTCCAGCCAACCGCCTCCGATCAGAGATCAAGCTGCCAAGCCCTCCGATCCGGCGTTATTCCGGCCAACCGCCTCCGATCAGAGATCAAGCTGCCAAGCCCTCCGATCCGGCGTTATTCCAGCCAACCGCCTCCGATCAGAGATCAAGCTGCCAAGCCCTCCGATCCGGCGTTCTTCCAGCCATCCGCCTCCGATCAGAGATCAAGCTGACAAGCCCTCTGATCTGGCGTTCTTCCAGCCATCCGCCTCCGATCAGAGATTAAGCTGCCAAGCCCTCCGATCCGGCGTTCTTCCAGTCATCCGCCTCTGGTCAGAGATTAAGGTGTCAAGCCCCTCCAATCCGGCGATCTTTCAGTCAACAACCTTCTTTCACAGAAAAGTCTTCAAGTCAACGTTCAATCCGAACAAAGGCTCGACGTCTCCGGGTCAACGTCAAGACTACATAGTCAGAGCTCGGACAAGCTTCATCCGAAGATCCGGCTCCGAAAGTTGATAAAGTCAAGAAGTCAACTCAAGAGAGGAATCAGAGGACAAATAGAAGCTGTTTACCTTAATTCTCAAGTTCAATCCATATCGGATTATTTTGTAATTTCTTTTGTGTTCATTATCTTAATAAATACAAATTTATTGTTACAAATTTTGGCACGCCCGGTGGGACAGTTTCGACCTCTCATCTCTTCTCTTTAAAAGTTCAAAGATACAAAGTATGGCTCCTCTCAGAATTGCAATAAGAAGGTCTCCTGTCTTAAAGCCTTCAGAGCTGCAGACTGTGAAGATTCAAAGGACAACTCCAATCAAGATTGCAATAAGAAGATCTACTGCCTCAAAGCTTTCAGAGTTGCAGGCTAAAGATGTCAAAGTCGTTATAAGAAGTATATCTGAAGGCTCCTCTATGACAAATCTTGTGGAGGAGATCTTTCTCGATAAGCCAATGCACAACGACAAAGATAGTGAAGGTGACTCTAACATCCAAACTCTTCAATCTATAGAAAATTCAGCGTATGACTCACCCATAGCCTCTGCCATGGCAACAAATGCTTCGTCTGTCGAAGAACAACTGGCAAGTTTGACTCAGTCCGTTGCTGCACTCACTAAACAAAGCCAAGAACAAGGTCTGTTGATATCCAAACTGATGGAAAAGATGGAGATAGCACAGACAAGCCATGCAGATGATAAGCAAGTTGAAGGTAAAGACGAGGAGGAAGACTCTTCGAAACATCATCTTTCTGAATAGAAGCCCGTTGAAGAACATATACAAATTTCTGCTGACGGAATGCTCCCTATGAACCAATTGAAGAGCATCGTACTAGAGACAATAAAAGACAAATTTAAAGAGAGCTCAAATTCTTCTGTTGTATATAAAAAGCCATATACAAAGAGAGTTGACAGTTTGAAGATGCCAATTGACTACCAACCTCCTAACTTTCAACAATTCGATGGCAGAGGCAATCCAAGGCAACATATAGCGCATTTTGTCGAGACATGCAACGATGCTGGAACCTTTGATGATCATATGCTCAAACAATTTGTCCGCTCGCTGAAAGGAAATGCCTTTGATTGGTATATCGAATTGGAAGCTAACTCCATCGACAGTTGGGGGCAAATGGAAAAAGAGTTTCTCAATAGCTTCTACAGCACTCGAAGGACTGTTAGTATGATCGAATTGACTAACACTTGCCAGTGGAAAGAAGAGCCAGCACTCGATTATATTAATCGATGGAGAAATCTAAGCTTGAATTGCAAAGATCAATTGTCTGAAGTCTCTGCCATCAATATTTGCATTCAAGGGATGCAATGGAGTCTACGATACATCCTTCAAGTGATTCAACCAAAGACTTTTGAAGAACTAGCTACAAGAGCTCATGATATGGAGTTAAGTATGACATCAAGTCATTTCGAATTGCCAAGCAACAACTCTTATGAATTTGAAGACATTTCACTTGATGAACCTCTCGAGGAGGAATCACAGTCAAAGAAGCCAATGTCAATAAAGATTCAAAGAAATGAAGTTAAAGCAAGAGAAAGTAATGCACCCAATGATTGGGGGCAATGAACTATTAACAAAGTCAATGCTCCTTGGCACGAGCTAAAACTGTCTGCATTACGCTCCTTGATACGAGCTTAAACTATCTAAAAAACTCTCCAAATGTTATGCTCCTTGACACGAGCTAAAACTGTCTGCATTACGCTCCTTGATACGAGCTTAAACTATCTAAAAACTCTCCAAATGTTATGCTCCTTTGATACGAGCCTAAACTATCAAACTCAAATCAAATCTCCTTGAGAAAAGACGAAACTCTCTATATTTTACACTCCTTGATATGAGTATAAACTGTTTAACTCAAATCAAATCTCCTTGAGAAGAGGCGAAACTCTCTATACTCCTTGATACGAGTATAAATTGTCAGCAAAATTCAAGCTCAAGACTCCTCGGGAAGAGTATAAACTGTCTACAAAATCAAATTGAAGACTCCTTGACATGAGTATAAATTGTCAGCAAGTTCAAGTTCAAAGCTCTTTAACGCACGAGCATAAACTGCATGTTACTCCTGGCCCGTATGAGTATAAACTGTGTACGGTACCCCCATTCAAACAAAATCATGTCCCTTTGAACTACGTTATGACTTGATTCTCTGTGAAGAGGTACGTAGGCAACTTAGCACTCTGCTAAGTTCAGTCATAATTCAGGCTATTCGTATCAAGGTGCTGAGGCAAGCAATAAAATTCAGTCATGTTGATCAATAATGGAGTGTCGCAATTTGTTCACTTCAACACAAAGGCGTTCGTGAACAAAATGCGAGGGGGCATTTGTAGGCACCTGAATTTTATTGCTTATTAAATAAAATATATGGCAAATTAATGCAGTAATTATCAATTAATTATTTATTTATTAAGGAATTTAAATAAATTAATTCCTAAAATAAATGAGTAAATAATTGATAATTGAGTCTTATCCAATCCAGCAGGCTTAATTAAAGGAGATAAGCCCAACATATCTTTTAAAGGATAAAATATCTCTTAAGTAGTTATTTTCTCTACATATAAATAAGGGTCTTCAGTCCTCATTCCAGACACACCAAAAACATCTGAAGACGCGCTTCTGAAGAGATCAAGAATACGAGCAGTGCTCCCTTGAGATCTTCAAGCATCTTCAAGTCAAGACTTGAGATCTTCAAGCATCTTCAAGTCAAGAATGGTCTGCAATCAGAGATCAAGCTGCCAAGCCCTCTGATCCGGCGTTATTCCAGCCAACCGCCTCCGATCAGAGATCAAGCTGCCAAGCCCTCCGATCCGGCGTTCTTCCAGCCATCCGCCTCCGATCAGAGATCAAGCTGACAAGCCCTCCGATCCGGCGTTCTTCCAGCCATCCGCCTCCGATCAGAGATTAAGCTGCCAAGCCCTCCGATCCGGCGTTCTTCCAGTCATCCGCCTCTGGTCAGAGATCAAGGTGCCAAGCCCCTCCAACCCGGCGATCTTTCAGTCAACAACCTTCTTTCACAGAAAAGTCTTCAAGTCAACGTTTAATCCGAACAAAGGCTCGACGTCTCCGGGTCAACGTCAAGACTACATAGTCAGAGCTCGGACAAGCTTCATCCGAAGATCCGGCTCCGAAAGTTGATAAAGTCAAGAAGTCAACTCAAGAGAGGAATCAGAGGACAAATAGAAGCTGTTTACCTTAATTCTCAAGTTCAATCCATATCGGATTATTTTGTAATTTCTTTTGTGTTCATTATCTTAATAAATACAAATTTGTTGTTACACTTGTCTCCCTCGAATTAGTCGGTCTAAGTATTGAATATCAGTTCATTGAAAAAATAATCAGATGTATTGGTGTGAACTAGTTGGAAGAAACCATGGGCTCTAAAGGAGGTTAAAGATCACCATCAGCTGCAAAGTTTGTTAGCTGATGAAAGAGTGGTAAGAAGGTGTTGGAGGACTTCTATACAAAGGACAATAATGGTTGGGTCATCTGTCCTAATAAGGGCACCTAAGCTTTGCTTTTCTCTTCTTTGTTCTTTTCCTTAACATATAAAGTAACTAGGGGTGTGTGGGTGGGGTGGGGTGGGGTGGGGTGATGGGTGATCTTTGTATATACAATCCACTAACTCATGTTCCCTAACCTAAAAGAAACCTATACTTCCTAAACCATCTTGTCCTTCTTTATACATATATGTGTATGTATTCATCATTTAATAACATCTCCTCTGTCCAATCATTTATATTTCAAGAATCATATAATAATAAATCATGGGTTGAAAATGTTCACATCATGCTGTCTCACATGTATGCATTTGTGTATTATGAAGTTTGACCTGGCATTTTGCTTGGTTAAACATAAGAAGAGAAAGAAATAAAAAAGTTTGTTAAGTAATGTGTTTACACAATAAAAGAATATTATGAGATGAGTGCCAAATTTTAGGTACATGATTGCAAGAAAAAGGACCAGCACTTGGCTGATTTCCCTCTATATTTGTTGAGGGCTTAAACCAAAATGATCAATTACATCCACATCAACTTTTAAAGACCTTGCACTTTGACATATTTATGTATAAGAATTAATAATATGGGATTTATATGCCCTAAAAGGATTTAAAGACATATTTATTTATGTATAAGAATTAATAATATGGAATCTATGTGCCCTAATTGGGTTTATAGAGTACTTTGATCTCAACATCAAATTATTTGATTAGTTCTATCTATACATCGTGTAAAATTGAAAAATTAAGATTTACATTAATTTGCCTTAGATCATTACTATACTACATCCATTACAAATAAGTCTTCACTTTTTTTTCATTTTTTTTTTTTGAGAGCAAGTCTTCACATTTGTTATTTGCACACGAATAAAGAAAATGCAACTTTCCCGAAGTAGTTTTTAAAGTGATGGAATTTAGATTAATATATTAAGATATAACTTAATGTTTTTTGAGGTTATAATACAATGAGATATATATATATATATATATATATATATATATATATATATATATATATATATATATATATATATATATATATTGAAGTACTTAAATTGTATACCGTTAAACTTTTCACTTTTCTAGAAAGAAATGTGAAAAACTTGCTGAGGGAATGTCTAACTTTAAATAACTTTAAAGTTGTAATATATAATTTTATACTAAGATCATCTTATGATGTTCAAGATATGTAAAATAAAGGAATGTGTTTAAATAAATCTCCACATTATCATTTAATGTCTTCTGCCCAGGAGAGTAAAATTTTACAACAATAATTCTTCTCAGAAAGTTAGACCAACCAAATATTACCTAAATATACTGAAACAACAATCTACATTGCATAGGACCTCTCGAGCACCGTTCAGTGCAGTAGTAACGACGACCGATGGTCGGTTGATCAAGACGACGACGAGCCACGACTGGTTTGACCGAGCGAGGATGGACGGGGACTGGGGGTTTGCTTGATTTCACTCAACCTGGGGCTTATCTCCCTTCTTATTTCATGCAAACGAGGGCTCTGTGCCATCTGAGTTAGTCGTGGGCTGTAGACTGTTTTCATCGCCTCTCGTGGTGATGGAGTCGAGCTCGTGACTTTTGGGCTTCGACCCTGGCGTATCTCACCCCGGCTCCTTGTCATAATCGTGTCAAGCACCTCACCACTATCAAGATTGGGTGCTTGTGGTTGATTACCTTGATCCTGAATGCATGGATGTGTATATATCAATATAATTAATAATGTTCAACATTTCTTTGTAGTGTAAAATGCAGCAAAAATGGGTCTGTGGATTTCTCGTGCTGTGTTGAACATGCACGAGAAATCCACAGGCTCACAGTCAGAGGATGATACTATGAAGAAATGAGTTGAAAATGCAACTTACATCATATGACAAGTTGTAACTTATAGCAAGTGTTTCTTCATACTCTGCAGCATCCAAGTCTTGCAGATGAGCTGCTTTGAAGAACTTGGGAAGCAGATACTGTCGAACCGGGACGAGAAGCATAATCAAGAGAGGGAAGAGGACACCGGCTATTGGGATCCACGTAATGCCAAAGCACAAGAGCAAGTAAATCGTCTGAAATAAGGTGAAAAGCGCGATTGTTTTGAAAGGCACCGTCTCCACAAAGGTTGCATGATACTCCTCTAGCACCCTACATTGATTCAAAGCCAAAGAAGATCATCAAATTTTGTTTCATCATAACGTATCAGGGAGGCATGGGAATGCACTTACATGTATCGTCGACTGGGAGCTGTAAAAAGCAATAATATCCTCTCCCAGAATTGATTTCCTGGCAAGCTTTCGATTGCCATGAAAGCAAAGTAGCCCCAAAGTACTGAGGTGGGAATCTTTTTCAGAAGAGGCATAGCAGCAACACAGGTTCCAACCATCAAGGACTGAAGCAGATTGCTGAGACGTTGTTCTTTAACTTCGACAGGTAGAAGATCATCGACATCCTTATCTACATCGAAAATAGCAGCATCAACCGGCGCATCCATGTAGCCGCTGCTTGAGGCTTGTTGAACAGTGGAATCTTTCAGCTCCTTCAGTCCCTGTGTAACGCAGTTGATGATGGAATGGAACACAAGTAAAGATTCATTCTTACATTCTAAAGTCAATAAATTCTACTTCAAATAGAAACATTATGAATAGCAGGATAGATATACCAAAGCAGCTGGAGTTTGATAAACAAGTGGAGTCTGCATTTCTGTGTAAGCCTCTTGCATGCTCCTATACAGCTGTGATAAGTTGGCATTTTTGCTAATACTAGCTCGAGCGGTCGATACAAGCTTATTCCTCAAAAGCTGTTTCATCCCGAAAGAAGAAAAGATAGAAAGAATTAAAAATGATGCATTTCATCATTTTCAAACTGAATTGTGATATAGACTACTATTACAACAAACCAATGCTGTATGAATATCTTCCAGATGCTCTTATTTTAGATTACCTGATGTTTCAGAGTGGCTAAACTTTTCGTATGCATCGGTGACTGTGGAATGACTCCATTGGAAGGAGGAATGCCGATAAGACCACATATTATCACCTAGTCATGTAATACTCATGTGAATATCAAGACACATACATACACACACAAGAAATGTGCGATTCGTAAAAATGGAGCTGACAATATTTAGAAACTGAAGCTCTGATAGAAGACTTACCAAGAATCCCAACAGAAGAAGGTCATAGTGATAAGAAGAGGGCTTCTTTAGATTGAACTCTTTTTGTTGGGCAAGTTGAGATGCAACACTATGGTCGAAGTAGTAGAGCACAGCGATCATCGTTGCAGGAATAAAAGCTCCAATAATATACAATATAGGCACATTCACCATATCCTGTTCATAAATAGAACATCAAAGCAAGATGAAAAATTCCATGAATATGTGATAATCTTTTTCTGTTTGGCTGCCAGTATTACAAAGGTTATTCATCAATAACAGAAAAAGATGAAGCACCTTGATAACTGTCCAGTTTGAGTATGCACCAGCAGACCATGGATTCGGGCTAAAAAGTCGACGTGGTATTCCTCGTGGAACATCATTAACTGGTATGTAAGATACAGCAGTCCACACAAGCACCATCAATGGGACCCCATAATCCGCAATAAATCCTCGAAGCCATCCTTTAAATCACAGTTATAAGTTAGCAAAATTGGCACATATTGATGATAAGTAATTTAACAAAGATACTGCAATTTTTGAACCAAAAGTGCAAAATTAGATTTCAATTCTTGAAATAGTTTTTCCAGCATAAGTGAACCAAAATATTTTGAGCACTTGAAGCTTTGAAGTTCAAATTATGTGATTGTCCACACCTGTTCCGTAGCGCCAGGATCTAGCCTTACGGCTTCTCAATGCAGTAAGGAGAAGGCCAAAGGACAGTACCAAGGCAAACATTCCATTTCCAAAACGCCACGAAGGTAAAAATGCAGTTGCCCTACTATCTTCACTCTGAGGAATGCCAAACTCCTCCACAACTCCCTAAACACACGTTTCAGATATTTTATTACATTGTTCGATTGCTGATTAGAACCTTGTAGAGAAGGACAAGTTACTGGAGCACAACCATTTTGCATACGAAAATGAAACAGAAAATATAATTGAATTAAAGGAGACATATGAAACTGGATGAGAAACATTTGACAGTTCTTAGCTATTGAGATGGTGAAAGAAAACTGTTCATTTGATTTAGATGTGCTAACAAATATCCTTGTTCATCAATGAAAGAATGAAATGGCAGAGAAAGTGAAACTCACACGAATTGCTTGCTGCATAAAGAGCATTGCGATTAAAAGACCGAATAATTCACCAGCAACGCGTGTAAACCGATTAATAATGGAACATGCACCCAAGATAGCCAGCAAGAAAAGCAAAAGGGCAGTCCATACACAAACCCTTCAGAAAACAGGGTTAAATTCAGTATTCAGCAGAAAATGACAACAGAGTTGAAGATCCATGAGTCAAAAACCCATACCATCCTGTCCAGGCCAAGAACAGATGCTGTCCCAAATCTTTTCGATCTTTAGCGAAATCGAACATGAAAGTGTACATCAGAACAGTGGGCTCAGCTACACCAAGTATAAGTAGTGGTTGTCCACCTATGATTGAGTGGATCACACCACATAGTGCAGTAGAAGCAAGTGTCTGCACTGCTGTTAAAGTTCCATCTGCACAAAATGATATTTTATTTTTTAAAACGAACCAATTTTACTACCTTAGAAATAAAAGGAAATAAAAACAGAAGAATCAAATTAAAACTCAACTTACTGGTGTTTCTTTGCAGTTGCTCCCCAAAAGATATAACAGGAATTGCTGATGCAAAGAATATATACGTTGTTGGAGCCAAAACTCTACAGAAGATAATATGCTGTCTTAATAAGACATCTCTCAAATAGTACAAGGTATATTAATCAGAACACCATCGCCAAATCTTTAACACAACACTAAGAGACACATTTCAAATCTTCTTAATTCTTCATTACACTTGAGGTATGATAAAAGACACAAACCTGATACCTGCCCTTAATCCACCAGTCCAGTCTTGCTTGTAGCATAGAATCCTTCCTTTGAGATCATTTTTAATCCCACGAAAGGGAACAAAAGTTTCCTCCATGAGAATACTTGAAACAACCCAAACAAGGATCTTGTAATGAAGAAATAACAAGTTGAAGAAGAGACACTAAACTTCCACAAGAATTTGAAGGTACTCGAGAGGTCGAAATCACTATAACTAGATTTGCATAAAAAGGTTTGTGGGCAGAAGAACATAAGCTACTTGATCAATCAGAAAGTTAGGAAATCTTTGAGTCATTATGGATACTTTGAGACCTTTCAAGAGGTCCATGGACAAAATCGCATCAAAAATTCGAAAATCTTACATGGTAATGAATTTGGAAAGAATAGTAATCTCTTTGTTTCTCTAACTATAAAGAACAAAAGAATTGGTCTGAAATGAATGAAGTGTGAGAAATGATGGCCTATTTATACTCCATATTTTGTATCAAAACAGAGGTAATCTTAACGAAATGAACCCATTTCTGATCAAGAACTCAGATTAGCAAATTGAGCAGCTACTTTGAATCATCAGAGAATTTAAAATTAACGGTTGACTCCAATAATGCTCAGATCCATCAAATATCAAACACCTTCCTTACATTAAATAAGAAGTTCTCTAATCATCAACAACTTCCAACCAAGAAACAGCCGAAGCTACGAGATCAATTACATGGTAGAAATTACACACACTAGAACTTCAAACTTAGCAACAAAAGGGGAAAATAAGCAGAAATCAAGCAATTTAACGAGCCCCCATTAGTTGAAAACTGGCTTTCAAATGGAATTACAGAGAAATCGCATGAAGGAGAAGCAACCTGACAAAATTAGCGAAAGCCCATGATTTATAAAGTAGAAAGGAGTGATTTAATCCAGCTGAGAGCAAAAAAGCATTGGTTGAAAGAAGATTTCGAAGTTACATTATGCAGAAAAGGGACCCCTTTTACAAAAAAGACAATTTTAGAGATGAAGATTTGTAAAGATCTGTCTGCAAATCTTGATTTGAGGAGCAGGAAAGAGAAGTTTCTTACAATGTAGCAAGAAAACCTTAAACGAAGCTAGAAACGAACAAATCAAGAGAGAGAAAGAGAAATGCAGTAAGCCTGCGTGTCTTCAAAGATTTTTATAATTAATCTGAGCGAAGAGGAGAGAGTGATTGGCGTGCAAAGATAGTGGCGCGGTGAGTAAGCATAAATAACTGCTTCAAAGCTTGCAAAAAATAATAATAATCGAAAATGGAAAAGAATATTATTTTTAGAAAATCGATCTGTAAGTGAGCATTAATTAATTATAATTAGTTGTGTTTTTCTTGCACTAATTAATTATAATTAGTTGTGTTTTTCTTGCACTGTTTTGTCTTAAAAGGGGAATATACACTCTGTTTCAGAAAACAAGAGATGCAACACGCGAAGGATGGGGGCGAAAAAGTATATTCAAAAAGGAGTAATCCTTTTTTAATTTCCTTTCTTTCTCATCATTTTTTTTTTAGATTTAATTAAAAATTTTATATTTTATGAATCAATACTCGTATGAGACATCTCACCGGAAATTTTTGTAAAATATATAAGAAGGGATGGTAGTTTCGTAAGTATTATTGGATATCAAAACAGGTCAAACCTTATTGAAATGGGTACTTATAAAAAAGTTTGGCATGATACTTGTACCATTTAATGAGTGTGGATTCTCTCTAATAATAGGACTCAATTTATACTGTAGTTACAGTGATGTGTCACACTCACATTTCTGTAACTATAGTCTGTAAAAATTAAATCATGTTACGAGAAAAGATTCGATCCCCATTTAATACCATACATTGATTATAAGTTGCATTTTTCTTGTAAGATTTAAACACATGATTGTGTTATTAAAAAAAAATACTCCCTTCACTATTACCCATAAGTGATTTATATAATAATTTTCAATGTATAAGAAAAATATCAAATTGTGAGGCATAAAAAATAATATGAATATAATTTTTTTTTTAAAAACATGTTGACAGGATCGGATCTCATACAGATAGCATAATCGGGTTCGAGACATATAAGGCATAAAAAAAAATTTAACGGATATAATACGTGTACTAATAGTGATAATATAATTGGTTATGAATGCGGGTATCCTACCTTTGTCTTCCATTGTAAAAATTGATAATATTTTAATAAATGCAAATTATCGTGTATACACACTTTTAGAAACTTATACACTTATGAATAAAATTATATATTCAATTGAATAAAAATGTATATACTTTGTTAGCTAATTTTTTGTTAGTTCTTTTGATGAAAAACTAAATAATAAAGAAACTATATAATTATTTAGAAATGTATACTATACAGTATTGCATAAAATTTATACTCCATAAAACTCTTTAATAAAAATTGTACTATTAAGAAAAATGATAGTGATAGAGTAAATTATTTATAAATATTTCGTAATATAAATAAAAGTAATAATATTATAAATAAAGAGTGATAATATTTTTTTTAAAAATAATTATTTTAAAAAAGTAACAACTTACAATGTGATCAGTTATAGAGTGGAAACGATATCGTGTAAGTGTTTTTTTTTCACAATTTTACTTTTTAACTATTTTTTATTGAGTGTATATTGGGTGTACCCGGGTGCAAAGGTGCACCCATATGTATATGTTTTTTTATTATATTTTGTATACATATTATTCTATTTTGTATATGTGTTTTGTAATAATTGTATACTTTTTTCACATTAAGTTTTCATTAAAAAAACTAACATCCATATGTGTATAACTTTTTATTAAATATTATATACTACAATTTTTCATTTAAAAAATTAACAATTAAATTATATACATTTTTACTCTTAATTGTATATGTTTTTGTTTATATTTGTATATGGGTGCACCCTATCTTTAGGTACACCCCGGGTGCATACTATAAATTGCCTTTTTTATTTCTATACTAGTACGAAATCCGCGTAACACGTTACACGGGATCATTAATCTTTTTATGAAATCGAATATTCTAATCTTTAAATTTGCTAAATATATTTAAAAAATTATTAAATTAAAATATTCATAATTAATAAGACATAAATATCTTTATTATTAAGATTTTATAAAGTGATTAATTATAGTATCATAAGGATATGTTCAGTTAGAATAATGTTAGAACAATAGAATAAATATTGAAGGATTGTAATATCCAAATGTGTAACTGAAGAAATTTATTTAGGGCAAAATTTATTGATATTCAAATTAAACGATCATTTAAACAATATTCTAAATTTTAATATATTAAGAAGTATTTAGAAACATAAATTACTCTTATAAAATATAAAGTAACAAAAACTTAAATATAATTTTAATTTTTTAATGATTAAGTAAATTTTAAGATTCCTATATAATGACACTATTTCAATGCCTCATTTAAAAACAGATCATTACATTTTATTTTTTTTACAAATAGATCATTACATTGATTTTGTGTTATGTCTGTGTTTTTGTTTTTTTAGTTAATCTAAAATAAAAGTTTAAGAAGTAAATTATAGCCAATTAATTAAAAGTGTATCGTATCATTAAATATTTCGTTTATATCTCTTTTACAGTATATATTATCAAATAAATAAATAAAAAAAAGCAAATGAACCAAACATTTATATGACACCGTAAAAGGAGTCTTCTTAGAAACCTTAGAAACAATATATTTAAAGATAATATATAATCTAAATAGGTGCCCATTTGAAATTTCAATGTTCACAACCTTTGTTTTTATATAAAATAATTTTGACAGTTTTTATATTAATTTTATTAAACTATTTTTACTTATTATTTTTTAATGTTAGATAAATATACTTAATAGGGATATTAAATTAAAGATCTTGAAAAGATGATTAATTTGATATATTATTTATTAAAATTAAATTTGAAATAAAATACTTATATATATTTTAAATTTTTGATTGAGTTAAAAAGATAAAAGAAAAATATGATTGGTTGGTATTTATTTATTTATTTATCTTGTATTGAAAAATCATACCTAATTATATTCACACTTATTTTATCGAAGTTCACGTATCTTGTACCATGTTTTATTTATTTTTATTTATTGTTATTGTTATATATAATTAAAATAATAACAATTTATAAGAAATTGATAACTAAATCTGAAATTACTCTCATAATGCCATTTAAAAAAAATCAAAACCCTTCCTTATTTTATTAAAGATTTTATATGCATCGAATATATCAAATATTTTCATCCTTTTTTATATGTATCTTTTTTCCTATTTTTTTTGTCTTTTTCTTTTTTCATCCTACTCGTGTTGCTTTTTTTTTTTTAATATATATATGTATCTTTTTTTTTTATTCTAATAATATACTCCTATACCTTTTTAGTCAACTATTTTTTTTAATTATCAATTTTTAAATTTACAATCATCCCTTCCTTAGTTTATTAAAGATTTTATATGCATCTAATATATCAAATATTTTCATCCTTTTTTATATGTATTTTTTTCCTATTTTTTTTATATGTCTTTTTCTTTTTTCGTCGTACTTGTGTTGATTTTTTTTATATATATGTATCTTTTTTCTCCATTATAATAATATACTCCTATACCTTTTTCGTCAGCTATTTTTTATTATCAATCTTTAAATTTGCAATCATCCCTTTTTTTCATTCTACTCTATTGCTATTTTTTTATATGCACCTTTTTCATTCTACTCTATTGCTATTTTTTTATGTGTATATCTTTATCTATTTTTTATATGTATTTTTTTCTATATCACGTATGTATTATTATTTTTTTTAACTATCCATCTTTAAAATATATATCTTTATCCATCTTTAAAATATATATCTTTTTCTCTATCATACTATCGATCTTTAAATATATGATTGATAAAAAGAATTTTAATCTTTTATCTTATTAAGGGAAAATTTATTTTTTCGTCCATTAACTTATATTTATTTTGAAATTGGTCTATTCATTTGCTTGGTTTTGAAATCAGTCCATTATGTTTACGAAATGCAATTTTTTTAGAGCGTCGACGAAGGGAAATCACCCGGTAATACGTGTCATTTGTTTCTTTTTTTTTAATTAATTTCTGATGCCAATGTTCTTTTCTTCAACTTCCCTTCCTGTTCCAAATCCCTTTTCTCAGACGTCATTGTTCCAGCCTTC
Source organism: Pogostemon cablin (assembly GCA_023678885.1). Classification (NCBI taxonomy): domain Eukaryota; kingdom Viridiplantae; phylum Streptophyta; class Magnoliopsida; order Lamiales; family Lamiaceae; genus Pogostemon; species Pogostemon cablin. Next base: position 4,180,804 of record CM042961.1, read on the forward strand.
AAACCTTCTCTCTCCACCACCCTCACCCATTTTCTGCCACTCGCCTGAAAAATCATCCATCCTTTAACTCCGGGAGAGAAGTCCATCTTACGTTATCAAACTGTTAGCCTCACTGTTTGTGAATCCAATTTCGATTTGTCACCGGAAATCATCCCGGAACTGTGACGACTTTTACTCTCTCCTCATCTCCCGTCGGAGAACTCCATTTCTTGCCCGGTTTTAGATATCCAAGTCACTTCGTTCATCAAGCCGTCCCGATGATGTCGCCCATCTCAACGGATTGGATTCAGTGTACTGGGATTTGATCGTGGATCTTCTTGTTCGCCGAAGCCTTTGCCGGGCGACGTTCGCGTTGAAGAAGGACGAAATCCAGTTATAGACGATGAGTTCGTGGATGACATTCAAAAGCGGCTTAGATAGTGTTAGAATTTTTTTACAGTTTGATCTCTTCATTAGATTGATCTTGTGTTTTACGTTGTATTGTATGATAGGATAAATTAGGGTTGAGACTTGAGAATTGGTGAATCCCCTTCTAACTCCACGTTGACCAACTAATATCCACTCATCAGAATTTTTTTTTTAAAAAATGAAAATAAATGCCACGTTAAATTTCCCAAGTAACTTATTCTCTATAGTGGGTTGACGGACGAAAAAATCGCATTTCGTAAACTTAATGGATTGATTTCAAAATCGAGCAAATTAAAGGATCAATTTCAAAATAGGTGTAAATTAGTGGACGAAAAATTTAATTTTCTCTTTTATTAATTTCATACATCATACTTAACATTTACACATTTTCTTTGTCATTCCAATATCACTATTTTTCTTTTTCTTTTTTTTTTAACTATTTACCTTTAAAATATATGTATTTTTATATGGAATTTCTTTATCCTATATGATTGATAAAAAAAAAAAAAATTATCTTCATACATCATACGCTACATTTACGCATTTTCTTTGTCATTCTAATATCTAGTTTTTTTTAGCCATCCAACTTTAAAATATGTATTTATATTTTTACACCATGATATCTATCCATCTTTAAAATATGCAATTTTTTTATTATCATTGAAATATTTTGTTTACATTCATCCTTTTTTTCAAAAATATTTTGTTTATTCATCCTTTTTTTTCAGACTATATATATAGCTATTTTTTAATTACTAATGTATTTTTTCTATACTGTCATCCCAATATTTTGTTTGCATCAATCTATATTTTTTTTCCTATCAAGTAGACCTTCAAATTTCAATTATGTCATAAATAAAAAAAAATTGTTGTAATTATTATTTATAATACAATATTAAATAATTTTATAATTACTGCATATATAAATAATATGAACCTGTATGAACCAATATAAATATTTATCATCACATAAAACAAACAGCTACCAAGTTATATTCTTTAAATTTGAAGATTAAACTCAAAAAACTAATTTTTGTTTCAATAATATAGATAATTTAACTTAAGAACTTAAAATTCAGAGTTTAACTGCCGAATAATTTCAACCATTAAATAATATTCTTATTCAAATTTTACCACTCAATAAAATAATATTATTTTAAAAAAAATTAATAACTATCCCACTATCCCTTTAATTTACACTATAAACCAAAGCGCACCAACAAAATAACCCTAAAATTCAAGTAGATATACTTTAAATTGGAAGACTAAATCCAGAAAACCAATCTTTAAATGTGAAGGCTAAATCCAAAAAAATAAATTTTATTTCAATAATATTGATAATTTAACTTTGAAATAACTTAACATGCAGAACTGATAAATATTACTTTTTCTTATATAAGAGACAGAGACAATTTGGAGTTTTAACTGTTAAGAATCAAAACATCATAACATATAGAATTAATCTTCCCCTAAAAAAATAAAATAAATAAAAAAATCTAACTTCTTCGTATTAGGATTCCTACACAACACTGCGATTCCCACACAATACCGCCTCCGCCACTAAGAAAAACCCTTTCTCACACTTTCATATCACACAATAAAAAAGTAACTACAAATTTCATCAAACAAACACATAATTTGAAATGATCATATTTTGAACTTCTACGATTTCGATTTCTCCAATCAAACAATAAATCTATGAAATACTAAGATTTATTTCAAATCCATATTATTTATCGAAAAGAAATATTTTCCTGAAAATAATTAATGATAGGCAGAAAGTATTTTTTAAAAAAATAATTTCATATATTCTTATTTAACTAATTTTATATGTCATACTTTAACTATCAATTTGGTTAACATATATTTTTTCTCATACTGTTTTATGCTCTTATTTATAGCTTATATAAGAATATATGATATTGTCAAGTTAATGTTTATTTTATTAATTTCATATATTCATATTTCACTCATTTTTATCATTCAAATTTTCTGTTCACATGTACTCTTCCAATATCTCCATTATAATTTATACCTCCATACAAATATTATTATTTTTAAATTTTAAAAAATTGTATATACTATACTTTGCTATAACTGTTTTCATCTACGTTATATTAATTAATAATTATTTCCAAAAACTATATTAATTAATAATTATTTCCAAAAACTATATTTATCACTGCATAACATTATCAAGTGTTCTTATTTATTGAAATATTTCTACGAAAGTAAACAAATGACGGGTAGAAAGAGTTTTTTTTTTTAATTTCTTAATTTCATATATTCATCTTTCATTCACCCATTTTTTATCTCATTCAATTTTTTATATACAATCATTAAATGACGCTTGTCACTATATTTCTTTAAACTATCGATATTTCACCAATTTTCTCTGTCATTCAAATTTTTTATTTACTCAATTATGTCACTAACTTCTGTCATTTTTCAACTTCCACACTCGCTTTGGAAACCCCTCTTTGTCTTGCCCCTTATTTTTGTCAACCAAAATGCAATATCATATGGCTCTCCTGCAAAATATAAAAATCTGTATAATTGAAAAAGAAAATTTCAAATGATCAAATTTTATATGGCTCCAACCCAATATATACATGACCATATGTAAGCATGGATATGGCTCCAAAACAATATATACGTTTACACGGATCATATGTAATATGATATGAGTGCTAAGTGATGTTGATAAAGTTAATGGAAACATGTGACTTCATTGTTCTTACTCCAACTTACATGCTTATTTTTCTTGTTCGTAATCACTAATTATACCAATTTACACCCTTCAATCAAATTCAACCCACCAATAATTATACTCCAACAATAAATTAATTAAACATGAATATAAACATAAACACATTGAATCCACAATTCACCAATATTAGGTGCACCCGGGTGCATACTTACACCCATATTTATATAACTTTTTATTCTATTTTGTATACATATTTATTCTCTTTTGTATACGTTTTTTGTAATAATTGTATATTTTTTTCACACTAAATTTTTCATTAAAAAAACAAACATTCATATGTGTATAACTTTTTATTCAATAGTGTATACATGTATTTTAATAATTGGATATTTTTTACACTCAATTTTTCATTAAAAAAATTAACAATTAAATTGTATACATTTTTACTCACAATTGTATATGTTTTTGCTTATATTTGTATAGCTTTGTGTGCACCCGGTTGGACACTATATTTAGCCAAACAATAAACATGAAAATAGAAAAAAGATAATTACCTCTCCAGCCCTACTTCTGGATACTTGACAGAAGATTCGATTCTCCGAGATTACTTCAAGTAAAAAACGAAATCTAATAAACAATTACCTTAAAGCCGATCTTTTTGGGGGCAGGAGATTAGGGCGAAGAGAGGGCAGGAATTAGAGCAGGGAGGGGGTAAATTGGGCTTACAACCCCGGATTGAACGACGGTGAAGGAGCCTTATCTTTCGACGCCGGCCATTTAGTGATTAAACGGGAAGAGTCTCTTTTTTTTTTAAGCAGAAGGGAGATCGAGAGGGTGGAGAATTGAGACCGAGAAGGTGGAGAATGGAAATTAATGGGGAGGAAGAGAACATTGGGATGAGATTGTGGTTTTATTGACTTGGTGACTTAAGAGTGAAAGTTTTGACTTTAATTTCATTAAATTTACACTTAAGTCCCTTAAATATATTCTAGTGACAAAATTGGCACCGACATACGTAACCAACCAAGTAAAAAAAATAAAAAATCTATTAAAATGCCACCTCACTCCAAATTTATCTTGGACAAAACACACATATTTGAAGCCCCACATGCATGGTTATATATAATTATTGTATATAATAATCCATTAAACTGTAATTGGGTGTCTTAATTACAATCATCATGTAGCAGAAAGATGTAGGCAGTTTACAGTGGATTATGTCATCACCCAGTTAATTAATAAAGATAAATCAAATGTGGACATATTGGTCGACTAATATGCACAAACTATTAATTATGCACTCAGTTATCTAAATTAGGTAACACTGCCCCACATAATATACTAATGTCACTTCATTTTTTATGAGGAAAATTAATTTTAAAAAGTACTCATGAGAATAATTTGCGATTTTAAGATCAATTTAGTATTTTCAATCAATTTTAGGACAATAATAATGCAAATTGCACAGGATGAAACTAAATAAAAATAATCCTCTCCGACTCTCATAAATTTTCACTCAATTTCATTTTAAGTTATTTCATAAATAAAAGTTTTCACTCCCCAAATATGTAATAGTAAAAAAGCCCAAATAACTTCCCTCTCGCGTACACTTTATAAAAAAAAAATTAATAAGAAAAAATAACTTTCTTTTTAATATATTTTATCATTTATTTATTAAGTAATAAAAATATCAAAATATTTCTAAAAATTACTATTTTTTAAAATTTACATTTAGAGGCAGAGGGTGAAAATTATAGTGAGCTGAATAATAATAATAATTTTTTTTTACTAAAATCAAAATAGATAAGAGGCCCATTACTTCAATTGAGCTAATGCAAAATTATTTTCCCGTGATTTTGAGACAATATTAACACAAGTTTGCACAAAGTGTGAGTAAATTTAATAAACTAGTTTTTTTTTAGTTAAGTATGAATTCGAATAATATTATGAAATGTATATAAAATGATTCTCCCCCTAATAATCAAATTGCATTTTTTTTAACAAGAAAGCTTCGCTAAAAATAATAAAATTCAGGGTCTTACTTAGCTGACTCAATGTCACACATGACCCAGGTATTATCAACCATTAAATTAGATCAAGTTATTTTCAGCCGTTAGATTTTTTTTTGTTTGATGAGGTAGGTTGGAGAAAAAAAAAGAGTGATTACGTTTAACACGATAAACAGTGGAATAGTATAATAAATATTCTTCTCTCTCCTCCCATGTATCCAATCAAATATTCCATTATTCATAAATATACTTTTTCTCAAAAAATTTTAAATATTTATAATTCTCTTGTTATAAATATATTATTAATAAAAATTACATCATATTAATCAACTTTTTATAATCTTTAATTTGATATCCACATCAATTATATAAAATATTTGAAATAGAAAAGTAATTTATTATTATAAATTTAAATATTTTTAATTAAATCTTATTAATATATTCAAAAATTAATTTATCTTAAAATATGGAGAACTTTAATGAAAATTATCTTAAAATATGAAGAACCTTAATGAAACACAATCCATTCGATTTGGAGATTATTCACGAATTTATTATATTGATTATTTAAATCTTATGTGATAAGTATAAATTTTGTAATATCTGAAATTATTTTAAATATAATAAAAATAATATAAAAAAGTACATTTAATGTGGAAATCGTGTCTAAGGTATTTTATTTAAATAATATGAGAATGATGGATGCATTTAAATATCGTGTCTAAGGTATTGTAATCAAAGAAAAGTGATAAGCACGAACAATTCGTTTGAATAATAAAAAATGATATGATAAAAAAAAAGTGATAATTTTTTAATTATATTATTTTATGATCAATTCATGGGATGAATAAAAAGTATTAATATTTATAATATAAACTCGATTAAGGTAAAGTAATAATTAACAAAATAATAATAATAATAATAATAATTTAAAAAAATTATTATTAGAGCTACTCTCTTGTGAGACATGTTATATGAGACGAGTCGACTCATTATTAAAATATATTAGGTATATAAGTAAAGTGTGATTATTGGTGGTTAAAGTATGTATCTTTAGTGAATTATATTATAACACTTTACGATCATACTTTAATTCATTATTCATCATACTAATTAGAAAATACATAACTAGAACTTAATTACACTTAATTACATTGAAAAAATACTACACGTTATACGAATTCTAAGCAACGTCTACAAATTATACTTAGTTCAAATAACATATTATGCAGAAAGAATGCACATATAAAATAATATAACGTGCATAACATAGATATGCACAAAGTTAAAATATGCAATAATACAGTGGGCAGAAAAAAAAATTATAAGAGTAATTATAATATTTACATTATGATTATTTTGGTTGTCTCATCATAATATTTATATTTTTCTCTATAGTAAATAGGACCTACATAAAACAATTACTCCCTCCGTCTCATAGAAGTTGGTATAATTTTTTTGGGCACGATGATTAAGGAGTATAATAATTTAATGTAAAGTGGAATAAAGTGGAGTGCGATAAATAATATTTAATGTGTAGTGGGTATTTGTATTAGAGGTGATATGTGGGGCCCATGAGAATAAATTAATTATTTTTTGTGTGAGTCCATGTATTAAAAAGAAAATGTGTCAACTTTAGTGGGACAAATCAAAAAGGAAAGTGTGTCAACTTCTATGGGATGGAGGGAGTAATATATATTTATATAAGTCCACACACAACACTAATACAATTATATATTATACATTAAAATATTATATATCTCACTTCACTACGTATTTTTTTTATCTATTTGTAGAAAGCAACAGTCAGCATTCAAGCGGTGTAGGAGGAGTATTTTATGATTGTATTTCAATTGAGTTTATGATAAAAATTTGATAAATAATAATGTTATAAATTATAATAATAAATGATATATATCATATGAATAAAATAATTATATTTAACTCATACATTAAAATTGAATTATACATAATTTTAACATAATTGAGAATAAATACTCCACACCAAAGGATAATATAATTATGTCACATGACGTTTTTCTCTAACTACTTTTTGCTGATGTGACAATTAAAATTCATTGAAAAATTACGCATACATTAATGATCATGTGATGTTTTTAATAATTACTCCTCGCAACTTCTAATTAAATAAAATGAAAAACCAAATTTACTAAAGTTATACATCGATTGATAGCAAAAAAAATAAAAGTATAGTCATAAAAATGTGAGAAAATCGTCCATTGAAATAAATTTTGTGTAACAAATAACAAGTGAAAATATTAAATTGCTATAATAAAGACTAAAGTGATGCTCATAAAAATGGAGTATAAGTTTAAAATCTCTTATAAATATAATTGGAAAGAAGAATGAAAATAATTCCCCCAAATAATCCTAAATATAGTACAAAATTTGACATAAGAAATGATTAATCGATGAAGATGACATAGTAGGGGAATTATTCGCCCTACAAAAAGAAGAAAAACGATGGATTGGGCGGTGATTTGTAAACATCAAATAATTTCTCTACTAATTGCCAAAAGTCAAATGTCAAACTTTATGATTTATCTATCAATTAAATATTATATTTCCTCCTTAATTTTTTATTTATATCTTAATCATACACTTTTTTCTCCGCGAATTCAAAATACATTGTGTCATCTTACAGTATTAATTTAGTATTTATTTATCTAGAAAATATTTTAATTAGGAATATAAATAAATAAATATATAAAGTGAACATGGTCCTTATTCAGCATGACTGATGAATTTGCATTTTTATAAGAGTGAGACTTACGGATTTTGTATTAATAATGAGTCCAATAAAGGTTCATATGTGTATCGAAGTATTGGGATGATTTCAAGATTAATTAATTTATAATTTACTCATTATAATTAAATTAAATAAAATTATTAAAAATTAAGTAAAATAACTTCCACTACTATTTTATTTAAACTTATATCGGTGCACAAAGTCGACCCTCAAATTACTAATTAATAATAATATGCTTTTAGAGAATATTTTAACATACTTCAGCATACATTTTTTTTATCTCTCAAAAAATTAGTAATATATTATACTAAGAGACATAATTTAAGGAAAACAGACCATTTCAAGATGATACAATTTTACGCTTTTATAATTAGTTTTTTTAATTAAATTAAAGATATTATTATTCTTAAAAAATATTATCATTTTATATTTATATTATAAATAAATTGTTCAGAATAAAGTTCACAGTAGTATCATTAATTATCACTTGTCATCAATTTGAGTCAATTTTTAATTAAAATATTATAATATTATTTGTTTCATATAAATTATTTCATGAGATAAATAAAAAATGATAATATTTTTAATAAAATATGATATTAAGTTAATGAAAAATAATAATTAATGAGATGAACTATTTAATAAATAATTTATAATATAAATAAAAAGTAATAATATTTAAAAAAAATCATAATATTTAAAAAATAATAATAACTAATTATGAAAATATAAAATATTTTATTTGTGAGAAGTTATAAAAAAAAAACTTAATTAGATTAATTAATGGAACGGTTAACCATCATTATTTTGGCTCTATTATCTTCTCAACTTTTTTGTTTTATTGGCCATTCCTTTTGACTCATAATATTTTCTTATTGTAAATTAATTAGATAGAAAGGAAAGAGAATCTAGTCAATGCTAATTGGGATTAATATAAATAAACATGTAAATTAAGTTAATATTATTAAATGAGACTTAAAAAAAATACTAAAATTAAGAAAGTTTATAAATGAATTGCATTTATATGAATTTAGTTTTTTTTTAATTGGTAATTTTAGTTGTTAGTAGTTAGAAGTTAGTTCATCAATCATTCATACTCCAAGAATTCTCCAAGCTCTTTATACTCTCTCCTTAATTCGTTTTCTTTTGATCACACACTTTAGTGTGGAGACCAGTAATCAGATGAATTAACCCATCTGGTTGAATTTAGTTATTACCTTCTAAGACAATTAGTATAGAAAAAAAGAACCGATAAATGCAATTCTTCATGAAAAATGTGTTATAATATTCATTTAAACTAATAAAATATTTAAAAACAAGGAATTTTTAAGTTCACACTTTATTAATCATATACATACTAATTTTATTAACTCATAATGTGTTATAATATTCATTTAAACTAATAAGATATTTAAGTTCACACTTTATTAATCATATATATATATATATATATATATATATATATATATATATATATATATATATATATATAAATTTTATTAACTCATTTAATGTGAACCAAACACCATATAATACTATTTGGAAGCCAAAATATATGCAAATTACAATTTTCTTGGCAAAGACTCACATGGAAATATATTAAAATTTCGAATTGGATAAAAAACCTACTGCACAAATACTTAATTCATTTAACTAATAAGCACAAGTCTCACCCCAATATTTAATGAATTTTAGGCTAATTCTAAGCTATCTAGGCTCCACATGACCCGTGTCAGTACAAGTTGCAGCTTAAAAAATGTTAGGAGGGGTCCACCACTTTATCCTAATATTTTGTTACTTTATTTTTTTTAATTAATTATCATATATGTATTGTGTTTTTTTTATCTATGAATAGAATATGTGTACTTTATTATTTATTTTAGTATAAATTTTATATTTTATTTTGTTTTTTTAGATAGTCTTTACAAATTTATATATTATTAGATAAAATTTTATATAATTAAAATATTATACAAAATACGTTCATAATTTAAAAAATTCAAACTTGTCTTTAAACTAATTTTATTGAATATTTAATATTAAAATTTTATTAAAAATTACTAAGTTGTAATTTTGAGTAATTAAAAGTAGTTATTTTCATCGGAAAAAATCAATAATTAATATTATTTAAGATAATTTAATTATTTAAATTATATTATAATTTTGAAAACTCGAAATTTGTAATATATATATATATATATATATATATATATATATATATATATATATATATATATATATATATATATATATATATATATAATCTGTATACTCCGAATAGAGTACATGGTACAAACTCTTTACAAAATTATATTTTGCTCAAACAATACATCTTGAGTGTCATGAATTTAGTTACGTACGTGTTGATATTTGAGTTCATAAAGTTGAGAAAAATCATTTAATAAAATTATAAACAAATTTATCTGAAGTCACTGAATTACATTGAGGTTAGTTGGAGAGTTTGAGACGTTAAAAGCTCACTTTTCATTTTGTGGCCGTAATTTCATTTTATTATTTTAATTTTTGTTAGGTTTACTAAGATTATATTTTTATATTAATCATGAAAAAGTGCTTACACGAATTACGTGCATATTTTAATCTTTTAAATAGTACACATATAATAAAAGAGAAATTATTTCATGGAGTATATTATTAATCATGTCAAATTTCTACTAGACAGATAATACCTCAAATTTTGTAAAATAAAATTCAAATATACATACACTCATGAAAACAAACTCTAAGGGGCTATTTGGTTGAAAGGTTTGGGAGGGGAAATGGGAAAGGGAATGAAATAATGTGTTTGGTTGATGTGAATTAAAGTGATACAGTAAATTTCAATTATCAAAAGGTGGGAATCCCTCATATCCAAACAAAACGTGTACTATGGCTTTTATGGTGTACCCACCATTAGGGACCCCCACCGCCCCTGCCCTTGGGATTGGTGGAGGAGGTAAATCGCAGGATGTGCCTCAAGTGGCTTATAGGGAGGGCTCACTGTTAAACTTGTGCTTGCAAGTGACCAAATCTATGCCAAAGGCGGGATTCAAACCCCCACCCTGCAGCAATCAAGCTCAGTTGAAATGTCTTTCCACCCTCCCCTCTACCACTTGAGATATGCCCCCCTCTACCACTTGAGCTATGCCCTGGGGCACTATGACATTTGGTTGAAAGTCAATTCCTCCAATTTTAATTTATTATTAATATTTTATAATGATATATATTTTTATTAAAATAAAAAATTATTAATATAATAAATTTCTCTAATAATAATAAAAAAAAATTTAAAAAATAATAAAAAATATGAATCTACTTCTATAGAATTTAATCATACCAAATAATATTAATAGTAATGATAATTATTCTCTATTATCAATCAAACATCATCCCTATAAAATACAAATCCATTACCATTCCTCATTACTATCACTATCATTCTTATTCCGATTCCTTTCAATAAACCAAACGCCCCCCAATAATAATAATATTATTTCCCTAATTTCTCGTAATCCAATGAAATATTCAGTGCCAATACACCTATGAATTTTAATTCCAAAAGGAAACATCATACTACATGGCCTAAAAATTGAACACGTCTTACATTCAATTGTTTCATTATCAATTATTATAGTAAAAAAAGAAAAAGAAAAATGATACTGTAATAATTTTAGGGTGATCCGGTACACACAAGCACGTTGAATTTACAAGTTAAAAACATATAGAAGTGGGTATTTTTTTAATTATTATTATTTAATTTAATTAATGATAGAAATTAAATTAAAATTTAATTTAATTAAGAGTGAGGCTTGTGTGCGCCCGGATGCACACCGTGCGCCTTTAAAATTTAGTATTATGGGAAGGATAAATTATTTTGTTCTAAAGGGCACACTTTAATTAATAAAGCCCGTAAAGGTACACCATTTTGTTCTAAAGAATATACACTTTTCATTAATATTTTTATTTATTTTTTAAAAAATAAAAGGTACACATCTTTATACTAAAAAATAAATAATTTAATACAAAATTCTAAAGGCGCACTAAGTTTTTTGTGTATGCCCTGTATGCCCGATGCACACACGTTTTTGCCTTTAATTGAATGTTATTGTCCAAATTTAAATGTGTGCACGGAGATATACCAACTCATATTACAATGTGTGAAATTTATCATTGCTGTTTCAAATTGTATTTCTACCTTTTCTTTTATTTAACAAATTCGATTATTGGAAAAATAAAATAAAATTAGGGAATATATATTTTCAAGTTGATGACGAAATAATTAAAGAATACTATCTTGTTTCAATTTTTTAATCTTGGTGGTGGTGATGGCTGCGGTGAGTGTAATTTAATTATGTTAGCGAACTCCTAACTCATAAGTCCCCCTACATTCATACATTTAGGTGTAACATACATTAATTCCTTAATTCATTCATTCATTTATTAATTTATATATTATTTTAGAGTTTATTACATTTTTTAGAGATTATATTATAGTTATTCATTCTAATTAAATTGATAATAATTTAGAATATATAAAAATATGATATTATTGTTTTATTATTATGATTTATTTTTAGGCCTATTATATTATATATTTAAAATTATTAATATTAATTTAAACAAAATTAAATGAATCAAACTATCTGTATAATCGAGTGCAGAAATCTTCATACTAATTTGAATATGGCTAATGACTAGCTTTTGCAAAGTTTATTGCAAGACATAAAAACATCGAAGTTATTTATTTATTTAAGTGTGATGGATGGGATTGCAAGTTGTTATATGGATCCCACATTGCGCATTTCTCAATAAAGAGGATTAACATTGTAATTTCTAGGATGATAACAATATTATATCCCAACTTGCATCACATGATATTAGATCATTATTATGTTTGGAATTTATGAGTTTGATTAACTTCCAATTATTAAAAAAAAAAAAATCAAGTATGTTCACTTTGGAAACAAACATGTTTTGATAAAATTTATAATCGCAAATTTTAGTTTGAGAAAAAAAGAAAGAAAAAAAAGCAAGAAGACTCAAAATGAGAAAACCTTAATTATTAGCTCTTAAGATTTTCGAACTTTTTGTATTTATAACTTGATTAAAGTTGGGTTCCATGTTATATTTTAATTTTTCATTTTTATAAGATAAAAATGTACTATTAAAATAAGATGGTACAAGGATTTTATATATATATATATATATATATATATATATATATATATATATATATATTACAAAACATATAGAATTAGTTAACACTCCTTCCTTCCAATAAAAAGAAAAGAATTAATTCTAAATTGAAGTCAAATCTTACATAAAAACATTTTTTATTGAGAGGAAGTGAGACCATCAATCCATCCAAATAACGAGTGCACAAATAATTTTTTAAAAAAAATGCAAAGAAAAGTGTGTGGTAAAGCTTTAATTTCATCAAACATAACTATGCATTTGCATTATTTGCTTGCATTTATTAATCATTTAATTAATACTCAGTCCTTTTAGAAAGGAAGGGGGGCCTATCGGTTTTGGTGGATCTCTACATTTCTAAAATTAGGTACAAAAAAGTAAAATGTATTTTTTTAATATATATATATATATATATATATATATATATATATATATATATATATATGACACACACTTCTTCAAGTAATATGTATTTTTTTAATATATGATTGAAAAACTCGGATATCGTATGGTTACAAAAACGTCTGATCGACATCTTTTATTTATTACATTCTTTACCACAAAACTTACTATTTTTATTTATTTAGGGTTTAATCATCTATTCATTCAAATTATTATTTTATCCAATCTTGTGTTCTATAACATATTTTTTTAGATAATACGTGTGAGGTCATTTATACACCTTCTTTTAATATCTTTAACTTAAATATATTTTTTATTAAAATACTATCACTTTTAGTTCATTTCACAAAAGTCTTCTTGTGAGAGGTCACATACAAATATTTATCATCTTTTGATATAATTAATATTTTATGCTTATAGTAATTCATATTGTGTTATTTTTCTTATGATTTAAGTATAGGATGTGACATATCTCATTTTACGCTTTCGTAATTAATTATCACAAATTATTGAAATTATTATTATTTTTTAAAAAATGTTATTACTTTTTATTTATATTATAAATTATATATAAAATAGTTTATTATACTATTATCACTTTTTATTCGTTTCACAAAATGACTTTTGTGAGACAGTGTCATACAAATCGTTACTTATTTGAGATATATTCTTCTCATAATTATAATTCTATCATTTTATGTGAGTATAGGGGTAATTTGTTGCATTATGTATTTAAATGTTAATTTGGGCTCTCTCACCAATTGTGGCAACTGGCAATGGCGACTGATTAATTATGGAAGGCTTAATCGTACGGACTCTCTAAAGCTCATATCGTGGGCCCACGTGCTAATATCTCTATGCATTATCTACAAAAACTTTTGAATAATTTAAGTAATCTTGATTGCAAAGTTATTATAAGAATTTTGCAAACAATGTACTTGTTTATTGGTCCGGAATATTATGTGACACATTAATGTGACATCTTATGTAATATCTGTTTATGGAATGACACGTGTCAGGTGGATAAATCCAATCCCTTGTCCTAAGGGTTGACTGATTGACTTAGGGTATAGTTTCTATTTTCTCTCTTATGTGTCACTCATCCAACGGATTTTCACAAGAGATGTCACACTAAACTGGCATAGAAGATCCAGACACGTGTTTATTCATCTAATTACTTATCAACTAATTAGTACCCTAATTCTTATATTGTCTACCAGTTTATCGTACATAATTAATTCACATTTCTCCTATCAACTTGATATTTTTAATTAAAATTTTTAATTCAAGATGCAACATATATTAGGGCGTGTCATGTTTATTTATCAAATTACAAATGATTGTTATTCTGATTATTTTATCAATATATGTTTTTACCCTTTTTATTTTTATCTGTCTACAAAAAACCGTGGAAGGAATACAAGTTTAATGATGCTGTGCAATTTTAATTCTTAGTCAATAATTCAAGAATAGCATTCTTTCAAGATTATCTATAAAGATCATGAAATTGAAAATTTGATCTTGGTTTTAATTAACAATTAATCCGAAATTAAAATTCCAAATAATGGATTCATAACTGTTTGGCGTGATTTTTTTTTCTTTTCGAATTGTGATTATAAAATTTCTATGAGAGTGACATCAATTTATTAATTATGATGCATCTTTAATAGCAGTTGCGAATTTTGACTAATTAAATTGACACTAAATCATTTATTTAACTGAGATTTTTTCTCAAGCAATTAAGGAGATAACAGCATTTCTCAAATTAGTAAGCAATTTTCAGACAAATTAATTAAATATAATGAGTAATAAATTCGAGTAAAGCCCACATGACCATATTTCTCCGTTGGATACGAATATCACAATATGTGGTGGGAAATTAAAATTTTATTCCATGAAATTAAAATCTTGTATCATTAAAGAAGATTGGAAAAAGAATAAATCATGATGGTTTGTTGGAACTATGTCCATAAGCCTATCTTCGTTTAAAATTTCTTGTGATGTTAATTCTTGATTTGATATTTTAAGAACCTAAAAATTAATTATATTATTAGAAAATTGATGAATGAAAATTATAACAGATCAAATTTTTTTTTTGTTCGTATTAAGGGGAAAAAAAAAGAAATTCACAATTAAATGATTGGAATATTGAAAAATCAATACGAATACAAATAGATAGAAGGAAATTAAAGAGCAAGATAAGAAATGTGGGAAGAAAAGGCATTTGAAGAAGTAGGGAACCTATTATGTTACCTCACAAATAATGCTAGTGATAAAAGTAGAAAATCCTAGCAACTTACATGAAGGAAGAAAAAACGACAAACGTTCTGAAAAGACCTTTGATGTAACCCATTTTCCCACACATATCCATTTTATTTTTTAAATTAAAGATGATAAATAACTTAAGTAATTATGCATATGTGTTTAGGTGTGTGACAATTTTAAATCATTTAAACAAAATTAAAATGTTTTTAAACATTTTTTATTTATAAATTATTACTATATTATAGGACGAATAGATTGTGCGTCGAGGGTATTTTAGGATGTGACCAATTAAAGTATGCATTTTTTATATTTTAGATATAATAGGGCAAATAAATATATTTTAATTTTAATTTTTTCCTAATTTAAATACTCTAATTTATATAAATATAAATTTATTTAGATTAAACTCACGTCGGACTTTACAGTCCGTTTAAACTTACTCCCTCTGTCCCGTCTTTGTTGTTGCATTTATTGTACGAAAATTAAGAAATATTTTATTTTAATGGATTGTGAGGTGAGAAAATTAATACTCTCTCCGTCTCATTCAAAAGTGCCTTTTTTTTCATTTTAGTCTTCCACCAAAGGGTCCCTTTTCATTTTCTACACACATGGAATCCATACACCCCCTCTAATACAATTAAAATATGGGGCTCACACTTCACTAATACAACTACCTACTACACATTAAATAATAATAATACTTCTTAAATAACGTGAAAAATAAACAAAAGACCCTCTTTTGGCGGGACGGATGGAATACTCATTATTTTAATATATAGTGAGTAATTGTATTTATAAAATGTTGTTGGCCCATTGAGATTTTTAAAATATTTTATGTGGGTCCCATCTAACAAAAAAGAAAATATAACATTATTTATAAGACGCCATTTCTATAAAATATAACAGCATTTGCGGTACAAAGGAGGTATATTATATGCACACAGGTGTTAAAGTGAACACATGTATCAATTGGATTTGGTAACATCATTATGTTATACTATTGTGTTCTTATATGCACATGGTGTTATGGTGAACACATGTATCAATTGGATTTACATACTTGATTTGGTAACATCATTAATGTTATACTATTGTGTTTATGGGTTAGGTCACTTGACCACTGTGTTCCTCACTAAGGTGAATGATCTGAGTTCGATTCTCTTCGAGAATAATCTTGGAGTATGAGTGAATTAAAGAATTGAGAGTTATAAGGAGACTAGGTGAATAATCTGTGTACTAACTTTGTCCGATAATAAAAAAAAAAACTATTGTGTTCTTAAATTACTAGTTAGGAGTATAATTATTTTTATCATTTTCAATTAAATAGAGTTCACACTAGACTCAATAATTAAATATTTTTCTTTATTGTACTCCTTAAATTGTATTTCTTCATCCTTATACTTTCACTTTCTATATTGATTCGTCAAAAAAATAATTTATACACTCGCAAAATAACAATAACTGTGTTGACATCATTATAAAACTGTAAAAAAAAAGCCAAATTCTCTTGTGAGACATTATATATATGAGACGGTTTGTAAGACGTGTTAAAGTATGCCTATTATATTGATAAAATATGCTTAATAATTGTTAAAGTATGTTTTCTAAAGTATGATGAATGATGAATTAAAGTATGATTTTAAAGTGTTATAATATGATTTATTATTGACATACTTTAACTACAAATAAACATACTTTACTTACATAATAAACATACTTTAGTAATGGGTTGATCCGTCTCACAACCATCTCACAAAATATCCATATCACAATAGGGTTTCTCAAAAAAATTTATCTTTTTACACTTGATATGATTAAAATCAATAATTTCATACTCTTTATTTCATTAAATTAAATTCTCAAAATATTTCTTTAATTTCTTACACCATTTTTTCAAATCATGTGCAATAAACACTCTATCTTATTAAATTATTCAAAATCTTTCTTCTCTCTTACACCATTTTCCCAAAATCATGTGCAATTTGTAATTGAATAATGCATTGAGTGCATAATTGACACTCAAGTTTAAAGTGGTTAGTAGCCTTCAATTAAGTCAGCTGTTATTAATACCATTGTTTGTCAATAAGGGAAGACTTTTTTTTTTTTATTATCAAAATAAGGGCCAAACACAAACAATTAATATATTATGAATTTGTCAAAATGATGCAATACTGCTACTGTTTCTGACATGTGACTTTAACATAATGCAACAACTAATTTTCTTGGTGGAGAACTAGATGGTTAACAATTTTATTAGTCGTGTTATAAAAAAAATAAAAATAAATATATATATATATATATATATATATATATATATATATATACACACACGGTGGCTATACAAATATTCAATAAAATTAATCAAAATGAACAATTTTTTTAAAATTACGTGAAATAGTAAAGGAGAAGCGTTCTCCGATACGGAAGGAGTATTATTTGTATGCACTTAAGTGCCCACAGTTTTGTGAGTTAAAACCCCAAAATAAATCTATAACAAGGTGATAAGCTTTTGTAGCGATTTAATTTTTATTCATTTTACAATTTATTTATAAACCTAAATGATTAATTAATTATCAAATAGTCTTAACAAAATGTGTATAATTTAAAGTTTTAATAAAACATACTCCAGTACTTTAGAATAATTCAATTGATGGATAAGCCCACGCCCACATATAAGAAGCCCATTTATTGCAAAGTAGATATAGCCCAATTGATCATTATTGTAACCCAAACAACAAATGCCCGTTTGGTTTAACCAATTTATTTTTATTTAACCAATGAGCGATTGACGGCCAACTACACTAAACGACAAAAACACATATCAACTATATAAACCACACCGCCGCCTCCCATAAGTATAAAATCGAATCGGATTCCGTTGATTGGGACAACAAACGCAACCCATACAAAATTCGAGAGAGAGGAGATTCGCTATTATCATTTCTGGAAACTGATCCGAAATGCTGAGGCACGTGACGAACAAGGTTCTGCGGCCGCGATCCACGGCGGCGACGCCGTTGAGGATGTACCACGAGAGGGTGGTGGATCACTACGACAACCCTAGGAACGTCGGAACGTTTGATAAGAAGGACTCGACCGTCGGGACGGGTCTAGTCGGAGCTCCGGCGTGCGGTGATGTCATGAAGCTGCAGATTAAGGTTGATGAGGAGAGCGGTAAAATTGTCGATGCTTGTTTCAAGACCTTTGGCTGTGGTTCTGCCATCGCCTCCTCATCTGTTGGTATGTTAGATGAATTACTAGCTGATTGCTTTATTCGAATTTGGGAATTGATTCGAGGGGAATTTATTAATTTGACGCTTTTGATTTTATGATTCTTTGAAATCGGGATTAAGATTGTGAATTATGTATGGATGTTATATGGTTGATCTATGGTGTTTGATCCGTTGGAAAAGCTCCAGATTCTGAATGATATTGGTGATTTCTATCTGGATTTTTCACATTTTAGTCTACAGAGGGTTTATTTTTTGCTTTACTGTAGGTTTGATCATTACTATGCTTATTTCAAGTCTGTTAATGTTCCATTTCCCAGAAGTGTATTTGCCAGAAATTGGATGCCTTGATTCATGTGAACTACGCTAATCTTTCAAGTTCTCTTTGGAAGTTTTGCTTGCTTTGTCAATCCGTTGTATTAGATGTGACACAATTTGATTGTTTTATTTTGTTTATTGTCATTGTTGCACTTCTCCCGATCCTATAAGAGTGATAAATAACTATTGAAATTTGAAACAAAAGAATAGATATCTTGATCTCAATATCATATACATTTCAAAGAATCAGAAATCGCTTAACGGTGTTCTTGCGTTCTTGTTTTTCAGCTACAGAATGGGTGAAAGGCAGGCAAATGGATGAGGTTCTGTCAATCAAGAATACGTGAGTTGTATTCGATTTTGATAAATCAAGACTGCAATGAACAACTTCCCTGAGTGGTTTACTTGAAACTTTTCTTCTTTTCATGATCATAGTTTTAGGTGGTATGGCCATATTGAAATTTGTTTCAAAACTATTTGGCAAAAAACCCTTATATGTATGCCATATTGACTACTCAAATAATGGATGAAATTTCAGGGAAATCGCAAAACATCTCTCTCTTCCACCGGTGAAACTTCATTGCAGCATGCTTGCTGAGGATGCCATAAAGGCTGCTGTCAAAGATTATGAAGCCAAGCACCCAAAATCAATTGCTGAGAAAGCTGTTGCTGCTTAATGATATGCTTAGATATTATCAGGTATATGAACATATTATGTCAGAATAATGGCTGTACTTATAAATAAGTGCACTCTTTGCCAACTATTTCATCTCATCATTCATACCCTTTATGATGTAATATTTAGAAACGGATATTTGATGTGAATATGAAACCGGGCTTTGTTAATTTTTGTGTTCGTTACGTTGAATTTAATGATTTCTTTTTTGAAATTATGCTGATCAGGAGCAGAACTTCTGTTAACGTGAATTGCTTTTGTATGGTAAGGCTGCCCTGTGGTTCAATCTACGCGGTATCTTCTATTCAGAATCATGTTAATCATTGTAAGTGTATAATTACACGTATGGTGTACAAATGAACAAGAAAACTGAGTAACTAATACTAGTTAGATTCCAAACTTTTTTATTTAACAAAAAAAATTTCCCAACTGAATGAACATCACACTTATATCATCAGCAGAGCCTCTGGAAACAGAGAGGTCAACCAGCTTCCTACAGGCTGATAGTGGCTGAGGCTTATCAACGTCTACGCATAAATGTCGGGCAATATCAATTGCTTCTTGATTACTGACCTGTTAAACATCAAGAATAGAGTTATTGCCAGCAGAAGAAATACATCTCTGCACCATTTTGGTATAATAAAGAAGTCTAAATTACCTTATCCCAGAGTCCATCTGAAGCAAGAATGAGAAACTCGTGTTCAGATTCGAGTCGAAGAACTTTAGTCTCTGGTTCAGCTGTAACCCATTGCTTAAGATATCGATCTCCAATACCTCTAGAAACAGCTAAAGAACCAAGAACCCTCCAAACACCGTTATGACACTCCACATAACCACCCTACATGATTGCACCACATAAAAATTAGATCATATCATGATGCCAAAACTACAGGAATGACAGCTTTAAGGATGTGTTTTCTTTTCTTACCCGACTCTCTATTCTTTGTCTCTCATCTTCCCGATAAGGGCGGTGATCAGAAGTAAGGGGCTCTGCAACCCCACCTCTGCTAACAACAGCCCGACAATCTCCTGCATTGGATACGATTAGATTGCCTCTCATGACGAGTGCTGTTACGCAGCATGTTCCCCCTCGAATGCCTTTGTTTAGAAATTTTGCATCGGTGGTTAAGTAGCCATCCTTCACTGCTACTTCAATTCTACCATCGTCTTCACTTCTTTTCAACTCGTTCATAATATTCGTGTCCAAATTCGCAGCTGCAAATTCAGCAGCTTTTGCACCCCCATGCCCATCAAATATACCAAAGAATGCCTGTAAAACTATCAAAATATCAACTTTTCTTTCTTTATCCAAGTTTTTTCAACTAGTTAGAACCTACTCTAGTCTAAATGTCCAATAATTAGACAAAAAATAAAAAAAATCACCTGCTTGGGATCACCTAGAAGGCCAACAGCAGCAGAGAAGCGATCCTCCATCACTTCCTTCGTCCCCCTCTTGCAACACACGGAATAGTAATCTCCCTCCACTTCCACCACCTCCTGAACCGCCACGGCCGCTTTCTCCGCGGCCGGAACCACTGGAATCTCCAGTCTCGGCGGCCTCTTTCTCTTCATGGGTGGCGAAGCCCTGATGAGCCCACGTGGCATGTGAAGACAAGGGGAAGAAGAACTGGGAGTGCAAGTAGACGATGATGACGACGATGATGATGGAGAGAAAATAGGTGAGTTTGGTAGTGCAACTTTGCAATAAGTCATCTCTTTCGATCTCTAATCTAGTTTCTGAGTTTGATTTAAGACAGCAAGATTGTATGTGTGTGTGTATATATATAGGTATGTGAATATGAATGATGATTGCAAGGGTGTTAAGTGTATATAGAGATTAGTTTAGTCAATGCAACGCTGTGTAATCCGCGTTGAAACAGTTGGATTAGTGTTTATAATCCTTCTTTTCTTTATTTAGTCCAACTTCTTTCTTAAGTTTTTGACTTAAACGTGTAAAATGTAAAACAACCGTGTGTTTTCGGAGATCCTTTTTTACCCAAACACCCTGACTAAAGTTTCGTGTTGCTTTTTATTTCATTTCTTATATTGAATTAATAATTATGACGTCAGATCCCGCATTGTATACATTTGAACCTCAAACATAATGAAGATTAGTTAGAATTGTAATGCTTCTCAAAGGAAAGTTGTTTGTTAAGGTTTGTTTGTACTTATTTAATATTTTCGTTGATAAATAATAAATAAAGCATTTCATTCATGAAACTAATATTGTCTAAAAAATCACAAAAAAAAAATACATTACTATACACTTTAAATAATCACTGAAATTATATATATATATCAATCTAGTTGTTAATGAATGAATACTAAACAAGCTTTTAACAAACTGTTTAATGTTTAAGTTCTATTTATTTACCAGAAATATTGTACATCAGAATTTATATAACTAAACGAACGCATATAAGCAAGCGTGTATCAAGTCGGATTTGCTTGATGTTCGTTAAATGGTCTTTTCGTTTACACTTTACACCACTAGATTTATGTTTATTTTTGGGTACTAGGTAGTGTCTGTGTACTACGTACACGAATTATAATACTCCATCCGTCCCACGTATTTTTACCCACTTTCCATTTTGGGGTGTCCCATGTATTTTTACTCATTCCATTTTTGGAAAAAATACATAATATTTTATTACATACTTTTTACAATCCCAACAACTTTAATTACTTTTTTACACTTTATTCATCATTCCCAACAACTTTATTCACTTTTTCTTTTCAAATTACTAATTTATCCCTACTTTCTCTTACATTATATATTAAAAAAATAAAACGTCTTAATCTCCGTGCCCGTACAAACGGGTAAAAATACCCGGCACGGAGGGAGTATTATCTATTAAGTTTAAACAATTATGATTTTTTTAATGATATTTATTTTTAAATACACGAACACATTTAGAAAAAAAGAAGAAGAAGAAGTATAAATCGTTAAGTGAAATGCCATGAATTATACTCCAACAATTGGCACGTGCATTTGCATAAAAAGTTTATTTTTTTCCCTTCTTTTCTTCCATAAGTAATTATTTATGGAGTATTTTTTACTTTTTATTTCACATATGATAAAATCCTTATTATAGGATTGACAACCGATAGGCCCATAGATAACTATCTGATGACTTATAAAATAATACATGTATTTTTCAGTAAAATATTATAATACTCTTATAAATACACATATTTAAGAGTATTGTAATCTACTTGAAACATGGAATTCAATTCATTATGCATTTAAAATTTTAATAAAAAATTATAATGTATTTGATAAAAAACTATAGGTATCTATTTTGGAAAGTATAAAAATAGTCCCACACAAATGTTGTACTAATAATAAAATAATGAATGATTGTGACAAGTTACACTAAATTAAATACTAAATGAAATAGGAAAAAACAAGAGGAGATCCTAGTTCCTTTTGCCCAATCCTCATTCCTCCCTCAAATGAATTTAATTGAAAAATCAAATCAAGGTTGATTTTGAATGCACCTATGTAGCTAATAAATAATTATTCTTTTAATTTTTAATTATTTAATTTAATAGTGAAGATTACACTAAAACTTAGAATAACAGTAAAATGATACATGAACTCCCAAAATATAGTATGTTAATAAATTTGATATCCATGGAGCATTACCTATTACAGCTAACCTTGAAAATAATCCAACCAATAATAAACGAATCCTCGCGCAACGTTCGTATATATATCACATTCTTCGCTGCATATTTTCTTTTTAACGGTCGGAATTTCAAGAAACTAGATTTATTAATATTCTTTCCGTCCCTCTCAAACATTACCGATTATTTTTTGTATGTAGATTAATAAATATTATTTTATTATATGTAATAAGTAGTTGTATTAGTAGTGAGTGGTGGACCAATATGTGTGGAGCATTTTTATAAAAGGTGTAAAATGAAAGATTTTGAATGAGACACCAATATAGTAAAATGTGGATGAGAGGGAGGGGTATATTTTAGAAAAAAGATTTTCTTGAATTTTCTTCCCTAATAATCTTGATTTTCTGCCGTTTAATTTTCTCAAGCACGTGCTGTGCATTAAAAAAGGAAAGAGAAAATTCATTTAAAGCTAAGTTTGTAGGTGAAGTGGAAATTATCGGTTACATTATTGCTCCACTGATCGTCCCTTCCATCAATTCCAGTGAAGAAATTGGATTCATAATCTCCAAAATTTCAATTTTCTTCCTTATGCGCGCAAGCCCAGTTTCCAAAATTAGAAGCTTTCTTCTCCCGTTAGATCAAGACCTTGAAAAATCCAACGCTGGGTATATGGGTTTTGTTTGTTTTGATTATATGTTCGACTATTTATACTTAGTCAAGATTATTTTATCCGATTTTGAATGTTGTCCAACTGAATGACCTAATCAAGATAGGACTTTGTTGACCACGTAAGAAAACAGGTGGGTAGTAGGGATAGTGCGGTTGACAATAAATATAATGGATAGTTTAAGACTAGAGGACCACCAAGAACTCAACATTGGGATTGACGGCCATATAAATATTGATGATAATGTTGTGGAGAGAAACGACAATCCAAGTAGTAGTGAGGAGAAGGGTGACATTAGTGTAGCAGGAGCAGGGGAATTGGGAGGGGGAGGGAAGGATATGGCTCCGATGGCCGGAAATTCGATTCACCGGTCATCATCGCGGCCGCAGTTGGACCTCAGTGGAGCCGCCATTCAAGGGAATTTCGAGGAGAAGGACCCATCCATTTTGTTGCCTAATCAGTCTGATGATATTTCTCATTTGGCTTTGGATATTGGAGGTAACTTCTTGTATTTTGTGTATAGCAAAGGAAGACTTTTCATTCTTTTCTTCTCCCACGATTCTGTGATTCGTTTCACTTTAATGTGTTGTGGGGTAGAATATTTGTGTTGTGGGGTAGTGGGGGTCGATGAATTTCTTCTTTAGCTTTTTGTTGGATGTGTATAATCGAGTCTTTTTAGAGTGTATTGTAATCTGAAATGTGTTGATGATTCTGTGTGATTTGGATTTTATTTGTTGATGCTTGTTAACTCCCAACATTGTATAACTGCGCTGTAGAAGCTAATATTCTCTTTTCTTAAATAAGTTTGTTTTCGAAGCTTGAATACCATGTTTAACTGTCAACTGTGTGATATCAACTGCCAAAAGAGATTTTAGAATTTTGCTTCTGAGTGAAGTTGATTTTCTAGTGAAACTCTTTATTTTTTGCATTGCTCAACATTATTCCCCTTCTTTTTTCTTTATATGTGTCTTTTGTGTTGTCTTATCTTATTTTATAGTTTCAAAAGTATCAGAAAGTATCTACAATGTTTTTTCCTTTTCAAGTACATCTCTTATTGGAATACTTTCCTATGCATTATTTCGGTATCCAGTGACTAGAAGAGCCAAGAGACCTGTCTATGTATTCCTTTTCATACTATTATACAGTTGATACCTTTCTTGACAACAAAATTCATGTTGTTGCCTTTCTTGACAATAAAGTTCACGTTGTATTTATACTGACAGCAACCATTTAGGTGAGAATTATAATTTTTTATTCGCAGGGTCTCTCATCAAGTTGGTTTATTTCTCAAGGCATGAAAACCAACGGATCAATGACAGGAGGAGAAAGATAATAAAGGCATTGGGCATCAATAATTTGAACAGATGGAGCTACCCTATTCTTGGTGGGAGGCTGCACTTTGTAAAGTTTGAAACACCAAAAATTAATGAGTGCTTGGACTTCATCTACTCCAAGCAGCTTCATCGCGGTGGCATGTTTCTCGCTTATCTCATGATGATTTAGCATATGCTAATTTTCCAAGTGTACTATATTGCAATTATCACTTTTCTGTTGAGTGATTTCGATTTCTTCGGAGTCATGTGTTGATTTAAATTTTAATGTTTGGTCACAGGAATGGATTCTCGGCATTGGCAAACTGAAGGTTCCAACACTGAGAACACCATAATTAAGGTACTTATTAATAATCTCTACCAGGAGCTGCTCCAGTGAAGTTAGAAGTTACTTTGTTAACTTTGAGAGAATTATGGAGTACTGTGTATTAGGTAAAAAAATTACGAGCATATAGTTATCATGTAAGCAGTATAACTACAGTTGGACATAGAATAATTGTTTGGTCAACTTTAAGTTCATATATATGTGCTAAAATGATTTAAATAGCTTAATAAAACTGAATTTTTTCTTTCTTATTAAAGAAAAAAATTAGAAGCATATATAATCAGTGTTACTTAAGTTGGACGTAGGATGCTTGGTTGTGGTCAGCTATAAGTTTTAATTATATGTGCTAAAATGATTTCAATAGCTTAATAAAACTGAATCTTTTCTCACTTATTTCGTCAATATAATGTCTATTACCACATTAACTTGTATTAGAATGAAATTCTGACTACTCAACTCTGCTGATTAAAACCAAGGCTTGTAGGTGAATAAACTTAGAAATTCAGCTGGTTATTCCACTTTTTTTTTCTTAAAAATGTAGTAGAGTTTTATGTTAAAAATGTATTGAAGTTAACATAATGCAGTGGCAAAACAAAACCTTTATAAACTTGAATATGCTTGAATGAAGGCAACAGGTGGTGGGGCCTACAAGTTTGCTGATCTGTTCAAGGAAAGGCTTGGGATTAGTATAGAGAAAGAAGATGAAATGACTTGTCTAGTGTCAGGTGCAAATTTTCTGCTCAAGGTGCGCTGTGAGTTCTGTTGTTTAATTGATTGCACAAGGAAGTCATGGGTGTGACCTGATGTTGTTCTTCAAATGCCTTAATTGAAGTCTGTATCCTTTACACTCTGATTTTATTTCTTATCAAAACCAGAATGTGTTCATTTCTCTCTCACATGCGCACAGCTTTAGTTGAACACCTCTGACATTTCTGTTTTTCTGTTTATTTTGACAAGGTGGGGATTGAAATTGCCCTTGTCTTGTCCTATTAATGTTCAATTCATGTTTGTCAAGTGGCCTGTTGACAATCAACAAGCGTAAACATAAATCTGATATATTTTCTCTTCCTGCAAGGTTGAAAAAACCCATCATCTGAGACATCTGATTGTTGTGCTCTTGGCTTTATAGCTTCTAGTTACTTAAAATAGCTTATAGTTTCATGTATTTATATGCTAGTGTACTGTAAATTCTGTAAGTCTGAATGTTTTGTAATAGTAACTGTTAACGTTGGTCTATTGTATATCTAAAAAGTGCATTTTTATGGTTTTGTGATGATCTAATTCTGTGTTTCAACATATTTGTTAATATTTTTGCTTCTTCTACAATACAACAATTTCTTTAAGTGTTTCCATCTGTTGTGCTTTTTGCAGGCAATTCGACATGAAGCTTTTACACATGTGGAGGGTAAAAAAGAGTTTGTGCAGATTGACTCCAATGACTTGTTTCCATATCTTCTTGTCAATATAGGATCTGGTGTCAGTATAATCAAGGTATTATCTTATTTCACCCTCACTATTTGTTACCACACAGAAGACTTAGATATTAAGATATGCTATATATTGTATTGGGTTGCAGGTTGATGGAGATGGGGTTTATGAGCGTGTTAGTGGAACAAATGTTGGTGGAGGCACATATTGGGGTCTGGGGAAGCTCTTAACCAAGTGCAAAAGGTTGTCTTGATCTTATGGGTGACTTTTTGCTATCCTAAATTTCTTCTTTACATTTAAATGCTTAATCTTTTCTTCTGCTCTTCTCTCATTAGTTTTGATGAACTTTTGGAGCTGAGTCAACGGGGAGATAACAGAACTATTGACATGCTTGTTGGGGATATTTATGGTGGAATGGATTACTCTAAGGCATGTCTTCAATACACATGATCTTTGTTTCTTCTTCTCTGCTATATGGTGCATTTTGCTACGTCATATACATATGCTTTTGCTAGAAAGTGCTTTGCTTACCATAACCATTATTTTGGATTTTGAGTCCAATGCATGTCTATCCTACACTTGTTCCAGTTTCTTATTCTCTTTTTTCTACCAATTTTTTCTGCCTCATTTACATATGAGTTGTGTTCTCTGCTTTTGCTAGAAAGTACTTTCCTTATCATGTCCATTTTTTGGATTTTATTATTAATGAAATTTTCAACAGTAGAAACAGTATTGTTATCTCATATATTGAACTACAATATAAAAGAATGTATCTCTTCCTAACTACCGTGTTTATTAACTCTTCCCATTTTTAGCAATTTCATCCTTGTGATTGCTTCCATTATAGTTTAGAATTTAAGTATTTCAATTATGACATGAAGAAGATGTCACAGATTGGTCTCTCTGCATCAACAATTGCTTCTAGTTTTGGCAAGGCTATATCTGAAGATAAGGAGATTGAAGACTACAGACCTGAAGATATATCTCTGTCCCTCTTGAGAATGATCTCTTATAATATCGGCCAGGCAAGTTGGCAGCCAAGCCTTTTGATTTTGATACGCGCTGTGTATTTTAGTGAATCTGGGATTCCTCCTTAATGAGTATTTTAATTATTATTATCTCAGTTTCGTAAAAGTTATCATTCAATGCGTTTATTTACCATTTAAGAAGTGTGACATAAATTTCCTTATTAGTAAGAACGAGGTTGAATCACTTGTAACATTGTGCAATATTCTTGATAGTTTTGAGTCATTTCTTGTTTTCCAACTGTGCTAGTTTCGTCTCACTTGCCTACAGTTTTGATCTGACAGGGCATTTATGTCTATTTTATATTTGTAGATGATGCATATTTCTTAATGCATCCTTATATTTGCAGATATCTTACTTGAATGCATTGAGGTTTGGACTCAAGCGAATATTTTTTGGAGGATTTTTTATCAGGGGGCATGCATACACAATGGACACCATCTCATTTGCAGTACAATTCTGGTAAGTTTGAAACTGTTTGTGTGTATAGCTATGTATGAAGTTGGATTATTATTATTCAGCATTAGCCTTCTGGTTTTTGTGTTGGTTCACTTTTTTTTTTCAAATGTTAAACTACTGTGTCTTTCAAAATTTCAAGCTACTATAGTCTTATGCTGTCCTTTCTTTTCTGTTGTCACTTTTTAGGTCAAAGGGTTCTGCAAAAGCAATGTTTTTGAGACATGAAGGATTTCTGGGAGCTTTAGGTGCGTTCATGAGCTATGAAAAGCATGGGTTGGATGACCTTATGGTTCATCAGTTTGTAGAAAGGTTCCCAATGGGTGCACCTTATATTGGAGGTGATGTCCATGGGCCTCCATTAGGAGATCTGAATGAGAAGGTAGGTTTACTACATTCATTGGAACAGTGCTTCATTCTCTTCATTACTTTTTTTCCATTCTGCTTTCTAACTGCATTATATTTGACTCTGAATATGCTTTGTACATATGTATCTGTTAAATCTGATTTGGGATTTGGGTTATCTTTTATAGTCTATGATGGTGGTTTGAGAGACTGATTCCTTTGAACTTCTGAGTTTCCCTTATTTACGATACAGCATACCTTCCTCTGTAGTCCAAATGAGTTGAGCGGGACATCAAAAGTGATTATTGGTGGGCTCTTGAGGCACTTTTCCTACATTTTCTAATGTCAATGGCCTGTCGAATTATGTACATGTCTAAAGCCAATAATATAAAATTATAGGGGATGATTCTTTAGTATATATTCCTTTACTACTTTTCTACTTTCCATACTTTTTCCCTATAAAATAATACCTCAAGAAACAGGCATATATTCTTAGGAGCAGTATTGGATGCAGTTATTTAATTAATCATAAAAGTCAGATGCCAATTATTCAAGTCTCTTAGA
The DNA here is from genome assembly GCA_023678885.1 of Pogostemon cablin. NCBI lineage: Eukaryota > Viridiplantae > Streptophyta > Magnoliopsida > Lamiales > Lamiaceae > Pogostemon > Pogostemon cablin. The sequence goes on from CM042961.1 coordinate 4,210,554, forward strand.
ATAACTTGATTATCACCAAGATTTAAGCCTATGGTTTTTCAACTGTGACATAAAGGTTTGAAATCTGTTGAGTCTGTTTATGGATGCTGCTGATAGACAGACTATTACTATCTCTTTTTGTTGTGGTTTAATAGTTGACAGTTATTCTGATGTGAACCATGTTCCTTTTCAGTCACTGCTATGTGCCAAAACAATTCTCTGCCTACGAATAGTAAAAAAGATGATCAGTTTTGACCTATCTTTGTGAACACATGAATTATTTGGCATCTCTCCTAATTACGTTTTACTGAATTTTGTTTTTCGGGACCATGCTGGAAGCACTATAATTATTCACTTGTGATTAAACATTTCTTAGAACTCTGTTACAGATATCGTGGATGGAGAAGTTTGTGCTGAAGGGAACTGAAATTACTGCTCCTGTTCCCATGGCTCCTCCTGGAACTACTGGCCTAGGAGGGTTTGAAGTTCCATCATCCAGAGGAGATACCTTACGCCCTGATGCTAGCAAACTAAATGTGGGTGTTCTCCATCTTGTACCAAGTTTGGAGGTGTTTCCATTATTGGCTGATTCAAAAACGTGAGTAACAAATTAATTCTTTGACCTGCTTCTATTTGTAATTGCTGCAGTTTATTTGTACTCTTTGGTAAGTTGTTCAAAATTGATTACGATGGTACTGTCTCTTTCCCCTCCCTACCTCTCTTGACAGGAATTATGTCACCTTGTTTATGACCATAATGAGTATCTCTGTTCTACCTGTTGGTTTATGCATTCTCTCCTCCTGCATTAACTTGCTCTATCAAATTCAGCTTAATTCTGTGTGTGAATGAACATGAGCATATCAATTAATTTATGACTCACTATGCTATTATACATTCTGCAATTCACAGGTGAAGACCTATTTTATCTGCAAATAATTGCTCATGGACAGTAATGCTTATTTTTCCTTCTTTATTTTTACAGATATGAGCCCAACACAATAGATCTTTCAGATCATGGAGAACTAGAGTGAGTGCTGTAAATTTGACAGATATTACTGCTTCTGATGTTTTTGTTGATCCCATTGTTGAAGAAATACGTCTACATGTAATATCCCTAATTATCATCCTGAATTATCAAATTCTTAAATAATGGTCGCTGTTGTGTAGGTATTGGTTCACTGTGCTATCTGAACATATGTCTGACCTTGTTGATAAGGTAATTAATATATGTAGAATTTCATTTATTTTGTGTACTCCCCATAATTCCTAGAAAGAGTTAGTTGCAATCAAAGCTTATTTGTCAATTGTCATAACCACATGGCTTGGAGATTTATTCTTTCTAGTAACATTATTTTCTAGGCTGTTATAAAATGTTCTTTTTTGCTGAGGTGGTGAACTCAATATCATGAAGTTCTAAGCTCCCCTGAACTTGAAAGTTAGTATATACAATGCTATCAATACTTTCATGTATATGGGATGATTCAACTACTCTCGTCACTCATCATCCTCGCAAAACCTCACCAATATCATTTTGAAGTATGTAAAAAGATATCAATCTACGGAAACCAACGAGGTTCAATTTTTATAAAGTTTCCATTGAGATATGGTTTTTGCTCTTGCTGCTATATATTTCATTGCTGACTCATGGAGAAATCCTTTGGTAATATGCTGATTATGAAATGACTAACTGTCCTCAATAAACCTCATCTTATAAAATGTTTATTATATATTGATCTCTATTTATGACTATGCATGGTTGATGTGTTTCACAGGCTGTGGCTAGTGAAGGTGGTACTGATGATGCTAAGAGAAGGGGTGATGCATTTGCTCGTGCCTTCTCTGCGCACCTCGCAAGGTGAATGTATTTTGATTACTAGCCATCTTCTTATGCATCCTTTGTTATTGAGATACTTGGCCTTCACTAGAAGCAAATTTGAATGAGCTTATTAGCTTTAAACATGATGCTTCAAGTGTTTCATGTTTCAGTTTCTAAAATGCCTGTTTACTTAGTATAAATTCATCTTTAGTTTTAGAATCTTCATTGCAAATTATTTAACTTTCCAAGCCTTTTAACGTGCTTCTCTCATACCTTTGGGGAAGCAAGAAAACACATGCCGACTTTCATCTCATATGTTATTTGAGCTGTGCATCCGTCAATTATGCTCAATTCAGTTTCTGAGAAGCTTCACTCCATTTGTACTTCTAGTTTTGTTTTTCTTGATATATTCATTTTTTATATTTCCTATTGCTTTGCTTGATATTTGCATTTTTTTTAAAATTATTATTATCTCTTCAATATTTTCTTGTTACTGCCTGATAGGTTGATGGAGGAGCCGGCTGCATATGGAAAATTGGGGTTGGCCAACCTCTTGGAACTCAGAGAGGAATGCTTAAGGGAGTTTCACTTCCATGATGTCTACAGAAGCATAAAACAGAGGTAATAATTCTATAATTTCATGATCATTTATAACTTAGCATCTCCATCTTTATGAATGTTCTACCTCACAAATTCAATTCTATGATGTAACCCACTCCCTCACGTACACTCAATATTCTGAACTCGCACACACTTGCAACAGTGAACAACAAACCTTGAGGAATATAAAGTATTATGGAATATTATTGATAATTGATTTAATGAAAAGAGATATTCTGAGCAAAACAGAATATTAAATACTGAAATACCCAAACCACGTTCCAAAATTCCTATCAACAAGATACTTAAATGACCATTCCCCATTTTCATGTTTCTCACTGAATCCTTTTCTATAACAGGGAAAATGAGGCATCACTTGCAGTTCTACCAGATCTTTTAAGGGAACTCGACAGTATGAATGAGGTGTGTATTCATTCTATGAGCTTCCTAACGTTTGAAAGTTCATTTCCTTCCCCATTTTGTGAGATGATTCTTCAGATCATGTAGTATTTCTCTTCATTTACTTTCTATCTTTGACGGCAAAGTTGTCATTTATGCCCCTTTAGGTTGCATTTTTCATCTTACTCTAAAAATAGTTTTAAATGAGTGGTGAATTTAATACTTCATTCCACAAATCCTTCCATCCGTGCTTATGACGGAATGGGGTGGCCCATGATCTGAACCAGATCTAAGTTGACTGTATGGTTCATATGGGTGTCATCAAAGTACCCGATTTCAGTTTTGGTTTCTTCAATTTGGCTACAAAGTCATCCTCATTTCATCTCAGGAATCAAGATTGCTTACTTTAATTGAAGGAGTGCTTGCTGCTAATATCTTTGACTGGGGCTCCCGTGCTTGTGTTGATCTCTATCATAAGGGGACGATTATTGAAATATATAGAATGAGTCGTGACAAGATGCAGAGACCTTGGCGGGTTGGTGTTTCAGTATTTCATTTTAGCATTTTTGTCACTTTTGGATTTGATTACAATTATGATTATGTTTATTCAGGTGGATGATTTTGATATTTTCAAAGAGAGAATGTTCGGCTCTGCAGAAAAGAAGCCTCATAAATATAAACGAGCACTGCTTTTTGTTGACAACTCTGGTGCTGATATTGTCTTAGGAATGCTTCCTCTTGCAAGGGAACTTCTCCGCCGAGGAACTGAAGTGCGTTTTATCTTCACGCTTACTGATAAAGATCAACTTTGTAACATATATTATAAGATCAACATTTTCCCAAGTTTTTGTAGGTATATTGTTGTATTGGAGACGCCAATTGATCCTGACAACTTTTGTTCTTGATCTCCCTTGGTTTGCAGGTTGTGCTGGTTGCCAATTCCCTTCCAGCCCTGAATGACGTAACTGCAATGGAGATACCAGATATTGTTGCTGAGGCTGCTAAGGTTCGTTTCCTCGGATGCTTGTATACTTGACAGTAACTTCTCGATAATAAGTTTCAAAACCTGGATGCCGGCCTCTTGACTCTCCTAGAGAGTTGAGTACAATTTTTAGGGAGACAATCAACTGTTAATTTATTATCTTTGGCCAGAAGATTTCTTTCTTCTGAATTTACATCTCTAAATCACTTAAATACATGACACTGCTAAACAGCATTGCGACATTATCCGAGGAGCAGCTGAAGCAGGGGGCTTACTCGTTGATGCAATGATCAATATTCAAGATAGTCCCAGAGAAAGTTCAAAATCAGTACCCTTGATGGTTGTTGAAAACGGGTGCGGAAGTCCTTGCATAGACTTGCGACAAGTGAGCTCCGAGTTGGCTGCCGCCGCCAAGGGTGCTGATCTAGTAAGTTTTCTTTTTCTTTTTTTATTTTTTATTTTTATGGATGGACAAAGGGTTGGAACACCACCACCACCACCACCCCCCACCCAACCAAAAAAAAAAACACTTCTTTCTGATAGGGGAGACTAGGTACTGACTCTTCCAGTGGGGTTATATTAGAGATGGCTAACCTGTGCACGTAATTTTGCTCCTATCATCAGGGTTACATAATTTATTCGATTCTACTTGCAGGTCATCCTGGAAGGGATGGGACGATCTCTACATACAAACTTCAATGCAAAGTTCAAATGTGATGCTCTGAAGGTAAGTTTCAAAGCATTGCATAAAAATTTTGCTGAAAGAATATTCTTCATTTTTTTATGCTCCAACAATTTACAGAGTCCATTGTTGATGATACAAGTCCGTTTCTTCGTGTATTGACTTTGTATGCAGCTTGCAATGGTGAAGAATCAACGCTTGGCAGCGAAGCTGATTAAGGGACAAATATATGACTGTGTATGCCGATTTGAACCAGCTAGTTGAAAGCCAAAAAAATTGTGTTCTATTCTGGAGTTTGGATTACTGCATATTTATTACTTGCTCCTGAGGAGACAAATCATCTGGCGATCGTGGATCGAGCAACATCGGCTTGTGATCGAGTTGGATTGTTGCATGATTTAGGTTCTTGAATAATTTCACCAACTGTTTATGGTTGAACTTTTGCAAATCAATTGTGGGTTTACTCTAGATAAAACTTTACTGCAGAAACTGCAAAATTGTAGCTCAAAAGAAACTAAGCTCAAAAGAAACTAATGATAAGTATTTGAATTTAATTTATAATTAAATAAATCATGTTAAGTTTTAAATGAGCAACTCATCTTTGTTTACATTGAATTTAACTTGTAGGGATTGTTTTTAAGTTATGATTCATTGTTAGAATGCCAAGAGGTAAATGCAAGTTATGATTCATTGTTGTTGAATCATATGATGGGGTGATTTTCGAGTCGAGTATGAACGAGCTTTAATAAGTTGAAAATATGTTTTCAAGATTCATATGTTATGTCATATATTTGAAATATTTGGTTCTATATCTGGTTTTGTCTGTCTAAATATGACCAACTTGATATACCATTTTGAAAGAAAGATGAATCTTTAACACTAATAAATCAATAAATAAAAAGGGACGAGACTATTTCTAGTTAGGCAAATCAAAAGTGGGCATAAGTCGTTGAAAATATATTTTAATTAATTTTCTCAGAGAAAGTAAATATGAATTTATTCTTTTAAAATATAAAGCATTTTTAAATAAATAATGCTCTCATTCATACGATTGCATCATTATTTTCCTTTTATTCATCACGATTAATCATAAAAATCCCAATTGCATGATAAAGTTTATGATGATAATTGAAATTATATATAAAACCGATAAAATAATTCTTATTACTCATCACAATAAAAATTTAAAATCATTTCAACAACATTTAAAATCTTGTTATATTTAAAATCACTTAAAACCGAATTTATATGTTTCTTTGATAAAATAATAATTTGTCATGTTGGACTGCTAGCTAGTTGTTGACTTGGTGATCTAAAAGTATATTTTACCGTCTCGCATAATAAATTATCCAATATAATTCATTAATTTGTACTATTAAAATAGATATTTATAAAGAAAAACAAAATTGGGATGTTTCTAATAATATTATTATAGTGTTTTTATATTTTTTATTTTTATTTTGACGTAGTAAGAATGTAAGATGCTCACTTTTAGCACAACTAGAAAAAAACTAAAATCAATTGAAATACTATAAAGATATGTAGTCTTATATGTATGCAATGACTTAAAACACCTTTTAATTTAATTCATTAATGAACTCTTATCTTCATTAATGAATAGTGGGAAATGTGAATTGTTTCAATTTAATTTTCATGATACTTAACATGTTACTCCTTCATCCCCTTTATTGTACATGCACACCTTCATTTTGTGATTAGTTACAAAAATAGTTCACACATTCCTAAAATCGAATACTCCACTTTATAGTATTTTATAATATTAAATTATATAAAATAACAATTCTCTTTCTTACATCAACCCATTAAAAAGAAAGAAGAAATTCTTAACCATGCACAATAAATATTTTGTGATGCGATGAAATAAAATATAACAAAATAAATATCTTTTAAGGGATAAGGGATTATATATTTTTCCTAATTTCAGCCTATATAATGAATAATTATTTAAATAAAAACTTAATACCTCCATCCCAAAATACTCGGATATTTGTTTTGTTCTTCCCTAAATAATTAAAAAAAAAATAGAAACAATACACAATTTCAATATATTTACAATATTACTTTTTTCGTCCATTGGTAAGATTTTTTTTCACGTGAATTAAAAAGAATTACTATTATTGTGTACGTATTTGCATAAATGGTGAGCGATGGGTCTAAAAGACTTTTTTTTGTTAGAAAGAAAAATAAATATCTTTAAAATGAATTATCAAAGTTACAAAATTAATATCTTATTAGCAGAGTATATGAAATGTCATTCTTCTTATACTCAAAATCAACTTATATCATAATTTTATTATAATAATAATAAAAAAACTATTTTCTCCTACATCAATTCATTACACTAAAATTATTTTTTCTTAAAATACATACAAGTCAATTATACATGTATTTTAGGAGTATGTACTTCCATCTACACACACACACACACACACGAACGCACTCACATTATTATGTCTCACTTCTCCAGTCTCACCGTCATTCTCTATGTTCCAAGTTTCTACATGAAAAATGGTCACCGTTCTTTCCTCTCTCTCTCTCTTTAAATTCAGATCTCTCTCTACCCAATTCCCTTGTCTCACAAATGGAGGTTCTCTGTCTTTCCTCAGGTTCTTCTTCTTGACCTTCTTTTTCTCCAATTCTTTAATTTTTTTCTTGGTTGTTGCCGTCAAATGCTAAAGGAGCTATTTTTAATTCTATTATTTGGTTTAATTTGGTGGGGTTTTTTTCCTTTTATGTTTTATTTATTATAGTCCTCTTGTAAAGAAGAATGCAAGCTAATATTCTTTTGTTTTATTTTGGGAATTTTATTTTCGTTTATTGATTAGATAAAAAAAAATTAAAATTGGAAACTGATTGACTGTGTTTTCTTGTTATAACAGCTTTGAATTTGACGAATGAGTGGTTTTATGGGGAAAAAGGTGTGATCTTTGAGGTACATTCTTGAAATGGAAAATAAGAAGACCCCAGAAACCCTAGAAGAGGGTTTTATGCTGTCAAAACTGAGTCAGATTGAAATCCCTTGTAATGAAATTCTTGAACAAGGGAATCCTGCTTGCTTGAATGGTTTAAATGAGAACTTTGCTGCTGATTTTTGTAGTCCTGAAAGTGAAATTAACCATGTGGAGTTTATTGGTAATGGGAGTGTTGTAGAATCTATGGCTTTTGATGGTGTTGGTGGTAATAATCTGATGAATAAAGGGTGTTCGAACAGTTATACTGAGGATACGTTGTCTATGTTTTCGTTTGACAATGATGCAAGCTGTAAGGATGTGGGTGTTTTGGAAGGGAGCTTGGAATGTAGTGGGAATGTCCGGGTTGGGATTGGGAAGTTAGATGAACCTTTTGATAAACGTAGTGACCCGTTGCATTCTCACGCGATTGAGAGAGTCGACGGAGGTGCTAAAAAAGGCGAACAAATGCCGCATCCTCATGAGAATGATTCGCCATCAGAGTTAGAAGTTTCTGGACGTTGCATTAATTTATTTGTGGAGGTTTTTGGTCCCTTGAATGAAGACTCTGAGAACATTGATAATGTGGATGACTTTAGAGAAGGGGAATGCAAGTTGGAGGAGAGTGAATCCGACCAGGAATATTCATTCGACGAAAATGGAACTGTATCCCCTGGTTTTAAAGATGAGAACAGCAAGATTGAAAGGGAGGACATTGTTGGTAGCCATGAATGGCCATATAGTTCTGGTGATTTGGTATGGGTTAAGACCCGAACCCAGCAGTCATGGTGGCCGGGTATGATATCCGGTTCTCCCAATGTAGTGAATGATGCAGCAAAGGGTGAGAAAAGGATTAGCTTCCTTGTTAAATACTATGGAAGTCCATGTTTTGTTTGGTGTGATCCGTCCGGCTTGAAGCCTTTCGTCGAGTACTTTGAACAGATGTCTAGGCAGAAGAGCACCTCAAGAACCTTTTATGCTTCAGTCGAGAAGGCTTTATGTGACATTGGCCAACGCGTAAAGTCGAGGATGACTTGCCCTTGCTTTACCAAGGAAAGCCAAACACCTGATGGCCAACTTTCCATGGGAAACAAGGAAGAAAATTCAGTGTCAGCTGGTGTAGGTAGCAAGTCTGATTTCCTATCGGTGTCCCTGTTCGAACCTATGACACTCTACGCACGAATCAATCATCTTGCTCGTTCTGTTTATGCACCTGGTCAAGTTGAGTTAATGGTATTGAAGAATCGTTTATCGTCATTCTATTGCTCGGTTGGCCATTGTGATATGCCTTTGCAGCTGCTGAGATCAGAAGATGTGGATGAAGACAGCAATAACTTATCTAGAGATGGAAAAAAGTCTGTGAAAGTCCGTAATGGCGATGATGTAGGTAGACGTAGGAGGAAGAGGAGGAGTCGCAGTGTTAATGGCGACCTTCTTCTTGACGACGGAACTGCTTCACCAGCTAAAGGTTGGGAATCTAGGGAAAGGAAAAAGAGCAAGTATTTATCCTATCCTTATGTCAATGTGAATCAGGAGGCTAATGCTTCGTCGACAGTGGAACGGGAGAAGGAAGATCCTGAGTGTCCTCCTTCCAGCCTCAATACGAAAACCACTCCTCCTCCTAGTTGTAATGGCACTAAAACGCGAAAGAAATGGACTAAGAAAATTCTTGTGGAACGCCATAAAATTAGTAAAGCAGACGACATTGATGCCTGTTCGTCTGAGTTGCTAGCTGAGCTCTGTTCTACAGCTCGTGATTGTGTTTTTCTCAGCAGAAGCAAGTATTCCGATTCACTGAAGATATTCTACAGAAGCTTCAGAGCTTTTTCATTTCTAGATGTCGACATAGCCCATGAGAAACTGTTGCAAATCTCTGCTAAGGGTGTGAAGAAGGAAAAGGTTAAAGGGGAGAAGAAGTCGAAAGACAAGAGTGTGAGCCTTCCATCTGTCGAAGCGAGTGTAGAGAACGTCGAAGGCTGCAAATCCCCGAATACGGATAATCCAGTCGAAAAAGTCAAGAAGAAGAGGGGTAGGAAGAAGAAGGAACAAGTGCCACTCCCCCAAAATCCACAAATTAGAGTGGTGAGAGAAGTGGAAATCCAGAGAGTGAACAATGCATCCTCAGGAGGGACTGTAGAGAATGTTGTGGGTGACAAACAGACGACGGACAATCCCCAAGCGAAAGAAAACTCGGTGTGCAGCAAGGATAAGCAAATGAAGGAGCAAGTAATATCATCAGGTATACAGAATTCTTACATCATGGGAGCAAACGGTTTTTACAATGGCTCAGCTGGCATGATTAGTTTCCAACATGTTCCCTGTAATGTGCTCAAAAGTGGAATAACTACCAAGATGGGTGAGGGAGTAGTTCCAGGGGTAGTTCATGCCAACTCTGTTGCTAAAGATCCAGACTTGAATGGAAACTATCCAAGCTTTTCTTTCGGACCTAATCCAGTTGGGGCGGATCAGATGAAAGGAGGGTTTCTTTCTCCAAACGTAAGTGTTGTTAACCAGATGATCCTCCAGAATACTCCCCAATCTAGTAATAGTGTGATCAGCCCTCCTAATCAATGCCAGAGTGAAGAAGTTACAGCTAGGGAATCGGGTTCTAATGTTACGAATACAGGGCTGAGCGCGTTGTCTCATTACGCAATGAAGATGGGGATTTTCGTCTCCGGTGGCAAACCAGAGCCCAAGAAAAGAAAAAGAAGGGAGAAAAATGCACAGGCTGCTGCAGCTATTCCAGATTTGAATGGAAGTGTGCTGGATATGAGCTCATCAGCGAACACTATGCCTGATGGAACTCCTATTTCACCAGAAAGTGCACCACCAAAAAGGATGAGATGCAAGACTGATATTGGTCCTAGTGGAGAAGTCATTGGTGGCAATCTTCTCCTGACCTTCGCACCCGAATCGACTCTTCCGTCGAAAGAAACACTGGTTGCTACATTCTCAAGATTCGGGCTGTTGAAGGAGACAGAACTCCAGTTTCTAAGCGACTCATCTGTGCAGATAGTGTACGAAAGGAGATCCGATGCTTTGTTTGCTTGCCGTAGTTTGGAGAAAGGCCACTCGTTTGGCGACTCGCTCGTAGGTTTCAAAACCGACTGCGTGCCACCTCCACCTCCTTCGAGTGTGAAGAAGAGAAAGGATGTGCAGATGCTGCGAAGCTTCGCGATGTCAAACGGAAGCAAGAAGGCGACGACGGAGGCGCCTGATATCTGTGTGATCAAGCAGAATGTGGAGATGATGAAGTCGACTCTGGAGAAGGCAGGCAGTAATCTTTCAGCAGAGGTGAGAGCCAAGTTGGAGAATGAGATCAAAGCTTTTCTTGACAAAATCAACTCCATGGCTGCTGGCTCCTCTGCATCTTAGCTTCATGTGTTAAGTAGTCAATAATCCTTAACTATGTGGCTTAGCCATTTGTGGTTTTCATGGGGGGTGGGTGGGGGTGTTTTGAACTATTTAATATTTTTTGAACTTGTATTTTGCACCCCTCCCACCTTTGAAAACTACTTTGTTTCAGTGGTTAATTGATTCAGAAAGTAGTTGAATGAATACTCCCTCTGCTTTTTCACCTTGTTTCTAGTCTCTATTTCCATTTGTTTTACAAAAGTTTTCACCTTATCTCTAGTCTTTGTTTCCATTCGTTTTACAAAAGTTACGGATAAAATTTAATAACATTTTAATAAAAAGATATACTTAATTGATAAAAAATGAGTAATTATGATCTGTAAATTATTTCATGACCGTTTATATTCAAAATAAAAGGTAAAAGTAACAATATTTTTAAGTAACAGTTATAACCTTCTTAAAAAAATCAATTAATTAAAAAATTTTAAAATTGAATAAACCTTCTATCGAGATGAAGTCTTCTCCCTTTATTAAAGTACTCCTACTCATTACTTATTAATAACAACATTTTAGTAAAAAGGGATAGTTAATCCATGAAAGATAATAATGCATACTTACTAGAAAAAATATTTTGCACATCATTCCCTGCCGAACACTTTATAAAATTAAAAAATTGCCATGAAATATTTGTATTAATATTTGTAAGGGCTGGTTATTCACGCCCTGAAAATACTAAAAGTATCTTAAAAAAGATTTAGACTAATATATCCTTAGTTAATAACACTAAAATATCCTCATATGAAATATATTTTTAAGGTAAAATTTTACTCAAAAATACTATATGTAACAACAAATTTTGTATTTATTAAAATACAAAATAAATTACAAAGAAAATCCAATATGGATTGAACTTGAGAATTAAGGTAAACAGCTTCTATTTGTCCTCTGATTCCTCTCTTGAGTTGACTTCTTGACTTTATCAACTTTCGGAGCCGGATCTTCGGATGAAGCTTGTCCGAGCTCTGACTATGTAGTCTTGACGTTGACCCAGAGACGTCGAGCCTTTGTTCAGATTGAACGTTGACTTGAAGACTTTTCTGTGGAAGAAGGTTGTTGACTGAAAGATCGCCGGATCGGAGGGGCTTGGCACCTTGATCTCTGACCAGAGGCGGATGACTGGAAGAACGCCGGATCGGAGGGCTTGGCAGCTTAATCTCTGATCGGAGGCGGATGGCTGGAAGAACGCCGGATCGGAGGGCTTGTCAGCTTGATCTCTGATAGGAGGCGGTTGGCTGGAATAACGCCGGATCAGAGGGCTTGACAGCTTGATCTCTGATCGGAGGCGGTTGGCTGGAATAACGCCGGATCGGAGGGCTTGGCAGCTTGATCTCTGATTGCAGACCGTTCTTGACTTGAAGATGCTTGAAGATCTCAAGTCTTGACTTGAAGATGCTTGATGAACTCAAGGGAGCACTGCTCGTATTCTTGATCTCTTCAGAAGCGCGTTTTCAGATGTTTTTGGTGTGTCTGGAATGAGGACTGAAGACCCTTATTTATATGTAGAGAAAATAACTACTTAAGAGATATTTTCTCCTTTAAAAGATATGTTGGGCTTATCTCCTTTAATTAAGCCTGCTGGATTGGATAAGGCTTAATTATCAATTATTTACTCATTTATTTTAGGAATTAATTTATTTAAATTCCTTAATAAATAAATAATTAATTGATAATTACTGCATTAATTTGTCATATATTTTATTTAATAGGCAATAAAATTCAGGTGCCTACAAATGCCCCCTCGCATTTTGTTCACGAACGCCTTTGTGTTGAAGTGAACAAATTGCGACACTCCATTATTGATCAACATGACTGAATTTTATTGCTTGCCTCAGCACCTTGATACGAATAGCCTGAATTATGACTGAACTTAGCAGAGTGCTAAGTTGCCTACGTACCTCTTCACAGAGAATCAAGTCATAACGTAGTTCAAAGGGACATGATTTGGTTTGAATGGGGGTACCGTATACAGTTTATACTCATACGGGTCAGGAGTAACATGCAGTTTATGCTCGTGCGTTAAAGAGCTTTGAACTTGAACTTGCTGACAATTTATACTCATGTCAAGGAGTCTTCAATTTGAATTTTTAGACAGTTTATACTCTTCCCGAGGAGTCTTGAGCTTGAATTTTGCTGACAATTTATACTCATATCAAGGAGTATAGAGAGTTTCATCTCTTCTCAAGGAGATTTGATTTGAGTTAAACAGTTTATACTCATATCAAGGAGTGTAAAATATAGAGAGTTTTGTCTCTTCTCAAGGAGATTTGATTTGAGTTTGATAGTTTAGGCTCGTATCAAAGGAGCATAACATTTGGAGAGTTTTTAGATAGTTTAAGCTCGTATCAAGGAGCGTAATGCAGACAGTTTTAGCTCGTGTCAAGGAGCATTGACTTTGTTAATAGTTCATTGCCCCCAATCATTGGGTGCATTACTTTCTCTTGCTTTAACTTCATTTCTTTGAATCTTTATTGACACTGGCTTCTTTGACTGTGATTCCTCCTCGAGAGGTTCATCAAGTGAAATGTCTTCAAATTCATAAGAGTTATTGCTTGGAAATTCGAAGTCACTTGATGGCATACTTAACTCCATATCATGAGCTCTTGTAGCTAGTTCTTCAAAAGTCTTTGGTTGAATCCCTTGGAGGATGTATCGCAGACTCCATTGCATTCCTTGAATGCACATGTTGATGGCAGAGACTTCGGACAATTGATCTTTACAATTCAAGCTTAGATTTCTCCATCGATTAATATAATCGATTACTGGCTCTTCTTTCCACTGGCAAGTGTTAGTCAATTCAATCATACTAACAGTCCTTCGAGTGCTGTAGAAGCTATTGAGAAACTCTTTTTCCATTTGCCCCCAACTGTCGATGGAGTTAGCTTCCAATTCGATATACCAATCAAAGGCATTTCCTTTCAGCCAGCGGACAAATTGTTTGAGCATATGATCATCAAAGGTTCCAGCATCGTTGCATGTCTCGACGAAATGCGCTATATGTTGCCTTGGATTGCCTCTGCCATCGAATTGTTGAAAGTTAGGAGGTTGGTAGTCAATTGGCATCTTCAAACTGTCAACTCTCTTTGTATATGGCTTTTTATAGGCAACAGAAAAATTTGAGCTCTCTTTAAATTTGTCTTTTATTGTCTCTAGTACGATGCTCTTCAATTGGTTCATAGGGAGCATTCCGTCAGCAGAAATTTGTATATGTTCTTCAACTGGCTTCTTTTCAGAAAGATGATGTTTCGAAGAGTCTTCCTCATCGTCTTTACCTTCAACTTGCTTATCATCTGCATGGCTTGTCTGTGCTATCTCCATCTTTTCCATCAGTTTGGATATCAACAGACCTTGTTCTTGGCTTTGTTTAGTGAGTGCAGCAACGGACTGAGTCAAACTTGCCAGTTGTTCTTCGACAGACGAAGCATTTGTTGCCATGGCAGAGGCTATGGGTGAGTCATACGCTGAATTTTCTATGGATTGAAGAGTTTGGATGTTAGAGTCACCTTCACTATCTTTGTCATTGTGCATTGGCTTATCGAGAAAGATCTCCTCCACAAGGTTTGTCATAGAGGAGCCTTCAGATATACTTCTTGTAACGACTTCGACATCTTTAGCCTGCAACTCTGAAAGCTTTGAGGCAGTAGATCTTCTGATTGTAATCTTGATTGGAGTTGTCCTTTGAATCATCACAGTCTGCAGCTCTGAAGGCTTTAAGACAGGAGACCTTCTTATTGCAATTCTGAGAGGAGCCATACTTTGTATCTTTGAACTTTTAAAGAGAAGAGATGAGAGGTCGAAACTGTCCCACTGGACGTGCCAAAATTTGTAACAACAAATTTTGTATTTATTAAAATACAAAATAAATTACAAAGAAAATCCAATATGGATTGAACTTGAGAATTAAGGTAAACAGCTTCTATTTGTCATCTGATTCCTCTCTTGAGTTGACTTCTTGACTGTATCAACTTTCGGAGCCGGATCTTCTGATGAAGCTTGTCCGAGCTCTGACTATGTAGTCTTGACGTTGACCCAGAGACGTCGAGCCTTTGTTCGGATTGAACGTTGACTTGAAGACTTTTCTATGGAAGAAGGTTGTTGACTGAAAGATCGCCGGATCGGAGGGGCTTGGCACCTTAATCTCTGACCAGAGGCGGATGACTGGAAGAACGCCGGATCGGAGGGCTTGGCAGCTTAATCTCTGATCGGAGGCGGATGGCTGGAAGAACGCCGGATCGGAGGGCTTGTCAGCTTGATCTCTGATAGGAGACGGATGGCTGGAAGAACGCCGGATCGGAGGGCTTGGCAGCTTGATCTCTGATCGGAGGCGGTTGGCTGGAATAACGCCGGATCAGAGGGCTTGGCAGCTTGATCTCTGATCGGAGGCGGTTGGCCGGAATAACGCCGGATCGGAGGGCTTGGCAGCTTGATCTCTGATCGGAGGCGGTTGGCTGGAATAACGCCGGATCGGAGGGCTTGGCAGCTTGATCTCTGATTGCAGACCGTTCTTGACTTGAAGATGCTTAAAGATCTCAAGTCTTGACTTGAAGATGCTTGAAGAACTCAAGGGAGCACTGCTCGTATTCTTGATCTCTTCAGAAGCGCGTCTTCAGATGTTTTTGGTGTGCCTGGAATGAGGACTGAAGACCCTTATTTATATGTAGAGAAAATAACTACTTAAGAGATATTTTCTCCTTTAAAAGATATGTTGGGCTTATCTCCTTTAATTAAGCCTGCTGAATTGGATAAGGCTTAATTATCAATTATTTACTCATTTATTTTAGGAATTAATTTATTTAAATTCCTTAATAAATAAATAATTAATTGATAATTACTGCATTAATTTGTCATATATTTTATTTAATAGGCAATAAAATTCAGGTGCCTACACTATACTCAAGGACGAAAATATCCCGATATATCCACGATATATCCATTTTTTAGAGTACCGATATCGATATGGGGGAAAAGGATATATCTTTTCTGATATCGAGGATATATCGGGATATATCGGGAAATATCGGTAAGAATATCGATATCGAATTACCACAGTTCAAATTTTCCCAGATATCGAGATATATCGAGGAAATATCGATATAGTATCGACAAAAAATCGAGGATATATCAAAAATATCGAAAAATTATCTATAATTTTAAAAAAATAAAATATTTTTTTTAATTTTACTTTTACTAACCAAATACTTTTTTTTGTTATTAATATATTCAATTTAAAAAAATAAAATAAAAAATAAAGCAACACTTGCGTGAAAGAATCTCATGGTGCCATTGTTTTACTTTTATTTATTAATTATCACTTTTTATTAAATTTGTATCACTTTTTGATGAGATGGTACCAATAATGTTGACAAAAGCTTCTATGCCCCCGGGATACGGAGGGATACTCCATGTCCCCATGTAAACACAACTCTCCCCCTCTATATTCTATTTGAACCTATGTATTGTTAGGGATTTAAATTGCGAAGGGGTACGAAATTGCAAAGGCGCAAGGAATGTGCTCGGAGTGCACAGGAGCCTCACTCAATATTATTTAAATCTAGACGGCATGACATATTTTACATTTGAGCCTCACAGATCATCATTTTGGTATTAGTTATAATGTATTAAACAACAAATAGTAATTATTGTATGACTTCAGACTATTTAAATATGTTGTTATTGATTTGTTTATTGAGTTTTATTGAGATTTTAAAATGTATTTATATATTGAAATTAATTATAATATATTGAAAAGTTAATAAATTAATTTTCTTTTATTTTTTTTAAGTTTTCGTGATTTTTTAAATTTTTACCAATATCGATATCGATATTCGATATATCCATCGATATATCCGTAAATTTGAAGTACCGATATTTTAATCGATATCGATATTTTCATCCTTGACTATACTTACCCGTTTTAAAAAAACTATTTTCATCCACATTGTGATTACTAAAATCATTCCCAAGAATAAAAAGGGATCGATCATAGATTTTCTAGAGTTTCTTAGCGATTTTCTAATGTTAATAGGTCTTGAGTTGATATTAGGTACACCCGGGTGCAAGAGTGCACCCATATGTGTATAACTTTTTATTCTATTTTGTATGCATATTATTCTATTTTGTATATGTGTTTCTTAATAATTGTATATTTATTTCACACTAAGTTTTTCATTAAAAAACTAGCATCCATATGTGTATAACTTTTTATTCAATAGTGTATACATGTTTTTTAATAATTGTATATCTTTTTACACTTAATTTTTCATTAAAAAACTAACAATTGATTTGTATATATTTTTGTTCATAATTGTATATGTTTTTGTTTATATTTGTATACGTTTTTAAAATAGATGTATCTTATCTTAGGGTGCACCCGGGTGCACTGTATAATTAGCCATAAGTCTTTAATATTTTCACTGCAGACCATGTAATATTATTATTCAACCGTCAAGAATATTAAAATTTTCTTTTAGGTTTAGGAATTAATTTTACCTTTTTTCCTGTTCATGAAAAAGGAATACGACAGTCTTCGATTTCAGTAGTGATATTATTATGATAATGGCCATCAAATGCCCATAATCTCATTGATACTTCATAATATCACATATTCACCAAAATTAGTGATTTATAAAGGATTGGTTTTTATTAGGAGCATATATCTAGTGAAATTCAATGTTAAAAGGGGTCGAAGAGTAATTTGATTTTTTTGGAATTTTGATAATGAGCCAACAGTAAATGTTGGCGTTGATGGAAGGTCGTCGTCAAATAGTAACCACTTGACACGACAATTCTGTGTGTATTCTTGAAATTTTGAGGAGTTCCAGAGTATAATTAGGAAAGACAAAAGATTTTAATTGTATGAATCAAAAGTTTCTTAATGGTGGAGGCAGTGGTGGTGGTTCTTTGAGAGGTAAGCATTTTTATTATTCCTCGATTGCTGACTGATAGTAGAAGTAAAATGGTATCTATCTTCATCTTCATAGGGCAATGTTAGTTTTTTGATTTGGAAGTTTTAATTGTGAATTGATTGAATACGAGTGTTTATGATTAAAATGGTAAAATTGTTCAAATTAGGATAAGTTTAGTGATATATATAAATATTGCTATAATTTATTGGGGTACATCTATTGGGGTATGTTTAGCATTTTCGGGGGTGCGAATAGCTAGCCCCAATGGAAATGAAGACCAAAGTGTTACATGACATCTCGTACCTCCTGAAAAAATTCGAATTCAAGTGAATTCGAAAAAGATAATAAAATGATGCCAATTAAACATTATATATCTATATTTATATTTTGAAATAAATAATATATATAAGATAAAAAAAATTCGAGGCTCTCGTCAGGGTGGGGTCCTGTGCGACGACACCTCTGGCATCAATCCAGGGCTGCATCTATGTGTTTATGTAATATAACGAGGTTGTTTATTTAAAGGGACCCATTTTAATTAGATATTTATCACTTTTTATTTTTTTAATTATTACGTTCTATTAAAAATATTATTTTATCCAATTAAGTGTTTGCGAAAATAGATCTATTTAAAAAAGCATTATAATTGGTGGCACACTTGTTTAAGATGGATTATATATATTTTATGAGATGAATCTTAAATATAATCGAATTAGTTAATTAATTGTTTTAAGCGAAAATTAAAATACGACTAATTATTAACTAATCATTTAATATACTCCCTCCGTTCAATAATTATTGTTACACTTACTAAAAAGGGCGTCTCATAATTAATGTTAAATATTTTTGGATGATATGACCCACACAAAACTATTAAATATCTCCATAGGACCCACAATACTCCATTAATACAACTACACACTTTACATTATAATATTATTTCTCTCACCCCACAATACATTAAAATACAATACTCTTAATCTCCGTGCAAACAGTAAACGTAACAACAAAGGTGGGACGGAGGGAGTTTAAAACTTTTAATAAAAATAATAAATGAAAATTATTTTTTAAATGTAATAATAATTAAAAATAATAAATATAATATCAAAAGTGGTACGAATTCAGTCATCACATTTTATTTAATTATCGGGATAGTTACTCTAGATACATTAAAAACTCATTTATTACTATGAGATACAAACATACAAAAATATTATTACTAACTACATAAATATATAGTGATATTCCAATATTACCCTTACATGTATGCTGCACATAAAAGTTCGTGTGCAGCAAAAGTTATGTGCAGTAAAAAAAGTGTGTGAAGTAAAAGTTATGTGCAATAAAAAAAGTGTGTGCCGCAAAAAAAAGTGTGAATCGTAAGCGTCATGTGCAACAAAAAAATTTATATACTCCTACTCTCTGGCGGTGGTCCGGCGGCGTCAGAGAGTGGGTGAGGGGTTTAGGGTTTGTGGTTTAAAAGTGTATGGAATTATAATGAATTAAGGTTATATTTGGTATTTTACTTTAATATTTTGTATGTGAGAGTAATTTTTTGAATTCATTATATCTCATAGTAATTTAGGGTACAAAGTGTGTACCTATGAGTAATTTTTCCTTTAATTGTCATAAGAATTGGATACATTATTATTTAGGAGTGAGGCTTGCATGCACCCGGGCGCACGGAACACATTCCGTGCGCCTTTAGAAATTTTGTATTATGGGTAAGGGTACATTAATTTGGTCTAAAGGGTATACACTTTAATTACTAAAAGGTACACAATTTTGTTCTAAAGGGTATACACTTTTCATTAATATTTTTTTTCTTTAGAAAATAAAGGGTACACATTTTTATACTAAAGGGTATACAATTTAACACAAAATTCTAAAGGCGCACGGAGTGTTGTTCGTGCGCCCAGATTTTTCTTTAGAAAATAAAGGGTACACATCTGTATACTAAAAGGTATACAATTTAGCACAAATTTCTAAAGGCGCACGGAAAGTGTTCCGTGCGCCCGGGTGCACAGGAGCTTTTGCCATTATTTAGTATTTTAAAATTTGTGTTTTTTAGAAAAAAAATGATATATATTAAATTTAATAGTTAATCACATAAAAAAGAAAAAAGGATATTTAAAAAAAATTCAAATATGACGTGTAAGCTTCCATAATCACTTTAATATACCAAGAAAGAAGAAAGATTATTATTAATGAAATTCAAAACAAAAAATTAAATAAGGCATATGCAACGGAAATAATGTGAACGGTAAAAATCAAGAATCAATAAAACTTAAGCATCAAGAAACACGGTACTTATCAATGTAACCCAAAACTAGAAATAAGGCTGGGTGCAACGGAAATATCGACAACGGTAATATTGAACCGTAAAAATCAAGAATCCAGACATGGCAGTTCGAAACCGCCGATTCCCATTTTGGGAAATATGGAACCGGAACCGAACCGAGGGTAGGCCGGTTTCGGTTCCGGTTTTTTCTCTATTTTTTTTTAATTTTAGCCTTGAAACGTAAAAAAAAAAAAGAAAAAATTTGGAAAAAAAATGCCGGTTTAGAACTGGAACCGATGGTTCTGGTTTCACAAAATGAGGAATCGAAACCGAACCGGAATATATTCGATTTCGATTATGTTTTGGCCAGTTCCAGTTAAAATGTGTATGTATACAAGAATCAATAAAAATCAAGAATTGAGTAGTTAATAGTTATTAAAAAAAAATCTAAAGCTGAAAATTAAATAGGGTAATATTTGATTTTAAAATTAAAGAATCAAAAAAGGAAAGTAATTATTAATGTGTGTAGTTAAAGTTAATAATATCAACGTCCGAAAATTAAAGAATCAAGAAAGGAAAGTAATTATTAATGCAGTTAAATACTGCAATTCTGTTTACTTTAAGGTTTAACCCTTTTCGACTCATTATCTGTCCCACGTCCCCCTTACTACTCTATAATTTATTTTTTTCAGAGGTTCGTGTTGAGTTTGTATCGTGTTGCAGAGGCGTTATTTGGCATTTGAATGATTTTGAGTTATTATCTTTTATTATTGTCCTATTATTTGGATTTGTCATTTTTTATTTTTGATTGATGAACTCGGATGCATTTGGTGTTGAATATGTATTTGTTATGAGAAATATTTAGGGACAGAATTGAGAAAAAAAAAGTTTCTCAATGTCTTCCCTCTTTTAATATATATTAATATTAAGATAAGATTAAGATAAATATTTAATTACACAAAAATTTCTAACCTGCGAATTAGTCCAAATTTTTTAATATTTATAAATAAATTATCGACATTAAGCCCGTTTTGCAAATCAAGCCATCTGGAAGCTGGAGGCCTATCGAGTGCTGACGTGTCATTCCTCTTGTCAGGTTACATGCCACATGTATAAACCAAGTTGAAAAGTCAAACGTGATTACTTTCTTGTTCTATCCCAAAAAAATCATAATCTTTTCGCACATTGAGAATTAGTCCAAACTTTTCAATATTTATAAATAAGTTATCGACCTTAAGCTCGTTTTGCAAATCAAGCCATCTGAAAGCTGGAGGCCTACCGAGTGCTGATGTGTCATTCCTCTTGTCAGGTTACATGCCACGTGTATAAACCAAGTTGAAAAGTCAAAAGTGATTACCTTCTTATTCTATCCCAAAAAAATCCTCTCTCCAAAAGGGAAATTGAAACTTGCCACATTTTCCACTCTCTTCGCCGTTCAAACGTCGGCCGTCAATCTTGCCAACCGCCAACTTCATCGACCGCGACGCCGACGGACCACCGCGAGCCACCACCATCTACGTCTGAAGGAACATGTATTTTACTTGCCCAACCTAACGAGTTGTATGTAATAATGAAATTGTTCTTCAATCTTCAGTACTAATTCTTATACTAGCTTTGATCTTATGCCTCTTATAATAAAGTGGGTCTGGTATAAAGATTTGATTTCGTTTTTAGTAGCATCCCTAAGTTTTCTATTTGTACTAGCTGCCATCTATCCCTTGAATTCCAGCCACCCTACATATGAAAAAATTCTCTGATTTTATTTCTTTAGTTCTTCTCTAAATCCAGATATTCATCGGTTGGGATAATTGAAAGGAAATTAAGAATAAATCAACGTATATAAAAAAACACCATAAACAACAAAGAAACTTGTAACGCAATCAAATATCCAACGATTGTTCTCTAGAATAAACAAATTAGTATTGATAGAGCAGCCCTAACTTGAGTTATTTCAGCACTATTGATTCAGAAATCGGAGCAGCGACCTTTCTGCTCCTAATCGCCGTACCGAATCTGTTTGGGTCTGCGAGGACAACTAATTTCGCCGTTTGCCTATTCACCAACTCCTCCCCCTCATCTTCGGATTCAGACTGTTAGGCGGATAGGGTCGTCATCGTCGTCCGTGTTCGTCGTCTACGCCGGAGAAGGTGGTCGAGGGAAGAACTCCGTAGTGCTCAGATTCCCGTTGAACTCACACAAGAATTCAAATCCACGTTCTACCCGAGAGGGTCACAAATGGGAGATCAAATAGGCCACAAGTGTAAGGCTATGGGCCAAGACAAACTTGGCCCAATACTTTGAGAAAGAAGACCGGCATTTGGGCCAAAAGCCCAACGGGCCCAACAAATCTCCACCTTGGCCCAAATCATCTACCCTTGTGTATAACTAAATGAGAATTCATCATTGCACTTTTCCCGGACACCTGCAAAACGAAAGACACAAAGTCAAATGCAAGATCCAGAAATTTGACACAAAAGTCAAGGTATCACAAAAGATACACAAATCTAAGCCGAAGCAAAGATCACGGACACATAGTCACAAAATGTTTAAAATATCCCAAGGACAAAATAAATGGAGCACACAAGCTCAAGAGTGGACACAACATCCACGAAAAGAACTGCATACAACATGCTTCAATCAAGAGAGTCGAAATTTAAAGTTCTCATGCAAGACCTAAATTTTTCAACAGATAAGCATTTAGTACCCATATCAGCAGGATTAAACTCAGATGCAATCTTTTACAGGTTAACAATACCTTTTTCCACAATATCACGAATGAAATGATACCTAACATCTATATGCTTGGTTCTATCATGGAAAACAGGATTTTTACACAACTGAATAGCAGACATACTATCAGAAAACACAGTGGCACATTTGTCAAGAAAACCTATTTCATTCAGAAGACCTTGTAGCCAAATAGCTTCCTTTAAAGCATCAGTAATAGCCACGTATTCAGATTCAGTTGTAGATAAAGCAACCACATGCTGTAACTGAGACTTCCAACTTATGCAAGAGCCACATAAAGTAAACACATAAGAAGTTGTAGACTTCCTATTATCCTTATCATTTGCATAATTGGAATCAACATAGCCAACAAGGCTCACACCATTTGCAGATTTGGAAAAGCGTAAACTTACCTCCATGGAGCCCTTGAGGTATCTCAAGAGCCATTTCAAAGCCTCCCAATGAGGCGCACCTGGATTAGCCATATACCTACTCAAGCAACTAACAGAATATGCAATATCTGGTCTAGTGCTAACCATAAGATACATAACAGACCCAATGGCATTGGAATAAGGAACCTTTTCCATTTCAGCAATTTCAGAATCAGTCTTTGGAGACTGATCCTTACTTAACACAAAGTGAGCAGCAAGAGGCACATTCACAGTTTTAGCAGACATCATAGAGAATTTACTCAAAATCTTTTCAACATATGAAATCTGATTAAGCAATAGAACATGGTTCTTCCTATCTCTATCAATGTTCATTCCAAGAATCCTTTTAGCATCTCCAAGATCTTTCATATCAAAATTATCACATAGACTCTTTTGAACAAGCTCAACATACTCAAGATCAGGGCTAACAATTAGCATATCATCCACATATATGAGCAGAAAAACAGGAACAGAAGTATCAATCTTGAAGTAAAGGCAATTATCATGCAAGCTTCTCTTAAACTTCAACGATGTCATGCATTGATCAAACTTCTTATTCCACTGTCTAGGAGATTGTTTCAAGCCATACAAGGATTTCTTCAAATAACATACATGATCAGGATTTTTGGGGTCCACAAAACCCTCAGGTTGTTTCATGAAAATCTTTTTGTCCAAATCACCATTAAGAAAAGCCGTTTTTACATCCATTTGCTTCAATTCCCAATCAAAGTGAGCAACTAATGCAAGCATTATACGAATCGTGGTGAATTTAACAACAGGAGCAAAGATTTCATTATAATCAACCCCTTCCTTTTGAGTAAAACCTTTTGCTACCAATCTAGCTTTAAATCTAACATTTTCAGGCTCATGTTTCACTTTGAAAAGCCACTTGCAATCAACAACAGAGCAATGAGCAGGTTTTGGAACCAGAGTCCAAGTATGATTAACATACAACGATTTCATTTCATCTTTCATAGCATTTAACCATTTCACAGAATCGTCAGATTTTAAAGCTTCTTGATAGGTCTTAGGTTCATTATCAACACTTTCAAACACATTACAAGCATGAGTATCAATATGAAAATCATCATACCTAGCAGGTGGCCTAATATTCCTTCTAGGTCTATCCCTAGTCAACACATAGTCATCATCTTCAGGAATATCCTGCGCATTTTCATCATTGATAACAGGTTCATTGGCAACAAGTTCTTGATCAATAACAGTGTCAGGCAAGTTTTCAACATCAGATAACACAGGAGACAACTCCACCTCACTCGAAGAAGTGGTAGGTGTTGGCTTTTGATCGTTTGGTTAATGTGACCCGTTAGGGTTCCATGTATTTCTAACAAGCAGCGGAAGCAAGTAAACATGAAACGCATTACCTTTCACCAAGGGTTGATGTAGAGGTTGAATTCTCGCTGGCAGACTGCGCAGTCCCACGAGAATAGCCATAAGTTCCTCTTCTGATGTCGGAATTGAGTGGTCTTTGCGCTCAGACGATCCTCTCTTCGACGGATTTCCGTCAGTATATAATACATCAAAATCGGATAACTGTACGATTTTATATGAATTTTGTAACATGACGAACTGCAGCAGCAAACGACCTTCCGGTCTTCTGTTGTATGTCCCAAGTCGATCTCGACGTCGTGTGGGCGACGATCTACGAGACCTACTCAATCTGCTATCAACCCTCATCACACGTGAATAATGAATTAGATTAGGGTTCCAGATAAGCTGAGGTGACTTATATACATGGGCTACAGCAGGGACCAGGAGGAGAAATTGGGTTGGGCCTCCATTGGGCTTAAGTATCCAAGCTTAGCCCAAAGCTTATACTTAAGTCCAATAATAATAATATATTCCACTAAAATATTATTACTGCACTACCGTACCAATCCCAAAATTACGTTTTGGGCTCCTTCTTATTATGAGCCCGTTAGTCTCCCCATGTTTAAGATATACAATGTCCATTAATTAATATAAGTTACTGACAACTCAATTAATTAATATCTCATCCAAGAGTAGTACCACTCAACCTCATTATCATGCCGGAATAAATTCCACCTGCAGGGTTTATATGATAATCCTTATGAGCTCCTCAAGGGGATATCATCAACCTATGACGGACACGGATTCCTTCTACAATCAACAGCACACCATAGATACAGTATTATTTCCCAACTCACCGAGTTTATTGATTTAATTGCATCTAAATCTCACCCATTGATGAATCAAAGAAATATATACTGCCCTACGTGTCGAGGTTATTGTATAGGGATTAAGAGCACGAACATCCATAATAACAGAGATCAAGTTCTTCTATAAGTCAGTATAAGTTGAACGATCTCATGTGGTCCTGCTCAATACACATAAGTGCACTAGAGTGATTCTATAGCCAAGACAAGCTAATACCAAACCACACTACAACCATCCCGATAGAGAGTCCCCGTCTATCTCAGTTGTGAGCATCTGTTTATACTTTATAAGGAAACCGATAATATGATCTTCCGCGTGTTGTCGCACAACATATTATCTACAGTATAAAGTAAGTGGACTATTGCATCGAACATATAAATAAATTATAAGATGCAATTAATTTGATCATATGATTCTCATTTCAAATTAATTGTTATAACATTGTTCATACTAAACCTAGATTTTTAGTATACAATCCAACAATCTCCCACTTATACTAAAAGACTATGCTGTTATGTCTTCTACCATACATCTGATTTTCACTCCCACTACTCGGCCATCAAAAGCTCTCGCCTTAAGGTCCTTGTTAATGGATTTACTAGGTTATCATCCGATGCAATCTAGGTGACAACAACCTTCCCCTCATCATACGATTTCTCATAACAGGTGGTACTCGCGCTCCATGTGTTTAATTGCCTTATGGACTTGTGATTCCTTCAAGTTTGCAACTGCACCAATATCATCAATATAAATTTTGATATCCTTGGGCAAACTTAGAAACACTACAAAGTCCATCATGAAGTTTCTAGAGTCATACAGATACATTGGTTGCCTCATAGGCTCCAATTTATCATCTTTCCATATGGAGTCCGAAGTCTGAAATATATTTCTATATAACACTCCTCCACATTATGACTCAACTTCCTAAAATTAAACACATAACCTTGAGGTGGATTTACTGCCGTCCAATCTGACTAAAAAATCTGAATCTACGTAATCCACAAGAAGCAATGAATCTGTCCAGTAAGCTTACATATAATTTCCAGTCCTTCTCAGGCACTTCATATATGTCTTACCACAGCTCATCATTCTTGTTCCGGGTTACGTTGATACCCACTGTTCATGCATTTAGCAAAACAGATATCCATACTCATGTATAGCATTCCTTAGATTAGGCTTCCTCATTTGCCGAAGCATAAGGAACTGCTTTCATCTCCTTTATCTTCCTTTTGTGTCTCAAGACACATTTCCTTAGATAAAGTCACATGCTAAAACGAGTAAGGATTGTATCATTTCATGAAGCTTGAGATAAGCATAACATCCTTTCTTGTGATCCGTATTACCGTGATCAAAAGGATATTTTTGCTCCTCTTAAGTCCTTCATCTTATACCGCTTTATTAACCATACCCCATACGCCCGATAATACTCTTTCATTGTCTCCAATGAGCAAGATAATATCTATGTATAGTACAAGTAATACCACCACGTTTCCATCACTCTTTTCAATACACAAGACACATCCGCGCATTGAATAAATCCATATCTTTGGATTTCCTCATCAAAACGGATGTTTCATGATCTTGAAGCTTGCTTTAGTCCATCGATGGACACTTTTAAGCTTCCTATCACAATGCTCTTAGCCCTTTGCAATAAATCACTCTGGTTGCTTCACATAGATGTTTTCCTCAAGACTTCCAATTAGGAAAGTTGTCTTGACATCTATTTGCTATCCCTCATATTCCATATGAGTAGCAACATATAAAAGAATCCGAATCAATATAGGCACAGCTACTGGCGAACAGGTTTTCTCATAATCGAACCCTTTCTTTCTGAGTATACCTTTTCCCAACAAGCTTTACTTCCAAGGTTTTCACCTTACCGTATGATCCTCTTTTATTTTGTATGACCACTTCCAATGGCTTTTACACCATTCGTGGTTCTACAATCATCCAGATCTTATTTAGAATCCATAGATCCTATTTCAACATTCATTGCAACTTATTAAGATTTCGCATTTCTATCTTGTAGTTCTTCGTCGTATTCGTGGGTTAACTCCATGTTTACTAGGGACCAAGCCTCACGACTCTCCCAAAACATATATCTATCAGGTTTTAGAACAACCTTCCCACTACGAGAAGACACTACACACAATTGTGTATCAGATGTGACACGCGTCGCAGTTTACCTTGTGGTATATCCTCTTGTACACTTGGTACTAATACTTTGTGTTTTCCTCTCACTTCTTTTAGAACAACTTATACATGGGTATTTGATTTATTACATAGTTCTTTTTCCAAAAATCTAGTGTTTGTGTTAACAATCACTCTTCGATCTTGTGGACTAAATAAATCATCCTTCTTTTTTCTAGGATATCCCACAAACAGAAAAACATTCTTACGAATTACTGTTCCTAGGGCATATCCATAAAATGAATTTAGTAATTCCAAATAATTCATCATCTATCTAATCACTACCATAAGAGTGCTATTCCTTCTATTCGTCACACCATTAAGGTGGGAAATTCATTTCTGAAGGTACCTTTCTCTTACTAGATTAGAAGACTCATTATTAATTACTATTTGTCACATCCAGGGGATAAACATGATTTCAGAGTATACAAATTGTTCACCAACGTACCATAACAGATTACAACTCTATCCTTCATTATAATGACCATGTCATTTAAATGAAATGGAGTATCCATCTATTAATGCATAGAAACCGAAATCAAATTCTTTCTATGAAAACGTACGTAAAGACAATTTCATAAAATCAAACGTTTATTCATATCGCAAGATAAATAAACAACTCCCACTGCAACAACCACTACTCTCGTAGTATTACCCATGTACATAAAAATCTCATCATCACTTAGTCGTAGGCTTTTAGTGATTCCTGTATCTACACACAACGTGTTAGTAGATGCCATCACTAATCACGATTCAACGACTAGTGAATGAGATACAAGTCTTGTTCACATCTTGATGAAATTGAATTTCCTTTGCCACATGTTTTGTCAGAAATTCCCCACCATATATAACCTCTTGTAATTTAGGAGAAACTTACTCAAAACATCTAGGCAATTATGGAGAATAAAATTGACTTAGGTTTCCCCTTCAACTTTTATTCCATGTATCCAATTCATTCATCAAATTCAATCATAACCTACCACCTTTTAACTTACTCAAGTATCTGAAGAGTTACATGAGACCATCATATTTCTATGAACCTCTCACCTCCCCACTAGAGACTTTAATAGGCATCATGAACATCCTTAAGGGAGAACACATTTTTATTTTCTTAAGCAGTAAAATCAAAACCAAGATTCTTTTCTAATCATCTAATTTTGGACCAGTAAATATAATTTCTTTTAGTTAACAATAAGAGAGATAAAACCATTTGAAATTACAGAGAATCATAAATAAATATACCGATCAAATCTTCAAATTTTATCCTTTTATATTGATTCCCTCAAAACAATATAAAAATAAAATTCACCGACATCTCAAGCACCGTGAGTCTGCAAGCCACGTTAGTGTGGACGTTTACAAACCCAAACATTTACAAGAGAAGGTTATACCCATTAATTTCATTTGTCAACCTAACTTTATGACAAAATAATTAATAGTCGGTTCCTCTTTAGCCATGCAAATAATAGCAGTGACTCCGTTGGGGAGGATACTAATTATTTACACCTAAGTGTACACCATTATTTGATCCCAAGTCCACTGCGCGAGCTTGTGTGCCTTACAGTTGGAGAAGTACACACGCGCTCGGATAGCTTCCTACAATCATCAATTATAAGTTTGTACCAGTGAGCCCCACAGAAACTCATCCGTTAGGGAGGAAGGCCTATTGCCAACACGCAAGTTCATGTGCCACATTATAAACAATAATTATGTAATGAAGTCTGTACCAGTGATCCGTGAATAAACTCATCCGTTAGGGAGGAAGGCCTATTGCCAACACTCA
Organism: Pogostemon cablin; assembly: GCA_023678885.1. Taxonomy (NCBI): domain Eukaryota; kingdom Viridiplantae; phylum Streptophyta; class Magnoliopsida; order Lamiales; family Lamiaceae; genus Pogostemon; species Pogostemon cablin. The sequence continues at coordinate 4,239,905 of CM042961.1, forward strand.
AGTTTACTCACATCACTTACAAACCAATAATGGAGGCTGCGGGAATTAATTACCAATCCCCTCTCCCACTTAGTTATTTAAAACCGAGGGTTTTTACATGCATATAATATTCGGAATAATATACGCAATCCTAGCATGCTCCTATCACGGCACATAAGGCAGTAAATCCCAAAGAGTCATGCATACATATATAACAATAATCAATAATTAAATCAATCATTAACAGTTATATATCAGCGAATTCGATTGTTCGCCATCAGGCACGAATATCAGCAAAGACTTCCAAACTATCAAACTTTTGAAATTTCCAGATTGTCCAATTTTCGAAACCATCGATATCGACCGTCGATGTCGTCCAGATTATCAAAATCATCGATATCGACTAGATTATCAAATATTCGAAAAACATCAAGATTATCAACATTCCAAAACTATAGATATCGATCGTCGATATCGTCTAGATTATCGAAATCATCGATATCGACGAGCAACCATATACAACAATAATAGATAATTAAATCAATTATGTCAGTTATATATTAGGAATTAATTCAACATCCATATATAACAATAATAGACAATTAATTATAGCAGTTATATATTAGGAATTAATTCGACATCCATATATGACAATAATAGATTATTAAATCAATTATAGCAGTCATATATTAGGAATTAATTCGACATCCATATATAACAATAATATACAATCTATTATGGCAGTTATATATTAGGAATTAGTTTTCCTAAAATTGGATGTCTTATCCAACACTCTAGCAATACATGCATATAATATACCAAGCATACTTCTATATAAGACAATAAATCATAGAGATCAGGCATCCATATATATAACAATAATAGACAATTAAATCAATTATGACAGTTATATATATTAGGAATAAAAACGCCTCTAAATTTTAATGTCTTGTCCGACACTCCTACTGTGGAATCGATGCCTTACGCAACAAGCAGGATTGCTTGTGCCCCAACACGTCCATCGTCATATCCCACCATCAATCGTGTCAGGGAGCGCTCCAAGTGCCTTGACGAGCGCCCCTCGCCCGGACTGTCGCTCGTCCAAGGGCCTACTTGCATGTAATCAAGTTCAGCCCAACGCGCAACACCAAACTACACCAACTCTCGTTCGTAGTTCGAAACTGCAAAAATCTCAGAATCCAATCTCCACCGTCCAGAATCTATAACTGTAAGTCCTGAACATGATGTACAAATTACAGGTCGATCCAACGGTTATTTTGAGAGAAACGGCTCTTTTCCCTCGACTGCGCAAAACAGAATCGGCCAAATATCTGCTTCTGTTTTCAGCGTAATCCCAACAAGAAAAAGCTCCAAATTCGATCTCCACCGTTCATAATGTACATCCATAAGGTCTGAACGTGCTGACCAAATTACAGCTCGATCCCACGGTTAGTTTGTGAGAAACGGCTCTTTTCCCTCGACTGCGCAAAACAGAATCGCCCAAATATCTGCTTCTATTTTCAGCGTAATCCCAGCAGGAAAAAGCTCCAAATTCGATCTCCACCGTTCAGAATGTACATCCACAAGGTCTGAACGTGCTGACCAAATTACAGCTCAATCCGACCGTTGAAACTCCGGTAATTGCATCTGCAATATCACTGCGCTGGATTTTCTCTCAAAAACGTGATTCTATTTTTGCCCTCTTTTTCTTCTTCCTTGCATGTGAAATTGACGAACAATTTTCGTCGAATCCTCTCACACACAACCATGGACGAATAGATATGATACAGGGTATATATCATATAGGGATATTCATGGTTTGCGCAATAAAACCAAAACCCTAAACATGTGATCCTAATTCCGAAAAATTAATCACATAAACCCTAGCCTAACGTGTCACGCTTCACCACGAAACCGAAGCTCTGATACCAATTGTTGGCTTTTGATCGTTTGGTTAATGTGACCCGTTAGGGTTCCATGTATTTCTAACAAGCAGCGGAAGCAAGTAAACATGAAACGCATTACCTTTCACCAAGGGTTGATGTAGAGGTTGAATTCTCGCTGGCAGACTGCGCAGTCCCACGAGAATAGCCATAAGTTCCTCTTCTGATGTCGGAATTGAGTGGTCTTTGCGCTCAGACGATCCTCTCTTCGACGGATTTCCGTCAGTATATAATACATCAAAATCGGATAACTGTACGATTTTATATGAATTTTGTAACATGATGAACTGCAGCAGCAAACGACCTTCCGGTCTTCTGCTGTATGTCCCAAGTCGATCTCGACGTCGTGTGGGCGACGATCTACGAGACCTACTCAATCTGCTATCAACCCTCATCACACGTGAATAATGAATTAGATTAGGGTTCCAGATAAGCTGAGGTGACTTATATACATGGGCTACAGCAGGGACCAGGAGGAGAAATTGGGTTGGGCCTCCATTGGGCTTAAGTATCCAAGCTTAGCCCAAAGCTTATACTTAAGTCCAATAATAATAATATATTCCACTAAAATATTATTACTGCACTACCGTACCAATCCCAAAATTACGTTTTGGGCTCCTTCTTATTATGAGCCCGTTAGTCTCCCCATGTTTAAGATATACAATGTCCATTAATTAATATAAGTTACTGACAACTCAATTAATTAATATCTCATCCAAGAGTAGTACCACTCAACCTCATTATCATGCCGGAATAAATTCCACCTGCAGGGTTTATATGATAATCCTTATGAGCTCCTCAAGGGGATATCATCAACCTATGACGGACACGGATTCCTTCTACAATCAACAGCACACCATAGATACAGTACTATTTCCCAACTCACCGAGTTTATTGATTTAATTGCATCTAAATCTCACCCATTGATGAATCAAAGAAATATATACTGCCCTACGTGTCGAGGTTATTGTATAGGGATTAAGAGCACGAACATCCATAATAACAGAGATCAAGTTCTTCTATAAGTCAGTATAAGTTGAACGATCTCATGTGGTCCTGCTCAATACACATAAGTGCACTAGAGTGATTATATAGCCAAGACAAGCTAATACCAAACCACACTACAACCATCCCGATAGAGAGTCCCCGTCTATCTCAGTTGTGAGCATCTGTTTATACTTTATAAGGAAACCGATAATATGATCTTCCGCGTGTTGTCGCACAACATATTATCTACAGTATAAAGTAAGTGGACTATTGCATCGAACATATAAATAAATTATAAGATGCAATTAATTTGATCATATGATTCTCATTTCAAATTAATTGTTATAACATTGTTCATACTAAACCTAGATTTTTAGTATACAATCCAACAGTAGGATCATGTAAAGGCACAACATCAGACAAAGGAGCAGATAAGCAAGGAAATTCAGATTCATTAAAGATCACATCCCTACTAATCACGATTTTGAAACCAGGTTCAGAGATATCCCACAGCCTATAACCTTTAACACCCTCAGGATAACCAAGAAAAACACATTTTCTACTCCTAGGATCCAATTTGTCATGTTTCTGACGCACAAACGTAGCACAGCCAAATACACGTAGCACAGAATAATCAATACTTTTACCAAAGAACACATAGTCAGGGCACTTACCCTTCAAAGGCACAGAGGGGGATTTGTTTATTAAAAATGCTGCGGTAATAAGTGCCTCACCCCAAAACTTTTTAGAAAGTCCAGAAGACACCAACATGCTCCTCACCCTTTCTAACAAAGTCCTATTCATCCTCTCAGCAACCCCATTCTGTTGGGGAGTGTAAGGAGCAGACTTGTGTCTCACAATTCCAGATTTGACACATAAATCATCCATGGCATTATTGCAAAATTCCAATCCATTATCAGTTCTAAGATACTTAATCTTTTTACCCATTTGATTTTCAATCAAAGTTTTCCAATTTTTGAACTTTTCAAAAACATCAGATTTGTTTTTAAGCAAAATTACCCACACTTTTCTTGAAAAATCATCAATAATGGACAGAAAATACACATTACCACCTTGAGTTGGCTCACTAGAAGGCCCCCACACATCAGCATGCAGGTACTCAAGTATATCACTACACGAAGAAGTCTTAGGGTATGGGGAAACAGGAAATTTTACCTTCGCATGTTTGCCTTGCACACAAGAATCACAGAAAGGAATGCATGTCAGCTTATCATTACCAAAAGAACCAGCTTTATGCAATATTTCAAGACCTTTTCCACTCATGTGACCTAACCTACCATGCCAAATATTTGTTTTATCTTATTTAACCGCGTTAGCAGACATATCAACAGATTTAGCACAACAAACATACAGGTTATTCCTCTTTTCAGCATTAAAGATGGGCACAGAACCCTTTACAATGGACATGCAACCCTTTCCCCACCTACCTTCAAGCCCCTCATCTTCAAGTGCAGCACAGGAAATCAAATTGTTACACAAATCAGGCACATGTCGCACGTTTTTCAAAGTGAACACAGAATCATCTTCAAAACGCAAGCAAATGTCACCCACACCAAGCACATCACATCTTCTTTCATTAGACATAGACACAGATCCATGAGAAACATTTTTATATGAAGAGAAAAGATGTTTAAAAGGTGTCATATGAAATGTGCAACCGGAATCCACAAGCCATTCATTATCACACAGAGATGGATGCACAGAATTCACACAATTATCAGAAATAGCAAACACATCACCATAATTCACAGATTCAGAGGCAACATTAGCATGATCATTAGAATTATTCCTCTTAGGATGATGACACTTGTTTACAAAATGTCCCCTTTCATGGCAATTAAAGCATTTCTTCTTTTTCTTGTCCCCATTCTGATTATTCTGGGATTTCACATCAGAATTTTTGTCCTTGTTCTTATTGTTGTTCTTGTTCTTGTTACGATTGTTAGGTTTCCCCTTAACATGCATAACCTCCCCAGAATTCTTAACACCTCTATTTTGTTTTAAATCATGCTCTTTGCTTTTTAAGGCATTCACCACAATATCAAGAGTAATGTCATCACGACCATACTTTATAGCAGACTTGACAACATTGTAAGAATCAGGTATAGCATTTAAAAGCACAATAGGAGTGTATTCATCAATATGCTTGTCACCAGTTAGCTTAATATCTTGAATCAATTTTGTGAACACATCCAAATTTTCTTCAACATCTTTGTTTAAATCAAGTTTAAAACGAAAGAATTTTTCCAGAAGAAACATTTTACTAGGCAAAGATGTTTCAGTGTACAGCTTATCCAACGTTTCCCACAAAACTTTTGCGGACTCATGCACACCAACTTTTCTAAGCACAGGATCAGAAAGATTGAAGATAATCGCAGATAAAGCAAGCTCATTCATCTCAGTCTTTTTAGCAGGTGTATCATCCTTGTCATACGAGTGATCTACAACTTTGAATACCCTTTGTTGAATGAGTATGCACTTCATTTTCTGTTTCCAGATACTGAAGTCTCGCTTACCATCAAACGGTGCTTGTCCAAACGAAGACGAAGCCATGGGTATTTAAAGTTGAGTAGAACACACTTTGAACGGAGAAAATACAGAAATACAGAGCAACAATCTATCACACACCAGGTTGACACTACTCTAATCACACACAAAGCGAGAAACGGAGCAGTATAACACACAAGGACAGATTTTCAGCAGCGGAAATTGAAAGACTAAGATAACAGTTTCACAAAAGAAACAAACAAGAACAGTAATAAGAGGGCCAGCAGCCTCAGAGCATCACACAAGAGCAAATAAGAGGGCCAGCCGCCTCAGGGCATCAGACAAGAAAATTAAATAAGAAAAGCTCAAGCTATTTCACCAGAGCGGTGTCTCCGACGAGAACACCGTACCACCTCTACGAGCCACCAGCCCGTTACTTAACGGGGGCGGATCCCTCGTAGTCTTGTTCACGTACCAAACACGAACGGGGCAGCCTCCACTCCAAGTTTCAACCTACACACAAAGTGAGAAATATTGGGGTTAGTGAAGGCACAATCTGAAAAATTTCAGAAAGGAACAATCCGGAAAAATAACAAAACAAATCTGAAATTTTTCAGAATACTATAAAAGGAGAAGAGGAGAGACACTTCCCTTTCTCAAATTGGACACTCCAATCTGACCGGAACCCTAGTTCCGGCGGTCAACTCCGGCAGTCAACGGCGGCGGTGGCCGGAGGTCAGCGGCGGCGGTCAGCAGATCCGGCAGAATCTGGCGGTCAGCTCCGGACTGCGGGCGCGACGGCGTCGCGTTTCCGGCGACCAGATCCAGCGGCGGCAGGCATCGGATCTGGGCAGATCGGAGCAGATCTGACCGCACGGTGGCTGGCTGGACGGAGGCTGTGAGCGGCGGTGCGCGGAACCCTAGCTGGACAGCGGCTGTGAGCGGCGGCGCGCGGAACCCTAGCTGGACAGTGGCTCGTCGTGTTTCCGGCGAGGCAGCGCTAACGGATGGCGATTCCGACGTTCAGCGGGGCTGGTGGCGGCGCGAGCTTCGATCGGTGAGCAGCGGTGACCTTGGCGGCGGGCGGTGCTGCGCGCGGACGGATCTGGGCAGCGGCGGAGGCGGCGCGAACTCCAGGCGCGATCCCGACGGACTGCGCGATGGAGGCGGCGGCGCGCAGCGGTGGGCTTCTCCTCAGCGGCGGCGACGCGTTTCCGAGCAGATCCAGCAGTGGCGGCGTCGCTGCGACGCGATTCCGGAGGCGGCGGCGCGATCTGGAGTGGGCTGAGCAGATCCACGACGTTCGCGTCTAGATCTCGAACGGCGCGGTCAGATCTCGATCCCGATCGGCAGTGGCGCGGCGGCTGTGGAGCCCTAGCAGCGGCGGTGCGATCTGGAACAGCGACGATCTACTCACCGTCGCGATTCCGGCAGGGCGACGACGTCGGTTAGTCGCGAATCCGGCCCTTCAGAGCCCGGCGGCTCCGATCCGGTCAGATCGCGACCAGATCGCGATTCCGGCGACGGAAATCCGGCGGTGGCCGGACGGCGGCGATCTCCCACCGGCGGCTGACGGTCAGCAGCTTCGGGAGATGGACGGATGACGAAACCCGCTCTGATACCACTGTTAGGCGGATAGGGTCGTCATCGTCGTCCGTGTTCGTCGTCTACGCCGGAGAAGGTGGTCGATGGAAGAATTCCGTAGTGCTCAGATTCCCGTTGAACTCACACAAGAATTCAAATCCACGTTCTACCCGAGAGGGTCACAAATGGGAGATCAAATAGGCCACAAGTGTAAGGCTATGGGCCAAGACAAACTTGGCCCAATACTTTGAGAAAGAAGACCGGCATTTGGGCCAAAAGCCCAATGGGCCCAACACAGACTTCCTTAACTCCTCAATTTGGGGATGGATCTCATCTCTGTCTACGAAAATCAACGCCTCCTTTGATTCAGGTTTCTGATTTTGCAAGAGTTACGTTGCAGTGACGAGTCGGCGACTCGCTGAGCTGAAACTCACGATCGGTGGTGACCGTAGGTGATAGAAAACATTGCTTGCCATCTCTGTATTCTTCTCAAGTTTTTCTTCCTCCGACGGTGCGAATCGGCGTTAGCACGGATTTTTGGCGGTATCGATGGGCTCCAGCAACATGTTTCGCATTCCAACGGTGTGCGGCGGAAATGACAGCATGCGGACGGCAGCTGAGCTCTTGAAGGAGATGTGTTGAAGATTTTTTTATTTGTACTTGTGGCATGTGACTTGGCAAGAAGAATGACACGTCAGCCACCGGGTAGCCTCTAGCTGCCCGGTGACTTAATTTGCAAAACAGGTTAAAGGTCAAGAACTTATTTGTAAATATTGAAAAATTTGAACTAATTCGCAATCTGCAAAAAGGTTTTGACTTTTAGCATAATTAATCCTATATATATATAAAAGTTATAACAATAATCATAATAATAAAAAAATTCTAACAAAACTAGTAAACCGGTTGCATAAAGAATGTTCCCAGTAATATTTTGCAGGGGTAAAAATGTCCACTTGGATTTGGTAGATATGGTAATTAACTTTATAATTAAAGTTAATGACAACTGTGCAGTATTTACAAAATAAAAAAAATGTAATATTTTAAAAAATAAAAACCTGAAGAAAATTAAAATTAGTGAAATTTAAGTATAATTACATAACCATTAACTAAGTAGTGACCGGATTAAGGGAAAAGATTAAAAAATTGACACAGCATACCATTCTCGAAAGATTACACATTCTAATCAATCAAAACAAAAATTGAATTTTGGCTCATCTGCCTCCAAAAACAAAATGTCCATATGCCTCCAAAAATAACAGTCACATCAACTTTTGGCTCCAAAATTTTAACTTTTCCCTCTAAATCTATGCCACTTGCCTCCATTTTTTAGATTTAGAATAAAATTTTCCTTGAAATCACTATCATAAATACCAGAAGTTAGTGAACAAATTTGAATTGCACACTCTTACATTAATATCAATAACAGCATCCATTAATACATTCGGATTGTACATTTTTTATTGTGTAATAGCAACAATGGCCAGATAAATCATGGTAAGCTAAATGAGGCTGTTAAGACTTTCGGAGTTTCAAGGAGGTGCATCCAATATATTTGGGTCGAAGCCAAGAAAAAACTTCCTGCTAGTGAGTCGATTGTATTAAAATCAAACAAGGAAGGTATCACACACAAAATCAACAACAAGATCATCATAGATCCTGATGCTATAAAGAATGTTGCACTCGAAAAGAGATCTACTATAAGAAGTCTTTCAACTGAATTAAAGCTCGGGAAATCCACAATTCACAGATGGATCAAGAAAGGAGAAATTAGGGCACATACAAATGCAATCAAGCCCGCGCTCACTCCGAAGAACATGCTTCAAAGGTTAAATTTCAGTTTGCATGCCCTAACTCTAAATAGGGGTACAAATAAGATTATGTTTAGATCAATGGAGAATGTAGTTCACATTGACGAAAAATGGTACTTCATCACTAGAGAAAGTGAGAGTTACGTAGTTCCGGAGGAAGAAGGGCCACATAGAACATGCAAGTCAAAGACTTTCATTACTAAAGTGATGTTCATGTGTGCAGTCTCAAGACCCATATTTGATAATGATGGTCAGGTTATCTTTGATAGGAAAATAAGAATTTTTCTTTTCACAAAAATAGTGCCAGCACAGAGAAACTCAAAAAACAGATTGAGAGGTACCTTGATTATCAAGCCTATAAACCATGTCAACAAGAAGGTCAGAAAAGATTGGCTGGTTAATAAAGTATCCAGTCAGACCTTTATTTTAAGGTCTTCATTCATTTTTTAGCAACCATAACTTCCAACTTTTGATCGATTTACAAAAATTTAGATGTCTTCAACATGCTTATCTATTCAATTTACACAGGTAATACCAGCAATTAAGGAAAAATGGCCTCTAACCATGGCCAATAATGTAGTTATACAACAAGATAATGCCCCACCTCATATCTTTGACAATGATCCTGAGTTTAGAGCAGCTGCAAGTTCTGATGGATTCAACATCAGACTTGAATGCCAACCTCCATGCTCTCCGGATATTAATGTCAATGATTTGGGGTGGTTTAGGGCCATACAATCTCTACAATGGGAGAACAAGAGTACAAATGTTGATGATTTGGTCAATAATGTGAAGAATTCTTATCAAAACTTGTCACCTAACACTTTAAACAAGGTGTTTTTGAGTCTGCAGGCTTGTCTAGTTGAAATCATGAAGGTAAATGGAGGTAACACATACCCATTGCCATATATGGGTAAAGAAAAGATGATCAATGCAAATGCTTTGCCTATAAATTTAGAGGTTGATGAAAGTCTTGTGAGAGGAAATATTCAAACTTTCCTTGAAGGTTTGGAGGTATATAAGCCAATCTATGATATAACAGATTTGATGCAAGACTTAGGCTTCTAGAATCAAGTTTTAAGGTATTTTTTTGTGAATCTTTTGAAGTTTACATCATAAACAAAACTCTTAAACATGGCATTATATAAATGCCTCTTTTGCTGTTTAAGTTTTGTTTAGGGTGTAGACATGGTATTTTATATATGCCCCTTTTGTTGTTTATGTCTTATTTAGGGTGTAAACTTGACACTTTATGTATGTCCCTTTTGTTATTAATGTTTTGAAGGGAAAGATGTGGGTATGATTAAAGATGAACGTAAAACAATCCATTCACTTAATGCAAGTTTAACAGAGATGGTACAAGATCTATTAGTAATTGCAAGTTTAGATGGTAAATTGAGTATCTGTAAAATTTAAATAAACACAGAACTTTACTACTCCATATTACAAGGGCGTAAAAAACGTGTCAGAAGTAGCATGCATTAGCAGCCGCCACATTCAATTAAGAACTTTTTACTGAGTCTTAAAGATAGATTCAGGATGTTGTCTTAATGTCATTAACTCTAAAGCAGCTTAAGCTTAGGTTAATGCGTTTCCTTGAAAAGTTAATGCGTTTAAAAGTCTTAAGATCCTATTTTGATTTCATACCAGATGAAAGGAAAATATAACGAAGCTAAGCGATAGAGAAAACTAAATTCAGAAGACATCTGCAATGTAAAAAATGTAAACAAAATTCAGAAGACATCTATCTGCATTTCAAACAAGGTAAAAAATCTTGTAAATGATTTGCTGTACATACACCCATGCACTATATTAATAAATTATCCTTAGAGTTCATTCAAGTTATTCCATCAGGCTTTAATATTTTGCACTTAGGGATATGTAATCTATTTGTGAAATTGTACATAAGACTAACCCTTTAAATAATGTCTATATCAAAATTCAAGAGTTAGGCATCCTGAAGCCCCTTCTTCAGTTCTTCTCTAAGGTATATGCAACAACAAAAGAACCTTTACAATTTTTTTTTACAATTGTATCAAAATATCCCACATAAAATGACCCCCAATTAGCACAGAGAAGCAAGATCAATGACTGAAATACAAAATCAGTTAGCTCCTCCAAAACTAGTAGTTGGAAGTTGGGACCTTAGACCCAATTATAAAATTAGTTCTGCAAAAAAGTTTAAACATCAAGTAAAACACATAAACATATCAATGGTCTCACAAACACCATATTAAACACAATAACATGAACAGAGCCTAAATTTATCATCATCGGGTAATTAAAAACCTCATGAAGCCAGATTTAATTCCACAAATTTACACATTGATCTCAATAATGGCAAAGTTTAAATGGAATAATACCTGAGCAAGGGACAGAACATGAACAATAGCTCATTGATAAAGGCCTTAAATTTTGGACTTAACTCAGGACCATCAACTGGACCATCCATATAGAAATTCAACTCAGATTCATGTGATTGTGTATCCGGAACAACACAATCCAGAAACGAGGTCATCGTCTCAGGCGATTGTGTGTCAGGAACAACGCAGCATAATGAGGACTCCAGGACCTCTAAATCGGTCAAACACGTCTCGGGAACCACTGTATTGTGTAAAGGGGACCCCGAGACCACCGAAAAAAGGTCAGAATTGCCCACATCGCCCTTTTATATCTCTGACTCCGGCCAAAATTCCGCTTCCCTAAATCCACCGGAATCATCTCTATGAGAGAAGATACATTGGAAGACATGGTAGAGAAAAAAAGATTGAATAAAGAGAAGAGAGAGAGAAGAGAGCGGACCAGATCTTGAAGAAGGTGAGAAAGAGGAAGATAGATCTAGGTTTCACCCCTTTTGTGTGATCTCATCGTGTGTTTCAAGTTTTGAGTTGGAGTAGTACAATACAGTACTGATTTAATTATGTGTTTGTTTTAGTTAATGGCTTATTATGCATTTTATTTATTTTAATTAATGCCTAAATGTGTACATAAAGTGGATGGCATAAGTGTAAATTATAGTGTATTAAAAGGATACTTTTGTAATTTTTCTTTGCCATTTTTAGGATGTGCAAACTTTTGTGGGATGAACTAAAATAGAAAGTGTGCCGCCTTTTCTGGGACGGAGGGAGTACATAATAAAAAAATTATAAAACCTCTAAATATATAAATATTTATAAAACCTATACTTATATAAACAGTTACAAGCAGTTGCACCTTTAAAAATCTAGTCTAAGTAAATACTAATACTTTAAAGAGACAGTTAATGCATAATAATTATTTAATTAATAGTTAAACATTAATTATAGTAAATAAAATATACTAAACATATATCAACACTGAGTGAAAAAAAAGTAACCCTAAAACAAAGTTGGAAAAGAATCCTGACGGACGTTTTATTAAAATCTTGTTTCTTGAATTTCAAACAATACACCTGAAATTTATTAAAATTTTGTTTCTACCAATTAGGTTTCTTGCCCTAATAAAAGAATTCTAACGGGCGTCTTGTTAAAATTAGGTTTCATTACCACATGCTCACATTGGCAAAGACCTCCCCGCTCCTTCTCCTCTTCGACTCACCGCCGCACCTCTTTCTCTCTGTTTGGGGTTAGGGTTCCATTCCCATCTCTCACCCTCGCACTCGCCCTCAAGACTTCTATTTAACATATTATTCGCCGCCAATGCCCTTTTTAGAGTTCTGTTTTCGCCGGAGTACTATCAGTAGCAGAGCGTATGGACTATAAACGGAAGTATTCCTACGCGAATATTTTCAATCTTGAGGTTAGTTTCACATGTGTTTTAATACTTCGAAAAGGTGGGCTCTTGTGTCTTTGCATTCGAGGCGTTTGATTCTGCGTTCTGGGGATCTAGTTTGATGTATTGCGTGAGAATTCTGTTTTATTAGGGTATTTTAGTGTTATCTTGAAGTCGGACCACCCTATTTTGAATTCGGCTAGAGGGGTATATAATTTTTTCTTTGGTTGAATTGATTCTGTTATGGTTGTATTGATTTTGGGTTTTCTTTGTTAGCCTTTAATGAACTTTCGACTGCCTAAACTAGATGAAGAAAGAATTTGATTATTATGGAAATAGTAGTCAGGATGAGAGCAGAGGTATCCATAGGAAATTTTGTTCACATAGAAGTTTTTCCTATATGCTAGTCCGTGTTTTCTTCTACAGTCTCTTTTTTTTTTAAAAAAAAACTGTAGTATATTTGGTCAGTATCATTAGAAGCTATTAAGTTGGACAAATGACGTGAAGAAGTTTATGATGTACTTTGTTCATAAAACATGGGAGTGATTTGATACAAATAAAGTTATTTAAATCATTTGGATGTTTGCAGTTGACTTGTTTCTTTTTTGATCGATTTGATGATACTCAATCTAGTGCGCTTTTAAATAATTACAGGCCAAATCTTGAACCTGCCTTTTCGGACACTGGGGATGTCATTACATACAGGATTCCTCTTTCATATTAAACACTGTCGTCATCCCTATATTTGCCCAGTATGTCGCATATTCGGGTGGAGGAATTTTCCCTGAAAGGCATCCTCGACTTGGCGTCTTTAGCTGCAATGATTGCTTTCTGATAAAAGGTTTCAGCAGAGAAGCAGGCAGGGATGGGTGATCCAACAACCCACTTTGAATCACTTCAGGCAAGATTGAAAGCCCAGCATGCTATTGCGATCCAATGGCATTCCAGAGGGAGCAGCTGGAGTGATTAGGCGATGTATTATGTTGGATGGTGGTTTGTTGCAGGTTTATACTTAAAGAGCATGATATTATTATCTTAAAGTATTGCACTCTGCTGATATGTCTTGGATTGCAAAAAATACCATAACCTGTTATTACCACATGCAGGATTTGAGATGATAGCCATATATGGTCGGAGATAACTGCTGAAAGTTCCCTGGATATGGCTGAACTTGAAAATGCCTCACCAATTGAAGCTGATAAGTGGTTTTATCTCCATGTCTTTTCCAAAATCTGTAAGAATAGTTTGCAGCATTTTAATTTTCAATTTTTCTTTTTCATCATTATAGATTTCTTTGTAATGCACCAAGATGTGCTTGTATATCTGCAACTTGTTTATGTCCTTAGAACATGAGGGACCTAGGAATACTGAATTCAGATAACTTACATAGGGCAGCTACATATTTGGACCATCACTAGTTCTTTTTCATCTCATTTTTTTATTTGAGAAATGGAAACCTTAACGTAAATACATTCATTATACCTTAGTGTTTTCTATTGTGACCTCCTTCACTAAATCCTTAGGTTTTTGGTATACCTTAGTGTTTTCTATTTGACCTCCTTCACTAAATCCTTAGGTTTTTTTGGTTCAAATGATCTTTTTTTTTTCTTTCCTTTTCTTTTTCCATTGTACACGCTTTTATTTAGAACAGACCTGATTAGGTTCAAATATTTTTTCCCCCTATTCTAATCTATCTTTTTTTTTTTTACCGCAGATGTTATGTTTGGCCGTCTTGGATTTTTGGAGTCTCCTATATTAGGTAAGTTTAGTTTACATTGATTGGTTTATTTATATGATTTCTTGTGTTTATAATTCAGGTACATCCATTTTTATTTCCCGTTTTTAGACTTCATTTATTTGTATTCGGATTAGGTGGTGAATTAGGAATAAGGATCGTAGGATAGTTTTCGTATTAGTATTAAGATTAGGACTTGGGGTTTAAGAGTTTAGTATTATTAGTAGGATTTAGGAATTAGGATTGTGTGTAACAGTGTATATATTTTTTCTTCTATCCTGATTAAAACAAGTTGAAGGTGGATATTCAGTGTCTTAGATAAGCACTGTACACTCATTCCCAATCTTAAATCTCTTAGCATAAAACGGAGAAATCAGAGTTTTCTGTGAGAAAAATCAAACTGAACCTAGAACTGAGAAATTACTTGGTCTTTTTGGTTAGGAAATGCTTAAAGGACAACCAGTTTATAATCTGTTACTTTGAAACTGTTTTTCAAATGTCCTGTCATGCTATATAAGTAAAGATGGTATAAGTACTCTAGTACTCCTATTATTTCTTCTTAAGACTTGCGCCTTAATGTGTAAAAATAGTGTAATCAACCTTTTGATCCTCATATTTTTGGTGTCTAACAAGTTCTTTCATGCACACGTGTGACAGCCAATCATCACTTTCCTTAACTACGTCACTTCCAATATCATAGAGATAATAGTACTTTGTCCATTCCACATCCCTTGATGTAGTCGGAAAGCACAAATGCTACCTGTAAGACTGGCTCGAATCAAGCTGTTGATGAAATTCCTAAATCTGAGCTAGCATTATTGGATTTGTACGCTGGTTGTGGAGGTATGTCCGTAGGACTGTGCCTTGGTGCTAACGCGCGTGGCATTGATCTTGTAACAGTAGTGTATCCATATTCAGTTGAAAAGAGCGTCCTTATCAGAAACTATCATTTTAATATTTTGGCTAATAACTTCCCTAAACATGATAGAGATGGGCTGTTGACATTGAATAAGCAGCATGTGAAAGCTTGAAGTTGGACCACCCAGAGACAAATGTTGGTATTTAGTGCATTTTCTGTTTGAATTGCCCAAAGTTACTCTGATGATCATTTAGTTTTCATTTGCCTCTTTGGACAGGTCAGGAATGAATCTGCAGAAGATTTTCTTGATCTGTTGAAGCAATGGGACAGCCTATGCAGACAATATGGGAAATATGATGATAGAGAACTTACGTCAAAACCAGCTAGGGAATCTGATGGTGACAGATTACTTTAAATGAATGACAAGAATTCCAACGAATATGAAGTGCAAAGGCTAGTAGATACATGCTGTGGTGATCCCACCGATACAGGGAAACGAGGGCTTAAATTTGAGGCGAACTTTTCTCATTGGCTTAAATTAATTGTGTTTGTCATTCAAAATAGACTAAAGCAGCTTTACTTGGTTATAGTTTGCTTCTGTCGAATAAGTATGCTTAATTTGGTGTATTCTTCAATTTATTATTTTTTTTTTTGGCAAAAAAAGTTACGAGTACATTAAGTGTATTGATTGCATTAGTGAGTCTAGTGACAGAAGACTTTCTATTGATAAGTAGTTCAATTTATTTCCTTCTAGCAGCACGTAGTTGAGTTTCTAAAACTTCATTGTAGGGAACCATGAACTTATTTTTTTTTTTAAGCTCAAGGTTTCATGAAAAATCATCATAATTGCTGCTTTTATTGTTAATATGCCATGTTATTGATTAGCTATATATGTTCCATCTTTATAGTTTCAGGTGAGGTGGGTTGGGTATGGCCCAAGTGAAGATACTTGGGAGCCTATTGAGGTCTTAAGGTACGTAAGTCAGCTAGAATCTGCGTTTCATTATATCAAGCGAGTATTCTTCACTTTAAGAGTTTATTCTGCTGTTTGGTAGAAAATGCCAAGAGCAAATACAGAACTTTGTGCGAGAGAAAATGAAAGAAAAAGTATTGCCTCGTCCGGTTTGTTTAATTTGGTTATACATTGTCTTTACTTCTTCTTATACTCGAGAACAAAATGGTATGTTTAATTTGGTTATACATTGTCTTTACTTCTTTCTTATACTCAAGAACAAAATGGGTAATCTGCTAGTTGATATCATGTTAAACAATTTGAGGCTAAAGAGGCAGGGAATATAAGAATTTCAGCCTTTTTCTAGTTAGAAAGTAATATTTTAATACTTGGGAGAATAGCATAAATGCCATAATTATTTAATTAGTTATGTGATACTATTTTTGCAGAAATTCAATCATAAACAGATTGCATGCTTTAAGAAAAAGTTATCTTTAATTGGCCACTGTACGGTTCTAACATATCACAGGGAGATGTAGCTGTTATTTGTGGTGGTCCTCCGTGCCAAGGAATTAGTGGCTACAATCGTTTCCGGAATTTTGATTCTCCTCTTGATGATGAAAGAAATTGCCAAATTATAACTTTCATGGATACCATTGATTTCTTAAGGCCAAAGTTTGTCTTAATGGAAAATGTAAGTGACATCTTGAGGATCGCTGTCTACCCATATTAGGTTTTACCCTTTCACTTATTTATTTATTGGTGGTAAATTGTTTTGCATATCTTAAATCTAACGATTTAGTTTTAATTTTTTTAGAAGAATTTTGAAGATCAACGAAGGACCAAAGTTGCTCTGATTTATTATGTTTATATTTAAATTTGTTTTGTAGGTTTAGGTTCCAACATCGAAGATCAACGAAGGCGATGCATCGCCTTCCTCTCCCGCCCGCTCTCGCTCGCTCAGGTATGCTATGTTTATTGTTTTTACATATCACGGCTACCTTTCTATTTAAATTTGTTTTGTAGGTTTTAGGTTCCAACTGTTTTGTAGGTTTTAGATTCCAACATCGAAGATCAACGAAGGCGATGCATCGCCTTCCCCTCCCGCCCGTTCTCTTGCTCAGGTATGCTATGTTAATTGTTTTTACATATCACGGCTAACTTTCTATTTAAATTTGTTTTGTAGGTTTTAGGTTCCAACATCGAAGATCAACGAAGGCGAGTATGCTATGTTAATTGTTTTTACATTTCTATTTAAATTTCCAACATCGAAGATCAACGAAGGCGATGCATCGCCTTCTCCTACCGCCCGCTCGCTCAGGTATGCTATGTTAATTGTTTTTACATATCACGACTAACTTTCTATTTAAATTTGTTTTGCAGGTTTTGGGTTCCAACATCGAAGATCAACGAAGGCAATGCATCGTCTTCCACTCCCGCCCGCTCGCTCAGGTATGCTATGTTAATTGTTTTTACATATCACGGCTAACTTTCTATTTAAATTTGTTTTGCAGGTTTTAGGTTCCAACATCGAAGATCAACGAAGGCGATGCATCGCATTCCCCTACCACCCTCGCTCGCTTGCTCAGGTATGCTATGTTTATTGTTTTTACATATCAAGGCTAACTTTCTATTTAAATTTGTTTTGTTGGTTTTAGGTTCCAACATCGAAGCTCAACGAAGGCGATGCATCGCCTTCCCCTACCACCCGCTCGCTCGCTCAGGTATGCTATGTTTATTGTTTTTACATATCATGGCTAACTTTCTATTTAAATTTGTTTTGTAGGTTTTAGGTTCCAACATCGAAGATCAACGAAGCCGATGCATCGCCTTCCCCTACCGCCCGCTCGCTCGTGCTCAGGTATGCTATGTTTATTGTTTTTACATATCACGGCTAACTTTCTATTTAAATTTGTTTTGCAGGTTTTAGGTTCCAACATCGAAGATCAACGAAGGCGATGCATCGCCTTCCCCTCCTGCCCGCTCGCGCTCAGGTATGCTATGTTTATTGTTTTTACATATCACGGCTAATTTTCTATTTAAATTTGTTTTGCAGGTTTTAGGTTCCAACATCGAAGATCAACGAAGGTGATGCATCGCCTTCCCCTACCGCCCGCTCGCTCGCGCTCAGGTATGCTGTGTTTATTGTTTTTACATATCATGGCTAACTTTCTATTTAAATTTGTTTTGCAGGTTTTAGGTTCCAACATCGAAGATCAACGAAGGCGATGCATCGCCTTTCCCCTACCGCCCGCTCGCTCGTGCTCAGGTATGCTGTGTTTATAGTTTTTACATTTCACGGCTAACTTTCTATTTAAATTTGTTTTGCAGGTTTTAGGTTCCAACATCGAAGATCAACGAAGGCGATGCATCGCATTCCCCTACCACCCTCGCTCGCTCGCTCAGGTATGCTATGTTTATTGTTTTTACATATCAAGGCTAACTTTCTATTTAAATTTGTTTTGTAGGTTTTAGGTTCCAACATCGAAGCTCAACGAAGGCGATGCATCGCCTTCCCCTACCACCCGCTCGCTCGCTCAGGTATGCTATGTTTATTGTTTTTACATATCATGGCTAACTTTCTATTTAAATTTGTTTTGTAGGTTTTAGGTTCCAACATCGAAGATCAACGAAGCCGATGCATCGCCTTCCCCTACCGCCCGCTCGCTCGTGCTCAGGTATGCTATGTTTATTGTTTTTACATATCACGGCTAACTTTCTATTTAAATTTGTTTTGCAGGTTTTAGGTTCCAACATCGAAGATCAACGAAGGCGATGCATCGCCTTCCCCTACCGCCCGCTCGCTCGTGCTCAGGTATGCTGTGTTTATAGTTTTTACATATCACGGCTAACTTTCTATTTAAATTTGTTTTGCAGGTTTTAGATTCCAACATCGAAGATCAACGAAGGCGATGCATCGCATTCCCCTACCACCCTCGCTCGCTCGCTCAGGTATGCTATGTTTATTGTATTTACATATCAAGGCTAACTTTCTATTTAAATTTGTTTAGTAGGTTTTAGGTTCCAACATCGAAGCTCAACGAAGGCGATGCATCGCCTTCCCCTACCACCCGCTCGCTCGCTCAGGTATGCTATGTTTATTGTTTTTACATATCATGGCTAACTTTCTATTTAAATTTGTTTTGTAGGTTTTAGGTTCCAACATTGAAGATCAACGAAGCCGATGCATCGCCTTCCCCTACCGCCCGCTCGCTCGTGCTCAGGTATGCTATGTTTATTGTTTTTACATATCACGGCTAACTTTCTATTTAAATTTGTTTTGCAGGTTTTAGGTTCCAACATCGAAGATCAACGAAGGCGATGCATCGCCTTCCCCTCCTGCCCGCTCGCGCTCAGGTATGCTATGTTTATTGTTTTTACATATCACGGCTAACTTTCTATTTAAATTTGTTTTGCAGGTTTTAGGTTCCAACATCGAAGATCAACGAAGGCGATGCATCGCCTTCCCCTACCGCCCGCTCGCTCGTGCTCAGGTATGCTGTGTTTATAGTTTTTACATATCACGGCTAACTTTCTATTTAAATTTGTTTTGCAGGTTTTAGATTCCAACATCGAAGATCAACGAAGGCGATGCATCGCATTCCCCTACCACCCTCGCTCGCTCGCTCAGGTATGCTATGTTTATTGTATTTACATATCAAGGCTAACTTTCTATTTAAATTTGTTTAGTAGGTTTTAGGTTCCAACATCGAAGCTCAACGAAGGCGATGCATCGCCTTCCCCTACCACCCGCTCGCTCGCTCAGGTATGCTATGTTTATTGTTTTTACATATCATGGCTAACTTTCTATTTAAATTTGTTTTGTAGGTTTTAGGTTCCAACATTGAAGATCAACGAAGCCGATGCATCGCCTTCCCCTACCGCCCGCTCGCTCGTGCTCAGGTATGCTATGTTTATTGTTTTTACATATCACGGCTAACTTTCTATTTAAATTTGTTTTGCAGGTTTTAGGTTCCAACATCGAAGATCAACGAAGGCGATGCATCGCCTTCCCCTCCTGCCCGCTCGCGCTCAGGTATGCTATGTTTATTGTTTTTACATATCACGGCTAACTTTCTATTTAAATTTGTTTTGCAGGTTTTAGGTTCCAACATCGAAGATCAACGATGCCGATGCATCGCCTTCCCTACCGCCCGCTCGCTCGTGCTCAGGTATGCTATGTTTATTGTTTTTACATATCACGGCTAACTTTCTATTTAAATTTGTTTTGCAGGTTTTAGGTTCCAACATCGAAGATCAACGAAGGCGATGCATCGCCTTCCCCTCCTGCCCGCTCGCGCTCAGGTATGCTATGTTTATTTTTTTTACATATCACGGCTAATTTTCTATTTAAATTTGTTTTGCAGGTTTTAGGTTCCAACATCGAAGATCAACGAAGGTGATGCATCGCCTTCCCCTACCGCCCGCTCGCTCGCGCTCAGGCATGCTGTGTTTATTGTTTTTACATATCATGGCTAACTTTCTATTTAAATTTGTTTTGCAGGTTTTAAGTTCCAACATCGAAGATCAACGAAGGCGATGCATCGCCTTCCCCTACCGCCCGCTCGCTCGTGCTCAGGTATGCTGTGTTTATAGTTTTTACATATCACGGCTAACTTTCTATTTAAATTTGTTTTGCAGGTTTTAGGTTCCAACATCGAAGATCAACGAAGGCGATGCATTGCATTCCCCTACCA
Source organism: Pogostemon cablin (assembly GCA_023678885.1). NCBI lineage: Eukaryota > Viridiplantae > Streptophyta > Magnoliopsida > Lamiales > Lamiaceae > Pogostemon > Pogostemon cablin. The sequence goes on from CM042961.1 coordinate 4,260,707, forward strand.
CCCTCGCTCGCTCGCTCGCTCAGGTATGCTATGTTTATTGTTTTTACATATCAAGGCTAACTTTCTATTTAAATTTGTTTTGTAGGTTTTAGGTTCCAACATCGAAGCTCAACGAAGGCGATGCATCGCCTTCCCCTACCACCCGCTCGATCGCTCAGGTATGCTATGTTTATTGTTTTTACATATCATGGCTAACTTTCTATTTAAATTTGTTTTGTAGGTTTTAGGTTCCAACATCGAAGATCAACGAAGCCGATGCATCGCCTTCCCCTACCGCCCGCTCGCTCGTGCTCAGGTATGCTATGTTTATTGTTTTTACATATCACGGCTAACTTTCTATTTAAATTTGTTTTGCAGGTTTTAGGTTCCAACATCGAAGATCAACGAAGGCGATGCATCGCCTTCCCCGCCCGCTCGCTCGTGCTCAGGTATGCTGTGTTTATAGTTTTTACATATCACGGCTAACTTTCTATTTAAATTTGTTTTGCAGGTTTTAGGTTCCAACATCGAAGATCAACGAAGGCGATGCATCGCATTCCCCTACCACCCTCGCTCGCTCAGGTATGCTATGTTTATTGTATTTACATATCAAGTCTAACTTTCTATTTAAATTTGTTTTGTAGGTTTTAGGTTCCAACATCGAAGCTCAACGAAGGCGATGCATCGCCTTCCCCTACCACCCGCTCGCTCGCTCAGGTATGCTATGTTTATTGTTTTTACATATCATGGCTAACTTTCTATTTAAATTTGTTTTGTAGGTTTTAGGTTCCAACATCGAAGATCAACGAAGCCGATGCATCGCCTTCCCCTACCGCTCGCTCGTGCTCAGGTATGCTATGTTTATTGTTTTTACATATCACGGCTAACTTTCTATTTAAATTTGTTTTGCAGGTTTTAGGTTCCAACATCGAAGATCAACGAAGGCGATGCATCGCCTTCCCCTCCTGCCCGCTCGCTCGTGCTCAGGTATGCTATGTTTATTGTTTTTACATATCACGGCTAACTTTCTATTTAAATTTGTTTTGCAGGTTTTAGGTTCCAACATCGAAGATCAACGATGCCGATGCATCGCCTTCCCTACCGCCCGCTCGCTCGTGCTCAGGTATGCTATGTTTATTGTTTTTACATATCACGGCTAACTTTCTATTTAAATTTGTTTTGCAGGTTTTAGGTTCCAACATCGAAGATCAACGAAGGCGATGCATCGCCTTCCCCTCCTGCCCGCTCGTGCTCAGGTATGCTATGTTTATTGTTTTTACATATCACGGCTAACTTTCTATTTAAATTTGTTTTGCAGGTTTTAGGTTCCAACATCGAAGATCAACGATGCCGATGCATCGCCTTCCCTACCGCCCGCTCGCTCGTGCTCAGGTATGCTATGTTTATTGTTTTTACATATCACGGCTAACTTTCTATTTAAATTTGTTTTGCAGGTTTTAGGTTCCAACATCGAAGATCAACGAAGGCGATGCATCGCCTTCCCCTCCTGCCCGCTCGCGCTCAGGTATGCTATGTTTATTGTTTTTACATATCACGGCTAATTTTCTATTTAAATTTGTTTTGCAGGTTTTAGGTTCCAACATCGAAGATCAACGAAGGTGATGCATCGCCTTCCCCTACCGCCCGCTCGCTCGCGCTCAGGTATGCTGTGTTTATTGTTTTTACATATCATGGCTAACTTTCTATTTAAATTTGTTTTGCAGGTTTTAGGTTCCAACATCGAAGATCAACGATGGCGATGCATCGCCTTCCCTACCGCCCGCTCGCTCGTGCTCAGGTATGCTATGTTTATTGTTTTTACATATCACGGCTAACTTTCTATTTAAATTTGTTTTGCAGGTTTTAGGTTCCAACATCGAAGATCAACGAAGGCGATGCATCGCCTTCCCCCTCGCGCTCAGGTATGCTATGTTTATTGTTTTTACATATCACGGCTAACTTTCTATTTAAATTTGTTTTGCAGGTTTTAGGTTCCAACATCGAAGATCAACGAAGGCGATGCATCGCCTTCCCCTCCTGCCCGCTCGCGCTCAGGTATGCTATGTTTATAGTTTTTACATATCACGGCTAACTTTCTATTTAAATTTGTTTTGCAGGTTTTAGGTTCCAACATCGAAGATCAACGAAGGCGATACATGAAGGGGTGCAGGTTTTGCTCGTGCTCAGGTATGCTATGTCCAAACAAATAAACAACTTAGGATCATGTGGTATACATGAAGGGGTGCTGGTTTTGGTTAAGGTTTTGATTCCCCAGTAATCTAGCTTTTAAGGTTTGAGCCTTTATTTGAGCCTAAAACGTCTGAGCCCATTACACTAAAACTAACCATAGGGTACCCAACTTTTAGAGGATAAAATAATTCTCTCCTTTTATTTATTTATATATCAATAGATTATTATTATTATTATTATTATTATTCACCATGTACCAACTTCTTCTCACTTTGACTTTCCATTATCATATGACTTAATAGTTGTGATTTCTAGTCAAATTATAATTAGTTTATGAAAATATTTTTCAGTAATACATAAAATGACTTGAAGAGTGTTGAGAGTAAAAATATTTGAGAAAAATGTACATTTGAGGTGTTTTATTGTGTTTTAGATGGAAAAATGATTAACGACTGGATTGGTATGATTGAATGAAATAATGATGAAATAGAATAAACTCGTGAATGTAATTGAGATGGAAAAAGAATGATTAAAAATGATAATTATCATGATTGATATTGTTTAGGAATAATATAAGTAATAGAAAATGTATTACTTATCGAGTTTTAACCTCATTAATAATATTTTTACAGTATATTAAATTTAAAATTTATATATATAATATTTAATTAGTTAAAATCTCAATGAAAATGTTATATACTTTAATCATTACAAATATTAAAAATAAAATAAAACCTTAATATTATTAAAATATAAAATAAAGAAATTACATATATTAAAAAATATTAGATTATATATAAAAAATAATTACATATTCAATATTACATGTATATATTTAATTTTATCAATAATATTACTTTTTTATTTATAATTTATAAATTTTTATTCTTAAATTAATTATATAATTTTTTATTAAAATTTTAAAGAATAAAATTTAACATAATATATTTTATTTGGTATATAAAGTTGTATGATTTTTTTTTAAATTTTTTAAATAATTTTTTATTTTATTTTTTATTAAATAATCTAATAACAAAAATTTTAATTAAGACAAAGTCTCACAAGAGAGTGTTATATATATATATATATATATATACATATATATATATATATATATATATATATATATATATATTAGTATGAAATCGTGTATTATGCGGGATCATTTAATTATTATTATTTTTATTTTTTATAATTAAATAAAATTTGTGTCGTATAACGATTCAATATTAATTACGTAGATTTTTATAGTTAGGCAATTTCTTTTATCAATATAAAGAATTTGCAACCAATTATAATAATTCACTTTCCATAAAAAACTTCACACTTTTCATTTTCGTTAGTTTCACATTAAACTTCACCACCAAAAAAAAAAAATATATCACATTATTACCCACCCCTAAAAGTTCACCTTAATTACAAATTTACCACTCCCATCTAGCACACATAACATTCTTTATAATTTATTTATTACATAAAAATACTACAATACCCTTTAAGAGTCAATAAAGTTGATCAAAAATATTTTTTCTTAAACTCCGTGTCTACAGTAACGGTAAAGTTTATTATGGGACGGAGGGAGTAATTTCTTTAAAGAATCTTGACTTATATTTTTTAAACATGTTACCTTATAACAAAATACAATTGAAAATTAATTTATTGCTTCATGTCTCTCTAAAAAAAATATGCAACCACGTAGGTGCAATTTTGTATCTTTTAATTGAAATTAATTGCAATTATGATAAAAGTATTTACCTTCTAATAATAAATCCTTAATTTTATTGTTGTCTAAAATAAATATCAACAATAAAAAAAGAATTTCAATGTATTCTTTTTTTTTTTCTATGCATGATTGGATTTAATACTAATTTATTCATTTATATCGAAAGATTTATTTATTAATTGAAACTAATAATACTAAAGTAAATAACACATAATAAGTGAATAGAAAGACTACACGTCATTTAAGAATGTTCAAGAAACGAACGACACATTAAAAAAAAGACTTTGCTATAATATAATTAATATATATAAAAGAAAAATAAGGTCAAACATTCTATAATTAATTAAAATAAATTATTAAAATATTTTAAATAGTAGCTATATATATATATATATATATTAAATATAAGTAATATTAATATTTAAGTGGAGTATTAATTTTTGCTCATGATTATGACTAAGTATTTCTTAATTAACTTTATAATATTAATTATATTTTCATTAATGGTTATTATTAAGAAACTAATTTAAAATATTTATAAAGTATACATAAAATTAATTTATACATAATATTATTTTCAATATTCATAAATTCGTAATAATTTATTATCTTGATTTTTAACTTAATTTTATTAGTTTCAAATTATATAAACAAATTCTATATTTCATATGTTATAATTGAATAATTAAGATATATGTAAATAAATATATAAATATTAATATATTAAATTTAAAAATTAACAAATATTTACGAACTCGATTTTTATGTTATTTGATATGAAATTGTAAATTGGTTCAAGATACTTAAATCGATCTCTTCCTCTTGAAGAATCGATTTTTAAGATGTAAATTGATTCAAAAATACTTAAATCGATCTCTTCCTCTTGAAGAATCAATTTTTAAGATGTAAATCGATTCAAGAATCGATCATATTCCTCTTGAAGAATCGATTTTTAAGAGGTAAATCGATTCAAGAATACTTGAATCGATTATCTAATAATCGATTCTTAATAGGTAAATTGATTCAAGAATACTTGAATCAATTCTCTCCCTCGAAGAATACATCGAATTTCTAATTGATTCGCTCTATCCATAAATCAATTCTATAGAAAAACTTGAAGAAAGCTCATATTCCTCTTGGAAAATCGAATGTATGTATTTTTTAGAATGAATAACCAAAAAGTCTTCTTATTTATAGGTGGGGTGAGAGAAAATATTATATGGAATATTTTTTTTCTCTTTATATATATGATTTAGTTTGATACTAAATATTTTATTGTATTAAAGGATTGAATAATTAATCAATGATACACAAATAAATAAATAAAATATTAAAAATTTAATCATTATTAAAAATAAGAAACACATTATTTAAAAAAGAAAATATTAAATAAGGAAGTTAATTAAAACTAAATAAGGAAAATATTAAAAAATAAAAAAATTTGAGAAAATTACACGTCACATTGGAGCGCTCTGGAGACGACACGTCACCAAGAAAAGTTTCCGCTATAGTATACTTAATATATATATATATATATATATATATATATATATATATATATGGTATAAATTAATAGAACATTTTTACAAATTTTTGTAGTATATATTATTCTACATAAATAAAAAATAAAAAAAGTTGATTCTTTCCTGCATGGGAACGAGAGATATTATAGGGGTGGGATGAATCATCATTCCTTAGTTTAAGGGAATGGTGATTCCAAAATGAATGATGATTCTCATTCTAAATATATACCAATCATGAGTTTAGGAATAAAATTAAGGATGATGATTCCATTCCTACCACGTACCAATCACGTCCTAAAAGTATAAAGTTAGAAGAATGCTAAAAAATGCACGCTCACATTGCGTAATTTTTCTGTGTTCTTTTGGATTTCAAAACTGATAGTGTGATACATTATTGGAAAGTCACAAAAGAGATGATCGTTTTGGCGCAAAAATCACTCAAATCGAAGTTTGAAAGAGAAAGTTATGCTCAAAATAGTGAGGTCGCGTAGCTACCGACGAGAATTTCTGAAAATTTACGAAAATTAGCCCATCTTTCCTATTTCCTTGTAGCACAATTAATCTCCTTATAACATAATCCTCCAATTCACCCATATCTTTTATTTCTTTATTTCATTCTATATATATATAACATCATCATTCATCCATATCTATTCCTTCCTCCATTCATTCATCACTGTGAAGATTCATCTGTTGATTCAAGAAGGAGAATCAAGAAGATTTGAAGAGATGGAAGAAATAAGGAAGTAGATTGCTACACCAAGGGTTTTCATAATTCTTTTCTTCTATTTTCTGATTTTTCACATATGGGTATCCAACCCCCATATGTGTTGCTGATACGCTTTTTGGTAGTGTAGGGTTAGAAAAGTTTTATGAATTAATTAATTTATTTGGTAGATTAATAATTTAATATCTCAACTTTTATTGTCAACTTGTCTTGATTAATATAGTGAATAATTAAATTGGTAATACTCCGCCATTTAAGTTTGATATTTACCTACAACTGATATCCTTAATATTCATGGATTAATTTTGTATGCAAAGAAAACGCGTAACTAGAAAGGGTAGATGGAATAGACATATTTGTGAAGATGCAAATAATTCACATTTGGACAGGATAAGCGGGAGTAATTATTCTTAATCAAGATATTAATATGTTAAGTATCATTCGTCAGATGTATAATTAGACTTAATGATTCCACATAAATGTCTTTATTTTACTATATTATGTCTCGTTTAAAGATCATTATAACTTGATGACGAGTGACGAGAGTTGAAGGATGGGTTGTATTCCAACCTTCAACATGAAAATTGACCACTTAAAAGGGTAATCAAGCAATAAATTTTTCATCATAAATCACTTGAAACACACCCTATAAATTATCTCCTAGGCATCCATGTCAGAAGCAGTGGACCCGACATTTTATTTTAGAAAACAAGTCCTCGTAATTAGAGCAGTGATTATACTTTTTTGGTCCCCAAGAACCTGATCAGGGTTCAGGTAAACAAAAAATTCAGAGCTAGCCAAAAACATTCTTTCTTTTACCACATTATTATTATCTTTAAACTACAACATTATCTTCCTTGAACTCGCACCAAATCCAACTTCTCTATCTTTAATTCCATATTTAAACAATTAATTAAATCAAATAAACGCGCGCTAAAACACACCAAATTAAAGTAATCATGCTCAAAGACTTCCACAATCCCCATCACACTCACCTAGTTAACTTCAATTACAAAAAGTGAAAACATACATAATTAAACAACATAATTAAAATCAAGAAAAACACAGGGGTTGGGTTGGGGGGTTGACAAAAAAAAAAACTCATTAGATTACCTATTAATTCTACCCTAATTAATTAACCTCTCATTTTTCTTGCTGATAATTAATGGATTCATCATCGCGGTGGCATGATTAAACCCTATAATTAAGTACAACAACGTACGACACCGTTTACGAATATAGTTATAGCTAATTAACTACGATAAACGATTAATTAAATTAAACTAATGGGTTCGTTGCCGAAGATCCATAACCGTTCATCAACCCGGTCCAAGATCCGAGCCCGCCCAGATTGTACCCGAACGTCTCCTTACCCGCATCCGAATTGCAAGCCTGTTGGTGATCGTGCCACTCGAGCGACAAAACCTTGGCGTTCGGTTTCACTTCCACCTCATTAATCTGATCGAAATTACGATGTTGGTTCTGATGATTGTCGTGGTACGGCAGCATCAGCCTCTGACAGCTGTCGAGCATGCCGACATTCCCATGGTCAAGCCCGAAAACGCCGTGGAAGTTGGCGTTTGGCGGCGGCGCCACCATGAGCCCACCATAATTCTCAGTACCGTTTCCCATGAAGCCATGATCATGGGTGCCCAAAAGGGCTTCGTATTTGTTCTCCATGAAGTCAATCGGAGCAGGGCTCTCGAGCAGGCTGTAAGGGGTTGTACCTCCGTTAGAGTACAACCCTGCTGCTGCATGGAGAGAGGCAAACTGGAGCTGGTCGGGAAACGCCAGGTGGAGGTCGGTGGGGTTGTTGTAAGCCGACAGCGGTGATGACATGGCGACGGTTTGCTGGTTGAGCATGAGTGAGGTGGCGGAAGAGGATGGAGATTGGTTGTGGTTGTGGTTGTGATCGGAGGATGATTTCTTTGAGGATACTTTCTTGTTTTTCCGGCAGCCACCTCCGACAGGGATGTTGCGGAGGGTGCCGCCTTTGGTCCAGTAACGGCGGCAGGTCTTGCAGAAGTATCGAGGCTGGGAGAGGCTGTAGTTGTTGTAGTAACAAAACTTAGTGTGTGTGGATTCACATCGAGGGCATTTTAGGGCTTGTTCGTGTTGTGGTCTGAGTCTTCTTTCAATCAAGGGTCGGCTGCATGTCAGCATTTCGTCTCCGGTGGGGGTCGCCATCGGAGACGAAGAGTCCAACCCCGTGCCCTCCTCAGAGATCGTACCCTAATTATCGAGAAATTAGTCACGTCACCATAATTGACTATATATAATTAATTTTGATCAACGTGCGTCACATTTAGGACTAAGTGGGAAACACCCACACTAAAGAAAATGTGGGATTTGTGAATGTTGATTAAAAAAAACAAGAAATGAACAAACTAGAGTGGTTTGATATTACATATAGATGCAATTTGTGTTTAAATAGAAGATATGAATAAAAAAAGAAGAGAAATAGAATGTGCATGCATTCCATTTATAATGTAGTTACCTGCAACCAGTCTGATGAATCCATGCAAACTTGCAGAGAGGTAATGCCCATCTACAATAAGCCCAATTGAGTACTAAATTCAAGAATTGAATTCCCTACTTTACACACACACCTTGAAATGATAGTAACTACAAGAAAGAAGAGAGAGAGAATGTGGGATAGGATAGCAAATGCAGGGGTGAGGGTTGATTGTGAATAAGAAGGAAGAAAAAGTGAACACTGGTGGGACTGACTCCAACACTCACTGCTGCTCACTCTCTATCCCTACCCACCCCACCCCACCCCACCCCCTAGTGCTGCGACAAAAACAAATGAGTCCAAAACTTGTCTTAATTTGTTGTTTTTAGGCTGCACAAATTGTGTTTTACATCGTTGATTCAGTTCCAATATTTTAATAACTCATGCTACAATTTTTATGTTTTGTTTCTAATTAGCCGTAATTTATTTTAAAATAAAATGAGATCTCAATCTCAATGGATTATGCATTTAACTAAACTATTGAAAACCCAATGGTTGGGCCGAGGTCGGTTAGATAGCCCAATGGGGCCCACAGAGTTAAGCCTAAACGGTGGAGTAGGGCCCAGCGGGAGTGGATGAAGGGCTGCGATTGAGCGTTTCGCATAGAAGAGAAGAATCCTGACCGTAGAGATGGGAAGGCGTCAGAAATCACGGCTTCGTACAAGTCAATGTCTGACGTGACAAGTGAGAATTTTTGGGTCGGAGAGAAAGAGAGAAGAACTACGTAAAAACCGAAAGCGCACTCAATAGTGGGGTCCACTGTGGGTCCCATTCGGACTCTCCTCGCAAGCAAAGGATAAATTCTCCTACGTGTCACATCCTCCCCATCTTTATTTACCTCTGTTATTAGTATTTTCGTAAATAAAGCCCATTTTTAGTTTGAATTTTTTTGAGGGAAACATTTTTATTTGAATTTAAAATAATCGATTTTATATTATGGTATGAAAGTGTGTGAATAATACTGTTCCCATTTCAAGATTATGATCATTTGAGTTTTTTTTTTTTAAAACCCATTGTTTGAATGATACTAAATTTGACTTGGAGTTAGAGAATATTTAACTCAATTATGGTGAAAAAAAAAACTATTGAAAAAAATAAAATTATAAAATAACCTAGTCTACTAGAACTCGATAAATCTAGCTACTTCAGGATTTAATTTTAAACAATTCCAGTGTGAAATACCCTAGTCGTCACCTAATTAAATTCAATTTAATTAATTAAATACTACTCCATTTAATTTGGATCCAATTTAATATTATGTATAAAGTATGCAAAAATCTTTTTTTTTTCTTTTTTTCTCAAAATGTATTTTTGAGGATATGAAGTAAGATTTTTTTTTTCTTTTTTCTTTTAATGAAAATACAACCTATTTTGTATGAAGATCAAGAAAGGGAGTATTTCCGATTAAAAAGTTGTAACTCACTCTTAAGTTGTACAAGTAATCATATTTGTGCGAATATTTGAATAAGTTACAAAAGATTTTTTTTTTTATTTATTTAAAACATAACATAAAAGAAAAGAAAGAAAAGTTAGATTGAAAAAATAATACTCAACAAGAATGATTTTACAAAGACTTTAGTGGAAACAGGTAAATAATTGATGATTGCATGGAATTGGAAGCGACATGGCTTTTGGGTCTCAAATATTCGTTTATCTCTTTGCCTTATCGTGTTACACATTGGAATAAATTAATTACTATATTTTTTATCATTTAATTAACACCAATTTTGGATAATTATTGGTTCTTTGTATGTTTAATATGAACTATAAATAAAAGAGCAAGAATTATATGATACTTTTTCATGTGAGGGTTTTTCTTTTTAATAATTATCACTTTTTATTAATGATAATATTATTTTTTATTAAAAATGATATTATTTTTTATTTATACTACAAATTATTCATGAAATAATTTACTATTTACTGCACCACTGTCACCTTTCATTAATTTAAATATTTTTTTATAAAAATATTATTATTTTTTATATATTTTTTAAAAGGACGGGCTTACACAAGTTCTTGTCAAAATAAAAATATTTTCATAAGAAGAAATTAGTAAGTGGCAAAAATATTTTATTATATTACAAATTATTTTCACAAACTCACTTAACTGAGTATATATTACTAATAAAGTTAGAGTATCCAGTGAACGGGATTCACACACTCATCTTATTTTTGTAAAATTATTTTTTAATATGTTAAAAAATATTCTTTAGATAAATAAACAAAAAATATTATTAATCACAAGATATATATAGTATTAGAATTTAAAAAGTAATATTTTTTATTAAAAAAAATTAGTTTATTTCTCTAAAGAGTTTTTTTTTTAAATACTAAAGAGTAATCAGTAATTAGCAAATTAAGGTGCAAGAATTTAACGAGTAATATTTTTTATTTAAAAATAATACTAATTCGTTTATAAAAGGAGACAGCTTGTACATTGATTAATGATCGAATCACACCAGCAGCGTGGGAGCAACCTCTTAATTAAGGGGGACTTTTTGTGTGGTGGGTTAAAAGGTCTAACCCTTATTGATCGAATGAGTTACCATGATTAATTTCCTTCACATGCTGTCGGACCAGCGCCAAATTGGCACCTAAAATTGTTTACTTAAAAATAGGCATCACACCCATTTGGCTTACTGTTTATGCTAGCTAGCTAGGTTATGTCTCTTGCATTGGATTCCACTTCAGCCACATTATTTCTTATTTATTTCAAATTAATTTAATTTAGTTATAATTCAAATTATATAATGAATACTGTATTGCATCTATGCTACGATGAAAAAGTGATAGTTTCTTTTTTAAATTTAATGTACACTGACAGTAGCCACTTCTTATATATATGTAGCATCATTTTTCATGTCTACCCAATCATATGGAAATCATTTTATTGATTTTCAGTTTTTTTTATTATAATTGTAAAGTTGTTATGGTTTGTGTATGAAGACTCATAAGAAATATAATTGTAAAGTTGTTATCATTGTTAAGTAAATTATTATTGTTGTTATTATTATTATTAAAAGACTCATAAGAAATTAATGCTATACCCAAACTAAATAATAATTTTCTATGCAAATAAGTTTGAATACTATGGTGGGAACTTCGTAGTAAACTTAAATAGTATTCCTATTATATATACCCATAAATTAACTTTATGGTGAAAGTTCAAAATTTTGGAAATTGATTCTAATTTAAAATGTGTGAAGTGGGGATCTCTTAAATTCTGGCTTTCTCGAATTGGTTAGTCTATTGATCAAATGTCAATGCATATTTGAAAGAAAATACTCATGCAGTACATTAATATGTATATTACATCATCAAAAAAGTATACATGGTAAATTGGTAATTCAAAATTTTGAAATTAAACATATTCCATATTCCTAATGTCGAAGGAATATGAGACAAAAAAATTTGTATATATATTGAAAACTTGAGGATGAAGCCATGTTACTGATTCCTTTAAATTGAAAACTTCTTTTTGTTTCTTTTTCACTAATTTTAATACTTAACACCACAATATAAAAAGTTTAATATTTTTCTTAAATCTTTAAAAAGGAAATAAATTATGCTACCTTTCTTCTCGTGCAAGGATGTCCTTGCATCTCAAGCAGCTAAAAGATAATAATTATTATCGCACTAAGATCAAGAAGATAAATAATAATTCCTTCGTCCACGGTTAAGGGTGTCATTTTTTTAGATGGATTAAGGAGTATTATTATTTAATCGTGTAGTGTGAGTTTTATATCTTAGTTTAGTTGTATTAATGATGCGTGTGATATCATATATCTAAAAAGACGTTCGAAACAGTAAAATGAAATTCTTGTTGGCGAACGGAGGAAGTATATACTCACTCAGTTAAATTAACTCTATTTCTAGGCACGTAGATTAAGAAAATACATTTTTTTTAGTAATTAATAAGATGTAAAATATGTTATTATGTTATGGAGTATGTGTTTATAAGCTGTCGCCTGCCTACCAAAATATAATTTAATTTCGACTCACACTTATACTTAGTATAGTAGCAAGTACGGGTCGAACCCAAAGGAATTTAATGAATTTTAAATTAAATTTAAGTGTTACTAACATATAAAATAAATATAGGGGGATTTTGATTGTGACAAATTGAAAATAATAAAAGTAAAATTAATTCAATTCTTAAGTAACAAAGCAGATGAAAATTAATTATAAAATTAACCAAGTGATAAAAGCCTAGTTTAGGATGTCGTTTCCCTCCCATTTACTAAATTAATTAATTACAAGAATTAAAAATCTAATCTAGTGTGCAAACTCAAATTCCTAGATTGACGGTTCGACCAATCAACCCGAATGTTCTTAAGTTTATCAATTAGGGTACGACCACTAAGTTGAACTATGTATGAGTGACCCTATGAATTCTAACTCATAAACGCATTAAAACTCTAAACATAGGACTACTAGGTTACGAAATCCGGCTAGGTATCATACAATCTAGATTCTATTATACCTAGAGGGAATAATATCTATTTGTTACTTAGTCCAATTTCTACAACAATTATGGATTGTAGTTCATGGAATAACATTCAACAATTTAACAATTAGATAGTTGATCAGGCTAAAATAATTATTAAACAACCATTGAGAACATCAATGTTAATTATTCAAAAGCAGTAGGCCGAAGCCAGAGTCAAAATTTTTTTTAATTACAACTCCAAAAGAGCAACCAAAATACGAAAGATACTACCTATCTAGATAACAAATGCTCGAATCTAATTACATGCATAACAATGGAACTAATCAAGCTATTCAGGCTTTTTCCTCTTTTCGGATGGTAAATATTTCTCAGAACATGGAGTGTGAATCAAACCCACGTTTGAATTGAGATACTGATGCAAGTTCTTCCCTTCTGAATCAGATAGATTCATATCTGAATTACAGAATTAAAATATAAAAATTATAGAACCGATGGTGTCTTGTTTGTTCTTGCACTTCACGCCAATTCTTCCCTGGAGATGAACCGATGCTTCACTTCACGTTAATCTGCTTCCCAATTCACGTGTAATGTCCTGCTCCCAATAATAGCGTGTGAAACCCTCTCCAAAAATAAAAATATCTCTTCCTTCTTTCTTGATCTCTTTCCTTATCTGTTCTTTCAAAAATATCTCCAGGATCTTTTCTTTTCTCATTTTCTTCTTGATCGTGACTTTTAACAGATTTAAAGAAGATCTGATCATTCAAATATGTGGAAGATATGTTGGCTGATTAATTTCCTTATTTGCTCCTTTAATAACTTATTTCCACATCAATTCATATAATTAAAATAATTATCTCCCAAAAACAATATAAGTCAATATTAGCACATAAAAATATATAATTAAATCAAATAGACTTTAATTACCACCAAATAATCATGTTAAAATATGATTTATCAGTATCCCCAAGGATGGGATGATTTTATCAATTCAAGGCCTGAAAAATAGGTAATCTATCAGTCCGTAGTCTACAATTTTTTTCTATCAATACGGGGTTTGAAATATGTAAAATTATCAATACAAGTCCTGAATTTATCAAATATTGTCTCATATTTTATCAATTTATTGCCTAAATTCAGGCCCCGAATTAATAATTATACATATTTCAAGCCCCGGATTGATAGAAAAAATAATTTAAAGTCTCAAATTGATAGTTCACCTATTTTTCAAGCCTTAAATTGATAAAAATCATAATTTTATATATATTATTTTCTCTATTATTTGTGTATGTACATATTAAAATATATAAATAAATAAATATGCATATATTTACACATATAAAAAGAACTGAAGAGGACCATTAGTTAGTTATGAGGGCCCTCCTGGGCCTCCATGCATGTTATAAAAGAGATTACTGGCTGATTTTTTTTTTTTAATCCTTTTATGGATCTTCAAAGTAGTTTTATCTATGTGGATTATCATTGATGTAAAGTGAATATACGTATAAAGATTTTTTTTCTTTTTTTAAGTATAGAGTTCTAAAAAGAAAAATTGAAAACATGATAAAATACGGAAAGACTAATCTTATTTGCACACCTCATTCTATTGAGTACACACCCATTATAATAAAAATAAAATTAATATTTTTAAAAGTCTAAAATACCCTTAATTTATTAAATACACACGTATAATCGATTATTATGGAAACAGTCCGGCGTGCTGCCATTCTTTCTAATGCCTTTAATTCTGACATAGCTACTAGTGATCTGAGGTTGCAGTTGATGAGAGTATTCACAAAGCGACACATCTCTTCTTGATTATTCCTTTCGGGCACAAACGATTTTATCACAAGGCTTTTCGGCCATCAAGTATCCAGGATGCACACTTGTGATTGATGAGTAATTCTGCAACTTCAACCAAAACATCGATTCTCCTTTTAAAAAAATGATTATTCAATCTTTTCTCGTTTATTATTTTAATTTTGGAAAAGAAACAAAAGCAAAGAAGGGAAACAGCACCCAACATGTCTTAAAATCCATTCTTCAACAACCTAAAATAATAAATTGAAATAATCTCAATCCCGTTGACGGAAGAAGCACAAGAGTTTTCACCGCCATGCACAGGCACTAGATTCAGTATCTGATTTTCTCCAACATTAACGACGAATTCCTTCATAGAAGAATGAGTTTTGGAATAAATAAAGCACTGAAGTTTTTGAATAAAGTGAAGTCATTTGCAGTGACATCGAATAGAGATATCGAAATCAAAGTAGAGTTGAAGAAATTCAGGGAAAGGGAGAGGGGGGAGGTGTATTGCGTATCTTCAAGATTGGGGAGAGAAGTTTTTTTTAAAAAAGTTTGGATAAGTGTGTATATAGTATAATTTTAAAACGATAGATTTGAAATTTGAGGGGTGTGTATATAATAAAATTCAGAAATAAAAAATTAGAGAGGATGTGCATTTAATAAAAATGTTGTATTTAATAAAAGGAGTGTGTAAATAACAACACTCATACGGAAAATAGCAGAGCTTAAATTTTTGATCTTCTAAATCAATATGAATAATATAATAATATATATTAAAGTAGAATACTTGTTTATTTGTGACGGATGGATAAATGCTCACTCTTCGAAAAGCATTACTCTTAGAAAATGTTGAGTATTACTCGTCCCAACTTCAACTTCACACTTTCTATTTTTGTCCATCCCAAATTCAATTTTATACTTCCATAAAAGGAAAAGGCAACTAATTAATTTCTCTAACATACTTTAATTTTAAATTTGTCACCATATTTTTAACACACATAAAATCCTTTCTCACTTATTTATTACCTAAAAATATCATACTACCCTTAAAAGTAAATCAAAAAGTGAATTTTATTAAACTCCGTATCTTCTACAATAAACGTGAAGATGAATTTGGAATTGAGTGAGTACAATTTACACACAATATTATACTAATAGATAAGAGTTATTTTGTTGTATGGAAGTGTGAAACGATTCTACAATGATTTTTCATAAAACTATTCACAATTTTATGCGTGTATGTTTATATATTAATGTTATAATAATATATTTTTTTTAAGTCTAAATAAAAATTATCACATTTAGTCATATAAATATATATATATATATATATATATATATATATATATATTCAAATTCTATTATATGTACTCCCTCCATCTCATTTCAATGTTTACGTAATTCTATTTTAGGCGTCACATTTTAATGTTTACATTTTCTTTTTTGGAATATGTGACTCACCTAAAATAATTAATATATCACCATTATCCCCACATCCAACACTAATACACCTACCCACTTTACATTAAATATTATATTTTTTCACTCACTATTTATTAAAATATTATACTCCTTAATCAACGTGCAAAAAACAAACGTAAATATTGAAACGGGACATGAGAGTATATGATATTTTTAATATTTGAATTCTCAATTCTAGAGCAATGCCACTTTTTTTGTCTAATTCTTTTTGGTTGAAAAGATTCAAATCTCACAGCAATTCTCAAACTAATTTTGTCATTTATGTTCTCTAAAGTATTCCTAAGATGGTGGTCAAATTTTCAAATAGTTGTTTTGTTATATTTAACTAATTGAGTAAATTAGTATGACTAAAGTCATATATGATTAGTCCATATGAATCCAACTTAGGAAGATGTGCAGTCAAAGTGATTGCATGCTGACGTCAGCTTCTTGTCTCCCTGGATGTGGGCCCAATACCCAAAACACTAGAAAACAAGTTCTAATGATGCAATCATAAGATTTGTTCTTAATTATAGTGTGAACTTAATTAGTATTTAATACCCATTAATCAAAGATTAGTGATAGTCATGTGAACGCTTACGTGTCACGGTTTTTTACGCGGATTATAATAATCCTCCATCCCATTCAAAATTGTGTTTTTTCATTTTTTTTGGTCTCAATATAAGTGTGTATTTTTCTTTTTAATAAAGGAGATCCATATGTATTAATTGGTTATCTCTTTATATGTCATACTAATACACATACCTACTTTATATTAAAATATTATTTATTTTACCTCACTACATATTAAAATATTATATCCTTAATTTACGTGTAAAAAACGCGTACATTACAATAGGGGCGGAGGGAGCATGTGAAAGTGGAACAAGGGATATATATAATGCAATTTTTACCAATTTTTCCATTTATGAAATGAAATATTGAATGATATAAATTTCAAAAGTTTTGAAGAGAAGTGACTTTTAAATGATATTAAAGTCATCAGCAGGGATCTCGAAATTGATAAATAAATACTTTAATAATCTATGAAAAATATATATGGCAAGGAGAATATATTTTATATTAAATTAGACATGGTTCAAAATTTTCATTTTTATTTCAAAATTTGGTCTTAATCTTACACTACTTGAGAACAACTCATTATACACTTGGTTCGAATAGTAAGGTAGGAATATTGCGTTGTACCCATTTGATTTTAGGATTAATTATAATTATATTTTTAAAATTAATATTAAATAGGATTAATTACTCTTAATTACACCACATGGAGAGTTATTACTGTCAGATACTACGATTCAAATTTATTACTATAAGATACAAAAATTTGAAATAATGTACCCAATATAACCATAATATTAATTAAATATTTAAAATTAAATTTTATTTGTTATTGATGAAATCAACTTCCTATTTTCACGCCAATTAATTTATCTTGTCCCCCTTTCTCTCTAACTTTTCTATTTAATAAATCATCAATTTTTTCTCACACAAAACCTGCGTCTGCAACCCAACCCTTTCCCATCGTGCTGCGTCTGCAACCCAACCCGTGTCCTGTCTGCAACACATGGTCCTGACCAAGGAGGATTGAGATTGAGATCTGCTGGCAATTTATTGTCGCCGCGTAAGTTCCCGACTGTACATCTCTTTGAGCGATCTCTTTCGCATCGCTAAAAGAGCATCGCTAAAATAACTATGCTCACCTAATCTGGCTCATCACACATCGTGCCATAGGATTGATTTATGAAGTTCATTTGGAATTTTTCCTCACAATGAAGAATCATTCAGCGTTGAAGAAGAAGCTGAAGAGAAAAAGCCACAAGAATTCAATATACAAGCTTTTGTATGGTTGTTTGTAAAGATTCAAAATAATACATTAGTTGTGAAACAATGTAACTATGTTGTGCAAATTTATACCTAATTGTGCAAATACATTTAATGAATTATGCAGAAATATACATTAATTGTGCTGGTTGGATGGTGTTATCCAACTATAATTGTGTCATGTACGTAATTATAATTTTAATAAACAATAATATAATTTATAGTTATTAATCTCATATTACATTTGTTTTTTCTTATAAGAAAGTGAAATCTCATTATTGAATCTTGCAATAATATAATTGTATAATTATATTGAGTTGTGCAATAATATAAGGGTTGTGCAATAATATAACTATATTCACTACAAAAAAGTTGTTCGACAGTGACGGACTTTTGTGACGGAAAATTTGCCGTCACAATTGTGACGGACTTTATGACGGCATTTTGAAAATAGTGACGGCTAATAGTTGACCTTTTAAAATTTCGTCATTTTCAATATTTGTGACGGCATTTGTGACGGAAAAATTTGTGACGGACTTTTTTCCATCACAAAAATATTTTATTTATTTATTTTTTAATTAGTGACGGAAAAGGGGCTCATTTGTGACGGACTTTGTCCGTCACAAACTTTGTGACGGAATTTGTGACGGACTTTGTCCGTCACAAACTTTGTGACGGACTATGTCCGTCACAAATTACAATTTTAAAAAAAATCAAAATAATTATAAGAACATAGTTACTTCTTTTTTTTAAAAAAATATTATTTTTTAATATTTATTGTGAATTTATTTAAACTTAAATAATTGAATATATTGTGTTGTACATAGTAATATTTATTTTAAAATCTTTGCCAAATAATAAAAATAAATGATTAAAAATATGATTGACTTAATTATCTATTTCCAATAAAAAAAATATAATTAAAGGTGCTATTTAATTTGAAGATGTACATGAATAATAATATTAATAAATTGGATATATTTTATTGATTATTTCCTTAATCAATCAAAAAGATATGATTAAAGGTGATTTTAATTTATTATGTGATTTAATATATACATGATAATAATAATAATAATAATAATAATAAATAAAATTAGAAAGATTATATATATAATATTAAAAAAAATAAAAAACATACGAAATTTAATCACGTTGCGACACCTCATATTTTTAAAAAGTTATTTGTAACAGTGTATTCATTATTAGTATATATATATATATATATATATATATATATATATATATATATATATATATATATATATATATATATATATATATATATATATAAAGGAAAGTTGATGATTGAATTTAAAAAAAAAAAGATAGTGTATTTAATTGATAAAAACAAAGTATATATTGTGATTGAATTAAGAAAAATATAATGATGATGTATTTTCTTATAAGAGAATTAAATTGAAAATTTATAAGAATGTTAATTATTTTAATGCAAATTAACCTATTTTTCATCTATAAATAAATAATATATTTAGATATTATTTATAGATTGAGAATTTAAAATTTATAAGGATTTTTTAATTTAATTAAGAAAATTTAATATTTCTATTAAATAAATAATAAAATTAATTAATTAATATTTTAATAATGATTAGTCATATTAATATGTATTATATTAATCAATATTACCAACATATTTATTTTGAAAGTTGGTTGATGTTATTTTAATACAAATTAATTGAATATATACAATATTTATTAAAGATTAGCACTAAACACATCTAGCCAAATTGGCTCAACACTTGCTCACAAGCACCTTGCTTGGCACCAAATGTAATAAAATACAAATGGGCTACCGGTAGCCGGTTCGGTTGAGTGCTACCAAGCACTCACATGAGCAACAAGGTTCGATTCTTGCCTAATTAATTTTTTTTAGAATTTTAAGTTTGTGACGGAAAATTCCGTCACAAAGTCCGTCACAAATGAAATCCGTCACAAAAGTCCGTCACAAATATTGGTTAAAAGAAACCGTCACAAATTCCGTCACTAATGATTTCCGTCACAAAATCCGTCACTAATTGTGACGGGACCGTCACAAACACTTTGTGACGCATGTTCGGGTGACGGGCGCTTTCCCGTCACAAAGTCCGTCAGTCCGTCACTGTCGGGCAGTTTTTTTGTAGTGATTATGCAGTTTTGTATAGATTGTGCAGATTGTGATATAAGAAAAAAATTTGAAAAATAAAAAAAAATCTGGATAATTAAAAAAACTATATTTTGAAATGTACATAAATTGTGCATATTCTGATATTGGGAAAAAAAATTTGGGAAAAATTTTGGAAAATAATCTGGAAAATAAAAAAGACTACATTTTGAAATGTTGCGTAAAAAGGATAAAAGGGTATATTTGGGATTGTGCCATGTAATTTGGTATCTCATAGTATTTATTTTAGGATGACGCACCTAAAAGTAATAATAGGGTATAATTTACACCTATAAGTAAGTATCCCTATTAAATATTATATTACATTTATATACTTATTATTGATATAAACCTTAGAATTATATTTTTAAAATTAATACTAGATCTTATTACAATTATATTACTAGACTTTAATGGTAAAGTGTAGATTTGTAAGAGACCGTCTCATACTTATGTGAGATTGTCCTATAATTAATGGGGACATTTTACGCCTTCTTAATTAATTATTAAGTATTCTTTATTAAAGATTTTTTTTTTAAATGTTAAGTTTTGGAATAAGTGTAACTAAATTCCCGTTGATTTTGTATTCATTTTGTAATTAGTCGTAGTTATTGGTATATAATTCTTTTAGAGGTACACAAAGAGAGATAACTACTCAGTATGTCGGTATCTCTATATTTATTTTTCTTGTTTTTATGAATTCTTATTTCCGACCAAAAAATAACATCCGTCTCACGTATTTTTAACCCACTTACACTTAGTATGTCTGTCTCATTTTATTTTTACACTATACTTCTTACCTACTTTTTACACTTTATCCATCAATTCCAATAATTTTATTTACTTTTTTACACTTTATTCATCATTCCCAACAACTTTATTTATTTTTTCTCTCAAAATTACCCATTTATTCCTACTTTTTTCTTACATTATATATTAAAAAAATAATCCTTCTTAATCTTCATGCCCGTACAAATGGGTAAAAATACCCGGATGGAGGGAGTATTAAGAATAATAAGAATAATTTAAAAATATTATTTTCACGTTAGAAATTTCTATTAAAAAATGATGTATAGTTAGTTAAGTTGAAGAGGCATGCGCGACAAATTAAGCACGTAGATATTACAACTTCTCCAACATTAATTGACGAATCTAAAAGGGTCGGCAGATAAAATCCATCTATTTAATTTCCATCAAATCTTTGAAAACGATACTTCATAATATATTATATAATTACTCTATATTTCATGCGTGATATATTAAAAGAGTTTGGATTAAAATGTACATGTGACACAGTTCTTACAAGTGTTTATCTATCTTAAGAGTCTAAAAAAGTTCTACCAATTTGAAACCAAAATATGTGAAGAGTTTGTCTTTGTATGAATATGTTGTATGGTACAACAATATTTTACTCTTTAGTAATACCTTAGAGTATTGAATTATTATTCTTTCGAATATAAAATATTATTCACCTAAAAAAAGTGGAAAAAAAATTACTATGTTATAGAACGTAGTATAATTTAAATAAGAGTATTATTTTATAATAATAATAATCAAGCCCTGAATTTAATAGTAATAAATAGAGGATAATTACCATACATGCATATCAATATTTTGATGGAAACTCAAACCAGATGGATATTTTTGTGAATATGAATGATTAATGGATTATGGTGTGATTAGGTACATTGAGCGATGCAGGAAGTACAAGCCGACAGTTTGTCCGTTAGTTTGTCCCCTGTGAATTAGTTGCATGGCCTACTAATTGGCGGCTTATCAACATTTCCTGATTTTATTGTTCCTTTTTCACCACCATTTTTTCCACACCTTTGATTACTTAGTTTATTTGTCGCTATTTTGTCCTATCTAGTACTATTTTTTTCTTTTTTTTTTATTATTATAACAGTATTTGACAAAATCATAATATATTAGTATTTTTTAAGTTGTTAATCTCTTGACTTTTATCCTAAACTATTTAAACATCACATTCCGTTAAATAAATGAATCAATGTGGGTTTTTCCGGTATTTTGACCACAGATTTGTTGACATGGCAACTATAGTATATATATATATTTTTTTTTTTTTTAAATAATAATGTATTTCTTTGTCTTTGGTAATGTTAATCTTTGTAATTCATTAGTCATAACCTTGCCCGACTTCAATCCAAAATCGATCAAAGAAAAAAAAATTGGCATGAATTTTATGATGAACTGTCTTAATGGGAGTATATTTCTATATCACCGGAAAATATTTAGATCAATATAAAACAATTAATATATTATTATAGGGTCAATCCACAATACTAATACAACTATACACTATACATTAAAATTAATTTATTACACATTAAAATATTACATATTTATGCATGTTCCATTAATAATAAAAATACATTATACATTTTACCTACTTTTTACATTTTATTCATTATTCCAACAACTTTATTTATTTATTTTTTAAAATTATCAAGTTACCCCTACATTTTCCTCTATTACATAAATTAAAATAACAACAATTCTATAAACTGGCGGATGGAGGGGAGTAATTTTTATATAAATTGATTTTATCTATATTTGGCCCAACAACTTATAACTGCCAGGCCAAATGAGATACATAAGTGAATTGGGCCTATTTTGGGCCCAACTTGCTGGCTATATACAGAGAGTCCAGAATTGATACTGGGCTCTATTCTGACAATCCTTTTTAGTATACAGTATACTCCTATTATTGATTTTAGACTAGGTTTTCTCCTCAAAAATTAATTGCACAACGGTCGAACTTTTTATATTGATTCTACTCTGATTTCTGAAAAGGAATTTTACATATTTTATTAATTAATGTGTGTATGATTTTACTCAGCCACTGACGAAAGCGGTCGAAGTATATTGTCCAGAAGAAACGTATAAACACTATACATCTCTCAAAAGTTTAAGTATCAAATAAAATAAAATAATTGAAGCATTAATGAGAATCGATTATTTATTTATAAAAACAAAATAAAACTTGGGTTTATTTAGTTAACAAAATATTAAAATTTCACTTCGAGGAAAAAAATAAAAAAAAAATTATACATACAATCCAAGCCATCATCAATATTCAATGTGAAACTGCTGCTTCAATAAGCTAAATCCACCACTAAATTCAATATCCTCAAGATTAATATGAGTGAGTATATAAAGGAGCTGAACAAATATATAAACTTGAAAATATAATAGAATCTTAATAATTAATAAAAAGCATGGTTGAGCCACCAATTCATTTCCTGTATTTGCAGGAACAGAGAATAGATGTCAGATATATCATCTGTGATATTTGATTGACACGGATAAAGATATCCAATTATTGCCCCTACGGTTTATTGTTTCCTTTTCAGGGTATAATTTCCGTCTCTCTTTTAGTATCATCCATCTAACGGTTTGACACAGCACAAAAATGACACAGAGAATCTGGACCGCGTTGAATAGATGTTTTAGCACACAAAAGCAAAAATCAAAACATGGACAAGTTTGGTAACAAACTGCTTTCTTTACCAATTATTTGTTGTCCTCTCATATAATGTTACAAAATCACAAGGACAGCAACATTGTTGACATGCAAATGTAAATAAAGTCATTAGTATACAAATAACCAAGTCAATTGTTATCATCCACACCTTGGCTATTCACAAACAGGGGATCCCTCCTCTTGGGAACACCTGCACTTTCAACATTTGGTCCCCTAAATTTCAGCTCTGAATTTGCTCTAAAACGGGGGTCGACGGACGCAGATCTTGAATCCGTATCAGGACCTGGCCTGTACGGATTAGACGCAGGTCTTGAATCCGTATCAGAGCCAGCCCTATACGGATTGGTCCCTCCACCAGGATAACGTGGTGGAGAGACATACCTCGAAGAACCTCTCAAACCACCACCCCTTAGCTCCATAATCTCAGAATTCCTCGAAGAATCAGTGAAGGATCGATCGCCAGCTCCAGAACCCAACGGAGCTCCACTCGTGACAGAACCCGAGCTGAATGGATCATCGGGTCCCCATGAAGTGAGTGCCTCCTTCTTGTTAGCAAAGAAATGCCATGCTCCAAAGAGGAAGAGGATGAAAAAGAGAACGGGGCTCGTCCACAAGAGGCTATTGAACTCGTTCTTGAACACAGGGAGATTGGAACGGTACATGGAAACGTATCCATTGCCAAGACTAATGATAACGAGCTTCTCGTAGTCAGTGATGATCAAGGGTGTTTGCTTTCTGTTCTCGTTCGTCACATCCACAGCTTGCTGATTGAGAAAAGCAGCTATGATTTCGTTGTGACTGGCCGAGAACAAAAGCCTCACCCCACCAGCCCTTACGTAATGCTGAGACGACACGTTGAACACAAAAACCTTCTCCTTGTTAGAAACCAGCAAATAGCCCTTGATCGCTTGTAAGGCAATCGGTTCTTCAACGTCCAGCTTCCTCTTCGACCTAATCCGACACTTGAATACATCCCCTAGTAATAATGTTTGAACCAATTCACCTTCTACAGTAAGTCCATACGCCTTTGATCGGTCCATAGGATCAAAAACATAACTAATTGCAGTAGACTCATTGAAACCTTCACATTCAGTCTCCTTAAGTTTCATGGTTCTTAAATCTAACGACCCTGCTCCGTTCTCCGAAAGAAACAAAAGTCTTTGCTTCAAGAAAGCAATCGGTTGTCTACTCGGAGTAGCAGACCCATACATAGTCCCATCCTCTCTAAACACTACAATTTTACCCCCACCATCCGTCGCCAAAACGTACTTCTTCCTACCAACATGGTGCACTTCCAACATGTTGATCCGCGACCTACCCGATTCGGGCATCTCAAACCTCCGGACCTTCTCCACATTAAGCGAACTCCATTCATCGCCACTCAATGTCTCCCAAACCTTATGCATTACAACAACACCATTTTCATGCCCTGTGATGATCATACTCTCATTCTTGTAAATGGTCAAGTAAGACACAATAGCAGTAATGGGAGACGACGGTTCGAGCTCCGACGTCTCAAACTCCAAAGCAACATCCCCACTCCTCAAGAACACATACAACCTACCCTTATCATCCCCAACTGCAAAATACTTACTCAAACCCTCGAAATCTCTATAAGGCAACACATTAACACAGGTGGGATTCGACCTCAGTTTCACAGCAGACACAAACTGAAACCTCTCAGACCACAATGAGTTGTACTTTTTCACTGCCATTGTCTTCACCCTAGACCTCCCACCCCACCCTACCCCTTCTCTTAACTGTTCTTTTCCACTATCCACTTGTTTTAATCCCTCCACATCACTTAAATCATCATCAATGGATGATGGTGGTGGTGGTGATGGTAAAGATGAAATCTTTAATCTTTCTGGAACATCTAAAACTCGGGATTCTAACCTAGCAACAAGCTGTGTAAGGTTTTGAACTAAATCTTGAAGTTTTTCCAATTGGAGTTGCAGCAGAACATCAGGGTTTCTGTATTCATAATCAAGATCAATTTTTTCCTTAAAAAGAATGTTATTTGGACCACCCGTTTCGATTACAGGGTCGGAATTCGAAGATGGGTCCGATTGTGATGCAAGAACGAGGCAAGACAAACGTGGAAAATAAAACAAATCTGATACAAGAAAAGAAACACTCAATACCAAAATTAACTTGCCTTTTCTGCGGGAGATTGCCATTAAGTTGGATTCTGATTGCTTGTGACTGTAACTGTTTATTACTCGGGAGTTGGAGTTGGAGTTGGAGAGCTTTGAAGTGAGATCTGGAGAGGAGGGTAGGGTGATATTGGAAATTTTAGTGACGTGCTGAAATGCTGTCTGAACGAAGGGTAGAATTGAGATTTCATGTTTCTGCCGAACACAACGGCGGCTAGGAGATTTTGCAGCGGTGGTGTTTTTGTTTTTATTGCGAATTAATTCAATTTAATATTATACTCTCTCCGTCCCAAATTCAAGTTCACGTTTACTGTAGATACGGAGCTTAAGAAAAATCACTTTTTGACTTACTTTTGAAGGTAGTATGGTATTTTTGGGTAATAAATAAATGATAAAGTATGTTATGTGTGTTAAAAAGGTGATGACAAATTTGAAATTAAAGTATGTTAGAGGGATATTAGTTTGTTGTTTTTTTCCTTTTATGGAAGTGTGAAGTTGAATTTGGGACGGACCAAAATGGAAAGTGTGAAGTTAAAGTTGGGACGGAGGGAGTACTGAAATTGAATGCCAATGTTAGGAGGCTTTGCAGCTGTTTTTGGCTTTATTGCGAATTAATTCAAATTTAATTTCATGCTAAAAATGAATGCCAATGTTATTATATATTGTGAAAATTATATTGTATGTTTAAAAATAAAAATAAAAATAAAAATACTTTTGTGAGTCCGTTTGACATGTGAACCTGTCTTTACGGATTATTCTTTAATATATAAAAAATATTAATATTTAGAGAGATAAGCTATGGATAAAACTTGCATGCTTGTTGGTGTACTATCTGTTCAAATTTAACGATCTCACAAAGTTATACTCTTTAATTTTTATTTTTAAAATAATTATATTTTTTTTATTCAAACATTTACTATCATTCATATTTCAACTAACTCTCTTATTGAAGAAATGGGGTACAAGAGACTAACTCATAAATTATTCCTCTTTAAATTCTTGTACCTATGAATTACTCTTTTTATATGAAATTTTTTCATTACTCATTAAATAGATAAACCATGATTATTCTTTTAAATAAGAGTGTATATTGGGTGCACCCGTGTGCAAGGGTGCACCCACATGTTTATAACTTTTTATTCTATTTTGTATACATGTTATTTTATTTTGTATACGTGTTTCGTAATAATTGTATACTTTTTTCACATTAAGTTTTTCATTAAAAAACTAGCATTATATGTGTATAACTTTTTATTTAATGGTGTATACATGGTTTTTAGTAATTGTATACTCCCTCCGTCCCGGGCAAAGAGTTGCATTTGCTTTTTGCGCGTAGATTAAGGAGTATTATTATTTTATGTAAAGTGAGTAGGTGTATTAGAGAGATGTGATGGGTAGTGGTGGGCCATTTGTGTACTTTTTTTACTAAAATGGGAAAATGTTGCAATTTGAATGGGACACCCAATATAGTAAAATGTTGCTATTTGGGTGGGACGGATGGAGTATTTTTTTACACTCAATTTTTCATTAAAAAAATCTAACAATTAAATTGTATACATTTTTGCTCTTAATTGTATATGTTTATGTTTATATTTGTATATGGGTGCACTATATCATAGGGTGCATCCGGATGCACATAAATAAAGTATCTTCAAATAAATAACTTTTTATGTATTATATGAGTAGTAATAATTATGTAAAATAAGGTTAACTCACTCTAAAAAACGGTATATTACATTCGTCAAAAAAAAAAAATTAAATAAAAAATTTTATTGAATCATGATGGAAGCATATATCGCATATGTTTTTTAAATCAAATTCATTGCAACTTTGATGTGTATATATATTATAAATTGTTTGATTAGGATTCAGATTCCCAACAAAATGAGAGTCAAATTGCATTGACTATCATTACAAAACAAACAATGAAATCGCTATTAATGTGTGTAGAAATCAACTTCGAAGACTCTCATTTGATTAAAGGACATTTCTCAAGATTTTTATTATTATTTATTTTATCTGAAAATGTAGAATCACAACGTATATACCGTATTAGTCCAACTTCCTCTAAAGAGACTTAGATTACGATTCATCTTTCTTCTTCATTAGTCTTCAGTCATTTTATTTATAATTAATAGAGAAATTTAGAATTAAAATTAATTGAAACCCGAAAGTTGATTTAGCATCACTTTAACAAGAACTTCACCTCTATCTCCAAAATCGTATACGTTCATCCAAACAATGCCCACCATCCAATATGTGTTCTTTGTTGAACTTTATCGTGAAGAGGCTACACCTGATAAATTACAAGAACTATCTTCCACCAAACTCGAGAATAAATACACATCGTATACAAATAACAGGGTGAAACCAAGTAACATTCACCTCGAGTAGCATCTATAAAAACTTCGTTCAATAGACAATTTCTCTAACAGATCGGATATCCGTGTACGGTAAAGAAAATAACTAAGCTAGTACTGAGCAAACATTATACGAGCCCTGTTCATTTATGCTAATGGAATTTATTAGATCAAAGAAAATTTTGCTATGTGAGGGACCTGGATCAGCTATCACATTCCAACTTCAGTGTAAAAATTAAAGGGACGACAAAGAAAAATATATCCGTACCCAAAAATTGATGTAATACTACGAACTGTGTCCTATGATTCTATGAAGATCGTTTATGAGGGTTTACTAAGCTAAAAGTAATAAGGATACAGCGGGTAAGTTAGCTTGTTCCTTCTATGCCTCTATGCCTACAAAGAAACCTATCAAATGAGGTTACGTGAAGGAGGTTCTCTCCCTCCCTCGGGGAAACATATGCTAGAACCTCATGGGTACTGCTTCCAAACCCTGCCTCTTGTTTTTTAAAGGAGAAGGAGAACTGTTGTGAGTGTTAAGCCGACATGATATCAAAAGCCAAATGGTGACTTCCTCCTGGTTCCACCTTCACCATACTGTTCATTCCATTTCCTCAGTTCATTCATGCTAGCAGCATCGAAAGCAACTGATGGCCCCACCTACAAATTGTCATATATGTCAACATGAAGCAACCCAGATCTCCTTTAGCCAAATAGGAACATTGAAGCTTAAGGGGGAAAATGGATGGAGAGTTGGCGAGGTAAAAGGGGTAAACAAACGTTTTCTTTCATCATGAAAATTATAGTGGAAGCTCAAATAATCGTCCAGAATACAAGAATATGAGCCAATGCAAAGCTTTATCACTAGTAACTGTTTCATGGAGATTACCTTGGCTTTAGATTGAGTAAAATCATCCAATTTAAGTGGCCTTAAAACTGGAATTCCATCACATTTATCACCCTGCACAAAAATAAAATAAAATAAAATAAATATATATTTATATATATCAGATGCTGAGAAAGTCATAATGGAAGATCACCAGCACCCTTTTTGGTAGTGAATTTCTGAACCTTCACTACCAAAGTGAACTTTCAGGAAAAAAAAAAAAAAAGAAGGCGAAAATGTAGAGACAACTTAAAAAAGAATAGGTAACCAAACAAACACAAAACTCTAATAATAGGGGAAGAAAGTTCATAATGGTTACCGTTGAAGGATCAAATGCATATATTTGTTGACTTTATGGTAAAATTAATAAATTATGCTTCCGGGATTATAATCAATGGATTTTATTGTCACAAACTGCAAGATTAAGAGGGTACAGTAATCACACGATTTTGTAGTGTTACCTTGCTTTCTTCATCCAGTAACTCTTGGACAGGTCTATAAGCTGCAGCAACACAAAGGTTCTGCAAGAGAAAAAGTATGTGGATGACAAGTTAAGAATTGAGCAGTGATCACTGGATCTCCAAAAGTGTAAAACACTATCTATCACCTTAAGGTCACTCCCTGAATAACCTTCTGTGGCGATTGCAAGTTGTTCAAAGGGGAAGTCAGGTTCCAGATTTTCTCGAGCAAGAATTATCTTGATTATTTTTGCACGATTTTCAGCGTCAGGCAGGTCAATATAAATCCTATAGTCAAGCAAAAATAGATACATCAGTCATCAATGTGTTCTGACCTGCTATATTTTAGTATGCATCAAAGATCCATAAAGTAACCAACTCATGTTATCTAGTTCCATTAGAGAGGCCATGGGTTCAAACCATTAACAACCCCTACTTCCCAAATTGTAAGACATCCAACTTTTAAATAAGGGAGAGAGGATATCCATATAAGTTTACCTCCTTGGTAAGCGACGGATTACAGCATCGTCAAGATCAAATGGCCTATTTGTAGCTCCAAGGATAAGGATCCGTTGGCTTTCTTTTGACCTCAAGCCATCCCAAGCAGCCATAAACTCATTCCTCATTCTTCTAGTAGCCTCATGCTCAAAAGCCCCACCACGAGCACCAAGCAAGCTATCAACCTGCACTTACAGAAGTGCCACAGCATAAAAATTAGAAGTGAAGCCAAACTGAATCCTTATTCCCTATATAGGCAACAAAAACTATCATGTTTGAAGCTGCTAAGCACTGCTTTTGGCAATACGTAACTACAAGTTAGGAGGAACAATTAGGAGCCATCACTACCCAGGGTAAAAAATTCACTGTTTCTAACAGAAAAAAGAACAATCATAAATAAATCATTCAAAATCTAAAACCTTTTTCTTCGGTTTGTACACAAATGGATAATAATAATAATAGCATGCAAATTTTAATGAAGCTAAGTCTACACTCAGAAGTTTGATAAGTTCAGAGTCAACCTAGTCATTTGCATATCTAAAGACCACAAATAATCACATCATCAAAGTCCAGTCCTGTACAAGTTCAGCTTCACAATATTAATATGTTAATAGAGAGTTGTGACAAAATGATAGTTTGGTTGTGATAGGAGTAACACCAATTCGAAGAATCGAAATATATTCAACTATTCTTCTTAGGCAGTACTCTGCATGAAAGTAGAATCCTTATTAAAGTAAATTTCCATCCCCATCAACTTTGAAGTTAACTTTGAAACCATATTTATGTACATGCAATTTTACCAGCCAGTCTGATGGTAAAAAGTAAGATAACATCAGTGAGAATATAGATGAATCTGATCCAGCTCATACATTATATGATGAGATTAGTTCATAAAACTATGGTTTCGATTGTTTTTTTAAAGTAAATATAAAGGAATATTAAATATTGCAAGCTTAATTACAACTGTTGCATTTAAAGTTTGATGTAATGTGTAGCATACTAGCATATGAAATGTTTCCAGAATTTTGTACTATTATGCCTTACAGCATACAGTCCACTAGAAAGCACATTAAATGAAGATAACCTCACCTCATCAACAAAAATTATTACAGGCGCCAGCTTGCTTGCAAAGGAGAACAGTGCTTTAGTAAGCTTTTCAGCATCCCCAAACCACTGCATAGGAAGCAAGAGAAAATGTCAACAATGGTATAAGAATTGAATAAGGAAGCTTTAAAAATAAACAGTAACCAGTTGTATTCGAACTACTTGAATTCAACAGTTTTTGCTTCTGACAGTCTTTAGAAACTAGGAACAGGATAAATTGATTGGAAATTTCAATTTGCAACAAGACTATATCAATTGCTCATTCCTTGTCAGTATTGTCTCACCAATCCCAAAGGTGATCGCTCAAAGGATATGGATGTTAAGGAGACAAGTTTATCGTCGCATATTTTGCAAGGCGTATAATAGATAATCAGTTAATAATAACTTATAATTTTTCCCTTCTTACTCCACATCTTCTTATCAGGAACAACTTTATTTAATTCTTCTTTCTCACTTTATATTTGTCTGTGTTTGTAACAATTTAAGACTCCACAATATGTCTAGCTTCGATAATGTAAATCAGACGAGGACATTTTGCCATAGATACACGCATATGAAGATAGATACAGTAAGATATACAAATGCCAATGTAGTAAGACACTGCATTAAAAAAATTAAGTATTGATTACTCTTTCATAGACCAACTCAGAACAGAGGCTTTTATGACTAATTATTAGGCAAAGATTCAAGTATCAATTCGAGAGCAAGTAATTACCCAGCATAAAAATGTCTTACTTTGCCCTTCCTACCAAGTTATTACCGTCAATTGTTTAACCAGGCCATATAAATGGGAAAATATAGTCTTCAACTTTTACAGTACTTCAACCTTCTTTTCACATCTCTCATTGATACAAATTTCATATTAGAATTTACAATAATTAATATATCATATCCATTACTTGCAACCATGGACGAAGTCACAATTAACATGCCCTATGAAACCTAAACAATAAATGCAATGAGCTCAAGGCAGTTAAAACAATATGGCACATGTAGAATCATTATCCAAAAAGCATAAATTAGTAAATTGTGAAGAAAGTATCATTAGAATAACCTCTAAGCATCAGTAAAGACCAAATTAAATTAGTAAAGTGATCATACACGTACCAAGTAATAAGATCACATCACTCAACAAGAATAGAAATGTCCCAAGGCCATAATTTCACTCACCTTAGATGTCATTGTTGAACCAGTAATGCTAATGAAATTTGCCCCAGCTTCTGTCGCAAGCGCCTTTGCAATAAGGGTTTTTCCAGTTCCAGGAGGTCCAAAAAGTAATATTCCTTTGCAAGGCTGACAAAAGAAAAGGCAATTTTACTTTTGTGCGGGGACACTGAAATTGAAAATTCACATACTATATATAACAAGTTACTCGCAGCAAATTTCCACTGGAGAAAAGCTCAGGCCTGCGCATAGGGAGAATCACAAGTTCATTCAATGCCTTCTTCACGTCCTCAAGTGCACCAACATCATCAAATTTGACACCAATCTCTCCTGGAGGAACCACTGCTGAAACAAAGTTGGTCTCATACTCATCTTTCGCAAGATTCTGCACAAGTTAGCTTTAAATACTGTAAAAGATGTAACTTTTCCACATTTTCTTTTTAATGAAATAAAACATTAAGACAAAAAAACCTTCAAATTGTAAGCAGACTTCTTGGAAGCTGATTCTTGCTCCTTTAATCTCGAAATTGCAAGTTCAAGGCTACACATACAAATTTGCAGCAATCAACTTGGTGTAGATAAAAGCTCATCACTTGATAAGAAAAAGCACAAGTAATCACCTCTCACGAGGCATCTGTAGCCGATCCCACTTGACCAAAGGAAGGTCACATGTGGAAAGGTAATGATTCTTGGCCCAGCCAATGACCCTCTCTGCTTCTGCAATTTATAAGTACATGGGAATAGAATGCAGTCATGTAATCATTAAGGAGAAAGAAGATTTTTTATATAAATCACATTCACTACTGAAAATATGAACTGTATTTTTTAACTGTGGTAGCATGTGTTGCATTTTTTGAACAATTATTTGAATTTAAAGGTTGGTGGAAATAGTATTCTTACTCTCTTTTGTCATTATCACGCCATTCGTCTTCACATGCAACAATTCTACACATGATAAGCCATGTTCCTCAAGAACCTGAAATGAACAAAGAGTTGAACCATTGGTGATATAAATTATATATGCAGCCATTCCTCAACATCATCACATCACAAGGTTCATATAACTAAAAATATATTTGAAAAAAAAAGATTTACAAACATTACAGCCGAGAAAAAAATTGTAAATGTACCTTGTGCATTTCGCTCAAATTGCTTCGTGATATCACTATTTTCCTGTCTTCTTCAATTTGTTTATTAAATATCCCCAATAAATCTTCCTCCTATAATAATCATATAAGAAATGAAAGTGTTAGATTTCTCCACGTTTTTTCTGTCCTAATTGATTAATATTGGCCCAGCACTTCATGACTTCTAAGATTTTCAGTTGGGAATGGGGGCAAGTAACAATTATGTTCCTGTTTGACATAATACGAGCAGCATAAATTTGTCAAATCACTAGAAAAGTTTAGCAGTATTGAAAAGAGATAAGACTTATGAGATATGATTAGCAGATTGATGCCGTACAGAGAGAAATCAAAAGATCAA
The DNA here is from genome assembly GCA_023678885.1 of Pogostemon cablin. Lineage (NCBI taxonomy): Eukaryota > Viridiplantae > Streptophyta > Magnoliopsida > Lamiales > Lamiaceae > Pogostemon > Pogostemon cablin. The sequence continues at coordinate 4,294,703 of CM042961.1, forward strand.
GAATTGAAATGCTTTCAAATATAACAAAGTAAAAGCAACTAGATAACAGTTAATGCACAGAGAGTTTTCACCAGACAAAAGAAAGCAGAAAACCTCAACATGAAATAAATTCTGATATTATTATGATGTCATACAAAATTACCTTTGGAGGATGTATAATCATAACATTAGTGAATAACTTATATATATCATCCTCTCCAGATCGTTTATTAGATTTAAACCCCTCTGCAAGGCTCTTCAACGAAAGAGGCTGAACAAAAAAATATCAAAGATTAGAGAATATTCTTATACCTGTTCGAAATGTTAGTCAACCCATGAAGAACAGAAACAAAATAACAGCAAAGATATGATCTTAAAATGCAGACCAATGTATCTTAGTCTAGTATCAACTAATCAAGTTTAACTACATCAGAATTGTGCGTACAGCCTTAAAAGAAATTATTTGCAATTCCAGGCATTCAGTACAAGAATATGCAACAGATATCAACATTCTTTATATGCATCGTCAATTAGAGTAACAGAATCGAATTTTAATGCATTTTGTAGATATACTTACAGGATTTTATTTACTTGTATTTGTGCAAGGTCAATAAAGAACTTTTCTTGTTTAATTAGGATCTTCAACATTTAAAATTTACTAAAGCCATGCACATATAAACGCAAAAGTAATGAGTTTTTGTCATAATTTAATATTTTGACAGAACCAATATAGTTGTCCCAATAGCATTACATGCATAGAGAAAAGTCGAGGAAACAGTGCTGTGAATATTCCAAACAAATAACTTAACCTTTTACAGCCATAAATGTATAAAGTTAGAATTTAAATCATACAACTTCACATTTTAAATATTTCAAAGCATCAGCAGAAATATATATAAACAAATTAGAAAGAAGTGTCATTGTACGAGGAAACAACCAGTAAAACCAACTTAGCAAGACAGATTAAGTTCGCATGACAATAAGAGTTTTGAGTTGATTAGCATTACCAACTTAGCAATACGGCCCAAGTTTGGAAGTATCATTGTCTGTTAAAACAAAAGAAAAAAGTTACACATTGAATCATCACATGAGATAAAAAAAAAAAAGTCTTCAGGTAAACATACTAAAACATTGTAGGTTACTGCACTCAAAGAAGTGGCAAATGAAAGTCATTTATAGCGAACTGAAACTTACGAATTTCTCCTTTTCTTTATTTGACCCCGATTCCACTTTATTTCGACCACAAATCAGAACTACATGTCCTGAAAGTTGGTCAAACATCTCTTGCATCTTGCTAACAAACTCTGTACGATTTGACTTGGAAACTGCCTTCGATAACCACTGAGAAGAATCTGAAAAATAAACCACAAGTGGTTGCTGTGACTCCAAGACCTGCATAATCATGGGAAAATTGTGACCATATAACCTAATGGAAACCCATCAATGAAATTCTGCATGACCATAGGCATGTGTAATCATCTACCTCACGAAGCACTTCAATGGCAACAAAGCAGTCGTGAGTTTGAGCACCAAGATCATGTTCAATATCCTTCACTGCATTTTAAAGTTGATGGAAAGGCAGGCAATATTAGGATTCCATTATTTAAGGACCCGAAGTTTACCCACAAAGTTTTGCAAGCCGCAAACATGAAGCCACTAGCCTAAACCATACAGGAACAAGAAACGGCATTTATAAAAACTCTTTATTATTCACGTACTTGATTCTGAACAGAGAGTAAGTCTTAAAAAATCCAACAAGGATAAAAATGAAAGCTAGAAAAAAGCCCAAAAGCTTAGCTTCTTCACGTGCCTAAATGAAGTTCACACAATGAACAAATTATACATACACAGAATTAAGTTATTAATCCAAATAGCAGCACGCGGACCAAATTTATTACATATAATTTTGTTTCGCAGAACCTGAAATCGGACCTCTGTTTCCTGTAGGGTAATCATGTTACAAGCCACAAGGAATATGTGCCTCAGTTCAAAATGTATTTAGGTGAAATAAAAGACCCCATTATAGTCTATGAGCATTTTAAAATTACACCCAACATGCATGGCATTAAACCTTAAAAGACACCAATCATTTAATATTTAAAAGCAATGTACACACACACACACACATATAAACCTTGGTTACATATAAGTGATTTAGAAGGCCCAGCCTCTCAGAGACAACTTTCTCAGACAATTAAATAATGCAAAGCATCAAAACATAGAGATTCAAACATCATTGCCTTAACATTTCAGTCAAAATAATATAAAAATTTTGCACTATAATATTTCGTCGCATATGAAGAAAGATTAAGCCTTCTTTTGTCTAAGCTCCCAGAATATTATACCACAATTGAACTACAAACAAACAAACAAAAAAAGAACATCACGAAATTTTGTCTCATAAATCCAGGTTCTTGCAACTGCCACTTCCAATGAATAAGAGAGGACTCAAGAAATGAAACATCTAGTGAGTATAAGGGTAAAAGTTCCAAGTACTATAGAATAATGACAGATTTAAGGAGCCAAAGAAGCAAATATACCATCAAGCCAACAAACTGAAGGTTTTACAGTAGGTTCTGCACTTTTCGCATCTTTCCCTTCATCTGCTGTATTATCACTAATGTAAAAAATAACAGCTACTTGATCGCCATTCACTTCAAACACCTCTCCTCGTTGACCGCTGCACAAGGTCCTAAAAAGAAAACAGTAATTTTAAAATTAGATGGATCAAAATATAAATTAAATTATAATTATGCAAGAATCTCGAAAGCATCAGCAAATTCACAAATTGAGAATAAGAAAAAAAAATGACAACCAACAAGATAACTCAGACTCCAAAGATTAAACAGCTACACTGTACTTGATAGCTCACAATCAGAAGACACATGATATGGAAAGGTTGCATGAAGCAAACCAAATCAAAGCATACTTCACCTCATGAGATTAAGGGGTGGTCTCACTAGAGTTGATCAATAGGCTGTTCCGTATATTCAATTTAAATGTCCTAGTCCAGTAAAAGATGCCTACGACTCCACAATTACAAGCGCAACAGAAGAATGAGGAATAAACTTTTCCACATCTCAACAACTTACCAACCCACCTGCCATGTATAAAAGTATAAGCATTTGTTGGACCATCAGATGTTGGTATCTTCCCCAATACAATCCTGTGATGAACAGGTCATGTCAATGAAAGGTGCAGACAAGTCTAAAATATCAAGCCCAATGTGTTTTTCTGAAGGAGTTTTCTCTAAATCGAGGAATGCCCGTACCCCAACCCAATTGCCTCATGCCTGACTCACTCCTACACCCACATAGGGTGAGAAGAAAGGTAATCAATAGAGATTCCACACAGTTAGATGCCCAATGTGCAGCTATGAATGATTTGATAAATAATTAGAGGGTAAGGAAATATGTGATATGGTGACCCATGGCGTGATCAACTCTAGGTCTTACTTCTCAAGTATCTACATCTGATAGAGGCTCTTAATAGAATTTATTACCATATGAAACAGAAGAAAAAGAAAACAAATAGCGAAGTAAAATGCACCTCTCTTTGAAAGCATCTAATGAGACAACGTATATATATTCTTACACATCAAATACCTCCATATCACATAATAGGACAACCATGCCTTAATAACTTCAGACAGAAAAACAATAAGCATATACAATGAATAAATTGTGAATTATTTGTCTAGGTCAAAAAACCAATTAAAAGGCTGGAATGGGAGTCGTGAAAGATCAGAATAGTTGCTTCTCCAGCTTCACAGCAACAGAAAAGAAAATTATTTTTTCCACAAGCATGGCTTAATAAATTGACAGAAAGACAATAAACGTGTTATTGAGTATAAAATGTGAATTATCTGTCTACGTCAATAAACCAATTAAAAGGCTGGAACAAGAGCCATGTGAAAGATCAGAATAGTTGCTTCTCTAGCTCCCCAACAACAAAAAGAAAAGAAAAAAAATCACAATTACACCCTCTAACATTCAATTGTATCTATTATTTTAATTAGGGTTAACTGCCTAATAAATCATGACTTTTGCTTTAATTGCTGGTAAGACAAAACTTTTTTGAATTTAGCAAACAAAAACACTAATTTAAATGGGTTGCATCTCGAGCTAATGATCAAATTTCTAAGATATGCGCAGAACAGGATAGGAGTCGAAATGCAAATCCAAAGGCAAGGTTGTGTTCTTTGTGAGGACTATCTTGTAGGCAAGAAAATAATAAGTAATGTATTTAAAAATAAAACTACATTTTGGTTCAAGGTGTAACATATATTAAAGGTTGTGTCTTTGTTTGCTAAATTCAAGAGTTTGGTATTTTTCACAATAGAATTGGTCATGATTTAATTAAAGATTAACCCTTTAATTTTTATCATTTATAGTACTACAACAATCCTAATTACTTAAATGAGAAGCTTATTTTCTTAAGAATCAGTATCTCTTCTAAAATTGATAAAAATCATATCTCTGGCCGGTGGTTAAGTAACATTTAAAAGTCAAATCATATCTCATAAAGTTATTAAAGAAAACTCAATACTAGTGGAGAAATTTTCAAATTTCCCTATGTTGGACACCGCATTGTTAATTATCCATCATTCTACTTCCTTAAACTTTTCAGCAGTTTTATAATGACTTTACATCACAACTCACAAGCAATAGAAGAGTAAAAAAAACTCAACAGAAAACAAGAGGAAATAATTATAGTTAGGCAACACCATGACAAAGAAACCTAAGTAATGCAATAGCATGGTCACTTTTTAAAAGGAAATTCAATAACAAGGTAAGGAAATATTTACAATTTCGCATTAATATTCAAGTGCTGCATTCTGTTGGATTAATGAGGGAAAAAAAAAGATCCTCACAACTCACAATTCATGAACATTTGACAGGCAAGCAAGAAGATTTTTTCTTGAGAAAATAAGATCATGTAAAAGCAAAATAAATAAAACATTAAAATCATATACTTCCATTGTTGACATCATTTAGAAAATATCAAAGTATAAAGGTTTTAGGAAATGTCATCTGAAGACAGTTACTTGTGGTTTGCTTCAATGGTAACGGATGGTCCAATGTACTTCACTTGATCCCCTGGTGAGAGACAAAGTGATACAACTATATTAGATGAAAAGAACTGAATGACTTGATCACAAGGAAAAATAAACAATCAATGGTTGGCATTTGAAAATTTTAGTTGAGATGGACAACTGTTATTAAGAACCATTATGCCTAAGTGAAATTAATCATATCCCAAGATCTCACTTGCCTTCCAATTCATACGCAACCTAGACAGCGTAACAGTTATCGGACGAGTGAAATCACTTGCCTAATAAGCAAACAGCTTTTAGCAAACCAAGTTCGCAATTAGTTTCACAGCTTGCATTTATGTGCCCAGAAAGACATCCTAATTAATGGTACTCCTACATCATGAAACTACCTCTTCAATATTGTTGAAGAACCTTATAATAATGACTTTTAACAACAGTTAAAGAAACATTCATGGCACCTGCTTATTGTAACATTGACTGGCCTGTTTTTCAAGTTTAAAAAGTACATCTGACAGCAGCCAAAAAATGCATTACCTTTCTTTAGTACACGTTCCTTATTTGATGACTCAGAAGTTTCTGATTTTGAAGATGCTGAGGAGCTTTCGCATTCTCCAGAAACAGTCTGGCAAATAGAGATAAAACAGCGATTAAAATTAATTACTAGTTCATTATGGCACTTCAAATGCTCTTTGTTAACCCATAGAAAAAATATTTATCTAAAGAAAACTTGCTTGCTTCCGACTATCATTTAGCATACAGATAAAGTTTAAAAGCTCCTGAAACACACCTTGGAGAAGATCCTCATCAGTAGTGAGTGGTGCATACAAATATTAGCTAGTAATTTTATAAATGCATAAAAAAAGGACTATGTTTTCACTTGTTCCCTCCAATTAGCATCCTCATGGGACAAGAGTAATATTTTTTAAAAACTTTATAAGGAAAAATATTACCCTCTCAAATTCTTCAACGCTGCATGGGAGAAGCTTTCTCAAAGCTTCAGCTGACACATTGATATCAATTTCATCATCACTACCATCCGTTTTTGCCTCGCCACTACTGGTATAATCCTCCTCATTACTTGCATCATTTTCATCCTCGGCTTCAGAATTTGATGTGCGTTCAGAATTGTCTTCATCTGATTCACCTTCATCTTCATTAAAATCCTGAAAAGTTAACCACAAGAGATAACAGAAAGTCTTTATTTGCAACAGAGTATGGAAAAGTTTATTTTTCCAGGGTCATTCATACAGAAGAAAACCTAGAGTAACATGAGCAGTTGATGATCAAGAATTAAACTGGAGAGAAACGCAAAGTTTTTAATAGATAAGAGAGAGGCCCAGCTATAAGGAGGAAATACAAATCTGAACTTACATATGGAGCTAAAATGCCGCCATCAAGAACCATTACTGGTACTCTTAAGTCCCGAGCAAGTGCTCTGACCAGTCGCTCCCGATACAGCTCCATACCTTCAAACCAAGTATTTCTTCTTAACCATATATTTATTCAGTTAACATAATCTCTCCAGAAGCTTATGCTAATAAGGAAAGATTAATAGAATGTCCAAAAGAAATATGACCTGGAATGCTCTGCAGCAAAATTCTTCCATTTGAAGAAGTCAAACGGCCACCATAGTCTGCAGTGAACTTCTTATTTCTCAGATGGGAGGCTGTACATTCCACGAGAAGGGTTTTGGTGTGTTCACTGCAAAAATAATAACTTTTAGTCCCACCAAGCAACTTCCATATGCAAGTTAAGCAATATAAAATTTGGTACAATGCGTACTGAAGGTAATAAGGGAAAGTATCCCAAGAGACAGTTATTTTTTCCCATGGAACAATCCTTCGCAGGAACTCATTTCTAATTCTTTCACGCCGAGAGAGAAATGGGGACTCTTTTTTTCTGTTCTCAATAGCCAGCTTTTCATTTTTGAGCCACTCCATCTGATCTTGCTCCCCAAGGAAAGCATGAGAATCATGCGGCACTGCATAGTCAATTGAGTTTGCTCTGTGAATCTTCTCTTTTTCACAATCCTCCACATCTTTGTTGGAGACCAACTTATCCTCGCTTTCATTCCTTCCATCACCTTCAGAACTATAAAATCTAAGCATATAATTTCTCCAACCAATATCTGACTTCCATTGCAATCTTGTGCAACTTCTCGTCGACACTTGGCCAAATAATGAAGATGAATTAGAGAAACGTCTCTTATTAACATTACTGGCTGTAGATGCAGGGCTCAAACATTGTCCAACTGAATAATCGCGGCAGTAAGAACTATAAAAATATTTTCTTCGCTTAACCACATTAATCCACTGCTTTTCACACAGTATTCTCCTCCCATACATCGAAAATCTATTTAACTTATAGAGGTATACACCTGTAGCAAAAGAAGATTACAAAGTGAGTGTAGCTAATTCAATTTATGGACAGTCACAGATGCTTCACCTTCTTTCCCTAGAGAATATCTAAAGCTTACAGCAAAAATCTCTGTCTTCTTTTCTACTCTATACCCACATCAAATTATTTATGCAGCTAGAAAGTCTCTCTTATTTATATGCAGCATACGCTAATGTCATCATGTAAGCCAGTTATAAGTAACTTTTAACATCCACCAATATTTCCAAACTAAATCCTGACAAATGTGGTGTAAAACATTATAACTCCGAAGATGAAGCACAATTTTGCCATTAATAGTACGCAAAATCTTCATCAAACTTACTAAGTAAGTCGTACGTGACAGCTGAGTGGAGGCTTTGATATATATAAGACTAAATACATAAACATGCACGCACACGCAAAGACACTATACAGCAAATCCCAACAAACAAAGGTGCAACCAAGCCTTTAACATTCGAAATTAACACAGAGCCAACAATAGACAGCAGAATCTAGATCAGCAATTTTGTTCAAAATAAACATAAACTCCACAAACCTGGAGCCTTTCAATGCCCACAAAATAATGTGGTATTAAAAATTCATAAACAAATAACATACTTTCTTTAAAAAATTTAGGACACCATCCAACGTCAAATTAGTTCTAAAAAGTGCCTTTTGCATCAATTACAACAGCAATCAAACATGAAATGACGGCACAATAGGCTATTAATCTGGATTGTGGAAAAGAAAAGGAATAAAACTAACCTTAGTGCTTCAATAAATAATCTATTCCAAAAAAACAACAACAACCCAGATGAATGTTAATGAAAAGGAGGGGCGGGAGGCCGTTTAATGGCGAAGGCGATAGAGAGAACGTGAGTACGTGCGATTTTTCCGTTCAATGTTCACCCAAATAGGGGAGCGATAAGATCTGGGTCTTGGCAAGGGTTTTTGGTCTTAAAAACAATTTTATAAATTTAAGTGGGCTTTGGTAATTTGTAAAATTTTGGGGGCAAATTACAATTTAGAATTTAGGAGCAAATATCAAATTTGATCCTGTAACTTTTTATAAATTAAATTTTAGTCTAATAAGTTTATAATTTTTTTGTGTTAATTTTAGTTCTGCAATTTTTTTTTCAATTTTAATCATTTAAAAAAAAATGTTCATTTTATAGAACTTGAAAAACTTGTAGGACTTATAAACTTTTTGCAAAATGACTAAAATTAAAAATTTTAAAAAGTTATAAAATTCAAATTTACACAATGATGTATAAATAAAAAATTATAAAACTAAATTAAAATATATTAAAATAAAAGGACTAAAATTAATAATATATATCAGTATATAACCCTCGGGTAATGTTTGGTTGCTTAACCCTCTACATGGTTTAGTGAATCATTAAAAGTCCATTTACTTTTAAGATTAAGGGTGGTTATCCCTTCATTAACCTTGGTTAATTTCTATTTACTTTATAGGTTGGTCAAAAGGGATAACCTCCAGGCCGACAAGGGCCCGGGGTGAAAAAGTGACAGGCGAGGGCTATGTCAACCGTCAAGAAATGGGGGGATAATATTTAATCTGAGGGTTTACTGAGGAAATTATTCTTTTGCACTTGTTGTATGAGAAGTTAAGATCTGAGAATTTGGGGGAAACGTGATTCATGTACGAAATTCACTCCTCCACCTGAGCATGTAGGCGAGGACTCGAAGGTCTTCTAGAGAGAGAATGGCCGCCGGCAGAATATTGAGGACGGAGAGGGAATCTCCGTCGTCGGAGGAAGAAAAGGGATGAACTTTGCCTTTGTTTTCATCTTCATTCGGTTGAGAAACGAGAAAACAGATGAGACAGTGTTTGGATTTAGGGTAATAGGAGCAGAGGCTTGTTTGCGAAGCTTGGATTTTTTTTCTTTTTTAATTCCTTATCCGAAATTCACTCATTATCATCTCTTTCGGCTTGATCCATTACAACCACAATTTCTAAAGCTGCATCAAAAGCTCAATATCATAATCAACATTTATCTTTTGGATCAACCTCTGCTACTATTTCTTGGGTGTGTGGAGAAGGTGACTTGTGCATTTTCAGATTTATAGATTTTGATTTAATTAGGGTTTCTTGTTGATTTTTATGTGGAGAAAGAAGTGGGCTTCTTCAAACTCTGCTTCGATGTGGAGAAAGAAGTGGCCACTCAGCCATAACCTGATAGTCGTGCCTGACATTTTTATTTGATTTTTAAAGTTTAATAAAATATGGAGTGGACATCCGCAGCGAAGAAGATGGAGTTGGGAGAATGGAGAATATAATGAAATGTTGATTTGGTGTTGGGAAGAAGATGGAGTTGGGAGAATGGAGAATATAATGAAATGTTGATTTGGTGTTGGGAAGAAGATAGATTGAGGACTGAAGCTCCAAAAGAAGCAGCAGAATAGGAAATGTTAGATTATTTGAAGATTTTAATGGCAACTAGTTAATGTGGGTTTCAACTTTATCAATATAATCTGCTTCAAATAAAATCTATTGATGCATTTAATTTAATATATATAAGGTTATTATTGGAAAATACTTAAAATCAAACCTGGAAAGTAAACATAGTAGGAAAATTTTTACTAGTGCAGTTAACTTAAACTCAACCTTCCTCTAACTCTTACCAAAGGTTTATAAACCTTAACCTTTACCCTTGAAGTAAATGGACTCTAAGGGTGAGTTTACTTTTAGGGTAAAGAATAACCTACAAGGGTTTAATTTAAACCTTTACCATAGGGTTAACCCACTCTATCATTTTTCTCCATGAATGTTTACTTTCAATATTAACTCAAAATGGTTTAATCAGAAATTTACAAACTTACCCTTAATTTAAGGTACAGTACATCATCTTTCTCATTATTTCTTTCTCTTTCTACTGTTGATTTTATATACAGGGCATTGGCTACTTGATCCCTGGAGATTAAGTGCAGCGGCTACTTCACCCAAAAACTCAAGAAATTTGATTCCAATTTGAAAGTTAGGCAACATTTGGTGAACCCCAAAATGAGTATATTGGATTTTAAGATGAAATTTGGATATCTACAGTAATTTCCCCTCATTTTCCATCTCTTCCTTCTACATCTTCACTTGATAAAATCTTCCTCAAATATTGAATCAAGTATTATCAGTTTGTTTCTGTGTGGAAGAAGAGGAACTTCAAATGAAGACTATAAAGAAAGAGAAAGTAAAGTTTCATGTTATCTAAGTTCATAAATTACTTTGGTTGTTTGTGATGGTGCTGCAGCTCCAGGACTGTATTGGAGAAGTACCTGAAACACGCTGTTAATCTATCTGAGGATCATAAGACTACAAATAAATTGTCTATAGAAAAAAGAACCCAAATGCATTTCCATCTTGCGCACTATGCTGATGCTCTTTTTCGTTCTCATGAGGAAAGAATTAGCTCCAATGAATGGCAAATGGCATTGCGTTTACGGAAACATAAGGTATGATTTTTACACAATATATTTTCTTAAAGGTTAAATAAAAAATTCATAGTGGAAGCGAAAGAATGTGGAGGAAGGTATTCAGTATTTTTAAAGATTATTTTGGTGATTTTAAATGTTAATGATGTACAGAAGAAGGAACTGGAAGCACTAATCAAGCGGTTTAAGAGTACCACAAAGGCAAGTGCTCTTTACTTTTTGTTCTTCCATTTTGTTTAAGAGTACCACAAAGGCAAGTGCGCTTTACTTTTTGTTCTTCCATTTTGTTTACTTGATATACGCATTAGTATTGACTATATGTTGATGTATACATCTGTGTCCCTTTTGAGTTATAATAATTTCTCATCTTTTTTCCCACCCTCAAAAGAGAGAGTGCATTGGTAGGTAATCAAGGAAATTCTGAAGTATATGTTTATGCTGACTATTATTCTATGTGGATCATAGGGGGATAAAACTGATTATTCATTAAAAATACAAGAGCTGCAAAAGCAGCTTTCCATGGACAGAGAAGAAGAAGAGAAATTACAGGTACACGCAATGAAGTTGTTAGTTTATAATTGTATGACTATATTTGTTATTTGGTGCTGTAATATGTGCTGTAATATGTGGGTCCTAGTGCCACCTTGAGGTCTTGAAATTGAAATTGTATTTACAATAAAAATGAGTAATTTTATACAGGGTGTTCAATAGTACTGTTCAACTTCTGCTTTTGATTTTTATTGGTGAATGGGTGGTGTTTTTTTTGCTATCATACTCGAAAATTAAATTTTCTTGTACCTTGACTCTTACTTTCGCAATGCGATAATAGTGTAGTAAAGCAATTTGTTGGGCACGGTTTTGTCTCATTCCTTGGCTGTTTTACCTTGTTCCTCAGGAAGACAGGGACAACTTTTTGTGTACAGCTCTAGAGGGATACAAGCGGTGTTTGATTATTGGCGAGAAGTATGATGTCCGTGTGGTACGAAATAATTTGTATTTTTCTCTTGATTATATCTCATGGATTATGTAGTTCAGTGGGGATGAGCTTTGACGATGTCTTTTACTTCTCATGGCTTGAATTTACTACATTTATACATGAAACCTCTCATTTTATTGGCAATATCACTGGGCTTATAATGTGAGGTGAAGTTTGGTTGGACACTTTGATGGCAAAGGAATAGGAATGGAATTGAAGGTGAACTTTAGGCATGGGGAGGGAACAAGAATGAAACCTAAAAAATGAGGAATCTACCATTCCACAACATAATATGAGAAATCAAATCATTTCCTCCCATCAATCATATGTCCATATCCTTTCTCAAACCTCTATAATATATCGAGCGCCTCCTGAGAATTGAGAATAGAAGATTTTAATGCTTTATATATTTTATTCAAAAGAAATTGGTATTATTTCTGTATTTTAAATTATCTTTTTTTCAATCTGTTTTCTCAATTTTTTTATCCTAAAGTTAATATGCTAATCTTGAGAACGTTTATGTACTGTTAGATATTTCGACTTGTTTCCCTATGGTTCAGTCTATCAAACAGACAACTCGTCGTGGATAGCATGCTAAGCACAATCAAGGAGGTAAAGTAACATATTATATTTTGTTATTGATTGAGATGTTCACTTTCTCATCTGGGGCAAAAAAGAAGTTATCTGGCTGTATTTGAGATTCGGGTGTAGTCATACTTGTGCTGTTCATTATTATTTAGGTACAATCTTATAAGTTTATCCTACTGGTCTATCAAATTGCATCACGGATGAGTGGCCCAAAAGACTCTTCCGGATCTACTAGTTTTCAGGTTAATTTTTATGATGTGCATTCTACTTTTGGCTTGTTATCTCTATTATTATTATTTTTTTTAATCTGCACTTTTTGGTTGTTTCAGTTTGCTTTGCTTTCTCTTGTGAAGAAAATTGCCATTGACCATCCTTATCACACAATATTTCAGGTATGCAGCTTGTACTGTATTTATAATGTTTCATCTATGGTAATTGTGCTTGTAATTCGTCTTTAGATCTCTTATTGTCTTTTGCAAGAAGTTTCCACCACTCTTGTGTTTCATGCTTACATTCGAGTTACTAGTTACATGCAGTTTGCTGAAGTCTTAGTTGAAGTTGTCAGGCCTGTGCTTAGGTTTTTGTCCATTGCTAAATTAACGCATACCATTTGGTGCTTTCTCTTCTGATTGTTATTAGCTTCTAGCCCTGGCAAATGGTGACCGCATCAAGGACAAGCAGCGTAGTAGAAACTCATTTGTGCTAGATGTGGATAAGAAAATTGCTGCAGAAGATCTTTTGAAGGAGTTATCATCTTACCATGGATCTATCATCAGACAAGTTGAGCTCTCCTTGTACTTATGTTCTCTTTATTGCGCGTGCATAATATGTTATCAATTACTATAACTTGTCCTCTTTTCTCTGTTTAGATGAAGCAAATGGTGGAGATTTACATTAAACTTGCGGAGATGGAAACGAAGAGAGAGGTAATTGAGTTGTCATCTGCTCTCACCCTTTCTTACAGGCTTTTGATTACATCTGACCTTCACATATACTGCTTGGATTTGTTCCTTCTGGATAGGATATTTTAAAGTATATAATAATATCTTAATGACTTGAACTAATAATTAGACCTTTAAACAGGATACCAACAAAAAAGTAACTCTACCAAGAGAACTCCGCAGTGTCCGGGAACTTGAGCTTGTAAGAATCTTCTTTATTTCTTCTTTTGGTTGCTTACAGATAGTCAAATTTTTTTTCAATCATTTTCTGGTTATTACCACTATTCTAGAATCTTTTACTAGTTCGATATTTTGCATCAGCAACAAAACTGTAAATGGCTAACTGAGATTTCTGGATGCATATATTTTTGTTTAGGTCCCTGTTGTAACGTCTAACATTCTGTTGATCGGACATGTCAGTATCCTGAAGGATTTTTCCCCCACTTCAGAGGGCTAGGTGATTCAGTCACGTAAGTAATTAAGCCACGTCTAGATTTATTGCTACAGTAACAAAATGTTGAGGGAAGAGTTCCCCTTGGTGGTTAGCATTAAAGAACCATTTTTTTTCCCTTTTTGAGAAGCTCTTTCTAAGGATTTCAAATATTGAGTTAATAATAAAAAAATATTCTTTATCTCGACCATATGATTCAAAATCTTTGCCTCTTTCTGCATGCGCTTCATTTGTCTATAATCTAAAACTTGCTAATGTTCTGTTATTGTACTTCAACTGCAGAATAATGAATGGTATAAATGCCCCAAAAGTGGTAGAGTGCTTAGGTTCTGATGGGAATAAATATCGTCAGCTTGCAAAATCTGGCAATGATGACCTCAGACAAGATGCTGTATGAATTCAGTTCACTAGTTTGCGTTTTTGATCATATACCTTGTGGTGATACCAAACAAGTTTTTATGTTTGCATGTGGTGGTTTTTTTTTTTTTAATTTTATGACAGTTGACCGAAATTGTTATTTTTGCTTGCATATGTACTTTGGCTTATTGAAAACAAGCTAAATCTTTTGATGCTGCCTGGTCATCTTTTTTAGTTCCCGAACCTTCCTCATTGACCTGATAGACTTTCATATTCTATGTTCAATGATCGCTGGGAGGTGGTTTTCAATATTTATCCATATGGTTTATTGCTTTTTGGTCTTGTTAAAGGAAGGTTTGGTGTAGTGTGGAGCTTCAGCCTCTGTCACTACTCACTAGGTTATTTGCTGTCATTCGTTCTGGTTTTATGCTATGTAATGTATTCAATATTGATTAGCAAAATTTGGATTCATCCTTTCCTGAATTAGACAGAAGTTATTTCTCCACATGCTTTTCTTTAGCCTTTTTCTTGAAATGTTTTTTTTTGGGTTTATCTGTTTGAAAATAATAGATTTTATTTACTTTTTACTGAAGTCTCATCAATATAATGCAGGTGATGGAACAGTTTTTTGGTCTGGTGAACACTTTCTTGCAGAATAACCGTGACACGTGGAGGAGAAGACTAAGGATCCGTACTTACAAGGTTCTCCTGTTAACTGGGCTTGGCCTTCTTCTACACCCCAACCCTTATAGAATAATAATAATGAATAAATTGAAAAACAAAATTCCCTACCCTGCATTGAGATTTCAAACTTGTTAAAAAGTGGCAATCATTAAAAAAAAAAACTGGGAATGCGCTTGATGATCACACTGACTCTTCTGGTTAACACTGAAAAAGTTGTTAATGCGCAAGATATATAAAATAAAATCAAATGGGCTGTTGCCGCGTATTAAACTCAACATGTCTTTCATACTTCCACCAGTTGAAGAGTCTCTTTTGCCTCGACTTTGGCATGTTTTGGTCAGCCATTCATAGATACTGATCCAGCACTGCAGATGTTTTCCCTGTCCTCGTTAACTGGACTTTCAGCTGTGATGTGGCTAGGTTGTAGGTCTCATATCCTATTGAAAAGAGGAAAAAAAGAATTCCTCATCTGGAACAAATAAATTGTTTGGTTGTGTGAAATGCCTCTTTTGGTTATAGGCACAAGAGTTCCTTAATGAGATGGCTTCCACTATCAAATGATAAAGTTCCATATGAATCTTTCTTTTACAATTTCCAGTAATTGTGGTCTATCTACCAAGTCATTGAAGAAAACCCTACATCTTCGGCTTATCTTGTTCAGCTCTTTCCTCGAGATGTTTAAATGACTCAATCCTACATAATGTTTTCACTTTTATTGGGTACTTGGGATTAACTCTTGTCCACAGTTAAAATATTTTTTAACCTTGTTCTGGTAACTAAACTAGAGCTTTGTTAATTTATTTCTATATGGGTTTTTTCTTTTTGTGAATTCTATTTCTGCAGCTTATTGTTTTTAAATCATCAGTTGTAAATGCAAGAATCCTAGTGTAGATCAGCTTGAGTAATTAACTTGATTCTTTTACCCTTTGGTCCTTGACTAATTTATTTTTTCTTCACTGTTCGTATGCTTCTTGCCAAACTACCATCCTATGTGCTTCATACCATGTGGTTTGCAGGTTATATCTGCTTATGAGTGCCTAATATAATTTATAAATCCTGTTTTACATCAAGAGGATTTTGTTTCTTGTCATGCAATATTTTTGTTCTAATTATCTGAATGAGTATGATTATAACTTTTTTTTGCTTTTGCATACGAAAAACTTTAAGTTCAGTGCTCTCATACAACAGGTTGTGCCTTTTACTCCCAGTGCTGGTGTTTTGGAATGGGTGAATGGAACTTTTCCACTAGGTGAATATCTTATTGGAAGGTCAGTGAAATCACATTTTGCATGGAAAGAGAGTATTGCATTTTTTTTTAAAAGAATTGTTGAATATGTTTATGTCCCCAATCCAGCACCAGAAGTGGAGGTGCGCATGGACGCTATGGAGTAGGAGATTGGACATTCATGGAATGCCGGCAGAGAATGTCTGCAGTATGTCTCATATAATCCTTTTATAGCACTTGTTTTGTTCCATCTCTACTAGTAGAATTATCCTTTTGTTACTTCTGTTGTCCAACTTTTTTTTTTTACTCCTTTGTGATGAGATCTCAACAACACAGAGTAGGATACATGTGAGTTCAAGTTTTCATTTGTATGATTCATGCTTTGATTATTGAACACATTTGATTGGTTATTACGGAGATAATCTCCCTTAATATACTGAGCCAAAATTCAATGCAAATCACAATAGGGTATTCATTCAAGTTTCAACTAGGTAATCAGTGTATGCTTTAATTGTAGGAAACCAATAAGCGCAAGGCATTCCAAGAAGTGTGCGAGAATTTCAGGTATATAGTTTTTTTTATAAAACCACCCAATATTTAAATGCTTGGACTAATCTGACGTATTTTTCATGCAATGCAATCTGACGTATTTTTCATGCAATGCAGGCCAGTCATGCATTACTTCTTCTTGGAGAGATTCTCACATCCTGCTGATTGGTTTGAGAAGAAACTTGCATACACAAGAAGTGTGGCTGCTAGTTCAATGGTCTGTCTATTATTTTAACTATTTATATTGCGTTTCGCTTTTAGTGACGTCACAAAATGATGCAAGTCAAAACGCGATGTGATTTATATCCTTGCTTGGATAGCAATAAAGGCATTCCATTATATGCAGGTGGGTTATATTGTTGGATTAGGAGATCGGCATTCCATGAACGTCCTGATTGATCAAACTACTGCAGAAGTTGTTCATATTGATCTAGGAGTTGCATTTGAGCAAGGCTTGATGTTGAAAACACCTGAAAGAGTTTGTTTTTATGCTTTTGTTATACCATTTCCTGGCAGTGTTATTCTTTTAAGGCTCATTTATTTACCTTGACTGATTTTAAACCATTATTTCCAGGTACCTTTTAGGCTGACAAGGGACATCATTGATGGTATGGGTGTAACTGGGGTGGAAGGAGTTTTTAGAAGATGCTGTGAGGAAACTCTCTCTGTCATGCGAACAAATAAAGAAGCATTGCTTACAATTATTGAGGTAAAGTCATTGGACCTCTTAAGCAGGTTTCAGTTTTGAAATAATGGGAAAAAATTGTGATTTATGACATGGAAAATTTTTGCAGGTTTTTATCCACGATCCTTTATACAAGTGGGCTCTATCACCTCTAAAGGCTATGCAACGTCAAAAGGTATACAAATAGTTTTGGTCCTCAGATTCTAAACATTGTGCAACAAGAGTTTCTTTCATGCCATTTGATGGTAGAATGTAGAGATTATATTACGCCTGGATTCTTGAGACTGAATGTTGAACACCTTACTGCTCAATGTGGTTATATTGCATCTCACATAGGCTTGTCTTCCTTTTCTAGGATATTGATGATGATTTAGATGCTGGTTTGGAAGACTCGGATGAAGATGAGTACGAAGGAAATAAAGATGCTGCAAGAGCTTTGTTGCGTGTCAAACAGAAGCTAGATGGATATGAAGACAGCGAAATGAGAAGTGTTCATGGGCAGGTATTTTGTTCTTCTCCAGCATCAGCATTACTGGATACAAGCATAATTTTACATTTCCTGAAGTTTATGTTTAAGCCTTTAATAAAGCATTGCTAAAATGCAAGTGTGGTGTCTTTTACCTACAATTGTGTAGAGAAGTAACTGATAACCTTGTGCAGAAGGTTAGACAACTCCAACCAAACCTTTGTGCCCTCTCCATAATTTGTTTTATTATATTTTTGCTTTTTTTTATTAATGGCTATAGCAGTGTCCCACCCCCACCCCCCCACCCCACATCAACAATCTTTGTTGCATCTCACTCTCTCACAAGTGGTTGGGGAGACGTCCTTTGTTTTTTTTTTTTGTTTAAGTTTATCATTGCAGTTTGGATTCCTATTCTGGTATCATTTTATGAAGAAGCATCATGTATATAATCAGTATTCAAAATTCATCGTTGCATAGCCATTATCAATGTAAATGACTCACTCGGGGTCTTATAGACACTGTCTCTCAATTGATATCCTGCCATCTGTGTTAAGCCAATTTGTCTTATTTGTTGAATCATGGGTGCTAATGCAAATCATGATCCATCTATGTCCGCGTGTCCAGTTCCATTATTATGCTTGGTAAACTTATTCAATTCTAATGGATGAGTTTTTCTAGGTTCAACAACTCATACAAGATGCCATTGATCCTGATCGATTGTGCAATATGTTTCCTGGATGGGGAGCATGGTTGTGATCACAATTTTAGTCTTTGTACAGAAATCTCTCTCTCTAATGTAAAGAGTACACTTCGAGAGAAAGCTGGGCTACATATCTTTCTCTCCTGGGTAACATTTTTGTGTGTGCGCTTCAGAATAGCCAATTTTGTTTGTATATTCTTGGCTCTGACATGTATTCTTGTGGATATGTTTGTCTATGTTTACGTACATATTTATGTGCAACACTTTAAATAGAAGAAGCAAAGTAAATATATCATGTTTCTCTATTCTTGGTTAGTCACGTATTGAAAGAATTATTTTCAGTATTATATGGAGTTGCGGATGAATATTGGCAAAAACTTATGCGGGTCGGAGAGCTCGTTTTAATTTTTCATGGCTAGGTAGCACTTTTTATTCGTTCTACGAATTATTCATAAAATATTTATGTTATTTGTATTTTGTACCACGAGAGTTTGTTTCGTGGATGGTTTCACTGAAATTTCTTTCATGAAAATAGTGTTTTTTGTTTTGTTAAGAATACTAGTTTCTATTTTATTTCTCTGTAAAATTATAAGTCGTATGTTTAAATTGTGCAATTATTTAAATCATATTGCATTTGAATGAATATTGTTTCATGTTCATACATATATAAACAAAAAATTCAGTACTAACATGGCTGGATTAATCAGTAATACATGAATACAAGTTTATTTGGCAAAGATTAGTATCGAGATGCTTGAAAGTCGCCTCATTGTCATCCTTATTTCTGAGCATATACAGTGAGAATTAGAATATGAACATGATCCTCTAAATTAAATGATTTGTTGATGGAAAAGTTAAGGAAATGTATTAAATTTTGTAAACAATTGCATTCACCCAGTGTATCTAAGTTTAAAATCTTTTTAACTAGTAATACGAAGAGATTTATTAATAAAGGGAAAAAAAGCAGAACCATAGAGACATATAACTATTAATACGAAGATATATATCAAAAGACGTAAAGGTACTATGTTTAATTGTTCATCTTGACATAAAAATACTATGTTTGTTCATCTTGTTTGCAGTGTGAATATTCTTTTTTATCCAAGGTATGTACCATTTAGGGATCGATTACTTTTGAGGGCAGAGTTAACCGGAGAGGGTTAAATTTAACCCTAGAATGAAGTGTTTGTGACCCGAAGTTTTAAGTCTTTATAAATGTATACTATAAACTAGTCGTTGAAAAGAGCGTCGAACCTAATCGATAATTATTTATGCGATTATCCCCATCAACTGAATTGAAGTTTTACCTAACAGGTGGAAAAAAATAATTCATAAAATATGGGTCATACTTTTGTGTGATCTCACTTGTGATCGTTTTTTTTTTCTTCCTTAATTAATTATCATGACGGCGCTTATACGTATGTGTCTAGTTAGTTTGGCTAGATGTTTTTGTGTCATTCTTTAACTAAATTGTGTATACTCAATTATTTTATATTAAAATAACGTCAATCAAATTTCAAAATAAATATAGTGATAATATTTATTAATGCAACATATATTAATATGATATCAATAAAATAAAAGTTTTTTACTAAGTATTATTTTGCATGTATTGTGTAGTTATCCCAGTGGTAGATTTAGACCTGCTCATTAAAAAAAAAAAAGGAGATTTATATAAAATTGATGAAAGGAGACTTTTCAGGGATTGGAGGTAGACATTGTATAATCCTAAAATGTCAAATTATTGAGAAGAACATACTATGATTAATTAATTATTGTTTATGAGGACTCCAACATCTACCTTCACTAGAAATACCTTGTAATAGCATTTCATCCATCTACAAATACCTTCACTAGACGTACGTTTCATTACAATATACCAAGGCCATGGCAGAGACTGCTGCTGATATCAAAGAATACTTTAACTCCTACGTCGTTGTTGTCGACATGCCCGGAATCCCCGCCGGGCACATTAAGGTGCAGCTCGAGGAAGGCAACGTTCTGGTGGTGAGTGCAGAGCGGACGAGGGAGGAAGAAGAAGGAGTGAAGTATCTGAAAATGGAGCGCCGCCTGGGGAAGATTACGACCATGTTCCAGTTGCCGCAGAATTCCAACACAGATCATATTTCCTCCGAGAGCAAAGACGGCGTGCTGTTTGTCACGGTCCGGAAACAGCTGGTGCCGCTGGAGCCAAAGGCGCCGAAGATTATCCCCGTCAAGGCTACTAAGTAGTTAGCTATGGAGAGAATCGCCCGAATCTCTTATTATATTTTGATGTTATATTTGAAAAGCCGCTAAGTAATAAGAAGAATCTCTTATTATATTTTGGTAACAACTCTATATGGAAAAGATTGTAATGGAGTTTTTTTTTTTTGTAACGAGGAGGTTTATTTTGCTTTAAAAGTTTATTAAGAATTTTACTTCTGATTTTATTTAATTTTTACATTTATTAGGCTCAAAATATTTATCTTTGGTTGCTAAGCTAGCTAATCTGATCATAAAATTTGTTTGACTAAATTTCTTAGTACAAATTAATACAATCATCTTACACAAATTCTTGCGTTTAATCATCATCCCCACCTCTATTTATTTAAAACGATAGTATTAGAAAAATAATTTATAAAAAGTTGATCAAAATCATATCCAAGTAAAACCATTCAATTCATTGCTTCCCTATTGCAAAGTATACTAAAAATCAATCTATGGGGGAATTTCTAGCAGGAATAATTACAAGAGAAAAAGAAGAATATGCTTAGAGATCAATTTTTATTTGTGTGATTAAATTATTCATTTGTCTATAGTTATTTAAAATATTACAGTGACTCTTTTTAATTTTCATTCCTTTTATTTTGGATCATCTCATAAAAACTTTTATTTTCTTAAAAAAAAAATCAAAAGACTAAACTTTCCCCATACACATTATTCAAAAAAGAAAGAAAAAAAAAGACGATTCAATACACATAGTATACTTTATTATTAATTTATTTTTAGAAAAGGTCATAATACCTTAAAATTATCACCTCTCTTAAATAAGGCAGAACAGAAATCGGAGTACTTTTTTAGTGTTCTGAAGAAAATGGTATACAAATAAATAATGAAGGAAATGATGGATATTATTATTCACCAACCACTTTACAATATTGAAAATAATATTTTTTTAAAATGAAGAAATAATAAAATTACAACGGAAATAAGAATTTCTATTAAAAAAAACTTCAAATTTCGGAAGGCACTTATCACTTTTTACAAATTGAATACTACTAATTTTTTTCAACTTTTTAATTAAAAAAATATTATCCGTCCAAGGTCCCACCAAATCATACAAATCTTTTTTTTTCGACACAGACCGGCGGTTTATTTTCGGGTCACTGTTTCTGATAAACTTGACTCTCACCCAAATTAATTTCGATTTTGGAACCCTAAATATTAATATAATCCACCGCGACTTTGTGGAATAACTTGTGTGAGCACACCATTAATCCACCAAGGATCTCTCTCTATTTATCCACAATTTCTGTGAATCAGGTCTCTGATTGCATTCTTCTTTCAATTAATGATCATCTTAGTTTCGATTTTAATCCGTAATATGCTTGTTGAAATCAGACAGCTATCTATTTTGAATTGGCTTAAACCTAAAGGAATTATTATAATTCTTTCTTCTTGTCAAAATCTCTGAGTTGACCTATTCTTGGTTGTGTTATTCTGTGAGATACAAATTAGTTCTGAGAGATTATACTGCATAGGAATGAAACAGATGCATGATTTTCTATTTTAATAGAGTAGCTTTCTGAAATCAAGAATGTAACTTTATACCAACAATAATAACATTATTCTATACTGGATATAATTGAAAAGAGGTTATTGATTTCAAATTCTGTTCACAAGCTTGTTTGGTCTCGCCATGATGTTTTCATGCTGCAATTGCATATAATGAATTGTAAAGGAGACATGATTTTTTACCTTCTATGTGGTAGAATGAACTAATCGAATCATTATATTTTCTTCCTGTTGTTTTGTGGTGTTATTCTGTGAAGATGCTTAATTGTTAGAAAGATGTTTTGTTTTTACAAAATATGGAATTCTAGCATTAGATTCTGTGTATTAATAATGGGGGTGTCAAAATTGTTTCCTTTCTCATAGTGATTACTCTTTGTAAATCAGTTTAGGGGCTTTACTGTGATTTATGGGAAATTCAACTGAAGATGAAGAGTATGCTGCATTCTTGGAGAAGGTGGAAAGAACGATTTATGTTGATAATCTGTCACCTGAAGTCACGGACGCCGTTATGAAAGCTGCTTTCAATCAGTTCGGCAATGTGAATAGTGTTCAGTTCATCTCCAACTATCATGAACCAAAGAATGCACCACAAGCAGCTTTAGTGGAAATGCAGAACCCCAAACAGGCAGAAGAAATCATAATCGAGATGGCTCGCCCCTTCATGATACTGGGAATGCCAAGGCCTGTTAGGGCTCGTCCTGCCATATTGGAGATGTTTGAAGATCGTCCAAGAAAACCAGGACGAAGAATTGTCTGTCGTTGGTTGGACCCGAAAGAGCCTGATTTTCAGGTAGCCCAGAAAATCAAGCATCTTGTGAGAGAACATGCTGCAGAAGCATCAGTAGTGCTTAAGGTACTTGGCTCAACTGTTGGCTATGTTAGGGCTCTGCTTTAGATTTAGGAGTATTAAAAAGATTACCAAAAAGAACCCACAAAAGTTTATTTCCTTATAAACTGCCCCAATTGAAGGAGCTAATGAGTTTTGTTCCATTAATGCTTATCCTCAAACTTAGTTTTTTTTCTTAAACTAAACCATAAACATATGAACATTATGCTACAAGTTCTTATAAATTATATTGGTGTGTACACTTGTAGCATCAACGGCAGGAGGAAGAAGAGCTAGGAATTAAACAAAGTGAAGCTTTGCAAGCACAATCAACGAAGTACGAGCTGCTGGAAAGTGCCTTTGTAGATGGAACGGTTAAAAAATTGGCGCGTTACTATGATGTTCCCTTCGCAGACGTTTGATCGATTTTGCCACTGATCTTTTTTCCTTTGAGTGAGGTGCATTGCCTCTCTTTTCACTCCAGAAAATAGAGGCATACTTTGGTTCTTTTGTTCCATATATATTGTTGTAGATTAGTCTCATTTGAGTTGCATGTTGCTTTTACATTCTTATTTTATAACCTACAATTACATGTCAGCAGTTTCTTGTAGAAGCAGTAGTTAGATGTTAAACTAATACAATGATAGCACACAGTATATAGAAGATCGAGCGTGCGATTCACGTGCCCCTCAATTATATATAAGATGTTTCCTATACAAAGGTAGATCCCCCACCTCTCATGGATGACATTTTTGCCTTAAAAAAATATTAGAAAGAAGAACCTTAAACTATTGATACAGCAGAAATCTCCCTAGTGAGAACATTTGAGATCTCCTTGATGCATGAATCCATCATTTATTCTAAACCCTGAATGAAAGACCAGTGTATTAGTTTCCAATGCTAAGATAAGTTTGATCTACACTTGTTTAAAGAATCAGCTCACCTAAGAAGGAAATCATGGTTACTGAGAAATGTAAAGCTCTTGTTTAGCAATGAAGAAACGGCCGATCATGCTCGACCTTTCCACGATAAACTGCTCCCGGAACGTCCCCATACGTTTGCTAGGTATGTCGATTGATAAGTCTCTGAATTTCCGCAACCCCTCTACTTGCAGACCATCTCCACATACCAAGAACTGGTTTCCAACAATAAACGACCCTGTTACACGAATGGCAATACCGTTCTGTCCATGAGCACGACACTGCAGTTTCTCCTCAACGTGCACGAGCTTCTGAGGAGGCCACTTTCCGGCCAACGTTGTCCTAATATTCGACAAGGATGCAAAAATATCTTCTGGGCCAACGTATTCTTTCTCTCCAAAGCTACAAAATTGAGAATACATCACCTAAACATGAATGATCTGCTAAATTTTTGAACCATGTGAAAAGTATCCATAAGTGTTTGATACCTGAAAACTGAATCATCTTCATATAAAGTCTTCATGTTGTGCCAGAGATCATCCGAGCCGTCGAAAAGCAGGTAATAATGTATTGTAAGCATCTGATCAAGGGAAAACAGGGCATTATGTAAATGTCAAAAGCAATCAGAAAGTTTCAACTTTGAGACACTCATAAGATAAGCCTTCCTGAAGAAGGTAAAACGTATCGTACGAAGTTATGCTTCGTGGATGATCAAAATCAAGACACGAACTTACATCTGCCAGATCCTTCATCCTCTGAATCGGATCAAATATACTCTGGACAAACGCTTCTAAGTTAACTCCAGAATCCTCATACTTTGTGACAAATGGATGTGAAAGAAGCTACAGAACATGTAGAACAAGAACTTGAAAATTTAGTTGTCATTATTACAACCATAAACTTTCATGTGAAGGAAAAAGAACTGTTTTCAGGTTGAGATTTAAATTCAGTGATGTTCATCATGCATGTGTTTAAAGCATTAACAGATATAATCATCATAATAAGCGCACGTATAATTCTGCTACAACATGGTTTTTAGCTCACCTTCTCCGCGGTTGGCCTTGCAGCCGGATCTCTCTGGACGCAAGCATCTATGAATGAGCAGAACTCCGGAGAAAAATTCCTATCTGACAGCGAAGGAGATGGATCATCCAAGATCTTCAATGCAAACCGGCATGGAAGACACATCAAAATACAAGTCAGAATGATATCAAAATTGGAAATGAGCTTTTTGACACAGTCGTAACCCATTTTATCATCAGTAACATAGCTATAATAAGGAAACAAGGGCAAATATTATCCATCTAAAGATCCATGTTATTCTTACTATTTCGAAAACATCAAGCACTCTTGAAGATTTCAGTTCAGAGATTGAACACTATATCAACTGTCTTCATGCAGACAATTATCAATTGAAATGGATAATATCATGAGTTATCTTCCAAAAGGCAAAATCTTGAACATTTAATGCTTTGCTTCAAGTTCTTCTCTCTTTTCAGTGTTTATTTCTTTCAAATGTTTGATAACCCCGGAGTACACAAGACTAACTTCCTCCAAAAAGGCCGTTTTCTAGGAAATGTTTACCTGCAGCATTAGGTTAACAGGCCCTTCATTAGCAGTGTAGGGAAATTCACCGGTTGCACATTCAAAAAGGGCAAGGCCGAGGCTCCAAATGTCAGCGGGGTAAGAGTAGTTCTCGTTTCGTATTCTCTCAGGAGACATGTAGGTAACAGTTCCAACAAAAGTTGCACACTGGATTGCAGCAAATGTAATTATAAATCATATGACATGAACACAAAGCAAACCGAATGCTACGTTTATTAGACATATATCACGAACCATAGCCATTGAATCCTCTAAGCCAGCACTTATTCCAAAATCAGTGATCTTCGGCTCCCCTTTGAGGTTTACAAGCAAGTTAGCAGGTTTAATATCTCTATGAACTAAGTGCCTTACTCCATGCAAGTAACTTAGTCCCTTCATGAATAAACACAACTCGTCAAGTATAAAAGT
The DNA here is from genome assembly GCA_023678885.1 of Pogostemon cablin. Lineage (NCBI taxonomy): Eukaryota > Viridiplantae > Streptophyta > Magnoliopsida > Lamiales > Lamiaceae > Pogostemon > Pogostemon cablin. The sequence continues at coordinate 4,320,719 of CM042961.1, forward strand.
ACAGTCAGAAAGAGAAACCTGTTATAACTTATCCGAACAGAAGAAGCCACTCACAAGTAGAAGTTTATGTACCATTGCAGAAAGGACTGGTTCTGGTATAGTCTTACGTATACGAATGATATCTGCCAACGACCCACCATCCATGTACTCTAAAGCTATACTAATCTGCCCAGAGTCCGGAGTGTAGAAAGCGCCATAAAATTGAACGAGACCTTGATAACACGGAGCCTCACACAGTGTCCTAATCTCAGTAAGAAGCTGCTGTCTTTTCTCCTGATACAAACAAGTCAACATTCATATGAGATGGATATGTACAACTTTAGACCCTTACTACTACAGTACTACTCCCTCTGTCCCATAAGATAGACTCGTTTTCCTTTTTCCTCCGTTCCACATAGCACATTAACTAGATGTAAATAAACTAAAATAGCCCTATGTACAAATTTGAAGAATACATTCTCTACTACTATTTTCATTTGCCAATCTTAACCTTTTTTACTTGATTTATTGCTTCTATATCAACATACAAAATACTAGTACCAAATCTAAAGAATTCATCAAAACAAACACCCAAAAATCACCACAGTAAAAGAACACAGCCTACATACATGCATATATCCGAAGTATTTCACACTTTCCTATTTTATCCGTCCCACAAAATATTTCACATTTTACTTATACTAAAAGTGGTAAAAAATATACTATAATAATACATAGTACTTTTTACATACATCCCGATATGATACCCACTTTTTCACTTGTCCTAACAACTTTACATATCTCTCTCGCTAAATTAACTAAAATAGTTCTGCTATTTCTTAGGAGTATTTTATACATGAAAAACAAAATTTTCTCAAAATCCGCGCACAAAAAATACGTGAAATACAACGTATGGAGGGATTATATACCTTTTCAAAAATATTGATTTTCTTGAGGGCAATAATTCTGTGATTAGGAACATGAATAGCTCTCTGAACAACACTGCTGGCTCCACTGCCAATGGACCCATAAATCCTCATCTCATGAGAAGCACATCTGTATGTTTTCTCACCCTCATCTGGACAATATGCAGCAGATGAACTGCATTTCTGTAGCCCAAGCTCATTGATGTTGTATATGTTGTAAGATTTGCTCAGCAAATTCACTGTTCCACCATCTGATAACTGAATTCAACAAATTCAACCCAAATTTCCTCCTACAAATAATTAAATCAAGAAAATTATCAAAAGGGGTTTTCATTTCAATTCACCATGTAAGAATCGGACGGGTCAATTGTTGACCCGGATGGGAACCCTTTTTCTGCATCAAACAGTGGGACCAGCTTCTTCTTCAATTCTTCAAGTCCAGCCATGGAATCAAGTGAGAAATTCTTGATGTAATAAATAGTAAATAAATGGGGGGATTTCGATGGAAAGATTCGTTTACTGAGAATGTTGTTGATGGATTTGGATTTCTAACATGGTTTTGTAATGGAATTCAGTTGTTTTGATTAAATGAAGCTTTGTTGCTCATTTATTATTACAGTACAATACAAGATTATAGTGGATTCATCCCTAAAAAAAAAGCATTCATCATCACTCTATTGCATTATTCCGATTTATGGGTATGCTTTGTCTGTGGGACTTTTTCCCTTTTTCTTATTTTAATTAGTATACATCTGTTCATTGTACTTTGGGTGCATCATTATTACCCACTTCAGGATTTGTGTCCGAATGTTCAACAAATCTAGTGAAACTAACTTTGGAGTTTGGTAATAGTAATAGATTAGGCTTGTTTGAACTTCCACGGTTTAATGTATCCATTTAGTCATTTTGACGTTCATACTAAAATATTTATTTTCTCTTTTTGATACACATAGATTTATCAGTTAACATTAATACAACTACTTATTTTATATTAATAATTTTTAATCCATGTGAAAGAAAAGAGAATGAGTACCTTGTGGAGAGAATATTAAATTAGGAATAAGAAAGTTAAATTAAAATTAAATGGATTTAGTAAATTTAATCTTTAATGTTAATCTACATTTGATTATGGATTTAAGTATGATAAATTTTAATTTTAGTTAAATATTTGTGTATGATGGTCTCACAGAATGACTTTATGAGACAGATAAAAGTGATAACCTTTTATAATGAATAGTGATATTCAATTAATAAAAAATGATAATTATGCTATGAACTATTTTAAAAATAATTTATAGTATAAAAGAGAAATAATAACATTTTAAAAGAAATGTGATAGCATATCAAATAAAAAAAAAAAAGATAACTAATTATGATGTGTGAAATAGTCTCAATAACTATTAATAATTTATATGATCCAATCCAAATAAAAGCCCAACGTTACTTTCGAACACCAAGATCAAAATCAGGCCCAATCCAGTGGAATTTATGAGTTTATAATCCAGAGTATCCACCCTGAGAGTCCTACGTAGAATAAAATTTTAAAAATCCGGGTAAAGAAAGCCCAAATAAAAAGCCCAACTAACTTTGGGACACTAAGATAAGTTCAGGCCCAATCAAGTGGAATTTATGAGTGTATAACTCATAATCCAGATATTTAAAAAAATCCGGGTTTCTTTCAGCCCATTTAACTTGAATTAACTAGAGTTGAACCAAAAAGGCAAGTTTGTTAAGTCGTTATCATATTCATGTATAGTTCTATAATTTTTGTTGACAGGAATATTTTTATAATTACATATTCTATGGTTCGTTCTTACAGATAATTTATGTGGGTTGTGCTTGGCTTAGAGTAGCTAAATGGATCATACAAGAACAAAGCAACATCATGTCATCAAACAAGATACATGGAGAATATGAATAGACTCTCTTTGTATTGTATAAGATAGTATTTTTTTGGCTAAGTGGCTGAATATGAATAGACTCTCTTTGCTATGTGGAAGATGAAGTAAGAAAAACTTAACTGATAATATAAGTGGCTGACTATTTATATGTTCCCTCTAATCCATTACACATGCTCTCATAGTTGTTCTAACTCCTTGATCAATCAAGATGTACCATGTGTGCTGGGGAGAATCGGATCTTGCAACTTGATAAGGGGACCATCTCTGCCAAAAGCTTGGGGTGTAGGTGGTTCCAACTCTATGGTGGATTTTCATTGGTTGAGAGAGTGTAACATGCCCTTTGTGTTGTATCATTTTAACAGGAATGTTGAGAGTGATTTGTTCCTATCCACTTTGAAATTGTTGTATTTGATTAACTTCTGTTTGACTATCCTTGGTGGGTTGACCGAGTTTATCCTCAGTTGGGTCGAGCCTGTATATGGTCGGCCTAGCCAAGGATGATGAAATATGCCAAGTTTGTGTTTTAAGCCGGCTGTATGTATATGTTCAGCCTAGTTTGGGGCCTTCATTTATCATCGGATTCTTTACTGGGCCAAGCTTATCATCGGCCCAGTGTTCTCACTCTGCAATATTGGTCTTGATGACCTATGTAGCTCCGTAATCTTTCCTCTTAAGCCTTGTGACAGGAGCTACAGTCTTTCCTCTTAAGCCTTGTGACCTTGTCCCATGTTTGAAGTGAGATACACAACCATAACACATATAATTTTAGTTATCATATTATAAACAATAATATATATTCTTAAAAAATGAAAATTGAAATATTAAAGAAATTAATATAAAAAGAGATTATGCAAACAAAGAACGAACCTAGCTATATATGCATTATGCACGACGAAATTTTATTTAGTAAATCGTAATATATATCATAATATTGTAATTAAAAGACAGTATAAACTCTGATACATTCTTAAAAGAATATATTAAAAAACTCTGATGTATAATTCAACCTTTGAAATTTTAAAATAACATACATATATATATACTATGTTACATAATTTGTTTTAACTAAGCTGACCATGTCATTATAATTAATGAAATAGATTCATTTTATTATTTCATTTATATAATTAATATTTAATATTATTAATATTTATAATTATTATAAATTAATGGTAACATTTTTCTGTTGAGCTCATGGTTCGACCCGGTTTAATAACAGGGTAAAAAGAGCGGGTAAGCAAAATATAGCTGTCTGAAAAAGGATAACATGTTTTAATATTAAGTTAACTAAAAAGTAACATTATCCTTCCAACAGAATCTATTTTTTTAATTACAATCCTATCTATACGGAAAAACAGCTAAAAAAAATAAAATAAAATAAATAAAAACGTAATAAAATCACCTTCTTTATGCTTCTAGAATTAATAACTCAGATGAATAATATTGCATATTTCGTGTGAACTTCAACATGTAATACGTATGAACGAGCTGTAAGAAAAGGAAAAAAATTATTCTTTTCTTTATTATCCAGATAATAATGAATCTACCCATTTATAATATTTTTCGTGTACAAATAGATTCTTTTATCTTTTTTACTAAATTCTAAGTTCATATTTATTTTTGGATATGGACAATTTTTTTTAAAAAATTCGTTTAATTATAAAGGCAAGTTGATAAAAATTATAATAGTAAAAATAATTTGAATAAGAATATTCTCATTAAATAAAAGATAACCCAATAATATTAGACCAGCTTCCAAAAGCCGTTGAAATAGTTTAAAATGTCAAAAGTCAACTATTTCCAATGTTATATATATATATATATATATATATATATATATATATATATATATATATATATATATATTTCATATAATAACATAAAAAGAAAAACGAGAGTTTTTTCAATTCAAAGCTTGAAAAATGAATAATTATCAATTTGAGACATGATTTATTATTTTCATCAATTAGGGGTCTAAAATATACTCTGTCCGTCCCACACCATTCTTCATACTTTCTTTTTTCATCCGTTCCACCACACCACCCTTCACAACCCATAAAAGGAAACATCATTTTATCCAAAAACCTTAAAAGTCACTTTAATTTTAAATTTGTCACTCTTTTTTCACACACATAACATTACTTTATATTTTTTTATTACCTAAAAATACTACAATACTCTCTAAAGTCAATAAATTTGGTCAAAACGAACAATTTTTCTTAAACAACGTGGTACAGTAAATAGGAAGAGTGGTTCATGACGGAGGGAGTATAAAAATATCAAATTCAAGTCCTCAATTAATAAAATATGAGACAACATGTGACAAATTTAGATCCAAAATTGATAATTTTATACATTTTAGCCTAGATTAAAAAAATTTAAAAAAAAAATTAGGTTTTATCCATGTTTTAGCCATTGAATTAAATTTTTTTAATAAAGTATAAATAGATACGAAATTTCTTTGGGCAATTCAAATGAAAGAAAATTTAGTGAAATTGAGTAGTTTGTCATACATTCCCTCGTATTCTTTTGCATGTGGTTTTTTTGAAGTTATGCCATCGTATTAATAAAAATTTATATTACCCAAATGATAGAATTAAATTTTTTTATATTATCGGTAACTTTATATGAAAAGACGCTCGATCTTCTACATGTATTTGATTTCACTTTATTATAATCATTTTTATTCAAGATTCAAACATAAAAAGTGTTCCTACCAAATTAAAAAATAAAAATTTAAAATGCTCAAAATTTATAAAAAGAAGAGTATTATGTTTATACATTAGAAGTATTATTGTTAAAAATTTAATTTTTCAAAAATAAAAGCTTTTATAAACATGAGTAACAATTATCATACACAATACTACTCAAAATGTGCAAATATACTCTGGTTATTTTAATTTATTAATTGAATGATAAACAACATTAGAATTATTCTTTATTTGTGTGTATGAACAACTCAACTGGTCAGTTAGGATGATAACTTACACAATGATCAAGAGATCCAATCAAGTAGCAGAATAGAAACAACCTCTTAAAATGAAGAGATCTTATATACAGTTGTAAAAGTCTAGTCCTATTAATCCATGATTTATAACTCTACTATTCTGTCGAACCTCTCGTAGGGCTCTTACGTGTAATAATAAAGGTCTAGCCCTATTAATTAATTAAGTCACCATTATTTACCTTCATAATTTTGTCGTGCCAAACGTGGAACGGTGGAAGCCCTTGATGGTGTATACACCTTTTTTTATTTTTTTCACAATAATTCTTAATTTGCATATTTAATAAATACTATAAATTAAGTTATTTGTCTAAGTCCACGCATACCCTGCCAAATAAAATAAAATTAGAAAAATAAAAGAAGGAAAATAGAAATAAAAGTGTAGGTGAGGCTTACAAGTGGCAGATGATCCAGGGTGCACCGTAGCTCAGGGGATCACAGCCTTCTCGTGGCGCGTAAGCTTTATTTTTTCGCTTTAATATTTTTGACGTTTCTCACTTTCTATTATTCACAACCATTCACATCTATATACTCCCCATTCATAATCCCCACACTTCCAACCAACCTCCCAATTCTTCTTCATTTCTCATCAGATTCATTTTAATTTGCAATCGATGTCAGCAATCTCGCTTTCTCCGAGCTTCAATCGCTTTTCCAGTAGTAAAATCGCCGACATCGCCGCCAGAGTGGTGGAGGAATTCGCTTCTGAGGAGTTCTACGACGATGAGTTTTACTTCGATGGCGGAGAGGATGATGACAGAGAGACAGAAATTGGCGTTGTTCGTGATGGCGGTGGTGGTGAGGATGACGAATTCGAGTTTGCTTTCGTGAATCGAGAATCTGAGTTTTCCTCTCCGATTTCTGCGGATGAGATCTTCCACAACGGTCAGATTCGACCCGTTTACCCGTTTTTAAACGGAGATTTGTTTCTGCGTCGTACGGAAAAGGAGGAAACAGAGGCGCGAAATTCCGATTCCGAGAAATCTCCGCCAACTCGCCTTCCGTTGAGAAAGCTGTTCATTGAGGAACGAGAATCAACGATGACGACGACGTCGTCTTGCTCGTCGTCGGAGGCGGACGACCTGGAAGGACTTCCGGCGGATTCGTACTGCGTTTGGCGGCCGAAGGAGGCGGCGGAGGGGCAGTGCAAGAAGAGCAGCTCCGCCGGCTCTAATTCGAAGAGGTGGAAGTTTAAAGACCTGCTGCATAGGAGCCACAGCGATGGGAGTAAGGGCAATTTCGTCATTTTGAGTCCCAGCAACAGCGGGAGGAAGAAACAGAACGAAGAAATTCGAGGTAAAGAAGTGCCGGTGAGTGGAGGGAAAGTGAAGTCAGCGGCGGCGGCGCCACGGCCTCCGCCGCTGCGGGTGTTTAATCGAGACGGTGGAGAGAAGCGGCGATCTTATTTGCCCTATAGACAGGATTTAGTGGGCGTCTTTGCTAATGTAAATGGATTGAGTAAAAATTTGCAGCCATTTTGAACTGTTTCAGCATATTTAATTTAGGAGTATTTGTTAATTAAAAATACTAGTATATGGTTTGAATTGTTTGATTTGATGTAAATGGAGTAGTAAACATTTACATTATGATTTGATATTTTTTTTTTTTAAAGGAAATTTTATATACTACCTCCGTCCAGTGCAAAGGTACTCGTTTGCTGTTTGCACGTGGACAATTCTAAGGTCTTTATTTACTTTTTGTACGTGGATTAAGGAAGATTATTATTATAGATAAAGTGAGTAGTTGTATTAGAAGGAGGTGGTGGGTCATATTGTGTACTTTCTTTACTAAATAGAGGAAATATATACCTTTTAAGCGGACGCCAGGAATAGTGAAACGGTTACCTTTGCAGCGGACGGAGGGAGTATGATCTTTCAATTCCCTTGGTCACTCATGATCCTCTCACATGGGGGGTGGAGACCATTCCTATGTGGGCCCCACTCCCTCATGTAAGAGGGTCATGGATGACCACGAGTCACTCAAGAATTACCCTCAATTATTATTAAGTGTATGAATTTTATGACTACGCCTGCTTGATAACAGTCTACATGAAATCGTTTTGGTATTTTTTTAAAATAATTATCAAATTTCAATAAAAATGTTACTAGTATCACTATCATTTTCATTAACTTAACATTTTATTAAAATAAAATGTTCACTCTTTAACATTTCACAAAAATCTATTCGTAAAATAATTTCACAAGTATTTGCCTGAATTTTAATGATGCTAAAATTATGTGTTTAAATTTCTATAATAGAATGTTCCAATGAGAGAAATGTGTATTATCAAAATAAATTTCAACACAATAAATTTGTGAAGTAGTAATGAATTTGGGTACGACAAGATATTTCCCTCTATTCGCCAAGAAAAGAAATGAAGTTGAATTTTAGGATTTTGAATCATGTCAAGGAATGTTCTAACTTGCAAGAACGTTTTGAGTAATATTACTATTTAAAGTTCCTATTTTATTCATTTATTTATATTTTATTTTGTTTTATCCTGTCTTATGAATTCAACAGTTCACACTAGTTCCATTGACATTTGAACTACGTTTCGAATTGCGACACTTCATATTACTCGTGAGTCGTGAATTGCAAAATATGGCATTTATATTTCTATTTCAGCATTGATTATAATATTCATGGCAAAAGAATGTACAATGGTAAAAGCCTAAATTCGGAAAAAAAAAATAGAAGAAGAATATTAAGGTTTTGGAAAAAAAATTTACCACGAGTTTATACTTCAAATTATATTAGAATATAAATCTCTTAAATTATACTCCATGTAAAATTGTAACTGCTATTCAATATACATACTTGAAAAATTCTACACTAGAATGATAGCTTGCACGAAAATTATACTAAGCAAATTATAAGTGTTAGGGTTAACGTAAGAAATGTTGTTTGATGGTCGATAATGGAATTTGAACTTGAATATATTTAATTGTTGGATTTTTTTCAATATAGAACCAAAAATTAGTTATCTATCAATTAAGAGTTTGAAAGATTATTATTATCAATTCAAAATTTGAAAAATATGAAATTATCATCTCAAAACCTAAAATCATAAAACTACTAAAATTATATGTGTAACTGTATAAATTTTTGGTTAATCAACGTGTTATTTTAAATGTTAATAAATTATAAAATATTATTATCTTAAAAAACATGTATAATAACTGAAATTGAAATTTTAATGTAGTTGTTATTAAATTAATTTGCGTAATTTTATTATTTTAGATCGTGAATTGATGGATTTATATTTTTTTAATCCTGAATTGAATAGACAAAAAAAATTAAAAATAAAATCAAGTCCCTAATTGATAGTTATCTTTCGAGTTCTATATTAAAAAATTTCAAAAATAATTTTTAATCCATATGATATCATATGAAAAATTTCATGCCTTTATAATCTTGTTATTTCCAAATGTGAAAGGGCTAACAAGTAATTTGACATTGATTAAAATAGTGGTTTTCGCGCCTAATTCTTGCGTTAAGTATACCTATAATTTTAATTAACAATTAATCCAATTTCTTGTTTGTAAACTTTATCATCTGGAAATCACAATTAGCTTGAAATGTGAGCAGCCTTTCATTTGCAAAGTCAATAAAGATTTTGAGTAGGATTAGAACTATTTGAACAACTCCCACTTTTGATCAAATTTTAAAATCATCAAGTTATTGATTTTCTTGCTCGTTAATTAAATGGTTGTCATTTTCAAGTTATCAATTTACACACATCCAAATAATATTAAAGTTCCAAAATTAAGTCTAACGTTAACTTTTAATTATCTAGTCGTCTGACTTTAACACCAATTTATTTATAACAAAATAAAGATTAACAATTACTAAGATAACTAGTCACCTCAATAAGTTTAACTTTTAAAAATAAAACTCATCAGTGAATTTTTTTTTTCAAGTTCAATTAATGAAGTACTTTATTGTATAGTAATGCTTATAAGGGTGTTTTATTTACATTAAGTTAATATTACTTAATGGGTATTAAAATTATTAAAAATAAAGGAATTTGAATATAAGAGTGTATTTGATTTATTAAAATATTAGGTAGATTGATAAGATTTGAAAATGTTTAACTCAATTATAAGGTAGGCTAAAAATAAGGGAATTTGCACATAAGAGAGTGTTTGTGTCAATTCTCTATTAGTTTCATAAGATTATAACTCATTTTCCTCCTAAGTTGTAATTTAACGGGCACATTACTTTTAACTAACGGAATTAGAAGGTAATCAAGTCTGATTAAGTTCAATAGCGTGTAAATTATTTTATTTTTAGTAAAAAATTAAAGTTCATATTGTATTATTAACTCAATGTGAATTAAACACTCAACTAATATATTTATATGAGTTTATTTATCTTTCAAGTCTTTTAATGAAAAAACAAAACAAGTGGCCCAGCGAAATGTAATTTAAATTAGGTGAATATCCCTTTAAACTTAAAAAAGATAAGAGAATTTTCCTATTCACAAACAATTGCATGTTCAAGTTTTATTAATTCAATGAGAACAAAACGCTTCTTAAAAATAAAAATAAATAAAAAGATAAATTATAGAGTAGAAGTAATTGGAAAAACGTTGGATTGGATGTTGGTCTTTGGTCATGGACTAGTGTAACATATTTTCTAAGTGTCAATTCCACTTCTTAAAAGGTTTGGACACATCTTGGAAAATGGGAAAAGGGGAAGCATCTTTTGCTCTTTTTCTACACACTACTAGTGCAGTGTTCATTCATGCCCTATTTGTTTGTGATTTTGAAAAAGAGTTTTAAAAATACATATTTATTTAATTTTAGAGGGCATTAAAAAGTAATTAATATTCTTATGTAAGTAATAGATTGTGAAAGAGGAAAGAAGGAAGAAGATTCGGCATAATTGGCGGTAATAAGACGAGAGAGATTATGAAGTGATTGAGAAAAGATTAAGGAACATGTGAGATTTTGATGAGTTTTCACATATAATTTCTCCTCTTTATCTTCTTTTGCAATGTGGAAAGAGAAAGAGTATATAAATAGGGAGTGAAACTGGTTAACTAAAAATTAAAAAATTATACATTTATTAATAAGTACATGCTTTTATGGGTAAGGTTCACGTGAGATCATTTTATAATTTTTAAAATAGTTATCACTTTCGTTATAAAATGTTATTACTTTCGCTATAAAATATTATCACTTTTCATTTATATTATAAATTATTCATAAAATAATATTATCTTTCTTTCCCTTCTATAATAAAGTTAAACTTTAATTAAACTTTAATTTATAACAAATTAAAATGAGTCTATAATATTATTGAAATGAGTCTATAATTGAAACGTAAACATTAAACTTTAATTAAACTTTAATATTTTTCATTTTAATTTGTTATAAATTAAAGTTTAATTTGTGAGTCTATAATAAATTCTCTTTCCCTTCTTTCTTTTTTATTAATATTATTATTATTATTTAAATGTAAATTGTATTATGTCCTTAATATTTTTGGAAAAGACTTGTGTGAGACTGTCTCACATAAACCCTTACGTGATACGGTCAGAGATTGATAACTGTATTTATAAAGAAAAGTAATAATAAATTAATAAAAAGTAAAAGTGATATTTCATGAACAATTCATAGTATAAATAAAAAGTGATAGTAACATTTTATAGTAAAAGTAATAACTATTTAAAAAAATGAAAAATGATCTCACGTGATACAGTTTAACTCAACGCCTACACAATATTCTTACTATAGATTTGATCTAATCTTCAAACTCAATAATCTAATGGATGGCATACTAATAAATAAATAAAATATTATTTAATAAATGAACATCACACAGTAATTTAATAACATAATATATATATTATTATTCTTCATATTATATACACCTTTAAAAGTTGAGGTACATTAATCAATTATGTTGATTGAATGATTGTTATAGTATACCATGCAGTTTTGTAGATAATAATTTTGAAATAGTATAAAATGTCTTTTGCGACGTCTCAACAACAAATCTTAAACTGTCAATTTAATAAAGCAATAATATGTACTCCATAATTAATCGGTGGATTCTTACATGCTAAGATTACGAATTCAATATTTCACCACTATGTTAAATTAATATTTTATTAGTATATAAAAAACTATATTACTCTATAAATGATTATTATACGTTAATTTAGTTAATAATAACACATGACATGTATTTCCATAGAAATTAAGTGATATATAACATGAAATACAATACGTTAGTGATTACTTATTGTATTTTATTTTTCTTATCATCTATACAATATACTCCTGTCACGCGAAAGTCATGTTTTTTTTTTTAAATCATATAAAGTATAAATTCGAGGGACGTGAGTACTGTTGCTTATCTATATAATTACTAATTAGACATAATGAATTATTTGTTTTCAGAAAAAAAAAACGAATTATTATTATTATCGAGTATTTAAAAAAAAAACATTCTACAATTTAAAAAATGTGTATCTTTTAAAAAGTAACACCAACGAAAGTATGTCTCTAACTAATAAGCTATATGTAATTGATGTTGGTTTTATCTCAAGAGTTGCTTACTAATTAATTTGATTATTTTATCTTAAATAAAATTCGAACTAGAGATCTTAATTCATCCACAGGCAATTTGATCATACTTCTGATTTAATTATACTCATGTCTCCATCCACAAAATCATTGGTTAAAAAAAAAAAAATAATCCTTTCAGAGTTATAATTTCTTAATATATAACACGTACTATTATTTTATGCCAATTATGTGTATAAAATTTAGATGCACCATTTTTACAGTCAAATTATATTATTATTATTATTTTTAAAATGTAATTAAAAAAATAAAAAAAAATCAACTGTAATGTTACTGATTCAACCCAATTTTGAAGATGGCTCGTGTCAAAAATTTGATTAACAACCTCAATCATATGATACAATCTCAAAAGAAATTATCTTTTAGAGAAATGTTCTGAAAAACTAATTTTCCCAAAGAAATAATATTGGAATTACTTTCATTTCAAAAAATAAAAAGACATGTAAAACCAATAGATTTAATTTGTTTTATTGGTCATTATTGTGATGAGCGGATGGATGGCAATTGATCAATTGATGTTAGTTGTCATAATGTCCACTTACTTTGAGATTTGACATTATGCCATATATATACACACACAATTTATTAAGTAGAAATTCTATAAATCACCATTTATTTTGGTGACTAATGGATCCACCATAAACCCATAAATAGTTCACAATTCAAGTATAAATGAACACGACATCTTGTATCGCGACAAATCGAAAATTCTAAAAAATAATTTATAATTAATAATTTTCAAATTGTCATTGTGTTTTATTGTATGTTTTGTTATGCAGTCATTCCTTTCTCGAGGCAAATGGCCAGCTCAGCTTCTATAATTTTAGGCCTTAATATTTTCATAAAACGGATAAGGAATAATAATTTTTTAATGAAAAATGATAATGATGATGAAAATTATTTTATAAATAATTTATAATATAAATAAAAAATATAATATTTTAAAAGAAAAATAATACACATCTTTTATTATTATTTTTTTGTGTTTGTAAAAATTAATCTCTATTAATATAATAGCAAAGTGAAAATGTCAAAATTGAACCAATTTTTAATTTAAACATTTGATTTTGATTACTAATCATTTTTAAATCTCATCCGTTCATCACATTATTGAATCTCATCCATTCATCACACTTATAAGATTAGATCTTGAACATTCATTTTTTGTCATAATAATGATACCTTATTTAAAATGATACATTAATAATGATACCTTATTTAAAATCCTTATTTAATTTTTGAAATAATAATATCATATTTCACTAATTTTATATTTTAACAAAATCTATAATAGAGTTTTAACCATTAATTCATTATTAAATTATTTTATAATTACGACTACATGTATTTCAATTAAATTATTTTATAATTACGACTACATGTATTTCAAATATGTTATGTTATATAATTAATTAATTAATAATTATAACTTATAATGTAGTTTTAACAATTAATTCATTGTAAATTATTTTCTTCATTATTAATAATTTTAAATTAATATTATTGGTCCTAACATCTTAATAATTTTAAATGGAGTAATTTATATTTAAATGGATTCATTATTAAATTATTTTCTTCATTATTAATAATTTTGAATTAATATTATTGATCTTAATATTTTAATAATTTTAAATGAATATGTGTAATCAACGGGTAATGATAAACGGATTAGAGACAGGGAGAATCATAATATATATTTTTAATGAAACGGGTACTAAAATGTGTAGTTTATATTTAAATGGATACGAGTACGTAATAATTAATTCATTATTAGATTATTTTCTTCATTAATAATAATTTTGAATTAATATTATTCGTCCTAACATCTTAATAATTTTAAATTGGTATGTATAATCAACGAGTAATGAAAAACGAGTTTTGTATGAGTATGAGTATCATAATTTTTTTTAACAAAGTGGGTACGAATATGACTAAATAAACATTAAGGTGATCACATGACGGATATTTTCAAATATCTGATTTACCCAAACCTTAAAAAAATAAGTACGAGTAGTTATACATAAGGTTTATGAGTTTAGGGTTTAGGGTTTAAGGATTTAGGATTTTAGGGTTTTAGGATTTAAGGTTATGAGATTAGATTAATTTGACACTTTATTTACAATTATAATGAAACAATTATCAACATCACAATTATCATGTCACTACTTAATATAATCCATATGCATAAACTAATTTTAAATCAAAATTTAGTAGTTTTTTTATTTATGATATAATTTAAGTTATTAAAATAATTAAGTATATAATCTTTTTAATATAATGTTTTTTTATATTATAGATTATACATAGGGTTTATGAGTTTAGAGTTTTTGAGTTTTAGGGTTTTAGGTTTTAGGGTTTTAGGGTTTAGGGTTTATAGGTTTAGGATTTTAGGGTTTAGGGTTTAGTGAATCAATTTTTAATTTACACATTTGATTTTGATTATTAATCCATTTTTAATCTCATTCATTCATCACATTATTGAATCTTATTCATTCATCACAATTCATCACAATTATGAGATTAGATTAATTTGACACCTTATTTACAATTATAATTAAACAATTATCAACATCACAATTATCAACATCATTACTTAATATAATCCATATGCATAAATTAATTTTAAATTAAAATTTAGTAGTTTTTACCTTTATCCCGTGCATAGCACGGTTCAAAAGCTAGTTTAACAGTAAGTCAAATTTTAAAATTCGACTTAGATCCATTACTTGTCACCAATTATTAAATTTATTTAATACACTTCTCATTTCTTTTTTGTAGGTCTTCACAAATAATGTCTCTATGAAAAAAAAATTATTCAACTTGATCGATAATTTCTAACAAATTATAATTTTAAAATTGTCACTCTTAACAAACATATTATATTTTACAATTATTTATTATTTTGAAAATACTATACTATCTCAAAAGTAAAAATCCAAACAAAAATTACGAACAATAACCCATGATCGAAAAATGATACAAATCCACCAAATTTAATCTAACATTTTGAGTTCTATACTACCTTATAAAAATATCATTTCACAAAAAATATATTATTTCATAATATAAATAACAATAGTATAAAAAAATCAATAAAAATGATATATTAATGGTGTCTGATGGACCACTAAGTAGTGAAATAAGAGGCTAATTACGAAACAGTCCAAAATTAATAGACAAATGGGTAAATGCCTTCACAAGTTTCCTATGTCATTATATAAATATGAAAATTAAATGAAAATGATGTTTTAGATTTATTCATCCTTTGAAGCTTCGTTCTTTTGATCGATTCATAGATTAATTTTTGTTTCTAAAAATATGTTTAGCTTACGTGAATATATAACTTTATGATAATTAAATCTGACTATAATATTCTATTCCATTTTATTAATATGTGTAGATAGTAGGGTTATAAATGAATCGAATCGAATACTGAGTTATTTGAATTGTATTTGATTAAATATTCGAATATTCGTATTTGTATTCGATTATTAATCGAATTCGAAATCATATTTGTATTCGATTCGAAAGTAATAAACGAACTTTTGTAATATATTCGAGTATTCGATTTTGAACATTCGAAATTCAATATTTGAATTCGAATTCGATTCGAAATTGTAAATTTATTTTTTAAAATATTTTTTTTTATTTCTTGTACTATTAATAAATTAAAAAAAATACTCACGGAATACATTCTACCATTAAATTATTAAAAACTATAATTAAATAATGCACATTATTTATATATATATATATATATATATATAAATTCAAAAATATCTCTTCCTCTTTATTTTGAGATAGTAATAAATTAGATAATATACATATTTATTTATATTTATAAAATAAAATATTATATTTAATAAATATATATATATATAATAATTTAATATTAATAATAAATAATAAATATATATTATTATTCGAATATATTTGCGAATATTCGAATCGAATATCTTACGAATCATATTCGATTCGAATATTTTTTAAATTAAAATAATTATTCGAATTCGAATACTGACCGAATCGAATTCGAATTATTTAATTCATTTACAACTCTGGTAGATAGTAGAGCTATCAGAATGAGTTGGTGGGACGGTTTAATGCACAATCCACCACAACCCACGTTTAGATGGGCTCAAGAGGGACGGGCCCTGGTGGGGCGGGCTACCTGTGGGTCGAGCCACTAGTGGGGCGGGCCGCGAGTTAGCCCACGCTCTACCGCCCCCTATCCACATATGACCTATCCACGCTCACCCACCTAACACCCACCCCCTACCCCCCACCTACCTACCTCCACCACCCCCACCACCCCTACCCCCACACTTACACCCATCCACCCACCCCATCCCCACCACCATACCCACCCCCTCACCATCTCCCACCACCACCCATCCCCCACCTATCACCCACCCTCCACTCACCCCCAAAAAATTAAAAAAAAAAATATTTTAGATCATTAATATTTAAATAATAAAAATATTATCACCCAACCCTACCCCAACCCTATCCCTATCCTACCCCCCATCCATCCAACCCACCTTTTGATGAACTCAAGTGGGGCGGGCTGCCGGTTGGTCGAGCCACTGGTGGGGCGGGCTATGGTAGGGCGGGCCGCGAGTTAGCCCACGCTCTACCGCCCCCTATCAACATATGACCTACCCACCCTCACCCACCTATCACCCACCCCTACCTACCCACGTCCACCACCCCTACCCCCACACTTACACCCACCCACCCACCCCCCATCCATCCCCACCACCACCCACCCCCTCACCATCCCCCACCACCACTCATCCCCCCACCTATCACCCACCCTCCACTCACCCTCCAAAAAAATTTAAAAAAAAAAATATTTTAGATCATTAATATTTAAATAATAAAAATATTATCACCCAACCCTACCCCTACCCCCCAACCACCCTATTTAGTGTGAAAATCTACATGTTTTAGGGTCTGATTTAGCATCGTTTTGTGGAATTTATATCCGTATTTGAGCTTTTTTTGGTTGAATTGCATATATTTGTATTATAGATGCTTGTGAGGTGTTATTTCGTATTTTTATGTGGAAAACGGGGGTAAAAGGAGCAAAGTTGGAATGAAAAGTGAAATCGTGAAAGAATACTAAAAAATGCATGTCCTCTTTGCATAATTTTTCTGTATTGATGTAGAGATCTAAATTGATCATGTGATACATGGTTGGAAAGCCACTGAAGAGAAGGTCATTTTGACTCAAGAAATACCTCAATTAGAGGTCAGATGAGGGAGATATGATCAAAACGGTAAAGACGCGCAAGCTGTGCCGACCAGCACGACCAGTTCCACTTTGCACGAGTTGATTCATACTCAAATGGATGAATTTCTAAAATTTCTTTATATGGTTGGAAATATAAGGAAAAGAGGATCGCGTGAGCATAAAAATCACTTCAATCAGAGTTCGGATGAAGAAGTTATGCTCAAAACCGTGAGGTCGCGCAGCTGCCGTTGAGAATTCCGAAAATTCACGAAAATTACCCTTTATTTCCTATTTTCTTAATGGCCAAGTTATTTTCTAATTTAATATCCCACCATATCTTTCATAATTAGATTTTTCCTGATTTTTCAAGGTCCCACATCGTTTTACTCCTTATTTTATTATATTCTCACACCTATATATATCCTATTCTCATCACCACACAAAGGTGTGGAGAAACCGCATAATCTACCACCATCACATCACCTAGGGTTTTTAACCCTTATCCACTATATCCGCCTTTCATCTTCTATCCTTCACCCGCCTTTCACCTATCACCCTCAATCACCGTGTTTGCTACTTGAGAAGGATCTTCTATCCTTCACCCGCCTTTCACCTATCACCCTCAATCACCGTGTTTGCTACTTGAGAAGGAGAACGGATGAGGATCATCAAGACGGAAAGAGAAGATGGAGAATTATTCCAGACACGGGTTTTTCTTCCTTATTTAATTTCTTATTGTTGATTTATCTTCTCTTGATAGTTTTATGGTTTGAAAGGTTATCATGTTGATATGAGATTTTAGATATCCATGATGATAATTTTTACAAAATATTTATTCCTTATTGAAGTTTTGTTTTAGACTTGTATAATCATATTTCTTAATTCTTATGATATTATCATTGATTGATGTATGATTGAGTTTGAATGTGTTCCATAATTATATTTGTTATTTCGTGACAATTGAAGGGGATTAACCAATATAGCCTTTGATTGTTTGACCATCAATATAGGATACCTTATTATCTTTGCATAACCACTGTTAAAGAGAAATATGGTAAGGAAGTCCTAATCCAATTCCTTTAGTACCTATACATGATAGATCTTTTGCACTAGCCTATATGAAATTTTGTATGTGAATCGCCTAGAAAGCGAATAAGGAATTGTGGGTATTTAATTTCCTTAGTACTTAAAGGGAATAGGGAATTATCTTATTAAAATTGTTAAATCTCACTTGTCTATGAGTAGTTTAGCATGCTTAAGTGATCATTCCTATAAAATTCTGCAAGATTTGATTCACTTGTCTATTTGTCTTATTTCGCATGATAAATTAGATTTTCCTAAAACTATCTTGTTCTTGTATCTTGAAACACCTGTGATTGAGTGTGGCTTCTATTTATTTATTTTATTTAGTATTTATTTTCTACAATATTAGTTATTAATTCCGATTCACAAAATATTTTTATATCTTAATTATTAGTGGTGACAGTTAGTTAGTATGTATCTTGTTTAACTCTAATCCCTTGGGTTCGATATTTTTACTTGGTCACACGCTGAGCTACAATTGATTCCCTACACTTGGGGACACGCAAAAAGGTGAACAGGCACACCCACTCCACCCACCCCCCGAATTTTTTTTTAATTTTAGATTTAAATATTTAAATAATAAAAATATTATCACCCAACCCTACCCCTATCCTACCCCCCACCCCCGCCCACCCACCTCCAAATTTTTTTTATTATTTAAATATTAAAATCTAAAATTAAAAAAAATTGAGGGTGGGTTGGGTGGGGGTGGGATAGGGGGTAGAATTGGGTGATAATATTTTTATTATTTAAATATTAAAATCTAAAAAAATTAAATTTTTTTTTGGGTTGAGGGGTGGGGGTGGGGTTGGTAGGGGGTAGGGGTTGGGTGATAATATTTTTATTATATAAATATTAAAATCTAATAAAAATAAAAAAAAAGAAGTTTTATTTTTTTTGGGAGGGTGGTGGGTAGGGGGTAGTGTTGGGTGATAATATTTTTATTATTTAAATATTAAAATCTTAAAAAATATAAAAAATAAATTTTTTTTGGGGGTGGTGGGTAGGGAATAGGGTTGGGTGATAATATTTTTATTATTTAAATATTAAAATTAAAAATAAAAAAAAAATTGGGGTGGGTGGGGGGTAGGGTTGAGTGATAATATTGTTATTATTTAAATATTAAAATCTAAAAATTATATATCACTTTTTTAAATTTTAATTTATAAAAGTGGGTTGATGTTGGGTTGGTGGGGCGATGCGGGTTAGCCCACAGTTTAGTGGGTTAGAGTGGGGCGGGTTAATTTTGGGTTAAGAAATTAGTGGGCTGAGGTTGGTTGGGGCGGGTTGGCCCGTGGGCTCAACCTACTATTGACAGCTCTACCTATTGATGACGTCATTTTCTTTCTTCTTTACGCATTCTCTCTCCCCTTTTTCTTCGCGTTCTTTCTTCTTCACGCGTTCTCCCTACCATTCTTCCTCACGCCTTCTCCCTCACGTTTTCACTTATCTGTGATATGCAACCACCACTGTTCTCTCTCCCTTTCTTATCCCATCTCTCTCATTGATATTCGTCTCTCCACATTTGCCATTCCACCATTGCTGCTTTCAAATTCGACTGAGATCTCCTCCAATTGTTTTAGATCTACCTTCATGGAGTATTTTATTGGCCTTTTCGATCTCTATAGGTTATAATTATCATATTTTTCAGATCTCCATTAGTCACAAGATTTGGGGTGGACATCGACAACGTTCAGATCTCAGCAACTATTCTGATCTACATTGCACGTGTTCAGATCTGTCATGATGTTCAACTTTCAGGAATTTAATTATGGCTGGAATTTGACATTATTCAATTTTTTTAAATTGTTATACCGTATTAGATTTAGTTTCAAAATGTATAGGTTTTTCTTAATAAACGTATTAGTTGAAATTCGATAATTCAGAGTTTAATATCTTTTAAATGTGAATTTATCTTTGAAAGGAAGAATGATTATCATAATGAAGATTTAAATGAATTTTAGGCAAGGAAAACTGAGAAAGTGTAAATTATCTCCGTTAAATGACCAACTTTATAAGTTTTAATAATAATATGTATAAATTTTATATTTATAATGTACTTTTTTCTTTAGTACGCAAAGTGTATGTTGTTTGTTGTACATAATAAATTGAAAATATACATATATCAATAAAATCTTATACACTTTCTAATTGAAAAGTATACACCAATCTTATTCAACAGAGGATAATCATCGTAAGTCATTTGTTCAGGCACTGAAAGAAGATGGAAGGTTTATATTAACCAAAGAATGGCTACTAGAGAATATTATATTAACAAAATATTAATGGCTACAAGAGAATATTTTGGACAATAAGAAAATTAATACAATTAGTAATTAATAGATACTTCCTTCATCCTATTTCAATGTTTAAGTTTGTTTTTTGTACGTTAATGAAAGAGTGTAGAATTTTAATAGATAGCCGGTTGAAAATATATAGTAATATTTATTATAAAATGGGTAGGTGTATTAGTGTTGAATGTGGAGATCATGGTGATATACTCCCTCCGTCCCACTATCTATTAAAATAGTATATTCTTTAATCAACGTGCAAAAAGCAAACGTAAACATTGAAACGGGATGGAGGGAGTATACATTTATTATTATAATGGTATACACTTATTTAATAAAACTTATACACTTTACTCCGACGACCATTAGCAGATCTCAACAATTTAGTGGTGGCGAATGGTTCGCCTGTAGAAAATTTGGCAACAGTCAACAACCTTGGGCGGAGGACATATTTGTGAAGGACGGTGGCCGTTCACAATTCCAGAAACAAGGTTACAACAACGTTGTGTCACAGAGTGACAGATCTGAATGGCAGTCTCAGATTCATGTCATCTTCACAACCATAAGTGCATTAGAAGAAAATCATATCTCCACCATCACAAATCGAATCACATGTAGATCTTGAAAGATTTAGGTACTGCCATTGAATTAAAGAGAAATCTCAAAAAGAGATACAATCATAAAATTGAAAAAGAAGAAGAAGAAACATTGAAGAAGAATAAGAGAGGTTGAAAGGGAGCAGCGAGAAATTCCTCCCAACAAGGAAGAGAGAGAAAGTGTGAGAATTAAAATGAAATTTGGGTTAAAATTATTTATATACAATGAGTCAACATAAATTTGGATTATGTGGCACCTTAAAAACTAGTGCAGAAGTATTTGCCTTTAACATACTAGAGATAAAGGGGCTGATTTTATTTACCGTGCATACATTAATATACTTTCACTATTCCTTCACAATTATAAGTTGCTAGAAACATAGTATGTTGATAGGGGATGTTGCTCAAAATTGTTGAATTTTCCATCTGCTATTGCAATAATGAAGAGTATGCGAATTATGAGTTAGCACCAGCAGAAAAAGACCATTTCTGTGCACAGTATATACCACAACCACAGTTCATCTACAGGATATCTCTATATAGGTATATTTCCCCAGTCAAACCTAATGAAATTACATGTCCCTTGGGCATCATTCAATTGTATGCGCATGAACAAAATCCATATACCTAACATAAGGTGTAAGAATCAATTTCCATAGTAGCAAATATCTTCATGATTCCAGATTCTGAAGACATTATATGCCCCTTTCTTGGGTCTATAACCTTGCATTCACAGTATTGTAGACACAAAAAAGTTTGGTAACAAAAACAAAAGAACCAACGTAAACCCATGAGTTTAAGCATCTTTAGCTGACATTTTCCTCATCTTCAGCTGACATTTTCGCTGCTTGGGCCGTCACAGCGGACATTTTTGCATCTTCAACTGACATTTTCGCTTTTTGGGCCATCAAAGCGGACATTTTCGCTGCGTGGGCCTTCGCAACTGCAGGGCTGCATTTCAACAGATTGAACTTCAATCTTCACATTTTAATTGCAATCATAACTTATGATCCGTAATAGTGTTTCCAATGCGTATGGCATTAGTTGTGTGAAGGTGAAAGATTTGATCGCAAATAATGTGTATTTAACAAATCAAGTTCATATTGAAATAAAGTATATGAAAATTGAAAAGACATGATCACATTTATATTTAATAATAATTAAAATAATGAAATACAAACTGAAATAGAAAGGGTACGTACTTTTCAATCTCAGAATCCATGTAGAGGCGTAGCAAATGCGAGTTATCCATACAAACTTGCAAGTCATACAATGGTTTCCTGAAAAAATACAATGTCATACACTCAGCCTTCAAGTCGAGCTTTCCAGTATCCACCGCTGTATCTTTATCCTTGTAGTGCACCGCTATTTGGCGTGCACATTTGAGCAATGATTTATTGTGGTCATTGTGTTCCTTATTATACTGTCGTTGGAAAATAAAATTTTCTGCAGTAATTTTGAACTTTTTTCGGAACCATGAATGATCATCCTCCTCAAATAAGCGCCCCCAATGTTCCCATTCACATCCGTCTATTTGGTTAAGCACTTGGTAATACATAGTTCCCATCTTTAACCGTTTGATACGTTCACCACAGCGGACGACGAACTGAATCACCTCGTGCGGAGGCAATATTGATAAATGCTTCGTAATTATGTATCCATCTCTGCTTTGAAAACCTCTCAACGATTTTAGAACTCCAAGGAGGTGGTTTAATAAACCACCATGATTAGGAAACAATTCTACGATTAATTCACTCATAGCTGCAAAATCTGATACCCGACGATCACTTGTAACATTATCCAAATCAATCCCAAAAAATTTGACCTTACCGTCGTATACCATCACATTATCAGCCTTGCACTGCATGGAATTTCTACTCATGTGTATATCGTACAAAAACTCAAGCATAGCCCTGAGTAGCTCCCGACACCATAGATGAATATAGTAATAGTATATTGGTGGATCCCGAGGGGTTTCGGTCTTGATCATCTCCCTACCAACCCAAGGCCTTGATTTTAACCAGTCCTTCAGTAAGATCCCTTTAGCAGGGTAAATGAGGTGGTTTTTTTCCATATTGTGAAAGATGGGGCGAACAAAGTGCTTATGTTCCAGATTCAGTAGCCTAGTTGGTGAATAAGAGGCATCCAGCTTCCTAACGAAGATATCTATACCTCGAGTGAGTAGTTTTCCCTCACAAGTCTTTTTGTCGTAATAGTAATCGAATGTCCCTGTTACCTTTTCCATACTTGGCTTTTCCATTACATCACCTGAAAGAACAAAACATCAGCAAAAGTCCCAATTATAACCAAAAAAAAAACTGGCATCACAAATTGGCTAATGTGACGACCAATTAAAATCCATACGATACCAATCATCGCCAACTATATCTATTTAACAAGTCATGGATTACTAATACTAATCAAATATTAGACTAAGCTTTACTAAAAATGTTTAATTAGTTTAATTAATTACAACTGTATCAAAGTGTTCAATATTTCTTATCCACTAGATAAACGATAAATTTTCTGATATATATAGTAAATACACCCAAACATATTAAAATGTGTTTCGGTACAAGTTTCATTGCTAAATGCTATTAGACATAATTTATCTATTAAAGAAATTGAATTTTGTTTATATCTCAGGAAGGGAAAAAATAAGTCAAAGTAATAGGATTGATCATAATTCATACTGACATGCTTAATCTAAGTGAGTTCTAATTTTTATTTTTATTTTTATAGGATACTTATCATGAATATAGAATAGTTATTAAACTACGTATTTCTCTAAAATTAGCAAACCTCCTCAATTGCATTTTAAGCCATCTGAAAGTCCCACTTCCTACTTTGAAGATTTAGTCGGTGTACAGTGTACCAACTGTTCTTTTTCTGACACTAGGGACTCAGCAAATGCACGATACCTCAGCCTTAATTTAATGATTCAAACCTGCAATTGTTTTCATTATAGATATGCCCTGTTGGTAAGTTAAGCATCACTCTAGACTGACACCCACAGATTCAAGACATTTGATAAACAATTAGGTTAAATACTCAATTTGAATTTTACTAGACCTCAGAATCCCTATCTCAGTCTTGCATTCACCTTAAATCCCAATTAACCAAAAAATAATGAGAAATAATTTTCTGCAAGAGCAGCAAGAGACAAGCAATGAATTTGATGGCATGAGGAGAATGATGCAACAAATTTTACTAATGAATTACCGCTCAATGAAAATCTCTACAACAGCTTCCCTTAGCACTTAGCAGGAACAAGCCATAGTAGTTGTAAGCAAGAAGATAGAGCTACAACAAACTATTAAACCACAGAATTGGGACAAAGGATAATAGAATGCCAGCATAATGAATTTCAATGGCATTTAGAACTCCATGAGGCAAAAGAATATAAAAAGGTGATAGTAGAAATTACTCAAGAAAATGGAAGTTGGCAAAGATCCTACTTGAAAATTCAGGTAAGGATTTGAAAGAAGTGTCTGGGATTCACATAGAAGTTCAACTTACCAATATTGAAGTCACTGAATTAAAAATCAGTATTTGGAGTGTAGAGATACGAGGATGAAGCAAGACAGGACAGATATTGATACAGCTAAGCTAAAGGAGAGTTCTCAAAAGTCAATGAGTTGCATGGCATGCATGCTATTTATATGCTCTCCAAGGAAGGAAGAGAGACACAAGAACAAGCTCATAAACATCTCAACTCAGCAATTCAGATGGAGTATTAACTAGTACCTAGAATGCTGGAGAGTACACGATGTTACCTCTGAAAGTGTATAAACTTCAGCAAGAATAGCAAGGATTCATCTTCATGGCTACATGGCACTTCCTGAACCCCCTGCGGAAGCAACATAGGCAACAACATAGCTTACATTTTTGACAGAAAATCAACAAGTAGAACCGAGCAGAACCCAGGTCTTCAAAATCCCAACGGCAACTAAGTATAACTCGAAGGATTACCCTTGAAGAAGAGAAGATACTACAAGAGAGAGCTGAAGCAATCAGACATGCTTACTTTCTCGAATGGAAGAAAACCATATGATACAAAGAAAACGAGTGTTGAATAAATTTAGGACAATTTCGATTGAATGGCAACTTGAACAACTTCCAAAAAAATTCTTGGTCTTCCAGCGCAACAAGAAAGAAGACTCATTTCAAGGTAGCAAGACTCCGTCAGAATATATTGAGAATTGGAAGTAAATGGATATTCTAGAATTGCCTACCATTCACAGAATCATATCAGAAGAGGAATACTTAGAAGCACCTACCTATTCCTAAGAGGTGATTGAAATTTGAAATTTAATTTTCATTAATATAAAATCCGTACCGAGTATCCCAATAAATTAAAATTACATATTTCATGCTACAAGGATTACACGATCTTGCAATCTTGATTAACAATTGTTTACACGTACACGATTGGATTTAGTCTACTGTAATATTTGGTGCATCAGTTTGCAAAGGATAATATTATAATTTATAAATCTTATTGATGATGCTTTGTTTTTATTATAGTTTTGAGATCATCAAGGGGGTTGAATTGCTACGGAAAGTGTTAGTTAGATTTTAAAGACTAAAAAGAGCATTGTAAAAAGAAAAGAGATCCCCAAAGTATTTTATTATTTCTAGTGTTAAAGATGAAGATCTGCGCAGGAAGTATCTACAGAGAAGCTACCAAGATAAACCTGCGAAGCAGTACTGCAAAAAAATATTATTATGGAAGATCGCAGGCTGCGAAGGCAAATTACGAGTGAAGAAAAGACACCCCTGAGAAGTAGTTATACATACTGCAGAAGATAGATAAACTGCGGTGAATGAACACGCGCAAGAGAACCAAGCAGCACCAGAAAAACTGCTGTAGAAATATACATTGGTAAGCGAAGGTTGAGCTATGTAGTAAGTATGTCCAAGATACTGCAGGTGTTAAGAACATTAATGCAGCACCTGATGTAATGAGATTACTGTGGATGTCAGCCGACATTAACTGCGAAAGTAGTTTCTAACTGGGCATTTAGAAGATTTCACTGAAGAGAATGAATCTCACCTACTTCAAAAGGGAACGTCTACCTTAAAGTAGAGACAAAATGCAAAGAAGAGTCCAAGACAAGACACTTCACTATTTACCAAGTAGACACAAAGTTCAAGAGTGAATAAGGACGCAACACGTGGACTACCACAATTGCAAGAAGATCCCCGATTTATTAATAAGCAACAAAAGAGTACAAGCTTGCAGAATTCATTAAATGGTGGATGCAGAATGCATTTAATAGAGCCGAAGATCTTACCTAAACGATGCAAGAAATAGTTGCTCACTGGAATTCAGCCGTTTAAACACCTACAAGAGACAAGACAAGCAAATTTGAATAATGTCTATAGATAGAGGATGAGAGACAATGAACAAGGATACTCAGGTACTTATCAGTCAAAGAAAATAAGCAAACACAAGTAATTCCCTTGAGCTTTTAAGTTTAAAACCCGAATCTTCAAAGAATTCATAGAGAGAGCACAATCCCTTTTTTCCATAGTACATGAAAACTGAAAAGGGAACATTAGCTTTAGAAAGTACTATTTAAGGGAAATTTATTGATTAATTAATACCTAGGGGACGTGGCTAATAGTGCGCCGTGATCCTATGTGCGTTTGAGAGTTTTGGTGATGACCAACATCCTTGATAACAGGAGGGGGTGCCTTGGATACTTTAGTAATCTACTCTAGTCCAATTCCTATTAAGTGAATTTCGTTTGCATGAAAATGTGAATCCTAGGGCACTTTGATGTTTCTAATCGCAAATATTACTGCGTGATCTTTAGCACACATTTCTGCACCTTTATTTCTATTATTTAGTATTGCTTTCTTTAATGAAGTTATTTGATCCTCCATGTTCCCAATCATCCTTTATAAAATAATATAAACATGAGTTCATGTGTTCTTTCAATCTAAACTTAAGCTCCCCGGGGTTCCAATATTTTTCAACAATTGAGTATACTTGCTCGTGAGTAAAGAATTACGCAAACAACATCCTGGGACCAACAATATAAGGTAAGAATGACCCTAAAATTCATTTTAATTTGTTTTAATTCTATATATTACCATGTGTAAGTCTAGAATGGTTAAGTGTCAATTTTTAGTGAATTTTGATTATGTATCACATGATTATTAATTTGTGAATAATTTGTCGCATTGGGGATGAGGCAATACATTTTATTTTTCCACATAGTTTACATGTTGACAGTAGACCTACACTTTCCTATTTAATCACACACTTACAATAACCTATCCTAATAAACCCAACACTACATTAATCAGGTGATAAAAAGAAAGTTTTTTTTTTTCCAGCTTAAAATTAACACACAAGAAGTCAGAAGCATAGGTAACTCAATATTAATGTCAGAAAGCTCAGAATCATAGATAAACCCTTTGTTTATGCAGATATTCAAACTGACAAACACAACACAAAATGATATTTAGTAGAAATTACATCACTCCTGATGACTGCAATAGTTAAATAAAACCTTACATGTCTCCATCTTCAATATAGATGTTTGAACACCCCCAACCCCAACCCCACCCACCCATCCATTTATCCAAACCACTGTTTTGTCAGTAGCAAGGAGAGGAGCAGGCATAGAATGAGGTATAAATCGATAGAATGAGATATTAAACAACATGTCAACACATATAAGTTACTGCAACCCATTTCTAAATATATGAGAAAAAATAAATCATAAATGAAGTTTACATAAAAAAAAATGGAATTTGTGGAAGAACACTACGAAAATTACTTACTAGGCTGAATAAAACCAGAGAGTTCTTTTGTTGTCAAATATCAAAAAGTTTCACAATCAGTTACTAGACATATATAAAAATACCTATTGAATTTAGAACGAGCAAGTATACTCAATTGATTCTAAAAATAGATATGTGTTTGGTTTTATGTTATACTGACTAAATGTTGTATAACAGATACTAGCTAGTACTTAATTTGCAGAATCTTTCTTTATCAACCGCTCTTCTAATTTTTTGTTATAAAGGCCATTTGAGGCTTCAATATGAAACAATGAATAACAGATGAGAAACAAGTAATATCATTATAGGTTGTTACATTAATAGGCAAAAGTTAGAAAAAAAGTGCATTAATATGTTTCATTTCAAAAATTGATTACCCTGCATATTGGGTAATAATCCCAACACCATTTAACTAAGGCCAATCACTATGAAATGATATGTAATAATACGAAAATTTGATAAAGTTGTAGTTCTTTTCCACATAAATGGTAATAACTACATAAAAATTTCTATTAACTACGAATACGATGATGCTTCCACTGTAATTTCCTTTTCTCGGTATTAATAAAAGGATTTGCTTTAACTAACACAGTAATGAATTT
This sequence comes from Pogostemon cablin, assembly GCA_023678885.1. Lineage (NCBI taxonomy): Eukaryota > Viridiplantae > Streptophyta > Magnoliopsida > Lamiales > Lamiaceae > Pogostemon > Pogostemon cablin. Next base: position 4,349,731 of record CM042961.1, read on the forward strand.
AAAGGAATCTTAAATTCATAGAACCACATTACTTTTTGTGTCCTGAATCACAGAATGTGGGAATTCTTAGTTATACATGATCAATATGTGGTGCAGACTCTTTACTCATTAACAAATCCACGAGAGCTCAATCACTTTCTTAATATAGGGGGAACGGGTAATGAATCAATGATTTAATTGAAAAATGAAAGCATCTGAGATAACAAAAAAAGAATAATCAGTAAGCAAAGCAGTAAAAAAATTAGAACCAGATTTCTGCAAACCTCTCTTAAACAAAATGAAAAATAGGAATTTGAAATCCCTTGTTAAGTGGCATGAGATACAAGATAACCTCTTAAATAAGTAAAAGTAAAACAACAAAAATAAGTGTTGCAAAAAGAAAAAAATCAGCAAGTTTTGTCACTAACCACAAAATTACCATACTAAAGAGTAGAACAACGAGACACATTCCTAAAATAATGATCCTGATATCAAACATCTTCACGAGAAACAGCATGCATGTCGATAAAAGCAAAGCAAAATAAACCCCCGAAAGGACCCAACAATTCATTTACCTCAGAATCACACCAGCGTGAAAGTAAATCCCCGCAGACTTCTGAAAGATCGGTTACATCCACAAAGGAATTAGAATTAGAGGAGTACAAAAGAAATTCATCAGACATTTCTGCACGAAAAACAAACGTCAAATTCGGGAAAACTAAGAACAACAACAATAAATAAACAATATAACTTCACAAAAATCGGCTCAAAGTAACTTCACCAACAAAACCTACTAGGCTAAAAATCAGAGAGCGGGGAAATTTAAAACCCTAGAAAATGAAGCATTGAAAGGAAAGTGAGTTTAAAACACAAACAAAAAAGGGTAAGAAACCGGAGAAGTTAGAGAGAGAAACGGGGAGTAACAGCTTGTATCACGAGTGACGAATGGTAAAATGGCGAGAGATCAGGGAGTCCCGTAAGTGTGCTGTCGAAACAGAGTTATAGTGTCGAAATGTGCTGTGACTCAGTAATGAATGCGGGGAAGAGAGCGGGAGAGAAGGGCTTACGTTCGGGGAAGGCGGACTGTGATTGTTCTTGGCCGGCGGCAGTAGCGGCGGCGAACGGCGATCGTTCTTAGCCGGAGGGGATTAGCAGCGGCGAAGGGCAATCGTGTCTTGACCGCGTGGAGTAGAAGCGACGAAAATCTGTAACCGCTTTCCCTATTTGAATTTGAGTACACGCAAACTTTCGTGGGAACCGATTCACACGTGTTAATATTGTTTTCAACCCTATACTAAATCCGTCAACACTCTTTTGAAAACAGGAGTAGTAAATTGTTGCTCCCTCGTTCCTATCTGTTTACTTTTTACATAATTTAATGAGTATAATAATATACTACTAATATATTTTAAAGTGAGAAAAATAATATTTAAAAGTATAGTGAATTAAAAGTATAGTGAATAGTTGTATTAGTATTGAATGTGGGGCTATGTGTGGTCACATCAATCTAAAAAAGGAAATTAATACTCCCTCCGTCCCATAATACTTTTCACGTTTACTGTTCCAATTTGTGTTAAGAAAATGTGCACTTTTTGATCAACTTTATTGACTTTTGAGGGTGTTGTAGTATTTTTAAATAATAAAAAAAATATAAAGTAATGATATGTGTGTGAAAAGGAGTGGCAAATTTGAAATTAAATGAACTTTTGAGGTTTTTAGATAAAGTGATATTTCCTTTTTTAGGGTGTGAAAGGTTTTGTGGGACAAACAAATGAGGAAAGTGTGAAAGGTTTAATGGGACGGAGGAAGTACTTTGTAACGGGACGAACCAAAATGGCAAAATTGATACGTATCAAGGGGACGGAGGGAGTATACTCATTCCGTCCCAACATAAGATGGTCTTTTGGTTTTTGACATGTAAATTAAGTGGTATTACTCCCTTCGTTCGGTTCTAAGATGTTTATTTATTTTTTGCACGTGCATTAAATATTATTATTATTATATGTAAAGTGTGTAGTTGTATTAGAAAGAAGTAGTGAGTCATATTGTGTACATTTTTACTAGACAGAGAAAATTGATACCTTTGAAGTGGACGCCAAACTAGTAAAATGGATACCTTAAAAGCGGACGAAGGGAGTATTATTTAACGTGTAGTGGGCAGTTGTATTATTGAAGGTGTGGACCCATATTTTAATTGTACAAGAGGGGAGTGTGGGTCTCATGTGTGTAAAAAAAAAAAGACCCTTGAATGAAACAACTAAAATGATAAAAAAATCCTCTTTAAATGAGATCGAAAGAGTACTTTTTTAATCAAAATTTGACTCCTTATATTATTGTAAAATAATTTAGCACATGGAAAATTAATCTCTAGAAAAATAAATTTCCTCCATCATATATTGACTTCTTTGTTGTTACTGTAAATATGAAGTTTAAAAAAATTTATTTTTTTATTAACTTTTATTTAATAAATAAATTATAAAATGAGTAGGAATGATAATTTTGTATTTAAAATAAACTTTTAATGTATGAATGGATATGATGTTTATTTTTTAGGTGGTGCAATTGCTAAGAACTAAAGTGAAGATTTGAAATTTAATGAGGGAGTTTCATTCTTCTAGAAAAAAATAAACTCTTTAAAAAGTACTGACATACTTAAGAGTAATTTGCAATTTTTGTGTGAATATCTCACACATGGGTTTACGTGATACGAATAAAAATTGATAATTTTTATAACAAGAAGTAATGCTCAATTAATGAAAAATAATAATATTATTTTATGAATAATTTATAATATACTCCCTCCGTTCCTGTGATACGTATCAATTTTACCATTTTGGTCCGTCCCATTACAAAGTATTACTTTTCTTTTTTAGATTGATGTGACCACACATGACCACACACTCAATACTAATACAACTACCCACTACACTTTAAAATATTGTTTTTTCACCTCAAAATACATTAAATTATTATACTCCTTAATTCACGCGCAAAAACTAAATCATTAAATTATTATAATCCTTAATTCACGTGCAAAAAGTAAATGAATACATTTTAAATGGACGGAGGAAGTAAATAAAAAGTTATAACATTTATACTCCCTCCGTCCCGTGATTTTAGTCACGTTTACTGTTCCACGTTTTTTAAGAAAAGTGTTCTTTTTGACCAAATTTGTTGACTTTAAAGGGTATAGTAGTATTTTTAGGTAATAAAAAAGTATAAAGTAATGATATGTGTGGGAAAAAGGTGTGGCAAATTTTGAAATTAAAGTAACTTTTGAGGTTGTGGGATAAAATGATGTTTGTCATTTTTAGGTTGTGAACAAAATTGTGGGACGGACAAATGTAAAAAGGTGACGAAATTATGGGACGGAGGAAATAGTAAAAATTGTCTCATGCGACTATCCAAAATCTTTAGTATACTGAAATAGCATCTAAATTGAATTAGGGGTTAACATGCGAGTAAATTAAGGTGACATGCCATTTTATTAGATTTTTTAATTTTTTTTATGTCGTTTCATTAAGAATTTCGGTGCCCAATTCATTATTTTAATACATTTTAGGGTTTGAAAGAACAAACATCACAGAGCATAAAACCTAATTTATCGCAGCCTTCTTCAGTCCTAATTGCACGTACCGCGTACGCAAACGGGGTCTTCTATCTCTACATGATTCCTATCTCCCGAGACTAGCGGCTTCTCGACGGCGGCGTAGGTGGATTAGTGTCTCGACGGCGGCGTAGGTGGATTAGTGGCCGGATTCTCGGAGGGTCGAGCTGTGGAGGATCTTGAGAAGAGGGGTGGATCGGACGAGTGGCTTCTCGATGGCGGCGTAGACGGATTGGTGGCTAATTCTCGGAGGGTTTTGACGGTGGGGTAAAAGACTTGACAATCCAATTGTATATTGTGAGGTAAATTCGCCTGATGGAAAGAATACACCGGCAATCGAAATCATAATCGTATGATGTAGCCTAATTTCTTTCTAGGGCGTTCCTTCCTCGTGTAATTAGGTAATTTTACTTTCAAAACCACAGTTCAACTTTCTCTCTCTACTTTTTTCTCTCTCTACTTTTCCTGAATGCGATGACACCTCTTTAAACTTTCATTTTTTCTTATTGGATTTTAAAAAAAAAATAATATTGTGTGGAAATCTCAGAAAGGATTTTTGTTCTTGTTATACTGTGTATGATTTGCTTTTCCACGGGTGACCCTCAAGAAATATTTTGAGAAATCTTTGGAGTACAGCCGTGGTTTTCTTTTTATTACTATGGTTAGTGACAATAGCTTTTAAATTATAATAGGGTGAGTTTTCTTATCTTGGGTATGCGGATTTTATTATTCGCTCCAAATTTGACAACTTTCTTCCCTTCCTTACAGGAGGAGCAAGTCAAGGAACAAGAATATATCATTAGATATCGATATATAGGGTGGATGGAAAATGGAAAATATATAGAGTGAATGGAAAATATAAACAGGTTAGAAGGAAATTTGGAATTTGGAAAATTAATGAGATGCTGTATATTCTTCATTTTGCGATTTTGGTCCGACCCATTACAAAATATCTATTTCCGTTTTTAGATTAATATGACTACACATGACCCTACATTCCACATTAATATAACTACCGACTACAGTTTAAAATATTATTTCTCTCATCTCAAAATATATTAAATTATTATACTTTTTAATCCATGTACGGAATGGAGGGAATAGGTATTATTGATTTTGTTTTCATTTATACACTGTCCTTTAAAATTATTTCTAATAAATAAAATTCAAATAAATTCCTCATTTTATTATTTATATATTGAACGGTTGAACCTATGATAAGGGATAAATATTTTGTAAATAAAACAAATTTGGCTAAATATAGACAAAAACATATACAATTATGAGTAAAAATGTATACAATTTAACTGTTAATTTTTTTAATGAAATATTGAGTGTAAAAAAATATACAAGTATTAAAATACATATATACACTATTGAATAAAAAATTATACACATATAAATGTTAGTTTTTTTAATGAAAAACTTTGTGTGAAAAAAAGTATACAATTATTACAAAATACATATATAAAAATGAATAACATGTATACAAAATAGAATAAAAAATTATACACATATGGGTGCATTCGTTTGCACCTAATATACACTCAACAAATTTTACGTTTGCGATGAGTCATAAATTAGAATAAAGTATAAAATAATTGTGAAGTATAGACAAAACGGAAAATATTATTGATGTTGAAATACTATATCAATTAAAATAAAAGGAGAATACTATTAAAGTTATAGTACTATATCAATTTAAATAAAATAAAATTAAAGAAATATTAGTATAAAATATTGATATTGATAATAATAGTAGTATATGACAAAGGTATATTCCCAAAGTCATTGTCTTATTGTCTTACTTTCCGTTTTTATCCATTTCAAATTAATTGTCTTATTCCAAAAAAGAAATATCACATCAATCACCATCCCTAAAAGTTCATCTTAATTACAATTTTATCAACCCCACCTAACACACATAACATAATTTATAATTTATTTATTACTTAAAAATACCACAATACCCCTAAAAAATCAATTTTTCTTAAACTCCAACTATTGGAAGGAGGGAGTAGTTATTATTGATTTATTTTCTCTAATGTCAAATAAAATATTGATAATGTTATTCATGGCAAAAGTTAAAAAAAGGGTTTGGTTACAAGAAAGTTGTTATTGTTGCTATTATATAATGTAAATAATTATATAGATGAGTATTTGAGAAGTTGTTTAACATACAAATGTATGATTGTTGAAATATGTATAAGTTAGTATTTTGTGTGTTCGGGCCCTGACTTAATCTGTGCGCCTAATTTACTTTATTTATTAAGCGGATCATTTATAAATTAAAATTATTTAGTAAGCGGATCACTCATGTGTTAAAAATAATAATTTGTGTGCTCGGTGATACAAAAGTTTTTGTTTATCATTTCTTATTATTGATTTATCATTTCTTATATGAAATAACATTCCCAATGTATAATTGATATACATAAAGCATGTATAATTGACATACATAGAGTGAATTACTTAAACCTAAGCATGACAGTTACTTAATCAATCAAAATATTCCATTTTCTTGAATTTTTTTTAAATTTTACCTAAATTTTTAAATGAATTTAATTTTTTATTAATTTTATATAAAAATTATATCAAATTAATCGTCTTCTCTTGATCTTTAATTTAATAAATGAGTGAGGCTCCTGTGCACCCGGGCCACGGAGCACATTTCGTGCGCCTTTGCAATTTTCATACCCTTTTACAATTTAAACCCCTAGCAATACATAGGTTTAAATAGGATTGGAGGGGAGGGTTGTGTTCACATGGGGATACGGAGTATCTTTCCGTGTCCCCGGGTGCACGAGAGCTTTTGCCTTAATAAATTATATCAAATTAATCGTCTTCTCTTGATCTTTAATTAACATCCATATTACCAATATAATATAACTAGAGTAATAGATTATCAAATTTAAATAATTTCATTGTCTTGAGTAAATTTTTATTAAAATTTATTAAATAAAAGCACATAGGGTCAACTAAAATTTTCCGCTCAAATTTTGGTCAAAATCTCTCCATAATATTTTTTCAATTTCTCGATTCTCTCCAATTTCTCCTCAACTTCTCTCATCCCAATTATATTGATTTTCCTTTTTAATATATAATTAAATATAGTATTAATTTTAGGACAATTTATTTCAACCATCAATTATTTAATTATTTAAAATCTATCACATTTTTTTTAATTCTAATAATTTTATGTCCAACAAAATAATTAAAATTAAACATATTTTTTATATGTTTTTTTCTATCACTTAACATATTAAAATTTGTTTCAATTTGAATTAAATATTGGAAAATTTTGGGTTGTATTTAAAAATAATATTGAGTAATTAAAACCATTATTTGAAATTAATAGGAGTATTGAATAATTAAGATTATTATTTGAAAGTTATGTAATTAAATATAAATATTAATAATGGTTAGATACACACTTTATGCCATAATTTTTATAAGATACATGAAAATTTTGAAATTACTGTCCACTGTAAAATAATCTATTAAAATGTCCTATATACCCATATTATTTAAACAAAAAATTCGGCTATATCATTCCTTCATCTAATTCCACTCCCCCAAATCCATGTCCTCCATCAAATGGGCCTCCGCCCAATTTCTCTCTACTTTCTCTATACAGTGAATATCTTTGAGGCAAATTTACAACTCAACTTGGCCTGCCACCACCCACCCCACCGCCATCTTCGCCTTTTCTTTCGGCCACCGCTCATTCTACTTCGACACTTTCCCCTCCGTCTGCTGCCACAGTACCTTCGGCCACAAGTCTAGAATCAGTCATACTGCTTCTAGAACATTCGAATTGATCTCGTCGTCGATATCATTTACGATGATAAATTAGTGTAGTCGAAGGTGATTGTGACAGAGACGTGCTCCGGCTGGTGTACCTGGTGAAGAAACGGGCAGTGAACGTCGCGAAAGCGATGGAGGTGCGGTGGCACCTACTAACGAAGGACGTGCAACTCCGGTACGGCTCGGTGGTGACCGTCGGAGACGACGAGCTGGTTCAGTGCACGGTGATGGTGAAGAAAAGTGAGTAATTAGATAAGACTGACTTCTTCAATAATCATTAATTACTCCCTTTTCCATTTTTGCAATTCTCATTCATTCTTCTTTTACACACACAACAATTCATCTCCATTCTACTAATTAATCACTTCTCCCATTTTCTAGACTATTTAATTGCGAATAGTAGAGGATCTGCTTTAGAACCCTAGCTTTCTATGGTTTCCACATTCTATTAATTCTTCATTTTTTGCAAATTTCCAGTTGGAGTTTTGTCGAATTAAGGTGAGGATTAATTGTTAATCTTCATCTTCATATGGTTCAATGTCAAGAAAATGAAATGTCAATGGTTGCTTGAGAGGAAGGAGGAATCGATAAAAGATGTCTTTGAATTTTTTTGCTGACTTGAGGCAATACTTGAACTTGCGTTTCACTTGGATTCTTTGACAGATTTGGGGCTTTGATTTTCAGAATGGTGTGTGATCATTGTTACAATGATACCAACTTTCCCTTTTTCATTTTTTTGCTCCTATTTAATTTACAAGGACTAAATAATACTTTAAGTAATAGCCTTGCTTGTAGGGGTGACAAATTAGAGCAAATTCGAGCATGGTTCCCTTTGGCTCAAAGCAAACACAAGTGAGACCTTTCCCCCTCCACAATGGCGCACTACAAGATGCATGATCTGCAGCCTAGGCAATAGAGTTTTTTACTAGATAAAAAATGTCATCAAAAGAGCATATGTTTCATACTAACTTTGTCCGGTATAAATTTTGCAGTATTACATCTCCACATTTAAAGAATAATATATATATATATATATATATATATATATATATATATATATATATATATATATATATATATATATATATATATGGTTTATCGTGTATGAGGTAACATATATCTCCAATATGCCTCCCGTGAGTAGGCAGGGGCTGGCGGTGAAATCTAAACTAATGAACTCAAGATCTTTAATTAGTGCTCATAATTCTTCCGATGACATCCTAACCTCAATGTTAAAATGTGTAAAAAAAATGTGCAAAAACAAATTGTACAAACAAATTGTGCAAAAAAAATTTACCGGACCGCCGCTGGCTGCCGGACTTCCGTCAGAACTTAAAATGTGGAAAAAAAAAATTGTGCAGATAAATTATGCAAAAAAATTCGCCGGACTCTGCCGAAACTTAAAATGTGCAAAAATAAAATTGTGCAAAAAATATTCGCCGGACCTCCGCCGGAATTTAAAATGTGCAAACAAAATGTGCAAAAATAAATTGTGCAAACACACAGGGGTATTTATGGTATTACAATCATAATTGTGTAGCTATGAGTATTAGTGCTTTGATTGATGTAATTTATAGTAATTATGCATTATTTTATGTATCCAATAGTAAATGACCCTATTAATAAAAATTTTTAAAATGTTAATTTTTTATAATTACATTAATTTTTTATACACGAAAAACGAATAAGGGTCGTATAATATCAATTCAACTACATATTAAATTTAATTCATTATACATAAAGAACTAAACTAAATATGCATATCATCACAATATAAAACCTCATACATATGTATTTCCTTCGTCCAATTCTAATAGTTATATTTTTTTTGCACAGGGATTAAGAAATTTAGTATTTTAATGTGTATTGAGGTGAGATAAATAATATTTTAATGTATAGTGGATGATTGTATTAATGTGACGGATGAGTCCTATTGAGATATTTTCATTACTTAATTGTGTGGGTCTCATACATAAAAAAATGTAATCGTTAGAATAAAACACCCAATTATGCCCTTCGTCCCATTCTAATAGTTATATTTATTTTTTTCACGAGGATTAAAAAATTGACAAAGTCTCTTGTGAGACGTTAATTATGTGAAACAGTTTGTAAGACTTATTAAAGTATGCCTATTATTGAGATAAAATATGTTTAATGATAGTTAAAGTATGTATATTAAATTATGATGGATGATGGGTTTATTATTGACATATTTTAACTACAAATAAATATATTTTACCTATATAATAAACATGCTTTAGTAATGGGTCGACCCATCTCACATCCGTCTCACAAAAAATCCATCTCACAAGAGAGCTTCTCTAAGAAATTTAGCATTTTAATGTGTATTGAGGTAGATAAATAATATTTTAATATATAATGGATGATTGTATTAATGTGCTGGATGAGTTTTATTGAGATATTTTAATTACTTAATTGTGTGGGTTTCATAAAAAAGAAAAAAATGTAACCGTTAGAATAAAATATCCAATTTAAAAATATTTAATTATTAGCATGTGATGGAGGGAATACGTAATTATATATATTTACGAGTACATATTCCCGCATAATATGCGGATGCATTATATTTTATAAGAAAATTAATTAGATATTTCAATATTAAATGCATATTGTAATTTAATAATGAGGATATACTCAAATTTTTTGAAGATATATTTTTATTAATTGATTTATTTATCATTTTAAGGTTTACTTTTTAATTCTAATATAAAGATATACATTAGAAATAAAATAAATAGAAAGATTATATGTGATATTAAATAAAAAATAAATATATCTATTCCTAACCAATCAAAAAATATGATTGTAACTGGTGTTTAATTTGAAGATATAATAATAATAATAATAATAAATAATAATAATAATAATAAGTTGAATATATTTTTATTGATTGATTTAATTATCTATTCTTAATCAATCAAAAAATATATATAATTAAAGGTGGTATTTAATATTTAGATATACATGAATAATATAATAATAAATAAATTAAAGTAGAAAGATTATATATATGAAATTAAAATAAAAAATAAGAATTAATCATGTCGCGACACCTCATACTTTTAAAAAGTTATTTGTAACAGCATATTCGTAATTAGTGTATATAAGATAAGATGTGTCCACGATAGATATATATATATATATATATATATATATATATATATATAAATTTACTATTAAAAAAAAATTATATATATATAAATTGCTTGTTTGTTTTGGAACCGAAGTATTTGTTTTTTTTTTTTTTTTGGGAGAAGTTGTTATAATGCTTATAACACGAGTTCAGGCTAACCAAACCCGATTCTTCGAAGAATTAACCCTAGCCCTATCCCTATCCCTAGGTCATGCTCACAATCTCTTCAATTGCGCCAAAGTTAAAATCGCCAAGACGCAACTGCTCATCAATCCAGCGGCATGGAAGACCCCCAAGAGAGGCAAGGATTATCGTCCGAATGTGATGATCCCGAATCAGGAAAATTGGAGCAACGATCGTGGTCTAAATTTGAGAATACCAAATCAGCAAAGGTCGGAATGTTTTGCCTTTCGATGAGCGAGGAGTATGGGGAAATCAAAATATACCTGTTGGATCTAGATTCAGATTCAGATTGTTATGGCGGCGCCGGCGGTGGGGATGAGTTTAAGAATATGCGGCCTGCGATTCGAATTCATGGTCAGAATCTTATTAAATACGAAGCATTTTGTGCGCAGGGTTCGTCGCTGTATTTATTCGAGGGAGGAAGGCCTTTCAGACGGGATCCCGAGCCCGATCTTAAGGAAAAGAGTGCAGCCAAAATAGTTTTGACACCGGATCTATTGGAATCGGCAATGGCTGGCGGAGGTTGCGTGGACAAGGGAGATGAGATATTTGAAAAGGTGCCTGATATGCGTCAAATCAAATGCCAGCCTGAAGCCCTCCCTGCACCTGACGGCAGACACATTCTAGTTTTCTCCACTGTATTCTTGGGTCCTCCTATCCCTCCTCATACTGATTTCGATCCCTCTCATCCAGCATACGCTCATACTGCTTTTGAGTTGTATGATACTGTTACCAATACATGGATACCACTCCCTGAATTTCCATTTCCACAAGATATGGTTTGGTTTCCCTCTCCCTCCCTCGGAGATATGGTTACTGTGGACTCATTCAGTTTCTTAAATGAGTCTGTTTTCTTCGTGGATACCAGTCGTGGAGGGTTTACCCTGGATATCGAATCACGAGTGTGGACTCGTACTCGAGTTCAAGTGCCTCACCGTGTAAAAGGTTACTTCGTAGCTCCATTTGGTGGCCAATTTGCTTTGCTTCCTCGAGTGTCCTATAAAAGTGATGATAATATATTCGTGTTTAAAGCTCGTAGTCGTGTTGGTGCTGTAACCTGGCTGGAATATGGTGGTCTTGACGATGATGGACATGTTAGGACATCTGCTTCTCCCTTATCCCAATTTTCTCCTCCCAACACTCCTCCTTCGATGCAGCTAACATACCCTTCCATCATCCCTCTTCATCATCATCCCAGCCGCCATTTTGATACCTGCACTTTGCAAACAGAGGTAATTGATGCTGATGAGAGTGCTGAACTCCGTTTGTTGATTGATGTTCGTCGCACCCATTTAGATGATCTCCGCACCGAAATCCTCAACACTATCAAAATTAAAATCGATCATTTAAACACGTTTGGAATCCTTGCTTTGTTTCCCCTGTGAGTATTTCCTTTCTTGAAATTATTATGGCTTTTGGGTACTTGCTATTTTCTATGTTATCCAGTTTTTAACAAACTAGTATCAATAGTTCTAAATAATGAAGAATGCGAAACTACTTTAGAGGCTTGACAGCATATCATTATTCTTAAAACTGCATTATTTCTGCGCAACTCCTTTGACGTTGTAATTGAGAGCATGAAAATTTAGATTTCTACTTACATATTTGTAATCACCATATAAACCAATAATCTCCCCTCTGAGTTTATTAATAGTTTTAGATCTAATCTACAAAAAATGTGTGACAATTGTTTCCCTAGTGCATGGCAAATTGTTACCCTTAAAGTATAACAGAAAATTCCCACCCCTATGCATCCTATGAATCACAGCTGTTTTCCTTAGCCGTGACAAATTGTTACCCCTACAATATTTAACCAAAATTTTAACTCATTTTTAGAGGGGTGACAATTTTTTTGCAAGATTGGTGATCCAGTTCCACGAAATCCTTTACGATTAAAAATTGATAATGTGAACGTAGATGAGTAGAAAATGTACTACCTGTTGAAAGTGCACATTTCATAATTCCTTTGTATTGGAACTTGCTGATGGTTATTTATTTATTTATTTTTTGTCCTACTAATCGTATTTCTTAAACCCTTGACCATGCATCATGTGCAATAAGGTGGTTATTTAATCATTATTATCGTTATTATTACAACGTGATGCTACTCTTCGTCACACGCATGATCGCTCTGAATTAAGAGGCATATTCTAGCCACCGATCTTATACCCTTCTTAAAATGTCATACATTTTTGTTAAGAAAACATCTTTTGTGTGACATGGTGGTTAATCTAAAAGGCTTCAATTATTTTAATAGCCCTGTATGTGTATTATGTGAGATAAAAAAAAATAATATTAGTTATATGCCAGTTTCTATTGTGACCATTTTTGCACATGGAGGATCATATTTGCATGGTTGGAACTTTCATGAAATAAAGTGTCTCAATTTGTTGAAGTTGATTCTGTTGCTGTAACGCTATTTTATGTTACAGATGTAAAATGCTATCCATCTTTGCTTTTTATTCTTGTTGATTACCAGACTTTGATACTTGCCATGATTCTGCACTAAAATAAAAAGCTATGGTTTTCCATGTTTCCATTTGGCTGTGGTTTTCTTTTTATCGCAACGTGATTGTTATCTAATATGCTTCTGTCATATTTTTTTTAGCACAACATATTATGTTGACCATGACTTTACTTTCCTGTGGTTCATTAGTGGTTTCCATGTTCAAGAATACCTTTTTAGTTTTTATGTCAGATCAATGTGCTTTTCTAATTTTTGTTTCCATATTCGTGTTTCTGACAGCTCAAGTTCGAATTGTAAGCTAACATCGAGTTGAAAGAAGTAATATTTGTTTCCCCAAATCCGCCTGATTCATATCTTAACTTGGCCTGATCTGTAGAGAATTGAATGATAATTAAATCCCTTGAGTTATTACTTTAATGCTGCACAACTTAATCCAATACATTCTTTATCTGTGGGAAAATCTTCTAGCTCAACTCCTCAGCCAATGTACAATACTCTTGGGTGAATATCTCTTCAGTGCTTTGGTCCTTTCTTTTATGTTTGGAGAACATATATGCATTAATAGCGAGAGTCGCACCTAGGCGCACAGACCCCTAGGCGAGCCTGAGGCGTGTGCCTGAGCTACACATTTTGCCCAAAACTGAATTTACAATTTATATAGAAAATCATACTTACAATCATATTACCTAACTAAGGTAAAAATCACATAATGATACATAATAACTCATAATAGCATTATAACACATAAAACATAAACACAAATAAAGTTTAAGTAGGCGGTAGGTGGTGGAGGCATAGTTGTTAAAGGCGCGCCTTAGGCGAGGCAAAGCTCTGATCGCCTGGTTTTCTTGGTTTTTTGGGGTTTCGGTTGATGTTCAAAAAACCCTCACCTTTGTGCACCTTTTTGATGAAAAAGGCGCGGGCTTGGGTACATTCCAATGTTTTTTTTTTCTTATGTTTTTTATGAAGAGTAAGAATTTAATGAATACAATGATCAATTTGATGGTGAAGAAGAGAATGAAGATTATAAGGACCATAGACCATGATAATTAAGATTTTTATCTCATTGGTAGTCATTTGTGTCACTGACATTTGATATATATTTTTTTTAAATTGAAGGATTATGCTTATTTGCTTTTTGTGATTGTCTATTTGTGTTTAGAACTTGAATTGTGAAGTTCATTATGACATTGTGCACGGGTTTTTTAATTTTGATTATGTTATTTATGAGTTATTATGTATTATTATGTGATATTATTTTATTTTTACCTTTATTTAGTTGGAAAATTATGTGTTGGGTTGGATATATTAATGTATATATGTTCTAAAGTATCTTGTACCTCAGGCGCACCTTGCACCTCAGGCTCCAACGCCTTTGCGCCTTTCGCCTTTAACAACTATGGGTGGAGGTGAAGGCAGCCCACCTTTTTGTCTTTGTTTTGAAAGTTCAAGTACTAAAACCATATCCCTAATTCTCTATTTATTTCCTTTTATAAGTGGGCTGTCCATTTTTATCTTAAAAACGTGTAAACCCTTTAATAATTGAGTAGCAACTTCAAAATATTTAAAAAAGAAGAAGAAGAAGAAGAAGAAGAAGAAGAAGAAGAAGAAGAAGAAGAAAAAACAGGATGTTGAAGAGGCACGCCTAGGCGCAGCTTAAAGGCGCACCTAGGCGTGCGCCTTTGATACATGAGCCTGAAATAGCAAAAAAATCAACAATCTAGGCGTAGACCCATGAGCCTGAGCGCCTTAGGCGCTCCTTGGGAGTGCCTTTAACAACTATGCATATATGGGGGCAAAACATTGTAACTCAGTAAAGCAAAAATGACAGATTAATTTGATCAATTTGTAACTTAATTTTTTGTAGCGCTCATTGAATTGTGACAACTACTCGTAGAATTATTAAAGCTATGTGAGACATCCATACAATGAGTTTGTCAATAATAATTTGCGCTAGCTCGTATAATCTTTAAACAACTTGCTGGCTGACCTATCTAAATTCTCGAACTCATGTTAAGTTAGACTTTAGCGAATGTCTCATTCTGAAATCTATATTTCTCGTGAACTTGGTGGACTATGAAGATTATTGACTAGTTTATGTCGAGATGCTTTTTCTTCTTTTCTTTTTGCATCTTATTTCTAACATGCTCTTAGTTAATAGAAAGATCAAATGTTTGAATTGTTTCTAATGACACAGTGTGTGTGTTTTGTTTGTTGCAGAGAGTGGTTGGGGACAAAACACTGGCATATTACTGCCTTAATTAAGTAAATGTAGAATATCTAGAGGATATTTGTCTTTGGTTTCATTAAGCAACGTTCTATGTTGAGCACAGAGAATATGATAAAAAAAGAAAAAGGGCTGATTCCTATGAGCAAATCTCACTTGTCTTGTGATAACATTGAAATCCTTAAGAAAGCTACTCAGTAAATCAGCTCTAATAATCTCAATTATATTATCTTACCATCCTCTTTCAAGTGCATGTTAGATCAGCTTAGATGAACAGCCTACAATACTTGGAATTACTTACTGATTGTTATGCGTTCATCCTTTCAACATTTTTTGCGTTATTCCAGTATTTAAGAAAATAAAAATAAAATAAAATTATTTATTATCAAATGAAGACATAAACAGAAGACTTGCATATTGTAATGATAGGGAATTATATTCACCATTTACTCCTCAGTATCCATCTTCTGGACAAACATATTAGACATGTCAATTATTTAATTGTCCGCTTACTTTTCTATTTTAAGGTTGCCATCCTGTGTAAAGATTCAAGGAATAATATTTCAATAACCATTAGTGTGTTGTTTTGTTCTGGGATATGTGGTGGGCAGGGCAAGATATAAAATTTATACTGTTGCTTCTTTGGGCAAACATTTTAGCTTTCAGAAATAGTGGATGTGCTCAAAGATTGTTCAGTAAACTTGGTGTTTATGGACAAGACTTGTAAAGCAGTTCCTTGGACAGCCCAGGTTTTCTAATGGGTAGGAGCAGTTTGCTCAACTTCCTCTACTGTTATTCTAAAAGTGATTTTCTACCATTACCGGAAGATGATGCTAGTTTTGTGTTAGGACATAAGTTGGCATGTAACTGAAATATTTTATGCCTTGTGAATTTTTTACATTTTAGCATCATCAACTATAGAATATTTTGTCATATATATTAATATGCATGTTAAGTGTAGTTTCTTTGAATGATCAATCTCTTTTTCTTTAGGGTAGTGATGTTTAAAAATCATAAATATGTGATTTTTTTTTTCAAGTCTATTATTATATGGAATTGGATCCCTTCTTTTATTCTCTTATTTCTTTTTCTGCAACTACATTAACATTTTTGCATGTATATTCCTCTTTAAGTTTGTGGTTAATGGCTTATCAATATTCCTATATTTTCCTCATTTACATTTTCCTTTCTTTCTGCTATTAAATGGCAATTTTATGCATATCTATGATGCAGTCTCATCTAGAATTTGGAAGGAGGCTGGTGGTTGAGCTTCAACTCATTGTGGCAACACTTGTTGAAGCTTTTGGTGCTGATAGTTTGGTGTTTGCAGTATAATATAGTGGTATATGCATTGGGCTGTCATGGTATTAATTTCTTTTGGAAGCGCTAAAACAATATGTGCGTTTTGGGGTTTCAGGATGTGGGTAAAGTATGTGATAATTGGTTTTTTTTGTTCACTTCCCATGACTAAGATTTTTCTACGTTGCCCTTTTTTTTAAAATTTTTTTTTCAAATAATAGGTTTGATTTACTTAGCCAAAAAGGCTACATTGGTTCTCTATGGTAATCACTAATCAACCAAGAGAACAGGAGTTCTACGAAGAGTTATAACATCTCACAAGGAGACTTTAAAACCTCAAAACAGAGGGCATACTACTCCCTAGAGGAGACAAAATGGAGAAATAAATATCAAAGGATTAACAAATACAAATGGTTAAATAAAGCAATCTATGTTTGTTGGATACATAAATGAACATCCAAATGCCCAACAATGAGAAAAGCGTAGATTTAAAAAACTGCCTCCAAATGCCCAACAATGAGAAAAGTGTAGATTTAATAAAAGGTCGAGGATGGCAAGCCTCCTCTCCACTCGACTATCGACATCCACTGCTATATTGCTCTTCACAAAGGATGAAAATATCGATATCGGTTAAAATATCGGTACTTCAAATTTACGGATATATTGATAGATATATCGAATATTGATATCGATATCGGTAAAAATTTAAAAAATCATGGAAACTTGATAAAAATAGAAGAAAATTAATTTATTAACTTTTCAATATATTATAAATAATTTCAATATATAAATACACTTTAAAATCTCAATAAAACTCATAAAACATGATAAACAAATTAATAACAACATATTTAAATAGTCTGGAGTCATACAATAATTACTACTTGTTGTTTAATACATAATAACTAATACCAAAATGATGATCTATGAGACTCAAATGTAAAACATGTCATACCGTCTAGATTTAAACAATATTGAGTGGGGCTCCAGTGCACCCCGAGCACATTCCTTGCGCCTTTGCAATTTAAATCCCTAGCAATACATATGTTCAAATAGAATATAGAGGGGGATGGTTGTGTTCACATGGGGACATGGAGTATCCCTCCATGTCCCGGGGGCGTAGGAGCTTTTGTCAACAATATTGGTACCATCTCATCGAAAAGTGATAATAATTTTAATAAAAAGTGATAATTAATAAATTAAAAGTAAAACAATGGCACCATGAGATGGTTTCACACAAGTGTTGCTTTATTTTTTATTTTATTTTTTAAATTGAACATATTAATAACAAAAAAAAGTATTTGGTTAGTAAAAGTAAAATAAAAAAATTATTTTATTTTTTTAAAATTATAGATAATTTTTCGATATTTTCGATATATCCTCGATTTTTTGTCGATATTGTATCAATATTTCCTCGATATATCTCGATATCTGGGAAAATTTGAACTGTGGCAATTCGATATCGATATTCTTACCGATATTTCCTGATATATCCTCGATATCAGAAAAGATATATCCTTTTCCCCCATATCGATATCATTACTCTAAAAAAATTGATATATCGTGGATATATCGGGATATTTTCGTCCTTGCTCTTCACCACATCTCCGCGCGGATTTGGCCCCCATTAGCATTGTCGGAGGTGCGAGCCTAAAAGGTTGTGTATTGTTCTATGAACGAGCTAAGAGCCAAGGGTAAGGGAGAAATATTTTGACCAAGGACTAGATGCAATTACCATCTCACCCTTTGAAACACCTGTCAATTTACCCAAATTCTCAGTCCCGATAAATCCACCCACTTCCAAAAGAACCAAAACCTTCCCAGCTGCTCAATTGATATTTTTGGTGAAAATTTTCAAAATGAACGACGCACTCCCACTTGAAACTCTCCTCATTCCCTAACCCATGGTGTTGGAAAACTCACGTTCAATAACGTATTAACCCTATTCATGCATAGGGAGAAAACTTACCTTTCTCCGTTGGGTTAAGTTGCAGCAGAAGAAAAAACGTACGACGAACCGATTGGTACTCGCATGGTAAACTATGATCTCTAGATCAATCCTTCAACACGGGGTTGAGAGAATGTATTTTCACGAATGTGTGTTAATCTGTAGAATATGTGTACTGGGTTTCTCGTTGTGATTTCAGGAGAATAAACGAGAGAAGAAACGCACACTTGCATTCAGCGTTCTGTCGTGCACTTCAATATTTTAGCGTTCTGCTTTCAGTAACGCGTATTCACGTTTTAGCGTTCTGCGTATGAACTTTTACAAGTGTCTGCGTTTCAGCGTATTGTTCTGAATACTCAAACGTATTCTGTAACACGCATCTCACTTTTGGACAAATGCCATGCAGTATATTTATTCCCAAAAGATGGGAGTTATATAAACTGTATTATTAACTCCCTCACATTCTCTCTTATCCACACTTCTTATATGGAAAATAAAATAATAAATAAATTATTATTTACATCTCCCACTCACATATGAAGTCAAAAAGTCACCTGACTCAATTTCTTCATGAATCATATTCTCGCACAGATTAATACATCGTGTGACCCACGAGATATGAGTTTTAATCACTATACACTTGTTAGAGATATATAACAACTCAACCAGTTTATCAATGAAACCCAACAAGCTTGCTATACCCCAGAACTCTTGAACATTTAACATAAGGTGACATATCTCTTTTCAATCCCTGAATTTGTCAGAACATATTCAACCCTTTTGCAAAGAAACTATGTATTCATAATCAAGATCCTGCTTGATTGACTAGTCAATAAATCACAATAGTATATGTTAAATTAAGACGTTCTTCCCATCTCACTAAGTATCTACAATCTCCCACTATAGCTGCTTTCCTAGACAATGTACCGCATCGCCGTTATTAACCATAGCTCTTTTGGTAGCATGTTAAAGTAGCAACACCAAAGTGAAGATTTAGAATATAGTAGAAAGTCATAAGGGTAACCAATTAAAAAGGACTCATACTTTTGAGAAAATAGGGATTATTTTCTCAATCCTGTTGGGGTCAACTTAGCACATGTCGTTTTCCTAAAACACATGTCACAATGTCTTTAACTTTCTTCCAAGAAAGCGTATGTTGTATTTTATATAATTTAGGCATCGTGTAAATCAAAGTTCAAGTGTGTCTCATACACTTAACCCGGATGTCTTTCCTCCAACGTATAGGATCTTCGTCGATTTAGTTTTACAACAAGTTGGATCAGATTCATGGCGAAATCTATCCCGATTACATTAATCATTGTAATCTCATCTCTGCGCTCCCACTTAGCCAGAGGTGATTGCTCGTATGAGAGAGCTAATCAAAACTTGCCGACATACTATTATATATGAACCATCACATATAATTTATAAAAAATATATGTATAGTTATGCCATTAACTATTCCATTAATATACATATACATATTCTACATCGTTTTAAATCCTTCGCAGACTCAAACGAGTAGAAATATAATTAAGAATCACTTTTTCCTTGTCTACAATATCTCTAACAAAGTTGAACTTAATGTCAATGTGTTTGGTTTTTCCATGATATTTCGGCTCTTTTGTGTAAGCAATAACCGCCTGATTATCACATTAACTAAAATAGCTCCCCACTGGAGTGTTTGAGACCTCCAAATATTTCATGAATCTTCTCAACCAAATAGTCTCTTGAACTGCAGACGAAGTCTGTTTCTTGTTACACCATGAGATAGCTCCATCATTGAGCAAGAAAACATAACCGGGTGTTAATTTACGTTCATCTAAATCACCACTCCAGTCAACGTTTGTATACCCATTCAGTGATAACATAATGAATAATCTGCAGTCAATCACATTGACATATGGTACTCTGGCCATTTCATTCTTTTCATCTTGAGTCTTGGGACACATTTGCTGACTCAATGATTCACCTTCCACAATAGGAGTATCTATAGGTTTGCAGGTGTCCATCTAGAATCGTTTTAAAAGTTTCTTGATGTAAGTCTCTTGAGACAAAATCAATAACTTTGAACGATTACTATGGAACTTCACACCAAGTATGTACTCTGCGTCACCTATATCTTTCATTTCGAAGTTCGAAGGCAACCATCCTTTTATGGTTTCAATATACACTTTGCTATTTCAGGCTAGAAATATGTCATCCTCATACAAGGATAGAATCACAAAACAACTGTTGGATTGTTTAACGTAAACACAGTGGTCTTATGAGATGACTGTAGTGCGAAATCTCAAATACCACTATCTGGAGGATTGTTTGAGTCTATAGAACCACTTCTTTAATCTACAAACTTTATCCTCTCGACCTCAAAGAATAAATCCTACAGGCTGTTGCATGTAGATCTCTTCTTCTAATTCTCCATTGAGAAATGCGGTCTTAACATCCATGTTGGTGTAATTCTAATTCCATACTAGCCACTATAGCCAGCAATAGATGAATTAAGGCAAACCTCATTACAGGTGAAAAGGTTTCTACGTAGTCTATACCCTTGTTAAGTATAACCTTTTTGCCACCAAGCGAGCTTTCTACCTCTCTATTGAGCCATCAACATTTCTATAGATTTTGAGAATCCATTTATTCCCAATTTTCTTTCGTCCCTTCGGAAGATCTACAAGTTCCAGACTTGATTTGACTTCATAGACTCCATCTTCTCTTTCATCCATTTCTCATTTGCCGGACAATTTAGAGCTTCTTAAACGTTTCTGGGCTCTTCCTCATCAGTGGGAGAAACATCTCAACTTTCTGGTGATAACAAGAAGGTATGTCCTTCAATGTCATAATGCCTTTTGGGCATATGTTTCCTAGAACTTTTCGAGATGAGATAACTTATGATGGTATTTAGTAGACAAAATGTTCTTATTGGGAATCACCTAATTCTCAATCAGCAAATATCTATTAAGATCCACACCACCAAGATCCACACTATCAGCTTATTACTCCCACTTGGATCTTGTAGGTGTTGGTTTTCTACTATCTTGAAAATAGATTCGGCATCCCTGATACCCCTTCTACTAGGAAATTTCCTTTCCAGAAAATGAGCATTACATGATTCTGTCTCAATTAATCTCTCATCCTGATCTCCTATGAACACGTAACCCTTAGAATGTTCGCCTCTAGGACCCAACTTTTCATACTGACTCGATGAATAATGTATGTAAGCTGCTGATTCCCAAGCTCTAAGGTTACTCAAGTCAGGTTTTCTACCCGTCCAAAGTTCATATGGAGTCAAAGCAACTGACTTAGAAGGCACGCGATTAAGCATATAAGCTTCCGTAAATAACGCATCTCGTTATAATAGCTTGTGCTATCATGGATCTTACCATCTCCAACAAAGTCCTATTCCTTTTTCCAGCAACACCATTTTGTTGAGGTGTATAAGGAACAATTAATTGTCAGATTATACCATTTCATTACAAAATTCCTTGAATTGTTCTGATAGATATTCACGTCCTCTATCAGTTCTTTAGAACTTTGATAGACTTGTCTTTTGATTCTCAACTTCACTCAAGTATCGTCTAAAATAATCTAATGCTTCAGACTTATGAGATATCAAATAGACATCCAAAATGTGAATAAATATCAATGAACGTAATGAAATAGTGAGATCCATGTCGCGCTCTCACATTTACAGAATTACATATATCGGAATGGATTACTTCTAATGAAGATTCAAACCTAATAGCTTTACCAAAAAGTTTTCAAGTCATTTTGCCAGCAAGATAATGTTCGCGTTTGGATAATTTGACTTTAGAAGAAAGACTCAACAATCCTTCTTTCACAAGTCTATTCATCCTATCTTGCCCAATATGACCTAATCTAGTATGCCAAACATCATTCACATTTGCATTACTAGAAGAACGAGCATTTAGCGAATATGAATAATCATCATAATAACTAAACGTCATTCTATAACAATTTAAAACCATAAAGCCATCAGTTATATGTCCAGATGCATAACAAGTATCATTAATGCTAATTACCATAGCACCTTTAGTGCATAATACGTCATAACCCAAATTACGCAAAAACTGAAACAGGAATTAGATTTAGCGTCATCTCCGGAGCATATAGAACATCATGTAGGATAAACTTTGGACCATCGTCAAGGTCCAATTTGCTCCAAAGTCCTTTGACTTTGACTCATGATTGTTTCCTACATATTTCTACCTAGTCCCCTTTGGAACATGGCAAAAAACTACAAAAAAAGCTCATATGCCTCTTGTCACATAGTCCGTTGCTCCCGAGTCCATAATCCACAATGGATAAGAGTCAAACAGAAGGACAGCACTCGAGACATTAATTTCACACAAAACAGAATAAGATGAATCCACATTTTCCCTCCCGGGATCAGGACATTCACGAGCATAATGATCAAACTTACTTTAATTGTAACATGGCATCTTGCTTTTATCTTTCTTATTATTTTTATCATGCTTGTTTTCCTTTTTCCGTTCATCAATTTTGTAGTTGGATTATCATCAGGCTTACCACCATCACCATTAGATCGTCTTCCCTTCTTTCTCTTCTTCCAATTCTTTTTCCTTTTGAAGCCTGAAGCTCCTTTAGAAGTAGAACTGGCATAGAAGGTCCCAGAAGAAGGCTTTGAGGCTTTGATTGGTCGTTATAGTCCGGGCGACCAAGCAACAAAATATCGAACCCAAGGGAATTTAGGATTCATGGCCTTTAGGTATAGTATCGTGATTAGTTAGGGACGATCGGAGAGGAGGTTTATAAAAATAAAAGAAAATAAAATACAGGGAAAATAAATCTAATTACAATATTTTTGGATGCAATGATGGTTTCTCGATGCGCTCAAACAATCATTAATTGATTCTATTTTTAAACTAATCATGGTAAGGGCGATCACTAAATCATACCTACACCTAAGCTCTCTGCCAAGATGAATAGGATACAAGTAAAAATGGCTCATTAGATCGTCTCCAATGCTCACAATTCCCATAGGTACTTATGGATATTAATATACCTACTAGAGATATTATCACGAAGAATTTTCTCTTTGAGGCAGGGACGTTTTCCTATGTTCCCTTTCTAGGTACTATGCTCACAATGGCTTGGTTTCCTTCACTAACTCAATTACAAGTAATCTCGCTAGTGTTCGTTTATGTAGTTCTAAACATAGGATGGTTCTGCCAAACTCCCTCCCATATTAATCCTCATGCAATAAGTGGAAAAAACTCACATATGATAATCATGTAAAGGGACTAAGGTGAAAGCAACAACAAGACATGTTGATACACAATGCACAACCTAATCACTAAACACTAATATCAAAGGCATTAATCCCAAATTAAAGCATGCATACATATTCCATAAACGAAACCTAATCATAGTAGAAAATTCAATTAAGAAACATAATCATGCATCAATCACCCACCAAAGCAAATTAAGATAATAAGTAGGATTAAATTACACCTTAATGAAGTTTTACATCCATGAAGATCATCCACTCCTTGGTGTCTCCACCTTCTTGGAAAGCAAATAAAATCCTAAACTAAAAAAAACATTAAAACTACGGATCCCTCACCCCGAAAGGGGGAGGGATCTCAACTATGGAGATCTTGCTAAAAAGCCCTTTCTCAACTATTGAATCTTGAAAAGATTCAATTTTAATTGAATTTAAATGGATATAGGAATTCATTTTCAGTTTATGGATGTGAGGAGGTATTATAGTGGAGAGGTGAGTGGAGTTTTGGTGTTGATTTTCGATGTGGGACAAGAGTGAAATTTTTGGAATTTTTAGGTTCCAGGAAGAGGGTTTAAGTTTAAATCGGGCGAGAATTAATCACATGTGGTGGTTTGGCAAAGTGGTTGGAGGCGCCCTTATACCTCCGAGAGGTCACGGGTTCGAATTCCAGCCTCCACAATTTTTTTTTCAAAAGTGCATAAAAACACGGTCGTGTTTTTATGCATCTGCCCGTGTTTTCTTGCAATTTTTCAGCTCTCTGGACAATTTTTGCACTTCTGAATAGACAACACTTTTCTGAAAAGTGTTGTCTTTTCTGTGTTGTCTTTGCCAAATTTTCTCCTTTTTTTCGTCTTCATCCCAATTTAATTCTCGTTTCTTCCATCACTCTTTCAAGCTCAAAACACCCATTTTCTGCAAAAATACATAAGAATACCTCTCTCAAACTAATTAAGCAATTAATAATATTTCCATTAAAATCATGCTTAATTATTGAATTAAAGCCAAATAAATCCAAATAAATTCTTTCAATATAGCCCATAATTCTAGGTGAATTTCACACCGATCAAACCCCCAAACTTAAAGTGTTGCTCGTCCCCGAGCAACGAAAGAAAAGAAAGAACGAGGAGGGGAATTCACCTAGATTTAAATCAAGATATCAATTAGAATTGAGTTATTTTTAAAACCATATCAATTCAATCAAAACAAGTGACAAGACATCAATTTAAATCCATACAAGTTAAGCTTAGGAAATATGCAAGCAAGTGAGACCTTCACTACTCCTCTCTAGATTTTGCTTTTCACTCTCACACTCAAAAGATGTATGGGAGAAGTGTTTACTCTCAAAAATCAATTCAAATGCATGCCATTACCATATGCTTGCCAAAGGTCTAAACTCGCTACCACTTGTATATGTGTTAATCATTGAATCAAAAAGGTCTTTAAATGGGGTTGTAATGTAGGCTCTTTGGTATTGGGTAGGAAAAATATTTAGGAAAAGTAAGCTCAAGATTAGTAGAGAATTTAAGTTGACGGCCAATATCAACTCTCACTCTCTCTTTTCTCAAATTAGTGAAGAATTCAAGTTGGTTGGTAGCCTCAACTCTCATTCCCACTTTTTTTTCTTCTTTTTCCACCTTAATCACAAAGAGAATTTTATCCATCCAACAAATAAAAGAACCTTTTTTTTTCTCTTTTTCCACTATTGAGTTTTTTCTCTCTCTCTTTTCCATAAGGGCTCTCTTTCCATTTTTCTAGTAGAGCTCATTTATACTTCTTTTATACAATCTTTACTCAATTTTTTTTTCAACCTCCATTTTTTTTTACTTCACCTTTTCTCCCTCTTTTCTTGCACTTTCACCACTCTCTTTCCAAACTCTCTTGTAAGCTCAATTCAACCATTTCATCCCCATTAATCCTCTACTAATCGACAAAGGTGATTAGGATATAAAATATGGATAAAATGGCTAAATTTGTAGGTTGCCAAAGAAATAAGGATAATAAGCTCAAAGGGGCAAACTACGAAATGATTTCATTTGGTTGGATAAATTTGGCTAAGTGACTTGTCAAAACAAAGATGGCCTTAAATCATTTCCAACAATCTTCACACACGTGTAGTTTCAAGAAGACACAAAGGCAAGTTCTAGAATGCACACAAAAGAATGATGCACACACAAGAAAGGAAAAACCATTTGATTTCATGATTTTAAGGCTCAAAAGCTCACGGGCTTATAGTAGTGAAAGGCAACACGAAACAAGCACAAATCATAACTCAACAAGTATACAAAAAAATATCCATCAAGTCACAAGTTTCAATCAAAAATCATAGTCTCAAAATTTCTCACAATTAAGCATAAGAGAGCCAAGAAAGATTTCTCTTTATTGAAAGCAAGAAAAAGCAAGAAAAGCACGAAAAAGAAAAAAAGAAAAGAAAATATGTGCCAAAGAAAAGAGTAAGGACTTAAACGTGCGCCGGTGCAATATGCTCAAGTAGGAGTTCATGGATACAATTTATAATTCAAACCGTAGAAAAGTCAAGTAACAAATGACATGCCCCCAAACTTAAATTAGACAAAGTCGAATTTAAGTTGAGAAGATGTTCGTTACCTCAATTTGCACCACTCCTTTGCTCTTCAAGGCCAATACCATGGCTCCATGCTTTAGTCCCTACAAACACAACCATAAAACGAAAAACAAATCAAAGAAAAAAAATGTCCCTATCCTAACCACTCAACGAACCCAAAGTCACAAATACAACTAAATTCCCCGGCAACGGCGCCATTTGATTGGTCGTTATAGTCTGGGCGACCAAGCAACAAAATATCGAACCCAAGGGAATTTAGGATTCATGGCCTTTAGGTATAGTATCGTGATTAGTTAGGGACGATCGGAGAGGAGGTTTATAAAAATAAAAGAAAATAAAATACAGGGAAAATAAATCTAATTACAATATTTTTGGATGCAATGATGGTTTCTCGATGCGCTCAAACAATCATTAATTGATTCTATTTTTAAACTAATCATGGTAAGGGCGATCACTAAATCATACCTACACCTAAGCTCTCTGCCAAGATGAATAGGATACAAGTAAAAATGGCTCATTAGATCGTCTCCAATGCTCACAATTCCCATAGGTACTTATGGATATTAATATACCTACTAGAGATATTATCACGAAGAATTTTCTCTTTGAGGCAGGGACGTTTTCCTATGTTCCCTTTCTAGGTACTATGCTCACAATGGCTTGGTTTCCTTCACTAACTCAATTACAAGTAATCTCGCTAGTGTTCGTTTATGTAGTTCTAAACATAGGATGGTTCTGCCAAACTCCCTCCCATATTAATCCTCATGCAATAAGTGGAAAAAACTCACATATGATAATCATGTAAAGGGACTAAGGTGAAAGCAACAACAAGACATGTTGATACACAATGCACAACCTAATCACTAAACACTAATATCAAAGGCATTAATCCCAAATTAAAGCATGCATACATATTCCATAAACGAAACCTAATCATAGTAGAAAATTCAATTAAGAAACATAATCATGCATCAATCACCCACCAAAGCAAATTAAGATAATAAGTAGGATTAAATTACACCTTAATGAAGTTTTACATCCATGAAGATCATCCACTCCTTGGTGTCTCCACCTTCTTGGAAAGCAAATAAAATCCTAAACTAGAAAAAACATTAAAACTACGGATCCCTCACCCCGAAAGGGGGAGGGATCTCAACTATGGAGATCTTGCTAAAAAGCCCTTTCTCAACTATTGAATCTTGAAAAGATTCAATTTTAATTGAATTTAAATGGATATAGGAATTCATTTTCAGTTTATGGATGTGAGGAGGTATTATAGTGGAGAGGTGAGTGGAGTTTTGGTGTTGATTTTCGATGTGGGACAAGAGTGAAATTTTTGGAATTTTTAGGTTCCAGGAAGAGGGTTTAAGTTTAAATCGGGCGAGAATTAATCACATGTGGTGGTTTGGCAAAGTGGTTGGAGGCGCCCTTATGCCTCCGAGAGGTCACGGGTTCGAATTCCAGCCTCCACAATTTTTTTTTCAAAAGTGCATAAAAACACGGTCGTGTTTTTATGCATCTGCCCGTGTTTTCTTGCAATTTTTCGTGTTTTTATGCATCTGCCCGTGTTTTCTTGCAATTTTTCAGCTCTCTGGACAATTTTTGCACTTCTGAATAGACAACACTTTTCTGAAAAGTGTTGTCTTTTCTATGTTGTCTTTGCCAAATTTTCTCCTTTTTTTCGTCTTCATCCCAATTTAATTCTCGTTTCTTCCATCACTCTTTCAAGCTCAAAACACCCATTTTCTGCAAAAATACATAAGAATACCTCTCTCAAACTAATTAAGCAATTAATAATATTTCCATTAAAATCATGCTTAATTATTGAATTAAAGCCAAATAAATCCAAATAAATTCTTTCAATATAGCCCATAATTCTAGGTGAATTTCACACCGATCAGGCTTCCAGCCTCTCATCTTCTAACTCAACATGACAAGAAGCATCATTGAAGGTTTCAATCCTTTTATAATGCGTCAAGTTGACTTTGAGATGTTTTCAACGATCAGGTAAAGAGCGTAACAGAGCTTAGATTTACTGTCCATTAGAGAGTATATGACCGGCAGTCTTAAGTTCGATTATCATATTAGACATCTCCCTGAGATTTTGTCTAATGTAATGACCAGGTTTCCTTTTTAAGGTGTCAAACTTAATAGTCTACTGCCTAAGGTCATGATTGATATCAAGGAATGGAATGGGAATGGAATCAGCATTCCTAATTCCATTCCTATTATTATGATTGGTATATTTTTTGAGTAGGAATCACCATTCCATAAGGAATAAGTATTCCCAAAAGTGAGGAATTGTGATTCCTTCCAAAACCATGGGTTTAGCTATTCCCATGGATGAAGGAATTAATTTTTTTTCATATATAAAATATTTACATATCTTTTATTTTATAATATTTTTTTTACTTTATAATTAAAAATAAATTCATTAATACTTATATTTAAAATTGAATAATTTTAAATTTTAAAACTATATAAATAATATATTTAATTATTTTGATTTATATTTTAATTAATAAATTAAAAAAAAATATACAAATAATTTTAAGTATTTAATAACATAAAATAAAGTATTTTTAAATAAATCAAAAGTTTATAAGAAAATTTCATAATTTAAGTTAAAAAAATCTTTGTATAATTTTATTATTAAATAAAAATATTATATTAAAAAATTAAAAAAATATATTAAAAAATAAATTTAGCCATTTACTATAAATAATGCAATCCTTACACCATATTGTAAATTTTTAACAACAAAATTAAAATTAACTAATAAATTTATTTTTCATTACCAATGTTATTTCTAAGTCATACCAATCATGAAAGTTTTAATTTTTTATCATTCCTTTCCTATCTTTATTCCATTCCTAAGATCATTCAATTCCATCATACCAATCAGACCATAAGTTTTGTAATCGATTTACCACCCTACTTCTCACGCAGATACACCCAGATATCATGTGCAGTGAGACTCATGAATCATCGCATCGATTACTGAGCTTACAAGAATACCTTGTGCAATGAATTTTTTCTTTTTCCATGCCTGGTACACTTCTTGGTCACATCTCCATTGATTCCCAAAACCCACGTCGGGCTCAGCCATCACTTGGTTTATAGCATCTAATGTATCTTGTTCATACAGTACGTACCAAATTTTATGACGCTTTGTGTCATAGTTGTCACCTTTGAGGTTTCATTTTTTGTTCAACTCAGCGACAGTAGATTTCAATGTTCATTTCTTTGATAGAGATTAAAGTGATTCAGCATGTTAACAATGTTTTGTTAAGTTTTACGTTAAGCTAAACATAGACATCTCAATAAATAACACAAGCCTTGATCTCGAAAAATAGCTCGGAGACTACTAATCATCAATCTCATCAAGTGTCATAATACTAGATTCTTGCTTCAAAAACGTAAAATCACAATGTTCAAGTAATCAACAATAACATTGAACAGCCACTTATAAACAGAACTTAAACAACCATTCACAATAGCAAAAAAAAACACCAAGTCTGACAAGTTATGAACATAAAATTCTAATGAACTCCTTGAGTTTCCAATTAGAAATACAATGGAAATGAATTAAGGAAATCTACAGATTAATCTCCCTAATTTATCATTACTAGATATCCATCGATGCTCATAATCAAATTTCTTAGTCCCCACACTATAGATAACTTGCCCTAGAGGATCTATGTGAAGATTCTTTATCTGAC
This sequence comes from Pogostemon cablin, assembly GCA_023678885.1. NCBI lineage: Eukaryota > Viridiplantae > Streptophyta > Magnoliopsida > Lamiales > Lamiaceae > Pogostemon > Pogostemon cablin. The sequence continues at coordinate 4,379,971 of CM042961.1, forward strand.
GCTTCTCTCGACCACTTAGTCTCAAAGAATCAAAACGTTGAATCCTTCCCATCCTTAAGCAGGCTGATCTTAGTGCCTGTGTCCTATCTTCTGCTTCAGAAGCATCGGCCAAATCTTGCATAATTTGGCGACCATTAGGTTTTACTTTATAAGTCTCCCACTGAACCCAACAATCCTTTTGTAGGTAAGGAGGCAAAGTATTCGCCCAGGTCTCAGGACTGGAAACTTGGAAATACTTATCACGTGGAATTGTATTGCTATAAAGTAAAGGCAACAATTGGTTGTAGAGTTCAATCAATTCAATTATGTGGTCCCTTATGTTGTGTGTTGGCTTCATTTTATAATTCAAGAATTCATGGAGTTCTTCCTCTTTAGACCTAATGTCTTCATCTGAAATTGTTCCCCGTCCTGACATACCTCTGAGAAAATGAGCAACCAAAAATAAACATACCAGTGTTAGTCAAACTATATCACATGAATTTTCTCTCCATTTAATGCATATGGAAACAACTTCCCAAGACGCAATAGGTACATTCACAAATGAATGAGTCCAACTCACTTTGGCTCCCACTTTCATAGGCTACAGGAGTTTTGAACAATCTAACAACACTTAACACCATGAATTTAGAATTAAATAACATATTAAGGTGCTTTATTACCAAAAAATGCAACCAAATAGCTACCCCGTGGGTTCGTATTCAACAAATATGTCATAAAATAAAGTAAAACCACACATACACACTTAAGATGACATCATTGGACTCAAAATACTGAAAACACATCGAAAAACACCAGACACGCGCTGGAAAATGCTTGCACGCGCCGCCATGGACAGACTGGACGCTTCACGCGCCACCACGCGCGGTTGGGAGCAGGATGAGTCTGGCGCGTGCAACACACGCGCCGTCGCCGTCTCCGGCGGCTGCCGGCACGTGCACCACACGCGCCTCTGCCGGTTACCGGCGCGTGGATTTCACACGCCCCTGCTGGTGTCTCCGTTGCCGGAGCGTGTATACCATGCGCCTCCGCATGCCGCTGCTCTCCGGTGGATCCGGTCGTGGGCTGACCCAATGGCCCTACCCGGTTTCCTGATCCGACCCGGTACAGACTGGACCAACCCGGTCCGACCCATAAAAAATAGCATTATTTAATATTATAGAAAGGTCCCTGAACTTTTTTAAATTTTCAAAAACGACCCCTGAAGTTTCTGAAACTTTGCAGTTTTAGCCCAATTACGAAAATAACTTAAAAAAATCATATCTTGAGTTATAGAAGGCCAAAAAATACACAAAAAATACTGACGGACTCCTCTCGACGAGTCCTATCCAGTGTTGTAAACAAAATATGCTTTTGCTTTCATAAAAAATGATGAAAAATTCAACCCATGATGCATTAACGGTGAATAACAACGTCAAATAACACATACTCACTGGAAACAACGTAATCTGCCTTTAACTCACATAATAACCCATCAATGTCACATAATACACCAATCATATAACATCAAACACTAGAATCATGTATGAGCATTTATACTGGGAAAAGCAGAAAACTAAGAAACATGAAATATCTTTCCAGAAGATCAAAACGGAGTACCAACCATTGGCTGTGATACCAATGTTGGAAAACTCACGTTCAATAACGTATTAATCCTATTCATGCATAGGGAGAAAACTTACCTTTCTCCGTAGGGTTAAGTTGCAGCGGAAGAAAGAACGTACGACGAACCGATTGGTACTCACATGGTAAACTATGATCTCTGGATCAATCCTTCAACACGGGATTGAGAGAATGTATTTTCACGAATGTGTGTTAATTTGTAGAATATGTGTACTGGGTTTCTCGTTGTGATTTCAGGAGAATAAACGAGAGAAGAAACGCACACTTGTATTCAGCGTTCTGTCGTGCGCTTCAACGTTTTAGCGTTCTGCTTTCAGTAACGCGTATTCACGTTTTAGCGTTCTGCGTATGAACTTCTACAAGTGTCTGCGTTTCAGCGTGCTGTTCTGAATACTCAAGCGTATTCTGTAACACGCATCTCACTTTTGGACAACTGCCATGCAATATATTTATTCCCAAAAGATGGGAGTTATATAAACTGTATTATTAACTCCCTCACATTCTCTCTTATCCACACTTCTTATGTGGAAAATAAAATAATAAATAAATTATTATTTACACATGATGCCTCCTCCCTCGTCATTCCCCACCGTCCACCATATGCTTATGCTTCTGTAATCAGAAGATCCCAATTCGGCATTAGAGGTGGCCAAGGATATCCGACGCCTCACCAAGACCTCTCTGTGTTGTAGACGCCATTTTCAACATGTCTTACCTCTTATCAACATGCTTACCTATCGCTGCTGCGACGCCAATGAGTAGCACTCTTAACCTTGCTGTCAAAGATGAAGAGTGAGCTCTTCCAAATCTCTCTTTCAGAGCATTTGCTTCTAAGATTTTTTTTCTGTTAATTTGTAGAACTAAATAGGGTATTTTGGTGCTTAACTATTGGGATTTCTCTTTATTTTAATTTTCGAAATTGCTTGATGTGCTTGCCATTCTCTCTCTCTTTTCTTCGTACTGTGACGCATATTGTCATTCTTTTGTGCTTCATTTATCTTAATTTTTTATATTTTCCCTCTTTTAGTAAGATTTGATTTCTTTTTTTCATTTCATTCTCCTCCTGCTGATGTGAAATAAGTTACATAACTCTATTTTTAAATTTTACAATAAAAATCTGTAACCTGATTAGAGGTGTAGAGGTACTCTTTTGTAATGTTTAGTTTGTGGATCGTCAATGAGGAGGATGCAATAATCATTTCTCGAAAAACATGTTAAGGTGTTAATAAATTGTGTTAATGAGATGATCTATTATTCAACAATAGTCTGAATATTTGGTTCATTAAAGTAAATAGATGGGTTAATAAAGTTGTAAATGTGATATGTAATGAATACGCATTAAAATTTTCTTAATTTCATATTAGTTTCATGGGATATCAGGCCCAACATGCTTTTATTACTTTCTTCTTTTCAAAATAGATATAGTCCATTATGACTATATCATGCCCAGCATGCTTTCGTACACTAATTAAACAACATTAACTCGATATTCACCAATCTTAAACATTAAAAGTACCTTTTTGACTGCAAATCCTCTGGGTATCCCCGGGTTTTACAGCTGCTCCTCACAGCCAGCCACGCACCCCACAGTGTGATGGTTCAACCTCATTTCTTTAGAGGACCTCAACACAATCTTGATTCATTTTTATATCGGATGTATAGGATGTTGCTACTAGTTTTGGAAGTTACATGCTTCAGACAGTAGCCAAAGATTATTATTTATGAAATTGAAATGTTTATTACTCTCATAACACTTAAACAAGGGGAGAATACTTCTTTAACTACATATTGTAGCTGAAATAGAAACACTCATACAAGAAAAGAAAATTATTACAATGTTTTATTAAGAGAGAAAGCAGATGGGAATGGTCGATGCCTTCTATTTCCTCAAACTCCTTTATTTATGAAGGTTCCCGGATGTGAAATGAATTTCAAAGCCTCTTAACTCTTTATAACATCATTTCTTACATCACCATGCATGTGTCAGCGCTTACGTCACCCGCATTGGATGCCAACTTTAGCAGCTAACTGGTTCACCTCTTTTGGCCTTTTGAGAGGGTCACATGGTTTTTACCCCTTTTGAAGAGTTACCTAACTCTTGCTTTTTTTTAGAGTCACGTGCCTCTTGCTCTTTTAAGAGTCACTTGCTTTTTGGTCATTTTGAAGAGGTTTCACCCACTTCTTTCCTTGTGCATCTTTCTTTGCTGGAGGGGGTCTAACAATCATTCTTTTTTCTATACCTAACCTTACCCTTTTCCCAAACTCTGGTTCTGTTTAGATAGAGGAGCTGATGCATATTTTGTCCATCCATCGCCCAAAGTGGGTCATGTTTGAGACGACTCACCTTATATAACTTATAATTCTATTGGGAAATATATTTTATATATTTCTAATTAATTTGGCATTAAATCAATTAACTTATTATTGGATAGTTTAATTTAATTATTTATTGAAAAGATTATCAAGGTGGAGATTCATCCAAGATTTGGTCAATGATATCTTTGAATATCTTGTGTCAAAGACTTATTTGGAGATATTATTTTATGAACGTGATTTATTCTTTGACCAAGAAAGAAAAGCCCATGACCCAATTTGAGGATTAAGGAACGTTGCAGATGAGAACATGACTAAAGTTCAGATTTCAAAGTATTCCATATATATATATGAAGATTTGATTGAAGATTGCATGAATCAAGATTTGATTGAAGATTGTACGAGATCAAATTTGATTTAGATATTTTCTCAATCTGATGGTGTTCTCTCTACGCGTTCTCTATACGCTACTTATTCTTTAGTGGTTGATTCATGTAAAAAGGCTCTCTACGTTAGTTTTTGTGAGGTCATTAGAGAGTTCTTGTCCAGAAACTCTTATGTTATGTAGCTTATCTTTTGTTTAATTTCGTGTTCCTTCATACAAGAAGAACACAGCCTTGTAATACGGAATCCGGGAGGGAGTTCCAGCATCGAGTTTGGGAGATCTCGTCATAGCCTTGGAGGGAGTCCATACAGTGCTAACAAGTCCACAAGGTGGCCAGATAAGTAATTGGGAGTTGTAAGGTATTGTCAATTAGCATAGAATGAAGTTCATAGATGTTGAATTGAAATACTTGTACTTTTCTGCAGCTGTTCTTTTCTCAACATACCTTGGTGAAAGGTATTACGTTTCTATACTCTTACTTCCGCTGATATAGAAATGCCTGGAACCCTAACGGTTCACGTTAACCAAACGATCAAACGCCAACACACACCATTAGTATCTTATTAATTTTGGAAAAAAAACTTTTCATGATTATGCATGGTATACAACCAGGGCAGTTAAATATGCATCATAAACCATTTACGATATCAATATCAACATTTAGTCATAATAAAACAACAACTTAACTTCAATTCATACTGAGCCACTTTTAAAACAGTAACTTCACCTCAATAACATTTATAGAATAACAACTTCACCTTGTATCACATCACATGAATCCCTTTGAGAATAACAACTTCATCTCGGATCACACAGATCCTTATAAACAATATCCTCTCAAGCCATACAAATATAATTTCAATGGTTTCCAATCACACAAATTTATATAGGATAATGATATTATTTCAAATTACCTAAATCTCCAACTTGTATCATAAATTTATCACAAATAATTTACAATATAATATTTACTTGCATAGCAATATCTACTTGCCCCAAATTACATAAATTTACATCTTGTATTACAAATTAATCACAAGTAATTCATAACGTAATTAAATTAATTAAAAATAGTTCACAATATAATTATCACATATTAACCATAAAAAAATTCACAGACAACATGTTTATGCATTGTAGTTGAATCTCTACTTATCTCCATCTATATAAGCATACAACTTGTATCCCAAATTAGTCATAAATAATTCACAAAATAATATTCACCAAATAATCATAAATAACTCACACACAATATTTTTATGCATTGTTGTTGGATCTCTACTTACCTGGGCTCCAAATAGTAAGAATAATATAGACCTTGTGAAGCACTACAACTAATCTCTTCTTTCTCATTCCGACACGAACCCCCTTCATCTTCTTTCTCTCTTCTCTCTATTTTCTTTTTCTCACTATTCTTTTTTCTTTTTTCCAGCTCGCAAGCTTCTGCAAATTGAGGTTAACAACCTCACTTATATATATATATATATATATATATATATATATATATATATATATATATATATATATATATATATATATATATATATATATATATATATATATATATATATATATTAGAAAAGATGGTGGTATCTCACAAGGCATAGCTCAAGTGGTAGAGGGGATAGTGGAAAGGCCTTCCAACTGAGCTTGGTTGCCCCAGAGTTGGGGTTCGAATCCTGCCTTTGGCATGGATTTAGCCCTTTGCAAGCACATTTGGCATGGATTTAGCCCTCTGCAAGCACAAGTTTAACAGTTAGCCCTCTTGATCGTCGCTATTTTCACCTAGATTTTAGTGTCTTTTTTATGTCTTTTCGTATCATTTTATCCGTATTTCATGTGTTATTTGGTTGTGTTATACGTTTTCATGAAAATGTCTGTGAATGAGCCTAAATATGTTGAAAACAGGTAAAAAATAGAATGGGAGCTGAAACGAGCAAAAAACGGGGCTACCGGGACCCAACTCGAGTTAGAGCCAAGTCAAGTTGGGTCTAAAAATGTCCAAAATCGTCCAGTAGCTTAACACGACTTGAGAGACCCAACTCGAGTTACCAACTCGAGTCGAGTTGGGGTCCAGAAACCATCCAGAGAGCTTACTCGAGTTGCAAGGTCCAACTCGACTTGCAACTCGAGTCGAATAAGGAGCAGGACAAGTGCCAAAAATCATACAGTGAGCTAACTCGACTTGCAATGAGCAACTCGAGTTGCTAGCTCAAGTCGAGCTGCCTTCTGGAGAATTTTCAGTCTCAGAGCCTCGCAACACGACTAAACAGGCGGATGCACGAGTATCCAACACGAGTCGAGCTATGTTAGCTCGAGTTACATTACAAGCAACTCAACTCTTGTTGCTAACTCGAGTTGGGAAGGCCAACTCGAGTAAGGTCATCACCTGCCAATGTGTGTAAGTGTATGTAAAAAGCTCATTTGATATTAAATTCGTGGCCCAACTTGGAGAGGGTATAAATAGCCTCAAGTTCAACATTCAAAAGAGAGAAGAGAGAGATTGGAGATTCCACCAAGGGTTTGCACCAAAAAACATAGATCACACACCATTTCTTCCATTCCACACCATCATCTTCATCCATTCTTCATCCCTTCCATTTGGGTGTTAAAGATCTCAAGAATTCAAGAGCTAGATGTGGAGATCAAGAAGAATAGATGATTCTCTTCAAGAAATTGATAGGGGAAGAACTTATTCATTTTGTATTTCTTTTGGATTTGAAACTATGGGTATCTGTAATGAATCATTCATGTGTTTTGTTACCATTATCATGTTAGGCTAATCCCTCTAGTTGGATTAGGGACATGAAGAACACATTAGATTTATATTATCATGTGGATTAAATTGGTTTTTAATTTAATTAATGTTGGTTTCTATTCATGGGTTTTAATTGTTTTGATGTTGTGATGGCATGGTTTGTTATTCATGAATGATTATTGGTTTAATGGATTGTTGATCAATGGATTGATTTATAATAATTAAATACTATCATGATGTTCATGTGTATATTGCTTGGAGTGAGACGGAAACGACCCTCCTAAGTATTAGAAAGGCATGAATAGACATCAAGTTTGGGTTTGATCGAAAGGATATTTGAATTTGATGAGGGGAACCAATCCATTCGTTAGCTCTAGTACACAAAAAGGGAGAATTAATATTAATTAGTACCTAGATGGAAGATATTAATGTTGGGCTTTGATCTTAAGTGCTTTTGGGAGTTTCGAGTGGATCAACAACATTTGTAACCCGAAAGGGAGCTTAAGATACAATCGTGATCACCTTTGATCTACATCAATTGAGTTGAATTCCCTTTGCATGATAATATGAATTGAGTGTGCTTGGATGTTTCTAATCCCATGTTTTTCCATACTTGAACTTTAGCACCTATTCTCTTTTCTCATTAATCATATTTACTTGTCATTTCTCTTATTTGCTATTTCATTCTCTTGCTACTTGCTTAGGTTGTTAATTTCAAACTCAAACCCCCTATCATCCTTACAAAAGTGACATAAACAAGAGCTCACGTATTTTACTAGTCCAACCTAACTCCTTTGTGGATTGATAATTTTATTTCTTGGGATATACTACTACAACGATCGAGTATTCTTGCTCGTGAGTATAAAATATTCAAACACCTCTCTATAAGCCACACATCCTGTGATTTACCTCCTCCACCAGTCTTCAGGGTAGGGCCGGAGGAGGCCCCTAATGGTAGGGTACACCTCAGCCCTCTCTATAAGCCACTTAAGGCACATCCTGTGATTTACCTCCTTCACCAATCTTCAGGGTAGGGGCGGTGGGGGCCCCTAATGGTAGGATACACTATAAAAAAGATGGTGGTAAGGTCGACTATCCACCGCCCAATTCATCCAATCACTTTTTTTAACTAAAAATTAACGTGGACTTCCATCCACCAAGAAACTCAAACTCCTGCCTAATGAACACGTATAATTATAATAATAATTATTATTATTATTATTATTATTCATTACGAATATACGTGCAATACTTAATAACTAAGATATAATACATGTACAAATTAATATGCATACATGCACGTTTCTTACCACTATTATTATGAGAACACGTATGATACTTAATAATTAGTAAATAATATATTTATACACATAAAATAATTTAATAATATATCCAAATTAATACACGTAAATATTTATGCACACATATATTCACATATTGTCATCATTATTATCATAAATGTATCAAATAAAAATATAAAGGTAAATAAAATGTAAAGACAAATACCACATAATTACCACACAATTATCACATAATTATAAAATGTACATAACATACATTAAATTATATTGACACATGAGTAGTGAGAAACTCGAGTATCACAATGTTGCAGTATTTCCAATGAGTCTGTTTACTCGTCGACAACTTATTCCTCTAAAAAGCCCTCGTTTTTCTTTGAAAGCATTTTCAACAAACACTGTTTTCCTTCATGTTAAGGTGTTTAACATAAAAGACCCGTTCACAGTCTTGTTTTTGAATTTGAACTGGAACTTTACCCGATCCATGATTTGAATGCAGGTGTACAAATCTTACTCGTCACGAGAGATTTGATCCTCAAAATAGGCAAAAATAAAGATTGATCCCTTCCCAAAAGACTCCTTGATTTTGTTTGATGACTCAACATCTAATCTTCTCAACTTGATGAAATGAAAGGCCTCACGACTGCCTTTTCCGACTGGTTCTGGAGCTGCACTAGTAAAGTAGAGCTCCAATATATCTCATTTGGACAAAGTTTCATTCATTGTTCATGCCTTCTCAACTGCTTTCCTTAGCTAATCTGGCAGTTTTAAGATTTTTAGAAAGCTTGGTGCGACGATGTATATTGAGGCTAATGCCCTAAAATCGTACCACTGCTTTACATCGTTTGGACTCAAGTCTTCCCTTATCTAAACTCGGGAGTATTCCCCAAATACGTATATCCAGCATTTCTCCAGATGGATTCTCTATTTTAATTTTTCCTAACTACCTTGGTATTCCTGCATTTAATGAGAAAAATCAGATATGTTAATATCATCCTCAGTGGTGCCCGTCATAGGTTTAAGATTGATCTCTTTCTCTTTAATCCCAGAGGCGCTGGATTGACTCGACGACTCTAGAGAAAACTTTAGAGTCTCGATTTTTTTCGGGACCAGTTCTTCCTTCGGAAGTTCCAATCTTGGACTCGTGCTAAAGGAAATCATAAATTTTGTGACAAAAATTTTGTAACGCAAGAATTTAATCATGTTTAGTCACTCAAAGGTGATAAATTTTACTTTCTTCACTAAAATATTTCTTTTAGTTACGTTTTTTATTGTTGTCATTATATGTAATTTTATTCGTCACTAATTAATATATTTCATAAAGAAATTAATAAATGTGTCACATTTTTAAAAAAAAAATTATTGAATAGAATATAAGAGGTTAATTGTTCAATGACAAATTTATACAAATTCGTGACGACACTTACCGTCATGAATAAAATACACTTTCGTGACAATAATAAATTTGTAGTGAAATATTAAAACAATTAGTGACATCATCAAATTTGTCACAAATATCTTACTATAATGATGATATTGAAATCATAACATTATCATTAGAAGATGAGTTATACTTCAAGGCAACACATGATATTCGTCATTATGTAACATGTAAAATTTATTTTTTTTTTGATAACAAAATTTGTTGTTTTCATAATTTTGTTCCTCACTAATTATTATATTCCATAACATTAATAATTTTATCACAAATTAATGTAATTTAAAATAAATAAATAAATCAAAGTGTAATATTTCAAAAATAATTGTATAAATTACTATATTTTGTAACACCTTAGTATAATAAATTATAAAATCTATTCATTTGGTGAATAACTAATGTTATGTCCTGTAGATTGCTGAATGCATGATGAGAGTAGAAATTCATATATTTTTTGGTCCGATTTGATACTTCTTTGAGTATTGCACAAATCTTAATACTTTGAATTATTATTAACTAAAATGTGCTTGAAAGGTATTTTGTTGTATTTTGATAGGAAAAATGATTAAAAATGAAAAATGGGAATGAAGGGTGAATTTGTGCAAGATATCAAAGAAACAGAGGACTACATTCAATAATTTCTCTATACTTCTATGGAAGTCCAAACTAGTCTTGTGATATACGGTTAGAAAGCGACGGAAAAGAGGGTCGTGTGAGCGCAATAATCGCTTCAATTGGAGTTCGGATGAAGAAGTTATGTTCAAAAACGTGAGGTCGCGTAGCTGCCGGCGAGAATTCTGAAAATATATGAAAATTAACCATTTTTCCTATTTTTTTAGAGGCTAAGTAATTCCCTAATTTAATATCCCTCCATATTTTTCATAATTATATTTTTCCTAATTTTTTAAGATCCCATATCATTTTACTACTTATTTTATTCCATTCTCACACCTATATATATACATTCTCATCACCACACAAAATTGTTGAGAACTCGCCTAATCTAGGGTTTTTAACCCTAATCCACCATATCCGCCTTTCATTTTCTACCCATCATCCGCCATCCACTATCTGGAGAGGATTCAAGAGAGTGTTCACCTACTTGATTGGAAACGGGAATTCTGGAGAGAACGAAGTTGAAGAAGGAGAACCAAACAAATAAGTTTTCTTTTATTTACTTTATTCTTTCTAGTTTTTGGACTCATAGGCTAAGTATCTTGTTGGTATTGTTAGGGCTTTAGACAATTTTAATTATGTGATTTGATTGCCCTAGACTTGAATTTCTTATACTGCAGATTATTTATTTCCTTATTGAAGAGTATATTTTGAGACTTCATATTATTGTGTTTTGAGTTTTGATTCCTTTAATTATTCATGACGGTATCACTGATTGATGTTGATAGGATTCCTTATTTCTGCATGATAATTGTTGTTTCATGTTACAGTTTTAGGAAATTGGCCTATAATACCTAAGAGTGTTAGACAATCAATTTAGAATATTAATTACTTGGTAAAACATCATTATTAGGTAGTTGGTAAGGAGACAAAAGGGGTTAACAATTGCGTACCTAGAAAGGGAAGTCTAGTGCTCTAGCCTTTATTGGAATTTAACATGATGTACCTATGAGAGAGAGAATTAGTTCCTTATTGATACTAGAATTTTCAGCTCATTATAAGTGTTAGATCCTACCGATTAAGGTGATTTAACTAGACTTAGTGATCCTCTTATAAATATCTGCATGTAATTAATTTGGATTTAGAAAAATCTGTCTCATAGTTAAGTTGGATTGTCCTTAGCATTATCATTCTCTTATCTTGGAATACTTAATTATTTGCTAGACTCCGTATTTTATTTTATTTTTATTATTTAATAATTAATTTACATTAAACTTGAGTTTGTCTTAAATAGATATAGTCATATTAGATTTATTTGTCACTCTAACACTATCTCGTGGATTCAATAATTTAACTTGGTCACACGTGCATTACAATTGATCTCTTGCACTTGAGGGTGAGATTCATATTTTAATAAAGAAATAGCGATCAATGCACAAATGAAACTAGCGACCAGTACAAAAGAAATCAGTATAGCTAGCATAGAAGAGCTTATGAGTAAAAAATAAACTGATTCAAGTTAAATTTTAGCTCACAAATTTAGTTTGTACATTGAACGTAGTTAAAAGGAGCATAAGAATTTGTCATCCTAACCATGAAGTTTATAGCGTTAATAGTCAGCAATCTCTAATTGATATGAGTGCCAGCTGTACATCGTCACTAGCCCAACAATAGCAATATACTAATCTGTATATCAAATAAACAGCAACAAGAACTAATTAACAACAATAGCATACTAAAACTGCAACAGCACTCACCCAAAATATTATTTTATTTGGAACCATAGAAATATATATAAGCAGATAAAACCACAACATGGATTTATCCACCCCGGTTGCAATAATGCAAAATAACTGCAGCAAATTAATTTAGTAGATGACCTTTGTCAACAAAAATCACCAAGCAAATAATTCAGCAAAATTGCAGCAGCATTAAAAACATGTAGGCAAACCAGCATCAATTTACAAAAAACTAGCAACAACTCAGACAACAATTGCAAGCAGCAGAAATCTGCAGCTGAGGTAGAAACATGAACCAGCATAGCACAACTTTTCACAACAATCTGAAAGAGATTTCAAAAGGTGCCAAAATCCAGAATTTAGCCGCTATCCAGGTAGATAACCGGAGGGAAAGAGCAACAAATTTATACAAGTAAACATCACATCATTAATACCAACAAATTGTTCAAGCAAATATACCATAAAATTAAAATCAACAAAAATCACATTAAACAGCAAGATTCTTCCAACCAGCAAGTACCAGTATTAACCTACAATAACAAACCAATGGCAAGCCATAAATAGTTTATAGCTGAAAGCATCATACAACAAATAATCTACATAACATCCAGAAGCTATCAATAATACACCGCAGTTCACTTAAATAGCCAGCATGTATCACAAACCACAATATTCCAGCCATAAGGAAATTAGGCCAAATTCTATGAAAGAAAAAAGATCATAACCGAGATCACAGGTGGCCAGAGGATCCCGGATCTGATGCACAATTATCAGCACAACCCATTGTTTAAGAACTTCCAACCAGCAACATGTTCATGAACCTAAAGAAAACTAGCAAACAATATAAAATAAAATAAAAGGCATAAACCTATCTCACATAATCAATGAAACCAAGTTGTGAGAAACACAACCTAGGGTATCATGCATAACACCTCCACCAAATATATATAACAATATAGAAACATAACGGAGTTCAACTAGTAAAAACACAAGTTTCAGAATGCACACAAACAACAGAATAATAATCCAGTAAAAATAAAATGTAATATTTTTAACTAAAATTTTGAGTGAAATAAAAGCATATAATTTCAATCCTCGATGTTAAAATCAATTAATCTAAAAAAACATTACATATAAAATAACTATTCAAATATTCCACATTAAAATAAAATAATAGTTGATAAATTATGAGTTTACATAATTTAATTAAATAATGACACTACAAATAAAGTATAACTATAGCCAGTTAGATAATATTGGTACTTGTCAAACTGATAATGTCAAAAGACAATTTTAGAGGTAGTCAGGGACTCACAATGCGCATATCAACATCAATGTACTCAAGATTCAACTATTGGTGCCTATCAAGAGTTAAAATTAAACAAAAATAATCCTTATAATGAGTCATATCCATAATTAACAAAAATCATATTCATCAATAATTGGTTTCCTACAAATATAAATAAGCCATTCATCATGCTCCTCTCCCTCTCTTACACTTTAGTCTTTTGGTAAAGCTACCAAAAAAGACAAAAAGCTATGCTTAGCACAAAAATAGGTTATTCTGATTATAAGATATAATACAATATTATAAAGTGATAATGACAAAAAGTAGCCATTATTACTTAGAAGTAATTTTAAGTGGCCATATGCGTTAAAAACAATTTATTTTAGTCACTTTTATAGGAATTGGTCAAAATACTCTTGAGAGGGACCCACTCATCACATGTTTGACTTTTTTTGACCAAAAAATATCAAAGTACGATAATTCGTTTTACAGTCTATTGAGTGCATTAATTTGTTACTTTTACATGTCTCATGAATATATTTATTTATTAAAATACAAAAAGATGCATTAATTTTATTCGTATGATTTTTTTTTTTTTTCTGAAAAAAAAGTATTGGTCGAATAGAACAAAAGGTGTTGGCCGAATAGAACCAAATTGTGGGCCGAATAGAAGAAATATTTTTTTGATTTTTTTTTAAATTTTTTTGAAAAAAAGTGTTGGCCGAATAGAATAAAATTGTTGGCCGAATAGAAGAAATATTTTTTTTGAATTTTTTTTAATTTTTTCTGAAAAAAGTGTCGGTCGAATAGAACAAAATTGTTGGCCGTATAGACCGAATAGAAGAAATATATTTTTCAATTTTTTTTAATTTTGTCTAGAAAAAAAAGTGTTGGCCGAATAGAACAAAATGTGTTGACCGAATAGGCCAAATAGAAGAAAATTTTTTTTTATTTTTTTTATTTTTCTGAAAAAAAAATGTAGACCGAATATAACAAAATAAATAGATTGAATAGAACAAAATTTGGGCTGAATGGAAGAAACTTAGGTCGAATAGAAGAATCAATTTAATGAGATTTTCCTATAATTTTAAATATGGTCCCACCCACCCTATTTAATGCAGTCAACACTGACATAATGATTCCCCATGATTGTTGTCCTTTATCCTGATAGTTTGTTCTTTATCCTATCAATTTTTTGTCTTTTATCCTGACAATTTGTCCTTTATCTTATCAATTATAGGGGTAAATTGGGAAGTGCATTTAATAGTGGCTGCTAAAAAATAATTTTAAGACAGGTGACCAAATAAAATTGTACTCCCTCTGTCACACAATAACTGTCACACTTTCTTTATAATCTACAAAGGAAGTGTGACAGTTATTATGGGACAGTGGGAGTATTTAGTAAATAGTGGCTATTAAAAATTTGGACCCTATTATAAAAGTATCATATGTTTGTACGTAATTTAAGCTACATTGGTAGCTAATATTATCTAAACTAAATAAAGGAAGCAAGTTATGGTTAGATATTACTCCTTCCATCCCATAAAGATACGGAATTTAAGAAAAAAATACTTTTTGGGGGTAGTTTGGTATTTTTAGGTAATAAATAAATTATAAAGGAAATTATGTGAGTTGTAAAGGGGTGACAATTTTCAAATTAAAGTGTGATGTGGCGTTATTGATTTGAGTGTATTTTCTTATTTGGAGGTGTGAACTTGTTTATGGAACAGACAAAAAGAAAAAGTGTGAATTTATTCATGGGACGAAGGGAGTACGAGGAATGAAGGTCCCAAGCAAATAATAATAAACAGGAAGTAGAAAAATGCTTGTACTTTTGGATAAAATCGTAAAAGAATTTCTGACTCCAACATTTTTTTATATGATAGCACGGTTATTGCTCATCTTCACTGTTAGAAGGCAAGGGAAGAGCACACGAAAAACACAAGAAAACACAATGAAATAATTTGTCCAACGTCAAATCACAACAGTCAAATACAGTTCTTTTCACACCAACCCTAATTACTGTCACCCAATATTTATAGGACTATATCTAAATAAGAAGCCCGCTAAAACAGCCACCTGGACTTAATAAAACATAATAAGAAATAAATCATAATATTAGGAAAAAGGAACTAAATTAATAATCCTCCTATTCCAGCTGCGTCTCTGCTCAACTTCTGTTCCCTTGGGCGACATTGATATGTAACATTCACAGTAATAAAAAATAGTCTTCACTTATATATGCTACATGCCATCAACTACCTAAATATATCATTTTTAATGTTATAGAATATATTATGCCATAACATTCGATAATAGCTATACACTGCAGGCAGAACATATCTGATCAAACCAGATATAAGAGATGTCTTTCTTTTACCTTTCTGCAATCATAACATATTATAAGAGTAGGCACATTTTGTCATTGAGAGATAATAATAAGCATAAGATTTGCTAGAACAAAATACCTTATATGTAACCACTCAACACCAAAGAATTGCATAGAGCAACCTTCAAAACAGAAACTAAGACTTCTTCTCATGCATTATGGGCTTTTAAACCTATCACATATTTTAAAATCATAAGCCCCTTTCATCACATGTACGTACTATTAAACACAAGAAAAGCCCATCTCACACGCATTATAAGCCCATTTTATATGACTAACCCATTCTTACATTCTCTCAAACGCGCTCCTCTCCCTTGTAACTGTTACTCTTATCCACAAAAGTCATCCAAAACCTACACCAAACCCTAAATCACTTGCTGACAATTGAAGTTTGCAGCATCGATAAGGTGGCTTACAGCCTCTTTCATCAGTTATTCCTAAAGAGCCTAGCACATTTTACCAACACAGGCAGAGAGAAATTGGCTAGTCGAGTTGCGTGTAATGGTCGATTGTATCCACATTCATAGGTCCTTATTTAAGGTTTTTCTCACTTCCATTTTAAACCTCTACATTGTCTTATTTTATTTTTTATCGGGTTTCAGGTCTCGTTTTGTTTTCGAAGTGATTGGGTTTGTCTCTATTGGAGTAATTTATAATGTATCTTACTTATATTAAAGAGTGAACAATTTCACTTTTAAATGTTAGAAAAGTCTGTAAATGATATTTGGGAGGAAGCGTCTCAATTATCATGAGTTGTACTACCCTGCTCCAGTTTCATATTTAGTTCGAGAGTTTTCAAATATATGTAGGCATTACTCGTGTATGTCAGCCTTGTTTTCATATGCTATTTCCTTTTAACTACATTATGGTGTTAGAATGACCTGCGTTTCTTCCTTGAACGGTCTATGATTCTATCATCTCCTGATTCTCCTGATTATGAATGTTTCAACTGATCTTTCCTTCATTAATTTAAATGGTTTCTTGCTTGAAGTTTCTGCTAGAACATTTAAGTGAAGTATCTTTGTCTCTATGTCTAAATTATCTCTTGACTTGTGGTCTTTTTAGCCTAAAGTCGTGTTGTTGAGTAATCTACTTAATAGTATCCTAAATATTCAATTTAGTTTGATTTATTTTTGGCATTTAAATTTTAGCAAAATTAGATTTTATTTGATAAGACAGCAGCCCTAATTTTTTTTATTTATAATTAGTTAATTTTAATTAACCTGCAAATATTTTAGTTTGTTTTAAAAGTTCTATATTAAAGAACAGAGGTGTGTTTCTCTGAAATGAAGCAACAAAAAGCAAGTGTATTAATCTAATTGTGGAAGTTAATAGAAAAATCTGTAGGAAACATGTTGTGTTCCATTTTCTGAGTGTAAATTCTATTTTGGTTTTGTTTCATCTTCTTCTAGTTTATTCTTAAAGCCTAATTTCATAATTCAGATCCAGCACTCTAAAATAAAAATGTGTATTTTCTAACATTTTTTGTAATGTCTGATTGTTGTTTGTGTAGTTCAAATTATTGGAGTTGCTTACTACTCGGTTATTGGCACACTTCCTCTAAGACGCAAACTGAAGTACTTATCAACCAACATTTAGAAGACAACATACATCATAGATAAGATCCTTATCTTATTCTATACTATACTACATTTTTCTTTCTTATTTTTTGTTGGGTATATTATGTATAAGTGTTTAGGTTCTCATTAAATTGTAACATAATACTAATTTGCTATGATTTCCTAGATTTTTTAGGATTTACCATTCTGGATTTTTTTTCATGAAATTAACACAGAGAGTAATCTATGTTATACATTTAAAAAGTCAGCTTTCAAATATAATATTTGTTTTTTCATGGAATTTCTTAGATTTCATTAGTAACACAATGGAATAAGCTAGTAAACTCATAATAATTGTGCAATTAATTTTAAAAGAAGTGTTATTAGTTGGTACCTCTCTTCCGTTTATGGTTAATTGCGCAGCTCTTTGTTAGCTTCTTCATTAATTCTACACTTAAAGTTGCAGGTGAAGCCTTTGTTGCTTTAAGATAAACTTCGTTGTGTCCGCCTTCTTTTCCTTCCTACCAAACTGAGTTGATCCACTATTCCTGGTTCTTCATCTTCATGCTCAAAATCTGACTTACTTTATGAATGATTGTCCATCAAAATTATTGTTTTAAAGGCTCCAAACGGAATAGCATCTCTTTGACTAATTCTCTGTAATGTTCATTGCAACTAAACAAAGAATTTCTGAATATAGAGTCTATAAAAAAAGAAGCAACAGTCTTGAGTTTTTAAAGGCTGAATATATAGATATATAGACTCAATGCTGAAGTAGTGTATGATGTGATTGCTTGCTACTCCAAGAAAAAGGGAATGGTGTGTAGGTAGCTAGGTGAATTGACTTTGTTTTTTACCAACATGTCTTTGAACCAACAACTCCTATCATACAAAAAAAGCTATTTATGTATGTACTTTCATACTCAAATATGACATATATATGTTTGTCTTTATTTGTTAAATTCCAAAAAATAAAAAACTTGTTATACGAATTTAATAGTTAATAATTTCTCATGAGCTATTCTTAAAAAAAACTACTGAAAGATAGAATGATTTAATGTTTAATGTTTCACGTAAGAATGACACTTCTCATGAAAAGGATCAATTAATCATTTCATGAACTTGTGTGTTCTATTAAGCCATGCGCAAGGAAAATAAGTCATTTTTAAAAGCTAGATACAATCCATGTTTGATTATAGCAAAGTCTTCTAATATTAAAGGTTTCTATGATGATTTTGTTGCTGCTGGTTCATTTTCTGCAGCAAGGGAGAAGTGATTAGTGAGCTGATGTGCTAAATTGTGATTCAATACTACTCTGCAGATTCCCTATTTTTGTTGAATAATCTATTTTGGTAAGTATTTCATCAATAAGTAATATTCCATTTTAGTAGTCAGTTCATATTGTCGAGCTATGATATCAAATAATGACTTGAATTATTTGATTCGTAATAAAAATTTATAAAGATGAATTTTTGTAATGTAACTACGACTAAGGACTTTCATATGATTTGGTTCGTATTATTTAACACACACACACACACTTTTTTAGTTAATCCTTAATAGTATAGTCCAAAAACAAAATCTTAAAAGTTAAATTAAATTTCAACTAACTTCTAAATCACAATACATCCATCCAACATGAGTTCTAAATATGACTTCATGCCTTCAACACCTATTATAGTACAAAATGCACCATCAACAACTTCCACACTTATGAAGGTGCAAGCCATTAGTCTAAAAAGCATCACATAAGACACATCAAATCCCAACTTCTATGAGTTGCAAGTCCTAGTTGAAGTTACATTACAAAAGATAGTTAAGTTTGCAAAAGTCTTCAACACCAATTAGTTCCTTTCCGTCTTAACTGTAGCAAGTTCTTAGTTGAAGTTACATTACAAAAAATAGGTAAATTTAGGTCACTGCAGTGCAAAAGTCTTCCATCTTGACAGTAGAAAGTACTTAGTTGTAGTTACATTACAAAAGATAGTTAAGTTTGGGCCACTGCAGTGCAAAAGCCTTCAACACCACTTAGTCCTTTTCCACCTTTACAATAGCTTACATCTTCTTTGTTGGTGCAGATGATGAGAATTGATCAATAAGTGATCTCTTTGTATTAATGTCACACACCACAATTTCATTGGAAAGCGTAATATCTGGTGTTGAAATAGTATCTCCACATGAGCCAATCTACAATATAATAATTAATTCAAATAGAATTTCAATTTGTACCTTGAATAATGAACACTGAATTTTTCTTTTTTCTCAAGAAGAAATATATTGGAAATATTACCACTTCAATTTCGTTCTCTTCTTTTAGAAGATTGGAAAATATATCAGACTCCTACATCCAAAATAAATTAATAATAAATACATATCTAAATATACTGAAAACGAACAACTTAGTAGTTAAACGAACCTCACTATCTCCAAAAATTCCAGAATAAAGAGAGATTACACTTTGGTCAGTAGTTATCTTTAACACTGTGAATGCCTCACTTGGATTATGAAGTTGTGCAGTTCGAACTTGGACCTTAAACAAAATCTTCAGCCCCAGCAATTGAGTAATTTCATTAAGAGTTTTATCACTATGGCCAATCTGATGTGGAATAAATTTTTAAAAAAAAACTTATTAGCAAATAATCATAAACTTATATTTTAACATGAATACGTGATATTGAATACATCAACAACCTTTGCACGCAGTTCACTTGCCCGTTTTCCTATTAGTTGGAAACATTCCCTATCCCATAAAAGTAGAGTCAACTCCCCAGTGGGATCAATGATGTCTAATTTGATCTTGTACCTATTTTAAAATGTCAAAATATTAAACCATTGAGTTTAATGACACATGTATTATATCAAAAAAAAAAACTGAAGAACTTATACCTCATATTTCCTGCTATTTCAGTTTTATCACAACGCTCACAATAATAAAGATCCCCACATAATTCTAACTTCTTTGGGCAGTTTTTCATGACAAATACCACCAATCAGCAACATTGTAAACCTCAACTATTTCACCATACACCCAAAAACTTCCAAGCTATAATAAAACATTATATTAGTGCATTATTAAATCTAAATGATATAGAAATAGTCTAGGTATGTGACCAGTCCTCTTTATTTTTCTTGAGCTGATCTATACTCTTTATATTTGCTTGACCACTTGACAATTTATCCCCAATAATACTCATTGATGATTGTGCAATTGTACTTGCAGTGATTATGATAAAGTAAAGAAGTTATACTATAAAAGAAAAGGAAATATGATAAATAGGAACGTAAGAATACGACCTCCCGGGATGACTCCCGTCAGCCAAAGGCTGCCCAAAAGACTAAACAATGATAATTCTAGACAATACTCTCCTCTCCTCTACACCTTATTTATAATCATTTATCTTAAGAGCTAATTTATTATTATGGGAATAACATAGTTATTGCTAACTCTGATTCCCTCAATTAAGCTCCTTCTAATATAATAGATTGGTGATTAGCATGAATAGGGCTGAATAAATATGGTATGGCTGACTCCCTTGATTGACTCTATCAACTTCTCCCTTGCTGGAAAGGGCATTGTCTACAATGCTAGAATCTGGAAATTGGCAAGGGACTTTAGCTGTGATGTGATCTGGAGGGGGTGATGATGACTCGGAGTTAATTTGGAGTTTTCCGGTGGATGAAGAGAATGCTTCTGGTAACGTAGCTTTATTATAACTCTATCACCTCCTTGAAAATTCACCTCTCTTTGATACCTCTTTGCTGCCCGCTGCATATGTTGAACTCTTGTGAGATTTTTTTCTAATATTTGTAATTCCTTATCACGTTGGAGTGATTCTTCCACTATTTCTTTCACAAATATTTCTTCGGGTAAGAATTGGAGTAAAGTTGGAGGAGAAGCAAAACAACGTAATGGAATAATGAGGCCATTAACCGAAAACTGAGCCGTCCCTAAATCAGGAATTGGTGATTCAACTAGTTCAGCCGTGAGTTGAACATCATTATTGGCTTTGGTCCAGTCGAGGGTACCTTCTTGGAGAGGGCTTTGAGAGCACGTTTCTCCGAGGGTCCTGGGTTGAGAATCCCCATCACTCATTTTGACTCCTTCGTTTTTTAGGAGTAAGGAAAGCATCTCCTCTATCTTGTCCAGCTTGTTGAGCCTAGATTCTTGCTCCGACACTGTGTTAATAAGTGAAATGACTTCTCTGTTGATCGATTTCAACTTCTTCTCTATCCTCTCGAATCGATTCTCCAATCTGGAGTCCATTATGGATCATCCGGCAGGTCGGACCAATTTGATAGAGTAAAGAAGGTATACTATAAAAGAAAAGGAAATATGATAAATAGGAACTTAAGAATACGATCCCCCGGGATGACTCCCGTCAGCCAAAGGCTGCCCAAAAGACTAAACAATGATAATTCTAGACAATACTCCCCTCTCCTCTACACCTTATTTATAATCATTTATCTTAAGAGCTAATTTATTATTATGGGAATAACATAGTTATTGCTAACTCTGATTCCCTCAATTAAGCTCCTTCTAATATAATAGATTGGTGATTAGCATGAATAGGGCTGAATAAATATGGTATGGCTGACTCCCTTGATTGACTCTATCAGATTAAGTCATTGTTTTCTTGTACCATCCTTCAAAACATGTGTGCAATTGATTCAAATTTGCAAATTAAGTTGACCATATAAGAAAGTCTACAATCTGATTAGGGTTACATTGACTTAAACTCCAAGATTTCTGGGACATCTCCATTCAATATCATTCTTGATACGTAATGCGTGTTGCATGCGGTTACTTTCTCTATTGAATGATAATTATATTTAGTAAATACAATTAAATACTTCAAAATATGTAATAAAGGTAGATAGATAAATTCTGTAAATGTGTATGGCAATCACCTCTAAAAGCTTTAACACGAAACATTTGGAGAATCACAATAATTGGCTCAAAGCCACCGTGTTGATACAGGACATCAGCTCATCAGCACTATCCCCCCACAATGTACATGGTAGTTGGTTCTTCCTATAATACATTATACATGACAAATAGAAAAACACATTGAATGATTAGATTAACAATATAAGTATATAGTACTATAAAATGTTAAATTTAAATATTACTCATTGTCTTCCAAAACGATATCCATGAGTTTTGTTGGTCCATCCTTCAAATCCTTCAATTGAGGAGGGCTCCATCTAACAACTTTTCCAATTATATCTTGCGAAAAAACATAAACACTTATCAGCAAAATCTATTTAATATTATTTATTTCTTTTTATATTCTCAAGTTACCAATAATCTTTGTGTCATCCAACTTCTCTACGCATGCAATCTCTTGAAATGGCTGAAAAGCATTTATTTTTTACGGGAACCCCTCATCAAACAGCTCAACAACTTGAGTTCGACTGAGAATTAATATTTTGAATTTGTTACATGTTGTTTTGTACTTCATGGTATTGTTGGTAACAATAAAACAGTGTATATCATAAGTTCGTCCTTCAGCTAGCAATGGTGCAAAAGTTGAAATGAGATCTCCTTTACACTTGCATGAATTTGATCTCCCTGCATATAAGTTATTGTTAGTAAATATGAAACTGAAATTTCCCTTTGAATTCTCAATATTTATTTTTCAAGGTTAGACAGTGTGTTGGTTACTATAATAAGCAGTATCTATCAATCTTTGATGCCATAAAACATATTACTATCATTTTATATGCATTATTAATGGTTTCATCATGCTAAGGATGATTTGAATTTATAATATCAATGTATAGAGTTCACACACTTCTGTAAACATGAGATTATGGAGATCACTATATGACTGCATAAACATCAAATTCACTCACATATGGAACATAACTTCTTTTTTTTTTAATAGGTCAGCCTATTAATGCATGGACATCAATTTCACCCATATACGAAATGTAACACTGTATTTCAACCTCCGTATCATGGAAGATGCACTCCAAGCTGAAAGATGGACCCTTTCTTCCATAGCCAGGCACCTCATAAAACCTAGCAGCATGAACCTTCATTGTCCAATATGTTTTGAAGGGCTGTCTCTTTAATAAGAGAAAACAGTGAAGTCATTTTAGTATGTAATTGATATAGTAAGTGAGATGTCAAGTGAGTGTCCAGGAGCTCTTTTCCTACTTTTATAGTAAAATTTTATATGGTACTGTTATATTATTTAGACATTCATAAGTGTGGTAGCCATGCACATATGTCAGCAAGTCTATCTAATTCTCACTGATTCATTCTAGTGATTAGAGGAATACATTAAATATTAATATAATATTATATGAAGTCATGCAGCTTCTGTCATTCTTATATTTTCATATGTACCTCAAGGCATGATGTTTACCTAATATTTTGACTTCTTTACTTGAATTATCATTTTACACTGAATGAACAGAGATATGCAGTATGGTCATGTATTATTTACTCTACATTTTGGCGGGAGATTTTTTTGCTCCACTATCCTCCTTTTATATATTTATAGATGTTACATATTTTGAATTACGTAGTGATGGTTATGGTAATAAATATATTATGTGAGAAAAAAATCCAAATTTATATAATAATGGTGTCTGTATTAAATTAGTATTTGAATTATAAATTATATAAGGTGAGTCATGTCACCTTATTTGAGACATATTATCCATTAACTCAATTAAATAAATTTTAAATGTCTTGTTTGATTGACATGAAAATTAAAATATTAAAAAATTAGTTATAGAGTAAAAATAATTGGGCCTAAATAAATTTAAAGTTTTTGTTTGGTTAAAATCAAATTAGAAAATTAATTATGAAAGGAAAATTAATTAGGTTTACATATATTTTTTCAATATTTTTTACTTAATTTATATTTTTATTATTTAAAAATGTA
Organism: Pogostemon cablin; assembly: GCA_023678885.1. Lineage (NCBI taxonomy): Eukaryota > Viridiplantae > Streptophyta > Magnoliopsida > Lamiales > Lamiaceae > Pogostemon > Pogostemon cablin. The sequence goes on from CM042961.1 coordinate 4,404,272, forward strand.
ACAAGTTAAATGTTATTATTCATTTAACTAGATATTACTCATCCGTGCGTTGCACGGAAAGAATTAAGGATATTACAATTATGTACTTATATATCTAATTTATTTTTAACCATAACATATGTATGTATATAAATATAATTAATTATTTATTTATTTGGATTTATGTATTTTATAAAAACTATTAATCAAGTATTTATAATATGTAAATTAATTTTTTTAACCTAATGTAATTTGGGTAGGTCTTGGGTGAGACTGTCTCACGGATCCTCTTATGTGAGACAAATCATCCATTAATCCAAATAAATATATTTTATATTAAATAAAAAGAAAATTAAAGAAAAAAAAGGGCCATGTTTGGCTGAACTAATTAAAAATCCTAATTTACTATATACTAACTGTAAATTACAGCAAGGCGATTCGCATGTCATTCTTCACGCCAGCAACATGTAGTTTTTAACTAAAAAGTAAAAACTTTAGCTTTAAATAAAAAAAGATTATATGTTAATTAGTTTATTATTATTATTATTAATTATTCATTAAATAGTTTAATACTCTCATTTTATTATAATTAGGTATCACTTTATATTAAAAATATTATCACTTTATATTATCTTATAAATTGTACATAAAATAATTAAATTAAACGTTTATCATTTTTTCTTTATTATGTACAATCTTTTGTTAAGCATGTTAACAATTTCTTATATAAATAAAAAGTGATAACATTTTAAATAAAAAGTGACAACATCTTTAATAAAAAGTGATAATTAATAATTAAAGTGTATTTTACAAATGAGTTATGAAATGAATAAAATATAATACTCCCTCCGTCTCACGTATTTTTACTCACTTTCCATTTTGGGATGTCCCACGTATTTTTACCCATTCCATTTTTGGCAAAAATACATAATATTTTATTATCTACTTTTTACATTCCCAATAACTTTAATTACTTTTTTACACTTTATTCATCATTCCCAATAACTTTATTCACTTTTTCTTTTTAAATTACTAATTTATCCTTACTTTCTCTTACATTATATATTAAAAAAATAAAACGTCTTAACCTCCGTGCCCGTACAAACGGGTAAAAATACCCGGGACGGAGGGAGTAATATTTTTAATAAAAAGTAATTTTTAATCAATAAAAAGTGATATCCATATAATTGAATTATTTCATAATTAATATATTGAAATAATAAAATATTTTAATAATAAGTGATATATGAAAAACAAAAAGTGATAACTGTTTAATTAAATTATTTTATGAACTATTTTTAAAATAAATAAAAATTTATAACGTTTTTAATTTAAAATAGTACCCGATTAAAATAAAGTGATAATGGAAAGTTAAACTATTTAAAGTACTAATAATATTATTATTGAATAGTTAATATTAATAATAATATTTATAAAAAGTAAAAAATTATTAATTTAATTTAAAATAGGAGTAGTAGATTATAATTTGTGTATAGGCAATCCGTGGATAACAGTATTTTTTTAACGTGAATCCACGGTGCCTTCTTGCTTAAATATGATTATTTGTAATTAACTAATTAACCAAACAATGCCATTATTTTCATTTATAATTAAATTTTAAATTGTTTAGTTAAAGTATAATCAAACAGGGCCCTTGAAAATATGCCTTATGGGTTAATGGATGATCCGTCTCACTTAAGGGAATCCGTGAGACGGTCTCACCCAAGCCTTTTCCATGTAATTTTATATTTATCAATTAAATTGTATTGTTCATAAACTTATTTTTATAACATTAAATTTAATTCAGTATTTAAAATAAATAGAGTACTATATATATTAACTTTCTATTATTAATTATATTAAAATTATTTTATTTTAATTGATATCTAATTATTTTTTAAAAAATAAATATAATTTCTCTGTAAAACTCAATTACTATTTTTAAGAAAGATATAGTACAATATAATTTATATTTTATTTTCAATCTATCTATCTATATCTATATATACATATATAAAAGCAAATTTAAACTTCTACTTTTGTTTTCAATTTTTTTTTCAATTTTACTTTATTAAAAAATAATTCAATTTTAATTTTGACTGTCCAATTAATATTTTTGACTTCAATAATAATAGAATCTATTATAATTATACTAATAATAATAGATTTTTTTACTTAAATTTTACTTTTTTATTTAACAATATAAATTTGGTAAATATAAGAGATATTTTTGGTATACTTAACTAATTTTTAATCAATATATACTTAATTTAAATTAATATATATCAATCAATATTCATATATTATAATTTAATTTAATATGATTATCCTTTGATTTTAATTAATCATAAAATTTAAATAATAGAATTTTATTATTTAAATTTTTAGTTGTTTTATTGCTTTAATTTAACAGTATAAAGTTGATTAAAATAAATTAAATTATAAAAATAGAGTTTATAGAATTGTGAAGAAAAAAACACATAAAAATTGAAGAGAAAAAAATAAGATAATAATAAATTACTAAAATGTATAATGATACCTTTAAAAATAATGATTCGCATATAAGATCAAATAAAAATATAAAAGACAAACAAATTAGAGTAGATTATAAATAATATGATATGAAAATAAAATCTGTAAAAGAGAAGAAAAGAAGAAGTATTAGAAAAAAAATAAGATAACAAAAAATTAAAATTATAATGATACATGTGAGGAGAATGGTTGAACCTACATATAGGATCATATATAAAAGACAAAACAAATTAGAATAGATTATAAAGAGAAGGAAAAGAATAAGGATTAGAGAAAAAAATAATAATAATATGATTAAAAAGAAGAACAAAAGATAGAATATTAAAATATAAAAATAGAATTATAGAATTATTATATAGAAAACACAAAAATTGAAGAAAAAAAAAAGATAAAAAAAAATACCTCGAAAGAGAATGATTGGACCTACAAATAAGATCAAATATGAGAATGATTAAACCTAAAAATAATATCAAATAAAAGTGTAAAAGAAGATAAAATAAATTAAATTATAAAAATTAAATTTATAGATTATTAAAAAAAACACATAAGTCGAAGAGAAAAAAGATAAGATAACAAAAAATTAAAAAATATAATGATACCTTTATGGAGAATGATTGAATATGCAAATAAGATCAATTAAAAGTATAAAAAATAAAAAAAATAGAGTAGATTATAAATAATATGAGTCAAAGAGGGAAAAAAATAAGATGACAAAAAATTAAAAAATATAATGATACATTTATGGAGAATGATTGAACCTGCTCATAAGATCAAATAAAATTATAAAAGATAAAAAAAAAATTATAGTATATTATAAATAATATGAAAGTAGAATTTGTAAAAGAGAAGAAAAAAAAAACATTAGAGGCAAAAAAAAAAAACAAAAAGAGAATTAAAAAGAAGAATAAAAGAAAAAAAATCAAAGTATAATGATTTCTTTAAGGATAACGATTGAACCAAATAAAAGTTTAAAAAACAAAACAAATTAAAGTAGATTATAAATAATATGAAAGTTGAATCGTTAAAGAGAAGAAACACAAGTATATTAAAATTTTGAAGATTAAATAAAAAATTTTATTTATTTGATTTAAATAATTTGTTCAGATTTATTTCTGATTAATTTTAAATTTTTAAATTTTTTTTTTATTCAACACCTTCTACTTTAAAATATCATTTTTGACGTTTCAATTTGGTTTCATATATAGGATCAGTAGTTATTAGCTATTTTTTTTTTTGTTTTTTTTTTTTGTTTTTAATCTTATATTAGTTTGGAATTATTTTTAAAATTTCATTGTTTATTTATTAATTTAATAATTTATACAAAATATTTTACTTATAATTTTTTTTAAAAAAATATATATTATTTTTATTAGGGCATTCTCTTATAAAATAGATACATGTAAGATGGGTTATGAGATGAGCTATTTATTATTAAAATATGTTTATTATATATATAAAATATGTTTATTGATAGTTAAAGAATCTTTGTAGCACTAAATCATGTTATACTATTATAAAATCATACTAATTTAATGCACAATTTATTATAATTTAGAAAATATATTTTAATTATCGATAAATATATTTTACTTGTATAACAATTATATTTTAATACGTGCAATGATCCATCTCACATAAACAATATTGCACGAGATACATTGTCTAGTAGTTCGCCTATTTGAATTTTATTTGTTGCTCAAACAAATAGTGAGTAGGTCATTTGTAGACGTTTTATTTTTATTAATTAGATATAATTAAATTTTATTAAAAATAATATCACTTTTTATTAATAAAATAGTATTCTTTAGATTTCAACAGGCTTTTCATTATTTTCTCATTTGTTTATCACACTAGATTTTTAATCATCCAAAATTAGTAAAATTTTCAAAACGGAAAACTTTTGGATACGTTATGTATATTTTAAAAAATATCACTCTCACTTAACACACACAAAACTTACTTTATCATTTATTTATTACTTAAAATTATTATTTTACCCTAAATAACCTGTGTAAAATTTTAAATTACGCATCTGGTGAAAAGCTAGACATGACAAAAAGAGTATTACCTATTATTATAAATATTATTAATTTTTATCGATCTTACAAAAGACATTTTCACATAAATCTTTGTCTTAAATAATTTTTTATCATACATGCTGTAACTTATTTTCTATGTTGCCATAATACATTTCATAATTTTCTAAGATTAGGGTTTGGGCCTCTCATTGGATTTAAGCATCCAAAAGCCCAAAACTTATATTTAAGTTCAATAATAATAAATAAATCCATTAAAAAAATATTATTGCACTGTCACCCTAATCCCAAATTACGTTACGGACTCCCACGCTGGAGTATCAAAAAATTTTTATTATTACTTTTTTAATGACACACATGATATTTCTCAAGTTATGTAACACCTTAAAATATTAAATTAGCTTAAAAAGTAAATACAATTGGCATAACTGAGTAGTTTTTTTTTTTTTTTAAAACAACGTGAAACAATGCAAATGATTGTAAAGAATGTTTTTGCTTAAACTAACCACTTATAACTTTTGATGAATAAGAGTTACCACTATTTATTTTTTATTTAAAAATAATGAAATAAATTTACATAATAAAAACTTTTTAAAATTATTTTAAATATAATAAATTAAGGGGACTGTTTTGTGAGACTACTTTATATTTTTTTTAATTAATTATATTTTTTTATTAAAATTTATATTTTTTTATAAAATATATTATTACTTTTCTTTTGAAAATTTTATCCTTTTTTATTCAAATTATTAATTATTTATGAAATAATTTGTAATTGCATGCACTATGACCATTTCTTATTAATAGAATATATAATTTTCATTAATATAATTTCTTTTAAAATATTAGCACTTTTTATACATGTTACGGAAGTTATTCCCTTAAATAATCTTACACAAATTTTTGTCTTAAATTAATTACTAGAACTATGATAATTAATATTATATAATAAAATATTACACAATACTATTTATTATATAGATAACTATAATTATAAATATATATATATATACGGTAGATTATTTTGCAGATTCAGATTTTAATTGTGAAAGTAAAAAGAAAGAAAAAAAAACATGTACAAATTTAATAGAATAAATTTGTGGGTTATTCTATGGTGCACCGGGTGCACCGGTGCACCTAAGGATTTAAAGGGTAAATTTTAAAAAGTAGTGGGTAGTTATTTAATTTTTTATTAATTATTTTAGGATTAAACAAGATTTTAATCTAACGGCTTATATTATCTAGGTGCACCGGTGCACCCGGTGCACCGGTGCACCCGGTGCACCGCAGTGTGACTCTTGGGCGGTTGTTTTGTTGAGAAAAATAAGGGATTTTATATTTTTAAGGGTTGAAACGGTAGTAAGTTTTAATTTTAGAAAATAGAAATAAATATTAAAAATTCAACGGTTAAGATTGCTTATATTTTAATCTAAAGGTTTGAATTGTCTGGATGCATCGGTGTCACAGGTAGACCAATTTCGACTCATATAATTTTAATATTGTGTATAACTTCCATCATAGTCTAAAATAATTTTAAAGAAAAGGAAATACTCCCATTTAAAATACTAGAGATAAAGGGGTTGATTTTATTTACTGTGCATACATTAATATACTTTCACTATTCCTTCAAAACTATAAGTTGCTAGAAACATAGTAGGTTGATAGAGGATGTGGCTCAAAATTGTTGAATTTTCCATCTGTTATTGCGATAATGATGAGTATGCGAATTATGAGTTGAGCACCTGCAGAAAAAGGCCATTTCTGTGCACACAGTATATACCACATCCACAGTTCATCTGACATGATATCTCTATAAAGGTATATTTCCCCTCATTCAAAACTAATGAAATTACATGTCCCTTGGGCATCATTCAATTGTATGCGCATGAACAAAATCCATATACCTAACATAAGGTGTAAGAATCAATTTCCATAGTAGCAAATATCTTCATGATTCCAGATTCTGAAGACATTATATGCCCCTTTCTTGGGTCTATAACCTTGCATTCACAGTATTGTAGACAAAAAAGTTTGGTAACAAAAACAAAAGAACCAACGTAAACCCATGAGTTTAAGCATCTTTAGCTGACGTTTTCGCTGCTCGGGACGTCACAGCGGAAATTTTTGGCATATTCAACACACATTTTCGCTCCCAAGCGTCACAGCGGACATTTCCGCATCTTCAACTGACATTTCCGCTGCTTGGGCCGTCACATTTGCAGGTTCGTCACATCTGCATTTCAACAGATTGAACTTCAATCTTCACATTTTAATTGCAATCATAACTTATGATCCGGAATAGTGTTTCCAATGCGTATGGCATTAGTTGTGTGAGGGTGAAAAGATTTGATTGCAAATAATGTGTATTTAGTACAAATCAAATTCATATTGAAATAAATTACATGAAAAATGAAAAGACATGATCAGATTTATATTTTAATAATAATAACAATAATGAAATACAAACTGAAATAAAAAGGGTACGTACTCTTCAATCTCAGGATCCATGAAGAGGCGTAGCAATTGCGAGTTATCCATACAAACTTGCAAGTCATACAATGGTCTCCTGAAAAAGTGCAATACCCTACACTCAGTCCTCAAGTCGAGGTTTCTTCCCGAAACAATATCCCCCTCTTTATCATGATCCTTGTAGTGCACTGCTAAATTGCGTGCACATCTGAGCAATGATTGCTTGTGCTCATTGCTATCCCTGTCAGGCAGTGGTTCGAAAATATAATTTTCTGCAGTAATTTTGAACACTTCTCGGAACCATGAATGATCATTCCCCTCAAAGTTGCGCCCCCAACGTTCCCATCCGTTTATTTGGTTAAGCAAATGGCAATACTCAGATTTCATCGTTAACAGATTGATACGTTCACCACAACAGACGATGAACTGAATAACCTCATGCGGAGGCAATATTGATAAATGCTTCGTAATTATGTATCCATCTCTGCTTTGAAAACCTTTCAAAGATTTTAGAACTCCAAGGAGGTGGGTTAAAAAACCACCATGATTAGGAAACAATTCTATTATCAATTCACGCATAGCAGCAAAATCTGATACCCGACGATCACTTGTACACTCATCCAAATCAATCCCGAAAAATTTGACCTTACCGTCGTATACCATCACATTATCAGCCTTGCACTGCATGGAATATGCAAGCATGTGCATGTCATACAAAAACACAAGCATAGCCCTGAGTAGCTCCCGACACCATGGATCAATATAGAGAAAGTATAATGGTGGATTCTGAGGGGTTTCGGTGTTGATCGCCTCCCTAAAACGCCAAGGCCTTGTTTCTAACCAATCCTTCAGAAAGAGCCCTTTAGCAGGGTAAATGAGGTGTTTTTTTTCCGTATTGTGAAAGATGGGGCGAACAAAGTGCTCATGTTCCAGATTCAGTAGCCTAGTTGGTGAATAAGAGGCATCCAGCTTCCTAACGAAGATATCTACACCTCGAGTGAGTAGTTTTCCATTACGAGTCTCTTTGTCGTACTCGTAATCGTATGTCCCTATTACCTTTTTCATACTTGTCATTGTGCACCTATGGAACTAGAGCTTTTGCCTTACATCACCTGAAAGAACAAAACATCAGCAAAAGTCTCAATTATAACCAGAAAAAAACTGGCATCACACATTGGCTAATGTGACGACCAATTAGAATCATTACGATACCGATCATCGCCAACTATATCTATTTAACAAGTCATGGATTACTAATACTAATCAAATATTAGACTAAGTTTTAGTTAAAATGTTTTATTAGTTTATTTAATTACAACTGTGTTGAAGTGTTCAATATTTCTTATCCACTAGATAAACGATAAATTATCTGATATATATAGTAAATACACCCAAACATATTAAAATGTGTTTAGGTAAGAGTTTCTTTGCTAATTGCTATTAAACATAATTTTTCTATTAAAGAAATTGAATTTTGTTTATATCTCTGGAAGGGGAAAAAATAAGTCAAAGTAATAGGATTAATCATAATTCATACTGAAATACTTAATCTAAGTGAATTCTAATATTTATTTTTATGTTTATAGGATGCTTATCATGAATATAGAATAGTTATTAAACTACGTATTTCTCTAAATTAGCAAACCTCCTCAATAGCATTTTAAGCCATCTGAAAGTCCCACTTCCTACTTTGAAGATTTAGTCGGTGTACAGTGTACCAACTGTTCTTTTTTTGACACTAGGGACTCAGCAAATACACGATACCTCACAGTAAACCCCTTTTGATCAGGTACACAGCCTTAATTTAATGATTCTAACCTGCCATTGTTTTCATTATAGATATGCCCTGTTGGTAAGTTAAGCATCACTCCAAACTGACACCCACAGATTCAAGTCATTTGATAAACAATTAGGCTAAATACTCAATTTGAATTTGACTAAACCTCCGAATCCCTATCTCAGTCTTGCATTCACCTTAAATCCTAATTAACCAAAAAATAATGAGAAATAAATTTCTGCAAGAGCAGCAAGAGACAAGCAATGAATTTGATGGCATGAGGAGAATGATGCAACAAATTTTACTAATGAATTACCGCTCAATGGAAATCTCTACAACAGCTTCCATTAGCACTTAGCAGGAACAAGCCATAGTAGTTTTAAGCAAGAAGATAGAGCTACAACAAACTATTAAACTATAGAATTGGGACAAAAGATAATGGGATGCCAGCATAATGAATTTCAATGGTATTTAGAACTTCGTGAGGCAAAATAATATAAAAAGGTAATAGTAGAAATTACTCAAGAAAATGGAAGTTGGCAAAGATCCTACTTGAAATTCAGGTAAGGATATGAAAGAAGTGTCTGGGATTTGCATAGAAGTTCAACTTACCAATATTGAAGTCACTGAATTAAAAATCAGTATTTGGAGTGTACAGATACGTGGATGAACCACGACAAGATAGATATTGATACAGCTAAGCTAAAGGAGAGTTCTCAAAAGATCAATGAATTGCACGGCATGCATGCTATTTTACATGCTCTCCAAGGAAGGAAGAGAGACACAAGAACAAGCTCATAAACATCTCAACTCAGCAATTCAGATGGAGTATTAACTAGTAACTAGAATGCTGAGAGTACACAATGTTACCTCCGAAAGTGTATAACTTCAACAAGAATAGCAAGGATTCATCTTCATGGCTAAATGGCACTTCCTGAACCCCCCGCGGAAGCAACATAGGCAACAACATAGCTTACATTTTGACCGAAAATCAACAAGTAGAACCGAGCAGAACCCAGGTCTTCAAAATCCCAACGGAAACTAAGTATAACTCGAAGGATTACCCTTGAAGAAGAGAAGATACTACAAGACTACAAGAGAGAGCTGAAGCAATCAGACATGCTTACTTTCTCGAATGGAAGAAAACCATATGATTCAATGAAAACAAGTGTTGAATAAATTTAGGACAATTTCGATTGAATGGCAACTTGAACAACTCTCGAAAAAATTCTTGGTCTTCCAGCGCTACAAGAAAGAAGACTCATTTCAAGGTAGCAAGACTCCGTCAGAATATATTGAGAATTAGAAGTAAATGGATATTCTAGAATTGCCTACCATTCACAGAATCATATCAGAAGAGGAATACTTAGAAAAGCACTAGCACCTACCTATTCCTAAGAGGTGATTGAACTTTGAAATTTAATTTTCATTAATATATAATCCGTACCGAGTATCCCAATAAATTAAAATTACATATTTCATGCTACAAGGATTACACGATCTTGCAATCTTGATTAACAATTGTTTACACGTACGCGATTGGATTTAGTCTACTGTAATATTTGGTGCATCAGTTTGCAAAGGATAATATTATAATTTATAAATCTTGTTGATTATGCTTAGTTTTTATCATAGTTTTGAGATCATCAAGGGGGTTGAATTGCTAGGGAAAGTGTTAGTTAGATTTTAAAGACTAAAAAGAGCATTGTAAAAAGAAAAGAGATCCCCAAAGTATTTTATTATTTCTAGTGTTAAAGATGAAGATCTGTGCATGAAGAACCTGCGAAGCAGTACTGCAAAAAAATATTATTATGGAAGATCGCAGGTTGAGAAGGCAAATTACGAGTGAAGAAAAGACACCCCTGAGAAGTAGTTATACATACTGCAGAAGATAGATAAACAGCGGTGAATGAACACGGGCAAGAGAACCAAGCAGCACCAGAAGCACTGCTTTAAAAATATACATTAGTACGCAAAGGTTGAGCTATGTAGTAAGTACGTCCAAAGATACTGCAGATGTTAAGAACATTAATGCAGCACCTGATGCAATGAGATTACTGTGGATGTCAGCCACATTAACAGTAAAAGTAGTTTCTAACTGGGCATTTAGAAGATTTCACTGAAGAGAATGAATCTCACCTACCTCAAAAGAGAATGTCTACTTTAAAGTTGAGACAAAATGCAAAGAGGAGTCCAAGACATGACACTTCACTATTTACCAAGTAGACACAAAGTTCAAGAGTGAATAAGGACGCAACACGTGGACTAACACAATGGCAAGAAGATCCCCGATTTTTTAAATAAGCAACAAAAGAGTACAAGCTTGCAGAATTCATTAAATGGAGGATGCAGAATGCATTTAATAGAGCCGAAGATCTTACCTAAACCATGCAAGAAATAAGTTGCTCACTGGAATTCAGCCGTTTAAACACCTACAAGAGACAAGACAAACAAATTTGAATAATGTCTATAGATAGAGGACGAGAGACAATGAACAAGGATACTCGGGAACTTATCAGTCAAAGAAAATAAGCAAACACAAGTAATTCCCTTGAGCTTTTAAGTTAAAAACCCGAATCTTCAAAGAATTCATAAAGAGAACACAATCCCTTTTTTCCATAGCACATGAAAACTGAAAAGGGGAATTTAGCTTTAGAAAGTACTATGTAAGGGTAATTTATTGATTAATTAATACCTAGGGGACGTGGCTAATACGCCTTGATCCTATGTGTGTTTGAGAGTTTTGGTGATGACCAGCATCCTTGATAACACGAGGGGGTGCCTTGGATACTTTAGTGATCTACTCTAGTCCAATTCCTATTAAGTGAATTTCGTTTGCATGAAAATGTGAATCCTAGGGCACTTTCATGTTTCTAATCGCATATATTACTGCGTGATCTTTAGCACTCATTTCTGCACCTTTATTTCTATTATTTAGTATTGCTTTCTTTAATGAAATTATTTGATCCTCCATGTTCCCAATCATCCTTCATAAAATAATATAAACATGAGCCCATGTGTTCTTTCAATCTAAACTTAAGCTCCCCGGGGTTCCAATATTTTTCAACAATTGAGTATACTTGCTCGTGAATAAAGAATTACGCAAACAACATCCTGGGACCAACAATATAAGGTAAGAATGACCCTAAAATTCATTTTAATTTGTTTTTTTAATTCTATATATTACCATATGTGAGTCTAGAATGGTAAAGTGTCAATTTTTAGTGAATTTTGATTATGTATCACATGATTATCTATTTGTGAATAATTTGTCACATTAAAGATGAGGCAATACATTTTATTTTTTCATATAGTTTACATGTTGACAGTAGACCCACACTTTCCTATTTAATCACACACTGACAAGAACCTATCCTAATAAACCCAACACAGGCAACACTACATTAATCAGGTGAAAAAAATAAAGTTTTTTTTCCAGCTTAAACTTAACACACAAGAAGTCAGAAGCATAGGTAACTCAATATTAATGTCAGACAGATCAGAATTATAGATAAACGCTTTATTTATGAAGATATTCAAACTGACAATCACAACACAAAATGATATTTAGTAGAAATTACATTACTCCTGATGACTGCAATAGTTAAATAAAACCTTACATGCCTCCATCTTCAATATAGATGTTTGAACACCCCAACCCCAACCCCACCCACCCATCCATTTATCCAAACCACTGTTTTGTCACAGCAAGGAGAGGAGCAGGCATAGAATGAGGTATAAATCGATAGAATGAGATATTAAACAACATGTCAACATATATAAGTTACTGCAACCCATTTCTAAAAGTATGAGAAAAAATACATCATAACTGAAGTTTACATAAGAAAAATGGAATTTGTGGAAGAACACTACGAAAATTACTTACTAGGCAGCATAAAACCAGAGAGTTCTTTGGTTGTCAAATATCAAAAAGTTTCACAATCAGTTACTAGACATATATAAAAATACCTATTGATTTTAGAATGAGCAAGTATACTCAATTGATTCTAAAAACAGATATGTGTTTGGTTTTATGTTATACTGACTAAATGTTGTATAACAGATACTAGCTAGTACTTGATTTGCAGAATCTTTCTTTGTCAACCGCTGTTCTAATTTTTTGTTATAAAGGCCATTTGAGGCTTCAATATGAAACAATGAATAACAGATGAGAAACAAGTAATATATCATTATAGGTTGTTACATTAATATGCAAAAGTTAGAAAATTAATGCATTAATATGTTCCATTTCAAAAATTGATTAGCCTGCATATTGGGGTAATGATCCCAACACCATTTAACTAAGGCCAATCACTATGAAATGATATGTAACAATACGAAAATTTGATAAAGTTGTACTTTACCACATACATGGTAATAACTGCATAAAAATTTCTCTTAACAACGATGATGCTTCCACTGTAATTTCCTTTTCTCGGTATTAATGATAGGATTTGACACAGTAATGAATTTAAAGGAATCTTAAATTCATGGAACCACATTATTTTTTGTGTCCTGAATCACAGAATGTGGGAATTCTTAATCAGGTTATACATGATCAACATGTGGTGCAGACTCTTTACTCATTAACAAATCCACGAGAGCTTAACCACTTTATTAATATAGGGGGAACGGGTAATGAATCAATGATTTAATTGAATAATGAAAGCATCTGAGATAACAAAAAAAGAATAATCAGTAAGCAAAGCAGTAAAAAAAATTAGAATCAGATTTCTGCAAACCTATCTTAAACAAAATGAAGAATAAGAATTTGAATTCCCTTCTTAAGTGGCATGAGATAAAAGAAAACCTCTTAAATAAGCAAAAGTAAAACAACAAAAATAAGTGTTGCAAAAAGAAAAAGAAAAAAATATTATATATACATACACACACTAAAAAACATCAGCAAGTTTTGTCACTAACTACAAAATTACCATACTAAAGTGTAGAACAAGGAGACGCATTCCTCAAATAATGATCCTGATATCAAACATCTTCACAAGAAACAGCATGCAAAGCAAAATAAACCCGAAAGGACCCAACAATTCATTTACCTCAGAATCACACCAGCGTGAAAGTAAATCCCCGCAGACTTCTGAAAGATCGGTTACATCCACAAAGGAATTAGAATTAGAGGAGTACAAAAGAAATTCATCAGACATTTCTGCACGAAAAACAAACGTCAAATTCGGGAAAACTAAGAACAACAACAATAAATAAACAATATAACTTCACAAAAATCGGCTCAAAGTAACTTCACCAACAAAACCTACTAGGCTAAAAATCAGAGAGCGGGGAAATTTAAAACCCTAGAAAATGAAGCATTGAAAGGAAAGTGAGTTTAAAACACAAACAAAAAAGGGTAAGAAACCGGAGAAGTTAGAGAGAGAAACGGGGAGTAACAGCTTGTATCACGAGTGACGAATGGTAAAATGGCGAGAGATCAGGGAGTCCCGTAAGTGTGCTGTCGAAACAGAGTTATAGTGTCGAAATGTGCTGTGACTCAGTAATGAATGGGGGGAAGAGAGCGGGAGAGAAGGGCTTATGTTCGGGGAAGGCGGACTGTGATTGTTCTTGGCCGGCGGCAGTAGCGGCGGCGAACGGCGATCGTTCTTAGCCGGAGGGGATTAGCAGCGGCGAAGGGCAATCGTGTCTTGACCGCGTGGAGTAGAAGCGACGAAAATCTGTAACCGCTTTCCCTATTTGAATTTGAGTACACGCAAACTTTCGTGGGAACCGATTCAGACGTGTTAATATTGTTTTCAACCTTGTACTAAATCCATTAAGACTCTTTTGTAAACAGGAGTAGTAAATTGTTGCTCCCTCGTTCCGTATTGTTTACTTTTTACACGTGGAATATAATAATATATTTTGAAGTGAGAAAAATAATATTTTAAAGTGTAATGAATAGTTGTATTAATGTTGAATGTGGGGCCATGTGTAATCACATTAATCTAAAAAAGGAAATTAATACTTTGTAATGGGACGAACCAAAATGGCAAAATTGATACGTATCAAGGGGACGGAAGGAGTATATTCCTTCCGTCCCAACATAAGATGGTCTTTTGGTTTTTTGCACGTAAATTAAGTGGTATTACTCCCTTCGTTCAGTTCTAAGATGTAGGGGTGGGCATTTTTTTTCGGGTTTCGGGTACCCAATCCGACCCGAAAAAAATTATCCGAAAAAACTCAATTTTTTTGGGTAATTTCGGGTTTCGGGTTTACCCGAACCCGAAGCTATAACTTCGGTTCGGGTTTCGGGTATTGAAAATGTGCCCGAATTATCCGATCGGGTACCCGAAGTTTTTTTTTTTTTTTACACTTATGTTAATTATAAAAAATAATTTACTTCATGAAATATTAAAATTTTGATGCATTGTTAATTTTTTAATCATAAAATATATATATTATCCTTTAAACATTACTTAATTAAATTTATTTATTCTTTAAATTATCAATTATTTTTTAC
The DNA here is from genome assembly GCA_023678885.1 of Pogostemon cablin. Lineage (NCBI taxonomy): Eukaryota > Viridiplantae > Streptophyta > Magnoliopsida > Lamiales > Lamiaceae > Pogostemon > Pogostemon cablin. The sequence goes on from CM042961.1 coordinate 4,419,534, forward strand.
ATTATAAAAACACAATTTTGTATTATTACATTCTTATCTTATCAAATTTAAATTTAAATTCTCATTATATCATTGATTTTAATATGATTTAAGTTATCATATACTTTAATGTATACATTTTTTAATCAATTAGATAAAATAACATATAAAAATATTTAAATTTAAATATATCACAACATAGTTAAAATATACTATCTAAATCCGTATAAAAATTAATATTATTATGATGTGATATGAATTTATTATATTCTTTTATAATTATTTAAAAACGAAGAAAAAAATGATAAAAGTGATCAAATAAAATATTCCCTCAAAGATTAAACATTAAAAAAAATTATTTAAATCACACATAATTAATTTATTATAAGAATACTTAAAAAATATAAAGAAAAAAAAATGAATTTCGGGTACCCGATTTTCGGGTCTAAGATATTTCGGATCGGGTTCGGATAATGAAATTCCCAACCCGAATTTTCGGGTACCCAAAATACCCGAAACCCGATCCGATGCCCACCCCTACTAAGATGTCCATTTGTTTTTTGCACATGCATTAAATAATATTATTATACTATGTAAAGTGGGTAGTTGTATTGGAAGGAAGTAGTGACTCATATTGTGTACTTTTTTACTAAACAGAAAAAATTGATGCCTTTGAAGCGGGCGTCAAAAATAGTAAAATGGATACCTTAAAAGCAGACGGAGAGAGTATTATTTAACGTGTAGTGGGCAGTTGTATTATTGAGGGTGTGGACCTATATTTTAAGTGTATTAGGGAGGGTGTGTGTCTCATGTGTGTAAAAAAAAAAAGACCCTTTGACTGAAACACCTAAAATGATAAAAAAAAGTCCTCATTAAATGAGATCAGAAGAGTATTTTTTTAATAAAGAATTTACTCCTTATATTATTGTAAAATAATTTAGCACATGGAAAATTAGTCTCTAGAAAAATAAATTACTTCCTCCATCATATATTTTGACTTCACTGTTGTTACTGTAAATATGAAGTTTAAAAATTTTTATTTTTTTATAGACTTTTATTTAATGAATAAATTATAAAATGAGTAGGAATGATAATTTTGTATTTAAATAAACTTTTAATGTATGAATTGATAAGATGTTTATTTTATTTTTTTTGGTGGTTATTTGCACCCCGCATCTACTAAATGAACCACAAATTCTAGATATACCCCACTAAAATTAAAAGTTACACATATAAATGACTAAATACATCCCATTAAAGACTACTCTACCCTTTTAATTAATTAAACCCTGATTACTAAAAACTAATTAATAAATAAAAGAAGAAAGAAACGCCGTGAAAGAAAGAAGATCAAGTCGACGTTGCCGTATAAGAGAAAGGAGAAGGAAAGAATACGTTGACGTCCTGACTCCACAGAAGAGAAAAAAAGATGAAGATTATAACAAAGTTTCTTAGCCCTTCCATGTTACATGTTCTAATTTTACAGCAAACCTGCAAGTTATACACTGCAACTCATCACCCCTCTTCTTGCACTGTTATTTCAATTTTCCAACAATTTGACTGAATCACTGCCTAAGGTGAATATTGTCCATGGAAAGACGGCTCCAAATTTATATAACCTCTTAGGTATTTGACAAACACGATCCTTTTAGGTATTTGACAAACACAACAAACACTCCCAATTTATATAAACATTGTCCATGAAAAGATGCTTTTTGGACGAACATGTGTTGCTGCAACCGAACACAGCTTGTTAGGATATGAATAAGAAATTTTTAAGTGTTCGGTTGCTGTAACTGAACATATATGCTTATTCGGTTTCAGCAATCGAACCTTAAGATTTCTTCTTATTCTTATGCTTGTTCGCTTGCAGCAACCAAACACTCTAAGATTTCTTATATATATTTGTTCGGTTGCAGCAACCGAACACCTTAAGAATTTCTTATTTATATGCTTGTTCGGTTGCTTCAACCGAACAACATATAAATAAGAAATCTTAATCTATAATTTATAAAGGGATATTTACGTCTTAACAAATATGGGTATTTTAGTCCTTTAAAATTTATAGGGTTCATTTAGTAGATCTGGGAGTGCAAATAGCCGCTTTTTTTAGGTGGTACAATTTCTTAAGAACTAAAAGTGAGTGTTTGAAATTTAATGATAGAGTTTCATTCTTCTATAAAAAAATAAACTCTTTAACTAACATTTAGTATATATACTTAAGAATAATTTGCAATTTGTTCGTGATTGTCTCGTATAAGGGTTTACGTGATACGAATAAAAAGTGATAATTTTTATAATAAAAAGTAATGCTCAATTAATAAAAAAAAAATAATATTATTTTATGAACAATTTATAATATACTCCCTCCGTTCCATAATATGTATCAATTTTGTCATTTTGGTCCGTCCCATTACAAAGTATCAATTTCCTTTTTTAGATTGATGTGAGCACACGTGACCACACACTCAACACTAATACAACTACCCACTACACTTTAAAATATTATTTATTTCACCTCAAAATACATTAAATTATTATACTCCTTAATCCACATGCAAAAAGTAAATGAACACATTTTAAGCGAACGGAGGGAGTAAATAAAAAGTAATAATATTTTATAATGAAAATTGTATCATGCGACTATCCAAAATAATTTTATAAAAACCCGATTCACGCGTACTTATCCAAAATAATTCTTTGTATTTGCCTTTTGCAAATACTCATACAGTAATTGCTTTAGTGGGTGGATACGCGCGAGTCCATCACAAATAAATGTAGAAAAAGAGATACTAATACTCTTTAGGGACGAAAAAAATGAACTATTTGAAGCGACGAAAGGGTAATTTGTTTGAGTGAGTTCGGGCACAAGGAAGTGCTTTGGAATTTAATATTATAGATAAAAGTATATTATTTTGTTCTAAAGGATATATACTTTAATTAATAAAAGTATACCATTTTATTTTAAAGGGTATACACTTTTTATTTTATTTATAAATGGTACATACCTTTATAATATAAATGAAAAGTGATATTCTTTCTGTCTCGGGTATTTTTACCCGTTTGTATGGGCACGGATATTAATACATTTTATTTTTTTAATATACTATAATGTAAGAGAAAGTAGTGATAAATTAATAATATTTAAAGTTGTTGAGATTTTAAAAAATAGATAATATAATATTATGTATTTTTACCATAAATAGAATGAGAAAAATACATGGGACACCCCAAAGTCGAAAATAGATAAAAATAGACGTAGGAATTAATATTTTATAGTAAAAAATACTCCCTCCGTTCCACAAAACCCTTCATACTTTTCTCATTTGTTTGTCTCACAAAACCCTTCACACCCAAAAAAAAATGAGTATCACTTTATCTAACCACTCCAAAAGTTATATTAATTTCAAATTTGCCACTACTTTTTCACTCACATATCATTACTTTATACTTTTTATTACCTAAAAATATTATAATACCCTCTAAAATTAACAAATTTGGTCAAAAATAACAACTTTTCTTAAACAACGTGAAACAGTAAACGTGAAGCGTTTTATAGGACGGAGGGGATATAAAAATAGCTGCACGTGGGACTAAACGAAATAATTTTGTAAAAACACAAACCCAATTCACACATACTCATCCAAAATAACTCTTTGTATTTACTTTTTGCACCTACATAATTGCATTAGTGGGTGGGCAAGCGTGAGTCCATCATAAATAAATGGATTAATCGAAACAAAACCTCCACTTTTTTTTAATTGCAATTTAATCTAAATATTTTAAATTTAGAAAAAAAAAAAAAAAACACCACCTCCGGGAGGTTTTTGTTGACATGGCAAGTTAAAAAAACCTTGGGGAAAGGTTTATACCAACGGGGACAGCTTGGGTTTTTTGAATAGGTAGCGAATATAAAACCTAGGTTTTTTGTGAGGAAAGAGAGTGGGAGGGAGGAGAGTGGATTGCACAGCCCTCCCGTGACAGCGTGTACATGTCACGTGCATATGATTGGGCAGAATGCATGGGACCCACCATTTTATTTACTGTCCCTCATTCATCATTATTACTCCCTCCGTCCCCCGATGTATTTCACGTATTTGTGTGCGCGGAGTTTAAGAAAAATTTGTTTTTTAAGTATAAAGTAAGAAAGAGAAAAAATATTTTAGTTAATTTAATGAAAAAGGTGTGTAAAGTTATTGGAATGTGTGAAAAAGTGAGTATTTTGTTGGGATATGTGTAAAAAGTAGGTATTATTATAGTGTATTCATTACCATTTTTAGTAAAAGTGAAGTGTGAAATACTTTGTGGGACGGATGGAAAAGGAAAGTGTGAAATACTTTGGGGGACGGAGGGAGTATTATTTTTATAATTTCATTATATTTTTATTTTGTATATCTATGTTTGAACAGCCACAGTTTCCAAATTACAACTTTAAGTTTATTTTTTTTAACACAAATAGGGATGGCAATGGGCCGGGGCGGGCCGGGTATCTAGGTGCCCCGCACTGCACTCCTTTCTCCCCGCCCTGCCCCGTGCCCCGGTAAGGGCCGGCTATTGAGGACCCGTGCCCCGGCCCTATACGGGGCGGATTCGCTGTGCCTCGTCCTGTTTTTTTTTTTAATTTTTTTTTTTTAAAATAAATTATAATACATTCAAATAGAAATTTTTTTATTAAAATAAAATAAATTTAATTTAAATTTTAATTATATATTTAAACTTTATTTTCATTTTTAAAATTATTTTATTACATTATATATTTAATGATATATGTAATATTGTAATAAAATATTTTGTAATAATTATATATAATTCCTATATATGATTTTTTTTTATTTAAGTTGAATAAAAATATGAGAATAATATTTAATATATATTAATAAATTATATTATATAATAAATATTTTTTAAAAAAATTAAAATTTAGTAACGGGGAGGGGCGGGTCGGTCCGGGTCTGGGCAAGGGTAGGACCCAGACCCGACCTGGCCCGTATACGGGGCGGGGCGGACCCGCCCCATTCTCTGTGCGGGGCGGGGCGGGACGGGCCAAATTGCCATCCCTAAACACAAATCAATATGTTTTCCTAAAATTTTAATAAAATTAAAATAATCTAAATATATACTCCCTCCGTCTCGTGTTGAAATGTACGTTTTCTATTTTGGGTTGTGTCAATTAAGGTATACATTTCTTCAATATTAATACAATTACTTACTTTACATTAAATATTATTTCTCTCACTCCTTCGTGGAAAAAGCAAACGTACATATTAACGTTATTACGGGACGAATGGAGTAATTATTTATAATTTATTTGGAAATTGGATAGTTATATTTGATAAATTAAATGAGATTAAAAAAAATGAGGTGGTCCCATAAAAAACCTACTGTTACTTTTATTGTTGGGAATGTGTTTAGTTTTTGAGGTAGGGAGTTTTTGCTTTTGAGGTGGCGCTGACGTGGCGTCAAAAAACCTACTTTTTGTATTTTACCATTGGAGAAGGTCTAAGTTGATTGCAAATCACGCTCAATGATCAACATTTTTCTATCTAAGTGCTGAGTTGGCATATTTTTTCCGCCTCATCCCTCTCACTTCAAAAAAAAAAAACCTATATCTCTCTAAAACGACAGTGCAGTGAACACTACTCGTCAGGGCATACCTCAAACCAGGTACAAATTTTTGACACCTCACTTGCCACATCAAAAGTTAAAAATTTTCCACATTTATACATGTACCTTCTCAATCATTCAAGGTACAATTAATACTATTTGAGGGTCCCACCACTACACATAATTTATACACAATATCTATTTATTAATTTTAAATATAATTTTTATTTTATGAAAAAAAATACTTGTTATTTATATTTAATTATTTTAAATCAATATTCAAATTAAAATTTTTTACTATAAGAAATTAAATAAAAAGTTAAATATTTTAAATTAACTAATATTTTTTATAATTTATTTATTAATGGATCGATCTAATTTAAATTAATTAAATACATTCTTGGATATACTGTATATAAATATATTTTTTAATTGAATTCATAAATTTCATTATAAAATGGGCTAGTGGAGTACAAAAATAAATAAAACACAAAAATAAAACACTAATTCAATTTGAAATATTACATAATGAAATTGAGTTAGTCTCTTGTGAGACGGGTCATTATAAAGACGGGTCGTGAGACGGTTTAACCCACTATATTATCTATAATTTAATATTATAATATATATTATAATTATGGTTAGTCAACCCACTATCTTAATTAGTTCCTAATTTTGAGAGATTAATATTTATGATTTCTGTGTGCATCACATATGATCGAAAATAACATCCCCATTCAGCTAATCATCTCATCCAGCAAATCTGATGTATCGTTGTTGGCTGTCCACATTCGTTTGACTCTAGCGAATCGTCACAAAATCATCTTCAAGTTTTGTACAAGAAAAAGATAAAACCATGGATATGTTCCGTATTACGAGGTCGAAGGAAATTTCGTTGAAGGTTCGTATATGCTGATTTTCTTATAGTATGTCGTCCAATGGTTAAAGTATGTTATTTTGATGTTATTGTATATAACATGTGAGTATATCACGTTGATGTTATTGTATGTTATTTCCATGTTACAGTATGCAATGCCGGTGTTATAGTGTACTAAGTGAAAGTGTTTTCTGTTTAGCTTAAAGTATGTCGTTGCCGTGTTTTAGTATTTGAACTTTATTAAGTGTCATGTCGACGATTAAATGAGGAAGTTAATAAAAAAATATTAAAATTTCTCTAGTATGCCGGTGATCAGTTATAGTATGTTATGTCGGTTTTATTGCATGTTCAATGAAAGTATATGATGGTGATGTTATAGTACGTTGTGTTTGTCTCATATTATGTATGAAAATATTATAGTATATTAAATAAAAGTGCATTCTTTTTCTCTTATGGTATGTCATATCAGTATTATAGTAGGTGAAACTTTGTTGAAAAGTGTATTACTATGATCGATTAAAGCATGTTATTTCAGTGTACTTAAAGAATATTGTTATAGCATATCAAGGCGATGGTATGGTACGTCATTTCATTTTTATAGTATATAATGTCAGTTGTGTACCGTTTATCTTACGGTATGTCATTTTAGTCTTATAATTAATATATGTGAAACTTTATTGTAATGTTTCATGACTAGGATTAAATTAGTAAGGTAGAGTAAAAAAGTAAAAAGGTTATAGTATTTAATGGATCGATTAAAGTATGTTATGTCAGTGAATGTTAGCTAAAAGTATATAAAATTGATGATATAGTAGTAACTTTGTTGTTATAGTATGTCATGGATAGGTGTAGTATGCTAATTCAAAATTGTTATAGTTTGTTAACTTGAAATTGTTATAGTATTTCAAGGATTGATTAAAGTATGCTATTTAGGTGTTATTGTATGTTAGCTTATAGTCTATAACGTTGATGTTATAGTATGTTGTTTTCGTCTTATAATATGTAATAAAAGTGTTATAGTATATGAAGTAAAATTATATTTCATTTCTCTTATAGTATGTCTTTTTTTGTTGTAGTAGGTGAAACTTTGATGAAAAGTTTTATTAATATGATCGATTAAAGCATGTTATTTTAGTATTATTGTATGTTAACTTAAAGTATATCAGGGTGATGGTATAGTACGCCGTTTCATTGTTATAGTATATATTGTCGATCTCTTATATTATATTAGGTATTAAGCAATGAAAGAGTTATAGATTCGTCTAATGTCGGCTTATAGTCTATGACGTCGATGTTATAGTATATATGTTGTTTTCGTCTAAGAGTATGTAATGAAAGTTTTATATTATATTAAGTAAAAGTGCATTTCATTTCTCTTATAGTATGTCGTTTCATTGTTGTAGTAGGTGAAACCTTATTAAAAAGTGTCATAGAAGATGCCAATAATGGAGCTTCAGAGATGATACATGAGCTAGTTGCTGGGGAAGCAAAGTCAGATTGTTGTGAATGTGATAATATTGTAGTTGCAGCAATCAAGGATCCTATGAATGCCACAACCAAGGGTAGGAGCAAGAGAAAGAAAGGGAACCTAGAGATAAAACGGAAAGCACGAATTGAGCGGTCGAGATCCCTATTAAAACGTTCAAGTGGTTCTACTCATATAACAAAATTACTCTGAATCACTTTGTTTATGTTAATATTTTTCTTTTATTTTTTAGACTTTTACTGGTATTTATGTGACTTGACAATGCTTAAAGGATTATCATCTAGTTTGATTTTATTATCATTAAACTATCCATGCTTAAAGTAATTTGGTAAAAGTTTTTTCCCTAAAGTGTAACATATGTGGAGAAGAGTATCACGTCAAATTTGTTATATGAATGTCTGGTGCCAGGTTAATGTTGTAATAATAATATGAAACTTTGAAGGTCGTACAGTTTTTTAGATTGTATGGTATAGTATGTGGAGTACGCATTTTAATGTTGAGGTTATTTTAAAGTATTATTTCTTTACATAATAGAGATTCTATTCAACGATTTAAGCCTTGCAATATATAACACAAAATCATATTACTTTTTTTCTACATCGAGTGTTTTGATTAGATTACGTTTTAGTATATGTTGCAATGATTATAGTGTTAGATTATATTATAAGTTTATAACTTGCAAAAAGAATGTGTTAAAGTATCATCAATATATTCTATTATATGACGTTTATTCTTTATAGTATATGGCTGATTATGTTTATAATAGTATGCTAGGTTTTGGTAATAGAGTATTTAATAAATGTTAAAGTGGTACAATCTATCTTGCACCCGAAAACCTATTAAAGTATCAAAATTTTATATAATAGTATTACGTTTATGACTTGCAATATGTTAAGCGTAACTATGTAACTCTTTCTGGTCTTCTACAATGAAATTGAGAAATAAACTTTCTGTTGATTGATCATGTGTAAATAGATGAAAATAGCTTCATAATATAATATTAATAGTTCCTTGCATAACAGGCGCATCTAAGTTCAAATGATCCAACATTACTGTCTTAATAAAAAAAGAATAATGCTAAGTTTTTCCTAATAATTCACAAATCTAACACATTGAAACCAATTGAAAAAAAAAACTTTTAAAACTTCAAATCTATTTTTTCCTTTATTTCTTCCCTAGCATCTCCAGTTTGCTTTCATAGAAGCCGTAGATTTTCTTCAATGATTCATTCTTCAACAGATTTTGATCAACAATGACCAACGTAGCATAAATCTGCGCTCTTAATGCATTTCGAATTGATACCTTGAACACAAAAACATGAAAACAAGACAAATCAAAATCACAGCAATTAAACTTACTTCAACAAAACACTCCAACATAAAATTGCATTACACCAGAAATGACACCCAATAAATATGTATACATAAAGAATACATAAGAACAACAACTCTTTCAATATTAGATGTGTGTAAACCATTATATAAATATGCATCCAAGCTTTATGAAGTTTACAACATTATACCCCTATAGATCTGGGTATAACATTATTAATACTATAATCCATTTTGCATGATTTCTTATGCAGAATATTAACTTTCATTGGGCTTATTTGCCTCAGAGTTCTTATAAGTTGGTTCATTTCCAAATTTCCCATAGACAAGTGATTATGTGGGTAGCCTTCATACGACAGATTCCCTAAATGAAGGCAGTACTTAATATGGCTCTACTTGTTCCCCATTTTCTTCATCGGTAAAACCAAGAATCACAAAAATATGACTAATAAAATAATACATTGTAGAAAAGAAATTGTGTGAGGAAGGTACAGTTCATTTGGCACTGTTTTCCACCACAGAACACCATCTACAAGCTAAGGGAAAAGATACAGTAAATCAATCAAATAGGGGTCGTACCAAGAAAACAATAAGATATAAATATTAGCCTAATAAGATCAGTAACCCCAAAATGAAAGCGTAGATACACAATGCCTAATAGTCTCACTTGAAATCACCAAGATTTACTAAAAGCATATTTTGATTAAGATATGAATACTAACAGAAATTGACCAGCATGTAATTTTAGTTGTCTGACGAAAACCACATCCCTTTACAAAAGAGCTATGAACATCGCTAATTAATAGCATCAGAAAATCTCCAAGATTTTCAAGGATAATGATAAGGAAAACCAAGAACAAAGAGTAACAGAACACCATTACACAAACCCAACATGTAAAAAATGAAACAAACACTGCCTCCTTCCAAACCCTCACTTAAACCCTCCCACCGCCACTCCCAATCCGACCACCATCGTGCCACCCTCCACCACCGCCACCACCCCGACTGCTACTCCTAATATTTCAGCCACTACACCAACCACACACACTCCCCCAGCCTACACCCCGAATGCTAATCCCTATAATTCAGCCACCACTCCGGCCGCATGTAATCCCCTCGCCCCCACCATGAATGCTACCCTATCCATTCCAGCCGAATTAGGGGCTTCACTACCCACAATAATACACTAGGAAATTAAATGAAAACAACATTACCTATGATATTGGAGGAGATTCATTCCCAAGCTTTTCAAAACGCGAATGGAGAAATGGAGATGACAAGTTTTTGGAGTAAACAATAGAGGAAACAAACCTTGGGAAAAAATTGATCACTCCTTGGACTCCCCAACATCAAAATGGATACTCTCTTCTCTTTTCCATTTTGCCATTTCTCTGTTTCTCATTGTCGTCGATGGAGGCGTGTTGTAATTTGGATAAATTTTTCTCTCTCCTACATTGTCGTCGATGGAGATGGAGGTGTATTCAATTTGGAAAAACTTTTCTGTTTCCTAAATCTATATTAATGGGGCAGAATTATAAGGGATTTGAAAAAACTAATCAATTTAAAATAAAAATGGATAACGGGTTAAATAAAAAATAGTATCCGTCTAAGATCCGTCTCACATAAATTAAGTCTCACAAGAGAATTTGTCAATGAAATTATCCCTGAAAATTAACGTTACAAATAAAATTTAAAAAAAAATTATACAACACAAAATAAATTCAAATAGATTGATGAATTGAATCTATACCTTATATATAAAGAGATTTCAACCTTAAATTGGCCAGTTTTGGTACGGTAGCCGGTCACCTTGTTTTACATGCGTCGACTCTTCCCTTGTTTTCCCATCTGCGTGTCTGAGTTCCTTCAGCGTCTAACACACAGTAGACACCGTGCTCTCCCACCTTCGTCTCTCTCCAGACTCATCTACGTTTCTTCTCCGCTGCGTCGTTCTCCCTTCACAAGAAGGCCCTTCTGGTAAGCTACGTGATCCAACTCTCCCTCTTCATCTACATGCAGAGAGTTTCAACCGCAATGGCATGTCACTCTATCTACATCTCCCGACAGTTGGCTTCAGTTTCCAATTTCAGATCAGATATGAGTCTGATTAAAGTTACAACTCTAATTACATTTTGTTTTGTTTGATTTCGTTGCCTTCGCAGCTTCTACGCCAATCCCTAATTTCATTCCGACTTGTGTCGAATTTATGTCTTTGGCGTCACAGATCGCCGAAATCAGACATAAATTATCTCTAACTGTTTTCCTCGCTACTGTAATTCCTTTTTAATGATTGTTATCTTGCAAATTGGTTGATGCCCTTGGTATTTTAGTCCAATTTTACACATATGTCACTCATACTAAAGTTCTTTCTCCCTTTACTTTGGTTTGGTGAGCAATTTCAACAGAAATCCCTAATTTTGTTTTCCTTTTGTTTTCGTGCCATAGGTTTCTCCCTTTGTTTGCTTTGCTGCGATTAAAGCCGTGGCTTTGGATATACACGTAAGTTCACTCTATTTTTTTTACATACGCACCAGACTGGTTTGTTTGGCATGAACTTTTTCCGACTTATTTGGATATATATAGTCTGAGCAATAAATCTTTGTTGAACATGCATAACATAAATTAACTTTACAGAGTGAGTGTCTGAGGAACAGAGAAATCTGAACACATACATTCTAACTATAAATATTTCCAGACCTTCAAGGAAATGTAGTAATGGAGGTTGGTTGCCCATGGTATTTTAGTCCAATTGCACACTTATGTTTCTTTCCCCCTTTGCTTTGGTTTTTTCCCTTTTTGTTTTCGTTTAATATGTAACTTCCAGGCTTCTACCTGCATGTGTTATGCAGTTAGCTGGTGAGTGTTCAGTTTGAAGAGAAGGCCTTGCATTAATTATTTTTATTGAGTTCTAACCTTGATTCCATGCATATAGGGGTACCAGTTGTTATACTGGGTTTTGTCTCCTAAGGCCCTTCAAGCAAAAAGTCCTCTTGAACATTGTTTAGTATTATAATGAAGGATGGTTATCTTAAGATTGAGTGTGTTGTTTACATTTATTACTTAATTACTTGAAGGCAATGTATTTCATTAGAAAAGGTATCAAATTGAAAAGAAATCAAAAAATTTTAAAATCAATGTATTACATTTAGATTGGTATGATAATGAGGTATGAAGTGTATTCCCTCTGTGTTTCACTTGTACTCAGTATTTTTCAAACGCACCAAGCGAACAATGGGTATGGAGTCTCAACTTAGTAATCTTGTTATAGTAACTAAAGCCATTGATCTTAAACTTCATCAGACATCAGGACTTAGGTACTATTCATACCAAGTTTTTTCAACTTCATTCAGTATTTCAATTGAAAGTGTATGCAAGAATGGCTTCTAATTAATGGCTTGTTGAATACTGTGATTGCAATTAATGTTTCCTCCTCACTAATAGAAATGACTTTTTGATCATTACTTTACCTGCTCTGAAAATGAATTAGTTAAAACTTCATCCTGTTTTTTACTAGGTAATCATTTTTTATAAGCATGTTTTTCCATGTTCATATGCCGTGTGGAAATGCAATTGATTTAGGTAATGCATTTATATGCTCGTGAAATAATTTTTCAGAATGTCTCTTTGGTTTATATAGGGTGGATGAAGGTCAGCTTCCACGGAATGCTGTCAAATTAAATGATTCAAGTCATGCAAAGGGTTCTTCTTCACATGAGTGGAATGTAGCTGGTAAATTATGCCAGAGGAACACTTTTTGCATAACAGAAAAGAGGAAATCGTCTAAGACAGTTGTTGCCTGTTTGTGCTGTATTAATTTTCTTCTTTCCCTAAGATAGAAATATTGTTACTTGGCTTAAGCATAGAACTCATGATGCGGAAATGAGGTGGGAATTGTTGACTTTTTTTCTTCTCAAGGTTGCAACATACTCGACAAATTTAGCTGTGGCAATTAACTTTAGGGGATAAAAATAGATTTCTCTTATGATTAAAAGCCTGTAAAAAGGTGGCTAAGAACATATTTCAGTTTATGGATTACAATTGTTCCTGTCTCATCATTTCAATTTAATATTTTATTTCAGGCATAGCTGCAACATCTACCAATCCTCCACACTTCATCCATTTAGCCTTCGTTGTAAAAGGCTGGACTCTTTTATAGGTAATAAGAAATTACACATATTGCAGCTTAAAAATTTGCTTCGCTTGAATATGAAAAAATAGAGGCTTTTGGTTATTTTTTTCATCATTATTTTCGGCAACTTCTGGATTCATGCAAAGTCATGAATTTTTGTTTATAACTCAACCATAATTAGTCATAATTTTCGTTCCCTGATATATAGTTTTTGTTATTGGTTGTTATGATTATGATTTCATTGATGTGTATTGACTGCACCTAAGCCATGGAGCTTAAATCAATTACTTGAATCTCCTTTAGGAAGTGCTATTCCCAGCCTTATGGTCAGGTTGCATCTAAAATGCAAAAAGAGGTGTGTGTCTCATTTCTTGTCCATTTGTTCATGTGCATGAAGCTGATTTTGAATTTCTTGTGTACCAGGAATATTGACTGCTCAAGCTATCTACTGGGTGCTTCTTCTCCATCTGCCCCAGTGTAGACACCCGCACCAGCCCTACACTTGTGAACGGTACACCTAACTATCATTATTTTTACTTATATTTACATCCTCTTCTATTATCTTTCAATTAAGTTAAGCCTCAATATAATTCTACCCCAGGTCTCTCTAAAATCTACAGACTAATAAAGAGTGAAAACCGATCAAGTCATACACTAAGCTTATTCTTGACTCTTGAAAATGTTGAGGTATTTCTTTTCTCTTTGAAGAACAGTCTTATCAAGCTGGAGACTATTGTAAAAATGTAAATACAGCTATCTTAAGGATAAACTTTGACAAGGAACTCACTAAACTTGCCTGTCATTAAAATAATAGTTACAGTTTTCATTCTATTAACTCTTATATTTTAATGTCATTTAATTTTCCTTTCATGATGCTGAAGGTATCTATTGGGTGTCTCTATCTCTGCAGGAGCTCTACCCTAAAATTAGGTGAATGTGCTAGCTCAACACAAGCTTATGGTATGTTTATTAAATTTGCTTTCGGTTTATTAGGAATTCTCTCTTGACCATGTTGGACTTTTGACTAATTCATTCATCTGAGTACATTTTTTGATTTTTTTTGTTCCTTATTATCATTTCATCTTATGCGTCCCCTTCTTTGTGAGAAAGAACACTGTAAATGCTCAATTTTGTTGATGTGTGGTTTTAATTTGTTTGTGCGTATGACATTTGTCTATTGCTGGTATGTACTGCCCACCACGTGTTTGATAGTATAAGTTCGATTCCTGTCTTTGGCATGAAAAATGACCACTTGCAAGGACATGAACCATTTGTGGTGATAAGTTCGATTCCTATCTTTGGCATGAAAATCACCACCGGCAAAGACTTAGATTTACACTGTTGTTTTACTGAATTCTTCCTATGCTTTCTCTTTTTCTAACAAAAAATGGGATTAAATTGTGTTATATTTACAGTTTTGTGACTAAGGCAACTTGGTTAAGGTTCTTGGATTCTTCTTGCTCATTTCGTTGTCAAGTTGCTTGTGGAGTTGGAAGATTACAAGAAGTGGAGTTGGGTGAAAGTTCAATAATTCCACAGAGCTGGTTTTATGGTTTTGATTGGATAATGCAAGAATTATTTACTCATCCCACTTCCAAACCTACAAAACAAGACCGACTAATACCAATCACAGGTTGCGGTTGTTGATCATTTTGTATTTCCTTCACTTAATATTTTGATGCAATATTCTAAAGAAGCATTGTCTGTAGCATCAGCTATGCTATTGTGAGTTTGAGTCTTGTGTAAATTCCTATAGAATTATTATGTGTAAACATTTAATTAAATATTTAGAAGTCATAAATACCCATTCACATAACATTTTTACTAAATAAACATCTGAGCACCTCACGAAGTGAGGTGCCAAGTACCTAGTTTTAAAATAAAAGAAGAAGGTACAAATATTTGTACCATGCCCTCTCTCTCCTATTAGTACCCAACCCACTCAATCATTTTGTACCTAAAAATGAGATACAAATTGTTGCCGCATGGGATTTGTGCCTCCCCATTGGAGGTGCTCCTAGTCATTCCCCATCCTTTCCTGCCCTTCAATTACCACCTCTACTTGTTCCTTCCCCCCTCAATTCCCGATGTGTTGTGAAAATTGATGCTTCAACTAAAAGTCTCTTCTTGCTAATAAGACGTCGCTTTCTGCACCGGCAAACGCGAAGAAAGTGGCGGTCAGGGCTGTTCCCGAGTGCCCTGCTGCCTTCATCCTTCTCGTCGGATTGCGGGCCCCACTGACGTCGCTGTTCGAAGATTTAATTCTGGGTTGTGCGGTTGTCGATATCGTTATGTGCTGAATATGAGTGGTAGTATGATTGGGACGAAGATAGAACTTGTTAAGAGGGCTGTTGGTTTACTGTTTGATAACTTGGGTGGATTTGGTTGCCTATCTGTGGTGTCCACCATTGAAGCTAAAGGGGTGCCTAACTACCTTTGATGAGGATGAGAGAGAATGGGCGTGAGGATGCAACAGAGAATTTCTTCGGAGATGATGGATCCACTGTGGCGTCTTTTTATTATAAGTGAGAGGGATAACTTGGAAAAAATGTGCCAACTCAACACTCATATAGAAAAATGTTGATCTGAGCGTGATTTGCAACCAACCTAAAAGTGGTGTATTTTTTTTTTCAAAATTTGAAAGGTTTGAATTAAATTGTAATTGAAGGAAAGGTGGAGTTTTTTATATACTAGTATGAAACCCGCGTATAATGCGGAATTATTTAATTATTATTTTTATTTTTATAATTAAATAATCCGTGTTATATAATGTAACAACATTAATTAAAGAGTTTATAATATTTGACTTGAAGAAAGCTTATATTCCTCTTGAAAAATCAATTATCTAAAGGAACTTGAAGAAAGCTTATATTCCTCTTGAAAAATCGAATGTGTGTGTTTTGAATGAATAACCAAAAATACTTATTTATAGTTGGGGTGTGAGATAATATAATATGGAGTATTCTTTTTTCCATTTATATATAATTTAAATTTATACTTATTAATTTATTACAATAAATTAAATAATGATACCAAAATAAATACACAAAGATATTCAAAATTTAATTAGCCATCAATCAAAATAATAAAAAAATAAAAAAGGAATTTATTTTATGATAAATTAATGAGGTGTACATATAAGAAAAGAAAAATATATTTTTAATTTATATTTTAGATTTGAATTTTTTTATGTATATGTATATTTGTATTTATTATTATTTCAAATAAACATAATTTTTATTTTTAATTAATATTTTGTTCTTAATTTTTTTAAATATATTTTAAAATTTATTACCTATTTAAGATTAATTAATAAATAAGAAAAATACATTATTTTAAAAAGAAGATATTAAATAAAGAAGTTAATAATAAGTAAATAAGGAAAATATAAAAAAATAATTTAAAAATAAAAAAATGAGAAAATTACACGTCATAATGGAGCGCTCTGAAGACGACACATAGGAAGAAATGTTTATATACTTAAGATACATACATATACACACACACACACACACACACACACACACACACACGCACACACACACACACACACACATATATATATATATATATATATATATATATATATATATATATATATATATAAAAGCACATATTGGTCAAAATCTCTCTATAATATCTTTTCAATTTATTGATTCTCTTCAATTTCTCCTCAAGTTTTCTCATCCCAATTATATTGATTTTCCTTTTTATATATAATAATTAAATATAGTATTAATTTTAGGATAATTTATTTCAACTAGGGGTGGCAATTCCCGACACGACACGAGCACGACGCGATAATTGTGGGTTAGTGTTTGGTCTTATTGAGTTCGTGTCATTATCGTGTCAATCAAATAAGGACACGAAAATTTCGTGTCGCTTTCGTGTCAACCCGTTAAGCATAATTAATATTAACAGTTGACCCATTAATCCGTTAACAACCCAATAACCTGTTAACAACCCAATATAAATATAATATTAGAAAAATATATGATAAAAATATTTAATAATAATTTTAAAATAGATTAATTTAAAATTTTTATTTATTTTAATTAGTGGAGTATTTTTTTTCTTATCATGTTGTTATCGTATCGTGTCGTGTCAATCCATTATTTTTCGTATTCGTGTTGTGTTGGAACGAATCCTTATCGTGTCGACATGAAACCCAACTCGTTAACACGAATTGCCATCCCTAATTTCAACCATCAATTATTTAATTATTTAAAATCTGTCAAGTTTTTTAAATTCTAATAATTTTATGTCCAAAAAAAATAATTAAAATTAAAGATATTTTTTATATATATTTTTTTATCAATTAACATATTAAAATTTGTTTCAATTTGGATTAAATATTGAAAAATTTTGGGTTGTATTTAAAAATAATGTTGAGTAATTAAGACCATTATTTAAAAATAATATTGAGTAATTAAGATCATTATTTGAAATTATTTATACATTAAGGTATGATTATGTAATGAAATATAAATATTAATAAAAATTTTAAAAATGTTGATTTTTCATAATTACATTATTTTTTTATACACGAAAAACGAATAAGGGTCGTATAATATCGATTCAACTACATATTATATTTAATTCATTACACATAAAGAACTAAACTAAATATACATACCATCACAATATAAAATCTCATATATATGTATTTCCTTCGTCCCATTCGAATAGTTATATTTGTTTTTTCACAGGGATTAAGAAATTTAGTATTTTAATGTGTATTGAGGTGAGATAAATAATATTTTAATGTATAGTGGATGATTGTATTAATGTGGCGGATGAATCCTATTAAGATATTTTCATTACTTAATTGTGTGGATCTCATACATAAAAAAAATGTAACCGTTAGAATAAAACACCCAATTATTCCCTTCGTCTCATTCTAATACTACTAGTTATATTTATTTTTTGCACGAGGATTAAGAAATTGACAAAGTCTCTTGTGAGACGTTAATTTTTTAAGACTTATTAAAGTATGCCCATAATAGAGATAAAATATGTTTAATGATGGTTAAAGTATGTATATTAAATTATGATGAATTAAAGTATGATTTTAGAGTGTTATAATATGGTTTATTATTGACATATTTTAACTACAAATAAACATACTTTACCTATATAATAAGAATACTTTAGTAATGGGTCGATCCGTCTCACAAAAAATCTGTCTCACAAGAGAGCTTCTCTTAGAAATTTAGCATTTTAATGTGTATTGAGGTGAGATAAATAATATTTTAATATATAATGGATGATTGTATTAATGTGCCGGATGAGTTTTATTGAGATTTTAATTACTTAATTGTGTGGGTTTCATAAAAAAGAAAAAAAATGTAACCGTTAGAATAAATATCAAATTTAAAAATATTTAATTATTAGGATGTGATGGAGGGAATATGTAATTATATATATTTACGAGTACATATTACCGCATAATATGCGGATGCATTATATTTTATAAGAAAATTAATTAGATATTTCAATATTAAATGCATATTGTAATAATTTAATAATGAGGATATACTCAAATTTTTTGAAGATATATTTTTATTAATTGATTTATTTATCATTTTAAGATTTACTTTTTAATTCTAATATAAAGATATATACATTAGAAATAAAATAAATAGAAAGATTATATGTGATATTAAATAAAAAATAAAAATATCTATTCCTAACCAATCAAAAAATATGATTATAGTCGATGTTTAATTTGAAGATATAATAATAAATAATAATAATAATAGACAAAAGTTCCTGTGCACCCCGGCGCACGGAACACATTTTCGTGCGCCTTTAGAATTTTGGGTTAAATTGTATATCTTTTAGTATACAGATGCGTACTCTTTATTTTCTAAAGAAAATTATTATGTGTGTTTGGGCGCATGAGCAACACTCCGTGCGCCTTTAGAATTTTGTCTTAAATTGTATACCCTTTAGTATAAAAATGTGTACCCTTTATTTTTTAAAGAAAAAAAAATATTAATGAAAAGTGTATACATTTAAAACAAAATGGTGTACCTTTTATTATTAAAGTGTATACCATTTAGACCAAAACAATGTACCCTTACTCATAATACTAAATTTCTAAAGACGCACGCAAGCCTCACTCATAATAATAATAAGTTGAATATATTTTTATTGATTGGTTTAATTATCTATTCTTAACCAATCAAAAATATATATAATTAAAGGTGATATTTAATATTTAGATATACATTAATAATATAATAATAAATAAATTAAAGTAGAAAGATTATTTATATGAAATTAAAATAAAAAATACGAATTAATCACGTCGCGACACCTCATACTTTTAAAATGTTATTGTAGCAGCGTATTCGTAATTAGTATATATAAGATAAAGATGTGTCACGATAGATATATATATAAATTTACTATTAAAAAAAAATTATATATATATAAATTGCTTGTTTGTTTTGGAACCGAAGTATTTGTTTTTTTTTTTTTTTTTGGGGAGAAGTTGTTATTATGCTTATAACACGAGTTCAGGCTAACCAAACCCGATTCTTCGAAGAATTAACCCTAGCCCTATCCCTAGGTCATGCTCACAATCTCTTCAAAGGTTATGCTCACAATCTCTTCAATTGCGCCAAAGTTAAAATCGCCAAGACGCAGCTGCTCATCAATCCAGCGGCATGGAAGACCCCCAAGAGAGGCAAGGATTATCGTCCGAATGTGATGATCCCGAATCAGGAAAATTGGAGCAACGATCGTGGTCTAAATTTGAGAATACCAAATCAACAAAGGTCGGAATGTTTTGCCTTTCGATGAGCGAGGAGTATGGGGAAATCAAAATATACCTGTTGGATCTAGATTCAGATTCAGATTGTTATGGCGGCCCCGGCGGTGGGGATGAGTTTAAGAATATGCGGCCTGCGATTCGAATTCATGGTCAGAATCTTATTAAATACGAAGCATTTTGTGCGCAGGGTTCGTCGCTGTATTTATTCGAGGGAGGAAGGCCTTTCAGACGGGATCCCGAGCCCGATCTTAAGGAAAAGAGTGCAGCCAAAATAGTTTTGACACCGGATCTATTGGAATCGGCAATGGCTGGCGGAGGTTGCGTAGACAAGGGAGATGAGATATTTGAAAAGGTGCCTGATATGCGTCAAATCAAATGCCAGCCTGAAGCCCTCCCTGCACCTGACGGCAGACACATTCTAGTTTTCTCCACTGTATTCTTGGGTCCTCCTATCCCTCCTCATACTGAGTTCGATCCCTCTCATCCAGCATTCGCTGATACTGCTTTTGAGTTGTATGATACTGTTACCAATACATGGATACCACTCCCTGAATTTCCATTTCCCGCAGTACAAGATATGGTTTGGTTTCCCTCTCCCTCCCTCGGAGATATGGTTACTGTGGGTTCATTCAGTTTCTTAAATGAGTCTGTTTTCTTCGTGGATACCAGTCGTGGAGGGTTTACCCTGGATATCGAATCACGAGTGTGGACTTGTACTCGAGTTCAAGTGCCTCACCGTGTAAAAGGTTACTTCGTAGCTCCGTTTGGTGGCCAATTTGCTTTGCTTCCTCGAGTGACCTATAAAAGTGATGATAATATATTCGTGTTTAAAGCTCGTAGTCGTGTTGGTGCTGTAACCTGGCTGGAACATGTTAGGACATCTGCTTCTCCCTTATCCCAATTTTCTCCTCCCAACACTCCTCCTTGGATGCAGCTAACATACCCTTCCATCCTCCCTCTTCATCATCATCCCAGCCGCCATTTTGATACCTGCACTTTGCAAACAGAGGCAATTGATGCTGATGAGAGTGCTAAAGTCCGTTTGTTGATTGATGTCCGTCGCACCCATTTAGATGATCTCCGCACCGAAATCCTCAACACTATCAAAATTAAAATCGATTATTTAAACTCGTTTGGAATCCTTGCTTTGTTTCCCCTGTGAGTATTTCCTTTCTTGAAATTATTATGGCTTTTCGGTACTTGCTATTTTCTATGTCATCCAGTTTTTAACAAACTAGTATCAATAGTTCTAAATAATGAAGAATGCGAAACTACTTTAGAGGCTTGACAGCATATCATTATTCTTAAAACTGCGTTATTTCTGCGCAACTCCTTTGACGTTGTAATTGAGAGCATGAAAATTTAGATTTCTACTTACATATTTGTAATCACCATATAAACCAATAATCTCCCCTCTGAGTTTATTAATAGTTTTAGATCTAATCTACAAAAAATGTGTGACAATTGTTTCCCTAGTGCATGGCAAATTGTTACCCTTAAAGTATAACAGAAAATTCCCACCCCTATGCATCCTATGAATCACAGCTGTTTTCCTTAGCCCTGACAAATTGTTACCCCTACAATATTTAACCAAAATTTTAACTCATTTTTAGAGGGGTGACAATTTTTTTTGCAAGATTGGTGATCCAGTTCCACGAAATCCTTTACGATTATAAATTGATAATGCGAACGTAGATGAGTAGAAAAGGTACTACCTGTTGAAAGTGCACATTTCATAATTCCTTTGTATTGGAACTTGCTGATGGTTATTTATTTATTTATTTTTTGTCCTACTAATCGTATTTCTTAAACCCTTGACCATGCATCATGTGCAATAAGGTGGTTATTTAATCATTATTATCGTTATTATTACAACGTGATGCTACTCTTCGTCACGCGCATGATCGCTCTGAATTAAGAGGCATATTCTAGCCACCGATCTTATACCCTTCTTAAAATGTCATACATTTTTGTTAAGAAAACATCTTTTGTGTGACATGGAAAAAGTCCTTATCTTCTGGTTAATCTAAAAGGCTTCAATTATTTTAATAGCCCTGTATGTGTATTATGGGAGATAAAAAAAATAATATTAGTTATAAGCCAGTTTCTATTGTGACCATTTTTGCACATGGAGGATCATATTTGCATGGTTGGAACTTTCATGAAATAAAGTGTCTCAATTTGTTGAAGTTGATTCTGTTGCTGTAACGCTATTTTATGTTACAGATGTAAAATGCTATCCATCTTTGCTTTTAATTCTTATTGATTACCAGACTTTGATACTTGCCATGATTCTGTACTAAAATAAAAAGATATGGTTTTCCATGTTTCCATTTGGCTGTGGTTTTCTTTTTATCGCAACGTGATTGTTATCTAATATGCTTCTGTCATATTTTTTTTAGCACAACATATTATGTTGCCCATGACCATGACTTTACTTTCCTGTGGTTCATTAGTGGTTTCCATGTTCAAGAATACCTTTTTAGTTTTTATGTCGGATCAATGTGCTTTTCTAATTTTTGTTTCCATATTCGTGTTTCTGACAGCTCAAGTTCGAATTGTAAGCTAACATCGAGTTGAAAGAAGTAATATTTGTTTCCCCAAATCTGTCTGATTCATATCATAACTTGGCCTGATCTGTAGAGAATTGAATGATAATTAAATCCCTTGAATTATTACTTTAATGCTGAACAACTTAATCCAATACTTTCTTTATCTGTGGGAAAATCTTCTAGCTCAACTCCTCAGCCAATGTACAATACTCTTGGGTGAATATCTCTTCAGTGCTTTGGTCCTTTCTTTTATGTTTGGAGAACATATATGCATAGTTGTTAATAGCGAGAGGCGCACCTAGGCGCACAGACCCCTAGGCGCGCCTGAGGCGTGCGCCTGAGCTACATTTTGCCCAAAACTGAATTTACAATTTATATAAACAATCATACTTACAATCATATTACCTAACTAAACTAAGGTAAAAATCACATAACATCATATAATGATACATAATAACTCATAATAGCATTATAACACATAGAACATAAACACAAATAAAGTTTAAGTAGGCGGTAGGTGGTGGAGGCATAGTTGTTAAAGGCGTGCCTTAGGCGAGGCAAAGCTCTGATCGCCTGGTTTTCTTGGTTTTTTGGGGTTTCGGTTGATGTTCAAAAAACCCTCGCCTTTGTGCACCTTTTTGATGAAAAAGGCGCGCGCTTGGGTACATTTCCAATGTTTTTTTTTCTTATGTTTTTTATGAAGAGTAAGAATTTAATGAATACAATGATCAATTTGATAGTGAAGAAGAGAATGAAGATTATAAGGACCATAGACCATGATAATTAAGATTTTTATCTCATTGGTAATCATTTGTGTCACTGACATTTGATATATATTTTCTTAAAATTGAAGGATTATGCTTATTTGCTTTTTGTGATTGTCTATTTGTGTTTAGAACTTGAATTGTGAAGTTCATTATGACATTGTGCACGGGTTTTTTAATTTTGATTATGTTATTTATGAGTTATTATGTATTATTATGTGATATTATTTTATTTTTACCTTTATTTAGTTGGAAAATTATGTGTTGGGTTGGATACATTAATGTAGGGTTGTAATCGAATCGAATACTAATGTATTTGAATGATATTTGATTAAATATTCGAATATTCGTATTCGAATTCGATTATTAATCGAATTCGAAATCGGATTCGTATTCGATTCGAAGGTTATAAACGAACTATTCGAATATATTCGAGTATTCGAACTTGAACATTCGAAATTGAATATTTGAATTCGAATTCGATTCGAAATTGTAAATTCATTTTTTTAAATAACTATATATTTTTTTTGTAATTTCTTGTCCTATTAATAAATTTAAAAAGAAAAACTCACTAAATACATCAACCATTAAATTATTAAAAATTACAATTAAATAATTCACATTATATATAAAAAAATTAGGCACTTTATAGTGTGCACCCGGGTGCACCTAAAGATATGGTGCACCCATATACAAATATAAACAAAAACATATACAAATATAAACAAAAACATATACAATTAAGAGTAAAAATGTACTCTCTCTGTCCGCTTTCAAGGGTTTCATTTTTCCATTTTGGGCGTCCGTACCCAAGGGTTCCATTTCCTTTTTTATCCACACACACCCACTAATACGACTTAAAAATGGGACCCACACCTCCACTAATACAACTACCCACTACACATTAAATAATAATACTCCTTAATCTCGGTGCCCAAAAGCAAATGGCACCCTTGAATACGGACGGGGGGAGTATATAATTTAATTGTTAATTTTTTTAATGAAAAATTGTACTATATAATATTCAATAAAAAGTTATACACATATGGATGTTAGTTTTTTTAATGAAAACTTAATGTGAAAAAAGTATACAATTATTACAAAACTCGTATACAAAATAGAATAATATGTATACAAAATAGAATAAAAATTCATACAAATATGGGTGCACCCTTGCATCCCGGTGCACCCAATATACACTCAAAAAATTAAAATATATCTTTTTCTTTTTGTTTTTAACATAGTAATAAATTAGATAATATACATATTTATTTATATTTATAAAACAAAATATTATATTTATTATATAAAAATATATATTAAATAAATTATATATAATTAATATATATTATATAATATTATTCGAATATATTCGCCAATATTCGAATCGAATATCTTACAAATCATATTCGATTCGAATATTGTTCGAACTTAAATAGCTATTTGAATTCGCATTCGAATTTTTCGAATTCGAATACAGATTTTCGAATTCGAATACCGAATCGAATTCGAATTATTTGATTTGTTTACAACCCTATATTAATGTATATATGTTCTAAAGTATCTTGTACCTCAGGCGCGCCTTGCACCTCAGGCTCCAACGCCTTTGTGCCTTTCGCCTTTAACAACTATGGGCGGAGGTGAAGGCAGCCCACCTTTTTGTCTTTGTTTTGAAAGTTCAAGTACTAAAACCATATCCCTAATTCTCTATTTATTTCCTTTTATAAGTGGGCTGTCCATTTTTATCTTAAAAACGTGTAAACCCTTTAATAATTGAGTAGCAACTTCAAAATACTTAAAAAAAAAGAAGAAGAAGAAGAAGAAAAAACAGGATGTTGAAGAGGCACGCCTAGGCGCAGCTTAAAGGCGCACCTAGGCGCGCGCCTTTGATACATGAGCCTGGAATAGCAAAAAAATCAACAATCTAGGCACAGACCCATGGGCCTGAGCGCCTTAGGCGCTCCTTGGGAGTGCCTTTAACAACTATGCATATATGGGGGCAAAACATTGTAGCTTAGTAAAGCAAAAATGACAGATTAATTTGATCAATTTGTAACTTAATTTTTTGTAGCGCTCAGTGAATTGTGACAACTACTCGTAGAATTATTAAAGCTATGTGAGACATCCATACAATGAGTTTGTCAATAATAATTTGCGCTAGCTCGTATAATCTTTAAACAACTTGCTGGCTGACCTATCTAAATTCTCGAACTCATGTTAAGTTAGACTTTAGCGAATGTCTCATTCTGAAATCTATATTTCTCGTGAACTTGGTGGACTATGAAGATTATTGACTAGTTTATGTCGAGATGCTTTTTCTTCTTTTCTTTTTGCATCTTATTTCTAACATGCTCTTAGTTAATAGAAAGATCAAATGTTTGAATTGTTTCTAATGACACAGTGTGTGTGTTTTGTTTGTTGCAGAGAGTGGTTGGGGACAAAACACT
Organism: Pogostemon cablin; assembly: GCA_023678885.1. Lineage (NCBI taxonomy): Eukaryota > Viridiplantae > Streptophyta > Magnoliopsida > Lamiales > Lamiaceae > Pogostemon > Pogostemon cablin. The sequence goes on from CM042961.1 coordinate 4,445,484, forward strand.
GGCATATTATTGCCTTAATTAAGTAAATGTAGAATATCTAGAGGATATTTTGTCTTTGGTTTCATTAAGCAACGTTCTATGTTGAGCACAGAGAATATGATAAAAAAAGAAAAAGGGCTGATTCCTATGAGCAAATCTCACTTGTCTTGTGATAACATTGAAATCCTTAAGAAAGCTACTCAGTAAATCAGCTCTAATAATCTCAATTATATTATCTTACCATCCTCTTTCAAGTGCATGTTAGATCAGCTTAGATGAACAGCCTACAATATTTGGAATTACTTACTGATTGTTATGCGATCATCCTTTCAACATTTTTTGCGTTATTCCAGTATTTAAGAAAATAAAAATAAAATAAAATTATCTATTATCAAATGAAGACATAAATAGAAGACTTGCATATTGTAATGATAGGGAATTATATTCACCATTTACTCCTCAGTATCCATCTTCTGGACAAACATATTAGACATGTCAATTATTTAATTGTCCGCTTACTTTTCTATTTTAAGGTTGCCATCCTGTGTAAAGATTCAAGGAATAATATTTCAATAACCATTAGTGTGTTGTTTTGTTCTGGGATATGTGGTGGGCAGGGCAAGATATAAAATTTATACTATTGCTTCTTTGGGCAAACATTTTAGCTTTCAGAAATAGTGGATGTGCTCAAAGATTGTTCAGTAAACTTGGTGTTTATGGACAGGACTTGTAAAGCAGTTCCTTGGACAGCCCAGGTTTTCTAATGGGTAGGAGCAGTTTGCTCAACTTCCTCTACTGTTATTCTAAAAGTGATTTTCTACCATTACCGGAAGATGATGCTAGTTTTGTGTCAGGACATAAGTTGGCATGTAACTGAAATATTTTATGCCTTGTGAATTTTTTACATTTTAGCATCATCAACTATAGAATATTTTGTCATATATATTAATATGCATGTTAAGTGTAGTTTCTTTGAATGATCAATCTCTTTTTCTTTAGGGTAGTGATGTTTAAAAATCATAAATATGTGATTTTTTTTTTCAAGTCTATTATTATATGGAATTGGATCCCTTCTTTTATTCTCTTATTTCTTTTTCTGCAACTACATTAACATTTTTGCATGTATATTCCTCTTTAAGTTTGTGGTTAATGGCTTATCAATATTCCTATATTTTCCTCATTTACATTGTCCTTTCTTTCTGCTATTAAATGACAATTTTATGCATATCTATGATGCAGTCTCATCTAGAATTTGGAAGGAGGCTGGTGGTTGAGCTTCAACTCATTGTGGCAACACTTGTTGAAGCTTTTGGTGCTGATAGTTTGGTGTTTGCAGTATAAAATAGTGGTATATGCATTGGGCTGTCATGGTATAAATTTCTTTTGGAAGAGCTAAAAGAATATGTGCGTTTTGGGGTTTCAGGATGTGGGTAAAGGATGTGATATTTGGGTTTTTTAGTTCACTTCCCATGACTGAGATTTTTTCTACGTTGCCCTTTTTTTTTAAAAAAAAAACTTCAAATAATAGGTTTGATTTACTTAGCGAAAGAGGCTACTTTGGTTCTCTATGGTAGTCAACAAAGAGAACAGGAGCTCTATAGAAAGAGTTATAACATCTCACAAGGAGACATTGAAACCTCAAAACAGAGGACATACTACTCCCTAAAGGAGACAAAAATGGTAACAAGGAGAAAGAAATATCAAAGGATTAATAAATACAAACAGTTAAATAAAGCAATCTATACCAGTTAGATACACAAATGAACCTCCAGATGCCCAACAATGAGAAAAGCGTAAATTTAAAGAAACAGTAAGATTTGATATCTTTTTTCCATTTCATTCTCCTCCTGTTGATGTGAAATAAGTTACATAACTCTATTTTTAAATTTCACAATAAAAATCTGTAACCTTGTCAAAGGTGTAGAGGTACTCTTTTGTGATTTTTAGTTTGTGGAGGATGCAATAATTATTTCTCGGAAAACATGTTAAGGTGTCAATCAATTGTTTTAATGAGATGATTTATTATTCAACAATAGTTTGATGGTTTATGTATTTTGAACATCAGTTGGTGCTAGATTATCACTCTTATTGATAGATTTGTTGTGACCACATGTGTATACATAGTTGTTAAGGGCAAAAGGCAAAATACGGCTCACAGGCCATGGAGCATGAGGCGTACGCAAGTACAAGTTACTCTAAAAAAAAAAAAAAATATATATATATATATATATATATATATATATATTCAACTCAATATATAATTGTTCGACTAAATAAATATTTTAAGTAAAAAAAATATCAAATAATAATACATAATAATTCATAAATAACGTAATTACAAATTAAAAACTCCATGAACTTCACAATTTAAGTACACAATACAAATAGACAATTAAAAAGGGAAGACAAAGTAAGCTGAATATTTCAAGTTTATAATAATATCAAATGTCTAAGATCCAAATGATTACCAATGATAAAAAAACATAATTATCGTGGTTTATGGTCCTACTCATAATCTTTATTCTCTTCTTTGCCATCAAGTTGATCGTTATATTCATTAGATTTATACTCTTCATGACAAATATACAAAAATAGGGGGAAAGAACAAAAAATCTAGAAATGATGTACCTGAGGCATGCCTTTCAGATATAAAAAAAAAAAGATGCAAAAGGCGCACTAAGGCGAGGATGTTTTGAACATCAATCTAAACTCCAAAAAATTAGGAGCGGACTCAGAAATATTTTTTTGGGGTACGATACATAATTACAAAAATGTGTTTCATATTTAAAATCATACGATAAATAAATCAAAACAAAAAATTATTATTACTGTTGATACTGTTAAATTCTTAAATTAAAAAAGTTTAAATGTTTATAATTCTCTTGTTATAAATTTATTATTAAAGAATAATACATCATATTATTCATTTTTTTAATCTTTAATTTAATATCCATATCAATTATATAATAAATATTAAATTTTAAAATAATTAAATTAAATCATATTTACAAAAAAAAAGACTTATCAATTGGTTTGGTTTATTATTCTTATTATTATTATTTATTTAAAAGTGAAAGATGACACGTTAGCATAATAATTTGATGAAAAATTTGTGAGATGCTATTTATATAAGATGGTTTGTGAGACGTGTTAAAGTATGTCTATTATTTAAATAAAGTATGTCTAATGGTTGTTAAAACATGTTTTTTAAAATATACTAGATTATGCATTAAAATATGATTTCAACGTGTTATAATATAATTTATTATTGACATACTTTAATTATAAATAAACATACTTTAATTTTATAATAAACATACTTTAATGATTGGTTGACCCGTCTTTCACCCGTCTCCCAAATAAATCGTCTCACAAGAGAGTTTCTCAAATTTGATATATTAAAATTTATAAAGCCTATTCTCTAAATACATTATCAAGTAGTATTAATTACTACATAAATGATTGTTCGGTATATCTTGTTGAAAAGTATTATTAGTATATTAAATGTTTACTTTTTAAAATATTTATAGTTATTTTTCTTTAAATATTCTATAAATAATTAAAATTGAAATTGAAATTATCAAAACTGTAATCGATCAAAATAAAATTAAAATCAGTAATATTATAGTTCGGTTGTAATTCACACTAGGTAGGAATTGAACCGGATAGTTCAACCAAAATTAACAGTTTTTTTAATTCACAATTTACTGTTCTAATTTAAGTGAGCATTGAAGATACACGATTAGATGACATGACATTAAAACCGTCAATTCTAATTTGAATCCGCAGTTTTTACAAATTTTAAGAACACAAAAATAACACAAAATTAAAAAAATAGAAACCGAAGGTTCGAACCTTAATCGATTGTTCCATAACAGAAATTAAAATCGTACGGTCGATGGTCAATTCTGAATCCTTCTTCTATGAAAGTGAAACCATCGCTTCCAGATTAAGGTACATGTCTACCCTAATCAAAAGAGTTCATACATAATGATAACATTACTTTTATGCAAAAAAATAAATTATTCAAAGAAGAGTAATATTTTATTGTACTAAATGATAATCCCATTTGAATGATGCATATTAGTAAAGTAAGAATATATATATATATATATATATATATATATATATATATATATATATATATATATATATATATATATATATATATATATATATATATATATATATATAATATAATATAAAAATATATTTTTAAATAAAAACATCACATATAATAAAATCCGCGTAGTTCGTGGAAGACAAAACTAGTTAATGTTAATGTATAAGCGATTTTTATATATGTAATATCTTTATTAATATATTAAAGAAATTACTTTTTGCTATTTATATACCGTTTATAATTTTTTTCTCACAAAAAAAAAAAACTTTACATGCTAATTTCTAATTTATTTCATTTATTTAATTATTTTAAAATGTCATATCTTTAAATTTCAAACTAAATAACATAAGATAGACATAGAATTTATATAGTATTTAAAATTTAACCCACTTAAATTTATAATTATCTATTTAATCTATTTTTTTATTATATAAAATGTAGAAAATATTTATTTATTATTATATTTATTACTCTTTTCTTCTACTAAAAAACTCTTTTTTTTTTAAAATATGAATATCTTAATCAAAGTATCACATTAATTTATTTTATTTGTAAAATCATCTCACACAAATAACCTCTCAAAACATTTCTTATTTACAAAAATATTATTTCTTATTAAAGCGTAACATATTTTTTTATACAATTTATTACTTAAAATTAAAAATACTATAATATTCTTAAAAAGTAACAAATTTGTCACATAAACAGAATCGAATCGGATGCATGGCAACCGAATCGAAAGGCTCAGTTCAGTTTGATTTTTCAACTTTGTTACTGTACACCCCTAATAATAACGAAATATTTATCGATCAAAGGAAATATTTATTACGATATTAGATTTTTATTTAAATAAGAATATTATTATTATTAACTCTTGATTATATTTTTATATATTATGAATTGATTTTGAGTAACATATGATATTAATAAAATATTTATTTAAAAATATTAAAATATTATTTAATTAATTAAATTATTTTAAATAGTATTAATTATTCATTTTTTATCCGAGAATAATTATTTTTATTAACAATTATTCGAATTGTAACCAATAACAGTTTAATATTAAATATTCAATACAGTTAGTCTAATAAATGACAACTTTTTTAAATTAATTATGAATTTTTTCATACTAACTTTTTTGAATGTAAATAAAAAATAAAATTGAAAAGAAATTCAAGAATTAAAGATATATATTTTAAATTATGAATATAATATTTTAATTTTATAAATTTTGTAACACCTAAAACTCTTTTAAAAAATATAAAAATAACAAACATAAAATTTTCATTAAATAAAAAATAAAGTACACAATATACATGGTAATTAATAAAATAGAAATAAATAGTGGGGTACACCATCAATAAAGTAGAAATAAAATACTATGATAAATTAGTGGGGATTGACTTTTACCTGCAACTTGGGTTGACCTGGGTCATGTGTGAGCCCAGGTCACCTAAAAATTGCCCAAAAATATATTATTTCATAATATAAATAATACTCTTTCTGTCCTACAATAACTGTCACACTTCCTTCGTAATTACGAAGGAAGTGTGACAGTTATTGTGGGAAGAGGGAGTAATGGATATGATATATTAATGGTGGGCAAAAGCTTGTGTATGCCCGGGCACAAAGGAACACATTCGGTGTGCCTTTAGAAATTTGTTTTAAATTGTATATTCTTTAGTATACAGATGTGTACCTATGGCAAAAACATGTGTCCGGGCATACGGGAACACATCCCGTGTGTCTTTGAAATTTTGTGTTAAATTTTATACCCTTAGTATAAAAATATTTTAACCTTTATTTTATGAACAAAAATAAAAATATTAATAAAAGTGTATACCCTTTAGAACAAAATAGTGTACCTTTATTAATTTTCAAGTATATACCCTTTAGAACAAAATAATGTATCCTTACTCATGATATTAAATTTTAAAGACGCACGGTGTGCGCCCGAACACATACAAACCTCACTCTTAATGGTGATGGACCACTAAGTTGTGAAATAAGAGGCTAATTACGAAACAAATCTAGAATGAGTTAAAAGTTTTTTTTGTTCCATAACTATTGAAAACTTTAGATTTTGTCCAAAAAAATATATTTATATCAATTTTGTCCCATAACTATTAGTTTTGTTTCAATTTTGCCCAATTTTTTTCGGAATCCTAGAATTTCGCCCAAAAACTGTCACGTGCAACGCATGTGACCGTTTAATTTTGGGGAATCCACCGACCATGCTGTGGTGTCACTAAGGTGTCAATCTATTAAATTTGAGCCAATAATTATTCCACATCACATTTTAATTAAAAAATAATAATAATAAAAAAGCCAACTCAATTCACATCTATTTTTTAAAATAATTTTATTTATCTGAAAATTGAAAATAATATTAAAAAAATTAAAATAAAATAAAAAACCTGTAAGCAGTGAGAGAAAGGGTTGGACGTTCCTGCAGGGAAGAAGAAAGGCAGCTAGCGCAGATCATGAAAGAGGAAGAAGAAGGGATGCCGATGAGGGCAGATCCCGGTTCCTGTGGTCTCCTATTGACAAATCGTGACTTCGAAGGAGCCTTCGTCGTCGGAATTTGAAGTACGTCTTCAACCTCGACGAAGATGAGGTATTCGCCGACGATGAGGACCTGAAGCTCTAAGGCGGCGTTGATCCGACCACCTCTCTTCGTCCTCGCCAAACGATGTTGGGAATATACTGCTCCACCGGAAGGCCATCGAAGAGAGAAGTAGCGTGCAAGAAAGAAATATGTGTTGGAAATTTATTAATTTCCATTATAATCTAATTGTGGGCAATATATTATTATGCAATTATATTAGCTATTCGATTATTTTATGGACTTAATTAAGTGATCCAATTAAGGTGTAAAGTCCATGGGCTATAATAATAATGATATGGGCCAATTGAGTAGATACCCAATACTACATGACTGAGTGATAATGAGTGGCCCAGTTGTGTAGTATATAAAGGCTCCCAGGTTATGGTCCCCAATATACTAAGCCACACATGGTCTTCCCTTCTCCCCATTGGGAGGGATTACTACGGTCCCCATAAGGAATAAGGAGGCTTAGTTGAGGAAGACCATAATACCTATCGATCTCCGAGTTCGTGTTCCGTCTGGATTAAGGTACGCTTCCGTGTTACGTTTTGGATCTCGTTAATCATAATAGAATTAAGGTTTAATGGATAAATTCCAACAAGTGGTATTAGAGCCACCCTATATATGATTCTCTGAGATCACAATAATATTGTGGTTAGATTCGAATGTGTGTTTGAATCTTTATGCTAAATCACGTTTTTTGGTTAAAGGATTGGTATTGTTTAATGATTCACAGATTAAATTATCTTAATTTCAATTTGATAATTGGGTTCATTAATGACTAATGATCACGTCATGGTTGAGGATATTTGATTTATGTCTCAACTAAATTGCTGAATCATGTGCGAATGATTTATTTTTTCAATGACATAATTTTAGACAAATATATATGTTCGATCACGTGGCAATTGATTATGAAATTGGGTTAGTGATTGTGTCTTATTTGGTGGTGATATTTTAATTCTATTTATGAGTGATTTAAGATAGCTCTTCTTATTCAATAACCATAATTATGCCCACATGCATGCTTATGTGTAATAAAATTTAATTATTACATGAGCCTTCAGTTTATATTTGATGATTGACATAATCATGATGCGATTTGTATGTGGCCATAAAATTGTGGATTTCACTCCTAATGAATTATGTGCAACGAATAAAATCCATGAGAGCCGCATGACAACATTATGCGAAAATTTACATGGAAAATTGTTTAATATGTTGCATTTACTAGTAAACACGCTCATGGCTTATGAATTGGGAATAAAGTTGTGTTTACATGCAAGTAAACATGGTTGTGTTACAGAATTGTGCATTCAAATACTTTATTAAAGTTAATTGCATTTTATGAATTAAGTTTGTAAGCAATTAAAATTTACGGTCCAATCACATGGCGATACGTGGATTTTCTTGATTAAATATTAATTTATTTTGGAATTTAAATAAATTAATTCCTAAAGTAAATTAATAAATAATTTGAGCCCAACAAATTAAATGGGGCTTAAATTAAATGAGGTCTGGCCCAAGTCAAATAAGCCCAAATTAAATGAGGTCTGGCCCAAGTCAAATAAGCCCAAATTAAAGGAGGCCTGACTGAAGTCAAACAAGCCCATACAAATTAAATCAGGCCAAAATAAAATAGGCTTGATTACAGCCCAAGCAAGTGGAGGCCCAAGCCCGCAAGATGTGGCGCAAGACACAGACACTCTGAATAGATTGAAACACGAGCAACGCTCCTCAAGATCTTCAAGGCGAAGAACGATATACGACCCGGGATTAAGGTGCTAAGCCCCCCAGATCGAGTGTTTCTCATAGCAAGCACGTTGAGTTCTTCAGTGTTCTTCGAGTCAAGAACAGCATACGACCCGGGATTAAGGTGTTAAGCCCCCCAGATCAAGTGTTTTCATATCAAGCGCGTTTAATCCAAACAAAGGCTCGACGCCTCTGGATAAAACGTTACAAAATCCCAAATTCGAGTTCGGACAAGCTTCAGCCGAAGATCCGACTCAACACACGCAATTAGCGTAGTTAACGCAGTCAGCGCACACACACGTCAAGTCAAAGTCAAGTCAAAGTCCAAATTGGTTCGAGAGAAGAATCAGATGATCGATATAGATTGTTTCCTTAATTATCAAGTTCAATCCAATTGGATTATCTTTGTAATTCAATTTGTATTTATTTTATTATAAATACAAAATTTGTTGTTACAAAGTTATTTCGTTGATTATGGATCTGTAAATTTTTGTTTATGGGATCTGTAATTTTTTTTTCATTAAGTGGGTTGTATGATTTTGCCTCTTGATTGATAATAATATTTAGATATGTGATCTAAATCTTAGAGTTGGAATCATTATTGGGGTACATGTGTACACTGTACAAGGTACATATATGTATTTTTGCTATAGATATGTTTAGCAATCTAAGATTATTAATATTAATTATTTATTTATAATAATGATATTAAAGAATACATATATTATATGTACCTGTTGTAACGTTGTTCCCAAAAGCTGAGCCTCATGTAGCATTCGATAGATTATAATTGCATGTAAATTGTTAAACTCCGGATCTTCTGTGTTTACCACTAATTAAACTGACTTTAGCAATTATAATTGTGATAATTTTAAGTTACCGATTTAAGTTTCTTTCATGCTAAAGGTGATTCGAAATGTTTGATATTGTATGCGGCCTTATTCAATTCGAATAAATATGGAAAATTCCATAGTAATTTATAAAAGAAGATATTTTCCTAATTCAGTTTATAATAAATTAGGATTTAAAATTCCTAATATAGTTAAAAATCTTTCATTTTAAATATGTGTGAATCATGTAATATTCCCATTTGATTTGTGGAAATTAATAAATTTAAAATTGGGGAGACATTTTTTAATGTCGTACAATTAAACATGAATATTTATTTTAAATATTTGTTTAATTGGTCTAGTAATTCTTCAATCTAGTCGATCAAAGCATCATATTGCCACAGCAATCCCTGTGTGTGGAGAAAGACTTTATTGAAATTACATAGATGGGTGTGTAATTATTTATGCGTTCTGTGTTCGGCCCACAGGTAGGCACAGTTTGGCAGAATAATAACGCGCATGTGATAATAAGTATGTGATGATTATTTGGATTGTTCATTTGAGCATTAGTCGGTCCACAGATAGATTCTTGTTTGACAGAACTTATTGTCAGTACTTGATTATTACACCAAGATTACCCTTGCAGTTGATTTTTGTCCAAAGATGAGGTTAATGTTGCACAAGGTGTCTTGTGATGGGTCCCCAATTAATAATGTTGTGCGAGTGTATCTTCATGCGGGTATTGATCGGCCCACATGTAGATTAATATTTGGCCCGAAATACACAAGCACCTGTGGTGGTGAATACGTGACAGTTATTTGGTTTGACATGTGAGTAATAAGTCGGCCCAAAGGAAGGCTATTGCTTGACAGTTTTTATTGTCAGTATTTGACCACTGCGTGAGAGCATCATTTAAATTAGCATTGTTGTCCAAAGACTTGATACTAATGTTGTGCTCGAATCCTCGAGATGATTCTAATTTATTTAAATTTTGAAAGATTATAAGGTTTAGTGCAAGCATGATAATCATTTTGGATTAATTCTCTGAATAATTAAGAAGTCTACTAATTAAGTTTAATCTATATCAACAACAAAATCATACATGATAAGTGAACTTCAATAATAAAGTATAAGGGCAACACAGGAAAACCCATTTGGAAAGCTGTTAAAGACAAAACTAAAGTATAACCTTTTGTTTACTCCTAAAGGCCTATAGAATTATCTTATAATACACTACATTAAGATTATTCGGTGTGTATGGTGTAGTTAAAAGACAAAATAGAATTCCATAGCAATTGTTTATTAATTGGAGAAATACTAAAGATTGCAGCTTATGGTCTCAATAAAGTTCCAACTAAAGTAGTTGTGAGAACTCTTTGAGTTTCACATATGTTGATGTCCAACTAAAGCTGGATCATTGGGATCTACTAAAGAAAATTGGACTCATATAAATACAAGCTACTTTATTGGTTATGAATAAAGATAAAAGTTTATGATCCAATTAATCGGATAATATTTAAGACGGGTAATACAGTATTCTTTGAGGATGTTGATTTGGGGGGAAGAATAATATTATAGACATTGTCTTTGTGGGGAGTCGATTCGACTTTACTTATGTTTCAAAACGTGAAAATTCAGAATAACGATATGACAATGTCAATAATATTTAAGGAATAACAAATTCAACAACCTCAAGAATTAATGTCACTAAGGAAACTACTAGAGTTGGGAGAAAGACAATTCGGATGATTATGTAGTTTTCTCCTAAATAATGAGGACACTATGGAATTAATGGTAGAACATTCAAACAATGTTCATCAAGCCATTCAAGGTCCAAATACTCGATAGTTGGTTAATGCTATAAGTTATGAGTTTAAATCAATACAAGATGATCAGGTTTGCATCTTGGTAAAGGATTATACTCAAAAGGGAAGGAATGCATTGTTTTAAGGAATTTTCTATCCGGTTACTTAGAAAGGTTCTTTTAAGATAATCGTGGCATTAGTAGCACGTTTTAATCTTGAATTGTATTAAATGGATGTAAAGATAATGTTTATTAAGGGTAACATTGATTAAATGATCTCAACAGTTTAAGAACTGAAAGACAATACATCTATCAATTCGAGCAAGCTTTCACATATAGGAATCACAAGTATCATCATACAGTAATTGTCTCTTTTGGTTTTGAGACAAATGTAGATGATTATGTGATTAAGTGGGAGAATGTTTAAGTTAAACTAAGGGAGACAAGTGCAGTCTCAATCTGGTGCCTTAAAGTTAAACTAAAGATTTAAGAAATATAGAAATATTCTATATGTTTTGGCTATTGGAAGTTGTTGTATGATGAGGTCTCTACAAGACCTAATTTGGCTTATGTTGTTAGTATATTAAGTAGACATTTAAGTAACTCTAGTATGGATCTTTATAAAGTATTTACAGAGAACTAAGGATAACATGTTTGCACATCAGGGATCAGATTTGTTAGAGATCATGAGGAATTCTGATTCTGAGTTTGTTGGATGCCAATATAGTATAAGATCCATTTCAGGCTGCATCTTCTGTTGGTTTTGAAAGCTATATAAGTAAAAGTGTTAAGCAAACACTTGTAGCTCATTAACTATGACAGTAGAAATAGTAGTACACTATGGGGCATCCAATCATAAAATAAAGGTTGCGAAGCTTTGTCACATAAAGTTTATTGTGACAGTTATTTCACAGTAAAGTATTAGCAACATGAGTTTTTATAAGTCAAGCATATTGACATAGAATTCTTGGTTGTTAAAAAAGTATTTTGTGTAGATAAAATTTTAGAAGAGCATATTATGATAGACTCCAAATATGGATCCACCAATTATGTATTCAACGCTCTGCAATTTTATGAGCTAGCTACTTATGTGGGTGTTAAATAGTTTTAGAATACATTGGTTCAGTGGGAGTTTATATTTATTGTTCTTTAAAGTTTTCAAAACACTTTGATTTGGATAATTTGGTATTCTGCAGAATAAAGTTGATAGTTGATGGCTTTGAATTCATTGTGAATTCACTTAAGTAATTTCATTTTGTAATATTTTACATTATGGTTTGATCTCACTAAAGATTAAAGTAGGACCAGTTGGAAATAGACATGATATTGATCACGTTGCATGTAATTTCAATGCTACTCACCATATTTGATCTATGTCATTCAGTATATTGATATTGGTGATTGTCGGGGTTTAACCACGATTTATAATGTGGTGAATGCTGCGGTAGTTCCATATTAGTATATGAGATGGACCAGATTGTTAAGTATAGCCTGAAGAGGAATAGCATAAAGTTGCGCAACTAAGGACTCTTGATATAATTGCTTTTGGAAAATATATCGCCCAAGTGGGAGATTGTTGGAAATTTATAAATTTCCATTATAATCTAACTGTGGGCAATATATTATTATGCAATTATATTAGCTATTCGATTATTTTATGGACTTAATTAAGTGATCCAATTAAGGTGTAAAGTCCATGGGCTATAATAATAATGATATGGGCCAATTGAGTAGATACCCAATACTACATGACTGAGTGATAATGGGTGGCCCAGTTGTGTAGTATATAAAGGCTCCCAGGTTCTGGTCCCCAATATACTAAGCCGCACATGGTCTTCTCTTCTCCCCATCGGGAGGGATTACTACGGTCCCCATAAGGAATAAGGAGGCTTAGTTGAGGAAGACCATAATACCTATCGATCTCCGAGTTCGTGTTCCGTCTGGATTAAGGTACGCTTCCGTGTTACGTTTTGGATCTCGTTAATCATAATAGAATTAAGGTTTAATGGATAAATTCCAACAATATGAGGACGGACTCCAACGCTAATCAAATGATGGTTGGAGATGGTGGTTAGTGGCGACGGAGACGGCGATGGTAAAAGTGGTTGATGGCGATGGTGAGGATTCTTGGAGATGAATATGATGATTCAAAATTTTCCTTTTCTTATTTATTGTCAATAATTTATGTTTAGATAAATTAATTTTTCTTTTTAATTTTTTTATTTTTATTTATAATTAATGTATTTTTTTATTTTGTGAAATATGATCAGCAAACACTCAATATATATTTATATTATTTTTAATTAAATTTGATGATGTGGAAATTTTATTGGCCCCCAATTTTGTCCAAATGTCCATGTCACCCCTCGCCGGATTCTCCTAAATTAAACGGTCACGTGCGACAGTGTCGCACGTGATTGTTTTCCGGCAAAATTTTAGGGTTTCGGCGAAATTTGGGCAAAATTGAAATAAAACTAATAGTTATGGAACAAAATCTTGTGAGACGGGTTTTTTGTGAGACGATTGTGAGACGGATCAACCCATTACTAAATCATGCTTATTATATAGATAAAGTATGCTTATTTGTAATTAAAGTATGTCAATAATAAATCTTATTATAACACCCTAAAATCATACTTTAATTCATCATTTATCATATTTTAGAAAACATATTTTAACAATCATTAAACATACTTTTTCTATATAATAGACATACTTTAACACGTCTCATAAACGGTCTCACATATATAACGTCTCACAAGAGAATTTGTCTATATATATATATATATATATATATATATATATATTATTTTTTATTTTTTTAATAAACTTAGCCTACCCCACCGCGATTTTCTGAATCCGCCCACTGTCTTCAAGCAAGTTTCCTATGTCATTATATACATATGAAAATTAAATTAAAATGATGTTTTAGATTTATTCATACTTTGAAGCTTCGTTCTTTTGATCGATTCATAGATTAATTTTTGTTTTCTATCAATAAAAAATTATTTTGAGCTTACGTGAATTTATAGCTTTATGATAATTTAAATTTTACACTCTTAGTGTTTGAATTTCTGTTGTAATATTCTATTCCATTTATTAATATGTATAGATAGCATGACATCACCTGTATAGATTGAACATTTGGATCAAAATGATTTTAGCACTACAGGCCCAATTATTTTTTGTTGTTAAAATCTAAACAAGTCCAATTCAAATTGACCCAATTTATTTGGGCCCAAATATTTTTTCCACTTAGGGCTCATTGCTTTCATAGATATATAGGAGAATTTCAATACAAAATCCAAAATTATAATATGTGTGTGTATATTTCTTTGTAATTATTATTTACTAGCATTTGACCCGTGCGGTTGCACGAGAATAAATTATCACAATATTATTGAATTTTATTTAACAATTAAAATTCTGTTTGAATTGAAATATATTATGTGTACGTAACTATTAATTAATTTTTTAAATATTATTTGAATTTTACGTTATTATATTTAAAATTTTTAATATAGAAGTTGTGATATGATGATTAGAGTACTTTATTCGTCCTACGAATCCGATTGCATTTAGTGTTTGCACAGAGATTAAGGAATATTGCATTTAATGTATAGTGAGTTGAGAAATATAATATTTTAATATATATATATATATATATATATATATATTAGATAGTTGTATTAGTATTGTGCGTGACCCATGGAGATACAGTAAATTAATTGTTTTGTGTGGTCTCATTACCAAAAAGATAAATATAACAATATTTGTGAGATGCCCTATTTAGTAAAATGTAACAATACTCATTGGACAATATATTCCTTTCGTCCTACCCAATTTGTATTAAAAACAAATACCTTCTCTTCGTTCCATGAGTGTTGTCACATTTTACTAAATAGTGTGTCCCACAAACATTGTTATATTTATATTTTTGGTAAATAAAGCTCACACAAAACAATTAATATATCTCGATGGGGCCAAACACATAACACTAATATAGCTACCCACTATACTATACATTAAAATATTATATTTCTCAACCCACTACACATTATATACATAGATATATAAAATATATACCCTATAATACATTTTATATAGTATATATAAAGTTCACCAAAAATATATACCCCATCCCGCAGATATTGTTATATTTTACGAAAATTATGCATATACCCCATATTTATTATGTATGACCTACATTGATAAATGAAAAAATGACATTAATTTATAATTTAAAAATTAAACAAAATACTTGTTAAAAATAATAATAATAAATAATAATAATAATAATAATGCTGTAATATGTATGGCATAAATTGATAAAAGAAAAAATGAATTATAATCTTATATTAAAAAATGGCATTAATTTATAATTTAAAAATTAAAAAAAATATACTCCCTTTGTTTTATAAGTGTTGTCACATTTTACTAAATAGTGCATCCTATAAATATTGTTATATTTCTATTTTTGGTAAATAAGACCCACACGAAACAATCAATATATCTTCATGGGGTCCCACACAATACGAATAAGCTACCCATTATACATTAAAATATTGGCAAAGACTTGTGTGAGACCGTCTCACGTAAGCCCTTACGTGAGACGGATAAAAAGTGATAACATCACTAACGAAAAGTGATACTCAATCGATGAAAAGTAATAATGGTGCAATGGACTATTTCATGAACAATTTATAGTATAAATGTAATACCCAAGTTTCTCACTACTAGTGTGTTTATATAATTTAATTTGTATTATGTGGTGATTGTTTCTCAATTTTATTTATCTTTACATTTTATTTGAGACATCTATGATAATAATGGTGACAATATGTGAATATATGTGTGCATAAATATTTACGTGTATTAATTTGGATATAAGAGTAAATTATTTTATGTGTATAAATACACTTTTCTTAATTATTAAGTATCACACGTATTTTTTTATTATAATAATAATATAATATATAATAATATTAAAAAAAAAAAGAGAGAGAAAAAGTCAAAAAGGGGCAGTTGGATGAATTGATTTGGCTTAGCAGCCACAATTGAAAAAATTGGCAAGGCAGCCGTCCTTTTAATATTAAAAAAAAAAAAAATTTTTTTTTTTTGAAGTTGTGGCCAACTTTCGCCCCCCCACCATCTACCTATATATATGTGTATGGTGTTGAGGAGGTGATTACCTCACACCAAATTCAATAAAAAAAAAAAATTGAGAGAGAGGGAAGGGTTCGTGCCGGAGCGGGAAGGAAGGAATTAGTTACGGATCTTCACGGGTCTATAATTGTCGGAGTTGAAGTAAGTAGAAGTCCAACTACAATGCATAAATATGTTGTGTGTAAATTATTTGTGATTAATATATAATAATTATGTTGTGAATTATTTGTGATTAGTTTAATTATGTTATGAATTATTTTGTTATAAATTATTTGGGATTAATTGATTATACAAGTTGTGGATTTATGTAATTTGAAATAATATTATTGTATTATATATATATCTGTGTGATTGGGAACTGTTAAAAATATATCCGTATGACTTGAGAAGATGTTGGTTATAAGGATCTGTGTGATCCAAGATGGAGTTGTTATTATAAAAGATCCGTGTGATCCAAGGTGATGTGGATTTGTGTGAATTAAATTAAGTTGTTATTTTATTTATAATTAAATGTTGATATTGATGTCATAAATGATTTATAATGTATATTTAATTGCACTGCTTGCATACCATGCATATCATGAAAAGTGTTTTCCCTAAAAATTAATAAGATACTAATGGTGTGTGCGGCCACTATATATGCATCTCTGTCAGGGTTCGGAAAAATCGTTCCCGATATTTTTGTCAGGGGTTCGGAAAAATCGTCCCCACCACTTTGTCAGAGTTCGGAAAAATCGTTCTCGTCACTATTTTCGGGGTTCGGAAAAATCGTCCCCATTGAGCTCATTTGGGGTGCATATCATAAGTGTGTCGTGGGGATCCCGCAACGTGAACAGTTTTCTAAATAAAAGAGACAAATTAGTAGATTAGGAAATAAGTGCATTTTCATGCATTGTCATGCATGATTTCTACTTACTGAGATTTTTGTCTCACTAGTTTATACATTGTAGGTGAGCCTGATAATATTTGAGTATGTGGGTGGTGTACTGTGAAAGCTGTGGAGCTCCTACAAGGTTTCGAGTGGATGTACATAGATGACGACCTGTTGGGCTAGACCGTGTGTTTATTTTGTTTCCGCTGATATTTTATTATGTAATATATAAAAAAAATATATATATATATATATTGTCAACTGTTGGTGTGGATTGAAGTGGTGTCAGAAATCAGTTATGTATGTTGAACTGGTATGGCCGTTTGGATAATATAGATTATATGAGAAAAAAAAAATAATGTGCAAATTTTATGATGATGATATTTATAAGAATTATAAGTTATGAAAAGTGGGTCGTGACAGAGTGGTATCAGAGCACGGTTTAGGTCCTGCAGACTATCTATGTACATGAACTCATTCCTTGGGAGGGCAGCTTTGCGTGTAAGTGTTATTTTCCTTCTGTGTTGTTATATGTTTTATAAATTATATTGGTCATGTGGTGTAGGACTTGTAGTTGGTAGACAAAATGGAAAGAATTATGGGTGAAAGTTCTGAAAGTGATAGAGTTGCTGAGCAAATAACACCTACTGAAGGAAATAATAGTGATGCGATGATTACTCGCCTGATGGAACTGGTAGAGCGCCAGTCCCAACAGATACAACAACTGATTCAACAGAGAGATATGGGTGGACAGCCAGAGGTTAATATTAATCACAATCAACGTCAAGTAGAACGTGTGGAAATGGTTTGTGAAAGATTTCGAAAGCTGAGCCCTCCAATATTTGAGGACGCAGCAGATCCCACAGATGCAGATGATTGGTTACGCACGGTGGAAAACATGTTTCAATACAGTAGCATTCTAGAGGGGGACAGAGTGCTGTGTGCTTCTTTCATGTTACGAGGAAGTGCAGGCCACTGGTGGGATATGATTAAAAGTATCGAGGATGCCATGAATATGACATGGGAAAGGTTCAAGGAACTTTTCAGAAACAAGTACTTTACCGCACCAGTGAGAGCCATGAAGATGAACGAGTTCATACAGTTGAGGCAAGGTGGCATGACAGTCACAGATTACCTTCGTAAGTTTGAACTGTTGTCAAGGTTTGCAGAACATATGGTGAGTACGGAGGCATTAAAAGTGGAAAGATTCGTGGAAGGCTTAAGGCCTGAGCTTTTCAGAGATGTGAGTATGGCGGGACTGCATGGAGCAACATACTCACAAGTGGCAGAAAGGGCCCAGATTGCAGAACAAGCAGAGATGAGGATCAGACAAGCGCAAGCTGTCAGACATCAATTTCAACAGAAACCGGTGCAGCAGTTTGGGAGAAATGATAAGAGGCCGATGCCATTTCAGAGGCCGAAATCAAATTTTCAAGTGGAGCAAGGACAAGGACAAGGAGAACCAAATAAGCGTCCTAGGTTCGATCAAGGGAAAATGCCACATGCGCCGCCTCTACCGATGTGTCCAAATTATTTTAGACCACATAGTGGAGAGTGTCACATGCCTCCGAGAACATGTTACACATGTGGAGAGAAAGGACATATGACTATTACTTGTCCTAAGAAAGGAAAACAAGGGCAACAGGTGAGAGTTCCAGCAAGAGTATACACTTTGACGCGGGAGGAGGCAGATGCGAACCCCTCAGTTATCGCTGGTAAGATTTTTATTTTTGGTATTTCTACCTATGTGCTATTTGATTCTGGAGCAACACATTCATTTGTATCCACGGAGTATGTGAGGAAGTTGGGTGGAACATCTAACTTAATAGAAGCTAATTATGAGGTGATGATACCTTCTGGTGAATCAAAGCAAACTAATCAACTTCTTCGAGGTTGTGTTATTCCTATTGAAGGAAAACAACTTCTCGCTGACTTAATTGTGTTAAATATGAATGATTATGATATTATATTGGGTATGGATTGGCTGTCAAAGTACGGTGCGACAATAGATTGTCAGAAGAAGAGTATTACTTTTCAGCCATTGAAGGGAGAACCATTTACTTTTGTTGGGATCAAGAAAATTTTCAGATTTCCTATGATATCAACAACAAAAGCACAACGGTTGTTGGAAAGTGGTTGTGAGGGGTATCTGGTGAGTGTAATGAATATTGAGGGGCAGCAATGTCCAGTTCTTGATAATGTACCAGTAGTTCGGGAATATCTGGAGGTATTTCCAGATGATCTTCCAGGTTTGCCACCAGACCGGGAAATAGAGTTTGTTATTGAGTTACAACCAGGAACTGCTCCTATATCTAAAGCGTCATACAGAATGGCACCAGCTGAACTGAAGGAATTGAAGATACAGTTACAAGAGTTACTAGACAAAGGATTCATCCAACCTAGTTTCTCACCTTGGGGAGCACCAGTTCTGTTTGTTCGAAAGAAGGATGGCACATTGAGGATGTGCATTGATTATCGGGATCTCAACAAAGTTACGGTGAAGAATAAATATCCATTGCCTCGCATTGATGATCTGTTTGATCAGTTACAGGGTGCATCTATCTTTTCTAAGATTGATTTGCGGTCGGGGTATCATCAGTTGAAGATTAGGGAGAAGGATATTCCAAAGACTGCATTTAGTACAAGGTATGGGCATTATGAATTTTTGGTAATATCGTTCGGTTTGACAAATGCTCCGGCAGAATTTATGGATTTGATGAATAGAGTATTTCAGGAATTTCTCGATAAATTTGTAATTGTGTTTATCGATGATATTCTAATTTACTCTAAGAATAAGGAGGATCATGCTCTACACTTAAGAAATGTGTTAGAGATTTTGAAGGAGAAGCAATTGTATGCGAAGTTTAAAAAGTGTGAATTTTGGTTGGATCGAGTTGTTTTCTTGGGTCACGTGGTATCGGGAGAAGGAATTTCGGTAGATCCAAGTAAAGTAAAAGCAATCCATGATTGGCCACAACCCTCAAATCCTACTGAGGTTCGTAGCTTTCTTGGATTGGCTGGATATTATCGAAGGTTTGTTGAAGGATTCTCCAAGATTGCTTCATCATTAACGCAGTTAACTAGGAAGAATGTGAAGTTCACATGGACGGAGTCATGTGAGCAAAGTTTTCAAGAATTAAAGAAACGATTGACATCAGCACCTATCTTAACTATTCCTACGGAGACAGGAAACTTCAAGGTTTACAGTGATGCTTCAAAGAATGGTCTTGGGTGTGTATTGATGCAGAATGGGAAAGTGATAGCTTATGCATCCAGACAGTTAAGAGAGTATGAGAAGAATTACCCAACTCATGATTTAGAGTTAGCTGCAGTGGTGTTTGCACTCAAGATTTGGAGGCATTATCTGTATGGGGAACGTTGTGAAATTTATACTGATCATAAGAGTTTGAAGTATTTTTTTACTCAGAAAGAGTTGAATATGAGGCAAAGAAGATGGTTGGAATTGGTGAAGGATTACGATTGTGTTATCAATTATCATCCCGGAAAAGCCAATGTGGTTGCTGATGCATTGAGCCGAAAGGCAATACAGAGTGTAGCTGCTATGACCATAAATTAGAAACCAGAGTTGCTTGATTTGCAAAAGATAGGTGTGGAGATCATTCAGGAAGGATCGTTGGAAGCAAGGATGGCAGCTCTGACACTTCGACCAACTTTGATGGATAAGATTCGACAGAGCCAATAGGAGGATAAGTTGTTTGACAAGATAAAGAATGATATCAGCTCTGGAAAGTCTTCTGACTTCCAATTAGGAGAAGATGGTGTGATTCGTTATGGAGGTCGATTATGTCTACCTGAAGTAGATGACATTCGGAAAGAAGTGATGGCAGAAGCTCATTCAACACCATACTCTGTACATCCAGGAGCTACTAAGATGTATAGAGATTTGAAGTTATATTATTGGTGGCCAGGGATGAAGAGAGATGTTGCTCGATATGTAGAGCAATGTCTGACTTGTCAGCAAATCAAAGCCGAGCATCAGAGACCAGCAGGAACTTTGCAGCCTCTATTTATTCCAGAATGGAAGTGGGAGAATATTACTATGGATTTTGTCATCGGACTACCGAAGACAGTGAAAGGTCACAATGTTATTTGGGTTATCGTGGATCGATTGACTAAGTCAGCTCATTTTCTTCCTATTTGTTCTACGTATTCTATGGATCGTTATGCACAACTGTATATTCAAGAGATTGTCAGACTCCATGGAGTACCACTTACCATTGTATCAGACAGAGATACGAGATTCTTGTCTGCTTTCTGGAAAAGTTTGCATAAAGCACTGGGGACACAGTTATCTTTCAGCACAGCATTCCATCCACAGACAGATGGTCAATCAGAGCGTACAATACAAATCTTGGAGGATATGCTCAGAGCGTGTGTGTTGGATTTTCAAGGTCAGTGGAGTAAATTTTTACCTTTGATAGAGTTCTCGTACAATAACAGTTATCAGTCTACCATCGGGATGGCTCCATATGAAGCATTGTACGGGAGAAAGTGTAGATCTCCAGTATATTGGGATGAAGTTGGAGAGAGGAAACTTTTGGGTCCAGACTTGATTCGTGAAATGTCAGAAGCTGTTACCCGTATACGAGAGAAGATGAAAGTTGCTCAAGATCGGCAAAAGAGTTATGCAGACAAACGGATGAGAGAATTGGAATTTGAAGTGGGTGATAAGGTATTTCTGAAAGTATCTCCAATGAAGGGGATAATGCGATTTGGAAGGAAAGGAAAACTCAGTCCAAGATATGTTGGTTCGTTCACTATCATTGAGAGAGTTGGCAGTGTTGCCTATAAGTTGGAGTTACCAGCATCAATGTCTAGAGTACATGACGTGTTTCATGTGTCTATGTTGAGGAAGTATGTTCCAAATCCATCTCATGTTCTCAGGCAGGAACCAGTTGAGTTGAAAGAAGATTTGAGTTATGAGGAAGTACCAGTTGAGATCTTGTGGCGAGACGTGAAGAAGCTCAGAAATAAAAAAATACCATTAGTAAAAGTATTATGGAGGAACCAACTAGTTGAGGAGGCTACTTGGGAAAGAGAGGATGAGATGATGGCTAAATATCCAGACCTCTTCAGGTAAGTAAATTTCGAGGACGAAATTTTTATAAGAAGGGAAGAATGTAATACCCAAGTTTCTCACTACTAGTGTGTTTATATAATTTAATTTGTATTATGTGGTAATTGTTTCTCAATTTTATTTATCTTTACATTTTATTTGAGACATCTATGATAATAATGGTGACAATATGTGAATATATGTGTGCATAAATATTTACGTGTATTAATTTGGATATAAGAGTAAATTATTTTATGTGTATAAATACACTTTTCTTAATTATTAAGTATCACACGTATTTTTTTATTATAATAATAATATAATATATAATAATATTAAAAAAAAAAAAAGAGAAAAAGTCAAAAAGGGGCAGTTGGATGAATTGATTTGGCTTAGCAGCCACAATTGAAAAAATTGGCAAGGCAGCCGTCCTTTTAATATTAAAAAAAAAAATTTTTTTTTTTGAAGTTGTGGCCAACTTTCGCCCCCCACCATCTACCTATATATATGTGTATGGTGTTGAGGAGGTGATTACCTCACACCAAATTCAATCAAAAAAAAAAAATTGAGAGAGAGGGAAGGGTTCGTGCCGGAGCGGGAAGGAAGGAATTAGTTACGGATCTTCACGGGTCTATAATTGTCGGAGTTGAAGTAAGTAGAAGTCCAACTACAATGCATAAATATGTTGTGTGTAAATTATTTGTGATTAATATATAATAATTATGTTGTGAATTATTTGTGATTAGTTTAATTATGTTATGAATTATTTTGTTATAAATTATTTGGGATTAATTGATTATACAAGTTGTGGATTTATGTAATTTGAAATAATATTATTGTATTATATATATATCTGTGTGATTGGGAACTGTTAAAAATATATCCGTATGACTTGAGAAGATGTTGGTTATAAGGATCTGTGTGATCCAAGATGGAGTTGTTATTATAAAAGATCCGTGTGATCCAAGGTGATGTGGATTTGTGTGAATTAAATTAAGTTGTTATTTTATTTATAATTAAATGTTGATATTGATGTCATAAATGATTTATGATGTATATTTAATTGCACTGGTTGCATACCATGCATATCATGAAAAGTGTTTTCCCTAAAAATTAATAAGATACTAATGGTGTGTGCGGCCACTATATATGCATCTCTGTCAGGGTTCGGAAAAATCGTTCCCGATATTTTTGTCAGGGGTTCGGAAAAATCGTCCCCACCACTTTGTCAGAGTTCGGAAAAATCGTTCTCGTCACTATTTTCGGGGTTCGGAAAAATCGTCCCCATTGAGCTCATTTGGGGTGCATATCATAAGTGTGTCGTGGGGATCCCGCAACGTGAACAGTTTTCTAAATAAAAGAGACAAATTAGTAGATTAGGAAATAAGTGCATTTTCATGCATTGTCATGCATGATTTCTACTTACTGAGATTTTTGTCTCACTAGTTTATACATTGTAGGTGAGCCTGATAATATTTGAGTATGTGGGTGGTGTACTGTGAAAGCTGTGGAGCTCCTACAAGGTTTCGAGTGGATGTACATAGATGACGACCTGTTGGGCTAGACCGTGTGTTTATTTTGTTTCCGCTGATATTTTATTATGTAATATATAAAAAAAATATATATATATATATATTGTCAACTGTTGGTGTGGATTGAAGTGGTGTCAGAAATCAGTTATGTATGTTGAACTGGTATGGCCGTTTGGATAATATAGATTATATGAGAAAAAAAAAATAATGTGCAAATTTTATGATGATGATATTTATAAGAATTATAAGTTATGAAAAGTGGGTCGTGACAGAGTGGTATCAGAGCACGGTTTAGGTCCTGCAGACTATCTATGTACATGAACTCATTCCTTGGGAGGGCAGCTTTGCGTGTAAGTGTTATTTTCCTTCTGTGTTGTTATATGTTTTATAAATTATATTGGTCATGTGGTGTAGGACTTGTAGTTGGTAGACAAAATGGAAAGAATTATGGGTGAAAGTTCTGAAAGTGATAGAGTTGCTGAGCAAATAACACCTACTGAAGGAAATAATAGTGATGCGATGATTACTCGCCTGATGGAACTGGTAGAGCGCCAGTCCCAACAGATACAACAACTGATTCAACAGAGAGATATGGGTGGACAGCCAGAGGTTAATATTAATCACAATCAACGTCAAGTAGAACGTGTGGAAATGGTTTGTGAAAGATTTCGAAAGCTGAGCCCTCCAATATTTGAGGACGCAGCAGATCCCACAGATGCAGATGATTGGTTACGCACGGTGGAAAACATGTTTCAATACAGTAGCATTCTAGAGGGGGACAGAGTGCTGTGTGCTTCTTTCATGTTACGAGGAAGTGCAGGCCACTGGTGGGATATGATTAAAAGTATCGAGGATGCCATGAATATGACATGGGAAAGGTTCAAGGAACTTTTCAGAAACAAGTACTTTACCGCACCAGTGAGAGCCATGAAGATGAACGAGTTCATACAGTTGAGGCAAGGTGGCATGACAGTCACAGATTACCTTCGTAAGTTTGAACTGTTGTCAAGGTTTGCAGAACATATGGTGAGTACGGAGGCATTAAAAGTGGAAAGATTCGTGGAAGGCTTAAGGCCTGAGCTTTTCAGAGATGTGAGTATGGCGGGACTGCATGGAGCAACATACTCACAAGTGGCAGAAAGGGCCCAGATTGCAGAACAAGCAGAGATGAGGATCAGACAAGCGCAAGCTGTCAGACATCAATTTCAACAGAAACCGGTGCAGCAGTTTGGGAGAAATGATAAGAGGCCGATGCCATTTCAGAGGCCGAAATCAAATTTTCAAGTGGAGCAAGGACAAGGACAAGGAGAACCAAATAAGCGTCCTAGGTTCGATCAAGGGAAAATGCCACATGCGCCGCCTCTACCGATGTGTCCAAATTATTTTAGACCACATAGTGGAGAGTGTCACATGCCTCCGAGAACATGTTACACATGTGGAGAGAAAGGACATATGACTATTACTTGTCCTAAGAAAGGAAAACAAGGGCAACAGGTGAGAGTTCCAGCAAGAGTATACACTTTGACGCGGGAGGAGGCAGATGCGAACCCCTCAGTTATCGCTGGTAAGATTTTTATTTTTGGTATTTCTACCTATGTGCTATTTGATTCTGGAGCAACACATTCATTTGTATCCACGGAGTATGTGAGGAAGTTGGGTGGAACATCTAACTTAATAGAAGCTAATTATGAGGTGATGATACCTTCTGGTGAATCAAAGCAAACTAATCAACTTCTTCGAGGTTGTGTTATTCCTATTGAAGGAAAACAACTTCTCGCTGACTTAATTGTGTTAAATATGAATGATTATGATATTATATTGGGTATGGATTGGCTGTCAAAGTACGGTGCGACAATAGATTGTCAGAAGAAGAGTATTACTTTTCAGCCATTGAAGGGAGAACCATTTACTTTTGTTGGGATCAAGAAAATTTTCAGATTTCCTATGATATCAACAACAAAAGCACAACGGTTGTTGGAAAGTGGTTGTGAGGGGTATCTGGTGAGTGTAATGAATATTGAGGGGCAGCAATGTCCAGTTCTTGATAATGTACCAGTAGTTCGGGAATATCTGGAGGTATTTCCAGATGATCTTCCAGGTTTGCCACCAGACCGGGAAATAGAGTTTGTTATTGAGTTACAACCATGAACTGCTCCTATATCTAAAGCGTCATACAGAATGGCACCAGCTGAACTGAAGGAATTGAAGATACAGTTACAAGAGTTACTAGACAAAGGATTCATCCAACCTAGTTTCTCACCTTGGGGAGCACCAGTTCTGTTTGTTCGAAAGAAGGATGGCACATTGAGGATGTGCATTGATTATCGGGATCTCAACAAAGTTACGGTGAAGAATAAATATCCATTGCCTCGCATTGATGATCTGTTTGATCAGTTACAGGAGTGCATCTATCTTTTCTAAGATTGATTTGCGATCGGGGTATCATCAGTTGAAGATTAGGGAGAAGGATATTCCAAAGACTGCATTTAGTACAAGGTATGGGCATTATGAATTTTTGGTAATATCGTTCGGTTTGACAAATGCTCCGGCAGAATTTATGGATTTGATGAATAGAGTATTTCAGGAATTTCTCGATAAATTTGTAATTGTGTTTATCGATGATATTCTAATTTACTCTAAGAATAAGGAGGATCATGCTCTACACTTAAGAAATGTGTTAGAGATTTTGAAGGAGAAGCAATTGTATGCGAAGTTTAAAAAGTGTGAATTTTGGTTGGATCGAGTTGTTTTCTTGGGTCACGTGGTATCGGGAGAAGGAATTTCGGTAGATCCAAGTAAAGTAAAAGCAATCCATGATTGGCCACAACCCTCAAATCCTACTGAGGTTCGTAGCTTTCTTGGATTGGCTGGATATTATCGAAGGTTTGTTGAAGGATTCTCCAAGATTGCTTCATCATTAACGCAGTTAACTAGGAAGAATGTGAAGTTCACATGGACGGAGTCATGTGAGCAAAGTTTTCAATAATTAAAGAAACGATTGACATCAGCACCTATCTTAACTATTCCTACGGAGACAGGAAACTTCAAGGTTTACAGTGATGCTTCAAAGAATGGTCTTGGGTGTGTATTGATGCAGAATGGGAAAGTGATAGCTTATGCATCCAGACAGTTAAGAGAGTATGAGAAGAATTACCCAACTCATGATTTAGAGTTAGCTGCAGTGGTGTTTGCACTCAAGATTTGGAGGCATTATCTGTATGGGGAACGTTGTGAAATTTATACTGATCATAAGAGTTTGAAGTATTTTTTTACTCAGAAAGAGTTGAATATGAGGCAAAGAAGATGGTTGGAATTGGTGAAGGATTACGATTGTGTTATCAATTATCATCCCGGAAAAGCCAATGTGGTTGCTGATGCATTGAGCCGAAAGGCAATACAGAGTGTAGCTGCTATGACCATAAATTAGAAACCAGAGTTGCTTGATTTGCAAAAGATAGGTGTGGAGATCATTCAGGAAGGATCGTTGGAAGCAAGGATGGCAGCTCTGACACTTCGACCAACTTTGATGGATAAGATTCGACAGAGCCAATAGGAGGATAAGTTGTTTGACAAGATAAAGAATGATATCAGCTCTGGAAAGTCTTCTGACTTCCAATTAGGAGAAGATGGTGTGATTCGTTATGGAGGTCGATTATGTCTACCTGAAGTAGATGACATTCGGAAAGAAGTGATGGCAGAAGCTCATTCAACACCATACTCTGTACATCCAGGAGCTACTAAGATGTATAGAGATTTGAAGTTATATTATTGGTGGCCAGGGATGAAGAGAGATGTTGCTCGATATGTAGAGCAATGTCTGACTTGTCAGCAAATCAAAGCCGAGCATCAGAGACCAGCAGGAACTTTGCAGCCTCTATTTATTCCAGAATGGAAGTGGGAGAATATTACTATGGATTTTGTCATCGGACTACCGAAGACAGTGAAAGGTCACAATGTTATTTGGGTTATCGTGGATCGATTGACTAAGTCAGCTCATTTTCTTCCTATTTGTTCTACGTATTCTATGGATCGTTATGCACAACTGTATATTCAAGAGATTGTCAGACTCCATGGAGTACCACTTACCATTGTATCAGACAGAGATACGAGATTCTTGTCTGCTTTCTGGAAAAGTTTGCATAAAGCACTGGGGACACAGTTATCTTTCAGCACAGCATTCCATCCACAGACAGATGGTCAATCAGAGCGTACAATACAAATCTTGGAGGATATGCTCAGAGCGTGTGTGTTGGATTTTCAAGGTCAGTGGAGTAAATTTTTGCCTTTGATAGAGTTCTCGTACAATAACAGTTATCAGTCTACCATCGGGATGGCTCCATATGAAGCATTGTACGGGAGAAAGTGTAGATCTCCAGTATATTGGGATGAAGTTGGAGAGAGGAAACTTTTGGGTCCAGACTTGATTCGTGAAATGTCAGAAGCTGTTACCCGTATACGAGAGAAGATGAAAGTTGCTCAAGATCGGCAAAAGAGTTATGCAGACAAACGGATGAGAGAATTGGAATTTGAAGTGGGTGATAAGGTATTTCTGAAAGTATCTCCAATGAAGGGGATAATGCGATTTGAAAGGAAAGGAAAACTCAGTCCAAGATATGTTGGTTCGTTCACTATCATTGAGAGAGTTGGCAGTGTTGCCTATAAGTTGGAGTTACCAGCATCAATGTCTAGAGTACATGACGTGTTTCATGTGTCTATGTTGAGGAAGTATGTTCCAAATCCATCTCATGTTCTCAGGCAGGAACCAGTTGAGTTGAAAGAAGATTTGAGTTATGAGGAAGTACCAGTTGAGATCTTGTGGCGAGACGTGAAGAAGCTCAGAAATAAAAAAATACCATTAGTAAAAGTATTATGGAGGAACCAACTAGTTGAGGAGGCTACTTGGGAAAGAGAGGATGAGATGATGGCTAAATATCCAGACCTCTTCAGGTAAGTAAATTTCGAGGACGAAATTTTTATAAGAAGGGAATAATGTAATACCCAAGTTTCTCACTACTAGTGTGTTTATATAATTTAATTTGTATTATGTGGTAATTGTTTCTCAATTTTATTTATCTTTACATTTTATTTGAGACATCTATGATAATAATGGTGACAATATGTGAATATATGTGTGCATAAATATTTACGTGTATTAATTTGGATATAAGAGTAAATTATTTTATGTGTATAAATACACTTTTCTTAATTATTAAGTATCACACGTATTTTTTTATTATAATAATAATATAATATATAATAATATTAAAAAAAAAAAAAAAGAGAAAAAGTCAAAAAGGGGCAGTTGGATGAATTGATTTGGCTTAGCAGCCACAATTGAAAAAATTGGCAAGGCAGCCGTCCTTTTAATATTAAAAAAAAAAAAAAAATTTTTGAAGTTGTGGCCAACTTTCGCCCCCCACCATCTACCTATATATATGTGTATGGTGTTGAGGAGGTGATTACCTCACACCAAATTCAATCAAAAAAAAAAATTGAGAGAGAGGGAAGGGTTCGTGCCGGAGCGGGAAGGAAGGAATTAGTTACGGATCTTCACGGGTCTATAATTGTCGGAGTTGAAGTAAGTAGAAGTCCAACTACAATGCATAAATATGTTGTGTGTAAATTATTTGTGATTAATATATAATAATTATGTTGTGAATTATTTGTGATTAGTTTAATTATGTTATGAATTATTTTGTTATAAATTATTTGAGATTAATTGATTATACAAGTTGTGGATTTATGTAATTTGAAATAATATTATTGTATTATATATATATCTGTGTGATTGGGAACTGTTAAAAATATATCCGTATGACTTGAGAAGATGTTGGTTATAAGGATCTGTGTGATCCAAGATGGAGTTGTTATTATAAAAGATCCGTGTGATCCAAGGTGATGTGGATTTGTGTGAATTAAATTAAGTTGTTATTTTATTTATAATTAAATGTTGATATTGATGTCATAAATGATTTATGATGTATATTTAATTGCACTGGTTGCATACCATGCATATCATGAAAAGTGTTTTCCCTAAAAATTAATAAGATACTAATGGTGTGTGCGGCCACTATATATGCATCTCTGTCAGGGTTCGGAAAAATCGTTCCCGATATTTTTGTCAGGGGTTCGGAAAAATCGTCCCCACCACTTTGTCAGAGTTCGGAAAAATCGTTCTCGTCACTATTTTCGGGGTTCGGAAAAATCGTCCCCATTGAGCTCATTTAGGGTGCATATCATAAGTGTGTCGTGGGGATCCCGCAACGTGAACAATTTTCTAAATAAAAGAGACAAATTAGTAGATTAGGAAATATGTGCATTTTCATGCATTGTCATGCATGATTTCTACTTACTGAGATTTTTGTCTCACTAGTTTATGCATTGTAGGTGAGCCTGATAATATTTGAGTATGTGGGTGGTGTACTGTGAAAGCTGTGGAGCTCCTACAAGGTTTCGAGTGGATGTACATAGATGACGACCTGTTGGGCTAGACCGTGTGTTTATTTTGTTTCCGCTGATATTTTATTATGTAATATATAAAAAAAAATATATATATATATATTGTCAACTGTTGGTGTGGATTGAAGTGGTGTCAGAAATCAGTTATGTATGTTGAACTGGTATGGCCGTTTGGATAATATAGATTATATGAGAAAAAAAAAATAATGTGCAAATTTTATGATGATGATATTTATAAGAATTATAAGTTATGAAAAGTGGGTCGTGACAGAGTGGTATCAGAGCACGGTTTGGGTCCTGCAGACTATCTATGTACATGAACTCATTCCTTGGGAGAGCAGCTTTGCGTGTAAGTGTTATTTTCCTTCTGTGTTGTTATATGTTTTATAAATTATATTGGTCATGTGGTGTAGGACTTGTAGTTGGTAGACAAAATGGAAAGAATTATGGGTGAAAGTTCTGAAAGTGATAGAGTTGCTGAGCAAATAACACCTACTGAAGGAAATAATAGTGATGCGATGATTACTCGCCTGATGGAACTGGTAGAGCGCCAGTCCCAACAGATACAACAACTGATTCAACAGAGAGATATGGGTGGACAGCCAGAGGTTAATATTAATCACAATCAACGTCAAGTAGAACGTGTGGAAATGGTTTGTGAAAGATTTCGAAAGCTGAGCCCTCCAATATTTGAGGACGCAGCAGATCCCACAGATGCAGAGGATTGGTTACGCACGGTGGAAAACATGTTTCAATACAGTAGAATTCTAGAGGGGGACAGAGTGCTGTGTGCTTCTTTCATGTTACGAGGAAGTGCAGGCCACTGGTGGAATATGATTAAAAGTATCGAGGATGCCATGAATATGACATGGGAAAGGTTCAAGGAACTTTTCAGAAACAAGTACTTTACCGCACCAGTGAGAGCCATGAAGATGAACGAGTTCATACAGTTGAGGCAAGGTGGCATGACAGTCACAGATTACCTTCGTAAGTTTGAACTGTTGTCAAGGTTTGCAGAACATATGGTGAGTACGGAGGCATTAAAAGTGGAAAGATTCGTGGAAGGCTTAAGGCCTGAGCTTTTCAGAGATGTGAGTATGGCGGGACTGCATGGAGCAACATACTCACAAGTGGCAGAAAGGGCCCAGATTGCAGAACAAGCAGAGATGAGGATCAGACAAGCGCAAGCTGTCAGACGTCAATTTCAACAGAAACCGGTGCAGCAGTTTGGGAGAAATGATAAGAGGCCGATGCCATTTCAGAGGCCGAAATCAAATTTTCAAGTGGAGCAAGGACAAGGACAAGGAAAACCAAATAAGCGTCCTAGGTTCGATCAAGGGAAAATGCCACATGCGCCGCCTCTACCGATGTGTCCAAATTATTTTAGACCACATAGTGGAGAGTGTCACATGCCTCCGAGAACATGTTACACATGTGGAGAGAAAGGACATATGACTATTACTTGTCCTAAGAAAGGAAAACAAGGGCAACAGGTGAGAGTTCCAGCAAGAGTATACACTTTGACGCGGGAGGAGGCATATGTGAACCCCTCAGTTATCGCTGGTAAGATTTTTATTTTTGGTATTTCTACCTATGTGCTATTTGATTCTGGAGCAACACATTCATTTGTATCCACGGAGTATGTGAGGAAGTTGGGTGGAACATCTAACTTAATAGAAGTTAATTATGAGGTGATGATACCTTCTGGTGAATCAAAGCAAACTAATCAACTTCTTCGAGGTTGTGTTATTCCTATTGAAGGAAAACAACTTCTCGCTGACTTAATTGTGTTAAATATGAATGATTATGATATTATATTGGGTATGGATTGGCTGTCAAAGTACGGTGCGACAATAGATTGTCAGAAGAAGAGTATTACTTTTCAGCCATTGAAGGGAGAACCATTTACTTTTGTTGGGATCAAGAAAATTTTCAGATTTCCTATGATATCAACAACAAAAGCACAACGGTTGTTGGAAAGTGGTTGTGAGGGGTATCTGGTGAGTGTAATGAATATTGAGGGGCAGCAATGTCCAGTTCTTGATAATGTACCAGTAGTTCGGGAATATCTGGAGGTATTTCCAGATGATCTTCCAGGTTTGCCACCAGACCGGGAAATAGAGTTTGTTATTGAGTTACAACCAGGAACTGCTCCTATATCTAAAGCGTCATACAGAATGGCACCAGCTGAACTGAAGGAATTGAAGATACAGTTACAAGAGTTACTAGACAAAGGATTCATCCAACCTAGTTTCTCACCTTGGGGAGCACCAGTTCTGTTTGTTCGAAAGAAGGATGGCACATTGAGGATGTGCATTGATTATCGGGATCTCAACAAAGTTACGGTGAAGAATAAATATCCATTGCCTCGCATTGAT
Source organism: Pogostemon cablin (assembly GCA_023678885.1). Classification (NCBI taxonomy): domain Eukaryota; kingdom Viridiplantae; phylum Streptophyta; class Magnoliopsida; order Lamiales; family Lamiaceae; genus Pogostemon; species Pogostemon cablin. The sequence continues at coordinate 4,478,066 of CM042961.1, forward strand.
GATCTGTTTGATCAGTTAGAGGGTGCATCTATCTTTTCTAAGATTGATTTGCGATCGGGGTATCATCAGTTGAAGATTAGGGAGAAGGATATTCCAAAGACTGCATTTAGTACAAGGTATGGGCATTATGAATTTTTGGTAATATCGTTCGGTTTGACAAATGCTCCGGCAGAATTTATGGATTTGATGAATAGAGTATTTCAGGAATTTCTCGATAAATTTGTAATTGTGTTTATCGATGATATTCTAATTTACTCTAAGAATAAGGAGGATCATGCTCTACACTTAAGAAATGTGTTAGAGATTTTGAAGGAGAAGCAATTGTATGCGAAGTTTAAAAAGTGTGAATTTTGGTTGGATCGAGTTGTTTTCTTGGGTCACGTGGTATCGGGAGAAGGAATTTCGGTAGATCCAAGTAAAGTAAAAGCAATCCATGATTGGCCACAACCCTCAAATCCTACTGAGGTTCGTAGCTTTTTTGGATTGGCTGGATATTATCGAAGGTTTGTTGAAGGATTCTCCAAGATTGCTTCATCATTAACGCAGTTAACTAGGAAGAATGTGAAGTTCACATGGACGGAGTCATGTGAGCAAAGTTTTCAATAATTAAAGAAACGATTGACATCAGCACCTATCTTAACTATTCCTACGGAGACAGGAAACTTCAAGGTTTACAGTGATGCTTCAAAGAATGGTCTTGGGTGTGTATTGATGCAGAATGGGAAAGTGATAGCTTATGCATCCAGACAGTTAAGAGAGTATGAGAAGAATTACCCAACTCATGATTTAGAGTTAGCTGCAGTGGTGTTTGCACTCAAGATTTGGAGGCATTATCTGTATGGGGAACGTTGTGAAATTTATACTGATCATAAGAGTTTGAAGTATTTTTTTACTCAGAAAGAGTTGAATATGAGGCAAAGAAGATGGTTGGAATTGGTGAAGGATTACGATTGTGTTATCAATTATCATCCCGGAAAAGCCAATGTGGTTGCTGATGCATTGAGCCGAAAGGCAATACAGAGTGTAGCTGCTATGACCATAAATTAGAAACCAGAGTTGCTTGATTTGCAAAAGATAGGTGTGGAGATCATTCAGGAAGGATCGTTGGAAGCAAGGATGGCAGCTCTGACACTTCGACCAACTTTGATGGATAAGATTCGACAGAGCCAATAGGAGGATAAGTTGTTTGACAAGATAAAGAATGATATCAGCTCTGGAAAGTCTTCTGACTTCCAATTAGGAGAAGATGGTGTGATTCGTTATGGAGGTCGATTATGTCTACCTGAAGTAGATGACATTCGGAAAGAAGTGATGGCAGAAGCTTATTCAACACCATACTCTGTACATCCAGGAGCTACTAAGATGTATAGAGATTTGAAGTTATATTATTGGTGGCCAGGGATGAAGAGAGATGTTGCTCGATATGTAGAGCAATGTCTGACTTGTCAGCAAATCAAAGCCGAGCATCAGAGACCAGCAGGAACTTTGCAGCCTCTATTTATTCCAGAATGGAAGTGGGAGAATATTACTATGGATTTTGTCATCGGACTACCGAAGACAGTGAAAGGTCACAATGTTATTTGGGTTATCGTGGATCGATTGACTAAGTCAGCTCATTTTCTTCCTATTTGTTCTACGTATTCTATGGATCGTTATGCACAACTGTATATTCAAGAGATTGTCAGACTCCATGGAGTACCACTTACCATTGTATCAGACAGAGATACGAGATTCTTGTCTGCTTTCTGGAAAAGTTTGCATAAAGCACTGGGGACACAGTTATCTTTCAGCACAGCATTCCATCCACAGACAGATGGTCAATCAGAGCGTACAATACAAATCTTGGAGGATACGCTCAGAGCGTGTGTGTTGGATTTTCAAGGTCAGTGGAGTAAATTTTTGCCTTTGATAGAGTTCTCGTACAATAACAGTTATCAGTCTACCATCGGGATGGCTCCATATGAAGCATTGTACGGGAGAAAGTGTAGATCTCCAGTATATTGGGATGAAGTTGGAGAGAGGAAACTTTTGGGTCCAGACTTGATTCGTGAAATGTCAGAAGTTGTTACCCGTATACGAGAGAAGATGAAAGTTGCTCAAGATCGGCAAAAGAGTTATGCAGACAAACGGATGAGAGAATTGGAATTTGAAGTGGGTGATAAGGTATTTCTGAAAGTATCTCCAATGAAGGGGATAATGCGATTTGGAAGGAAAGGAAAACTCAGTCCAAGATATGTTGGTTCGTTCACTATCATTGAGAGAGTTGGCAGTGTTGCCTATAAGTTGGAGTTACCAGCATCAATGTCTAGAGTACATGACGTGTTTCATGTGTCTATGTTGAGGAAGTATGTTCCAAATCCATCTCATGTTCTCAGGCAGGAACCAGTTGAGTTGAAAGAAGATTTGAGTTATGAGGAAGTACCAGTTGAGATCTTGTGGCGAGACGTGAAGAAGCTCAGAAATAAAAAAATACCATTAGTAAAAGTATTATGGAGGAACCAACTAGTTGAGGAGGCTACTTGGGAAAGAGAGGATGAGATGATGGCTAAATATCCAGACCTCTTCAGGTAAGTAAATTTCGAGGACGAAATTTTTATAAGAAGGGAATAATGTAATACCCAAGTTTCTCACTACTAGTGTGTTTATATAATTTAATTTGTATTATGTGGTAATTGTTTCTCAATTTTATTTATCTTTACATTTTATTTGAGACATCTATGATAATAATGGTGACAATATGTGAATATATGTGTGCATAAATATTTACGTGTATTAATTTGGATATAAGAGTAAATTATTTTATGTGTATAAATACACTTTTCTTAATTATTAAGTATCACACGTATTTTTTTATTATAATAATAATATAATATATAATAATATTAAAAAAAAAAAAGAGAAAAAGTCAAAAAGGGGCAGTTGGATGAATTGATTTGGCTTAGCAGCCACAATTGAAAAAATTGGCAAGGCAGCCGTCCTTTTAATATTAAAAAAAAAATTTTTTTTTTTGAAGTTGTGGCCAACTTTCGCCCCCCACCATCTACCTATATATATGTGTATGGTGTTGAGGAGGTGATTACCTCACACCAAATTCAATCAAAAAAAAAAAATTGAGAGAGAGGGAAGGGTTCGTGCCGGAGCGGGAAGGAAGGAATTAGTTACGGATCTTCACGGGTCTATAATTGTCGGAGTTGAAGTAAGTAGAAGTCCAACTACAATGCATAAATATGTTGTGTGTAAATTATTTGTGATTAATATATAATAATTATGTTGTGAATTATTTGTGATTAGTTTAATTATGTTATGAATTATTTTGTTATAAATTATTTGGGATTAATTGATTATACAAGTTGTGGATTTATGTAATTTGAAATAATATTATTGTATTATATATATATCTGTGTGATTGGGAACTGTTAAAAATATATCCGTATGACTTGAGAAGATGTTGGTTATAAGGATCTGTGTGATCCAAGATGGAGTTGTTATTATAAAAGATCCGTGTGATCCAAGGTGATGTGGATTTGTGTGAATTAAATTAAGTTGTTATTTTATTTATAATTAAATGTTGATATTGATGTCATAAATGATTTATGATGTATATTTAATTGCACTGGTTGCATACCATGCATATCATGAAAAGTGTTTTCCCTAAAAATTAATAAGATACTAATGGTGTGTGCGGCCACTATATATGCATCTCTGTCAGGGTTCGGAAAAATCGTTCCCGATATTTTTGTCAGGGGTTCGGAAAAATCGTCCCCACCACTTTGTCAGAGTTCGGAAAAATCGTTCTCGTCACTATTTTCGGGGTTCGGAAAAATCGTCCCCATTGAGCTCATTTGGGGTGCATATCATAAGTGTGTCGTGGGGATCCCGCAACGTGAACAGTTTTCTAAATAAAAGAGACAAATTAGTAGATTAGGAAATAAGTGCATTTTCATGCATTGTCATGCATGATTTCTACTTACTGAGATTTTTGTCTCACTAGTTTATGCATTGTAGGTGAGCCTGATAATATTTGAGTATGTGGGTGGTGTACTGTGAAAGCTGTGGAGCTCCTACAAGGTTTCGAGTGGATGTACATAGATGACGACCTGTTGGGCTAGACCGTGTGTTTATTTTGTTTCCGCTGATATTTTATTATGTAATATATAAAAAAATATATATATATATATATATTGTCAACTGTTGGTGTGGATTGAAGTGGTGTCAGAAATCAGTTATGTATGTTGAACTGGTATGGCCGTTTGGATAATATAGATTATATGAGAAAAAAAAAATAATGTGCAAATTTTATGATGATGATATTTATAAGAATTATAAGTTATGAAAAGTGGGTCGTGACAATAAATAAAAAGTGATAACATTTTATAGCGAAAGTGATACCATTTTATAACGAAAGTGATGATAATTTTATAATTTTTATTCGTTTCATGTAAGGGCTTACGTGAGACGGTCTCACAAAAGACGTACCTTAAAATATTACTATATTTCTTAACCTACTACACATTAAACACATGATATACTCCATAAAATATACCCATATGTATAGATTAATTTGGAGTAATAATCCCTTATTAAGGACAATAATATTCCCTTAAAATAAGAGCACGAAACATATGTGCCCTAATAGCTTTTATTATATACTAATATAGATAAGGTAAATTATGTAATAAGCAAAAGACTATAGTAAATATATGTTTATTCTACATACAATAAAAATATATTATGTATGTATTGTGTATAATCAATATTAATGTATAAGTTTTCTTATTATATATACAACAATATAAATATATTTTGATTAATATACACACATGTCTTATTTATCTACATATATACATACAATGGATACATCAATGAAGATAATTTTTTTTGATTAATTTACACAGATTTTGAAAAATATAAATTAGTGAGGGGTGTGGTGAATGATGAGGTTGAAGTGAAATATACGGAATTAATGTTAAAAATGTCAAAATTATTTAATCATATTTCCTCAAATATATAAAGAATATGAGGAAAGAAATATAGACATTATTATATATGTATTAAAAGAAAATTGAATTAATTAGTTTGTGAGATATTGAGGAGAAATTAAAAAGAGATGAGATGAGATAATTTAAAGATAATTTGACCAAACTTTTGAGAGGGAAAAAAAGTTTGATCCTACGTGCTTTTATATATATATAGATATAGATATAGATATAGATTTTAGTTGAGATATTACCAACATGTTTAACGAGGAAAGAAGTGAATTTCTTTCTTATTAATAACAATTTCAAGATATATTATTATAAAATATAGAGAGCCATACATTTTTAATTATATTTCCATAAATTATACTAGTAGTATTTAATTTTTTTTAAAAAATAAATTGTATTGAATTCCCATATATATAAATTAGATGATCAAACTTACTCCACTGTAAACCCAAAATTTTGCCATTTTCTTTTAGTGCAGTTAATTAATATAGATTGTCTTTTATATGTTGGAACACTGCATTTGGCCAACATTTACTCAAGAAAACTATCTAAAAGAGACATTGAATAGAACAATTTTACTTTTATTTCATGCAAAATGACCAACTGATCAAGAACAAGGGAAAGAATGTCATTGTTTGTACCACATCAAGGTACAACTCTTTTAAGCTTATATCTACACTTAATTCACTTTTTGAAGTGTGATAAATCCTCACATTATAAATTTCCCAACACTGTAACAATGGCTTCCACCTAACCCCCACAACTTTCTTATTGTAGATGGAGCCTTGAAAGCTCTCTAATGGCCCTACCTCAAACCACTGGTCACACAAGCGCGGGACGAGGACCGGTCGATTGCTGTAAGCTGGCCGCGTAATCCCGCGCCCACAAGTCGTAGTGGATGATTTCTTCCAGAGAAGGCGAGACGATAAGATCTTCTCGATGCTTATCGCATGTCAGCTCTACGACCTTGAATATGTCGAGGTAACCAATTCTGCAGCAGTAGGAAATCTCAGGGTTAGCCATTTCTAACCATAATGTGATGCATGTATTTGTGTAGTTTAATGTACATTGTGGGTAAACCCCACGAAATGTGGTTAAAGACAGAGTACTCACTGCTCGTTGATGAACATTTCGACGGCTTTCTCATTAGCTGCACTGAGAACACCGGTCATGGTCCCCCCAGCTCGCCCAGCAGCATAAGCTAGATCCATCGAAGGGTATTTGACATTGTCTGGCGCCTTGAATGTAAGAGAGACCCTGAACCATCAAAATAGGAAGGTGAGCGGATATTCAACCATTGATCATTTCAAAAAGAAATATGGCGATTGGGGAGTGTGTTTACTTGCAAAGATCAAGACGGGGCCAAGTAATCTCGGAGCAGTAGATTCTCTCCGGCCATGATAACGTGTATAGAATAGGTAAACGCATATCAGGCCATCCTAGTTGCGCTAGTACAGATGAATCCTGGATGATACACAAAAATGTCATGAATGACTCGAGCGAAGAAGTAGCCCAAGTAGCTTAAACAATCACTAGGAAGAGAACGGATGTTAAACTTACTTGTGTCTCAACCATTGAGTGTATGATAGATTGAGGATGAATAATAATCTCTATATCGTCATAGTCGGCCCCATACAGATAGTGAGCTTCTATAACTTCTAAACCCTGTCAAAACGAGAATCACTAAGTCGCGCTGGTTGTAAATCGTACGCAGTTATAATTTGATAAGCAATATACATTGAAACTACCTTGTTAAAGAGTGTTGCAGAGTCTACTGTAATCTTTTTCCCCATATTCCAGTTAGGATGCTTTAGAGCGTCTGCTACTTTCACATCTTTTAATTTTTCAACCGGCAAATCTCTGACATTATTAACATCACCAGTTAGAACACTCAGATTCAGCACAACCGAATAAGCTAAGTCGAAACAACCAAAGTGGCAGAAACACTGAATCTTAACCAAGGAAACCAATTCAAGCTAACAACTAAGGTTTTCGGCAATTTGCTGAGTTTTGTAAGCTTATATGAAGGATTCCGACAAATAACAGTAGATTTGGTGATAAACACTTGTAGTTACTACTTCTCATACTAAATTAGCTAACTCTTGCTTCAAAAGCAGTTACATAACGATGCAGTCGTGATGAAAAATTTGTAAAACATGATTTTCAATTAAAAATCACCACACCTGAAAGCACCCCCGGATGCAGTTAAAATTATACGCCTCAGAGCACCTTCGGGCAAGCCTTGGATACACTGCAAGATGAACATTTCGTTTCTCAGCGGCTCAGCCCTCAGAATTAGAAAAAGAAAAGGACCCATTAATATAAACACGCGTTCCTATATTCGGTAATACTTAAATCTCTCTAAAGATCACACAGTTCAAGAAAGTTTTGAGCTATGCTTGTTTATACCTGAAATATAGCAGAATGTTCAGAATCTGCAGGAAGAATCTTGACGTTATGCTTGTGTGCAAGCGGGAGGACGAAAGGGCCTCCAGCAATTAGTGTCTCTTTATTGGCTAAAGCAATGTCTTTTCCAGCTTCTATGGCAGCCACTGTTGGCTAAGGGACATAAGAAGTTGATATTTGAAACTCAGATTTTTGAGATGATGATAGATAAACTTCATTTATAGATTCTAGTAAGTTTTTTCAACAACAAAAGTTTACCTTCAAACCGGCACAGCCGACAATTCCAGTAACAACAGTAGCAGCATCTGGATGTCGGGCGACCTGAAGAGAGAGAGAGTCAAGGGGCTGTAAAACAGATGATATCTATTGGCTGAACAAGAAATATGAATCATTGAAAAGCTAACCTCGATCATCCCCTGCTCTCCAGGAATGATCTCAGGTTTGTCTTTAACGTCCGACAGAGCCTCTTCAAGTTCGTTAACTAATGACTCATCTCGAACTGAAACTAATTGCGGTTTAAAATTCTTCACCTGCACAATGGGGAATTGAACAGCACATAAGAGTGATCCCCTGTAATTACTTCTGTCATAGTTACCAAGATCCATGTCGTATGACTCGTATCCTCGAGTATGGACGCTAATTAGGCACAAGTTATGATACATAAAGCTAACTCGTTTACGCTGATTTCAAGACATATAAACATTCATATAAAAAAATGGTTTAAAAACATATTCTATTATGTTTTTCTAGTATCAACTAATCACCTGATCAGCAAGAAGGGTCACGTTTGAACCGGCTGCAAGTGCAACAACTCTAAACTTATCTGGATTTTCAGCAACTATGTCCAATGTCTGCAAAGGCAAATTCAACGCATAAACCACAAAGATATACACAACGGACGACAAGCCAAATCAAGAAGAACGAATAAAAGTCGGTTAGGTATAGCCAAGAAGAGTTGAACTTAGGCCATTCTTTTGAAAGTGAGTTCTTAACATAGCCATCAAACATTGAATTACATAGCCATTAATACATAGTCACATCATTAAGAACAACAAAGTACAGACGTTTCACCTGTGTTCCAATGGAGCCAGTGGATCCAATAACCGAAATGGGTTTAGGACCATCCCATTTCTTGCGGTCGGGCTCAACAACAGCCCGACCAGGCCAAGCCGGAGGAGGCGGCTGCACGGAACAATGAACTCTCTTTGCAGCTGTGCATCTATTTACCTTCCTCTTGATAGGTAATCCACCTAAACAAAATCCCAACAGAGTATCAGAATCTTTTGCAAGTCAAATAAGAACAGAAAGATAAAACATGGAGTATTATTATTGAAATTAAACAGGCGGTAAGAAAAAAGGGAATCTTTGGCGGGGATTACAAGTCAAAACAGACACAAGAAAACATCAGCATCAACAACAATCTCCACAAATTGGAAACAAGGGGGGGAATACAAAAAAAGAAAGGGGGGAAAGTTGCGTATTAAAAGATGAAATAAAGTGAACAGCATGTTTAACACATACAAGAACTTCAAGCATAAAAAAAAAATAAGTAAGAAAACGAAAAAAGACAAGAAATAGCTAGTTGGGTACAACCCATTCTTATCCAAAACAGTTTATCACCTCATAAACCACAGAAAAAATGCCAAAACCATAGATTAGAAAACCCAGAATCCAAAATCGACCTAAATACACGTAAGAAGAAGAGTATACCTTGGAATTTGAGAGGATTGAGGTTGTAATTGGATTTGGAGGTTTCTAAGAAGGAAAGGGTCTTGATTTCAGTAGGAGATAGCAAATTCAGAGCCATGGGTTAACCCAGATGAACTCAAATTGAAGAGAGTTTCAGAGCTGGGCAAATTTCTGTTGACGTAACGAACGCAACTGTTCTTTCGAGTTGGTCGAAAGATGATTAGAGTTTAGAGAGAGAAAGAGGAGGTTATGAGAGAGAGAGGGTCCATGGATTGTGTGGCTTGGTTCTGATATATATAAGCTAGTTTTGGGGAAAATACAGATTGACAATGACAGCTACAGTGAATTTGTCATGCAGATTTTGGAAAAATCCATAGCTAAGACCAAAATCTTAATGGCGATTGCATTAATCTTTAATAAAAAAATATACTACTTCACACAGACACACTGCGTAGATGAGAGAGAAAGTGAAGTACACGTAATTTTGCTCTTAGTTTGACCCTTTATCCCGATAAGTTTTTATTTTAAATTATTAAGGTAATGTCTTCCGTGTGTGCGATTGTGAAGATTCGACCTCACATTTACGTTAGAATCTACTCCGCCCCCAAAATTATGAAATACTCCCTCCTCGGCCCCAAATTCAAGTTCACGTTTAATGTAAATACAGAATTTAAAAAATGTCATTTTTTGACTTATTTTTAAGGGTAGTATGGTATTTTTGGGTAATAAATAAATGATAAAGTATGTTATGTGTGTTAAAAAAGTGATGGAAAATTTGAAATTAATGTATGTTAGAGGGATATTAGTTTGTTGCTTTTTCCTTTTATGGAAGTGTGAAGCTGAATTTGGGACGGACCAAAATGGAAAGTGTGAAGTTGAAGTTGGGACGGAGGGAGTACTGCGTATTTTATTTTGGCAAAGACTTGTGTAAGATCGTCCCACGTAAGGACTTACGTAAAACGGTCAGAAGGTGATAACTTTCTCACGTAAGGACTTACGTGAGAGGAACAGAAAGTGATAACTTTTTATGAAGGTGAGTGATAATAAATTAATAAAAAGTGATAATGCTATTTCAGGAATAATTTATAGTATAAATAAAAGTTATACTAACGAAAGTGATAAAGATTTATTAAAAAGTGAAAAATAGTCTCACGTGAGACGATATCACGCAAAACTTACTCTTCTATTTTTTGTATAAATATAATATTTTATATAAAATTAGTAGAATTATTAGATGTAAAATTAATTATTTTATATTGTCTCAACTACTTAAGTGTATCAATATTCTTAGTATTCAGTAGAATCCAACAATATTCATGGACAGAGGGATTTTTTTTTTAAATGGACACTCTTGGAAAAACGAATATTTGTGAGATGAAAAACAGATCAATTCATTATTAAAGGATATTAGTATATAAGTAAAATGTAATTATTAGTGGTTAAAATATATTTGTAGTGAATAATATTATATCACTCTAAAATCATAATTTATTGTAATATTATTCTATCATACTTTAGAAAAATATATTTTAATTATCAATAAACAAATTATACTACATAACAATTATATTTTAATACGTTTTACAACTCTCTCACATAAATACCGTTTAAAAAAAAATTGTTTTTGAGAATTTGATTCGCCATGCACATTAATTTTACAAACTTACTAGTATTTTTTTTTCACCCTAACAATTTTTTGAGTTAGTCTCTTATAAACCGGTATGAACCCGATTTACACAAGTGTTTGGTGCAATTTCTTTGGGCGTCTGGATCTTTGTAAAATAAGCACTCCACTACTTAATTTATGAAACTTATGTTATTTTAGTCGCTTAAATTGTTCATATTATAATTTTGATTTAACTTTTTATTTTTTTATTTAGGTTGATTCTGTAAATTATTTTATTGTACTTATAAAATGCTCAATTAATCACTAACTATGTCAAGATTTATTTTTGTAATTGATCCTATAATTTTTTTTAATTGAAAAAGTTACCAAATCTTAAAATATATAAACAACAAAATCAAATCAAATATAGAAATTTATAGACTAAAAAAAACTACAATTCCAACTTTTTTTTTTTCATTAATTAACACACAAAAAGAAGAAAGAGGACTCATTTATTTAGAAATTGATCTTACATATAGTAACCTTTTATAAATATATATATATATATATATATATATATATATATATATATATATATATATATATATATATATATATATAATGATTAAAAAAATCTGGAGTATTAAGTATTCATACCTAACACTATATATTATATCATATAATTCGTAATTTCATTTAAAATATCAATATTTAATTACAAACAATAGGAATAATTTAGTGAATCGAAATGTGTAAAAGGAACAAAATATATTTTTTTCTATATAAAAACTATCTGAATAATTTTATATGAAGTACATTAAATGGTATTACAATTTACAATCACATACTATTTGACTAAAATCAATTAAGGGACCGTTTGTTATTTTAAGAGGAATGTGAATGATAATGGGAATGATGATAGTATTAAGGATTAAGGAATAAGAATGTGTATGATGTTTATGGGTGTATTGTTTGGTTGATGAAAAGAATCACTATCATAGTCTTTGATTTTGTTTGGTTTATGTGGAAATGGAATTAATTATATTATATTTTTATCTTTTTCAATTAAAAATATTATTTTTATAATTAATATTCTATTTTTATTAATATTAAATACTAATGTTTAAAAATAAATAAATAAGTAAAATAAAATAAATAAATAAAATCGAACCTCTCTTGGATGGAATGATTCTGAAAGTCATGAAAAAGGGGTGGAATCACCATTCCCCATTTTTCATATATCAATTCATGGTAGATTGGAATCAAAGTAATAAAACAAACATCATGTCTCTCTATCATTCCAAGTTCACACTTTTAAAGTCATCAAACAAACATGCCTTAAAATTTATAGAATATATAGGAGACATCAAAATTTCTGTTTGAACCTTTGTATTAAAAGTTGGTCTTGTGCGTCTCACGAAGCTCCATGAAAATACAAGAATTTATATAAATTTTTGTATTCTTATGGGGCACGGTGTGTCCCGGGACACACAAGTTTTTGTCTTGTATTAAAGAATGATTTATTGTTTAACATAAAAATATTTTTCATGTATATATAAAATGATATAAATGTTTTTGAAAATATCAAGTTATATATATTCACCTTTTTTAGTAACACTAGTGTCTGATTTTTTATACTCCATTTTTTATTTTTACTACGAATTGTTTTAAAAATAAATTACCAACCATGCATTATTTCTTTTCATATATTAGATTTTTTTTTAGTGACACTTGATAAGTGTGAGCACATAAAATTTACATTTTGAAAAAACATATTCTTTTAAGCATGACATATGAGCCTATTTATATTTTAAAAAATGCATATAAAGATATGTTTGAGTTTTTTTCTCGCTTATGCAATAAAACATTATTTTGCTAACATTTTGATTTATAATTTTAAAAGTAAAAAATATACCTCTAATTTTATAGTAAATTTAATATATCTATCTACCACATACGAAAATAATTAATTGTATTTAAAATGCCAAAATGGCATTAAACAACCATATTAACTTCTGTATAGTAGCTATAGGTAGTTCACAAATATTGTTAGGTAAAAAAATTATGTTATGATCAGCTCACGGATTGATATTTTTAATAAAATGTAATACTTTAAATATTGGAAAATTATATTGTTATTCAATTAAATTATAACCTAGCTTGATCCCTCTATACTTGTAATTAATTTATATGCATAGTTTGCATATCCCTACGCTCTAAATTCAATCATATGCCATTTTCATTAGGTGAAACATGTAATTATTATTCTATAGATGATCTCACAATTCCACATCGCCATCTTACACAAAAGAAATTATACTCCCTCGTATTTTTACCCAGTTTCTATTTTGGGGTATCCCACGTATTTTTACCCATTTCATTTTTGGAAAAAATACATAATACTTTATTACCTACTTTTTACAATTCCAACAACTTTAATTATTTTTTACACTTTATTCATCATCCCCAATAACTTTATTCACTTTTTCTTTTTAAATTACTAATTTATCCCTACTTTCTCTTACATTATATATTAAAAAAATAAAATATCTTAATCTCCATGCCCATACAAATGGGTAAAAATACCCAGGACGGAGGGAGTACCATTTTAAAAAGTAAATAAACAAATAAAAAGGTTAATGATTCCTATTCGTTTAAAAAATGATTCTGTTATACCAAAATCCAAATCCAAGAAAGGCTACTTTGTTTTGTTCACTATTGTGATAACGAGTTTAATTTTGGCTACTTGTTGAGTGAATCATGATGAGAGTTGGCAGTCGCATTTTCTTAATTTTAAATAATTTTTATGTTTTAATTTATTATTAGGTTCGTCTATGTTATTATTAATAATATGTATGGCTCTGTTAGTGGCATCAGTTTCTATAGGTATCATACAAATAAATAAATAAATAAATAAAAAAACATGTATGATGCTGTTTCACGAAATTATTTCGAAAGGGTCACTCAATTTAAGTAAACAAAAACGTTCGTTGGGACAGCCTTGCGGCCGATTAAACCTAAAAAGCCTAGCTCACGTTAAAACGACAAATTGCCTTGTAACTCTCTAGAAGTCATGTTTAACCTTGAATGCTATTAATAGATTCTACAGCAATAGTCCCTCGGACTCGGAAAGCTTTTCACACCATCGACCGACATCGACTCATCTCAATTAGGGATGGCAACGGGTAGGGTACCCACTTATTTTGGGTACCCGTACCCGTACCCATACTCGTATCCGATTAAAAAAATAACTACCCGTATGCGTATCCTTCCCGTTTAAAAAATTTATTATGGTACCCGTACCCGTTATATTACCGTTTATCAATACCCGCGAGTACCCATACCCGTTTAATATTCATTTATTTTATATATATTTATATTTTTTATTGTCTAAATAAGTATAATAATAAAAATTACATTATTATTGATTAAATATAAAAAAATATAATATAAATTATATTATTTTAAATAAATATTTAATAAATATGATTAAATAAAACTTATAACTATTAATTAAATATATAAAATATCTTATAATATATAAGGGAAAATCACTAATAAATACACACTTTTAACCTAAATTACTATTAGATACAAGGAATTTAAATAATTACTCTCACATACAAAATACTATTAAAGTAAAATACCAAATATAACCTTATAATCCCATACACTTTTAAACAACCAACCCTACCCCTCACCCACCCACTCGTCGTTGATCGGCCGTTGACTGGCATTGACCGGCGGCCGGACCACTACTGACCGCCGGCCGGACAGCCGTTGACCGCCGCTGCCTGCTGCCGGAATTTAAAATGTGCAAACAAAATGTGTAAAAATAAAATTGTACAAAATCAAACTGTGCAAAACCAAATTGTGCAAACAAATTGTGAAAATACATAGGGGTATTTATGGTATCACAATCATAATTTTGTAGTTATGAGTAATAGTAATTTGAGTCATGTAGTTTATTTTATAAAAATATATATATAATCGGGGTACTCGTGGGTATTTGAGGCATTACTTGTACCCGTACCAAACCCTAATGGTATTTTTCACAACTACCCATACCCGTCCCAAACCCGTTTACAACTACCTGTACCCTACCCATTAGGGTTCGGGTAGACCGGGTACCTGAAAATACCCGTCCCATTGCCATCCCTAATCTCAATCTTTAAGGAAGAGATCGACGATCCCAAGTTCTTTTACTCCATTCAAAAAGACGATTCATCAAAATAATGAGTTACTATCGACACATCTGAGATCGCCAAATATTCGGGAGTTCCTCTATTCAATCCTTTTCCTTCTTCTTGTTGCTGGATATCTCGTTCGTACGCATCTTCTCTTTATTTTCCGGGCCTCTAATGAATTACAGACAGAGCTCGAAAAGGTCAAATCTTTGATGATTCCATCATCTATGATTGAGTTGCGAAAACTTCTGGATAGGTATCCTACATCTGCAGCTGACATAAAAACGTCTCTTTCCATGTCTTCAGATACAACCCATAATGGTTTGCCCTTCCTTTGTACATAAACTCTTGTGAGGGTTTCGCGGAGTTTGAGCAGTTCTTTCCTGATCTTGATGATGAGGCAGAAGTAGGGGTTCGATTTTGGGGGCAGACGATGTTCAAAAGTTGCGGGCAGGCTGTTTCATTTTGTGAAATGAATAAAAAGTAATAATATTTTAATGAAAAGTGATAGTGGTGCAATAAACAATTTATATATATAGTATAAATAAAAAATTAAATTTTTAAAGAAAAATGATACTAATATTTTTAATAAAAATTATAAATAATTAAAAAAATATAAAATGATACAATTACCAAAAAAGGAAAGTGTTCAATTGGAACATGAAAATGTGACTACATTGGTCCTAGTTACTATTCGGGACAGAGTGGAAGAGGGGAGGGGATTCTCGAGCGTGGAAAAGGATTCAATGAATTCGAAAGAATTAAACTAGTGAACTATTACATGAATAATTTATAATATAAGTAAAAAGTGATAACATTTTATAGTGAAAGTGATTTAATGATGTTATCATTTTTTATCCATCTCACGTAAGGGTTTACGTGAGACGGTATTACACAAATCTTTACCTCTTAAGTCTATTATATATATATAATACTTTATTTATTTTCAATTTTTAAATTTTAAAATAGTTTTAATCTGTACGGAATATAGTGAAATAATTTAATACAATATTTTTACAATAATTCAAATGAAAATTTGGGGCACTCTGTTCAAAAGTCTTAAGTACCCATAAATTGACAACACAAATTGGATAATTAATTTCTCAATTCAGAAATTAAACAACTAGAATTTTGCATGCAGCTGAAATTAAATGAGAAATTATATTAGCAGCCCTATGATTAAAAAATAAGAATATAGCCACCATTGGATGGGAAAATTTTTATATATAGACTATAGTTGAACAATATCCTAAATAAATTATACAAGAGAAAATTAATCTTGCAAATAATGTAGTATATGCCATGGAATTACACAGTTTTTCAACATGGATTATGAAAATTTTAATATAATTGGGAATTTGACTTTAACTTCTTCTAATTTTCCTTCTTATCACAAATTTATTTTATTATATGATAGTGTTATATAAGTTGATAATTTCGTTTACATAATAATTAATGATTCAAGTAATAAACTCTTTATGTAAAACGATAATATCGAGTGAGATAATATTTCTCATGTTTTTAGTTCTAAATTAATTGAAAACATTAGAATTTCTGAAGTATTAATTATTATTAACTGGTCAAAAGTGTTGAATTAAATAATAGTGTGAAATGCTGACCCAAAAAAAATTCTGAATGGATAATAATGTATACTCCTACTACATATTATACGCATTGTGTCATATATATATATATAATTATATTAATTTTGTAAGATAAATCTTATTTAACACTTTGGATCGAGTTAGAATTTTTAAAGTGAGAATAAGAATAAAATCAAGTACATCATAATTTATTTTAACCATATTATTACCAAACAAATCATTATACTGACAAAGATATTTAAATTTAATTAGATGCCTGGTTGATAGAATAATTATTTGGTTGGAGGAATAAATGAATTATAACACTGAAGCGATTCTTCGTACTTTTGAGAATCTGGGATTATTTAAATAAATAAAAAAATTTCATGTTATAATATTGGGGAATTGTTATTTTTGTCATTTATCAATTTGATTTAAAAAAATGTCACCTAGTATTCGTTTCCATTCCAATTTCTACACAAATTACTTATCGAATACCTGCTTACTTTGTTGAGCTTAATTATAAATGATCGTGATTATCTTGTAATTAATTAAATTAAAATGTCGTAAATAAAACAAATTAATAAAATATGGAAAATGATTCGCATTATTATGTACATATAGATAGGGATGTAAGCGAGCCAAACTGTTCGCGAACTATTCGAGTCTCGGTTTGATAAAATGTTTGTTCGTTAACCTTAACAAACCAAATCAAACTTGAATTTTGAGTTCGAATAGTCTATCAAACCAAACTCAAACATATGGATGTTCGACTCGAAAGCTCGCGAACATATTCGTTTATGAGCTCGTTAATGGCTCGCAAACGCGTTCGTAAATTTTATAATTATTCTTTAGTATTATATATTATTATTTATTTATTATATTCAATAATTAAATATTTTGTATTAAACCACATAAATATGATAATAACTTAAGTAATTGTTTAAATATTTAAATATTTTTTACCGTTTATTATTATATTTTGTTAGTTTGTTTATTTAATATTATGAATAACATTAAATATTTATAAATGAAACATTCTTTTAATATCCAAGTACAAAATTATTTAAATGTTTATGAAAAAATATCCATGAACAAGTTACTTTATATGTTCGTGAACACGTTCGTGAGCCTTAACAAACGGTTTGAGTTTGAGCTCGAGTTCGATATTTTTTTTCTTTTCGAGTTCGAGCTCGGGCTCGAGTTCGATAATTCCTTAACAAACGATCCTCAAACTCAGTAGTGTTCGGTTCGATTCGATTCGATTGCATCCCTAATATAGAACAAGTTTGTAAGAACTTTCTATTTTTCTTAATTAATTATTATATTCATTAAAGATGTTACCATATTTTATTTCTATTTTGAATTATTATTTTTAATTGAAGATGTTATCGTATTTTATTTATATTTTAAACATTCATAAAACCATGAACTTTATTCTTATTGTAAATTAATCTTCACTTTTGAGAAATTGCAAAAAAAAAAATCACAACCTTTAAGTATTGTTGCAAAATAAATCCAATTTTTTACTAAAGTACAGTTTTTTTGAATTTTTTTTGTAACAATACTTAAAGGTGGTGGTTTTTTTTTGTAATTCTCAAAAATGAGAATTAATTTGCAATAAGAGTAAAGTTCATGATTTTTTTTGCAATTAACCCTAAAAATAATAATCAATTACGCAAAATTATCTCAGTGATTGTCTTACCCAACACTCCCCAATCCCCATGATAGTGAATGTGATGAGCTTATTACGTGTAGGTTTTTCATTCAAAATAGAAAAAATGGTCGGCCAAAAGCTACCACTTACGCAACTACTAAAATAAAATAATTACATCAACAATCTTACATTTTTTTTAATTTATAATAATTCGTCCTCACTATCGCATTAGTATGAGACGTTATAATATGAAGATTTTCTTGAATTTAGAGCGAAGTTTCCACATGGTTTATATTTATAAATATAATAATCTCATATAAATATTGATTTACATAAAAGTTGTCGGAATTTGTTCCAAGTTAAAGCGGATAAAACGAAGAAATGTAGGAAAAAGATTATATATCGTCTTATGAATGGTTTTGTATGATGGTCTTATTTTTAAATAGGAGACTTATTACTAAGTATTACATTTTATTAAAAATTTTAGACTCCTCCCATGTTATAGTTTTCACATTTCTTTATTCATTTGTTGTATTATATTTCAAATTAATAAATGCATACAATACAAATATTCCCTTAATATCCTTAATTTTAAAAATGTTATCTTCATCTAACATAAATAACTTATTTTAGGATATCTTATTTATTATATAAAAGGATTATAGTGTTCTGAAAAATCAATTATTCTTTTAAAACTACTTTATTATACAATAAATATAAACAGATATTTAGAAATTTGGAATGAGGGGAGTATCGATTTTATTTACCTCGCAAAATTGATTACGAATTATTTATAGACCACTGATTTTCTTTCGCAATTTTGCGTTTTTATATAATAAATAAAATATATTATGCTTTAAAAAATAATATTTTTTAAATTAAAGTATACTTTTAAGGATTTATATTGATTTTTTTTTAAGATAAACGATTTTATGCTACAAATATATTTAAAAAGATAAAAAATAGTTTTAGGTGATGGTGAGAATAACATTTTGTGTTTAGAACTCTATTATTAACTTTTAAAAAATTTAAGAAATGGAATAAAGTAAGATAATTTAAAGTAAGTAGAAGGGCAGAAGGATAAGACACCCTATCAAGACTAGAGTTTTGTACACGTGTCACGTTTTCATGTGGGCCAGCCCAACCACGTGCTTAACTAGTAACCAAAAAAATTGCTTGGGTGAAATATTCTAAACTTGGGCCAAGATTTTATTTTATTTTTAAATTTAATTTAATTGTAAAAAATGAATAACTTATAAGAAATTAATTTCAAGTGTAAGAGCATTGGAACACATTCAAGAAAAAGACATGATACAACAAATGTATCATGACTTAATGCATAAGACCTGTTTGGTGGTTCATAAATGCAGAGGAGGAAAAAATAAAGGTGGTCCTAAGTATGTGTGTCCAATTTGGAATTAGTATTTAATGAGAAGCAAGGATCACGAGCACTACACTATTTCTCTCGTCAAAACGCCACTCACCAACACTAAAAAACGTGTTTTGCATGGATGATTTTACATAAACTTCATTGTAAGCTTTGTTTGTCCTCAAGTAGGACCAACGCAATATTACCCCATGTATTCAACAATTCTAGATGCAAGTTTGGGTTTTATCATTTGACAAGAATACGTACGTATGTGATCAGATCGATGGACCCATGCAACGGACACAGTCTCTATCGTTCGTTGAGGTCACAGTATCTCCTTTGTTACTTCAGTAGAGGAAGGACCAGATATCTCACCTGATGCCTCCATCGAACCACCGTTTTCTGCAATTTTAGTGACTCTTTGCAGTTCATCAGTTGCATCTGCTGAACGAGCGAGCAATTGGTCATCTGTTAATTCCTCAGTTTGTTGAGCTGCCTTCTTGGGTTGTCGTATGGCTTCAGCTGCTTCAGGCATTGCTATGGGCGGTGGCAGAGGAGGGACCCACGGCTTCTGAGCTGGTCGATTATTAACACTGGGATAACCGAATTTCTGTTCCTCACCGCTTTCAATTTCTGTGATTCTGACATTTTTCTGTTGAAACCAAGGTAGTTCACCGTCTTCGTTCAGCTGGATATCTGGGATATTGTAATTGGAGCCATTGGTGCTCTCTTGAGGTTGACTGATTTCCCAAGGCTGATTGCAACAACAAGTGTGTTATTGATAATCTATTGAGTATAAATTTTAAATTTAAAATCTGCTTAATAAGGTCTTAATATTTTCATGATATAATAATTATTGTATACAGGAAGACAAACTGAAACTCCATTATCATTTTTTACTACTGTTGCCAAAAAGAACCAAATTATTGATTTCATTGACTGACCTTTGGCTTTGGCGCAATACGCGGATTTGAGAAAGGTTGATTGGGGTCTGGTGGTGCATCATTGATCTCCTGAGAACCCAAAAAATAAACACATTGTTACAAACTCGAGGACAGGGCTAAAACTGGCAATCTTTGGGAGTTTATTTACCCTTATGTTGGATGGTCTTTCCCCTCTATGTAACATCTCCACTATCTGAAAAAAAATTGTGTATATCAGGGGAAAAAAGAACATAAAAAGGGAGTTGATTTCAAGATCGTTTCTGAACTTAATGATATCAAAGTTGGGAGACACAAAATTCATTAATATAAGTTTCCTCTTGATGAACGGTTAAAATTCATTCCCAAAATTTCCTATCTGATAGCTATAGGATATGGTGGATGTAACAGTACGAGTTGATAAAAATAATCAGACTATGAGCAAACTAAAATGAAAACCCTAACATGAATGTAACTTCAAACCAGAAAGCAATAATTTGAAGAAGTGGAAACAGGATCGGACTAAGAAGAATGAGATGTTCAACTTCAGATAACAGTACTTGGAACAAAGAGTAAAAGCAATACCTCCATATATGACTTGGGGTGAGGAGCCATAGAAGGTTCCACAGGAGTAGGTGCAGATAGAGGTCTCGCTGCACAGATCCAAATTCCAACATTTCAGGAAAACAAAAGAAATAGAAAAGGTTGGTAAAGGATAAAACAAAAATTGATTAATGAACAAACCTGGACGTAGATGATCTATCTTGCCATTTGTGTAGGGTTGCTAAAAGGCCAAAATCATGCAAATGAATCAAAATGAGAACTGGAAATTGATTGTACAAAGTTCCGCAAATCATACTAGAGAAACAATAATAATTATCTCACCCCAGTACTGGTCCATTTCTCATTTACATTGTCTTCCCCCAAAGAAATTCTTCCATTTATACTTTGTCCTAGTATTGAAAGTAAAAAATAAATAAATAAATAATCAGAAAAATACAGGTGTGGGATGTTCCACAAGAGCCATCACATTTTGAAGAAATAAGTTTAGAAGCTTGAAAGCATAGCATTATGTTCACAAAGTAAATATGGACTAAAAAGGTACAAATGATTGAATCGATTCACTTTGTCTGAAATCTCAGTCACCACTAACCAGGCACCAAATTCAAAATACAAAGCACAACTAGGTATAAGAATACTAAGATGCTGTGATTTCAGACAGAATCTAAACCAATAGAAGCTAGGTCCTACCAGCCAACGGCATATAAGATGATTGTTGTTAACAAACTTTAGATATCTTTCACTCTCTCTATTTTATAGTCAACCGAAGGAGCCTATAGAAACTTATAGCTTGTGTCACAAAGTATAATGATGCACAACAATAAATTATTAAATAGAAAATAACTAAAGATGCAAACTTCTTAGTAAAAAAGTACTCAATGGAGAAATTACATGTATATGTTAGAATATTGCAGACACTCAATTAACTACATTGCCTATATGCAACTCAAGTACAGAAAAACAACGTGAATCACACAACAACTAATCTAAATGATCCAACTATCTGACGGAAAATAAAATAAAATAAAAATCAGAACTATTTTCTAAGGAACGCAGAAAAAACTCTAATGATTATTAGGCAGCATCTCCTTACCACTTTCCAACTTCTGTATTGCACTGCTCATTGATTTCATCTCATGTACTTGAACATTTAACACATTGATAAGCTCCTCAAAGCATCTCTTCTCTGAAAACATTCAGAAGAATGTTATAACTCGAGGAAGGGAAATATCGTCAACATAAGTACAAAACAATAGACATTATAATTTTAATAAGTTGCATAATAAAGGTGTAGATCCCATTAAATATCTACCTTCATTTTTTGTTATCAACATCTCATGGCTCGCTCGAGCTACATCAGCTGCTGCTGCAGCTGCTGCTTTTGCAGCAGCTGCAGCTTCTTCTGCTGGACTTGGTTTTGCATCGATTTTCTTCATTCGACCCTCTTCATCCTCTTCCGATACAACTTTACGAATCCAAGACTTCAACCTTGGGACAATGGATTTCTATCACAAGCATGGCCCCAAAAATGTGATGTCGGATTAAAGATATGAAATGAACTGATGCAAGTAATTCGACATATAACTGAATAATAGCAGCAGGATCACAGTATCACCTCTGATTTCAGGTGTTCAGAAGAAAAACTCATTGAGCAACTAGTACCGAGGAAGATCTATAACATAATTGTACCTTGAGAAGTACTGCTGTACCAGCCCCTGATGCCGCCAGAAATCCCACGGCCAGAATAGCATGATACCAGCGCAAATGAGAGAGTGTCCCCATTCTTGAAGTGCTGCCCATAGGTGCAATAGCTGTAGGCTGAAGGATCTGTGTTGGAGGTTGCTGTTGAACATTTGATGAAGATTTTATCTGTCCATCTTCACATGAAAGGAAGAAAATTATATTAAAAATTAACCATTGCTTGCAAATAGGTCAAGTTTTTAAACATTGATGATCTGAGGATTTAAGCAAAAAGAAAATTTAATACAAATTTCAGTGTTACCTGGATTAGAGACAACTGCTTGAGTCGATGTAGCAGCTGAGGTAGGATCCTACAAGGTTTACATTCATTTATAGGGTATTGATAATAACCAAATGCCATGATTTTAAATAAGATAATCAGTATCATATTATTCTAACCCAGTTGAAGGGGAAAGTGATAACTTACAGGAACACGTCGAAAGGCTTCATCAATCTCCTCTTTTGTGAGACCCTTCCTCTCAAGAAATGATCTTCTATACATGACAGGAGACCCCTTAACCTTTGGATGAGAAAGGAAATTTACCGCATTTCGTACTTGCTCTTCTCTGATAGGTTCTGAGTTCACAAATACTGAAGTGGGTGAGCTCTCCTTCTCAGCCTCTCCTTTAGCATCTTGATGGCCAACATTAGTTGGCTGTAGGACCTGTGACTCTGTAATTCCCCCAAAAAATTACAGTCAGCCAGAAAGAGCAGGATATAGCCATACACGACAACTAAAGAAGAAATGTGTGTGATGTTTTGTGTTAATAATCAATGGTTAATCATTACAATACAGAGGTAGCAAGTTTTCTATATAGATTCTATCTTTACATGGAGTCTAAAAACTGAATTATATAAGAGGAGGAATTAAAGTCACATATATACACAGTAAAAGGAAAAAAAGATTAGGTATATTTCTCATTGGACATTTTTCGGGATTCATTAAAGCTAAAATTGCATCCATACAAGTCAGCTCATTATTGATAGCCAATGAAGCTGAAATATAAACGTGCAAACAATGATCATAACTTAGATGTTATGCGCCAAATTGGCAAATTGCAGAGGTATAAAGAAACAACAAATTTTGGTTGGCTGATCGAACTATCCATTAAAACAAACAGGTAACAATAACTAAACTGAATTGATTTTGTGAGCTATAACTTTGAATACTAAAATAATACACATAATAGTTCTATCGTATTTTCTTAGCTAATGCTATCCAGGCTGCCTATCTTAAAATTGCTTCAATGGACTAAATAAATTAGTGCAATAATAGTCTAATAGTAACAGATAATGTTCAGAGATCTAGAAAATGACTTCTCAATTAAGACGTCCATCAACCAACCAGAACGGTTGATTTTAAACAACATAATAATCTGAATAAATAATATGTCCTAAATATTTATTTGAAGATTTCAAAACTGGAAATAGTGCTTCCAAAATTGATTGAAAGACAGGGTCGTGATCGTATAATGAGTTCACCATAATTGTTTATCTGACACCTCGGATTTCAGAATCTTGACCACAGACTTCAGTTATTCATATTAAGATTAACGGCCACAATTCAGTAATTCATGTCAATGGACAAGCGGGTAACAATCCTCTTCTGAATCAACTTAAAAAGAAAGACGTTATTTTAAAGAATCCTACATTTCTTCTGCTTGCGAGTTTGACTCATCAAGACATTTCTGTGTTTGATATTACAAATACAGATCGTGAAAACGCTTATCCACTGATAGTTAAATGAAACAAAACTGAAAAATAGATAAAGAATCCAAATGAAAAGGGCAAGAAAAGACGGTTATCAACCAAATTAAATATATACGTAAAAAATCAATGTCCAACTACGTCTACGAAACCTGAACTAACATATCGCCTGAAATTCGATTGACACACTAGTAATTAACGACAAACGAACAAAAAAAAAAATAAAGAAATTCGCATTCCATGACTTAATCCATATATTAAAGAATTGAGCTAAAAGAACAAATAAATGAAACCTATAATTTGGGGCTTATTGTCTGGTGAAGTTGGCGGCGCGTCAGGCGGAGTTGCCATGAGTAGGAGGAGCTGAAAAGCAAAGAAACACGAATTTATCAGAGAATTGAGTGAAACAAAGAGAATGGCAAATAGTTTAATACTAACAGAATTGGGATTGGGCAGCGATGAAGAGAGAGATGTGAATCCGAGAGCGGAAAAATGGCGGCGTTAAATTTGGATATGGTAATCTGCTATTTTGCTCATCCCTAAACAACTGCCGTGGACCGTACTGCCTTTTGCTACTTTCAAGTGAATAATTATCCTTTTAAGCCGGGTGTATATATATATACGCACACATACACGCAATAGAAAACTCAGTATCTCTTTTCTTATTTTATTTTTCTTTAGCGCTCTTTTTTTTTTTTTTTTTTTTCTTTTTTAAGAATATTTTCGCATAAAGAAAGTATACATTACCAAAAATATTGATATAATTGATTTAAGAAATTTGTACAGTAACATTTTTTTCTTTTTTTGACAGGATGAATATAAGAACAATCATGTACTCCTCTTCATCTAGTATGGAGTATTTGCTAGTACTACTCTTTACAAAATTTTCTCAAGAGCTTTTTAATTTAATTAACCATACGAATATTATAAATTATTAATTCTTACTCGTATCTTTCATTGCTATATTTAAATTAAATTTCATCCAACTATTGGGCATTTTTTGGATCTTTTATCCAGCACAAGTCCCAAATCAAAATTGCATCTCTTAAAAAAAAAAAAAAAAAAAAATATATATATATATATATATATATATATATATATATATATATATATATACACTATATTATATGGATTTAAATTGCTATTGAAATTGAGAATTAACAGAACTAGCATGCTTCATGTTGACATGTTGTATAAATAATTTAGATATATCACCCAAAATTCAACTCTGCTTCCCTCAACATGGGATGCCTTTCAATAATCCTGCTAGTAACAAAATTGCTAGATGAGGAAGTGGTTACAAGTGAGGTGACTTCTGGATACTCAGCCTGAAAAGAACATGCGTGGCTGATGTTAGATGGATGATGCAAATTTTAATATAAGTCCCCCATATTTGGCGTTCCTTCTATCCAGTCCCTAAAGAGTTGTCAATGCAAATGAGTGAAAATCTAAGAGTTCAGAGAGAGAGAGAGAGAGAACTGGGATTTCAGAAGGTAAAATATGTTCATTGCAATTTCTGCAGCAAGCTTTCCACCCTGCTTTTTTGTTGCGCTGGACTCAGCGCCTCCATCTGCATGATTGTTCTTCCAACTAGAACAACAATCGATGGAGAACTGGCGTTCACCTAAACAAAGTTTCGAGAAAGAATGATGAAGGCAGAGTATATATACAAATCATCTTTGAAGACAAACATGCCAGAGTCATAAACGGACGAATCAGCATTGAAATCATACCCAAAATCGAGCGTTCATGCCAACTGCAGTCTCAAAAGCAAGCTTTTTCCCAAGAGTCTCAAGAACGGGGCATGAAGAGCTCAGCAACCTAAAATAGCAAGTCGGTTGACAATTTCAGATGTATGGACCAACTTTCATTCCCCTAATCAAGGGATTTGGTGCAGTACCAACAATGGCTGCATTTAAGGAATAAGGACTGACTGAAGTATAAATGTATGGATTATTTGTCTAATGGGTAGTTGTGAACATACATTCTTGATAATCCAGTTGTTGCATCAAACATGAGACCGTCTTTAAGG
Source organism: Pogostemon cablin (assembly GCA_023678885.1). NCBI lineage: Eukaryota > Viridiplantae > Streptophyta > Magnoliopsida > Lamiales > Lamiaceae > Pogostemon > Pogostemon cablin. The sequence continues at coordinate 4,504,508 of CM042961.1, forward strand.
GGACCATATTCTGCTGCTTTCCCAGTAGCTAAAGAAGCAGACAAATTTCAATATAATACAAAGATTGCACAACAGGAAATACCGGAAAAGTCACCATGTCTAAGTAGAAGCAAAAGACAAGTCTATAGACCAACCATCCATGCAAGATAGCTCGGGGTTCATGTCAGGGTTCGCCTTGACAACTCGGACATACAGCAACGTGCCCACCTAAAAAGGATTAGAAAAACAAGCATAGTTATTAAAGGCGCGCCTCGGGCGCGCCTAAGGCGCGCCTCACCCGAGGCTATACCCTTGGCGCCTCGGTATAGGTTTTTCAAGGCACGCAGTATCAAGGCGCGCGCCTTTGTGCGCCTCGGCGTGTGCGCCTCGGGCGCGCCTAAGGCGCGCCTTGAGTATTGTCATGTTTTTGTGTTGTTTTACATTTTTAATAGTTGAAGTAACACTTTTATAAGTGAAATAGCACTTTTTGTTATTTTAGCAACTTATCAAATAAATAAAATAAAATAAATAAACATATAATAAATATTAAATAAAGGATTTAAGAAGTTAGGGTTCCCAATCCCATTCATTTCACTCCAAGCATTCACGACGCAAACTGCAAACTACTCCAACTTCCACCTGCCGCCGTCCCGTCTGGTTGTCGTCCGCCGCGTTTCCGGCGGCCGCCACGTCGCCACCGGTCAGCCTACAGCTACTGGAGCAGCCGAGCATCAAGCACAGCAGGTTTGTTACTTTGTTTTGGTTTTCTTTTTTTCTTTTTTGTTAGTTTTGCTGTTTTGTTTTTTTTTTCTTTTTTTCTTTCTTTTTTCTTATTTTAATGTGAATATTTTTTATTTTTTTTCCTTAATATGTATAATACTATAATCTGACTTTTTTTCCAGCATCTTTTTTTAAATTACTAGGCTACTAGTACAAGCATAATATTAAATTTTGATATTTTATACCTTAAAATATGATTAGTTACATTATTTCTTGATTTTTATTAAATTTATTTATCCTTTTGTATTCTTCAGATAATCAGTGGTTTGCAATTTTGTGAGTTGTGAGAGTGAGACTTATGGATGAAAATCAAAGTTGTAGTAGTGGTGTGGGATCGACAAATGAAGCAAAAGATCCGGGATGGAAATATTTTGTGAGGGTAAATCCAAATACCAAATCCAATAATGACTTGAAGTGCACTTTTTGTAATCAAGTTTTTAAAGGTGGTATTTTTCGTGCAAAACAACATCTTAGTGGAGGACATCGCAATGCTAAAATATGTATTAGTTGCCCACCACAAGTTAGGGATGAGATTAAGGAGTTTGATGATGAAGAAGATGATAATTAAAATATATTTGTTTCTATGATTGTCTGACACTTTGATTGACTTATTTTATTTTAAATATTATGAATTTTCATGTGTGCATGTTTAACTTTGGCTTAAATGGCTTAGTTTATATGTCATACTCTTATAAAATGTTATATTATATGCCTTTTAGACTTATTTTATTAGGTAAATGTGTTGTATATAGGTTATATTTAGTGTAGAATAAATAATGGTGTTATATTACAGATTTAATTTCGAGGCGCGCCTCAGGCGTGCGCCTTGCGCCTCGGGCACAGATATGCCTCGGTGCGCCTCGGTGCGCCTTGCGCCCTTAATAACTATGAAAACAAGTAAGAAATGTACCACAAAAGTCAAGCAAGTGTACACAGGGAAATGATAAAAAAATATCTACATATGAAGTTATCAAAATGAAAGCAAGATGGCTACAGAATGAACAATGAGAGAATAGAAATTTCTTTTGTTAAAAAAGTGAGTCACCGAACCAGGTGGGCTAGCCCACCTGGCCATTGGGCTCCTCACAAAAGTGAATGACCCAGGTTCGATTCCCATTGGGAACGAATAAGAGGGGAGTTATAAGGATTCTTGGAGAATAAGGGTGTATGGGTGCTTGGTGAACTAACTAGTAACTATACTAACAACTAACTTTGTCCGATCAAAAAAAAAACAAAGTGAGTCACCGATGTTAAAACTAAAATATAGGTACCTTTACTATGCAAGGAATAGAAAGAACAAGGTATACTTGCATTCTTCAGACTTGAAAAATAACTGGCACTGGCAGGTTATTTGTCAAACATTGTAGAAGCAAGAAAACAAAACAAATATTTGATGTACTATTTACCCATTTCTATACATGTTCACATGTCCATGTCCAAGCATACAAAATTCTATTGATTGGAGCAAACAGATTCATTTTAAACATGCGACACAGTCTTAGATAGGACATAAATTTTCAAAAGGTGCCTTCTTTCTCTATTAAAGCAGTTGAAGCAAAATTATCCAGCATACACAAAATCATACCAAGGAACCAAAGCACGAATTAGAATAGAGATATTCACCTCAAACTTGGGAATATTTCTCCTGGTTCCACCTTCAAAAGCAAGCACAGGAAGTAATGCCAATGTGGAGCTTTTTATATCCACAAGAAAATTCTGTTGCACCATGCAGCAAAATATTAACAACGGTCTACAAAACATCAAAATTCCAAAAACAAGTGCGATTTAGCATGTTAATGCCACCTATACTTTAAACAACCTTAACTGAGAGGTGCAGTTTAAAACATGTGGCATTGCCACCATCAGCATTTTACCATAAAATTGCAAGTATAGGACTGCTTGCATTCTACTAAATGAATCAAGTTAAATACTAGTGTGATCAATGCAAGTTTATAAATTACCTAAGAAAGAATGAACTGACAAGGTACCCAAAGGCATGAGTAAAATCTTGAATTCAGTATAAAACTTAACTACTGAGATTTGTGTTTCTAACTGTGAAGAAAAAAAAACCTTAAGTAGAAAATTCTAATATATTTATGTATATATTAGAGTATTGCTGGATCAAGAGTGAAGAGTACTTACATCTGATCTTGAGTCAACAACTATTCCAAGTACATTATCCCCAACACTAGGCAGATACTGTAGAAATATAATGATTTGCATGAGAATATAGACATGTCTGCTTAAGCAAAAGGAAAATTGTACAAAGTAATTTTCGGGAAGCAAAACTTGAAAAAGGAAGGAGTAGTTCTACGATAACATAACAAATGACAAACTAAACACATTGACATCTCCATAGTCACTCAATAAAATAATAAATTGATAAAATTGGTCATTAAGAATTTTGTGCACAACGTAAAGGTCCCATCACCAACAGATCATATAACAACATTGCCTAAGAAGGTAATAATAATTATTCTCCAATCATAAGATCATTTTAAATACAAATCAATCTTGGCATCTTGCAATCTTGCAGGTTTTTTTTATTGATGCTTGCTAACAATAAGTGTCGTTGACCCAGATGGTAATTGAGTTTCATGAAAAGGTTCAAAACAGATCTCTGATCCATTCAAGTTTGTCTAACCCATATACAAAATGTGTAAAGTTTTTATTTCCATCTGCTTGAGTGTTTCAGATTGACAAGTTTGCCATAAAATTTTCTAATTTCAACCAAACACTCACAGCAAGGTAAATTCACAGAGATGAAGATTAGTAAAAGAGCAATCTATAGAACATTATATGCTATTTTGAGAATAAAGAAAATTTCTCGATAAGAAACCCACCACAGACTACTTGAATAATAATGTATTCACATTTGAAGAAAGATGAAACTTGCAAGCTTGACCCGAGCAAGCAAAATAGGGTAGTCCATTAAATGGGTTGTTGGTGTGTTTTGAAGCAATTAGCATGGAACTCACTCGTTTATGGGAGCTTTCAACCCAATACTTGTTTGGTGCTGAGAATCTCAGTGTTCCTGCCACTATAACAGATATAACATCACCGTCCTGCAAAGACATGACAAAATTATCATTGAAATCTCCTTCCATTCATGAAATTCAATCTTTCTTGTTCACTCAGAAAGCACATCTCCATAGTAAAATGCAAGAATCCACCACTACTCAATCTTACAGTTAATTAAAATTTTCTCATAGCAGCAATAAAAATAAAGGACGATATTTTAATAGCCCCAAACTATCAATCTATTAACACAACACTTGGTTTTCAGAAAATCATAGCTTAGCAAGGAAATTTTAAGGAAAATTAACAATTCAACTTAAATTCAATTAAATTTTAAGAACCTTCTATATATATACATATAAAACACATGTATATATCATAACAAACAAAAATAAAAAAAACCCTAATAGAAGTAGAAAACCTGATAGAGGCCGCTGCCGAGTTTGATGGTTTGATTAGTCATCTTAGAGAGGTCCAACACGATATCCCCCGGAAACTGACACAGAAACAGTAAAAAATTTACAATACCAGAAAGTTTTAATCAATAAGTTAATCTCAATCATTTTTTCTGAAGTTTGGAAAAAACTTTGGAAAAAGCTGAATGTAATTAGAACATGAAAAGAAAACGAAGAAGGTTAAAAGTGCTTACCACATAAGCATTGATAAGGCTTTTCTTCGTCTCCATATTTCTGTAAACAGAAGTAGATGCAGAAAATTTGCCTGTAAAGCTCGCTCTGCAGATGAAAGAGAGAGAGGCCAAGAGCGAGAGCGAGAGAGAGAGAGAGAGAGAGACTCAGAGTGGTATTCTGGTAGTTTCAGTGTTGTTTTCTAGAAAAAAGGAAATGAAAGTATCTGACGGCCCAAAGGCCCATCGAAATTTGAGCCCAATTATAAGTTCACATTAGGCCCAATCAATTTAATTACAAATTATGGGCCGACCATTTAAATATAGGTCTTCGCTATCCACACCTCTCCTCTTACTTAATATACCTCCCAATTTTGACTTTTTTCAATTTTGACCAAAATTTTACAATTTTACCTTTAATGTCTTAAATTTTTAGATACACCCATCAATACACCTTTACTACATACACCCCTAATTTTGACCCCATTTTGACTAGTCAACATTTGACTAATAGTTGACCAAAAATTTACAATTTTGTCATTTCTGATTTTTTTAATCCCCTTTCTCCATTTCCCTTTTAAAAACGGATATAGTCTATTACGATCATATCAGACTCATCATGCTTCCGTACATTAATTAAACAACATTAATTTCATAACTAATCGACTTAGAACAGTAATAGTACCTTTTTTGACCGTCAATCCACCGGGTATTCGGGAAGTTTTACAGCTGTTCCTCACAGCCAACCACTCGCCCTGCAGTGTGGTGGTTCAATCTCGTTCCTTCAGCGGACCTCAGCACAACCCTAGTTCGTTTCATACACCGGGTATACAGGATGCTGCTACTGTTCTTCGTCGAAAAGTATGGAGATCAAAGTTACAGAAAAAATGGAAGGCTACATGCGGGCAGAAGCCCAAGATTATTTATTTATTGAATGGAGAATTTATTACACACTCATCCTCACAGAACAAGAGGAGAAAACTCCTTTAGCTACCTATTGTAGCTGCACTCAGAATACTCATACAAAGAAAAGAAAGAAATATTTATTTTTAGAAAGAGAAAACAGAGGGTGATGGTCGATGTCTTCTGCTTTCTCAACACACCTATTTATAGAGGCTTTTGGATTTGAAATCCAGATTTCAAAGCCTCCAAATCTTTTGTGACGTCACTGCTTACGTCATTGTTCTTGCATCAGTACTTACGTCATCTTCATTGGATCCCAACTTTAGCAGTTGGCTGGTCCCTCCCCTTTATTGGATTCTTTTTTGTGGGTCATCCTCCCTGTCGGTCACATGTCTCTTACCCTTTCGAAAAGGTCACCTGACTCTTGCCTTTTTGAGGAGTCATTTGTCCTCTTTAGTGCCTGATGATTCTCCCGGCTCCTGGGTATTCCGAAGAGATTTTACCTTCTTCTTTCCACGTGTCTCCTTTAGGTTGGATTAGCAGTTCTGATCATCCCTATGCCCAGCCTTATTCCTTTTCCAAACTCCGGCTCTATTTGGGTTGAACAACTCAAACATACCTTGTTTGTCCACTGCCTAAAATGGGCCATGTTACAATATCTTCGATGAGTTTGTTTACTCACCAGAATATTGTTTTTCAGAGAAGTTCTTGTTTTTCTTGGAGCGTCTTCTCTGCAAATATTGTCTTCTTCCCTGCTAAAGTATTCAACAGGAAAGACTCATTCAAAGACTTATGCTCGAACTTGAATGGAAACTTCACCTCCATCATGGCTTTGATGCAGGCATACAAACCCCTCACTCTTCGCGTAGAGATCTGTTCTTAAGAAAATGTAGAAACCAAGACTGGTTCATTTTCAGAAGACTCTTTAATCTTATTTGATGCTGTGACATCAGGTCTTCTTAGCTTGATAAAATGGAAGGCCTCGTGGTTGCCTTTCCTGACTGGTTCTGGGGCCGCACTAGTGAAGTACAGCTCCAATACATCGCCTTTGGATAGAGTCAAGTTGTTTTTCCATGCCTTGAAAACCTTTTATCCGAGCCAATCTAGAAGTTTTGCAAGTTCTGGAAAACCTGGTGCAACAATATAGATCGAGGCTAGTGCCCCAAAGTCATACCACTGCTTTACATCTATTGGATTTGAGCCCTCTCGCATCCAAACTCGAGAATATTCTCCCGATATATCCACCCGGCATTTATCCAGTTGGATTCCTTGTCTGGTGTTCAATTTCTCCCAGCTGGCCTGGTATTCCTTCCAATAAGAGAAATCAGCTAAGTTAATACCAACCTTAGTAGTGCCCGTCATAGGCCTAAGGTTGATCTCTCCCTCTTTGACCCCAGAGGTGCTGGGTTGACTCGTCGACTCTAGATGTGACTCCAGGTCTTCGATTTTTCCTTGGACCGATTTCTCTTTTGGAGGTTCCAGACTAGGACTTGTGCTAAGGGTACTTGAATCCCTTGCTCTGGGTTTAGAGCCCCGTTCTCGACTATTCTCCTTTTATCGATTGCTATTGCCATCAACAGCCCGGAGAAGTGGCTCTCATAAGGACTCGAAGAGACTCGCATTATTGCGAATATAAACTCGTATGAGATTAGACACTTTGATCTGATCGCTTTCTTGTAATTTTTCAGCACGCGTTGCATTGAGTGCTAGATTCTCGATTCCCTTTGGAGCAACTCCAGGTTGTCCATCAGGTGCCTTGAAACAGTCAGAATGTAGTCTATTTCAGCTCCCTCCATCTCTCGTCAGGAAATCTGCCAAAACATTATCAACAGAGTTAATAATGACAATATTAAAATCATAATATTTGCATTCTGCTTGCCATCTTAATAGTCTAGCCTTTTCTGGTTTAGATTCAGTTTTATTTTTAAAAAAGGCTTTGGCGCTTGTGTTATCAATTTTAAGGATAAATTTCTTCGCGAGAAAAAAAAGTGGTAATTTCTTGAACGTCTTCCGAACCGCAAAGAACTCATTTTCATTAATGTGCCACCTACTTGCTTTATTTTTCATAAAGAGTCCGCTACAGTATGTGCATGACACTTCTCATTTGAGTGTTAACTTAGTTAGAACTGCTGCCCACCAATGGTCACTGGCATCTGTGTAGAGTACCAGTTCATCCTCGTCATTTGGTATTGCTAACTTGGGGAGCTTCTTGCAAACCTCTTTTAGCTGCTTAACCATCTCTCGATGTGATTCCTACCATTTGAATTCAACATCCTTTTTCAACAGAGGACTGAACACCTTCTTGTATTGCGCCAGATTGTTGATGAACATTCCAGCAAAGTTGACAACTCCTAAGAAGCTTTGGAGTTGCTTCTTGTCTTTGAGATCTTCAGGAAATCCTTGAACCTTTTCTACAATGTGTGGTTATAGGATGATTCCAGACTCATCGATCTCGACTCCAAGAAACACGATCTGTCTTGTTGCAATTACTGTCTTCTTTTCAGAAAGTACTAATCATTTCTTGTGACGTGCTTCTGAAAATACTTCCAGATGCGCCAAGTGCTCCTCATGTTCTTTGAGTCTATGAGGATGTCATCCGCATAAACAAACATGAATGAGAAATAATCTTTGAACAGATTATCCATCTTCCTTTGGTATATCTTGGATGCATTCGCCAAACCCATTGGCATGACATTCCAAATATAGTGGTCTTGTGGTGTGGAGAAGGCTGTGAACTTCTTGTTTTCTTCTTCCATCATAATCTGGTAGAACCCAGATTTGCAATCAAACTTTGAGAATACCTTGGCATTCTTGATACAGTTGACCAAGTGTTCCCTACTTGGTATGTAGTATCCATCGAACTCCAAGATGTTGTTGATCCCTTTGTAGTTGACCACAAGTCTCGGCTTTTCCCGCTTGACTTCTCCATGATTTCGAAATAGAAATCCTGGACTGCTATATGGGGATACTCCTGGTGATATCAACTTAAGGTCCAGATGTTCCTTAAGTATTAGCTTCATATCATTTCGATCCTCTTGGTTCATCAGGATAGGCTTGTATCTCACAAACTCATGCTCTTTTTCTTCTTTCACTTTGAATGAGGCTTTGAGCACGTTTTTGTCCCACCAGGCTAGAGGATCCTCATTGAAGTTCCTCTGTATCTTCTTTTTGACGTCCTCCAAAGATGTTTGTTCTTTGATTATGACGTCTTTCTGTAGACTATCTCTCAGGCTTGCTTTGAGAATGTGGATTGTATTTTTTTTAGTTTCTCCATCTTCCATCCTCCTCTTGTCTCGGTTCTCATCTGAATGACTAATTCGCCATATTTTCTTTGATCATTCATCTTTGGATGGCTAAGTTTTCCTTTACCACCACGCTTGCTGCGGAATTTGATTGGCATTTTTCTTTAAAATGTATTACGCAGTCTTGGTGCGATGATCTTATGTTCACAAAGGGTTGTAAAAATAAATCTCCTTGTGACGTTTTCTTGGGTAAAACGCTTGAATGTCTGTAGAAAATTATTTCCTAACAGAATATCTGCTCTGATATCGTGAAAATATATCGGTGGAGTTTTCACCTGCTTAATTCATCTATTAAGGATTAGCACCCTTTGAGAGAAATATTTTCCTAGTACTGTTGGCAATTCTTCACCTGAGTCTTTCGGAAAGACTCCTTCTTTTACTGTGCAGATGCCGGCTCCAGAATCAATGTACGCCGCAAAATATTCTGCACGATGCTCCTTATATATCATCCCGACGGTGATATATATTGTGAATGGACTTGTGGCCATGGGTGGATCAAAGCTTATAAACCTGAACCTCTATTAGTACACCTTGTATCTTTTCCCTTTGACCGTAAATTCTATTCCATCCTGTAATCATTCCCAAGGTTTGTGATCCTCGAGAAGTTCTAATCCCAGCACTAGTTGTTCTGGGAATCTTCCTACTACTCCTTCAATCACCAGCTCAAGTTCTCCGAGTTTGAGCTGTCCTTGATATCTCCCAGTTGTTGGCTATTGAAGATATTATAAGACATCACAAGGAATAGAGTTTTCCCTTTTAGTAATGTCGAATATACTTCGACTCCTCTCCATCCTTCTGGGCATTTTAGTTCACCCTTTGCTGTGAACTTCTCCGGTTCCTGGATTACCTCCACGATTGGTTTCTTTCCCTATTTCTCGCTGATCATCCTGTCTTCTTGGAAAGAAATCCTTCTTTGCTCAAATCTGAGGCTATTTTGTCTACTCCAGACCGGTTTATCCTTGATTCGCAAATCCATATCGTGAATTGGTGGTAACTCCATGATCTCTGGCCTGGTTGCACATGCAACCCTTTCAAACACTTCTGGTATCTCGATATACTCCTTCATTTGAAATAAATCCGAATGATGGATGTTGGATAGAGCATATGAGATATTGTAGGTGATAGAGTAGGGTCGGTTCCCTTCTTTCATCAGGTCTTTATTCTTGAAATCTTGATGAAGGGTAAGTGCTCTACTAAAATTTCTATCGACTAGATTATAGGCAATCCTCGGATAGATGTAGGATGTCACCTTGCCTGTATACAAGTTTCCTGAGATTCCTCCCAGGCACACTTCTCTTGGATTCTTGATCCTCTTATCAAAGATGATAATATCGATTGGCGTATCGATTTCGTCTTTGAATGTAGCTTTGATGAGGATCCGAATAGCTCCTATATGAACCCAAGACATAGTCTTGGATACTTCTTTCGAGAGCTTACCAAGCTCACTCCTGATTTCTTCATAAGGAACCAGTTGCATTTTCATCATATTTCCTGTGAGCTCCATCGGGATGGCAATATCCCCTTCGATCACCTTATATATGATATTGTGCTTTCTTCTTTTGAAGCTTGGAAAGAATTCCAACCTTCTTACGGTGAATCCATCGTATAGGTTGAGCCTTGGATCCTCCTTCATAATTCTCATAAGGGCTTTATGAGAAATGGATGTCTGGGAAAAGAATCTCGACATATCCTCTTGCATTTCCTATCTGAAGTTTTCTTCCTCACTCTGACTTATCTTTAGAATACTCGTCTTGGCTAAGGAATTCTTCTTCATAGATGCTCTCGTCTAAGGGTATATCTTCAAATTGATATACCTGAACTAGATCTTGGAAGTAAACAACTTTTTCCATTTCTGGAGTGGTTTCGAACTGTCGTACTCCCCGCTTCTGGTTCTTTGGACAATCTGGTGAGATGTGTCCCCTAGCTCCACACGTATAGCAGTTATAATCCTTGAATCTTTCATTGGATCGAGTAGCTGCTCTTCGGAACGTCTTTCTTGTGGGAGTTCTTCTGGTACTCCTCTGGTTTGATCCTGAGGATGAGGTTTGACCTCTTGAACTCCACCTTGATGGTCCAGACCTCTGCCCCGATTTATAACTTCGGGCCTTTTGTTTGGACCAAAAGGATATTGATCTTCTGGACCTCCATCCTCCGCTCATTTGTGTATAAGGATGAGTTTTCTTCATCATTTTCTGTTTTCTTGGACTTCTTCCAACATAAGGGTACTATCTTGTTAATTCCCCTTAATCTCTTATAGTTCTTGTGTAGCGATGCTTGATGGCACCACTCCGCAATCTTGGCTTTGAGAAAAGACATCCTCCTCGCTATTGAATACAGCTCACATGTTTCATACTCTTTAATCAACATTTCCCTCCATGGGCTTGGAATCTTGGCAAAGAATAAGTGGAATACTTTCTCCTCCTTGATCTTTGATTTCCATCTATACTCTGTGAAGAGTTTGATGTACTTATCTACGTGACAGATGTCAAGTAGTTCTAGGTTGTATAGGGCATTCCTATACTTCTTCTTCTTTTCTTCTTCCATTCATTCGAAGTAACCTACTCCAATGAAGTGGATCTTGAAGATCTTGGCCATGCAATCAACAATGTTGCCTAGATCTTCGCCTTCCATAGCCTCCTTCTTGACTTCGTCTGAGAGTACCTCCCAGACGCACTTTACTAATCCTTTCAGGCTCATGGTTAGGAATCTTATGAACCATTCTTTATCCAGCTCTAGTGCACTTCCTGCGATCTTCATGGCATTTGTCCATTCATCGATCAAGGTTTCTCTATTTTTAAAGTCGAGGGTGTCGAGGTTTAAGATCAACCCGTATGGATTTATCGGTTCAAGGTGAGACCGACCATATGGGGTGTTATGTAGATTAAATCCTCAAACTCGGCTTGCTCCTGTAGACATTCCTATTGCCTTCATTTTGAAGTTTCCTGGTTGTTAGAATGTGTCTTCTTGTCTTGCCTCATGGACTCCATATGATCCAGAGGTTCCTTCATTTTGGCTCCGATCTTGCTGAGCCTGCAACTGTTGTTGGGAATTTGATGATTCTCCAACATTCATCTTTAGATCTACAATTGATAGTCCTTGGAAGGACTCATATAGATCTTGTAGATCTTCAAGATTTGCTCTTTCTATCCGTGGATGTGAATTCTCCTCGAAGGATAGCAATCATCTTATCGCTTTCGGACTTTGGCCTTGTGACCTCTATCGTCTTCCCCTTTTGATGTAAAAGAGGTTCTATTCCGAATGTTGGTGGCAACCTTCCTCCTGGCCTTCTTCCTGTCACCTTGGTTTCCAAGAACTTTACTTGTTCTGTCAGCTTCATGATGAGGTCGAGTTGCTTGTTCTGCAACTTCTCAACCTTATCCATCTTAAGGTTGATTTCGAACATTGTCTTGGATATGCTCTGGCAATATTCTCCAAAAAATATCACCGTCTTTTGTAATTCTCTAAGATCTTGATTCATCTTAGAGTTATCTTCCTCGATTGTCTTTCACTCTGTCATTCTGTCCAATATGCAAAGTGATAGGGCTTGCAGATCTCTCTTGGACCTTGGTTTGGTCGTCTCCTCCATTGTTCTTGTTTGGGGATACGTCCATGGATCTTGGTGAAACTTCGGATTTCCACGATGTTTCTTGGTACCTCTTTCGAGTATCTTATCTCCATCTGACGTAGTTCCTCCAGAGATTCATCTTTGGTGTGGTTAGCACAGGCTTCCACCAGTTTAAACCTTCGATCAAGGTTTTCCCAAAATCGATCAGCTTCCTCGTACTCTTTCTCTGCATATTGTCTATACAACACACAATAATATTGTTGTATAGAACTACTTGTCTCGTCATAGTTAACAGACCAGAAGTCCCTATTGCTCCAGCTTGGAACAGGGCTGATAGTCCTGTCACTCTCGGATGTCGAACTCGCGTTCGGATCCATATCTCTTTGAAACTCTCATCTCGTTAAGTGATATAAGTATATAATAAATTTTCCATTCATAAATAAATAAACTTAGGGCTCTAATACCATTTTTAATCGAAGGCGGAACAAAAATAGGGATTAAAATGCTTTAATAATCATAATGGCAATTCTGTAATTTTCTAGAAATTTTCACCCCTTAATTTTGACTTTTTGGTCAAACATTGACTTTTTGACTTTTGGATGTATTAAGTAAAATATGGATGTATTGAGTAATAGTATATTCGTAATTTTTATAATTAAAAGGGTAATTTTGATATTTCAGCAAAAGTTAACGTTTGACTTGGTGTATTAAGTAAAATGAGGGACGTGGTTAGTACATACCTTAAATATAATCGAATAAACAATTTTTAAATTTTATTTAAAAAAAAAATAATAATTTGACAGCTGTGGGATTTGAACCCACGCCCTTTCGGACCAGAGCCTAAATCTGGCGCCTTAGACCACTCGGCCAAACTGTCAACTTGTTAATAATTTCGACTATATTTAATTTATAATATAATAAATTTTCAAAATAAATTAAAATTTCATGGCAACTCCTTTTACAACGTTTATAATAGTGCGATTCCCTCTTGATTTTTCAACATACTATGAGTCAGTATCAAAGGATAAACAACAACTAACTTTGGTTCAATTATATTCCATAGAGATAAAATGATGTATGGCAACAAATTGCACCTTAAGTTACAATCAACACTTCCCCCCTAAAACCAATAAAAACTAGGATGCATTCAGCATCACACCTGATTGATTGTACACTTTCTCATGTACTTAGAGACGACGATCTACGCGTCGCTTTGAGTTTCGGAATGCACCTGCACCCCTCTGGTGGCTCGTACGAAGAAAAGAATTCAGGGTCTTGCTCGAGTGCCTCTGAATATCTCTCGAGCAGCCTCACGATCTGATCAAACTGTGGCCGTTTGTCTGGATTGCCTGACCAGCAACGATGAATTAGATGACGAAATGCTGTGGGGCACGAAGAAGGCAATGGTGGCCTTGCATTCTGTGGATGAGATAGAGGAGAACTATAAGAAGCATGAAATAGTGTTTGCATTGATGCAAGTATTGAACAACATGGGATTGTCCAAGTCGAGGGATCCAGAAACGCAACGTTTCTTCACTTATTTGTATAAACAATCTCAGCTTGCAAAGTTAGTGTATATGGCAAGCTGGAATGAGCGATCTTTGTGCAACAATATCATTGAATAAAAGTACGATTTTTAAGCTTCGAATGCATACCTTCTGGCACACTGCAAATGCAGCTTGTTCTGGTGTCATATCATCGAACGGTATCAATGCAGTTAAGAGCTCCCACATGACAATGCCAAAGCTGTAAACATCGACTTTCTTCGTATGATGTTTCTCCTTGATCATTTCAGGAGCCATCCAACGGTAAGTGCCGGTGAACCCCTTAGCACTGCCACATTGAGATTCCAAGCACGATATGCCAAAGTCTGCAACTTTGACACACATATCTTCATCTAGCAGAAGATTTTCAGACTTGAGGTCTCTGTGAAGTATTCCTTGAGCATGAAGATACTGCATACCACGTGCAATATCAAGAGCTAATTTTAATACGAGGTTGAGAGGAAGTGAATAGGGTTCTTGCTGATGGAGGTACTTTCGAAGGGATCCGCCTGGATAGTACTCTGTGATAATGCAAAACACTGGTGGTTTCTTACATGCTGCAATAAACTGCATTATATAGATACCATATATTATATATATGTATCAACTGAAAAGTCTGCAAATCCAATCCAAGCTAACCAGAAAAACATAGCCAATTTGACAACTTAAAACAAAACTCAGAGACTATATATGGAATGCTTTAAAGTAAATATAATGAATTTTTACTATGGATCTGTAAAACGAATAAGAACATCCGCAAAAATCTGTAGTTCCTTAACAATTATACCAAACCACCAAGACAATGTCAATGAGTATGTCGTGTTTAGAATGCTTGGAGAAGGCAACATTGCTGCTCTAACAAAATGGACGAATGCACCTACATTGAAAGCCTTCTTGCTTTCGTCCTGCTATCTAACTAAAGTGAATGTATAGTATTGTTGGTATGAAGGCTAATATACGGAAATACTGTCTTAATATACGGAAAGTGGCTATTCGCCGAATCCACAGCATCCTTCAGTGTTAGGGGAATGAAAGTGGACATATACCTATTACCCATTGCAATCAACCAGAGGATTTAGACTAATATTTCTTTTTATAAACTCATGTTAGGCAATAATATTCCTTTTGTCAATGTATATACACATGAAATAACCACTTGACAAAAGAGACATGTCCAAGTGAACCACATTATTGATTTTGATAATGTCTACAGCTCAACTAGAAACATGTACATTGAACCAACCCAAGCTTTGGAAATAAGATAGATGTTACATCGGGTAAAATATGTTCATGTAGATTCCACAATCTACAACCAAATAGACACACACTGGAGAATGTATTAACAAATTTGACAGAGATAAAGCTCTGTTAGGTCTTGCATCTACAAACCATTGAAGTTTGGATCCTGCAAGCAAATGTACAACATTTGCTGCACAATGTATAACACAACAAGACACTCCCAAATTCACCCCAAAAGGCATAAACTTTACAGCCAACGAAACCCACAAGAAATATATAAATGGAAAAGGAAATTCATGTAAAAGATCTGTAAAAGAAGGAAGGAAATTAATGTATAAGATCTGATACTTACACAGATGATATTGGGGTGCCTTAACCTGAACAAAAGAGCAACTTCAGAAGTAAACTGCTTTTCCAAAAATGCAGCCAAATCTCCATCTTCCTCAGGTTGACTAATGAGCTTAATTGCTACATCCCTCTGCTTATAAACCCCTCTGTAAATTCTGCTATGCCTACCAGAAGCAAATTTATTCCCTATGTAAAGCTGTGACATATCAGCACTCCATTCTTCACCTCCTCCACCTTTAATCTCTGCTCCTGAAGAAACCAAGTATTTTGACCATGAAACTGCTCTTCTGTACTCGCCCAATGACAACCTCCTCTCCAACTTACTGTGTGTGCTAGCTATTTGCTTCAGCCAGTAAAAATTCTTCATGGGTTTTCACAATATCACCCAAGAAAAGAACTTTTCTCTGAATTCTTGGTGGGGTTTTTAATCTAAGCTAGAAAGAGTTAAACTTCAAGAAATTAATGGGTTTTCAGCAATGGAATTGAAAAAATGGAAGATTTCCTGTTCTTGGTTTGATCACTCAACGGAAAAGATCCAAAAATAATGTGCACATGATGAAATAGAGCACAACGCAAAGCCATGAGCTTCAATCTTGAAACGAAGGCAGTAGAATGGATTTTGAAGGGAAATGGAATTCGTTGCCACAAGCACTAGAACATTCGGACAAAGGCATGGTTAACAGTTCTGATGTTAAGCTCAGAATGAACCCCGTCTTTCCATCTCGCAGAGAGAGAGAGAAAGAAGAGAGAGAGAGAGATGCGGGTGTTGTGTGGCGGAGTTGAATATGCGTTGAAGCTCAGTGTGTGTGTGTGTGTGTGTGTGTGTGTGTGAGAGAGAGAGAGAGAGAAATGGGTGGCGGTTGGGTCTCTGGTTTCTGTCGCTGTGATGACTGATCAGATAAGAGTTATGAAGAGAGAGAGAGTGGGGGGGGAGAGAGGGGGGTGGTGGGGTGGGGGTAGAGGGGGTGTAAATACTAAATACTGCTACAAAGAGAGTAAACATTCATAACGTGCGAAGATCCACTTCTGAGGAGACATGCGCCTCTCTAATGATTATGACTCCTCTCTCTTTCCTTTCCTTTTATGCCCTTCCCATTCTTTTCGATTTACATTTTCCCCCTCCCAATTTTTACTCCATTAGTTTTGGGATATTAAGTTTAAGCTTAAATTATTTTGGTTAATGATATTTTACCACACTTTTCAATTTGTCTGTTTCTTATTTCATGTTTACAATAATAATAGTAATAACAATGACAAACAATTTTAATATATTTAAAATATAATAATATTATAAATATGTAATCTACTTTCATACTCCTTCTGTCCCATAAAAAGAATTATGTTTACTGTTTGCACGGAGGTTTATAAATACAGTACTTAAATGTGTAGTGAGTGGAGATATAATAATTTAATAAAGTTGGTAGTGGTATTAGTGTTGTGTGTGCTCCCCATGAAGATAAAGTGATTGATTTATGTGGGTTTCATTTACTAAAAAAGAAATGTAACTATTGTATTAGGACGCCCAAATTAGTAAAATGAAATTCTTGTGGCGGGATGGAGTGAGTACTTTATTCATCAATTTTAATAGTTTTAAACTACAATAAAAGGATGTTAAGAGAGTAATTGATACAAAGCTGATCTGATTAAATATTAAATGATATAATTTTTTTTATCAGTTTAAATTTAACACAAGGTTCAATTGTGGACAGAGGAAATAAATTTTCTAAACATTCCTTCCACTATAATTCAACTTCACATTTATTGTTTGTACGGATGTTAATAAAAGTCATTTTTACTTATTTTTTGGGTTGTTTGATATTTTAAAATAAAGTAATAAATTATAAAATATGTTATATATATTAAAATCTGATGATATTTAAAATGAAAATATGTTAAAAGAATATTAGCTATGTATTTTTTTATAATTAAGTGTGGAGTTGAAATTAAAATAAAAAATTGAAGTGGGAACATTGGGTAACATGAAATGGAGTAATAAACGTGAATGTCATGAATTAATTATTGAATTAATTAAAGTGAATAGTATTTTAGCATGGGGAAAGTATATAAATATGCTAACCGCTTTATGGGGGGTAATTATGTCAATGTGCATGAATAAGGGTATCATTAGAAACAACAGAAGGACGTAATGGTAATTTGAAGGCACGTGCATGGGGTATGGAGTTCTACCACAGCTTTTCATACAAGAGAAACAGAAGATCAAATTGCCTAGGGGGGTGGGGTGGAGTGGGTGGCCTGAGGGTTTTGTGCGAGTTAAAGTGGTACCTAAGTAGGACCCACCTTAAAAAGCTTTACCCACGCCCCCAGTGTGTGTGGCAAAATGTGTACTGTACCGTATGCACCTTCCGTATACGGTCACTTTTTCCTCTCGTCAAGATTAATAAACCTTTTTGTCCTCTTTTTCTATTTAATTTCTCTTTTTCAACAAATTTTAGTAATTCCTAATTATTTTATCGTTTTCCTTTCGTAATCATGTCATTTCTTCATGTTACCTTACATTTCACTAAATTATTACGTAAACAATCAATTTAGAGTTTTTTTTTCTATTAATTTTTTCAATATATAACATTTTGTTAAAATAGAGAATGATGTTAATTTTATTATTTTTTAAGGTACAAATCCTAACAAAAATGAGATCATGTCCTCTCTTTTTCGTGTCACTACTAACAAATGACATCGAAAATAATGTATGTATGGAAATTACACCGAAATTTTAATACAATTTAACGCATGTATACTTGTTACTTATAAGTTATATTTGATTTGTATTTATTATTCTATATTTAGATCGCATAAATTCTTCCTATATACATCTAATTTTTTCTTTCTTTCTTCATTTTTTTTATTTCTTCACTTACGAGATTTGATTTGTTAAATTTAAATTTATCATACCCTAAGCCCAAATAAATTTAGAATAACACTGAATATTTAATTAATTTAAACTCAAATCAACCATAATATAATATACATTATATATTGTATCATATATTATAAAAATAAAATAATAATTTAAATGAATTGGCAACTAAATTCTTAAATAAATAAATGTAATAAATTCCAAATAAGTGTAATATGGAGTATTATACACAATAAAAGTTAAATTACAAAATATAGTATATAAAATGGATATATTTATATACATTCAAGCTATAAACAAAAAGATTGTCATACTTAAAACGTAACAATTCAAATTTCACATCCTGAAATTAATTTTTTTTTTTAAAAAAAGGAGAGTTTCGTGGCATCTATAATAATCACATCGAATAATAATTATAACATTGAACGAGGATCGAATCTTATTGTTGTAGTGTAGGCGTAACTCCTTAAACTTGATGACTCTTTATATATTGGTTTAGTTTTTTTATTGATTAATTGAGTCATCATTATCTCTCCATCATTTTATTGAATTGGAATGTAAAGAGGTCTGAAATTAGGATTTTTTTTTCAATATTGGAGTTGGAGGAATATTTCAAATTTTGAATAATTAAATTAGATTAATTATAGTGTGTACCCAGGTGCATCTTAAGATAGGATTCACTCATATACAAATATAACCAAAAACATATATAATTATAAGCAATAATGTATACAATTTAATTGTTAGTTTTTTAGTGAAAAATTGAGTGTAAAAAATATACAATTATTAAAAAAATATGTACTATTGAATAAAAAGTTATACACATATGGATGCTAGTTTTTTTAATGAAAAACTTAGTGTGAAAAAAATATACAATTATTACAAAATACGTATACAAAATAGAATAATATGTATATAAAATAGAATAAAAAATCATACACACATGGGTGCACCCTTGTACCTGGGTGCACCCAATATACACTCATTAAATTAATAATTGACTTTATAAATAAAAAATAAAGAAAAAAATCTATGATCTTAATTTCACCCTTTCTGTATAAAGCTGTCGAATTTATTGTGAACTTATCCAGTCAAATTAAATTTTTCTGCCAGGTGTTTTTTTTTTCTTCTTTTCATTATAGGTGTGTGGAAGTAATTTCAAAGTTGCTTTAATTGCTCGATTATAAATTTTCTTTTTTGTTTTCGAGGGTGAACTCTCATTTTTGTCAGTTTCATTTAATAATCTATCATTTTCAATCAATAATCCAAACCTAGTTTTAATTAAAAAACAAATAAATTCATCCATCTCATTTTTAATATGCACGTTTTTTAAAACAGTAAGTCTAGTCAATAAAGTTGCATAATATTATCATCTTCGTTACATAACAATATTATATATAAAATAAAAATAAAAATGTGAGGATATAAGTGAATCAAACCGTTTGCAAATTATTCGAGTATCGATTCAATAAAGTGTTCGTTCGAGTTCGTTCGTTAACTTAACGAATCAAATCAAGCTTGAATTTTGAACTCGAATAACTAGTCTATCAAACCAAACTCAAGTCTAAACATAAGGGTATTCGCTTCGAAAGTTCGCGAACATATTCATTTATGGACTCGTTCATGGCTAGCAAACGCGTTCGTAAATTTTATAATTATTTTTTAGTATTATATATTACTCCACACAATTAATATGATAATAACTAAAGTGATTATTTAAATATTTAAAAGTTTTTTACGTTTATTATTATATTTTGTTAGTTTATTTATTTAATATTATAAATAACATTAGATGATTATAAACAAAATGTTCTTTTAATACCTACGAACAAAAAATATTTAAATGTTTATGAAAAATGTCCACGAACAAGTTATTTTATATGTTCGTGAAAACGTTCGCGAATCTCACAAACAGTTTGAGTTTGAGTTCTATATATACATATTTTTTTTTGACGAGTTCGAGTTTGAGTTTGAGTTCGATATATATATATATTTTTTTGACGAGTTCGAGTTTGGGCTCGAATTCGATAATTCATTAACAGACGATACTCAAGTCTAGTAGTGTTCGGTTCGACTCGATTCGATTACATCCTTATGAAATAGTAAACACTCGTCTAACTTCGTCTCAGATCACTACAAGAAACTGCCAGATTACCGACGGAAATTTCCGTCGCTAAAATATGAAAAATTCGTCGGTAAACATTTTACCGACGAATTACCGACGGAAATGGAATTGTCACTAAAACCATGGTCGGTAAATTTTTAACGACGGAATTTAATTTCCGTCGGTAATTACCGACGGATTTTTTCGTCGGTAGATAAATTCTCCGTCGGCAATCTTCATATGTCAGTTCGTCGGAGGTTATAATATAGTGACGAATTTACCGACGGAATTTTCCGTCGCTAATTACCGACGAAAAAAATCCGTCGGTATTAATTTATTCTTGTATGATTTTTTTTAATTTACCGACGGAAAATCCGTCGCTAATTAATATATTTTTTAATATTATTTTTTTAAATATTAATATTAATACTAATTAAAAAATTGTAAATTTTAATTAAATAAAGATTCAAAACACCACGTCCTAATATAAATCATCATCTAATATAATATTTAAATTCTAAAATTTCCACAATTTCAAATTCAAAGGGATACAAAAAATTGAAAAACTAAAGAATATGTCATTCAAACATATGCTATTCAATTATTCTACAATTCAAGAGTCAAGACATTCGATTGCAGCTCGATCTGTGCACGATTGTTCTTGAATCTATGAGATGGTACTTCTCGTTAATCCTTTTGCTGCTCAACACATCTACTAGGTTGATATCCAAACAGCAACTGTATACATAAAATATTTAATCAATTTAGATTAGGTAAATTATCTCCTTAATAATGTAATACTGATCAACAAAAGACCAGTTAAAAGAAAGAAAGAACACACAATACTCACCAGTAAGTAACAAATAATTATTTCATCTCCATATTCGGAATAAGAAATTGCCTGCCCCAGAAGAAAAAACTGAAAGTACAAATAAAACGTACATTAGCAACAATTATAATTAGACTTAAAAAATTTTTTAGTACTTGCTTTCTTTAAAGCCCATTGCTTGTAAATATGAACTATAGGTGGCACTCTATCACACTTTCACCAAAATAGCTCCTTAATTGTAACTATGGTTTACAACACATTATAATCAAAATTTGAATGACTAAATTATTAGAAAAAAATCAGACCTCCTCTAATTTCCAAGCACTCAATTTCTAATAATCAAGAGATTAATGAACATAAATTTCAAATTGAATGTGTAAGGAGTAGCAGCAAGATAAAATTAACAAGATAAAGTAAACAAGGTAGATGAACAAGTTCGTAAGTAGAGGGCATGCAAAATTTCCATGCAACTGAATGAAAGAAATGGGAACCCACTAAGGAAGCAAGAACAATTTCACCGGGAAGAAGACTGAAGAACTTCTGCCCCACTTTGGAGTTTGCTACAGAGGTTGTAAAGAACCCTGAAACCTTCACTACTCCAGAGAGTATCCCCGTCGCCACTTTCTCCGACATCTTTGTCAGCTGCTTAACCCTGGAAACGTTTAAGAAAAATCAAACTAGTTAAGACAATTTGGATAATGTATCACTGCATCCCCTTGTAGTGCAACAACAAGATAAAGCCAAACAACATAGGATTACCTTTTCATCCTCTTTAGGGCCTGAGGACTGATTTCAGAGTTGGAGCCATTCCCCATTCTTTTCTTCAAGAACTCATTCCCCCATTTCAGCCTACCCACTGTAACATCTCCACACCACAATATACATCGTACAACCTGTCCTGATCCGGCAGCAATCATCCTCGCAACGCTTCCACTGTAATCCTCCACATTAGGAGCAAGCGTCGTCCAGTAAGCGGCGTCGCTCTTCTCCACCTCCTCCTTCTTCTTCTCCATCTCCTCCGTAGAAACTTCCCTCGCCACCGATCCCCACCACCCCTGCTCCGCCCCGGCCGCCGCCTTCTCCACCCTAAACACACTGAATTTCTCAAGTACCGAATCGAAATATCTGAGCAACCTGCCCCTTCGCAGCAACCGTCAATCCATAGTTTAAGATACTGTCGCCATTGGCGTCGCCGTCTTCCGGCGGAACCCTAAGGCTGAAGAAATAATGGGAATCGTCGAGCTTGACGGCGGCCTCGTCTTTGGCCAACGGCCACTGGATGTCGTCCCCAACACGCGCCAACGCTGCCACGACGTTGCCCCCCTATTTCAACTGAACCACCATGAAATCCCCATTCGCAAGCTCCACGCTCTGTTGCTTGTCGATCAGATGAACGATTGCTCCCGGGATCCTAATTATTACTTCCTCGGATGACTCGAAGGAAGCATCCCGATCGGCAATCGGGATCTCTTCTTCGGTTTCTGGGAACAGATCTT
Source organism: Pogostemon cablin (assembly GCA_023678885.1). Lineage (NCBI taxonomy): Eukaryota > Viridiplantae > Streptophyta > Magnoliopsida > Lamiales > Lamiaceae > Pogostemon > Pogostemon cablin. Next base: position 4,527,115 of record CM042961.1, read on the forward strand.
CTGCTAAATCGTTCATCTGAACAGTTGATAAAAAATGATTTTCAAATTGATAAAAAGTGATAATGTGATTTTTTATTTATTTTTTTAAGTATTAATATCTTTATAAAATAAGATAACTACTCCATTTAAGAAACATAAAATTGACGTGAGACACTGGCGTGGTTACTATGAAAAGTCAGATATTTTTATACATTTTATCAACCCAAATTCTAAAATTTTATTCATTCTCATTTATTAAATTATCCCAAATTAGCATACTTTATATTATGCTATACTTTTAACAAAATCTTAGTTTATAGGGATTAATTAACTCAAAATTATCATGAAAGAAAGAAAAGCTTTACAATCACAATTATCTTCCTTTACAGATGGCCTATCAAGATAAAGACAAGACCCAACTACAAAACCATGAGATAATAAAGCTGGTCTCCATCCAAAACAAAAGTATGTAATCATTAAGAAAGGCAATTCTAAGCCAAATATTAATACATGTAGTTATGAATTTATTCATGAATGAATTAACCTTTAATTAATTTAAGGTGATGGTATACATTATAAAATATAATTATATAAGAAATCGATTATGGAGTTGTTCAATGTTCATCCCAATTTATGTATCCCTTTAAATTAAATTTGAACAATTAATCAATATTTTTAATAACTATTAACATGATTTAACTGCTGCCTAAAATATTTATCACATGCATGCCTTTTGTTAAATTTTGAGAAAATATAATAATAGATCGTTTATATTTGGCGTAATCCAGTTTCAGTCTCTTAACTTGTTAAATTCACACTTTTGATCATCAACTATTTAATTTTAGTCATTTTTATTTAATTTTGATTTTTTTTGTCATAAATTACTAAAAATCGCTTAAAAATAGAGTGTGAGATGCACACGCTAGTAAATTCTGAAATTGGTCCCTTATATTTTGCATAATCCAAATCCAGTTACCAAATTTGCTAAATTTGCAATTTAGATATTTAAGTGTCCGATTTTAGTCATTTTAGATCAAAATTGAATAAAAATGACTAAAATTGAAAACTAAATTTAAACTGCAAAATTTGCAAACTTGAGGAGTGAATTTGGATTACGACAAACATAAATAATCAATTTTGACATTTTTCCTTAAAATTTTATCACGTGTCCCGCTATTATGCAATATTTCGAATTGTTGATGAAATAATTCACTATATTGATATCACCTTTTATTCTAAATACATTTTTTATTAGAATATTATTACTATTTTTTATCTATTTAACGGAACTCATTCTGTGAAACGGGGGGGGGTGTTTGCCTTTTAAAATGAGATACAAACATTGCCACTTATAATAGAGGCATGCAAGCCATGTTAGGCTTACGCATTCTATTTAAATATAATTAAGCCCGTACTTAGTCGTAACAGCAATGCATGTAATGTCCTTTAAAAAAAGTAAAAAATAATAATCTATTAATTAAATACTCATATCCTTATCACCAAATTAATTTAATTAGTGAATCATTTTGGCTCATTACAGCTCAAATTCCAATGACGTGTAGTATAGTATAAACTTAAAAAAAAAAATGGCGTTAGCTTGGCTTTGCTTGTATCTATACTGTATCTCTCATCTCGATAATTAAATTGATTAATTAATTGTTTAAAAAATTGTTACGTATCGAGTCAAATTAATTTCAAAAGTGTGTTGCTCAGATTGATTTTTTTATTTTAATGTACGAGAGATGTAAGTGTGCCATCGACTAGAAATCCTTAATTTGGAGAAGTGTTACAATTTTTTGTATCGTCAAGTGTGATTCTTTGACAAGAATTCACACCCTATGCTAAAAAGAGTAATAATTTATTATATATAAAAAATTAATATTTTATTATAATTTAGTATTTTTTATTTACATGTAGATTAAAAAATATACTTCCATTAAAAAATATACTACCTTCATTCGTTTCATTTTTTTTTCATTTTCGACGTTCGTTTCAAAGAATCTTATTTCATTTTTCACACACATAAGATTCACATACACTCACTAATACAATTACTTACTACACATTAAATAATAAAATTTCTTAATTCACATGTAAAAAGCAACGATGACCCTTTAAAAAAAACGGAGGGAGTAATATTTTAATGTATAGTGAGTCAATGAATATAATAGGAGTATACTCCCTCCATCCCACCCAAAGAGTCACTTTTTTTTCATTTTGGACGTCTCATCCAAAGATTCATCTTTTCTTCATTTTGAGCGTCCCACCCAAATATTCATCTTTCTTTTTTACACACATGGGACCCAAACACACCTACTAATACAATTAAAATATGGGGTCCACATTCCCACTAATACAACTACCCACTACACTTTAAATAATAACAATCCTTAATCTATATGCAAAAACAAAAACTACCCTTTGAGTAGGATGGAAGAAGTATATTTTAATATGTAGTGAGTATCTATATTAATACTGTGTGTAAGTTCATAAAAATATATTAATTACTTTATAGGGGTCTCATCTACTAAAAATATACTGTATTTAATTATAATTAGTAAAATATAATTCGTGCATATAAAAATAATTTTAAATGAGATGATGTCAAGTAAATATTCGTTTTAATTTATAGCCTTGATTAAATCCTTGAAGGGTTAGCTACTCAACTGTCAACTGATTGCAATGGACTTTATTGTCATTTACTTTATATCTACTATATTATAGTACATGTGAAAAAAATAAAAAATTAGAGAGAGCCATGTGCAAATAAATTCATACGGTAAGGTACGGTCTGATTTTATAATGTCGGTTAGTGGTTTGTTCCCAAGTGGAAAATGAATTTTATTTGGAGGTATTAGCCATGTTTTTTTGGTCCAAAGATAATCAATAAATTTGATGTTAATCAATAATAAATAATCTCTTCGACATCATTACGCGTTATATTTAATGACCATGTTAGGGTTGGGTTGGGTCAGATGTAGCCAATAATTGCACTTCATTTGTAACACTAACTTCTAAATATTAAAAAAGGAATACTACCTTATATGTATAATTCATGAAATTAATTTCATATCAAACCGTGACATTTGTTTGATTGTTTCCATGAAAAAAATGCCATTATTCTAAAGTTGGTGTATTTTGTCATTTTAATTTGTTCTAATATAAAAGGTACATTTATTTTTTTAATAGATAAAATCCACACAAAATGAGTATATTTTTATGAGGCCACGATATTAATAGAACTTTCCACAATATATATATATATATATATATATATATATATATATATATATATATATATATATATATATATATATATATAAAAGAGATAGAGGAATAGAGAGAGTATTATTTTAAATGATAAATTATTATTCTACACAAATTACAATATTTTAGAAAATGTGAATATATTTTTCATATTTCAATGCAATAAATGGAATATACCATATCTCTTGAGAACTAAGCATATAAACCTAACATAGAGGGCCTATATACTCATTAAAGGTAATAAATTTTAGTTCCATCAATATTAACCCTAAAATAGAATTAGAATTCAAATTTGGCAAAGTCAGATTATTTCTAAGGTAATATTTTGTGAGAGTGATAATCTTTATAATTAAAAATTATAATTAAAAATGATATTCTAGGTAAGGAGAATTGATAACGATTTTGTGAACTATTTTATAAACCTATTATAGTATAAATGAAAAGTAATAATATTTTTTAAAAAATTAATAAAATCCTTAATTAAAAGTAGAAATAATTACTGATAGGTACACACTTTGTACCCCTAATTACTACTAGATACATTGATTTAAAATAATTATTATTTAATACAAAATATTAAAGTAAAATACCAAATATACCCCTAAACCCATATACCTTTAAAACACTAACCCCAACCTCCACCCACTACCGGACCACCGCTGCCGCTGCCGGACCGCCGCCGCCGCCGGCGGAGCTCCGGCGGCCGGTCGCCGGAAAATCTGTTCGTCAGAGAGAAGAAAAAAAACTGGTCGCCGGAAAACTACCGCGCCGCCGCCGCCGGAGCTCCGGCAGCCGGTCGCCGGAAAAACTGTTCGTCCAAAAAAAAAAAGAAAAAAAAAAAAAAACTGGTCGCCGGAAAAACTGCCGCCGCCGGAAAAGCAGCCGGACCGCCGCCGCCGGACCACCACATTTTTTTGCTGCACACACTTTGCTGCACATGAACTTTTGCTGCACACAATATTTATGTGCAGCACATTAATAAGGGTAATATTGGAATATCACTATATATTTTTGTACATAGTAGTAATACTTTTGTATGTTTGTATCTCATAATAATTTAGGGTTTTTTTGTGTACCTAGTAGTAATCCTCTCTTAAAAGTAATAGTAAGATGAGAAAATATCACACAACATGGTCACTTGAAATTTATTTAGGATATTTTGATTCCAGAAATGAAGATTCAACAATTATGGACGTGTTTGCATGTGCAGTGCAATAAATATGGTTTTCTTACAAGACATGAATGTAGTTACAAGTCATTTCAGCCTTCGGATGAATCACTATGTTTTACTCAACGGTATGTGACAAACCATCCAGCAATTTCATAAAATGTTTCTAGAAATCTTGAATATTACTAGTATAATATACTTTAAAAAAAAAATAATCAGCCCAGGATATGAGATTATCTGCTTCATTTCTTCAAGGCAAAAGCTCATGCGTACCCGAGGACACGGAGGGATACTCCGTGTTCCCATGTGAACACAACTCTCCCCTCCAATCTTATTTAAATCTATGTATTGCTAAAAATTTAAATTGTAAAGAGGCATGGAAATTGCAAAGGCGCACAGAATGTGCTACATGCGCCCGGGTGCACATAGCCTTACTCTTTCTTCAAAAGAACAATCGGCCCCCTTTTGTTAAAGATCCATTTACTCCATAAATGTATTTTAAATGGAAACTAGAAATCATAAATAGAACTAGCCATTTTAGTCAATTAACGTGGAAATCATATATTGTGAAACATAATAATAAGAAAAAAAATAGTACTATATAATTTCAATCCAAAATCTAAAAAATATTAAAATATCAAATTCAAGACTTGACTATTTTTTCTATTAATTAGGGCCTGAATTACATAAAATTATCAATATCCAGACTGAATTTATTATGCCCTAAATTGATTAAACATGAGAATATGAAATAAATTTAGGCCCCAAAAATTGATGGTTTTATATATTTCAGGCCCCTAATTGATGAAAAAATAATTTAGGGCCTCGTATTAGTTTACCAATTTTCAGGTCTTGAATCTATAAATCGGGTGAAAGATACGGAGTAAATTATATGTACTCTAGTAATAAAGTATACATTTTGTTGTCCGTCCCAAAACAAAATATACACTTTTTAGGACGAAACACATAACACTAATATAACTACTCAACACACATTAAAATATTATACTATTATTTAACTCATTATACTTAATCTACGTGCAAAAATCAAATATATACTTTATTTACGCATTAAGAAATTGTACTCTTAATCTACATGCAAAAATCAAATGTATATTTTGTTTGGACACGAAGGGATCATAGCTTACCAAGGAATTCAACGATAAAACATAAAAAAAAGGTATAGATGAAATAGAAAATATATTCACCAAAAGTTAGGTGGGCACACGGTGTGAGAGAGAGGCAGATTATGAGAAAAATGTAGCAACAAAATTAACTAAAAATGTGAGTCTAAAAGAAAGTGGTGGTTAGGACTAAAAAAATAAGATTGGTTTAATTTCAAAGAGGATTTTTTGTCACATATTAATATTTGTAGAGTGCAAGAACATGGCTGATGATGGAGTATCACATGCCTTGTTTTTATGTTTATTTTGGAAGAAGACCTCTCTCTCTCTCTCTCTCATCCACATAGAATTCAATTCTTGGGTGGTCCTAAACAGCTGATCTTTTATCCTCCACCCTCTTAAATTTTCTCAACTGACATAAATCTCAAGAATTGAATAGTCCTACCATGTTCCCATTTCCAACTGATGTACAAACTGTTATGGGGAAATATGTTTGGGTATACCAAGATTTGTGTCTTTGTGCTGAACCTACTAATCTATTGATTTTTAATTTATGTATAAAAAATAAATAAAAATCTAAAATCTAGTGCATGTATAAAAGAGAAAATATAGGCCTTTAAATCAGACATCCATCTTAATTTTGCAAATTACATCCCTATAAAGCTGTTAGTGGAAATTTAAATGTACATCTTTATTAACCTTAATATATATATGATAGGATAAAGAAATGATCATGTTGATAAAATTTTAATTTTAATATATAATCCCTCATTCCTGACCCATCTTTCTTTTTGTTTGTCCTATAGAAGTTGACACATTTTCTTTTTAATACATGAGACCCACACAAAACACAATTTATTCTCATGGGGCCTACATACATCTCTAATACAACTACACATCACACATTAAATATTATTTCTCTCACTTCATTTTACATTAAATTATCTTTTCAATCCATAAATAACGACCACTATAATTAAATAGATTCATGGAGTTGGTGGACATGGAGGAAAAAAAGATTGAAGCAGAATACTAAATATGTTGATTGGTTTGGAGATCCAAGCAGTTGCTTGATAGAAAATAGTTAGTTCGTTGTATTGTGATCTTGATGTAATAGATAGTAGTCTAGTCGTGCTCCAATTATAATTTATACTCTTTATATTTTAGGGTAATTCTCATATCCTAAATATAATAATATTCCTTTAAAAAAAAAAATAGATTCATGATAAACTTTGATTCAAAGGAGACCCACCCTTATTAGCTCACTCTTAATGAGTATTATTTTCTGATATTTGATTTACATTTTTAAAGAAATATATTTCTATCGCCATATTCATGTTGTTAACCTTCCATACGAATATTTTAAATTTTGAATATATTAAGGACATTTCCAAAAATTTTAAAACTTGACTGCTCAAAGAAATTTTTTTTATATGGGTTAAAAATATCAATGTTTGAAATTTTTAGATATATTTTTAATATGAATATTGGGTAGAAAGATGAGTCAGTATAGAAGTTGATGCCGGAGGTAGGTCTCATTGGCCATGATTTCGAGTTTCGAGAGATAGCTTAACTTGTCTTACATAGCTACCGTCTTATAAGAGGCCTAATCTTTATTTTATTAACTAGAGAAACTCTCTTGTGAGACGAGTTTTTTATGAGACGGGTCAACCCATTACTAAAGTATGCTTATTATATATGTAAATATGCTTATTTGTAGTTAAAGTATGTTAATAATAAATCATATTAAAACACTCTAAAATCATACTTTAACAATTATTAAGCATATTTTATCTATATAATAGACATACTTTAACACGTCTCACAAACCGTCTCACATATATAATATCTCACAAGAGAATTTGTCTATTAACTTTTCTATGATAATGTAATAGTTTTAGTAGAATATAGAGTATATTGTGTTAAGTTGGAATGTTAATTTTTTAAATAATCGTATTGAGCTACAATTGTTGTTATTATTTTAATCTGATTGATTCAGAGGTCATTAGAAAGTAGTTTGAGGCAAATATGAACTATAACAAAATTCTGAAATCAAAAATCACCAATGTTTGATTTCCGGTTTTAGATTTAATAAATCTCCTTAAATCTCCCCTATATACACCTACAAACCCTACTAACACTTACCTACCCCTACTATACATTATCTCTCTTCAATTAATATTTTTCTCTCTTTCTCTCACTTACTTTTATCTCTTTTCTCACCTCAATTAATACTTAATTTGACATAAAGTTTAAACCTACAATACTTAAACCCAAAACAAACATAACAAACATAGAATAACACTATTCATCGGTTTATTAAATCACTTTAAACCCAAAACAAACACCACCAAGGAACTAAGACGAACACTCGTCAAGGGCAAATTTCCGTGAGATGAATAACAAGTGATAATATTTTAGTAAAAGTGATACTCGAATTAATAAAAAATGACCGTGATGCAGTGAATTGTTTCATGAACAATTTTTAGTATAAACGGAGTAACATTTTTAATGAAAAATGATAACATAAGGAGATATAACTATTTAAGAAAACATAAAAATGATCTCACATGAGATGCTTTGTTGTTCGGAAACTAAATATGGACTTATCCATACATGGCAAATTTGCCAACCATAACAGGAATCTAAATACAAAATCACAGAAATATTGATATCGATTTGTCTATACATGGCCTATAGATTATGATGCAACTCCACATTCAATACAGGTAATATTGGTATAGTTCCAAAAAGGAAACAAAATCTCATCAATAATTTTTTTCTAAATAATCAAAATCATTTCTAGATAATGACAGTGATTATTGCATTTTTCCCAAATGACAAACACCAAATTTAATTAGCAGGGCGAAAGGAGTACCTCCAGTGGTTGTCATCTTTTGCAGCTTGTACTCCAAATTGTGCAGCAAGCTATCAGTCTTCAATTGTTCTCAATAACAGGAACGAAGAAAGGAGAAAACTTTCCAATGGATTGAGAAGGGCAACTGTGGGTGCAGGCACTCTGTTTATTTTGCACGCATCAGAACTCAGAAGCAATCCATAATAGCATTATAACACTATTGTTTTTGGTGCAACTTTCTTCGATGCATTGGAAGGAAAGAGAACAGCATGTGTTAGCTAGGATAAAGCCATTCTTAGGAACCAAGATACCAGAGGATGGGCTTAAGTGTAGCATAAAGAGTAAATTTAATAATGCCTTAAATTCTATAACATAAATCTTACACAAGGATCATTAGTATCAGGGTTGCATACAAACTAAAAAAGAAATATTGAATACTTAGCAGCGTAGAAAGTAAAACAGAGCATACCTAAAGTAATACAGCATATCTGGAATATTACCAAAGCTGTTGGTGGAGGTTATTTCATACTATCAGGAAAAGAGTCTTCCAAACAGAATACCACTGCAGATAATAGCTCCAAACCACTTATTGGATACAAATCTGATTAAAAAAAAAAACAGAGGAAAGGGACATTCTCAGATCAAACAGTGAATACAGAAATATTCATTATATTAATAACTACCAAAACTAGTTTGCATAATAGCGTTTGCTAAGAATTCGAGAAGATAATAGATAGAGTATGCGTCCACGTGTGGTGATTATCAGATGCACACCCCACATTGAATGCCTACATAACATATAAGATTGGAATAGATTACATATTTAGATGAACCTACTTTCTGTTGCAATCAGCTCGACTTGAAAGATCAACAGTCAATATCTGCCAAGCTAATTGGGCAGATGCAGCAGCTAAGAATGTGTAATATGGCCATTCTGTTCCAACAACAGCAGCATGAAAATTATTAAAGAAGTCACAGGTCACATACTAGAAAATGGAGAAAAATGTATGAATTAATGCTTACAACCAGACAAGCACAGTTTTCTACCAGGTTCTACCAGGTGAGAGGACAGTGACGAAACTAACTTATGGCTTACCAAGATTGGCATTAAATCCACTCAGAGCAAGGCTACAAATGCAAGCCATTCCAAAGCCAGAAATCCATTCTTTCGTTGAATCACCAAATCTCAGGGCCGTTGACTTAACACCAACTTTCAGATCATCTTCTTTGTCCTGCACATGCAATTATCACATCACTGGAAACCAATGCCCGTGATCACAGGTACCTTATGGCATGCATTAAAAGAGAAACAAAGATGCCAGAAATCAGAATCATATGGAGGTTGATCAGTTAGCATGGACGATGCCTTCAGATTCTGTAATACAAAAGTAATCTAAAACTACTAAAGGGAATCAAGAGTCATCACAAAATATTTAGGATTTACAGGAAAAATACAAAAGCCAAAGCACTCTGCTGATATCTACATGCATATGTAAGAGATAGGATCCATGGGATTCAGCTGGTGTCCATAGGATATAGGAATAAAAGTAGAGCACAAGAAATAAAAAAAGCAAAAGAATCAAGTAGCTATTGAGCAACTTGTTTACAAATAAGAGTTCAACACAGTTCATCTTATGTCACTTGCAAAGTAAGTACCAAAACTTAATCCCTATAATGCTCGCATAATATCTTCATGAGTTAACACAATGAGCCAGTATATAAGATTTATCAAAAAAATAAGTCTATACCTGATGTGCATATATTGTATCATATACAAGGGTCCAAAATACACCAGATGCATAAAGTGGGATTACAACAGCAGGATCAAGACTTCCTCTTATAGCTGCCCAACCAAGTAAGGCACCCCAATTGAAAGTCAAACCAAGGTAGGCCTGAGGCTGCACCAACATATATACAGCTGCATATATATTAATTGATCTTAAGAGTTAAGACTACATAGACAGATGCGGATTTCTTTGGAGGTGTGTGAATTGTGCACGAAAGTGTCAGTCACTCAGCCCATCTCAAGGCAAACTCAGGAGGATTAATATAAGGAGGAAAGGTAATTTACGTGAATAGAAGGAATTAGAAAAAAAAAAAGATGAAAATAATAATATAAATCAGATTTATTACCCAAAATGTCAGTCTCTTCATGAGAGGATAGGTAAAGACAAGCAGCAAAGATGAAGCTCCCAAAGCGCGACTACAATTTTACATGTATACACAATCAACACTATTCTTTTCATAGACTGAAGAGTGAAGAGTATCTTAGTAATGCAAAATAAGCATTGGCACCATATATATCACAACAAGTCAATAAACGCAAACATATTAACGCTATTTCAGTATGTCTCAATAAAAACAATCCAACTAGATTAAGAAGATACTTTTAGGCTTATACCTTCACAAGTATCCCTTTATAGACAGTAAAGTCTGATCCCAAGTAGTTGGAACTTGGATGCAATTGCTCAGGCACACAACGCGTTTACATTATTACTCAATTTAATTATTTTCACTGTGTTTTTCGTTAAAGCTCTCTTTAATCATTCTTACATCAAAGCTCATTTAGCAACTCATGATCTCATTGATTACATACAACATAGCATCGGTACTAGTTTCATATCTCCTCAATGTTACAGACTTTGAAACTCATATTAATGACCTATGGATTAAGAAATTGGGATGTACATTATTATTTCAGACTGAAGTCACTGAACCAATTAATTGAGTATGCACTCAATCAATGAGTTTTTGGTAGGGTTGAAAAAACTTTCACATATTCAAATTAACCTTTTTTAAAACATTAACAGAACCAAATTAGATACAGAAAATGCAAAATTTAAGTCATACAGGCAAGAAAGCATCCAATGTCGCAAACAAAGAGTAACAGAAATTAAGTTGCAGAATGAATACAAACCTAAAATCGTTCAGTTGCAGCAGAACCCCCAAACCTAAAAGCAGTTGAAAACCAAGAAAACAGATTCCTTGAAATGGTGATAAAACACCACTAGCTATGGGCCTCAACCTAGTCCGATCTATCTATACCACAGCGAAAGATAAAAAGGTAAACAAGACAATAATGGCATGGAGGGAGGATGAACAGTAGACATGAGAGAATCACATACATTAACAAAAAAAAAAATTAATATGTTATCTTAGCGCCATACTCACCCATGGCATGAGTGAATCAGATAGTATGTTCCAAGTCAAGAGTACAAAAGAACAGGGTATGGAATGACCTTAGTATCAATATCTCGATCAAGTAGATCATTAACGGTGCATCCTGCACCCCGCAATAGCAATGCCCCAGTACCAAAAAGCATCATCATTTTAATATCTGGAAAGCTCCCTGAAGTTGCTGCCATCGTAATTGACCTTTAAATGCGGGGAAAAAAAATCCTTATAATCAAGGTTAATGCAGCTACTCACCTACAGAGGTTTGACGAGTACAAGACTAGCAATTCAGCTAGCAATAGCCTATCTCAATATCAAGGCATTCAAAATTATAGAGAGAGAGAGAGAGAGAGAGAGAGAAAGAACGCACACAAGTTTTTCCCTAACATTAAGAATTCGAAACCTAAATTGTACACACATGAATACACTTACCACATACACGGCCAAGCGAGAAGCCATGTACCGATTGGCTTGTCCAGACGAGCGAGCTGAGCATAAGGCCGCGCTTTTTCTGGTAAATAAACATCAATCCACGAACGATCAACTTCATTGCCGCATGACTTTTTCCACTCTTCTTTTTGGCCGGGTGCTTCAGTGGAAAATAAAGAGTAATCAATAATCTGGTGATACACGCCCATTGATCGACTCGAGTTTTTGTAATTGTAGAATCCATTTCTGGTGCGAAAACTTCCAGAAGGTTCGAAGAGATGGCGGCAATTGTGAGAGGAAATATTAGGGTTGGAGGGAGTGGTAAAGTGGGGATAAGCGTCAGCGTGTGACAGAAAAGAGCTCCGCCGGGGGAGGCGCCGTGCTGCTCGAGAGAGACGATAGAATGCCGCCATGGTCACTGTGATATCCAGCACCGACGGTAATTTGAACAAAATTTGGAAGATCAAAGTTATTGGGCCGTAGAAAAAAATATTGGGCCAGAAAAAAAAGCCCAATAATTTTTTTATAAAGAAAAGCCCAATGAATGTCTAAAGTATCCCACATCGACAAAAAGTTATTGTAGCTTTCTGTATAAATACAGAAACACCGCACCTCACGTATGTCCCTTCGGGGACATCCGATAAAATTGGAACGATACAGAGAAGATTAGCATGGCCCCTGCGCAAGGATGACACGCATAAATCGAGAAATGGTCCAATTTTTTTTTTTCATTTTTATAAATTATTTTTTCATTTGATCAACCAAGTTTAGCTTCTTTGTATTTCTTTTTTTAAAATTTTTTTCAAGCTATTGTTTTGTGTGATCAACCAAGTGTAGCTTCTTTGTTTGCAGGCCTAGGTATCTATTTGGTTTTGATGCACACAGGAAATGGCGCCACATCAATGAGTAATTATTATTATTATTATTATTATTTTATCTTAATATGTTAAAAGAGACAAGGAAGTGAGAACATATTCATATTTTGACTAGTGCTTATGTTTAAGTGAATCTGAAGAGGTTAACTTTTATTTGTCAACTTCCAACGTTCCTCATTTATTTATCCTTAACAAAACTTTTTAGTTCATAGTTGATTCTTTACTTATTTATCTACACGTCAAACTCTCCGTAAATAGTTAATAGTTAGAATTCCTCCAAGGTTGCATATTTCTACTATTACACTTTCGATTGAAGATAACAATGCTAATATAATGGCAATCTCATTAGTGGGAGGACCAAGAGTTGGGAAAGGAATTGTGGTTGCATATTATGAAAGTCTTTTCTCATTTCATGTTATGTTTTGCAGTAGTGAATTCAATCAAACTTTGAAAATTGCACTCAATATGTAAGCACATCTTGAACGCCCATCACGTATGTTGTTATTAGTATTTGTTTATTCATATATCAAATTTCTAGATAGAATGTTTCTAAATATATGAAGGAATCATGTTGAAAAAATTAAAAAATATATGATTGGTTTTGAAAAATGATATTTGTTCAATTGTTACTATAATTATTTTGAATTAAGTAATGAGGATAATATAATGAAATTAAATTATTGATAAGTTGTTTTTATAGTCTATAGGTTTGGAGAAAATTGACATGGATAATTTATATGATGAGGAAAATAATGTTTGAATTTCTCAAGAAGACAACAAAGGAAAGAGTAATGCCGACTATTTTAGAAAACAAGTAATCTTTTCATTGCATATTTTTTTCATTTATACGAAGTTGTTATTTGCTTACATTATTAAACTTTAATTTCATATACTTTAAAATTATAACTCATTTAAAATATATTACAAAGTATAATTGACAAACAACGTGCAAAGCACTTTTAAGACTTTAAGTATAAAGGAGTAGGACTTAAAAGGATTTGAAGTCCCACTTTATAATCCGACAAGAACACACAAATTTTTGACTTTAACAGTGTATAATCCGGATTTGTAAGCCTAACCGAACATTGCCGAAGGATAGTTGTTTAATAAACTAGAAAATTCCATGTCTTAAAAAAAAATCCGATTAGGTTTTATAAGAACTTAAACTCGATTTGTAAAATTCGTATGATTCATTTTAGCATAACAACACTTTTGTATGAATAATTTGTAGAAAAGATTAACAAATAAAATCTAGAAGAAATCATAAATCTCAAGAATTAGTGTAAATCCTACTTCCAAAACACATGTTAACCACACAATTAGTAGGATAGAAAGTATGTAAAGGGTGTTTGGTAAGTGGTATTGGGGAGGGAGAGAATGAAAAATGATTGATTCTCATTCTGTATGTACTCTACCCCCAATTCAAAGTATATTTCCTTCTTTTATAGATGGGTCCCAAAACAATTAGTATGAATCTCACACACAATATTAATATAAATACACACTAAATATTAAATTTTTATTATATCATGTTAACCTACATGCAAAATGTATACCTAGTGCATGGAGGAAGTATTCATATTATCATATTCTCATTTCGAATTTAAACAAGGAGCTTCAGGTTACAAAATTATCACTAACCTATTAAAAACATAGTACTACATTTTTTTTTTTCCTTTTTACTAAATAAGTTTAGTAATACTGCATTTGTACCCAAAAACTAGTTGATCTCCTTAATTTAACTTCACCATTCTATAAAGACAAGATCAATGAGCCCGTAGCTCAAAATCACAGATGACAAGAACACAAATTGAAATGTCTACATCATAATCTCAGTCAATATCAATAAAAAAAAATGGAGTACTAAAGAAGATAGAAGAAGAGAGAAGACAACTAGTAATCACATGAGGATTAATTGAAATGGTAGGATGTATTCATTATATCCACGTTCACATCAAACTCTAACCATTCAATACTGAAACATAAATTCCACTAAACATAGAACCTAATTTTAGAGCAAGCTCTTGATCCAAAACATTAACCTAAAAAAAATGGTGTACCCCACCATTAGGGGCCCCCACCGCCCCTGCCCTGGGGATTGGTGGAGGAGGTAAATCGCAGGATGTGCCTCAAGTGGCTTATAGGGAGGGCTCACTGTTAAACTTGTGCTTGCAAGGGGCCAAATCCATGCCAAAGGCAAGATTCGAACCCCCACCCTGCAGCAACCAAGCTCAGCTGGAAGGCCTTTCCACCCTCCCCTCTACCACTTGAGCTATGCCCTGGGGGCAACATTAACCTAGATATCATAGAAAGTAGATCAATATAAAGTTGACATAATTGCCAGAAAGCATATGCATTTTTGAACTAAGGAACCCTGCAATGTCAATCGACCATCGCCACCGACTTGGCTCGTTTCTTCCTCTTCCGTCTTCGCAACCACCGCCTTCATCCCTGAGATGCTGGACAAGCTCTCACTATATGCACAGGCCTCAAAAGAATATGGCTGAGCTTCACTGATTTCTACCACCTTAACACCTCCAGTATCAGTATCACACACAAACAGCTTTCCATCTGAACACACATCTATGACATTCCCATTCAATGCACTTGGCAAATATGTGTTCACACTCAACTCTGCTGGCCCATCATTAGTGTGGGTTCGTTTCCAAGTCTTTTCAATCTCATCAAGCAGCCAAACATGAACACCCACACATTCTGTAGTTTCTACCTTTGAAGGAGTCAATAGAACAGCCACATTACCCTTCCAATCCACCAGTCTTCCCAGTGATCCCTTTTCATCCAACAGTGGTACCACTATTCCCTTTTCAATTTCAAATTTGGGCAGAGGCACCATTTTGAACACAATTTCCTTCA
Source organism: Pogostemon cablin (assembly GCA_023678885.1). Classification (NCBI taxonomy): domain Eukaryota; kingdom Viridiplantae; phylum Streptophyta; class Magnoliopsida; order Lamiales; family Lamiaceae; genus Pogostemon; species Pogostemon cablin. The sequence goes on from CM042961.1 coordinate 4,542,862, forward strand.
CATCAGCCACACTATAGCAAACTTACGCTTAGCAATCTTTGCAAACCAGTAAGGATTTCCATTCACAATAGCATTATTCGTAGGGTGAAGCACCTGAAATTGGAAATCCAATTTCAGAGTTGTCCAAGAATCCGATTTCGAAGAGTACACCTCAACCCCAGCCCTAATTTTTGGGCCAGGCAAACAAGCAACCCTCACAACCTTGAAATCATCCTTGTCATCATCGTACCCAAAACCAAGCGAAACCATTTCCGGATTCCCCAATTCCTTCTTCGAAAGCCGAAGAAATTTGAACAATCTCATAGCAGGGTTCAACAGAACAATCGCCTGGCCAAGCGGAGGGCAACCCACGCAAACCAACCCACTGCAACACCCAACAAGAGTCATCCTGAAAAAGATCTCCGGATATGGGTGGTCCAGATTCAGGGCTTCCTTCTCACCCGACCTGAAATTGAACAGAGAGAGGGTATGATCGTGGTAGTCGGGGAGACTGTAGACGATGAAGGCTTGGTTTCTCGGATCATCGTAAAACTGACGGTGGTGCATTTTGATGAACTTGGGCGTGGCGAAAAGCTTGCGCCATGGCTTGCAGACAGTCTTGAAGCGGAGGAGCGACTTCACGGGGAGGCGCGTGAGGATGGACACGTTGTTCGGGAAAACACAGTCCGCCATGGCATGTTCTTCGCGTTTCTTGGAGTTTTTTGAGGAATTTCGAGGCATTTTTTCGAGGTGATTTGATTTGTTTCTTCAAATGGGGAGTATTTGAAATGAAGAATGGGTAGCGTATTGGAGAAGCAGTGGTTTAGGGTAATGCAGGAAACAGACGGTTTGTTGGCCGAAATCGTGCGCTGTGCCACTGTACATGTACGATACTCAATTTCTTTTTTCTTGGGAAATGTTTGTTTAGAAGGTTTGGATAGGTGGAATGGAAATGAAATGAGTTTTAGGTGTTTGTTTGATAAATATCATCCCTTTATATAGTAACCTCATATTCCAAAACAATGGAATCATCCAATTCACAGAGAAATGAGTGGTATCACTTTCATTCCATTCTACTATTCCAATATTTTTTTTACTAATGATTTTTTAATATGAAAAAAAAAATCTGAATTTTTTAAAAATTTTATATGTACAAAAATATCATCCATTAATATTAATCTCTTAAAAAATTATTAGAAAAAATAAATTTGACTTCAGTTTTGAAGAATTTCTTTACATTCCAAACAACATTATTAACTATAATAGTCATTCCATGCCATCTACCAAATAATATAATTATAAAATACAAACTCATTACCATTCCCCACTACTATTACTATGATTCTTATTTCGATTCCTTCTAAAATACCAAACGTCCCCTTAGTTTTTTTTTTCTTTTTTTATAATTATTTCTTTATAATGTGATAGATAAAATAGAACTAGTGTTTTTTATAAGTAATTCACAATTATTTAATTTAATCTTATTGTATCGTAAGTATAAATAAATGATTGTTTGGAAATAAATTATGATCTACATGTAATTTTATCATGCATTTTATTCTTTTATAATTCTTATATGAGTTTTAATTATTCAAGATTTCAATTTCTATACTATGTTAGCAAGGTTTCAATTTGTATATCATAAATAACATACACAAACATTTATTATATTATAGAATTTTTCAAAAATCAATCAATCATAAATAAAATCACGCTTCACAATGTTGGCAAATTTGATTTTCTTCTTATTTGGGAAAGAACTTTAAGTACAATTTCTATAAATATACTCTCTCCATCCATTCAAAGACATTTTTTTCTATTTTGGGCATCTCACCTAAAGAGTCACATCTTCCTTTTTATAAATATGGACCCACACACACCCACTAATACAATTAAAATATGGGGTCCATACTCCCACTAATACAACTATCCACCACACATTAAATAATAATTTTTTAATCCACGTGCAAAAAGTAAAACAACCCTTTAAGCGGGACGGAGGGAGTATATAGTAATCGCGAATGCACTCTTTTATAGGGTTCCCTAAAAAATACAACTAAGAGAAAGACTTTGTGTGTAAGATTGTCTCATATAAATAAAAAAAAGTGATACTCAAGTGATAATGTTATTTCATGAACAATTTATAATATACATAAAAAGTGATAACAATGAGATAGTCTCTTTACTGAGACCGATAAAAAGTGATAACTTCTAATAAAGAGTAATATCAATTAATAAAAAGTGATAATGTTATTTCATGAGCAATTTATAGTTTTTTTGATCGGACAAAATTGATAACATTTTATAGCGAAAGTGATTACTACTATTTTAAAATGTATAAAATTGTCTCTCGTGAGACGGTCTCACGCAAGAACAATCCAAATATAATGTGTTTGTGATGTCATTAATCATTATCATTATATACATAGATATATTATTATTTTTTTAAATAATACTATCACATACTCCCTCAGTCTATTATAAAGAGTCTTTTGCTTTTTGCACGTTAATTAAAAAATATTACTATTATTTAATGTATAGTAAATAATTGTATTAGTGAGAATGTGTCCCATATTTTAATTGTATTATTAGATGTGTGTGATTTATAGGTAAAGAAATAAGACATTTTAAGCAAATACAACAAAAATGAAAAAAAAATAGGGAAGGGAGTATATGTAATACTCCTATTTCTTTTTGTCTTTATTTAACTTTTATTATAATATTATTAATTATTGTATATATCTTCAAAATAATAAGTGTATATCCACAAAATATTTGATAAACCTTCCTCGATTAATTATTTCAATGAAACAATTTTAACAATATTTTTAATTAAATGTAATAATTAAATTACAAAATACTAAAATTATCTTACAATTTAACCATTTCACAAAGTTGGCTCAACACAAACAGGTAATCCATGCTGCTCTTACTTTTTATTTTTATTACTCCATTATTTATTACATACTAGAATATCTTTTTCTCTCCGTTAAATATATATTTCCATAGCAAAAGGTCCAAAACTATGTCAAAAAAAATAACATTAGCAGCAGAAAAAATTCCTATAGACCTACTACCATCACTGCTTATGTACACCTCCATTATTCACCTGCATTCTAAAATATTTATTTAAAAAAAAAACATAAAATGGGAAAAGAAAAACTAAACTAATGAGAAATATAGGGATAGATGAGATCAAGTTGAATCACGGTTGCAAAGGTTGTAACCAGATATGAGAGAACTGGAAGCGAATGCAATGAAAGCTAAGAAAGACATGGTGATCGAAGCGGTCGCCATCATCGTGAACTCGTCTTTACCCCAGTTCGAAATCCAGTCCGTTACCCTGGTAGCAGCCGACGATGATGCTGACATTAGAAGATAAGCTAGCATCTGTAGTGCACAATGAAACCATGATGAATATTAGTGATGCTTCTTATGACATGCATTTTTTCTAATGCATTCAGAAATGAGCAAATATGCTCGTTTCTCAGTTTTCATAATTGGGGTTGATTTGAATCAGACTATGTTTAAGCTTTAAACCAAATCTTGAAGGCAATCCAGAGGGATAAGCATTGAAACTATATGCTAGTAACTGAACATATGATGAGAAAGAGAGATTTGAAAAGGTATGAACTTGATAAGTGAGAAGGGTAAAGAAGTTCTCTCATACATTACATAGCTTTATTATGAGATCAATGCACCATGTAATTCAAGCTAAATGGTTTTTCATCTACAATTTTGCATTCACAAGGAGATAATTAGCTGAAAATCTTGCCTGATCCATTGAGAAGTCGAAGTGGAGGCGAAGATGGTGTGGGATGACATGCTTCTCCGTCCCCAAATGGTAAGTCAGATCATACGCTTGGAAACTCGAATATACAAAGCCGATAATATTTACAACAAGACAGTATCTGCAGGAAGAATGCATATGCACAATGCTCATCAGCTTCTTAGAAAAAATAACCACCAATATACAACATGACACCACACAATGTAAATTATACGAGCCATTTCGTATCGTCTTCTTTTGAACAGATTGACATTGAATTCATTGGGCAAAATCCAACCCTTGCATACTAGATAAGTAGATTTAAGCTTATTATATCTTTGTTTGCTCAAACATTGCTCATATTCGGATCAAAGAATCCAAACATACAGAGCTGAAGAACAGATTTTCCAACACTTGCGTTGATACTTTTTTTCTTTTCAAGAATGGAAAGCTGAGTAGACTACTACTCAACAGAGAAATCATTACCAGAAAACTCTGTTTTAAAGCGTAACAACAACATGATTAAAAGAAATATGGCAAGATTATCTCTACGAACAGAGTCCAATCTAAAGCTCTATGTTATCTTTCATAAATAAAGCAAAGAAAATGTCACTTACATAATCTAATTATAGAAAGAAAAAAAAAAACAATATAAGAATCCAATTATTAGAAAATTGAAAACAGAGTATATTCATAATCATACCTATACTCTCTGTAACGATCATAGGAATCGCCACTCCAGCCACGAGTTTTATCAGCCGCCATTACAGAGAAAGAAATCACACAAAAAATCACCTCAAAAACTCTAACCACCAATGCCGCCTTCCTCGCCGCCGAACTCCTCTCCGACTTCCCCAATATGTTCGCCACCGCCGCCCTCGACCGCCTCTCTCCTCCAACCTCATCTTCCCCTCGACCGCCATACCCCTCCTCCAAAGCACCACCACCACCCGCGCCGTCAACCAGTCCTACCTTCTTAACCACCGGCGGCGGCGGCTCGTCCCTAACCAATCTGTTAAGCCCTAACACCACCGGAGAATTCCCCTTCACCCCAAAATCATGATTCTCCGACTTCTCCCTCCTACCACCCGGATGACTCGCCGGAACGTCACCTTTCCCCGAAGCCGGCTTCTGCGAATGGGGCCAGGGACGCCAGCCCTTATCTCCGGCGGCCGGAGAAGTCGCCGTGAAATTGGATTTGCCAGGAGAGGGCCCCGGAGAGTAAAATTTATCAGCGGTGACGAGTGATATACTACTCTTAGTGGCGTAATCGTCGCTTTCAGGTAGGAAACACGGATCGTCGGAGCGAAAGGGTGACTCGGATCGGAGAGGCGAGTGGAACGAATCGACCTGACTCGAGGTAGACTCAGTATCCGACATTGATATGTGGCTTTTGCTGCTTCTGCGCAGAACCTTCCTCCCGTGATTACTGGATTCCTGATTTTCCATCAGAATTCAAAACCAAGGTTAATCTTATACAGATTTCCTGATTTGGAAACTCAATTCGGAGCTTGATTTCGAATTGGAAACTTTGCGAATTAATTTAATAAAGTGCAGGTTTTTTTGGTTCTTTGTTGGGGCAACATTTGAAAAGAGACGTTATTCAAAGGAGGAGTTATTGCATGCGGAGAGGACCACAATAAAGATTCTGAACTTGCAACTTGCACCAAACACGTGGGAGTGTTACTGATGTGGCAGTCAATGATTGGATACTATGGCAATGTAGAGGATTGTGGCCCGTTCGAATTGTTGGCGGCAGTGGCGATTCTTTACGTGGTGGGATGAATTCAGGATGCCTTAGATTATGCAATTATTAATGTATATTATTAGCTAATACTTCATTAAACAACTTAATTAAATAAACTAGTGATAATTTTGGATTAGAGGGATTAAATATTTTGTCGGGCGAATCTTATTTTATTATTGGTTGTATACTACTAGAGTGTATATTAGGTGCACTCGGGTGCAACATTGCACCCAACCTTTTATTCTATTTTGTATACATGTTATTCTCTTTTGTATACATGTTTTGTAATAATTGTATACTTTTTTCACAATAAGTTTTTCATTAAAAAAATTAACATTCATATGTGTATAACTTTTTATTCAATAGTGTATACATGTATTTTAATAATTGTATATTTTTTACACTCAATTTTTCATTAAAAAAATTAAGTGTTAAATTGTATACATTTTTACTCATAATTGTATATGTTTTTGTTTATATTTGTATGTGGGTGCACACTATATTTAGACATACTACTATATTTTTATTCACAAAGAGTTTTGTTTAAATAAATATTGCGAGTCTTAAGTATATATAATTATAACTCAACTAGACCTATTTATAATGGCTATAACTCGAATAAATAATCATCAATTATAGCTGATTGTTCGATTTCTCTCCCCCAATTTGTCTTATTTTAGAAGTAATTATCACCAATAATATATATGACTTACATCTCACAAATTTCCAAAGTTTGACAAAACAAATAGAGACAAGTGTTTATTATTTTCTTTTACTTCCTCTGTTGGATAAGAGAAAAATTCATGACTTATGTATAGAACAAAAAAATTTTTTTTTTCTTTTCAAGTACATAAATTATAAACCCGAGTTATATTCCTCTAGATACTTCAAATACACCTTTTAGTCTTATTAGTATGTTATCTTTATATTAGTTGATACTTAATTTAAGTGATTTTTTAATCAATTAAAGTTAAAGAAAAGAAAATTTACCGCGTGAAATTTCATTTGGTGGCAATTTTTATCATTGAGTAATAATAGAAATGCATCTCTTCTTGATTAAGTAATAATAAACAATAGTGATTGTATTTAGAAAAAGGACAAAATTAATAATAAACAAAAAAAAAATACTAATAGAAAAGGATTGTGTTGATTAGTGGTGTTCAAATCCTATCTTTTGAATACACCAAAAGCAATGTCGATGTTCACCTCTGCTTTTACTCACTTTCAGCCTCACTCAAAGCATATTTAACATTATTTAGATTGTCCACTAAGTCTTACTTTTTCATATTTGAAATAATAAAATTTTACTAAAAGAAACTGATGTTTCAATTCTATTGATATAAAAAATTTATTACTATGGAATAAAGTAATTACCAATTACCATGAACTTGTACTATAATTGAAAGTTACACTCCTACGCATCAATTTGGAAAGAAAAAAGAATATATTATAAGTAACTGTAATGTATCGTGTAATATAAGGTGTTACATCGTATAAAATAAAGTATGATAATTTTACTAAACAACCAAATTAAAATTATTGAAAAATATCACATAATACACCTCAATATTTTACATTTTCATAATTAGTTATTTTTTTTAAGTGTTATCGCTTCTCTTTTAAAATATTATCACTTTTCTTTTATATTATAAATATATTATTCATGAAATAATTTACAATACTTTTCTCACATTTCATCAATTAAATATCACTTTTTATTATAATAATTATTATCAATCTCACGGGAGTCATTCTCTCACGAAGGTCTTTGTGTTCCCCCTATAAAAATTTTACCATAGACAAAGGTGAGAAACCCTTTTCCAAAGCAAGAAAGTCTTATGCAATACACATGGAAAGGAGCAATAGTTATACGGTAATACCTGTTGGATAGAATCTATTCGGATAGAAGTAATAAATGTCTTTTGTTAATTACTCTTTCACCCTTTTAATTTTCTTTCAATTTATAACTACGTTAATGTAAGGGAAAATATATTTTTTTGTCCGTTTACTTTCATTCATTTTGAAATTAGTCCATTAATTTTTTTAATTTTGAAATTAGTCTGTTAATTTTATAATAATTTTGAAATTAGTCCATTAACTTCATAAAATTCAACATTTTGGTCATTTGACCTGCTATGGCAGGTCATTTGAATATTTTCACCCCAATTAATCTATATATTTTTATTTAACCAATTTTATCTCACTTTTCATTTTTCACTTCCGTATACCAAACAAACAATATTAATCTCATTACTAAAGAGGAGAAAATTTGACTAAATATTGATACTTCCTCCGTCCGCTCGAAACAGGGTCTTTTTTCCATTTTGGTCGTCCATTCCAAAGAGGGTCACACCCACTAATACAATTAAAATATGGGATCTACACTCCCACTAATACAACTACCTACTACACATTAAATAACAATACTTCTTAATCAACGTGCACAAAAGCAAAATGCCCTCTTTCGGGCGGACGGATAGAGTATAATATAAATTCTTAGTGGAGGCTATTTTTTTTAAAATAGTATATATATATATATATATATATTAAATATTTTTTATTTTTATTTTTTAGAATAACCTGCTAATGACCCGTTGAAACGGACGATTTTGTTGAACTTGGTAAACATGATGGACGATTTTCAAAATTTTCAAATATAATGGACGATTTTCAAAATTCTGCAAATATAATGGACAATTTTCAAAAAGTGAAAAACTTATGGACTAAATTCAAAATTGGGCAAAGTTAACGGACAAAAAAATATATTTTTCCTTAATGTAATTATCTCTAACTGTTTTATCGTTTATGATGTTTCCTTCATAATTATCTCTATCAATGATCCCAATGCAAATTAATTAGAATTTATGTAATTTATAAAATACAAATATAGAAAAATATTAATTCAAATATACTGACAAATAAATAAATATATATATATATATATATATAAATATATATATATATATATATATATATATATATATATATATATATATATATATATAAAATACTCCACAAAAGAATGAATAAGAATTCATCTTATTTAATCATTCAAAAATTAAATATTATTTTCACTTTTTTTGAAAAATAAAATTAACAATCGTTTTATTAGATACTTTTATAAAAGTCTCATAAAAAACTTAAAATTTTAATAGGTCTTAATGCTTTAAATTATACTCAATCCGTCTTGAAATAATTTACTGTATACATTTATTTTTTTCCACGAAAATTAAAAAGTATAATATTTTAATGTGTATTAAAATTAGAAAAATAATATTTTAAAGTTTAGTGATTAATTGTATTCGTGAAGTGCGTGGGTTCCATATATGGATATAATAAAGCAAAGACTTGTGTGAGACGGGTGAAAAGTGGTAACTTTCTCTAACGAAAAATGATACTGAATAAATAAAGAGTTATAATGCTATTTCATGAACAATTTATAGTATAAATGAAAAGTGATAATATTTTATTATAGCGAAAAGTGCGAAAGTGATTACTACTTTAAAAGGTGTAAAATGATCTCACGTAAAACGGTCTCACACAAGACCTATTCATATAATGGAGTAATTGTTTTGTGTGAGTCCTATATATCAAACAAGAAAATGTATACTTTATTTAGGACGGATTAAAATAGAAAAATGCCTACCTTATTGCAAGACTAAGTGAGTATATTTTAATTAAACATTGATTTATTATTTAAACAATCATACAAGTAATAATATTATAATAAATAATTAAATTGTAGATAAATTCAATTAACACAATTTCCATCAAATTCGTGTATCCATATTTAGATATTATACATTAATGAACAAAAATATATAAATTATATGTTAGTGTAAGAATATATATATATATATATATATATATATATATATATATATATATATATATATAGTACTTTATTAATGCATTTTCTATTACTCTTTTAATGAAAAACTGAATAATAAAAAAAACTATACATTTATTAAGAAATATAGATTATAAATTATTGAATAAAAATTATACAAATATAGATACACGTGCACCGACACGAGTGTCAAAATATCAACTCTTAAAATAATAAATTATACCAATTGATGAAAGGTAAGATTTGGATGAAACTGTCTCATGGATCCCTTTATGTGAGACGGATCATTCATGAAACTATTAATTATTTTTTAAATGGCTTGTTTTCAAATTAAAATATTAAAAATTTAATTTTAAAAGTAAATTAATTAAATTATATATATATATATATATATATATATATATATATCAAAGTTATATTTTTTATTATTTAAAATTTTATTAATTTGAAATTTGTTATTCATTTAATTTATTTTGTATTAAAAATATTATAAATTTATAAAATGTGATACTCAATTGATAAAAAGTGATAACAGTGCTGTAAAATATTATATGAACAATTTATAATATAAATGGAAAGTGATAACATTTAAAAAAGTGATAATATCTTTTTTATAAAAAGTGATAGCTAATAAAAAATGTATTTCACGAAAAATTTACTGGAATAATAAAAATTGATAATATTTTAATAATCCAAACATGATATAATTTAATTGGTCGGCTATCTCTATTCATTAATTATATATCATTTTTTATTAAAAATGTTATCACTTGTTATCCATCTTATTATTGTTATGAAATAATATGATTAGATAGCTATCACTCTTTTTAACCAATTATCACTTTTTATTAAAAATATTATTATTTTTTATTCATGGTACTAATTATTAATAAAATTCAATAATTTAATTAGACATTTGTCATTTTTTTAATTAAATGTCACTTTTTATTTAAAATAGTATTATATTTTTACAATGTCAGACTTATATAAATTTATAATTTTAAAATGAATGACTTAAGATTCTCTTTGGGATAGTTGCTTGGTAAACTAACTACTCACAACTAACAAATTTTGGGTACAAGTGAATGGTGAACTAACTTCTAACTACTAACAACTACTTTCTCCATTTAGTGCAAAAGTTCCATTTATTTTTTACACGTGAATTAATGAATATTACTATTATTTTATATGTAGTATATAGTTTTTTTAGAAATGGTAAAATAGAAATCTTTCGATAGGATGAAGGAAATAACAGTTATTGATAAAAAAAATGATTTATAATCAATAAAATATGATATTCATCTCACTGAAATTTGTATTCTTTTTGTTTATTTAATGATTTAGCTTTTATGAACTTTTAATTGTTAAATTAGAAATTTGAATTTATTATTTTTAAACTATAAATTAATTAGTTCTAGTTTTTTTAAATCATATCATGATTCACTATATTTTTATTCATAATTTATGTGAATTTGGGTGCACATAATAATTAACATAAAGTAATTGAAAAGTTTGGGCATAACCCAATTATTATACAGATATTATATGAAGTATTATATTCATAATTGGTGCACATAAGTTTTAGCAAATAATTAATTAGTATTATTGTGAATTAAATAATATTATAAGCTTTTTACTTCTAATTGAATAAATTTACTCCTATAATTAAAATTACATTAATTCTAAATTTATATTATATGTCAAATGAGTAAGGTATAAATTTTTTATTTGGAATCACTATTAAACTTAAATCCATTATTTTTACGTTAATTAATAAAATATTACATATTAAATTAAACAAATAAGATTATTTTAATTAAAGTTACATTCACTATTTGAAATGTTATTACTATGTATAAAAATAATTGAGTTACGTGAAATTATAATAACTTGTGTGTATATTTTTATTAAAAAAATTAAATTAGTTTAATATAATTTTAGTTATATATAGTTCAAGAAATATATTAACAATAACTTTTTATATAATCTAATACATTTAGAAAAAAAAATAACATTTACAGAAAAATAGCTGGAGTATATGAAAAAAAATTATAACAACAAATTATATCACAATCAAATTAATAAAAAAAAATCCTAAAAAGAAAAAAAGTTAGTTTAAACGTAATTGAATTAAAAAAAAATTACATGAAAATAATCATAAAAATAAAAAATTATCTTTTAATAATTAATTATAAAAATATTATTTTATTTGTTTTGTAAATAATGGAATTATTAATGCATATAATTACATCTTAAAAATAACATTATCTCATTGATTGAATCCTTAAAAAGTGTAATCATATTTAAGAGGGGAGAGAGGGGGAGGGGGAGAGAAAGGGTAATTTGGTAACATAATGAAAACTTTACCCTACTTTATTTCTTAAATTACAAAAAAAATCACTTTCTGAATAGATTCTATCCATTTATCATCTCTCATATTTATAATTAAAAGTAAGCAAAGAAAAACTTTATTTTTTCAATTATCACTTTATGTATGTCATGTAAGTTCCCAACTTCATTGCTCTTTTCATGTACATTTCCCCCTTTATTCCTGGTTTTTGGACATTTGTCCTCCAATCATCAAGTTTTCACATCTTCTTCTTTAGCAGAAATCTTTTTGGGATTCTCACTCCCATCAATTTAAGCTACACAGAATGATAGAATCCAATTCATTCATAGAGATTGAAGTTGCAAATAGTTTGCACTCACTTGCTACAAGATTCTGTGGTTAGAGCTTGAAAAAATCAAGCAACTGCACATTTTAAGTTAGAAACTACCTCGACAGTAATTTTTCATGCACGGGTCAAGTGTTTCATCTCGTATTTCATCGTTTCAAACCTGTAACATCCCAGGTTTTTATAAAATATTTTTATAAAAATAGGATGTTAATTAATTTAAAAATAGGGAAATTAGGGCACACAAACAAATAAGTCATATTTCATAATTGATAAAAGAGTTATTAAAAGGTAGTTCATGATGAAAATACATAGTGTTTTGCCTCTAGTTAAATAGAGGAATATAAGTTCATAACGCATAAAACTTAAAAAAAAATAGAGTCCATAGCAAATGAGATATGGTTGCCCAAGCCAATTACACCTCCCACCAAGCCTTGCATCAACCTTCATAATCTGAAAATATTCAGTTTTTGGGGTGAGCATTCCAACTTGCTCAGTGGGGAACCATATGCATATTCAAATATAAATAATGACATGCTTCAACATCATGTATTCATCAACTTAGCATAAAATAGTTTTAAGTTGCTTGATCGATCGATAATATCATGAGCACGGCGAGTATACCTCGGGGATCTTTATACAATCCCGGCCCCTAAGGGACCCTGGCTAACTTTCATGGTACAATTAAGTACAAAATTTGCTTTCATATATCATGTATGCATTCATAGATTCATGTCATGAACATTTAGAAACATGCATATTCATATAGGAAAACACATAAAAATTCCCACACCTTAGTCTTGGACTCTTGAACTTAACTTGCTTGATACTTGAAACTCTTGAGAACTTGCTTTAGAGTGAAATGTTGTGGTGTGTGTAGTGAGCTTGGGGCTTGGGGTTTATATAGGGGTTTGTGAGCTAGTGAAAGGTTTAAGCACTAAATAAACATAAATGCTATCCTAATAATTACCCTATTTAATTGTAGATCATGGGTAGTGGAAACTTGTGAGTTAAGCTCACATGTGAGAAATTTGAATGGTCACATAAGCTCTTAACTTGTGCACATTTTAGTAGGAATTTGAAGGGTTACTAGTGTTTCTACATTATTCTATATAGTAAAGCCTTTTCTTTTATTTAATTTAATTTAATTAATTAGTTAAAATTAGTGGGGTGTTACATTCTACCCTCCTAAATTTTTATTTCGTCCTCGAAATACAGTGACATACCCACTTCAGGAAACTTAGGAAAATTAGCGCGAATTTCTTCCTCTCGTTCCCACGTAGCCGCGTCCTCACCATGACCTTTCCATAAAACCTTAACGTATAACACATGTCGTTTCTTCAACTTCTGGATTTCTCGATCTAGTATAGCTTCTGGTTCTTCCTCATAGGTTAAGTCGCGGTTAACTTCCAAGTTTGCATAACTTATAACGTGGCTAGGGTCATGGACATATTTCCTAAGCATCGATACATGGAAAACGTTATGTATCGATGAAAACTTTGGAGGCAATGCTAATCTGTAAGCTAACTCGCCTACTCTTTCCAAAATTTCAAAAGGACCAATAAATCTTGGTTTTAACTTCCCTTTCTTCCCAAAACGAGCCACTCCTCTGGTTGGTGATACCTTCAAGAAAACCTTGTCTCCCAAAACGAATTCTAGTTCTCTCCTTCGATTATCCGCATAAGATTTCTGTCTATCTTGGGCTGCCTTAATACTTTCCTTAATTTTCTCCACTTTACTCACGGTCCTTTCTATGACATCTGGGCCTAATACCTCTCGCTCTCCTACCTCATCCCAATATAAGGGCGAACGACATTTTCTTCCATACAAGGCCTCATACGGTGCCATCTTGATAGTGGATTGATAACTGTTGTTATATGCGAATTCTACCAACGGAAGATGTTCCTCCCAATCTCCACTTAAATCGAGTGCACATGCCCGTAGCATGTCTTCCAATACCTGAATCGTCCTCTCAGACTGCCCGTCCGTCTGAGGGTGATAAGCAGTACTAAATGTCAACTTTGTGCCCATTGCTCTATGTAAACTCTCCCAAAATCTTGAGGTAAATCGTGTATCCCTATCAGACACTATTGAGTTCGGAACGCCATGCAACCTCACAATTTCCTTGATGTACAATTGTGCGTACTGTTCCATTTTGAGGTTCATCTTCACTGGTAGAAAGTGAGCAGACTTTGTCAATCGATCTATTATAACCCATACAGCGTGATTTCCCTTCACCGTTTTCGGAAACCCTACCACAAAATCCATCGATATTTGTTCCCACTTCCATTCAGGAATTTCCAGTGGTTTCAATTTCCCAGCTGGCCTTTGGTGCTCTGCTTTGACTTGTTGGCAAGTCAAGCATCTTTCCACAAATTTTCCAATATCCCGTTTCATACTTCTCCACCAAAATACTTCTTTCAAGTCGTGGTACATTTTGGTACCCCCCGGATGCGCGGTGTACGGTGTATTATGTGCTTCTTCCAATATCTCTCTTCTCATTTCTTCATTATAAGGAACACAAATTCTATTTTCGTAGTACACGGCGTTATCATCCTTTACATTAAATCCTTGGTATGTCCCCGACCCTGCTTTCTGCCTCATATTTCTCAAAAGGAAATCTTCAGCTTGCGCCAATATGATCCTTTCTCTTAAAGTGGGTTGTACAACCAATGCTGCTAACACTGATTTTGTGTCTTTTGGCGGAACTATTACCTCAATCTTCATTTTCTCAAATTCTTCCACCAACCGTTGTTGTTCAGTGTATACACATGCCAATTGCTTATTTGTTTTCCGACTTAAGGCGTCTGCGACAACATTGGCCTTTCCTGGATGATAGTGTATGGTACAATCATAGTCCTTCACCAATTCTAGCCATCGCCTTTGCCTCATGTTTAATTCTTTCTGTGTGAACAAATACTTTAGACTCTTATGATCGGAGTAAATTTCACACTTTCCCCCATACAAGTAGTGACGCCAAATCTTTAAGGCATGGACTACCGCAGCCAACTCCAAATCATGTGTTGGGTAATTCACCTCGTGAGTCCTCAATTGCCTTGAAGCATAAGCAATTACCTTCACTTCTTGCATCAAAACACATCCGATTCCTTGTTTTGAAGCATCACTGTATATTACAAATTCCTTGGTTGGATCTGGAATTGTTAATACAGGCGCTGACGTAAGCCTTTTCTTAAGTTCTCGAAAACTCTTCTCGCACTTCTCATCCCACAGGAATTTTATTCCTTTCTTTGTTAACCCTGTCATCGGTGCTGCGAGCTTCGGAAATCCTTCTATAAACCGTCGGTGATAACCAGCTAATCCCAAGAAACTACGCACTTCGTGGGTATTGGTGGGAACACTCTATTGGTTCACAGCTTCCACCTTTGCTGGATCTACCTCGATTCCCTGGGCTGTTATCACATGTCCAAGGAATACGACTTGGTTTATCCAAAACTCGCATTTTTTAAACTTTGCATATAATTTCTCTCTTCTCAGTGTCTCCAACACTTCTCTGAGGTGTTCCTCATGTTGTTTCTCATCCTTTGAATATATCAAAATATTGTCTATAAACACGATTACGAATCGATCCAAATAAGGATGAAACACACGATTCATCAAGTCCATGAATACAGCAGGTGCATTGGTTAGCCCAAATGGCATAACTACAAATTCAAAATGTCCATATCTGGTTCGAAATGCTGTCTTTGGTATGTCAGTTGGTTTCACCCTCAACTGGTGATATCCTGACCTTAAATCAATCTTGGAAAATGTTCCAGCTCCTTTCAATTGATCGAATAGGTCCTCTATCCTTGGTAGTGGATATTTATTTTTGATTGTGATTCGATTTATCTCTCTATAATCGATACACATTCTCATCGTCCCATCCTTTTTCTTTACAAATAGCACCGGCGCACCCCAAGGTGAAACACTAGGTCGGATAAAACCCATATTTAGTAATTCTTGTATTTGGGTCTTCAATTCTTCCAACTCTTTTGGTGCCATTCGGTAAGGAGCTTTAGAGATTGGTGCAGCTCCTGGCATTAGATCAATAGTGAACTCCACTTGGCGTTCAGGAGCAATTCCCGGCAAGTCATCCGGAAAAACATCCAAAAATTCTCGCACCATTGGGACATTGTCTATGCTTGTTCCAGTTTCTGGCAATCCAACCATCTTGACCAAATAACCTTGATTGTGTCTTTTTGTTAACATCTTTACAGCTTTCATAGCCGTCACCACCCTTGGCATTGCTCTAGCCTTTTCTCCACAAAATTTTATGTGTCCCTCAGTAGGTAAACGTAGGGTGATTTCCTTCTCATGACACTTAATGTCCGCATGATACTTACTAAGCCAATCCATCCCAAGAATCACATCGAAATCTTTCATGGCCAATATGTACAAGTCAGCATTTAAGCTATTTTCGTCCACCTTTACTTGTATATTCTTAGCTACAGAGTTTGCAAGTATTGTCCTTCCAGATGGTATGCTAATTTCTAACCCTTCTTGTATTCCAACACTCTAACTTCCAATTAGAGAGTGAAATTTGGTAGAGATAAATGAGTGCGTGGCACCCGTGTCAAATAGCACTAACGCATGAATACCTTGTACTGACAGCATACCTGACATGGTGTTGGGCTCGTTTTCAGCCTCCTCCTGAGTTAAAGCATACATTCGAGCAGGTCCACCTGATCCGGAAGTTCGGCCCTTCACCTCTGGAGTTACTCCATTTCCTGGACAATTCCAAACTGTGTGTCCAGGTTGCTTGCATCGATAGCACTTATTTTGTCCTATCAAGCACTCTCCACGATGATTCTTACCACAAGTGGTGCACATAGGGTTCTCCACTCCTCCAGTTTTTCCTTGTTTGTTAGGGTGAGGATCCTGATTTTGAGGTCTCGCCTTAAACGAGTTGAGGTCTTGCCACTTTCTCTTCCCAGTGCTATTCTCTATTGGCCTTTGCTTCGGCCGATCTATCTCAATGCTTGCAGCTACCTCTTCGGCTCGACGGTGGGATTCTGCATAAGTCAATTCCCCTTGTCCTGCGAGCGGTGTTCGTATCTCAGCCCTCAATCCTCCCTTAAACCTTTGAGCCTTCTTGAGATCAGTGTCGACCAAATGCGTGGCAAAGCGACACATCTGATTAAACTTCCTTTCGTAATCCGTCACTGACATCTCACCCTGTTTCAGGTTCAAAAATTCTGTTTCCATACGCGTGCGATAAGTGCTAGGATAGTACTTCTCCATCACTATGTTCTTGAACCCATTCCATGTCAAGTTGTTCCGTTCCTCTTCCGTTCTTGATCTCCAATAACCGACCCACCAATAGTACGCATCCTCTTTCAGCTGAAAAGCTGCGCAGGTAACCCGTTGCACCTCCGTACAGCTCATTAGATTTAGAATCCGCTCTAACGTATCGAGCCATTCCTCAACTGCCTCAGGTCCTTGACGTCCATTAAAAGTAGGTGGTCTATGTCGATGGAACAACTCCACAGTCTTAGCTTGATTGTTTCCTCCTTGTTGAGCCATGAACGCATTCATAAACATCTGGAATTGATTGTTCTCCGGTGCAACCTCTTGTTGTGGATTCTCACCATTTCCAGCATTATCAACATTGTCGTCTTGTTGCGGTCCATTCACGTTGATTCCACGTGGCTCTCTTCTTGGTGGCATTTTCCTAAGAAATACGTATGTTCCCTTTAGTATTTGCTACAATCATTCTGTTTGGTATGATCACTTAATTGCCTAGGTTGTTTTTGGTCTAGCAACGTAATTTCCTAATTCAAGTATGGTCACTATTCGTCCTCCAAGTCCTCGTCCTACTCAATAGATTTGTATCCTCCAAGTCCTCGTCCTACTCAATAGATTTGTATTTATTTATTGGTTTATTAAAAATTTATTTATAATTATCATTATTATTATTATTTTTATTATTATTGTTATTATTGTTAATCATCAAAATTTTAATTAATGTTTACTATTGTATATTAATGTTTGAGAAAGAAACTCACACATTGTAACCACTGTCTTTAATGATTTGGTTATTTATTGGTGGTAATGACTATTTAATGTCTTCATTATACTTTGTATTATTTGTGTCTTATATATATGTATAGTTAAAAAGTTTTTAAACTTTAGATAAAACAAAAGAAATTATTATTATTATTATTATTATTATTATTATTATTTATATATATCTTATGTGTTTTAAATTTTTTTTTTTTGAACACATAAATAGTATAACATGATAAAAGAGAAATATGAACATACTTTCTAAATTTAGAAAAAAAAAAATCAAAGTCATTCAGAGTAACTAATAAAATTTACAGTTTTTTTTTATTATTATTTTTTTTTATATAAATCATTATGTCAAATAAGTATTCTATTTATTTATGAAATATATATATATAAACTTTTTTTTTTCATATATGTATATATTTATATATATATATATATTTTTTTTATTATTATTAATTTTTTTTTTCATTATAGATACTAAGTAAATAGGTGAAGCTTCATTTAATTGGTAGATACTTTGGAGGACAAGTAAAACATATAACTTAAGGAAGGAAAACTAGTGATTATGATTAATCTTCTATGTCTATAGGGTCCTCTTCGGGGTCGGTTTCTCCACCCATCTCCATATCCTCATTGATCTCCCATAGACACTCGGGCTCCTCCCCGGTCATCCACCATTTAGTCAAATCACCCATAAACGCTGCATAGTCGATTAGGGGTGCGTCTATCATAACGCTCTCGACGACTTGCTTGCGATACAACCTCTCCGCTTTGGTAGTCCATTCACAAGGTAGGCTTTGGATTGTCTTTTGGGCTGCCACGTAACTTGTAACCGCCCCATATGATGCTTTCCACAAACTATACAAAGCATGGAGATGTTGAGCTACATCGTGGTCCTCATTCCTTGGATAGTGGCGGAAGGCATGTAGTCTCATTTGACGAAGAGGGTCGACATGGATAGATTTTCTTGCGGTGACTTTTATTGATGTCATCTAAATTGTCTCACATTAGTCATAAACACTAGTACATTTGTGTCTAAGGTTTAGAGTATTACCTTGTGGTTGACGCGGCTTGGCGAGTGTGTAATTGTTTGGACTAGGTGTGTAATGTCATGTCATGCCAATACATACACATATATGGAATTAGGTAATGTATATGCGGTATTTTGTATGTAGAAATCTTTTTTACAAAAAAAATGCACATGCTGAATATTTCAAAAGAATAGGATAGATTTTTTTTTTTTTTGCAGAATTTTATTAAGGAGCAGATTTTTTATTTTTATTTTTTCGAATGATTTATATAGAACTTTAAATTATGAACTTTTTAAGTGTATGAAATACACATGCAGAATTTTAAACACATCTCACGAAAAATGAATTTATGGGCAGCGAAAAATATTTTTATTTTTGTAGTCTACAGAACCGCAAGGGCTCTGATACCAACTGTAACATCCCAGGTTTTTATAAAATATTTTTATAAAAATAGGATGTTAATTAATTTAAAAATAGGGAAATTAGGGCACACAAACAAATAAGTCACATTTCATAATTGATAAAAGAGTTATTAAAAGGTAGTTCATGATGAAAATACATAGTGTTTTGCCTCTAGTTAAATAGAGGAATATAAGTTCATAACGCATAAAACTTAAAAAAAATAGAGTCCATAGCAAATGAGATATGGTTGCCCAAGCCAATTACACCTCCCACCAAGCCTTGCATCAACCTTCATAATCTGAAAATATTCAGTGTTTGGGGTGAGCATTCCAACTTGCTCAGTGGGGAACCATATGCATATTCAAATATAAATAATGACATGCTTCAACATCATGTATTCATCAACTTAGCATAAAATAGTTTTAAGTTGCTTGATCGATCGATAATATCATGAGCACGGCGAGTATACCTCGGGGATCTTTATACAATCCCGGCCCCTAAGGGACCCTGGCTAACTTTCATGGTACAATTAAGTACAAAATTTGCTTTCATATATCATGTATGCATTCATAGATTCATGTCATGAACATTTAGAAACATGCATATTCATATAGGAAAACACATAAAAATTCCCACACCTTAGTCTTGGACTCTTGAACTTAACTTGCTTGATACTTGAAACTCTTGAGAACTTGCTTTAGAGTGAAATGTTGTGGTGTGTGTAGTGAGCCTGGGGCTTGGGGTTTATATAGGGGTTTGTGAGCTAGTGAAAGGTTTAAGCATTAAATAAACATAAATGCTATCCTAATAATTACCCTATTTAATTGTAGATCATGGGTAGTGGAAACTTGTGAGTTAAGCTCACATGTGAGAAATTTGAATGGTCACATAAGCTCTTAACTTGTGCACATTTTAGTAGGAATTTGAAGGGTTACTAGTGTTTCTACATTATTCTATATAGTAAAGCCTTTTCTTTTATTTAATTTAATTTAATTAATTAGTTAAAATTAGTGGGGTGTTACAAAACCCGACTTGGATTTCGACGTGTGTAAAAGAAATAGAACTACTTCAGCAGGCTGATTGAAGGAGCCCTGAAAGATTAGCAAAATCCCACAGATTGAAGAATATATTTAGGCTCCTCCATTCATAGGGATCCACATGTCCTCCACTAATTATAGTCAAAAATCACAAAGAAAGTTACCATTTTCTGCCTTTCTTCTTTGGTGGAAAAGCAGTACATATTTTAAAGCTTCTTTAATACTTTATGTGCATGGAAAGTTGCTTAGCAGTATGGCCTTCCACTTTATGATGTTATGGGTAGCAGCATGCAAAGAGAGAGAGATTTCACAAGTAGGCATTGATAAAACATTAAAACTGTGTTTGACATATGCATGTGGCTTTATAGGTTTAACTGATACATGTAATAAGTGACTAAGCTGAACTGGTGAAGATTACAAAACTTTGGGAAGGGGAGGTTATTCCAAGAGTGGGTATATAATAGTAACAGAATCTCTCTCGTCATGTGAAAAAATAAATACACTCCAAGAAAATTGTAAGTGATGTAGTTGATAGGGTAGGCTCACTCTGGTAGTTTCAGCCGATTAAACAGCACAAGGAAACTCTGTTCTGGGACGACATAGAGGAAACCGAGGTCTGCACCTTTGACATATGGCCCCAAACCCTGAGTTGGTTGACAAAAATGGTTTAACGTAAGTCACAAAAGCTAAGCTTAAAAATGATTTTCAACAAGATAATGTCAGCAAGCATTCCAGCTGTGGGAATTACCTTGCCGTTCAGTTGAAGAAGCTCTCCTTCAACCCATCTAGGATTCCGGAAACCAAATTCTGCGATTCTTCCTTGACCTTTGTAGCTTGAAACCTGGATGAAAGCAACCTCATCGATGGTCAGTCATCCAATTGCAATCATCAATAGAAAATTTCAATCTTGATTGAAATGGCAGTATCAACTGGAGTTTGTCACAATTTCAACACCTATTTTCAGTATCCAACGTTAAACCCTCAACCATTTCAGAATGTATCGTTTTCCCATCTAATTATTTTCAGTTTCATCCTACAGATTCACGGTGCATCCACCATCTATCTTCATCTTTAGTTTTTATTTTTTCTAACAATTCTTGATAGTCAATTCTATTTTATCAGTTTCTAATAATGTTAGAATTCCACCAAAAAAAAAGATAATAATATTGTTCACACATGAAAGATCTTTCACCGTCGCATATGAATGATCACTTTCGAGCCTTAAGCATCTCCAAAATTTAGATACATACACGGTGTGAAACATGATATATCAATGGAAACATAGTTATGGCTCTAGTATAAGCAGTATAATTATATAAAAAGTTCTGCAGGGGATCACATACCACTCCTAGTTCATGTGGGTATATTCCTCGGTTGGCAACACGGTTACCCTTCCCTATTTTAGCACGAAATGTTACCTGGATATATGCAGTGCAGAAGATAAAGAAGGACTTCAACGTGTAAACAACAAACTTTGAAATGAGAAGAAACCTACATACCTGGCCAGCAGGGACATTCAAATCCCCCGTCAGCTTGACTGCCTCAACGTACTCAAAGAATTCCACATCATCAGACTTCTGGTCATTATTCAAATTCCAGTTGCCATATTTTCGCCTTAACTGTACTACCTCAGTGCCATAAGGACCAAAGGCACCAACATACAGACCTGCACACACATGAATGCACCAAAAGCAAAAGAATTCTATCATATGTGAAATATATGTGCAAGCAAATGGAATATAGGAGGGAGGATTTGGCATACTCACCATCAAATGGATCTAAATCGCCATTTGAGGTAGTAATACGACTAAAGTTTGTGTACTCAGACAGTCTATTTCGCTTCTGTGCCTGACTGATAGCAAGCTTTACTATTTCACGCACATCTCTGGAAACCTGAAGGCAGTTATAATATAGTATTCAACAATCCTTTAGTAACTTTGCTTCAGAATTTTGGGAAACAAGATGCAATAATCTCATAAAAATAGCTGCAATAAATTAGACGAACAAGTCTCTCCACTTTAACAAAAAAACATGGAACCCAGATATATTGGTGCCTTAAAGGTGCTTATTTGCACGTGCAACATCTCAACACCTTCTCTCGCAGAACAATAAAAGTCAGAAGCTCAAATTATAGTCCCATATATAGAATTCATTTCAGATTAATACCTTCGGAGAAACCTTATTAGAACTCCAAAGTGCCTTGGCAACATCAGGGGGCATGAGTTCGGAAACACCTTGAGCAGCTATAGTAACTTTAGCTGCAAAATCTTCTTCAGCGTCATTATCGTGATATTTCTTTGGAACATGCAACACAAAAGAATCCCTCTCCATATCCACAATATGAGCTGGGATGCGAACAAACTCATCCTTAGTAGTCGTGTCTTCTTTATTATGTACAACCCCTCCAATGTAAAGCTTCATATCTAAGTTGTTTTCATCTTCCATTGTGTCACCATCTCTTTCGGCAGCAACTCGATCTGGCTGATTAGTATCCATATCAATATCATCTTCTTCATTGTCCTCACTGGTTGAGCTCTCGCTGTCTTCTTCAATAAACTGCTTCACTGAATCCTCAGTTATGTCCTCAGTAACATCAACTCTCATTACTTTAACCTTTAGTTCAGGGATTTTTTCCTTGAGAAAATTTATAACGCTTTTTATTCCTTCTTCAGCCGCCCCTTCTAAATCAATACTCTTTCTTTCGCCTTTTTCTGATTCACTCTCTTCCAGCTTAACATCAACTACAGATGCATTCTCAGTTTCGCCTGATGATGGCCCCCTGGTAGATTTATCAGATGGAGAAACTGAATTTTCTGAATTTCCTTTAGTTTGCTTTAGAAAGGCAACCTGGAAAAAAAAAATTATTTCTACAACCAAATTATAAATTCTGAGAGGGCATCACAGGCAAAGCTGCAGCACAAGGTATGTGTTAATGTTATGACAAGAATTTTAGTAACTGAATCTGGAGTTTATGTGCATTTTTTAAATAAAATGAAGAAAGAAACATGCTTGGTATACATATATATATATCAATCTGTTAATAAGGTAATGAGGAAATCACAAAGAATTAATTAAAAAGCCAAGAAAGAAAACAACAATAACAACCCCGCTGAAAAGTTCCAACATATTAACAGAAGATACATCAGAAATAAGTAGCCGCCATCTCACTGTATCCTGTGTATATCAAGCACAAATTCTTTACGCAACTTCATTGAAAAAGACTAATGTCGACATGAATGCATTGCTTAACAAGAGAAAAAACAGAACACGAATACAGAAGGCAAAATCAATCATCATATACATCATAATGAAAATTTTCTAGCCTTCATCAAGTGTCTCAAAATCATATAGTACATTCTAATTTCTAATATGTATAATGTGAATGTCAAGAATTTATGTTCAGCATCATACATGAATGAAACATTAGTTTTAACTTTTTAAGTGTAGAAAGGTAGTTAATTCTATTTAACTGAAGTAACTGAGCACATTTTAACTTTGACATGTGTTGATGAGCACATTCTCTACTTAGTTACTGAAATTCTTATAGATTTATAAACCAGAAAAATTCCCTCCCTAATTTTGGTCCCAATGCACCCTATGCTAATCCTGCAATGACTTCAGGCAGTGCATATATTAGTCAAATAGCCAAAAAAAAAAAATGTAGAAGCTTTCAAAAAGAAAACTTGACCACTTTGGTTAATAAAAATCATATTACCTGCAAATTATATGTTTCATCATCGCCATCTTTAACCACAAATATTTCAAATAATGGAGTTCCAGGAGATGATGTCACCAACTGCCTGCAACAATTATTGTCAGATTCTTATAGCATCTAATGTGACAACTTAAAATAAATAAGGATGAATATTTTTTTTTCCAATCCTGCCATCACTACCTTGGACTATAACTTTTGCCAATGAATCTGCCTGTTCCTGGAGTAATCCTAATTAATCTTCCAAAAGGATCATCTGAGTCCTTTGAATATCCAACCCACCAACCAACCTGATGATATAATATTATAGACAACAAGAATTCGTCACTTTTAAGCAAGAAACTTTAATGAATTCTATTGAAGAACAAGCAAGTAAAGTAATAGCTTCCATATTATAGTCCCATCTGTTCCCCAATATGTAGAGAACTTTTCTAACACAACCTTTTCGTACAGAAGTCTAGTTAAAATCAATGCGTAAGTTAATCACTATGCCAACTCTTCGCAAGTTTGCAGAGGGTATCAAAAGAACTGAATTCCAGAAGGAAACTAAGGATACATTAAAGGTGTGACCAAAAAATATTGAATCGGGTTGAGGTTTAGTAAAGGAGTGACGGGTGACCCAAATAATATTAAATAGAGTTGATTGGTAAATAATGGAATGTATCTCTTCTTTAAAATTTCTTACAGCAAAAATTTTTTTTGAAAGGGAAACCTTAGAATCCAATATCAAGAAAACAACTTTGGATTTTCAACAAAAAAAAAAAAAAAAAAAAAAAAAAGAGAGAGAAAAAAAAGAAAAGAAAGAAAGAGTAGAAAAGAATAATGAAATTACCAGCCCACTTCCTGTACTTCTGCTTAATTTTGAAGCATCAAGGTAGCGTTCTTCATCAATTGCTTCCTGAGGAAAACAGAAGACTAAGATTTGCAATATTGCACGTATGTGAGACGTGAGTTCACATCAGTCATTATTTTTACCTTCAACTGTGACATGATTTCAGCTATGCTATCTTTTGATGTCGCCTCTGCGATGGCTACTTTCAACTTGGCAGCTTCCTGGAAGTCTTCCTTCTCAATCGCATCTTCTAATTGGAACTGGAAATAAAACAACCAATCATGATCACAACTGTATCTGTCATCTAGACTTGCTTACTACTTGTGAACATAACTACGAAATGATGGAGGAACGCCTTCAGTGATTTATGCCTATCTATGATTTGATCACTGTTTCTAGAGGTATGAAACAAGATGATCAATTAAACATCAATGAAGTTTCTTTTCAAAGAAATTTACATTTTGTATTGCTCCAAAGACATCATATCATCATAACAGGGCAAAATCAACCATACAACCATCCTTCTATGAGCAAGGCTACACCTCTCTTTTATGACACCCAATGGAAAATTTGCTGATGCGAGGGTAAAGATAACTGGTCCTCGAAAGAGGTTCATCTGAGTTGACTCACTACTGCACTAGGTCATAATTTGAACGTCACTAAATTTCCTAAAAGTAGAGTACACAAACTTTGGGGCTTGTCTCAATATATAATAATTGGTTCAGAATACAGAATGAAAGCCGGGCATCAATCATCTTTGAAACACAAAATTCAGAAACAAAATTTGTTTTTAAAAAAATTCTAATTCCAAGGGAACGACTAATGATGTTATCAGCTTGCAAATTGCAATCAGTATTATTCACCCTAAACCAGAAGCTCTTCCTATAAAGTTTGAAACTGATCACAATTAAGCAAAAAGCTCATAAATTCACAAGATATTCTACCTCATTTGAAACAACAAAACCAATAGCCACGACCTTTTTCAACAATCATGAGCAGCACTTAACAAAAGCTTTCTTGAATAAAAGTACAGACAGGGATAAAATACAAACTAATAAGAAAAAAAATCATCAAACAGAATATGCTCATGGAAATCGAACCTTGAGGACAGAAGCATAATTCTCAGCTTGTTCAATCTCAGAAAAATGTCTGGTCCACCTATTCCAATCCCAATCTGCAGAAGACGATGATGACAACGAACAACCGGAAGAAGAATAATAGGTGATATTATTGCTTCCAGAGTCGCTATAGCTCTTGCTGCTTTCAATATTGTTGCTACAGCGGCAAGATAGCTTGGAATTCTTACTTCTTCTGAGAAAAAACCTATTGGGTGAGAACTTCTTCGTGTAAAAATGGTTGGGGAATTCAGCGGAAGCGGAGGAGGGGCGGAGCTGAGGCGGCGGAACGACGGAGTGGCCGGTGGCCCAAGCGTTGGCCACAGCCATTATCAGTCGCAGTGGAAATTGGAGATTTTGAGAGTTTGAGAGTTGAGGGGAAAAGATTTGATCTTTGGATAGAATCGGAGTGAGGATAATTCTTGTGTTTGTTTTTGTTTGTGTACTCAAATATCCTAATCAACAAATATACTACGTATTTTGCTCTTATATAATTTATTTATTTTATTTTTATTTTTTTTTAAAAAAATAATAATAATTAAAAAAAAAAAGGAGTTTGCAAATTTCGTTTTGCTAATATACATAAAAGTAATTTTTAATTAATTTTATTGATTTTATGAATTATGAGGGTAATTCAATCATTTTGAATAATAATAATAATGTCTAAAAAAATATGATCTCTCTTACCTTTAATTAATTAAAATTAAAATTAAGATTAAAAAGAAATGAATGGTTGTTAGTAGAAACCATACTATTGAGGGAACTACGTGTGTGCTTCATGTTTAATGCTCCTTTTTTATTTTATATTTTAAATCTCAAATTCATTTATTGTTAATTATTGTTCCATTTGATTGAACTTCATTCATCTTGATTGATTCAACTTGCTTAATTTTTATTGCAAAGAAGTTTATTTCTACAATATTTGGATATCATGAAAAGTGCAACTTGTAAATTAATGGGTTCAAAGTTCAACTAATAAAATTTGAAGCCTCATGACTTAACCAATAAAAAATATTCCACGTGCAAGACTTGAAGGTAAGAAGGGCGGTGGTCATTTGAGAGATCTGAGTAAAAATTAAGTTCCCCTTGCATTTTTTTTTTTTTTGAACAAATTATCAAAAACCACATAAATATAGTTGAACATGTTATAATAACAATGAAACCAACACAAAACTATAATGGGAGGGGAGGGCCTAAATTCTGTTGAACATGTCTTTATTACAACCAACACTATACACTCGTGGCTGTCATTTTTTCAAAAGAATATAGGTGAAACAATCATCTCTGAAAACTTGTATCAGAACAGCAGAAAAGGTTTGTGTTTCTACTTCTCTTTGTGTAACTACACCACCACTCACTTCTAACACAACGACAGGAAAAAAAAACAAGTATATATGTATATCTGGTATACATTTTGATCTGTCAAAATCATATTTACACATCATACATATTCAGATGGATTCGTCTCATTACACGGTCATCGCGCACGTGTTGAAATGGTCCCAAGCCTCCTGCATTGTAAAACCAAGTCACAACTAGTCTGAAAGCTTGCAAGAAAATGAGTAGTACCTGAAGAATGTCGAAAACCTTCTCTGCTGCATACTTGTGCTGAAAATCAACACCCTTCTGCTGCAGCTTATCTGGATGTAGGCGTAGCAGAGCTTTCTGATACGCTCGTTTTACAGCATTTGCTTCGATCAGATCAACGAGGGGTACCGGTTTCCATCCACTCTCTGCCCAAAGAACCTACGTACCGTGCATGCATGCAAGATATTAGCACTTGCACAAACAGATTGTTTTGGACTAGTTTGAGTGGTTGGTAGATGGATGAATGCTTACATGTTGCAGAGTCGATAGCAGAGACCGGATGTTCCCTGTCTTTCCAACTGCCCACTGCCGGATTTTGGCGTCTATAGCCTGCATCATCAACTCATCAGATCATGCAACAAACTCTAACTAACAAGTTAGTTCAAGATTGAGTTCTGCTCAAAGCTTCTTACTTTCGTGTCGTTTGAACTTTTATTGTCTGGGACGGTCTCATGAGTGTCGAATAATTCCTCAACCTAGTCCAGTACCATAAAGATATCTAAGTTCAAAATTTCATGAAAGAAATGTTAAAGAGATGATCATGTACCATGAAGTTGACTTCAATAGCACTATCCACTGAGAATCTATGTTCCATCTCTGGTACAAGTATCAAAAAGGGAGTGTCATTTTGATTTGCACGATAAAAACTAGACGAGCGTTTGATCAACGTGTAATCGTGACATTTCTTTCGAATCATGAGTACTATTAAATAATAGGTAACCTGATGGGAATGTGGTCTTCTGATTAGTACTAGAATGGTCATGAGTTGGGGTGTTCGTAGAAGAGAATCGACGCGATTCATGGTTGTTCGGATTTTCAACGGCCTGAAAATGCAAACATAAACATAATATTAATGCATCCATGAACACCACAAATCATTAGCTCAAATCACTGCTTCACCTTGAATGAAACATCTGGTTTGTTATCCACATTGTGCAAGTTAACTTGCTCTTTATCTTTAGCTGCTTTTTTCTCACTGTCTCCTATGTTTCTCCGTCTAGAACTCGCATTCGTCTGAACCCCATCAGCTTCCTGGTTGAAAATATGAACAAACTCTTTGACCTTCCCCTTGGAAGCACTTTTATTCAGCTCACTCACTCCCAAGTTTTTAGCCACATCTCTTTCGACTTTTCCGTTGTTTGAGTCAATTCCTATCCCTTCCCTCTCCTTGTCTCTCTTCCTGTCATGGATTTTCGGTTTCTCATCTTCCATTTCTGTTAAAAAAGTCGTGGAATGTTCAGCCAAGTTTCATTTCAAGAAAAAGAAAAAAAAAACATAAAGCCATTGTAATAAAAGCCACCTTGATGATCATCACCCTTGTTGAGGAATGCATGAAGAGGTGTCTTCATTTGAGAGTTCAAAGACTCTGTTTTATTAACAGAGGATTCTTTCCTTGCATTACTTTCATCCATTTTCTTGTTCACTTGTTCTTCCACTACACTTTCTCCAACACCATACAACACAAAACTAGTATCATCCATGTGTTGTCTAATTGTAGTCAATGCCTCCAGCTCGCTTTGCTTCTTGAAACCTGACGACGTTCTCTCCATCCGTCCATTAGAGCTAGCACACTTGTCGTATTTCATTCGGCCCTTGGATGTCAAACTGTTGCCCCCCACAAGTGGCATCAGCATTGGAACCCCTCTACCAGCCCATTTGTAGATAGAGAAATGGAAGTGGTTGAAAATGTTGTCAACATTTCTCATATCCTTGCTCAACTTATCACTACTGTTCTTCTGATCAGTGGATGGAAAATCCTCATCAAAGATGAAAGAAGAGCCACGAGACAAAGGGCTTGGATGAGCTTCGTCTCCCATCCGGTGATCATCTTCGTGGCTCCCAATTGCTCGACTCGACAATCTTGATAAAGGGCTTGAAGAATGTGGGCTGTTAAATCCATTCGTGCTGCTGTATTGCGAACCAAATGTAGGCAAATCCACGGCTTTCGACAGTTTCGCAGGAAGACTAGAGTAAAGAAAGCCAACCATTGATCTCATCAGCCATGATGAATAAACACCAAACACTACTTATATATCATTACAACAACACTTAATCAATCATAAGACATAGTATAACATCAGAATAAATTACTCATCATATCTTCTACAACACCATATTAAGCAACACTACTACAACAACATGACAAAGAAACCACAACACATGGAACATAGTAGCTAGTTTACCTCAAATGAGGAGGGATAGAATGAGAGGCAATAGGATCATGACTAGGAGGTGGCAAAGGGCTCATGATCCCCGAACCTGGGCTCGATCCAAACATTTCGTTGCGATCGCGATCACTCCTCCTTGGAGAACCATAAGACTCACCACCTTTAAATATGTCATCAAAGAAATCATCACCCTGATTATGTCTTCTTCTTGGCGTCGTCTCTTCTCCGAAAACCGGCTTCTCCTTGAGGCCACTCCATGCTGCAGGTTTGGCCCTCTCCAGCTCGGACTCAACAGGCTCACCAAAGCTGTATCTCGTCCTCACTTCTTGCATCGAGTATCGCCTCGGAGGACCCCCAAAGACATCATTGAAGTCCATGTTGTTGTCTGAATTTGAAGGACCTCTTCCATGTCCAAGAAACACATTTTCTCTCTGCATGAACTTCTCCATTGCCTTTAGCTACAACAAAATCTTCATTTCAATTCAAGAAACATGTAAAGACATGTATGTGTTCAAAGAATCAAATTAAGAGCAATTCTTTAAGAAATGGTGGTTCTAATTTTTTGAGAATGTTATTACATGGAAAAAGGAAAGATGATTGGAGAGAAGACAGTTACAGCCTACAGTGGGGTTTAGACATGGAGAATAAAATTGTAGTGAGAAATTGAAGCCACATAATGAGTTGAAACAAAAGAATTGAGGATAAGAAAGAAAATATATTAATGCCAAACGACAAATATATTGTTTGTGTAATCCAGTTTCTTGTCCAACCATTTTGTCTGTTTTGCTAATTTTGTAACTGGGATTTCCTCTTAATTTCTTGACCTCAAATATATCCCTTTTTTTTTTAAATAAAATTATTATTAAACGATATCGGATTTAACAGTTGAGGAAATAAATAAGGCCCTAATCCTGGTTTTTTTTCCTTTTTTTTTTTTTTTTTTTAAGACTAAATGACTTTTTAATATTCCAACTGCCGCTGAGCCAATTAGCAATCAATTTGGATCGAATTCTTTCGTTTCACGTGCACCAACGTTATTATTATTAGTATTTTTTTTTCAAGAAATATGGAGTATATTACATATTTTTTTCCCACACTAGAGTTTTCCGATGACTTGTAAAATTAATTAAATGTAAAAGTCATATTTATAAATTTTGCTGTCGACATTAAACCATTCATTTTCTTTTCAAAATATTTAAGTATTAAAGTAAGGGTTAAAAATGGAGTAGTATTTAATATAATACTTTACAGATTTATTTATTCTTTCAGATATTACAACCCAAATATGAGAATATTTTAAGAAATAAATAATACTAGTAACACAGAATTGACATCAAAAGTCCTGCTAATTTTTTGCATATTTCTGCACAAATTCTACAAAAATCACATAAATCCAGCTGAACAAACGTACATTAGTCGTCAGATCAGATGAACACTTAATGACAATATGATCAGCAAAGATTAGTAGAAATCAAGGTTAGGTTTCTTAGATTCAAGGTGGTTAGGATTGAAATTCGAAGCGACGATCAAGGGCGAGGATGAGTCGACTCTTCGACCACCACCTGAACAGCCTCTGTAGTTTCCTGGCTGTCCGTGGAAGATGAAGAAGGCCCTCGTCTGATCGGTGTTTCTCCACTCTCCGCCTCACTGCCAGACCCAGCATTCTCCATCCGGATAGGGCGGAGGAAGCCCTGCAGTCTCAGCCGATAGCTCTGGCTAGGAGTCTGGTTTCTTACATACTGAGTTGCAGTGACAACATTGGTTGGGGGCCTCTCTGTGTCCGTATGGATATTTGACAATGCACTAAGGTCGAGGTTAGGAAAGACGGAGCAACGACATCTGGGGCACTTCACATTTAACCGGAGCCACTCATCAATGCACTCCACATGGAAATTGTGAGCGCAGGGTAGGCCGCGAACCTGCATTGCATCTAGTGAGAAAAGCTTCACATGAAACCAAGGATAGCAGCAATCCCTCAATCCTAAAACTGAATTCACGCTCTATTATGAATAAAGTTCCAATTCTAAGGAGACGTTTATTTAAAAAAATTTCGGTTTGTTTTGTATTCCAAAATGACAACTAGGTTCTACGTAATGCACTGTAACTTGCAGAGGTGTTCAGCATAACGCTTACCTCGTTTCCAACGTGAAACTCTTCCAAACATATTGGACATTCGCTGCAATCAGTAGGAACTGCCTTCAGCCTAAATTTTGGAAGTTCTTGAATGAGTGCCTCAACTGCTTCTCTCTGCATTTCAAAATTGAACAATTAGATTTCTCATTAAAAAAAAAAAAAAAAAAAAAAATTGATGTTATACTAATAAAGGCAGCAGTAATTTTCCAACAGTAGCATCTATGAGCACTTCAACTTCAATGATGATTTTGTTCTAAGATACAGATGACTGCAGTAATTGAATTTTATATCAGGAATCCAAGCTCTATAGTGTTTAAGTTGGTCTCTTGTTACCTGAGCTGGGGTCAGGTAAAGTCCTGGATGGTACGTAGCAGCGTCTTGGCCCATCCCTCTCATCTCCTGGCCAGCAGCTTCAATTGCCCAGTCGGGCACTCTAACCATGTCAACTAGAACCTGTAGGAGAAAAAGCTCAAACAGGTCAAATAAGAAGGGATGAATCTACAGCACAAGTTAGTAGGTTACAAAAAATGCTCATGCTTCGAATGTAACAATTAGATGCAATGCCCGAGTATTAGTATTAGCATTACATCAAACTTCGAGGGACATCAACGCAAAATGAAGCTATAACAATAACCATGAAAAACATGAAAGACGCAGGATTGATAAACCTGTAAAAGAGAGAAGTTTGGAGAAGTTGTGTATACAGGTGTGTTGTGTGTTGTATGATTGAAGTAAAGACTCCCGTATTTATAATGGGAGAAAGGACCTAGGGTTACAACCAAGATATAGAATGAAGTAAAGACTAAGAAATATCAAATATACAAATCTACCTACAAAACATAGATCGAATCAACTAAAAATGGCGGTATAAATTCAACATAACCTTCACTTTACTAAGAGATAAAGAACTTTGCACTTTTAACCTATGCATTTCCCCGATTAGTAATACAATTGTCTATGGAAATTTGAGATATCACTTCCAATAAAGTACAACTTAGTGTTTCGTGGATAACAGATGCAAACTTATTTTGATGAATTGCAGATTATATTAGCAAATTATATTCTTGAAACATAAAAAACTAAGTAATATTATATAAACATTTACATTAATATGCCACTATAAAAAGTTCATAGGAATTACTCCGTATTCAGAAACAGGGATCCCTTGTTGTGCCCGCAATAGATGTGCCTGTCTTCTTGTTAACCACTGCAAAACAGGGATGATTATACTATTTGAAATTGACAAAATAACAATTTGTTAAACACATATGACAACTGAAGTCATGTTAGAGCCCCAACGCTAAAAGAAGAAAAAATATTATAAACTCAAAATATTTGGAGAAGTTCCTCCTGTTCTCTGTTCTCTCTCTTTCTCTTTGTAACAGAAGAGAATAAATCTCGCATATTTCTTCTTAATTCTTAAAGAAAAGCAGATAATCAAGGTCATAGTTAGAGCATAAATAGTGTTGAGCAAAAATATTACTAACCTTTCCCACACATATGCAAGCAATGCACACAAGTCCACAATAGCTGAAGAGCAGCCAAATAAGGAAGCCCCATTTCTGACCGTCTTCAGGCAACTGAAAATGGTTCTATATGTTATATCTTATCCAAGTTCCAGTATATGATGCACTGGGATGTACTGGGTCATGTTCAAAAGACAGATGAAAATAAACTTACACAACTTTTTGCACGTGTGAACCAGATGGTACCAATAACAGTCCAAGCCAAAAGAAAAGGGTAGAGAAGTAGAACAAGTATGGACAGTACAACAATCCTCCCACAAAAACGTGCATATCTCTGCTGCCAACCAAGATCCCTAAGGAAATGCTCGGAAATATTAGAGGACATAAGAGTGACAGTTAGACTAGATTCACAGACTAAAATGTTAGATAAGAAAAGACATGAAAGAGAAACAAATGGAAAGATACACATCAGGCCAAAAGTGATCTCTTGTTCAATCAATTTAGATTGTTGTTGCTTGTTAAGTAAGAGTGACAGTTAAACTATATTCACTGCCAAAAATGTGCAAGAGAACCATACAACCAAAATTTCATTCTACTCCATGTTTTTCTGATTTCTAATGACATTGACTAAGATTTAGCCGTATTTACTAATCCTAAACAAAAAAATTGCCTGAAACTCACAAGCTAGCTAAAGATGGTGGAATCATGCAGAAAGAATACAGATCTAAAATGGATTTTTAAAACACCTCTGCACCATCAAAAGTGCTAGAAATATCCAACACACACAAAAGTAACTCCAAGATCTGAAGAGAAGGGTGCTTACAATCCCATTCCAGAAGCCAACCCATTATCCACAAACATCAAGAGCCGAAAAATGAACACCGTAGTGTAGTCCACCTAGCAATTGGAAGACAAAAACATTATGTATTCATAAACACAATTCCATTCCATCAACAATAGATAAACCTCCCATTTCACCATCTGAAAGCATAAGGCTCCCTTACCACAATCCATATGTGCAATGGGTATGCACACGAATGATATCTCTTCCAATTGATTGCAACAATAATTCTAAGAAAATAGTTAAGATATCATTTAAAATTTATAATAGCACTAACGATAAGTGTCCAAAGATATCACTAACAACTCACTTTTGAAACTAAGCGCACTTTCAAATACAAAAATAATAATAATAATAACTCTGACAAATATGTTCTTAATCAAGAAATGAAAATCAACAACATCCAATGATTAAAAGGATACATGCTCGTAGCAAGCATAGACAAGAAGAACCCATCATACCTGCAAACAAAAAAAAAACCCAAATCGGAAATCATATACTAAAGCAAGAAAATCAAAACCCTTCAAGAAATAAAGGCCAAAATTTCAAGAAATTAAAAATTAAGCAAATGCGAATCCTTTCGCCACTCTAAAAGAGAGCAAATATCAGCATCTTTTCCTTTTATGCAACAATATATGAAATCACATTCAAGAACTTACCACTTGAAATCAACACCTTTGATCGCCATCCAAAATTTTCAACTCTGAATCCAAGATTTGAATTTCATTTCAGTGCTGAATCGCAACTTGAACCTTGGAGTGTACTTGGTGGGAGTGAAGATTGAAGAACAAAAGAAGGGACTCAACGACTAATTCTTGATTCGCAGAGAGATGGAAGACACAAAACAGCATTTGTGCTTTCGAATTTTGATTCTTTTTAGCTTTTTAGGTGGGACGTTGGATTTTTATTTTCCATTTTTTTTCAGTTACATATTTTATAAAATAAAAATTAAATATTTGCTAATTAAATATAGGGCACTTTCTTATAAGATAGAGATATTCATAACTATATAAGTAAAATATATTTATCGATAATTAAAATATCTTTGTAGTTTATTATAATATTTTATTATTCTATTTTAATATATTAATTCATTATAGATAAAGTTGTTATTAGGTGCACCAGGTGCAATGTGCACTCATATATGTATAACTTTTTATTTTATTTTATATATATATTATTTTATTTTATATACGTGTTTTTTAATAATTATTTTTTTCACATTAAGTTTTTCATTAAAATATCTAGCATTCATATGTGTATAACTTTTTATTCAATAGTATACATATTTTTTAATAATTGTATATTTTTTTACACTAAATTTTTCATTAAAAAAACTAACAATTAAATTATATATATTTTTGTTCATAATTGTATATGTTTATTTGTATACTCCCTCCGTCCCATGTATTTTTACTCACTTTCCATTTTGGGGTGTCCCACGTATTTTTACACATTCCATTTTTGGCAAAAATACATAATATTTTATTACATACTTTTTACAATCCCAACAACTTTAATTACTTTTTTACACTTTATTCATCATTCACAATAACTTTATTCACTTTTTCTTTTTAAATTACTAATTTATCTCTACTTTCTCTTACATTATATATTAAAAAAATAAAATATCTTAATCTTCGTGCCCGTACAAACGGATAAAAATACCCGGGACGGGGAGTATGTTTTTTAAAGTGGATGCACCCTAAGATAGGGTGCACCCGGGTGCACATTATAATTAACCTTTATCATATTTTAAAATAATTTTTACTTATATAATAATTATATTTTAATATATCTCATATAAATAAAATTTTGTCTTTTAAAAATAATCATAAACTATACTACATGACAATTTAGTGTTATATTTTTTTGTCTTTAACTTTGTAATTTATGGAGTAAAATTTTTTACTCTTAATTATTCAAAATTAAATAACTATGTGCAAAATCATTTGTTGCATGAAGGTTATTATTGGTTTAGGGATATCCTTTCTTAAGAATTTATTAGATTCTTTTCATATAATCAATTTTATAATAATAAATGAATAATATACGAACTTATTTTAATCCATGTATCATATAAGTCAAAATTTAACCAGAGATTGGCATTTAGCAGTATGTTGGTTATGAATTCTATTTAATTTAAAACTGCTGATGCTTCTCATTTCACTTTTCCAATTTTTATATGGTCAAAATAATATTTAACTTAAAATTAAAAATAATTTTCTTTATTTAATTTGACGGTGAAGAATTAAATAAGTATTTCAGCTTTAAAGTTATGGTATTGGTGGTCGGATTAGGTTGGTCGGCAAAGAGGGTCATCCACCCAGTAACATAGTTTTTCAAATTTAATAATTCATTATTTATTAGATTAATTGCACTTATACTAAATTTAAAATTTAATTAATACAAGTTATTTTCAAGTTGATGTAAAAAGTTCGAGTCCACATGTGGCCATACTGAGTCATGGACCACACTAAAATTTACCAATATTTGAAGTTTTTTTTTATTTATTTTTATTATTTAAGAATTATAAATGTATTTCAATGGATTATTTTAAAGTGAGTTATTTACTCTTGGTCGGTTGAGTTACCATAATTTACCTCACTCACAAACTGTGGGCCGGAGTGAGGGAGCGCCTGGAATGGGCGAAACCACCTTTTGCCTAATAATTTTAAAGTGAGTTATTTATAAGATTTATTTAAAAAATGAGTCAATTACTATAGGTACAATCCATATAACAATATTACTATTAGATACAAAAGGAAAAAATATTACTAATTAATAGAAAATAAATACACGAATTACCACTATTATCCTTCTTTTAATTGTGTTCAAAAATTAATTTAATTTAAAAGTATGATGTGTAATGTAATAATAGAAAGATAAAGAGTTACATTAATTTCTCCATAAAAATTGGTGGAAGATCAAACCAATCTTTACAAAATCCCTAAAAATCGTGCATAAATGATCAACCTCAGTATATTACGAAACTTATTGATGCTGCCATATAAATATTACTAAAATTTTTGAATACATTACTAAATTTTCTGAATACATAGAGCTAATCTCTTAAACTTGTTTGCATGTATTCTAAATACATTATTGAAAATTTCTGAATACGTTAATCTCATAAACTTCTTTGATGGATAAGATAAGAATCTCCACCCACAAGCATTGAAACCGTAATTAAACAATTCTGCATAGTTATCACATTTTTTAATACACATCACAAAATATGAAAATACGAATATACGAAAAACATAAAATAAAGTAATTGAACCCGCATTGAACACTAAAATCATCGATGAAAATTCCAGCAAATTGAACCCACATATATGAAGAATTTCAAATGTTCAGAAATTGCATACGAAGAATTAAAAATGCAAATATATGAAGAATTGAATACAGAGAAATTGAACCTTATTGAACGAGTCATTGAGTACGAAGAATCAAATATCCCGAACACTAAGAACAATAATTAATTGAATACAAATAGTACAACTGAATCAAAAGACGACTTCGTAAATGGAAGAATTGAATATGAAGAACTAAATAAACCTTACATTGAACTCTAAAATTATCGTAGATAAAAAATCCAGCAAAATGAACACGAGCC
This sequence comes from Pogostemon cablin, assembly GCA_023678885.1. NCBI lineage: Eukaryota > Viridiplantae > Streptophyta > Magnoliopsida > Lamiales > Lamiaceae > Pogostemon > Pogostemon cablin. The sequence continues at coordinate 4,580,837 of CM042961.1, forward strand.
ATTGAATACGCAGAATTAAACATTCCGCGAATTGAACACCAAAAACTGAATACATTATCAAATAAATCCCAGTATCCGAAATTCAATCCCCATTTTGACTATTCGTAATAGTGTACTCAATGACTCAGAATTGAGTTGGTCGTATTCAGGATCCAGAATTGAGTTGTTCGTATTCAGGATTCAAAACATATGAATATTCTGAATATTAATTAACCTCAAAGTCTTTATCTCCTCAGTCGCTTCTACTCTCTGTATTATCTCGCCCAGCACTCCAGCAGCCTGCCCATGAATAGACTCCGATGGACCTGATTTGCCCGCCAGTATGATGTCATCGCTCGGGTGATGCTGATGCCCATTTCAAGCACTGGGCTCATTTTTTTATTCTTTGCTTCGATCAAATCTACTACTACAAACGAATGTGATCAATTGCGAGGATTGGGATTCCTTGAACAAATTGGAGAGCGTGAATGAACGATAAATAATTATTCGCGAGAGATAAGATCTTCAAAGTGGTATATCGATTTCTAAAGAAAGGGCGAGAAGATGATTTCAGTGGGGGAGAGAATTCATATGTGTGAAATATTTTAAATATGGAAAGAGAAATAACTATTATGTAGTACATGATCTTATCGTTTCAAAATAAATTTTTTATCTATTTTATTTAATTGATGTATTCAGGGGCAATTGAGACTTTTAATAAAATAATTTTGTAGTGGATAGTAATAAAATAGATTATTTGTATCTAGTAGTAATATAATAGTATATTTTGTATTAGGTAGTAATAAATTCTTAAAGAGTAAAGGGTTATTTTGAATCTAACTTTCAAGTTTAGACAAGTACGAGGGGTTAAAGATGTTGAATTCTTTCTTTTACAAATTGTCATAATTTACATGCTTTCTTTTAAAATTTATACATCGTTACGTCATTTATTTAGTATATATATACTAATACTACTAGTAATTAAGTAACAATTAGTGATAAATCATTGACAAATTAGGGCTATAAGGCCATTTTAATTAGTAATTAATTAATTTATCTATAATATAAAAAAAATTAAGACCATTCTAGATCGTATATGTCAATTCATATAATACATAATAAAATGATCTCATATAATCATATTACGTTCTAACGATGCATACAAAAATGTATATATAATATCACTTGATATATTTAATTGATTAATAGTATATAATTTTTTTTAAAAAAAAAAAGCAAATTCAGGAGAGAAAAAAAAAAAGGAAGTGTTCTCTTTCTGGTTCTTGCAAACTTCTTGATCTTCTGACTTCTCTTACACCAACCAATATGTTTCAAAAAATTCACCAGAAATAATATTATGATGAGTAAATTTAAGTAACAAAATAATTAGATACTACTATATTAGATCAAGAATTCACAAACTATACTACAAGAATACAGATAGAATACAGCTATAGATCAAATTCACTGTAGGTAGCTTGGAGTTGCATGCACAATGATCACAATGCATGCATGGCGTTCGTCCATGGAAGAACGAAAACGTGGGCGAAAACGACGGTTGATCTGTACAATAGCATGCATAGTTCCAGCAGAAAAACAACTGATGCATCAAGTGCAGTTTGGTGGATTTAAGCACTTGTAAACAGCAGATGCTGGTTGTTTGTAAACCGGTAAGCTACTTGCATCGACGAACCTCACTTCTCCTGGCTCGAATGCAAGGTCCCTATGCCTGCATTATGGACATGATGTGAGTGAAAATGTGTCGAAATGCAGTTTCAATTGGTGTAACCATCTCTTCTTGAAGTACTTGCCTCCTTAGTTCAAGCCCAACTAAACCAGCTTGTAGCACTGTCAAGTTGTCTGAATCTGGAGAGACTATGATGACTGTATCCCCAGAATACTGTGTCTCAAGAATCGACATGAGCTGTGTCACGCGAACAAAGACGTCCTGAACGCTCTCATTTGGTGTCCCGTCGTCTATTGGAGGTGGCTTGATGTTTGGGGAAAGGCTATCCGAGGCATAGACCTGGATGAGGTTTTAAGAAGGCATTTTTTCACTATGGCTCAATTCTATATTAAGGAACTGTGTTTAGATTCAGAGTTATCTGACAATTCCATGATGAGATAACAATGATCAACAGGACTTTTATCTCTAACAAGCATTGCTACAAATGAAGATACCAAATTTATGGCCTACCTCAGAAACCGACTCCAGATTTTTCCCTTCGTACGCCCCCAATCCCCGAGCATCCAAGAAGCTGTATTCAGGGACGATATAACTGCAGCAAACACACGCTTTAGAAATTAGCAAGGCACTGAACAAAACCACCAAGTTTAATTAGATATAGATGGTTACCACAATGAGCCTCCATATGATCTGTGACATTACAAATGCAGCAAAACGATCCAAGGCAGACTAATGTGGTGTTTCAAGTTTCACTATCGTAAGGAACGCCCCATATTCACAGTAAAACGGCATTGGAATTGGAATTGGAATTGGAATTTGATTATGTGGAATCTTGACTAATTAGAAAGAATCAACAACCGATGCACACAAATATATATCAATGTCTAATACACATAGAGGTTCACATTCCTTCGGTAGGTTTTCATATATCCAGCTCCCATTATCGAGTACACAGAAGGGATAGCAATGTCATCATGTTAGGAGAAAAAAAAGGCACTCGACAATTGCTTAGACAGACACTATATGAGGAGGCAAGTAACAATACTTATAAAGAGATGCACTACTCCAAGATTAGCCGGTTACATACTACAGCCATATGTGTAAATCCATCATCGTCAAAGCTCATTCCTTGAGAAGTGATCTACACGGATATTTGTTTTCCAGATTACGCGAATCAGCAATCTTTCCAGCATACCATACCATACCATAACTTAATCAAAGCTCAAATTATATTCACAATTTGTTACAAAGAATTTAGTTGTATACCTTCTACCAATGGTATTAACAGCAGCAATAATTTCAGCAGCTTGATAAGCCCTCTGAGTAATAGAAGGCCAAATCCAACAGTTATTTTCACATGCCCCCATTGATTTCAAGTCCAATGCAGCCCTCAGTGTCTGTTTCTTCCCCTTTTCAGACAATCCACTATCCACTGATGTTTTGGCCACTGGATTCGTGTTAATTATACCCAAGCTCTCATATTCAGACTCCCCTGCTCTCACCAAATAGTACCTTCAGCATCAGCAACACAAATTTCAAACATACAAGTGCAGAAATCATTGTAACAACAGCCAAGACTCGATATTTTTAATTCATTTCGATATAAGATATTCTTGTAACCACTACACAACAAAGCCCAACCAAAATCATAATTCTTGATTATTTTCTTCACTTCAACCAACACAGAACACATGGATTAATAAAATTCCATTCCATCTGTACAGTATGTATCTTCAATTATGCGCAATTGTAGAACATGATTAATCACCTGTTGGTAAGGCGAACAGGGGGCATCTGAAAGAGGCCACGAGCTTCTGAAGCTGGCAAAGAAATGAAGTGGGCGTAATGCGGGAGTTTGTTGATCTGAGGAGATGCTAGAAATGGAGCGAGAGTGATGGAGAGAGAAGTGAGGAGGGTACGACGGTTGATGGGTGCGATGTTGGATTGTTGAGAAAATGGAGAAATTGGTGATGGGATTTTGTGGGAGGGATTGGATTTAGGAGGAGGGTTTGAGTTTGATGCCACATTTGTAGTCGATGGAAGCATTGTTTTTGGAATTGGAGATGTAGCGAATGGAATCTTGGTTTTTTATGATGGAGGGAAAATATCTTCTTCGCTCCAACGCACGTGATGGCACGTGATAGTGTGGAATTTTTTTTTAGTATAATTATTTTTTTATTTAAATTTTACTTCGCATAAGCATTCAGCAAGCCTGATCTGATTTTCAAAACTCAGATAAATCGACAACAATAGGTGGCGATTACTTTGGTATATATAACAGATTATAACTCCTACGAGAAGAAACACTTGCTTATTCTCTAGAGTTCAAAAGAAATTACATATACCCCCACAACGTATCGTTTAAATTTGACATGTAAATTAAATTACTAATTTATGAATAATATTTGTAAATGAAAAAACTAGAGATTTGACACTATTCGCAAAGGTGGAATCAACATCTCCAAATACAAGACAATCTGAAAACAACACAATCAATTGTCTGATTCAGAGCTCTTCTCCTCTTTAGGAGGTGCAAATTGTCTGGTGAGCCGTGATCTCGTCCAGGGATCCAAAGGTGCTCTCTGCAGCGGTTGTGGTGTCGGTGGCTTAGATTGCCTAAGTTCGTTTTCTCTATCGATAAACCTGTCTTGTAGATAAAGCGGAGAAAATGCTGAGGAAAACACCAGGCAACAGTTTTGCCTCCTTTTGTGCTTATAAGTAGAAAACACAGAATTTATGTACAAAAGGCACTGAGACTATACAAGATTGTGATTAAAAGAAAGGACATACTCTATGTAAGCCATAGGCGCAGCATCACCAACACGAATACGAGTTCGGAGCAATCTTGTGTATCCACCAGCTCTATCTCTGTAATTAAGAAAGGTGCACCTTAATGTCACAATATTGCTTCAACAAACACAAAATTTTACTAGAACTGGGATTCACTTGTATCGATAGGCCAATTCCGTAAACAGCTTGTGAATGACATCATCCCCACGAACAAAGGCACCAGCTCGCCTTGCAGCACATAGTGTACCCTGTTGTAAATTGTAATTAGAAAAGGCCAAAGGGGCCCTAAGCAGATACAAAAATCACAAATATCATACTTCATTCAATTCTTTATACATAACACACCTAGAATGTCTAAAATTAGAGGCATCAATTATAACATAGTATGCTTATCTTGGACTCCAGTGAGCTTAACATTAAGACTTCTTCCAACTAATTTTCCAAGATGCCTCACTTCAATGAAATATATTTCAAAATCATGATGATAATATATTGTTTCCCATTTCCATCATCAAGAGAAGATCATCTGTTATAACATCTTAAATGCAAGTTACTTATCAACAAGATTAGCTTATATAATCCGACTAAAAAAGTTCATTGCATTCATTGACTAAACAAAACAAATAAAACATCCGGAAACCAAACTAATTATATTTAGAAGGGAATAAAAGAAAAAGGTGCATTTCTCCGGTTCTTTGCATTGGAAAATTTTCTACCCTGATATTGAACATACAAGACTTTTAATGTCTCACTGTGCTGAAACATATGTCGGATACAGCAGCAGGAAAAGGCAATACTATGTTGCCATAAAATAAAATGGTATTTGTCAAGTCACATAAGAAAACCATAATCTCATGACTCCCCTCTGCCACAAGATCAGAATTCATATGACATTAAAAATTCAAGCAGATCTATTGAAAAAGAGAATACTACAAATGAAATCATACAAAGCCCATCTGAGGAACATTAAGGTATCTACCATGGTAGGGGCCTCAAGAGTTCGTATTGATACAAAGCATTGGAGTTCAAGAAAGTATCATTAGACGATTGATTATCTCATCTATAATTCCAGGGACAAATTTAGGAAAATAGAATCAGCTAAAGTTTTAACCTTCTTATAAAAATGAAAGTCAAAGAGGGGATTTAGATTAGAGATAATTAAATATGCACCTCTTTCCCAAGTTGTACCATGTTATCAGCAAGCCTACGAACTTCCTTTGCCTACAAAATTTAACATAAGAAGTGAAAAGAAAAAGGTTTTAAAATCACTGATAATTAGAATCTAAAACAAATACTCCCTCTTCCCGTCTCCCATCAAATTAGACACACTTTCATTTTCATCCGTCCACAAAAAATAGATACATACCTTTTCTAAAAAACCCTCAATACACAACACTTTACTTTTTACATGCTAAAAATTGGTATCTAATTTCATGGACGAAGAGAGTTAAAATTAGAGTGATGTTTAATACAGGCTAATAGAATAATTAAATTAAAGTAAATCAATTTCCGTCCATCGTGAAAAATGAAAAGACCACAGAGAATACACATAGAGTGTGTTTGGTTCATATTGAGTTAAGGGGGTGTTTGTTTGGATGGTATGGATGGGTAGGAATGGGAATGGAATGAAAAGTGTTGTTTGGAATCGGGTGTGGAATGGGAATGAAACCCAAAAACTATGGAATCATCCATTCCACTACTAAATGGGTGGAATCAAACCCATTCCATCCTACAATCATACCAATTCCAATTCCAATTCCTTCAAAAATACCAAACACCCCTATTAGTAAATTGACCTTAAAAAATTGTTTAAAATAAGATAGTTTACACACTAATGCACTTAGACTTAATTTTCTTCTAATCCCATCAGTGAAAAGCAAGGGGCGTGACAAAGTACAACCTAGGAGAGGAATTAAGGGAATTCTCATGTTAATTCCTTGTTATACACAAGTAGTACATGCTTCATTAACCCACATATTAACTTAGTGAACCAAACACTGTCACACGGTATTGCAACACCTATAGAGATGTTTAAAAACATAACTAAAACTTCTCCCTCTTTTTCGAAAATGTTAATATCACACGCGAACAGAAACGCAAGACATGGTTTTTCTAGATTAATTATACATGCAATAGACGGAATGAACACACCACATCTTTTTTCATAACACACACAAAAAAGAAACTCAGTTTTAGCGTCGTTTTCCAAAAAAAAAAAAACAGTAAATAATGAAAAATCTGAGTGAATTACTGCACAAGAAAACAGATGAAATCAGCACAAATGTAGTAAAACCCTAAAACCCTAAACCCCTGAAAAAAACCTTGGCAACGGTGGTCTCGATGCGCTCGTGCTTCACCAACTGCGATACCATAGTCCTGCACATCCATCGTTAGATAAGGCATAGCGAGGAAATTGAGAATGTAAGCATTTGAAATAAATTAGATACCTGAGCATGGACATCCGGTGGCCCGTCGGCCGACCGAGCTTCCTGAATTTCGTCATTGGCGGCAAGCAGATGTGCAGAAACACCCTTGATTGGTGAATTAATGTAAATTAGAACCACATCAGCTTGCTTTGTATAATTTATCACTTAATACAGAATTCCGTATTCAATTGAAATGAAATGCATTCTTGAGTAGACTACTATTTTCTACAGTTAAATTAAATTAATAAAGTGTAAGAGATATTGACGGAGTTGGAAGGAATGGAAGAGCAGGTGAGAAGAAGTGAAGAACAACGAGATCGGAAGAAACCTGGTGGTGGCGGAAGGACGGTGGCAGTGAAGTGGAGGCGCAAGTATGACGGAAAGAGAAGAGTAAAGAAAACTGAATAACTCCATAATTGGGAGAAGGGAAATTTGCAAATTGGGCCAAATTTGGGCCAGATAATTTATTTACTGAGCCCATTGGCCCAAATACATGAAACACCAGGAATGTCATGATTTACGCACAACCTATATCATTTTGCTATAGTATTTTGCAATTAATTCATTATTATACTTTTGATTGATATTCATCAATGCATAGATTTTAAACTTGGATTCACTTCAATAATTGTATTAATAGTATTTTTGCAGAGATATATATAATTCATAAATAGTTTATATCTATTATATGATGTACCACTTATTATATCACATCAATCTTGCAATTCTTGACAACTGGCTTTATATATTTCTCAATAATTTCTGCCATTATAGAGCAGGTATTGAGTTGAAGTTTAACCTGCACATTACTTGACTATCTTCACCAATACTCAATTATCTACTCCCTCAGTCCAGTTCAAAGAGTTGTTTTTGTTTTTTGGCACGTGGATTAAGAAGTATTATTATTTAATGTGTAGTTGGTAGTTGTATTAGTGGCGGTGTGGGCTCCATATTTTAATTGTATTAGAGGGGGTGTGTAGATCCTATGTGTGTAAAAAAGAAAATGGGTCCCTTTGGGTGGGACGACCAAAATAACAAAAAGGAATCCTTTGAGTGGGACGAAGAGAGTATCTTTCATGTGTTTCATGTTTCTTTAAAGGATAAAACTTGTATGTTTTGGACGCACCGTACACCCATATAAAACGGTCTCAGAATATTTTTATGTAGCGTTAATATCTTATCTTTTAGTATAAAAATTCTTACCCTTCATTTTTATTTTTATTTTTTAAAAAAGAAATATCTCTTTGTTACTCAAATACCGATGGAGTAATATTATTCATATTTCAATGGTGTATTTCATTAAATAAATAATACTAAAAATATATTTTAGAATAAAATATTATATATATCATTGAACGATTTGTGCGCCAAATGCACAAGAGAAAAATTGTTCCTTAAATTACATAGAGAACAACACATTCCTAAAGTTAGTTTGCAAAAATTGTATATATTGTTGAAAATTAAAAGATGCATACGCTTATGAACTTTAAATATGAAATTTGTATTATTTTTCTTGTACCAATGATATGATTATTTTATCCCATCATTATTCAGCTGTGTATATATAATTTCTTCTTTCAATTGAAATGTAATTACTTTCGAACTAACCAACCTCACACTCATGAATACTTGGATCCGTACTGTAGCCACTAGCAATATTCTTTAAGGATCCAGGTACACAAGCAGCAGAGATGGGGCATCATGGTAATGATGACACTGTGTAATGATTAGGTCTACAAGTCCCTCAAAATAGGATAAGTAACCAACTGAACCGATAATTGCAGGATGAAGATTCGATCCTCGCATTTGGTATAAAAATTAACCTCTTACAAACTTTGTCAAGCAGTGATACATCTCTCATAGTAGAATTGTCAAAATAGATTGTTGAGTTGAGTTGAACCACAACCCATAATTTTGCGGGCTTGAATAAGTTTGGGTCATTGGTGGGAAGAATTTATATATGGATTAGACAGTGGCGGATCCAGGATTTTGGATTTGGGGATGCGAAATTATTAAAATCACATGCAATGTATTCCCTCCGTTTTTCGCAAGGTTGTTATTTACTTTTTACACATGAATTAGAAAGTATTATTATTTAATTTGTAGTGAGTAGTTATATTAGTGTCATGTATAGGTCTCATATTTTAATTATATTAGTAATGTATGTGGATAACATATACAAGATACTCACATTCGAAGTTCAGCATTCTGATAACATATATTCCTCTGTCCCGTCCTAATTATTACATTTATTTTTTACACGGGGATTAAAGAACATGATATTTTAATGTGTAGTGAGGTGAAATAAATAATATTTTAATGTATAGTACTGGGTAGTTGTATTAGTGTTGTAGGTGGGCGCCCCATATACAAAAAAAAATGTAACCATTAGAGTGTGACTCCTAAATTGAAAATATGTAACCATTAGAATGAGAAGAAGTGAGTATCTTCTACATTAAATTAATTGGAGAAATAATTATCTACTAAAAAATCATATAAAGCCATGTAAGAAAATAACTCAACTATTAACCAATCATTTTTATAATTGCAATATTTGTTATTATTTATTAATTATTCAAAAAATACTTAAAGGAGGTCCACAATAATTATTAAATAAAAATTAAAATAAAATTAATAGAATAAATGGTAGAGCATAAAATCAATAGAGTTAATGTACCTATTAATAAAACAAACTTAATGAGGTATATATAGTGGTATATTTTTAGTTTGGGTACATTTGTACCCTCATTAACCCATACTCGGTCCGTCACTGTGATTAGATCATTAGTAGGGTGGAGCAGGGTGGTTTGGCCATAACAGGCCAACTATTGTTTTCACGTTTTTCACATAAATAAATTTTACTCCCTCCGTCCCGGAGAAGTTGGTATAATTTTTTTTGGGCACGGAGATTAAGGAGTATAATAATTTAATGTAAAGTGAAGTAAAGTGAAGTGAGAGAAGTAATATTTAATGTGTAGTGGGTAGTTGTATTAGAGGTGATATGTGGGGTCCATGAGAATAGATTAATTGTTTTTGTGTGGGTCACATGTATTAAAAAGGAAATGTGTAAATTTTAGTGGGATAAACCAAAAAGGAAAGTGTGTCAACTTCTATGGGACGGAGGGAGTATAAAATAAGCATATGAAAGTAGGACAGGTCATAAAAAACGAACTAATATAAAAAAAAAATTCATAAAAAATAATTATTTTTCGAAATTAAATGTGATGAGATATTGATAAGACGGGGCCATATGCGTGGCGGGCTATTGATGGGGCAGGTTTTATGCGGGCTTGGTGGGGGCAGGACAGGTTTCCACGCGGACCGAATATATTTTGACACCAACTGAAGTATGTTTCCATGACATAGTATAAATTAGGTCTGTAAGGCATTAAATTGAGGACAATGGGAAGTTAAATAGTGGGTGGGTGGGACTGAACCCCTTAGCAGCATTGATTCTTGCAACTTAATGGTCTATTCAACACTGCCCTAAAACCTTTAAAAAAGATTATGGATAAACCTAAAGAATGTCTGTGATTGTTCTCTAGCTATAGCTGTAAATTGATTATATGAGACAAATTTTGCCCATCACTTCTCCTTTTGTTACATTTTTTGTAATATGTGCTGCTTGGAATATATTCTTCACTCTGAGAGAGAGAAAGAGGAGGGCATTCTTTTCTAAATGGTGTACCCCGTCATAAGGACCCCCATCTTTCCTACTTTGGGGATTGATGGAGGAGGTAAATCGAAGGATGTGCCTCAAGTGGCTTATAAAGAGGGCTCATTGTTTAATCTGTGCTTGCAATGGGCCAAATCGGGCTTATTGTTTAACTTGTGCTTGCAAGGGGTCAAATCCATGCTAAAAGTAGGATTCAAACCCCCACCATGTAGCAACCAAGCTCAGTTAGAAGGTCTTTCCACCCTCCCCTATACCACCTGAGCTATGCCCTGGGGCATAGAACCTTGTTTTCTAAGAATCACATAGTGTAGTGCAGAATCTATTCTTTGGGTAGGGGTGGGGTGGGGTGGGGTGGGGGCCTTATTTTCCACGCTTGTTAGGCAAATGTGGTCCTCTAAGTTCAACTATTTTGCCCTAATTTGAAGAAGACACATATCTACTTGATTTAGTAAATCACGGGCCTCAAGTTAAATGAGGTGGAACACGCCCAATAGAATAACGGAGAGTCGGGACTCGTTTTACTATATTATACTTTCTCCGGCCAATTAAAAGGTATCCGTCTATTTTTTGAATATGGACTAAAGATTATTACTTTCTCCATTCGCCAGTGTAAACTAAATGTCTTAAAGTTTTCAATTTTATTCTAAATTGGTATTGTTTGTGTCACATTTTATGTAGCAAAGCTCTTAGGAGATTTACTTTCAAGATTCATGTTTCTTAAGGTACCCCTTATGTTATTAATGGTCCATTGTATCTGCATTATAGGATACTTTTAAGTTTTTCAGTAGAAAAGTAAGAAACAAAAATTAAATAAAAACATTATTGTAATGTGAGTCAGTGAGATTTAAGATCTCTCTGAATCATGCAACTCTACTTGTGAATAAGACAAGATTCAACATTAGAAAAAGTGAATTCTTTAAATTAACAACATAGTCTGTGAGAATCTTTGCTACTTGCTTTCATCTAAAATAAACATCCTCTGTTTTCTCCTAATTAAAATTTGTCAAACTGCAAGATTTTATTGCCCCCTATATACTCTCCTTTTTTCATCACAAAACAAGCCACACCCCCTCTCTCTCTCTCTCTCTCTCTCTCTCTCTAAAACATGGAAATGGACAGAGGAAGAGTCAAGCTCAACACAACCATTTTCTCCACACTCTTGTTCTTATTACTCTCATCTCTAACTGTAAGTCTTTGTTTTCTTGCATCAAAACGGCACTCATCTCTTGTCGTTTTACAACTGCTAATGATTGTGTTAATCCCATTTTCTTGCAGGAGTGTTCAGTATCTGAATCTGATGTAATAACAAACAGAGAGAATCCATTCACACCTAAAGCCTCTGCCATTCGATATTTGAACAACCACATTTCCAATAATGCCCCTCCATTTTCCTTCCTTCTCTCCAAAGCCTCGCCGTTGACGGCCGCCGGAACCGCCTTCTTCGCTAAACTTGCTTCCCAGAATGCCCTCTCCGACCACCTCGCCGCCTTCTGCTCCGCCGCCGACCTGCTCTGTCTCTCCGACACCAAACCAACTCTTCAACCCCATAAAAACGACGCCGCATTTGCATTTTATACTAACAAGCAGTTTGCCAACTACGGCAACGCTCAGCTCGGCGGCGCCGATCAGTTCAAGAACTACTCCGACGGCGTCAACTTCGCTACCGGGTCTTTCGCCCGGTACAGCCGGAGCTCCACCGGCCACCACGAGAGCTTCGCCAGCTACGCCGCCGACGGCAATGTGGCGAGCTCGAACTTCTCCTCCTACGGCGGCGCCGCCACCGGAGGCGGCGGCGATTTCAACATCTACATGCCTCGGGTGAACGTGCCGGACCTCCGTTTCACGTCGTACGATTCCGACGCAAACGGCCATAAGCTGACGTTCTCGAGCTACGCCGACGACACCAACTCCGGCAGCCAGGGTTTCACTACCTACGGCAAGAACGGCAACGGCGTTCCGGCCGAGTTCAAGAGCTACGGCGGCACGTCGAACGTCGTCGGATCGGCGTTCTCCGGCTACGGCGAGCTGAGCAATGCCGCCAACGATTCCTTCACGACGTACACGGCGAACGCCAACAATCCCAGCAACAACTTCAAGAACTACGGCGGCGGCGGCAACGGCGGAACCGATTCCTTCGCCGGATATCGCGATTCTGCTAACGCCGGTACGGACACTTTCCAGTCGTACGGAAAGAACTCCAACTCCGGGAAGTCGAACTTCTTGAATTATGGGAAGTCATTCAATGTCGGATTCGACAATTTTAAGGAATACGCAAAGGGAGGAGTTGAATCAACTGTCGGATTCAAGGTTTATGGAGTGAACAACACTTTTAAGGATTATGCTAAAAAGGGTGTCACATTTGCAGGATATACTAAACCAGAAAACAGAGATAATCCAAATCCAACTAGGGTTAGTGTAATAAAAAGCATGAAAAGAGTTAATGGTGTTGAGGAGGGTAAGTTCTTTAGGGAAAGCATGCTTGAAAAAGGGAGAGTAATGAGGATGCCCAACATTCAAGATTGGATGCCCAAAAGGTCATTCTTGCCCCGCCCAATCCTGTCCAAAATACCCTTTTCGACAGGCGGGCTAATCGAACTCAAACGAACTTTTCAGGTCGACGACAACTCGACCATGGAGCGCATGCTCGCAAACGCTCTGAGCGAGTGCGAGCGAGCCCCTAGCCCTGGCGAGACGAAGAGGTGTGTCGGCTCGATCGAGGACATGATCGACTTTGCAGTGTCGGTTCTAGGCGGCGACGTGGCGGTGCGGACGACGGAGAACGTGAAGGGTTCGAGTGGGGATGTGATGATAGGTGAAGTGAGGGGAGTGAATGGAGGAAGAGTGACAAAATCAGTTTCTTGCCACCAAAGCTTGTATCCATACCTACTTTACTATTGCCACTCTGTGCCCAAAGTGAGGGTGTATGAAGCTGACATTCTTGAAGTGGAAACTAAGGCAAGGATTAATCGTGGGGTTGCCATCTGTCATTTGGACACGTCCACGTGGAGTCCACGTCACGGTGCTTTCGTGGCATTGGGGTCTGCCCCTGGACTCATTGAGGTTTGCCATTGGATATTCGAGAATGATATGACGTGGGCAACTGCTGATTGATGGAATTAATTATTAGGGGTTTTCATTTTAATTTTAATTGTTTTTAGGGGGTGTTTTGATTGTTTGTTTGGAAAGAATTGTTATTGATAACGAGATTGTGAACGAGTTTATTTACTATCATTTAATTTTGTTTTCATGTGTTATATTATTCCTTTTACAATGTTTTCTCAATTCTCATCAAATTAGCATGCACACATATACTCCCTCCATCCCACCCACATATTTTTATTTTGTGCGTCTCATCCTAATGATTATATTTTCCTTTCTAGCATATAAGATTCACACAAATTAATTATTACTTCTTTTTTCATGGGTTCACACATCTCACTAATACACCTACCCACTTTACATTAAATTATTATTTCTCTCACCTCAATACACATTAAAATACAATATTCATTAATCCCCATGCAAAAAACAAACGTAACTATAAGGATAGGACGAAGGGAGTATATATATAGATCGAATATAGACGCAAATGGTACCACCCATTCCATTTACGTATTTCATCCTCTATTTCACCATTATAATCCACTTCGTCTTTGTGTTTAAAATATGTACTACATTAAACATTTACACACATGACGATAATTTAAACATTAATTATCATAACATATTATAAGTAGCTACTATGTGGAATACGAGACAATTTAAGCATTAATTATCATAATATATTATAAGTAGCTACCATGTGAAATAGGAGGTGAAACCAGATAATATTTGTACTATTACTAGTTGGGCAAAGGGGATAAAGGAGATAAGCTAGAAACAAAATCTTGGCAAAAAAATATTTTACTAATAAAAGTGGAGGGAGTTGCTACTAAACCCCTTAGGAAGCAGAGCATTTTCTTGGAGTTTATATATTTTGCAAATTAATTTACTAAAATAAAATGTATGGAGTATATATAATTTTGGATTATTGCACGTATAGTATGGACAAAATATTGCATGCTCAAACGCGCATGTTTTGTGTATTGCTAGCTGTTTTACTTTTGCAGCAAAAGATAAAAGAAATAGTAGAACACATTATGTCATGAAATATATTTATTTTTTATTTAAAGAAAGAAATCATTCTTACAGCTTTGAGTGCAGATAAAGAAAAGAAAAGCACCCCAAAACAATGTTCTTTGAAATAATAATAATAATAATAATAATAATAATAATAATAATAATAATAATAATAATAATACAAAGATTCATATGAAATTGTCTGATGAAATGACTTTTGTGAGACGGAAAAAAAAAGATTATTTATTTAATAAAAAGTGACAATGATGTTTTAAACTAAGCAAGTATTTTATAAATAATTTATATATATATAAATGAAAAGTGATAATATTTTTAATAAATAAGTAATTAATTATAAGAGTGTAAAATAATATATTTCCTCCAGCCACTTATAAAGTATTCATTTTATTATTTTTGGGCAGTTATTTCAAAGGTATCCATTTTTCCTTTTTAGTAAAATAGATCCACACATGGATCCCTCTAATATAACTATTCACTACACATATAATAATAATACTCCTTAATTCACGTGCAAAAAGTAATTGAGTATCTTGTAAGGGAGATGATATTTGGCTAGAATCTAGCCAGATAGAACATGGTATTCTTGTAATTTAAGTATAAATAGAGGGGTGAGATATTTGATGGATTACAAAACTACCCTTAAATCTCTTTTTATTAGTTTTGTATATCGTTGTTTGTGCCAATCATTGATTCCTTATATCTTTACTTAAGATTTCTTATATCTTGTGTCAATCATTGATTCCTTATGTCTTTACTTAAGATTCCTTATATCTTTACTTAAGAACTAATTAAATGAGTATTAATATATTTATATTTCAAGATTCCTTATATCTTTACTTAAGAACTAATTAAATGAGTATTAATATATTTATATTTCAAGATATTTATTCATCGTTCAATTTTATTTTACTAAGGAGTAATATTATATTATTATATAGTAGCATTTAATAAGAGTACGGTTTCTTATTAATTTTCATTTAATTTCAACTAATTTTTTCAAATTATAATTTCATTTAAGTTTGTTTTCTGATTTTGTAACGGTATTTTAATGAGAATAATTTTATGGGTTATACTTTTTTTTCTATTTTCACGGAGTAATCATTATAATAAGAAATAATTACTGATAGGTACACACTTTGTACCCCTAATTACTACTAGATACATTGATTTAAAATAATTATTATTTAATACAAAATATTAAAGTAAAATACCAAATATACCCCTAAACCCATACTCCCTCCGTCCCGGGAAGTATTTCGCGTATTGGAGTGCGCGGAGTTTAAGAAAATTTTGTATTTTTATGTATAAAGTAAGAAAGAGAATATATATTTTAGTTGATTTAATGAAAAAAGTGTGTAAAGTTATTGAGAGATGTGGAAAAAGTGTGTAAAGTTTTTGGGAGATGTGAAAAAGTAAGTATTATATTGGGATATGTGTAAAAAGTGAGTATTAGTATAATGTATTTTTTACCAAATTTAGTAAAAGTAAAGTGTGAAATACTTTGAGGGACGGATGAAAAAGGAAAGTGTGAAATACTTTGGGGGACGGAGGGAGTATACCTTTAAAACACTAACCCCAACCTCCACCCACCACCGGACCACCGCTGCCGCTGCCGGACCGCCGCCGCCGCCGCCGCCGCCGGCGGAGCTCCGGCGGCCGGTCGCCGGAAAATCTGTTCGTCAAAAAAAAAAAAAAAAAAAAAAAAAAAAAAAAAAAACTGGTCGCCAGAAAGCTGCCGCGCCGCCGCCGCCGGAGCTCCGGCAGTCGGTCGCCGGAAAAACTGTTCGTCAAAAAAAAAAAAAGATAAAAAAAAACTGGTCGCCGGAAAAAACTGCCGCCGCCGGAAAAGCTGCCGGACCGCCGCCGCCGGACCACCACATTTTTTTGCTGCACACACATTTTTTTTCCTGCACACACTTTTTTTGCTGCACATGAACTTTTGCTGCACACAATATTTATGTGCAGCACATTAATAGGGGTAATATTGGAATATCACTATATATTTTTGTACCTAGTAGTAATACTTTTGTATGTTTGTATCTCATAGTAATTTAGGGTTTTTTTGTGTACCTAGTAGTAATCCTCCCTTATAATAAAGCTATAAAAATAAATTATCATTTGATCTTTCAAATTTTTTTTGCATATTATAGGAGATTGTTGGATGAATAAATTATGATAAATCTTTAACTATTTTAAAAATTAATAAGATTAAGAGAGAGAGAGTGCATGGTAAGAGTTAGCGCGATCTGGAGAATAGCACTAAATGCGTTGAAATTGGAATTTGGAAGTGTTCCAGCCCACATTGTTTCGTTCTTCAATTCTTCCCTCCCTAATCTTGTGTTGATTTTTGTTGTGTTTTTATCCTACGTGGTAATTCAAAACATGCTCCAACCACTAGGCTAACTAATTTCTTGCCTTTTAAAAAAATAAAATAAAATTATAAGAGATAGTTGAAGATTATTATTTTTCATGATAATTATCATAACTTTTTTGTACGTAAATTTACAATTGTTATTTTAAAAGATGTAATAGTTTTTTTTAATGAGACACATGCACATATCTCTCTTATTATTATTATTTAATTAAATTAAAATTTCAGTTAATTTATTTAATTTTCGATTATACAATTAGACAAAAAATTGAATAAGATCATTTTATGAAATCAATGATGAGAATAATAGAATTTATATATATTATAATTGATTCAAAATAATAATTTATATATATATTATAATTTATTCAAAATAATAGTCATCTTATTGAATTATTTTATGATTAATTAGTATGATAAATAAGAAGTGTTAATATTTTTAATAAATAATAATAATAATAAATCTTTAACACAAAATTATAAAAATTGTAAAATAACAGTAATAATATATCAAATCATATGAAAATAGTTTAATTACGATATCAATTAGATTTGTCTTTATTTATACAATAATATAAGATATTTCTCCAAATAAGATAAAAATAAATACCCAGTAATGTGAATTCTATTAAATTTTCATGAATAACCTAGTGCTTTGCGATACTCACTTGTTTGGTAGTAGAGTGAAGCCAAATGTTAAGGCGTAATTTATGTGAAGATGGTGTTTATTTGTTTGGTAAGAGAGAGAAAGGTGGTGCTAGTATTTGAGTGATGATAGGATTAGAGATTGTGTAATATAGAATGTGCAATATAGAAGAGGAGACATTGACCATACTGTTTGGAGTGCTAAAATGTAGACTCAACATATGTATGAGCTTCTCCATTTGTTTTATGTATCAAATTTTTAAATCAGCATACAGTCATCTTCATATCTTTTTAATTGAGATTATATAATGTAATTCATTCCCAAGTTATATAAATTAATTAGAATTTTTAATAATAGAATAAACAGATAATCACACATAAATACGTGAATATTTATTTTACGAAACTATATCATACATAAGAATTTTATATAAACAATTTTTAAATATTTATTGATATTTTTATAAAATAGTTAGCTATAAATATTTTTCTTTTATAATCTTATCAAATTTAATTTTCTCATTTATTTGTTATACAAAAATTGAATATGATATTTTCTTTAGTTATATATGAATTATGATTTATTATTATTTTGATTTTTTTAATGAATACATTTTATACAATAAAATAATTTAAAATTTTTTACTTTAATTAAATTTTTATATCAATTTCTTTTGAAATATTAATGTTTATCATACAAAATATACATTTTAAAAATTATAATTTTTTTTTAAAAAAAATTAATGAAATAGGAAATTACAAAACAATAAAATTAAAGGAAAAAATGACAAAATGGAGTAGAGTAACTGAAATTAGAAATTACAAATACAAGAAAATGATAATTAAAGACACATCCGAACACAAACAAAAAACAAGAAACTAGAATTATGCCAAATATAAAATGACAAAGAAACACACATTAATCTTAAAACACATAACAAATTCATTGTAGTTCTGACGCCATCACTAAATCTTCAAGTGTGAATGCTTTCACTGGAGCTTTAATTATGTGCTTCACTACCGCTGCTGTCTGATATTATTACCACTGAAACAGGCTTTTTGGGCACCTCATTTTTCTTAGATTGGATTTGAAGGAAGATATCATAAATTTTGAGCACTGGTTCTTCCTCTAAGATTATATCTTGTAAAACATTCCCATTGCAAGCCTTCATCAATCGCTTGATGAATTCAACCATATCAGCCTTCAATACATCATTTTCTTTTCTAGTACTGACATACAAAACCTCCAAACTCTTTGGAGAAGGCGGAACACTCCATTCCTTCTCAATTTTTTTCGTCGGTGTTGAAGCCATTCTTGTGAGAATAAAGTGGTGATAAAACTTTTCAGTATGATGGAGATTTCTCAACAACTATCACTTTTATAATAAGATTTAGGTTTAGATATTAATTGAGATATTGTGTTTTCTTAACTTCCCAATGCCACCTTAACTTCCCAAGAAGGAGCGCAATCAGCGTGAAGAACTGCCTTAAAATTTTGAACTTCCCAAGAGAGAGTGAATAAACGGCGTGAAAAACAGCCTTAAATTTCTTAATTGGGAGAGTGAGCCGTTTCAAGTTCGAATTAATTAAGTTTATAGAAAAAAAATTATATTCATTTATAACCCATCTAAAAAAATTAAATTTCTTAACAATTTTTCTATGTTCAAAAATTAATTGAATTTTGAAAAAAAAATCTCTCGATTAGAGAAAATAAGTAAAGATGATGAGAAGAGTGACTAATTATTACCAAGAAGAGTATAGAAGAGTAGAGCAAGATTTTTAGAGAACAAGCAATTTATTCATTCTCTTATTCCCGAGGACAGCGTGATAGCCGTCCGTCTGGAGGTATCGAGGACAAGCTATTTATTCATTCACTTATTTCCGAGGAGAGCGTGATAACTACCACTCCACTACCGAGAAGACCATGCTCAGATTTTCGATAGCTAGCGAACCGTTCTAATTTATTCTTTCTCTTATTCTCGAGGAGAGCGTGCGCCGTTCTAAAGTTCAATTTTTTTTACTTACATATTCATTTTCTTTATCTTATACAAACTAAGAAATATAAGAAATGATATTTTGATAAAATTACTGATATGAAATATAAGAAATGATATTTTAATAAAATTACTGATATCAAACTAAGAAATATAAGAAATGATATTTTGATAAAATTACTAATATCAAAATATTTTTTCTTTAATAAATTAAAAGGTTAATAATATTATCAAAATATAGTAGATATTTAATATTAAGATATTATTAATGATAATATTATATTATTTTTTATTTAAAAATGAAATATATACAATATGTTAAATAATATGAATATTATTTTTCCTATTTACTCATTCAATCCGATTATATTAGACGTTTGACTACTTAAATGAATTTGTTATAATATTCCGACTTACAGGTTAGGCATAAGAATCTTATCTATTGATATAGATATATTATACTAAATTAATAAAAATATTACTTTATCTAAATTTATAAGTAAGAATTAGTAATATAAGAATTCCAATATTTAATTCAAGATTTTAATTAATTTGAATTACTTCCAAAACATCAAGACCTCCACTCAATATCCTCAATAACAACTTTGACTACCTTAGCCTATGTTTAAATCCAAATCCACCAAAGAACGAGAGTTTTCCTGAAAAAAAAAATCTTAATTACTATAAAAATAATATAATATAAATGTGATGTTAGTAACTTTTAGAATCATAAAATAATACCTCATGATTATTTGCATTTTCGCGTTTACGATTACCCCGACCACGACTACTGCGACCTCGTCTGCCTCTCCCCCTCACATTTTGTTGATTAGCTTCTATAATTGATCTATAACGATTAGTTCTTGGCCTTCCACGACTTCGAACAACATTTGGATTTAAAATCTGAGTTCCCTCATCTTGTGAGTTGATTACATCTTCAACTGTGTTAGCTAACTCATTTTTCAATCCTATGAGCCTCGTCTTCAAAAGAGCCATCTTCTATATACCCGTACTCATGAAAGAAATATTTGTGCATTCTTGAAAAAGTCCTTCCAATTCCTTATATTTCTTATACTCCTCGGTCATGTGGGGATATCCACCGGTAAAGAAAATATTCGAATGCGTTCTTTGAATATCTTTTCTCCACCTTGTCAAAATGTATCTTTCATTGATTTCTTTTATATCTTTGAATGACATCACCTTGAAGATATGACAACAAGTAATTCCTGCAAATTCAAACTTTCTACAATTGCAACTCAAATAACCTCCAATTTCCCTGTACTCAACATGATAAATAAACTCTTTATGGTACCAATCATTGACTATGGATCTTTCCATCACTTTAAAAAATTCAACACCATCCTCTTGAATCCTTCTACCAACCTCTTCATGATCTTGGATAAAATGACAGTATAACAACCGTTTAATTTCTTGCTGGATACATTTAAACTTTGAATTCGTGTATGCTCGTTGAAATTGTTTTTCCCAATCAAAGTCTGATACTAATTTGTGCACTTTAGTTTTTGATTCAAAATCTGCAATAAACTCTTTCCGTACCTTATAACTAATTGCTATCTCGTACTGCTCCACAAATTGCTTCAACGTGCTTCGAGAGTGGATATATCCATCAAAGAAAGCATGCATTCCCTCACTTCTTTGTGTTGACACCATACCAGCCCAAAAACGTCCATGAAGGTACACCGGTGCCCAACTTTCCCTAATATCATACAAATCAATCAACCACTGATTTCTTTCAAGATGATACTTACTCAAAAAATTACTCCAATTTGACTCAAATTTTTCAATTGTGAGACTGTCATAAACCAAAGCTTTAAACTCTAAAATTGCATTGTTGAATTCAGTGACATGGGCAAATTTTTTAGGCAACTTGCATAAAATATGCCATAAGCAATGACGATGAATAGTGTCGGGCATCACTTCTGCAATAGCTGACTTTATGCTTTCACATTGATCGGTTAAGATAGCTGTAGGAAAAATATTATCCATAGCATCAAGCCAAGTCCTGAAAAACCACTTAAAAGAGTTTCCATCTTCATGTGTAAGAAGTGCACAACCTAATAAAATCGATTGTCCATGATGATTAACCCCTACAATGGTAGCAAAAGGCATGTTGTATTTGTTCACAAGATAAGTAGTATCAAAACTCACAACATCATGAAATTCATGATAAGCTAACCTTGAATAACGATGTATCCATATCACATTTACCAACATCCCCTCACTAACGTCCATCAAGTGAAAGAAATCTCTATCAGTAAGTTGCATTCTCATGAATAACTTACGAATAGCCTCAGCATCACCATCACCTAATCTAAGTCGTCTTCTTTCATCAATAACGTTTCTACAGTCTCTGGGTAAACATCCAAGATTTACTGGACCACCAGCCTGAACTTCTAACATTCTAATACTTTTAGATGGCCTTATTCCGGCAATGTCATTAGCTTCCAATTGTCTTTTCATAGATACTGTAATAGTCCTATGAGCAGGCATCAAGTGTGACATGTCGGGTTGAAGTTCATGATTATGTTCCGTGCAAATCTTTGAAACCTCCCAAACATTATTTTCTCTCAAAATCGCATTCACTCTTGCTTTACAATCCATCCGCTTTGTAGATTTTTCATACTGTTGTTTTCTTCCTCTATCACAACATATCGTAATATAAGAGTAAAAATCATTATTTCCTTTATGAGCCGACCTTTTTGCCACACTAAAACCTTTAACTCTAGCATGACTTTGATATGTATTCAATAAACTATCTACTGTACTGAAAAACATACCTGGAGTTGGTCCTAATTCAACACTGTATTCATCTATGCCCGTATCATTTTCATGTATTTCTTCGATGTTACTTCTCAAATTTTGGGATGGTTCTCCACTATTTTGTTGCAGATTTTTAGAAGGATTTTGAAAATTTTGTTGTTGTTCACCAAAATGTTGTTGGGCTTCAGATGGCTCAAGAACGAAATCATCATCTTCTGTTAAACCGAAGAGATCTTCTAAAACTTGATTATGTCGTTGTCTATTGTTCTCCAATCTGTTGTTCTCCATGTATTCAGCTAGAAAAAGAAAGAATGAAATTTAGTTACATTTCCATTGTTATTAATAGTTATAGTGCTCTCATTTTAAATCAGTTTTCACATCTCTACTTCTCTCTGATAAGTTAATTAATTAATTTGCTTGGGTGGTTTAATTAATCCTGCTGGAGTGGTTCTAATTTTATGGATTAGTTAATTAATTAATTTTGGTTGGTGGTTATAATTTTATCCATTTTTGTCCTAATAAATTAATGTTTCTTTTTTCAAATAAAAATGTTATTTATAATTGTGATATTTATTTTCTTTTTATCATTTATCATTTAAAGGCCATTAGTGGAAGTTTGATATATAAAATAAGAAGCCATTTTAATGAAGTGATATATTTAATAAATATATTGATATTCATATTATATATCTATTTTTATGTATATAGTATTATTTTATGATAATATATAAATAAAAAAATTATAATAATAATTTCTATAAAATATAAATATTTAGATATTTTAAGATATTTAACAAAATGTTAATGCATTAATAGTGTAAAGACCAATTATATGATGTTTGTGTTTAATAACGTCGAAAATATTATTTAATGTATATATAATACTGATATATTATTAAGGCAGGATTTTAATTATAATATCAATTTGAGAATATATAGTACAATTGGTTATTGTAAAGGTTTTAATAGAGTCAATAAATTAGCGTTTGATCCCATAACTTTCCTCATGATCCTTTTTAGTCCCAAAAAAATAAATTTGTCAAATTAGTCCCATCGGTGAAGAAATAGGGTCAAATACGTCATATTTTCGCCGGAAAACGGTGACATCGCCGGAAAATGGCACGTGATTGTCACGTGATGGCTGGAATTTTCCGGCGATGTCACCGTTTTTCAGCATTTATCCCTGATTTTATCGACTACTTTTTAGTACATGAAATTATTCTTTCAGAGATAAACTAGTATTAATTGAATTAAAAATACTCTTCAAATAATATTTTTTTATATATTAAAGAGTAATTTAAAAAAAAAACAGAATGTTCATGTAATCTCGATTTACACTAATCTTATTCTTAAAGAAATTATAACTTTCTAGGTGTGATTGTTATAAATGAAAATTTTATTCATTAGATAATTTAATTATTTTATTGTCACTTTATTTTAATTAGTATCCCCTTTATATTAAATATCACTTTTTATTCTAATGGATTGTTCGTGAAATAATTTCATTAGTGAAATATCACTTTATTTGATTAGGAATCATTTTTATTAAAAATGTCATTGTTGTATGTTTTTATATTTTTATTTTAATATTACATATATAATAATCTTTATATTTTTATTTTTATTTTTATTTTGTATTACTACTCCATGTATTAACATTTATTATTATATCACTATTTCATATTTATATTTATTGTAAGTGCGAAGAAAGTATGAGACGGGATAGTACAAATTAATCGTTTTTGGGTGGGTCCCATGTATTAAAAAATGAAATGTATCAATTTTTATGGGACAAAGAAAAAGGAAAAGTGTCAATTTTTTTAATTAAATTAATTAAATATTATTATATATATTATAAAGCAAAGATGTGGGTGAGACCGTTTACGAATCCATTTATGTGAGACTATTTGGTTATTATAAAATTAAAAATTAGAAATTAGCGAATGCTCTAGTGGTCCCTATAATGCAACATTGAATAATAATTTATACTCAATTGTTAGAGAATTTTCTATTAATTTTTCTTTTCAAATGAAAATTTAAATGTAAAGAAATTACATATCAACTATTAAGAGACATATATACACTATTAAATAAAAAATGGAGTACATATATAAGTGAACATGATATCAATTAAGGCTGAAATTTGGGTGTCATCAGACACGGTGTCCCCAAATCCCACATTGAAAGTGATACTCGTTATTATTAGATGATATAAAATCTTTAGTAAAAAATTAAATGTAAAAAAATTACATATCAACTATTAAGAGACATATATACACTATTAAATAAAAAATAGAGTACATATATAAGTGGACATGATATCATTTAAGGCTGAAACTTGGGTGTCATCGGACACGGTGTCCCCAAATCCCACATTGAAAGTGATACTCGTTATTATTAGATGGTATAAGATCTTTAGTATAAAAACGTGTAATCTTTATTTGCTAAAAATAATTAATTTTTTAATCAAACATTTATACTATTCATATTTCAACCGATCTTTCTATTAAAAAAATTATACTCTAATTAATTAAAGTATACTCTTTAAAACAAAATGTTATATTCTTATACATTTTTTGCGGACACTAGAGACCAACTCATTAATTAATCAACTTTTGAGTTTTAATTTATTATACTCTCTCCGTCCCATAGAAGTTGTGACATTTTCCTTTTTAGGTTGTCACATAAAAGTTATTACATTCCCTTTTAAAGCATATGAGACCCACACAAAAAATATTAACATATTTACATTGGCCCACACATACTCCACACACACTACTAATATACATACCCACTACACATTAAATATTATTTTTGTCATTTCACTTTACATTAAAATATTATACTCCTTAATCTCCGTGCCCAAAAAAAATGTTACAAGTTTAATATAATTATTTCAATTTTTTCTATTACACACAAAACATTAATTATATATTCATTTTCTAAAAAATAATTTTAATACGGTAGAATTATATGTCATTCCAATTATTTACGTATAAATTTAAATACAATTACTTGGGTAAATCGAATTTGCCGTTTAAACCGTATGGTCCCCTTCCAATCTTATATACCTTATGTATTGTTAGGTTGTTTAAATTAAGGGAATCACCAAATTTACAAGGGTTTATGATATAAACTCAAATTTAAATTAATAATTTGATGTTATGTTTATAAATATTTATTTACATTAAATATTAGTTTCTTATTTGATTATATTTAAAACTAATTATATTAATTTTTTATATTATAAAATGTATAAAAAATTAGTCTTTAGATATAATAATATTATTTCATAATTTAAAATATAAATATATAATAATATTATTTCATAATTTTTATATTATAAAATGTATAAAAAATTAATCTTCAGATATAATAATATTATTTCATAATTTAAAATATAAATATATTTATTCTCACTTTTTTAAATTATTTTTCATTTATTTTATAACTTGTATTTATTATGTGGTGTATATATATATTTGAATGCGCTTTTTTTCATTTTTTTCAGTCTTAATTATTTATTTTAAATATTATTTTAATAAGAATATCGGAAACAGATGTAGTAACAATCATATGGAGTAATTGCATTGAAATCGACAAGAATTTTGCATTGAAATCGACAAGAATTAAAGAAGATAATGATGAGAGATAAAACATCACTAATTATAATCAGAGAGAAGATTAAGGTTAAAACTGTAATTATATATAAGCATTTAATTATTCTATCCGGATAGATTCTATCCAACAAGCATTACCGATCTTGTAAATGGCAGGAAGGAGTACATAAGACGACTTCATACAATATTGGCCTAGTAATAAACACTACTCGTAGTAAGGAATGAGTTAAGGTTGTGTTTGGATTAAGTCATTTCAAATTCAATGGATTTGAAAATGACTGGATTTTAAATCAATTCATTTGAATTCTATTGTTGGGATAAATTATGGATCTTTGAAAGTATTTCAAATTCATAATTTAAAAATTATTTTTAAAATAAAATTTATATATGATAATAAATAAAAATACTAAAATTTAATTATATTAAAATTTAAAATTTTATTAAAAAATTTATTTTGGGAGGGAACTCTACCACCCACCCACCCTTCCACCCCCATCCCCTAAAAAATTTTTTTTTAATAAAATTTTAGATTTTTAATATTTGAATAATAAAAATATTGCCACTCAGCCCTACCCCTACCCAACCCCCACCCAACACCACCCCTCATCCCAAATTTTTTTTTATAAAACTTTAAATTTTAATATTTAAATAATAAAAATATTACCACCCAGTCCTACCACCTATCCATCCCACCCACCCCACCCCCACCCCCACTCACCACCCCCCCACCCACCAAAAAAATTTTTTTTTAAAAAATTAGATTTTAATATTTAAAAATAAAATCGTGGTGGCAGGGGTGGGATAAGATTGTGTGATAATATTTTTATTATTTAAATATTAAAATTTTTAAAAATTAAAAAAATAATTGGCGGGTGGCTGGGGGTTGGGGTGTGCACCGGGTCGGGTATCGGGTAATTCGGGTTTCGGGTACCTGAATACATTACCCGAACCCGAACCGGCCATGGCATGTATTCGGATTTTCGGGTACCCGAATCGAGTTACCCGATTTAAAACTTAATGGAATGGTCTGTGAATCAACATTTCAAATAAGAAAATCTATTTTCCTACTGATTCGTGCCATGTTCCTAATGTGCTTATGTAATTCAAGTATTCAACAACTAAAACATATCTATTTTTATAAAATAATACCATAATTTAATCTAAATCAACTATTCTGTCAAAAAAAATATAAATCAACTATGCAAATAAGAATAAAATACCATCAAAGTCAAACAACATAAATAATTAAGATCCATAAAATGTCCAACACTACAAAGACAAATTAAAATATAATAACACTAAATAACTTCAATCTCCAAATATTAAATACCAATAAATTATAAAAGTAGTCTTAAAATAACAATACTAAATAACTTCAATCTCCGCACATTGTAACAACTTGCAAACTTGTAATATATTAATAAATAATAATAGAAATTAAAAAAAGCCAAAATTACCGGGTACCCGATCGGGTAATTCGGATATTTTTTTCAAACCCGATAAACGATCCGATATAATGCAGTCGGGTTCGGATATACCCGATACCCGAAATTACCCGAAAAAACCGAATATTTTGGATAATTTTTTTTCAGATTGGATCGGGTATCCGAAACCCAAAAAAAATGCCCACCCCTAGCTGGGGATAGGGATGGGTGGTAATATTTTTATTATTAAAATATAAAATTTTATAAAAAAAAATTTTTGGGCCGAGGGTATGGGGGGTTGGGAGGGGGTGGGTGGTAATATTTTTATTATTTAAATATTAAAATCTAAAATTTTATAAAAAAATTTTTTTTGGGGGTTGGGGTGGGGTGGGGTGGGGTAGGTGATAAGGTGTGGTGGTGGGTAGGGGTAGGCTTGGTGGTAGAGTTCAAAATTTAAAAAATGTATATATAAATATATTTTTTTATTAATTTATTAATTTTATATATTATTTTTATACTTAATATAATTAATTATACAACAACGGAACGGAAGGATTTCAAATGACACGGTTTGAGTAAGGATTTGAAATTCATTCAAAAATAACAAAAAAAAATTAAAATCAAATTCATGATTTGAAATCCATAGATTTAAAATCTTGGATTTATAAATCCATTAATTTCAAGTGACATCCAAACATGAGAGAGGGATTTGAAGGAGGGATTAAATCCCTCCTGAAATCCATCAATCCAAATACAACCTAAAAGAGTTATATTACTAAAAAGAGTATATAGTATAAAAGAATAATTCTTTATTGGGTGGTTTTGAACAGTGCCTGCTAGTTAAAAATAATAATAAAAAAAATAAAAAAATTGCCATATTTAAAAAAATTCAAAATATCCTTAATTCGATATTAACACAATATTAATTTTTAAAAAAATTATTATTAAGTCAACTTTTTACTTGACTCTATAAATATAACTTTTTTTACATTATCAAATCACAATCTACTCAAAGTATATGTACGTTTCTTAAAATTACAACCAACATAATGTTAACAATCTCACAATAATACTATATTACCAAATTATCACCTACACAAAACAACTTTATAATACTCCATGTTTTTTCTTTTTAAAACACTCAAAGAACCTCTATACATTTTTTAGGACAAAGTTTCTTGTGAGACATGTTATTTGTAAGACGAGTCGATCCATCACTAAAATATACTTATTGTATAGATAAAGTATGTTTAATGATTGCTAAAGTATGTTTTCTAAAGTATGTTTGATTATGCATTAAAGTATGATTTTAACATGTTATAATATGATTTATTATTAACATATTTTAACTACAAATTATAAGCATATTTTATCTATACAATAAGCATACTTTAGTGATTGATCGACCCGTCTCACAAATAAACCGTCTCACAAGAGAGTGTCTCTTTTGTTAGAGTGATTTGATTAAATATTAAATGATTTCCTTTTCTATCACCTTAAACTTTTAGATGAGGTGATTATTTAACATTAGATCAGAGCCAAGACCTAATAAAATTAGCTTAATATTTTAGATGAGGTAATCATTTAATATATTTTATTTTATACACCTTAATTTTTTAATGTTCGCTACAAAAACGTGAAGTAATTGTTAGTCTTTTCAATCGGTTCAAAATTCTCATTTTATTATATTAGCGTCCAATTCAAATATATGTTTTTTTTAATAAAACAGCTTCATATGACACATCGCTCATTATTATACTCCCTCCGTCCACTTTAAAGGGTTCTATTTTATCATTTACGGCGTCCGTACCCAATAGTCTCGTTTCCATTTATATACAATGAGGGATTCAATAATAATACCCCTACTAACCCTAAATGTATTTACAAATTACCCATTTGCTCCTCCTTATATAAATAAGGTGGAGGGGTAAAAAGGTAAAACTTACACATTACATACCCACTACACATTAAATAACAATACTACTTAATTTTCGTGCCAAAAAATAAATGATACCCTTGAAAGCAGACGGATGGAGTATTATTTATCATAAACCCGTACAAAATGTAAATAAGAATATTTAAGGAGAATAATTTATTGGTGAGGAGAGGGTATATAATTGGCTCGTGCCTTTTAACTTTTAAAGTAGATTTTTATTTTTTATTTATTCAAATTCATGTTTTGGAAAAGTGAAATTCATTTTTGGGTTTCTAAATGATGGCAAATTCACGAGTACCTTTTTATGCAACGTCATGTATATTGTACACGTCATCTAACTGAATTATGTTTGGCATTCTCATTTACCTTATCCAGTAGCAGCTTTTGTATTTATTTTTTTAATTATTATTTTTAATTTAAAAAAATGTTTATATATTACTGTTCCTCCCACTATCTATGTATACAATTTTTTTTCCCGATATAATATAAACATTATAATTATAATGTGAAAAAGTATTCTATCTAATATGATCATCGTTTCAATTCACACAATTTACTTTATAATTTACAACATTCATTTTACAATAAAATTAACCATTATTTTAACTACGAATGAAAAGAGTTTTTTTTTTTGTTTTTTTATCTTACTTTTTGAGATAATGTATTATCTTTATATATGACATATGTACTACTCTCTCTATACCAAGGTGACAAAAATTTTTTGCACGTAGATTAAAGTGTATAATATTAATGTGTGGATGAAAAGAGAGAAATAATACTTTAATATATAGTGGGTAGGTATATTAGTGTGGTGTGTGGGTTCCATGAAAATATATTAATTGTTTTGTGTACGTGTGTCACATTTACTAAAAAGAAAAATGCACCTATTGCATTGGAACGGACGAAAATAGCAAAATGCACTTTTTGTAGTGGGACGAAGGGAGTATAAAGTAAATTAAGTGAGTTGTAAATGAATAATTGAAATTAAAGTGTATTTTGAGATTATTATTTAATTATAGTACTCCCTCAGTCCCACAATACGCTTCATGTTTGCTGTTCCATGTTGTTTAAGAAAAGTTGCACTTTTTGACCAACTTTGTTGACTTTAGAGGTATTGTACTCCCTCCGTCCCGGCACAAGAGCTGCGTTTCTTTTTTGCAAGTAGATTAAATGATATAATATTTAATGGGTAGTTGAAGGTAGTTGAGGTGAGAGAAATAATATTTTAATACATAGTGAGTAGGTGTATTAGTATGGTGTGTGAGTCCCATGAAAATATATTAATTATTTTGTGTGTGTCCCATTTACTAAAAATGAAAATGCACCTCTTGTGTTGGGACGGACGAAAATGGAAAAATGCACTTCTTGTTGTGGGACGAAGGGATTAGTATTTTTAGGTAATAAAAAAGTATAAAGTAATGATATGTATGTGAGAAATGAGTGAAAATTTTGAAATTAAAATAATTTTTAAGGATGTTTGACAAAATAATTTTTCATTTTTTGAAACGTGAAGAGTATGGTGGAACAAGCAAATGAAGAAAGTGTGAAGGATTTTGTAGGATGGAGAGAATACTATTATTTATTATTATTATTATTATTTTTTAGTATGAACATATTTATGGGACTAATTAATTGTGTGAACTTAATATTTATGAGGTAGAAAGAGTATTTATTATTGAATTATCTCATGTCAAATTTATTTTTAAAAAAAAATTAAGAGTAACTCTCTTGTCAGAGGAATATACATGAGTCGAATCGTGTTAACTTATAGAAGTATTTATTATTATATAAATAAAATATATAGTTAAAGTATAATGATTATAGTAAATTATATTATAATATTTAATACATAATTCATTATATTTTAAAAAATATATTTTCACTAACTATAAAACATATTTAATCTCACAACCCACACGTAGAAACTTTGTCAAGAATTAAAAGCTTACATTTTTAATCTGCACGAAAAAAATGTGCTTGTAAGAATAGAATGGAAGGAGTATATCCATTGACGAAGCAACATGAGTCGGAGGAGTCATTGGCTCCCATAAAATTTTAAGGAAAATTATCAATATATACATAGCTAAGAATATATAGAGTTAAAATTGACGATTCATCTCGCATAATGGGATTCGTAAGATGATCTCATTCAAATTTTTGAAAAGGTTAGATTAGTATAAGAGATTTTGTAAATGAATATATGCAAATATTTACATTAATCTATGTGTAAGCACTTGAATTTTATTGCCTATTAAAGAAAAATATGTGACAAATTAATGCAATAATTATCAATTAATTATTTATTTATTAAGAAATTTAAATAAATCTATTCCTAAAATAAATGAGTAAATAATTGATAATTAGGCCTGATTACAGCCCAAACAAGTGGAGGCCCAAGCCCGCAGGATATGGCCCAAATAACTCTGGACCAATCAGAATGCAAGACATTTATGAGGGGGTCTTCACCTCTCACCTATATAAAGGGGTCTCCTCCATTCATTCCAAAGACACACTCAAAAACTTGAAGACATAAACGCTCTGAAGAGATCAAGAATACGAGCAGTGCTCCCTTGAGATCTTCAAGCATCTTCAAGTCAAGAACGACAAACGATTCGGGATTAAGGTGCGGAGCCCCCCAAATCAAGCGTTCTTCATATACTGAGTTCTTCAGGATCTTCAAGACAAGAACAGCATACGACCCGGGATTAAGGTGCTAAGCCCCCCAGATCGAGTGTTCTTCGGATCAAGTACGTTTAATCCAAACAAAGGCTCGATGCTTCTGGATTAACGTTATAAGGTCCCAAATCCGAGTTCGGACAAGCTTCAACTGAAGATTCGACTCAACACACTGAAGCATCTGAAGACACAGACACTCTGAAGAGGTTGAAACACGAGCAACGCTCCTCAGGATCTTCAAGACAAGAACGGCAAACGACCCGGGATTAAGGTGCTAAGCCCCCCAGGTCGAGTGTTTTGCATACGTTAAGTTCTTCAGTGTTCTTCGAGACAAGAACAACATACGACCCGAGATTAAGGTGCTGAGCCCCCCAGATCGAGTGTTTTCACATCAAATACGTTTAATCCAAACAAAGGCTCGATGCCTCTGGATAAACGTTACAAAGTCCTAAAATCGAGCTCGGACAAGCTTCAATTGAAGATCCGACTCCACACACGCTGTCAACACAGTCAGCGTACACTCCAGTCAACAAAGTCAAAGTCAGCGCAGTCAACACAGTCAGCGCCGTCAGCACAACCAGTCAAAGTCAAAGTCCAAGTTGGTTCGAGAGAGAATAATCAGAGGATCGATAGAGATTATTTCCTAAATTATTAAGTTCAATCCATCCGGATTATCTTTGTAATTAACTTGTATTTATTTTATTATAAATACAAAAAATTTATTGTTACAAATTTTGGCACGCCCAGTGGGACAGTCTCTACCTCTCATCTCTTCTCTCAACAAGCTCGAAGATACAAAGTATGACTCCTCTTAGGATCGCGATAAAAAGGTCATCTACCTCAAAGCCTTTGGAGCTACAAGCTGCGAAGATGCAAGTTATGACTCCGCTAAAGATTGCGATACGAAGGCAAACTGCATCAAATCCTCAAGAGTTGCAAATTGAAAATGCTGAACTCGTTACAAGAAGTATGTCTGAAGCCTCCTCAGAGACAAACCATGTAGTTGGGATTGCTCTTAACAAGCCATTGCATGGAGACAAAAATAGTGAAGATGATTCTACCTACTCAACTCCTCACTCAATACCAAGCTCACCATCTGCCTCAGCTGCAGCTGCAGTGATGACAACAAATGCTATGACCATTGAGGAACAACTCGCAAGTATGATAAGAGCCATTGAAGGACTCAACAAGTACATGGAAGCTCAAGACGTAAAAATCTCCATACTTATGAAGAAAATGGAGAATGTGGAGACAAGTCATGCAAATGAGAAACAAGTTGGGGATGAGCACGAGAAAGAAGACTTAGCGAAACACCATCCTCTTGAAAGAAGCCAGTTGAAGAAGAAATACAAATTTCAACTGACGGAACGCTTCCTATCAACCAACTAAAGAATATTGTGATAAATACGATAAAAGATAAGTTTGAAGGGAGCTCCAAATCTTCTTCAACCTACGCCAAGCCATATACAAAGAGGATTGATAACTTGAGGATGCCAATTAACAACCAAACTCCCAAGTTTCAACAATTTGACAGCAAAGGCAATCCAAGACAACATGTGGCGCACTTCGTCGAGACATGCAATGATGCTTGGACCTATGGGGATCATATGGTGAGGCACTTCGTTCGATCTCTGAAAGGAAATACCTTTGATTGGTTCATTGACTTGAAAGCCAACACCATTGACAGTTGGGGGCAAATGAAAAAAGAATTCCTCAACCGTTTCTACAGCACACGAAGAACTATTAGCATGATGGAGCTAACAAATACTTGTCAAAGAGATAAAGAATATGTCATCGATTACATTAATAGATGGAGGAGCCTAAGTCTCAACTGCAAAGAAAAGCTATCAAAAACCTTCAGCTATAGAAATGTGCATTCAAGGGATGCAATGGAATCTTAGCTATATACTCCAAGGAATTCGGCCTAAAACTTTTGAAGAGTTGGCTTCAAGAGCTCACGACATGGAGTTAAGCCTGACATCAAATGACATCAAATGGCCATCTATTCAAGACTCTTACAAGTTTGAATACATGTCATTCGATGAGCCCTTGGAAGAGGAACCACAAACAAAGGCTGCAGTTTCTATAAAGATTAACAGAAATGAAGTTGATCCTCTTCAAAGAGGTACGTAGGCAGCTTAGCACTTCACTAAGTTCAGTCATAATTCAGGCTATTCATATCAAGTTGGTGAAGCAAGCAATAAAATTCAATCATGTTGATCAAGAATGGATTATCGCAATTTGTTCACTTCAACACAAAGGCGTCCGTGAACAAAATGAGAGGGGCATTTGTAAGCACTTGAATTTTATTGCCTACTAAAGGAAAATATGTGGCAAATTAATGCAATAATTATCAATTAATTATTTATTTATTAAGGGATTTAAATAAATCTATTCCTAAAATAAATGAGTAAATAATTGATAATTAGGCCTGATTACAGCCCAAACAAGTGGAGGCCCAAGCCCGCAGGATATGGCCCAAATAACTCTGGACCAATCAGAATGCAAGACATTTATGAGGGGGTCTTCACCTCTCACCTATATAAAGGGGTCTCCTCCATTCATTCCAAAGACACACTCAAAAACTTGAAGACATAAACGCTCTGAAGAGATCAAGAATACGAGCAGTGCTCCCTTGAGATCTTCAAGCATCTTCAAGTCAAGAACGACAAACGATTCGGGATTAAGGTGCGGAGCCCCCCAAATCAAGCGTTCTTCATATACTGAGTTCTTCAGGATCTTCAAGACAAGAACAGCATACGACCTGGGATTAAGGTGCTAAGCCCCCCAGATCGAGTGTTCTTCGGATCAAGTACGTTTAATCTAAACAAAGGCTCGATGCTTCTAGATTAACGTTATAAGGTCCCAAATCCGAGTTTGGACAAGCTTCAACTGAAGATCCGACTCAACACACTGAAGCATCTGAAGACACAGACACTCTGAAGAGGTTGAAACACGAGCAACGCTCCTCAGGATCTTAAAGACAAGAACGTCAAACGACCCGGGATTAAGGTGCTAAGCCCCCAGGTCGAGTGTTTTGCATACGTTAAGTTCTTCAGTGTTCTTCGAGACAAGAATAGCATACGACCCGGGATTAAGGTGCTGAGCCCCCCAGATCGAGTGTTTTCACATCAAATACGTTTAATCCAAACAAAGGCTCGATGCCTCTGGATAAACGTTAAAAAGTCCTAAAATCGAGCTCGGACAAACTTCAATTGAAGATCCGACTCCACACACGCTGTCAACACAGTCAGCGTACACTCCAGTCAACAAAGTCAAAGTCAGCGCAGTCAACACAGTCAGCGCTATCAACACAGCCAGTCAAAGTCAAAGTCCAAGTTGGTTCGAGAGAGAAGAATCAGAGGATCGATAGAGATTATTTCCTAAATTATTAAGTTCAATCCATTCGGATTATCTTTGTAATTAACTTGTATTTATTTTATTATAAATATAAAAAATTTATTGTTACACTATGTCATACAAATATATATATATATATATATATATATATATATATATATATATATATATAATTTATGTTAATTATAATTTAGATTTATAATTTTTTTAATTTTTTTCTTTTATTAGAATTACATAATCTAACATAATTTTTTTCCCAATAGTTTATTAGAATTTCAAGTAATTAAATTTTATTAAATATAAAAAAAAATCTTCAAATTAAAAATAATATATTTTGTGATTCAGCACTTCAACCTAAACCCAAAAGGAAGAAAGAAGGATGAAAATTCGAACATGAATTAATATTGAATGTGAAAAACAAAAAACAAAAGAAAGAAATATGAAAATGCGTACGTCATTGTCTACACGTCGGTAAAAGCGCGGATGCCTAAATGCTCGTTTGACTCTCGTTATCTTCCTTATTTCTCTAACTACTTTACTTTACATACCACTTATCTTTGACTCAACTTAAGTGTACTTGTAATTAAATTCAGGTTTATTAATTGGTGCACTTTATATTAATTCTAAAGAGTTGTGTGAAAGCAGATTTATGAAAGAATTTTAATTAGAATTGATTACATAAAATTAAAAATATACTCAATGAATAAATAGAAAATGATGATGGTGAAGTTAATTATTTTGGGAGTAATTTATAGTACAAATAAAAAATGATGATATATTTTATAAAAAATAATAACTAATTAAAAAGGGTATAAACCTCTAAATTTGTGTCACGGGACTAAATTAATAGGTTTAAAATAGTGAGTAGTTTTTTTTTAGAATTAATTATTTCATTTTATTTTATTATGGAGATTAAGTTAAAATTTAATGGCTAATACTACTGTTTACCTGAGTGCACCCCATGATACGGTGCACCTACTTTTAGATCTTATACAATTATGAACAAAAACATATACAATTATGAACAAAAATGTATACAATTTGTTTGTTAGTTTTTTTAATGAAAATTAGAGTGTAAAAAAATACTCATACAATAATATGTATACACTATTGAATAAAAAATTATACAAATATGAATGCTAGTTTTTTAATGAAAAATTGAGTGTGAAAAAAAGTATACAATTATTAAGAAACATGTGTACAAAATATAATAATATGTATACAAAATAGAATATAAAATTATACACATATGGGTACACCCTTGAACCCGGGTGTACCTAAAATCAACTCAAATTTAATATAAGAATTGATATCCTGAGCACCGGGATGCACACATATATACATTTTTATTTAATAATATATAGTATATATTTTTAATAATTGTATATGTTTTTTTATATTCAAATTTTCATTAAAAAAACTAACAGAAAATTCGCTAACAAAGTGTATACATTTTATTCATTACTCATGTATATATTTCTATTTATAAGTGTATAAGTTTCTAAAAGTGGGTGCAAGGTGCACATGATAATTTGCCTTAATCTAAACTCCCTTCGTCCATCACTAACGTATCTATTTTATCATTTTGGGTTGTCCATTATTAAAGTATCAATTTTTCTTTTTTAGTAAAAGGGTCCACACATGATCTACCACTCCCAACCACTCCCCACTCTATATAAAACAATAATATTATTTAATTTACGTGAAAAAACAAATGAACACGTTTGCGATGGACTGAAGGTGTATCGGTGCACCAAGACTCTTTTAATTCAGTTTTATTCAAGGTTGTTATAATAAACCTATGTATGGGCTCCCATTTTGGCGACAAGAAAATCTATAATATCCAACGGTTCTTATTTGAAGATATAACATCAGAAGATGAGACCGACTACCTAAGACATGTAAAAAAGTTAAGACATCTAATTATGAGTTGGACACGTGTACAGCTTTCAATTCTGAATATTCTACCTACGTAGGCGACTTCTTCTACTTGTATATATACGTGGGATGATGAGAGAGAGAGAAAGAAAGAGAGAGAAAGAGATGGAGATGAGAAAAACCATTGAAAAAAACAGAAGATTTCAGATGAAGTTTTTGTCTTTCAGACTCGTTTCCCTCCTACCTCCCAACTACTTCGATTCCCCAAAGGTACCTAACTACCTTTATATCACACATTAACTAATTTCTTCACTACATTATACATCTACCATTGCTTCTTAATTCAATTTGATGTCAAATGGAGTACATGAAATGAGCAACCATTCATTCATGCAATTAATTTCTTGAAAATATTGGTGAAAAAGATAGTCCAATTGCTTGTAATTAAATATGAATACAGTTTTCCTATAATTTTGATAGGATTTACTATTCCAAAACCATATTCTAATTTTGATTGGTGATTTAGTATAATTAAATCACTTTGCATGAATCTCAGAAAAGAAAATTACACTTATTTTTCTTACATAAGAAAAATCACGAACTTCACTCTTATTGCAAATTAATCCATATCTATGAATAATTGTAAAAAAAAAAAACAAAAAAAAAACAACTTATAAGATTGTTCAATACGCACCCAATTTCTAAAAAAAAACCCCACCTTTAATCCCAAACTTTAAGAAATATATCCCGGTGTATTTTACAACAATGTTAAAGGTGGGATTCCTTTTATAGGGATTAATTTGCAATAGGATTCAAGGAGTTTGTAGTTTTTCTTACCTTTAACCTTAGAATAAATAGAAGAGTGAATAATAGATCTGAAGTGAAGTTTTGTGCTTGGTTGTCTTTGAATGCTACTTGCTTCATCATTCAGATCTACTATTATTTCACTCTCTTATTCAATATAATAAACTTGCACTACATTGCGTACTAATTATACAAATAGTACCTTATGTTATAAATAAAAAAATATCCAACATTAATCATGCATATACAATGTCATCACAAACAGGAATTTATATCTACACAAGATCAGATTGGAATAGCCACTGATTACATCAAGAATCTAAGTGCCAGAGTGGAAGAATTGAGGAGAAAAAAGGGACAACTTGCAATAGCCATTAATGGTAATGTTAGTAGAATTAATACAAAAGAGTCATTACCAATTGTTAGAGTGAAAGAGTTGGGTTCAAGCTTGGAAGTGGTTTTAATATGTGGACTAAGGAAAAAAGTGGTGATGCATCAAGTCATTAGGGTTCTAGAAGAAGAAGGGACTGAAGTCATCAATACTTCCCTTTGTAGCTACCATGACAAGATTTTCCACACACTTCATGCTCAGGTACACCTAATCAACGTGTATTCCCTTCGTCTCCGGTATTTTTGCATCACTACTATAGATTCAGAACGTTGTTCTTTTAGGTGTATAATGTATGATAAAGTTACGTACTTTGGGTAATTCAATGAGAAAAGATGATCAATACAGTTGTTTACTTCTTGTTAATAATATTAAGATATTGTATGAGATGAAAAATGTGGGAAAAAAAATGAGACTAATAAAGTATTTTATTAGTACATGCATGCATATATGCATGTGTATAATGTGGGTGAAATATGAAATTGAATATACAGAGGAACGAAATATCTTGAAACTTTTAGCTATATATGTGGAGTATATGTATAATATGAAGATCTTATAGTTTATTAAAAGAAATTCAAAATATATAGATGGTATTTTTACTACTCAAATATATATACCTATATAGTTTAACATTTCATTTTATTATGGCAGGTTAAAGTTCCCAGAATTGGTGTGGATTCTTCAAGAATATGTGAGAGGCTGGAGGAGTTGATCCAATGAAGAAATTATATACCACTTGGATTAAAATTTTCTTGATCAGGAGATCCCGTCATAATAATTTATCTTCCGTACCTAAAGATTTTTATGATAGTATATAATGTGCTAATAACATCATGTTATTATTATCATATTTCTATCATAAAAGATTTAAATACGGAAGCAATAATATCAGGATTTTCGTCATTGTTGATCAATTTTCTTTAATCCTATCTAGCTAGTTAGCTGAGTTTGAGTTTAAACAGTTAGATTTTATAATTTGCAATACATGAGAAGTTGTTTTAGTTTATAAAATACGTCAGTTTGTTGAGTTGTAATAGAATAGCTTGAATTTTGTAAACAATTTTGTAATGATTTAAAAGTTTACAAGAGAATAAAAAATGCGTGAGAAATACTACTGCTAGAATTTATTTCAAACTTGAATTGATGGGTTTTATGATTTTTATGAGATAAAAAAATTAAAAGATTTAAGTTCAGGCCCAACAGGCCCAAAGTAACTGGCTAGTTGGAAGCCATTTTTCTTATTAAGCCCACACATGAATATCGACTATGGAGTACACAATTTTTTTCATTTTATTTTCTTTTATTTTATTTATTTTTTAATTTTCCGGCAGAGTAACAGTTGAGTAGTCAATTGATGGATTCCGCCGCTCTCCATCATTCCGGTAGGGTGGCCGGAAAATGGAGAAGAAGGGCAGCAATTCACCATAATTACAGGATGCCGCTCATTCTCACCATCTTCGTTGTAATCGCGCTCTTCGTCTCTTCCAAAACTCTATTATCCCCTTCTCTCCTCTACAACTCCAGACCTCTATCCCGCTGGCAATGCGGGGATTCCGTCAAAGAAAAGTTCCTCTGGTACGCGCCGCACAGCGGGTTCAGCAACCAGCTTTACGAGTTCAAGAACGCGATATTAATGGCTGGAATCCTGAATCGGACGTTGATTGTGCCTCCTGTTCTCGATCACCACGCCGTTGCCCTAGGAAGTTGCCCCAAATTTAGGGTTATAGATCCGAATGAGTTGAGATTCAAAGTCTGGAACCACAGTATTGAGCTTCTCAGTGATCACAGGCAAGTGTTTTTTTTTCCCACAAAAAATTTTCTAAAGATATTTGTGTTTGTTTTGCATTTTATCTACTCTACCCACTCGATGAAGTGAATGGTTGGTCTCAGAATCTGGCATTAGGAAGTACTTTTAACTCTGGTATTCGAGCTCATTTGCCCAATACGATGTCTTATTTCAAGCTGATTTATAGCTTCTGTTTAGTTATTTTGGCCTGATTTGCGTTCAATTACTTGCTTTCCTGATGAATCAAGTCGTGGTCTTTGGAATCCGTTTGAGTGAGAAATTTTTATTGTATGAGCTGACATGAGGCAGCACATTTGCAATCTAGTACTAGTTTAATTCTTTTTAGAGAATTTATGTTTTTATACAAGTTTGTGCCAACCTCAGTCTCTCACTTATTCATTATTGACTATTGTAACTCTTTTAACTCCACTACACAAATGTATTTGGACCCCCTTTGAAGTTATAGTTGAGGTAACATGACACTTGTACATAACCATTTAGATGCCTTTTGTTTGTTGATGTTGCAGGTGTATATCCATGGCTGATATAATTGATCTGTCTTCTCTAGTGTCCACTACAGCAGTTCGATTTATGGATTTCAGGACTTTTGTGTTACATTGGTGCAGTATAAGTCTAAACTTGGCATGCAGTGCGGACTCGAGTTCACGTTCAACTTTGCTTGAAAAGCTAAAAGAATGTGGATCTTTTCTGTCTGGATATGATGGCAATGTGGACAGTTGTTTTTATGCTTCACAAGAAGATTGTAGAACAACAGTGTGGACGTATCAATCAGACAGTGATGGGGTTTTAGATCCATTTCAAGCCGATGATGAGCTTAAGAAGAAAAAAAAGATTTCTTATGTTAGGAAAAGGAAAGATGTATACAAGACCCTGGGTCCAGGCTCTTCTGCTGATTCAGCCACTGTTCTAGCATTTGGGAGCCTTTTCACTGCATCATATAAAGGGTCAGAATCTCATATTGACATCCATGAGGCTCCAGGTAATCAGAGGATACAGTTATTAATTAAGAAGATTGAATTTCTTCCATTTGTACCTGAGATCGTAACTGCTGGGAAGAAGTTTGCCCTGCAGACAATTAAGGCTCCATTTCTTTGTGCACAGCTTAGGTTATTGGATGGTCAATTTAAGAACCACTGGAAAAGTACTTTCCAAGGAATGAAGCAAAAGTTGGATGAATTGAAACAGAGGGGTTCTCTCCCCATACATGTATTTATAATGACTGATCTTCCCCAGCTTAATTGGACTGGAAGTTATCTTGGGGATCTTGTGAAGGATTCTGATACTTTTAAGCTGTTTGTTTTGAGAGAAGAAGATGAGATAGTTGCCCAAGCTTCTAAGAAACTTGTAAATGCAGGACATAGTATGAAGCTTCAATCTGCTTTTAATAATTTTGATTGGAGAGAGCAGCAATGCAGTGCTCAATCATTATCTGATGTGCTATTATACGTGGAAGAGACTGTGTGTAGCTGTGCTTCTCTGGGTTTCGTTGGGACTGCTGGGTCCACCATTGCTGAAAGTATAGAATTGATGAGAAAAAATAGCATCTGTTCATAAGATAAGTTCAGTGAACCGCCACTGGGAGATGGATTCATGGGCATCAATGTTGAAAACTTCTAATGGTATATGGAAGTGATGTTATTTTGCTCACATTGAAAATATGAGTTGTATGAATCGAACCGAATTCATTAACTTGGGGTGGTCTATTTCTTTGAGTAAACTCGAGAACTTGAAAATCCAGCTGAGGATAGAATTTCCAGAAATATATGCACTATAAGGAGCTCTTGGCAATTCCTCATTAGCTTATGTCGTGAGCTATCCATGGTGCCCTGACATTTTTGAGAGGTAAGCTCCTACTTTACACTTAGTTTAGCTATATCAATGTTTTTGTTGATTTAAAGGGTAATTGATTTAATGACCCAACGTACCATCTCTCCATATTTTCTCCTCACATCCAAATTTAGACGAGCAATGACTTTCAGTCTATCATATTCACATGCACTTTTGAAAGTTTAGCATTAGGAATGTTTGTATGCTAAATTGACCAAACCAAACTGATTTTGAGCTGAAAGTTTTATAATGCCAAAAACCACATACCAAAAATGGAATGCTGATAGAAATCTTTCTTGTGTGTTTAATACGTATTTATTTCATTATTTGATGGTTTCTTGATTTGGTTAACTGAATTTACGTACATAAACTAAAATAATAATTGAAAATAGTCATGAATTCATTTTCTTGTTCCATATGTTTAATATCCTTGTTAAAAACTAGTTTAAAAACAAATGTTTAAGTATTAGGTATTATGTAAAAGTTCATTATTTATTTTATGTAAGAAACATACATAGTAGGCTGGATATGAAAACCAAAACCGAACTGAACGCTGGCTGCAAGTCATGGATTTCGTCTCAGTTAGGTACTTCATGTCCGTATTTGTCTTATGTTGTAGCAAATCTGGTAAGAGTTCACTGTGTCACATGTACATGCTATATAAATATGAATTTTTATGAAGTCAGATATATGGTTAATTTTCTTGAGACTTTACAAAGCTGGAATTGTGTTGCTCTACCAAAGCTGGACTTGTTTTAAATCTAGAGAAATGATCACACTGTTTCGTTGTCTGTATTTTGTATCCATTTAGATTTCCTGGAAAAAAAGAATGCACAGAAGACACACTAGAACAAGAATTTTTTATACATTTCTCTTGCTCTTTAGAATTTCACTGATTATTGGATCCTAACGTTCTGAACGATTCATCTGTCGACAAACTGAACTACGTCGACTTTGTTTGTTTTAGGTTCGTGGTAGTTGATGAAGTAGAGTAGTGGAGACGTATGTTTGATGGAATGAATCCCTCAGTCTGATTTTCTCTACTCAGTCAGATGGAATCTGGATGTTTATATTGGCTAATTTCATGAAGCTATATTAGTTTTAGTAGATTGATTGGTAAATCCCTTCTTTAGATCAATGCCAAAAAGATGATTAAAGATATGAAACTATTTATTTAGAGTTTGACATATAAAATCTTATTATTAAAATGACATGCCAATTTTGTGATAAATTTGTGTGGTTATCCTAAATATCTTTTAATAATTTAGTGATTTCACACTTATAGTTTCATGTGTTTCGATTCAGCGTATTGATAGAAAAAATGGTACACCCCCTGAGTATATGTGATGTGGATTGTGAGATAAGTTGTTCCATTAAGTATTTTTATACAAGTAAAGTATGCTTATAGGTTGTTAAAATTATATACACTTTAATTACGAATAAGCATATTTTATTTTTATAACAATCATATTTTAAAACGTATCACATAAGTAATTGTTTTAATAAAGAAAATTTATTGGGTCTCTAATTAATAATTTATTTATTTTTCTGGGTTATGTATAATTAAAATAAGAGTAGATTTTTTTTTTTGAAAAAAATCAGAGTAGATTGGTACCAGAATAGTGTTTCTGTATTTGATTATATAAGTAACCAAATTCAGGAATCTAATAATAATAAGTGGGTACATGTCATGTTTGATTTGGTTTCTATCACAGAATTACATTAATTGTATTTTGTAGAATTTTTTTTTAATCAAATTATATGCTTTTATCTTACTACTTATATATGCCCAATATTTATTTTGAGTGTCCCGAATATATATATATATATATATATATATATATATATATATATATATATATATATATATATATATATATATATATATATATATATATATATATATATATATTATATTAATAGTAAAAATGCATTATACTCCATATTAGTATATACTATTTACTACACTTTATTCATTAAATTCAACAGTTTTATTTATCTCTTTTTAGAGAGAACTTTATTTATTTATTTATGATTCTCAACAACTTTACTTTTCTCTTTAAATTATTAATGTATCCATACTTTTACTTACCTTTTCATATTAAAATAATAACCTCTCTTAATTTTATTGCTGGTATAAACGGATATAACTCGTAACTGTGTGTGCGATAGAGAGGGTATATTCGTTAGTAATCAATTACTTCAACAATATCCATTTATGTATTGGTATTTGAGATTGATATTACTTCATAATAATAAATCACATCGATGTTCTTGTTCATGATATGGATTCCATGCATACTTTAATA
The DNA here is from genome assembly GCA_023678885.1 of Pogostemon cablin. Taxonomy (NCBI): domain Eukaryota; kingdom Viridiplantae; phylum Streptophyta; class Magnoliopsida; order Lamiales; family Lamiaceae; genus Pogostemon; species Pogostemon cablin. The sequence goes on from CM042961.1 coordinate 4,625,358, forward strand.
CCGGTCAATCTTTTTCAGTGTAATTGTCTTTTCGAGACACTCTATTGTGATACGAGTTTTTTGTAAGACGGGTCGATCCATTAATAAAATATTCTTATTATATAAGTAAAGTATGATTATTTATTTAATTCATCATTTATCATATTTTAGAAAACATACTTTAATAACCATTAGACATATTTTATCTATATAAAGGTATGCTTTAACACTTCTAAAAAACAGTCTCACATATATAATGTCTCACAAAAGAATTTGTCCTTTTATTAATTCGAGTCTATTCACCTCTACAAATAATATTTTTAAATTATTTTATTTTATATTTAATTGATCAGTCAGCATCTATAATAAAATATTTAACTAAGTATTATTGAAAATGCCTTTAAACCAATGAAAAGCAAGTTAAGCAACACATCAAATGATAAATTTGTAAAGATAGGGTAAAGATGGTGGAAAGTAGAATCAGTCAAAATTGCATATCCAAACTTAGCTATCATATTTAAATCTTTTGAGCACGTGAATTAAGAAGTATTATTATTTAATGTATAGTGGGTAGTTGTATTAGTGGGTGTGGGGCCTCATGTTTTAATTGTATTTAGTGGGTGTGGGTGAGTCCCATGTGTCCAAAAAAGGAAATGAGACTCTTTGGGTCGGACGACCAAAATGGTAAAATGACCCTCTTAGCCTAGGACGGAGGGAGTATATTTCAAATTAATGAAAAAATATTAAATATTTATTTATTTATTCCTCTTTCTGGGGAAGAATTACATGGGGTAATTTTAAAATTTTCAAATCTCTAACATCTTGAAAACCAGATATCTTAGTCATGCTATACAGTTTAGTTTGAATTATTGGTCCATTTCTTTAAATTAAAATGATTATCGTATGGAAACAAAAAGAGGTTGACGCAATTATTACTCATGATTTTCTAGTATCAAATAATTAAATTTCCAATATAAAATAATTAATTTATTATAGTCCCACCAATCACCAAAGCTCAATAATTAATGACGGTCTGAATACAATATTATGATAAGTTCGTTTCAATCTCTTTAATATTTTTGCACAACAGTTTAGATAAATGAAACGTAAGAGAAAAAGAAATATATACTTTTAAAATAATTTAAAAGAATTATGTGAGAATGATTATTTTATTTTTTAATATATACTATATTTTATAATAACATACGAATATTAGGCGTTATTACGCCAGTGCAAATCTTGCATGCTAATTTTGACAAAAGATATTATTAAATTTTATTCTATTTATTTATTTATACTTTTACAATTTTATTCTTTGTGATAAATTTGGAGATAGCATTAATTAATAAATACTAGTATAACCCAAAAAAAAATAAAAAAATAAAGGGAACACTCGCATGTATATTTATATGTGTATTAATTTTTCAAAATATATGTCAAATTTTTTTTATATTCAATTTTTTAAGAAAATTAATAGAAAATTCATTAAAAAGTGTAAATATTTTTAGTATATATATAGACAAAGACTTCAGTACAACCAGAATTTTTGTTTAATTCATACAATCGGATTTTTTAAAGAAATTGGGTCAAATTCTTTTTAAAATTCGGGTCAAGTTTTCTCCGCGTGTTTTCTTCACACGTACATTAACCGCGATATACTTCTTCTTTCCCGAGAATGAGGAACAACCACGATCAGATTTGTGGAAATTAAGAGATATTGACAATTGAATAAGTCAGAAATGGAATGGTATATCTACATTCATTCAGCTGCAGAATTCATCAAAGCATAACAGAATTCCATGGCGATGCAGAGAAGATGAACAAGGCTCTGTGTTAGTCAATCGAATTAAGATGTGAAAAGTATTTTCAAATAAAGCTCTAGCCCTAGCATTTGAGGAGTATGGCTGAGCGCGAGCAAAGGGCAGAATACACATGTAGATCGAAATTCAAAGAAATGATCAAAATAATATAGAGCAAGGATGACCTGAGATGGCATCAGCAGGGCGGCGGTGGCAGTGGCGATCAACCGAAATTAGAGGTGGGGAGCACCGCGAGTTTGTTAGGGAAGTAAGCTTTAAACCTAGGACGAAAATTGGCTCTGATTTTCTTTTTCTTAAATAAATAACATATCCTTGTGGGACAAACCCACTTAAATTTGTATAGTATATAGATTTTCTTAGTATGAATAAATTAGAATGTAAAGGTCGAAATTTTACTATTGCTTGATAAATTTAATTGCTTGAAAAATGATGATGCTTCTTATAATTATTTTGTGTGCTATTGGCAGTGTGTTCCGACATTGACTTTTTGAAATTCATATATCTGATGTCAAACTCTAAAGGTTCACAATAGTTCTTTATCAACTTCAATTTAGGATGTAGGCTACTATGGGAAGTATTATATACATGTTTTCTGTATTTCTTGTCCTCGTTTCTGTGCTTATTTTTGTGTCTCAATTTGTTAGCAGTACAATGATTTTTTAAATTGACAGATTTCTCTATAGATATAATTAGATTACTCTATTAAACTAATTAGATTACTTTTTAAAATTAATTGGGTTACTCTTTGAAATTAGTAGGTAAATTGTATGCAATTTGTAAATTGATAGATCACTCTTATAAAATTAATTAGATTACTCTTTGAAATTAATTGGGTCACTTTTTGAAATTAGTGGGTAAATTGTATGTAATATGAATTGATAGATCGCTCTATAGAATTAATTAGATTACTCTTTAAAATTAATTGGGTCACTCTATATAAATAATTAGATTACTCTTTTAAAATTAATTGGGTCACTCTATATAAATAATTAGATTACTCTTTGAAATTAATTGGATCACTGATTCAATCTTATCTTTGAAATTAATTGAATCACTAATTCAATCTCTAAATTGATAGATCGCTCTATAGAATTAATTATATTACTCTTTAAAATTAATTGGTCACTCTTTAGAATTAATTGGATTACTCTTTAATTTGAGACTATGAAAATATGTAAACTGATAGATCACTCTATAAAATTAATTAGATTACTCTTTGAAATTAATTGGGTCACTCTTTGAAATTTATTGAAGTACTTATTAATTTGTTTAGAATATGTTAAGACGACAATCATTGAGATGTTATTTAATGTACAAGATTAGTTAATGAACATCATATTTGCTTCTCTTGACTTTGTAAAAGAGACACAAAACCGCCACAAATATGCAAGTCTTGCAAAATTTATTGTTGCTATAAATAAGGTATATTACCACACTACTTGTTTGGCTCTAGAAAGAATGTTTCTCATTAACACACACTTTAGCGCACTCCCTTTTTCTTCTGGTAAACACGACACAATAATCAACACTAATGTAAGCCAAATTAATCCATGCAATTGTCCTTTATTGTTTTGTTGGGACACCTTGACCTTGATCTTTGGTACAGTAAGTGAGGGATTTTGTTTAAAACGCAAGAGGAGCTTTGACCATGTGAATGCCTGCCTCCAGTTCTTTTTCTACCTCGCGTCGCAGCTGGCTCTTCTCTGCCTCCAGTTCTTTTTCTACCTCGCGTCGCAGCTGGCTCTTCTTTCCCTTCATCTTGTTCATATACACAACACATGTCAATAAATAGAGACTAAAACTTACAATTAATATCACAACACTTTGGATACAAAATATGACCTCTTTGCATGGTGTCTGGCCTCCCTATCAATCCTGACTTTGTCAATCTTCATAATGGCCTTGAGAGTGTTCACCGTCACATTCCTATCGTATCTCTCTAGCCTATTCCTCTTTATAATTTAGAAACAATTTCACAATGCGGTGTTTTAATGAACTGAACCCAACCACATACAAAACAACTGGAGATGCTAATAAATTAATGCGATATAACATTAAACACAAGCAAAGCAATAAAACCATTGGTGAGAAATTATATAAAATTATATGTGTTGGATTGTATACTAAAAGTCTAGCTTTAGTATGAACAATATTATAACAATATTTGAAATGAGAATCATTGATCAAATGATTGCATCTTATAATTTATTTTATATGCATGATGCAATAGTCCATTTACTTTATACTGTAGATAATATGTTGTGCGACAACACGCAGAAGATCATATTATCGGTTTCCTTATAAAGTATAAACAGATGCTCACAACTGAGATAGACGGGGACTCTCTATCGGTATAGTTGTAGTGTGGTTTGGTATTAGCTTGTCTTGGCTATAGAATCACATTAGTGCACTTGTGTGTATTGAGCAGGACCGCTTGAGATCGTTCGACTTATACTGACTTATAGAAGAACTTGATCTCTGTTATTATGGATGTCCGTGCTCTTAATCCCTATACAATAACCTCGACACGTAGGGCAGTATGTATTTCTTTGATTCATCAATGGGTGAGATTTATAAGTATTAAATCAACAAACTCAGTGAGTTGGGAAGTAGTGCTGTATCTATGGTGTGCTGTTGATTGTAGAAGGAATCCATGTCCGACATAGGTTGATGATGTCCCCTTGATGAGCTCATAAGGTTTATCATGTAAATCTTGCAAGTGGATTAATTTCCGGCATGATAAAAAGGTTGAGTGGTACTACTCTTGGATGAGATATTAATTAATTTGAGTTGTCAGTAACTTAATTAATTAATGGACATTGTATATCTTAAACATGGGGAGACTGTCGGGCTTATAATAAGAAGGAGCCCAGAACATAATTTTGGGATTGGACGGGTAGTGCAGTAATAATATTTTAGTGGACTATATTATTATTATTGGATTTAATTAAAAGCTTTGGGCTAAGCTTGGTTAATTAAATTCAATTGAGGCCCAGCCCAATTTCTCCTCCTGGTCCCTGCTGTAGCCCAATATATATAGTCATCTCAGCTTCTGGAAACCTAACTTCCTGCGCCTCTTTTGACGTGAGTTAGAGAGAAGCAGATTGAGAGAACTCTGGGGATTGTTGACCACCCAACACCAGAGTTGACTTGGGACATACAGCAGAAGATCAAGAGGTGTTCTTCTGCAGTGATTCAGACTCTACATCAACCCTGAAGTACGGTAAACACATTTTTGCTTCCGCTGATTTTGTTTGCCTGTTTATCCTAACGGATCACGTTGATCCGCACGATCCAATTGCCCAACAATTGGTATCAGAGCGTTGGTTTCGTGGTGAGACGTGAGTCGTTGGTATGTTTTTTTTTGTGATTATATGGCTTATCGTGATTTATAATCGCAAGTTAGAAAGCATGTATATTAGGATTTGTATAATTTTGTTTTATATATGAAAATCCTATGTATTCATCGCTGGACTCTATTTGCATCTTTGGCTGTATAAATTTGATCTTGTACACTGGACATCACAACGCACACACACGATGTATGATGATGGTGGAGGCAAGATGGATAGATTGATAACAGTCCTGATGACTGTCCGGCCTACGACCCAGAATCAGTCAGTCAGTCAGCCTGATGAAGTGGCAATTTCTAGCAACGTTGAGCGCCCCTGGTAACAATCTGTGTAGTCGATGGCTGGGGTGATTGTTGGGGTAATCAATGGCTGGTGATTATCGAAGCCAGGAGCGAGCAACAGTGACTGGATGGAAAGGGACGCCGGGCAGGTGAAGGCAGACTGACGATTCCGGGCGGGTACTTGGCGATTTAGATCGGGTCTGAGAAGACGTCTGCTGGCGGGCAGATTCCAGGCGAATCAGAAGCCATTCTTGTCGGAATCAATGTTGGATTCCAGGCAGGAGGTCTGGACAGAAGGACCCGGGCATTTCTAACCCGTTTCTGATTTGGTGAAAGAACGATCCGCCCTGAAAATCGGTGAAGCAAAATCGGTAAGAGAGGAAAATAAAGGCAAATCGACAAGATTCAAACGGGTCTGATGAAATCCGGCGCATCCTTGGCGGGTTCCAGTCAAATCGACGACTGATGGCGGCAGCGGTGAGGGCAGTGGTCGGCGAAATCACTGTTGTGGACTGCGGCGGAGCGTGCTTCTGGACTGCCATCACTCGGCTGCATGACGGCGATGTTGAATCCGTGGAAGTCATACGGCGGTGGGCTAATGGCGGATTCCAGCGGCGACCTGAGACACTGGCGGTGTGCGAGGCGGGCGCGACTGCGTGCTGTCGGCTCGTCTCCGGCGGTGGTTGCGGGCGCTGGTAGGTGCTGTCATCGGAACAGAAAGAGAGCACGGCACCTGGCTGGCGACACGCGGTGGGTGGGCTATCGGCACAACTCCGGTGAGCTTACGGAATGACCGCCGAGAGCAGCGGTTACTTAGTCGTGCCGGCGAGAGCTCCATATGTCGTTGCGGCTGAGTAAATCTAGGGCAGCACTAATGGAAATGGGCTTAAGGCTTGTGGGCTTAATTTCATAGTTGGGCCAAGTTTTCTTTGGGCTGCTGGGCCTTATTCCTTTTAATTTGGCTGTGGGCTGTTGGGCCCATATTTAATTAAATTGCTATTGGGCTGTCTCAGCTGGCCTATTAATTTTAATTTGGTTTTGGGTTTTTGGGCCAAATTTTAATTAAAATGGTAATGGGCTGCAAAGACATATTTATTGCTGGATTTTAATTAATTGTGAGTAATGGGCCAAGCATGATAAATTAATTTTATTAATGGATTAATTTTGTGCTAGTGGGCTTAGTCGAATTAATTTAATTTTGGGTTAAGATTATGGGCCATGGATAATGGGCTTGATTAATTATTTAATCTGCTGCTCATTTTGTGCTTATTTGTTGCTCTTGGGCCCAAATTGATTGATCCACTAATTATGCAATTAATTAATGTTATATAACTGATTAATTGATTTAATTGTCAATTATTGTTGTATATGTGACAGGCATGTTCTATGTGATTTATTTATTTAAATTGCTGTTAATAGAAGCATGTCTAAGATGTATATTTTATTTATGAAATATTATATGCATGTTTAAAACCCTCGGTGTTAAATAACTAAGTGGGAGAGGGGATTGGTAATAAATTCTCGCGGCCTCCATTATTGGTTTGTAAGTGATGTGAGTAAACTTGCGTGTTGGCATAGGCCTTCCTCCCTAACGGATGAGTTTATTCACGGATCACTGGTACAGACTTCATAAATAATTATTGTTTGTAATGTGGCACATAAACTTGCGTGTTGGCATAGGCCTTCCTCCCTAACGGATGAGTTTGTGTGCGGTACACTGGTACAAACTTATAATTGATGATTGTAGGAAGCTACCCGAGCGCGTGTGTACTTCTCCAACTGTAAGGCACATAAGCTCGCGCAGTGGACTTGGGATCAAATAATGGTGTACACTTAGGTGTAAATAATTAGTATCCTCCCCAACGGAGTCACTGCTATTATTTGCATGGCTAAAGAGTAACCGACTATTAATTATTTTGTCATAAAGTTAGGTTGACAAATGAAATTAATGGGTAAAACCTTCTCTTGTAAATGTTCGGGTTTGTAAACGTCCACACTAACGTGGCTTGCAGACTCACGGTGCTTGAGATGTCGGTGAATTTTATTTTATATTGTTTTGAGGGAAACAATATAAAAGGATAAAATTCGAAGTTTTGATCAGTAAATTTAATCGTGATTCTCTGTATTTCGAATAGTTTTAGTCTCACTAATTGTTAACTAAAAGACATTATATTTACTTGTCCAAATTAGTTGATTAGAAAAGAATCGTGGTTTTGAAAATTACTGCTTAAGAAAATACAAGTGTGTTCTCTCAAAGGACGGCTCATGATGCCTATTAAAGTCTTTAGTGAAGAGATGAGAGGATCATAGAAATATGATGAACTCATGTAACTCTTCAGATACTTGAGTAATTTAAAAGGCGCAAGATCATGATAGAATTTGATGAATGAATTGGAAAAGCTTGGAGTATAAATTGAAAGGGAAACCTAGATCAATTTTATTCTCCATGTTTAGCCTTGATGTTTTGAGAAAGTTCTACCTGAAATACTAGAAGATGTATATGGTGGGAGACTTCTGACAAAACATGTGGCAAAGGAAAGCCATTTTCATCATAAAATGAACAAGTTTAATATCTTATTTACTAATGGCTTAAACATGATTAGTGATGACATCTACTGACACGAAGTGTGTAGATACTGGAATCACTAAATGTTTATCACTTAGTAAGGATAAGATTGTAATGACATGGGTAAAACTACATGAGTAGTGGCTATTGCAGTGGGAGTTGTTTATTTATCTCATGATAAGAATAATCGATTGATTATGAGAAATTGTCTTTACGTATGTTTCATAGAAAGAATTTGATTTCGGTTTCTATGCATTAACGGATGGACACTTCATTTCATTTAAATGACATGGTCATAGTAATGAGGAATGATGCTTTAATCCGTTAAAGTACATTGGTGGATAATAAGTAAACTCTTGAATCATGCACATCCCACAGATGCAATAAATAGTAATTAAATAATGCATCTTCTAATATATGTAAGAGAAAGGAACCTTCGGAAATGAACTAAACATACATTTGGCGTCTAAGATAAGTTCATTTTACTTGAGTAGGATTCAAACGTTGATAGCCGATAGACCGTAAGGTTTATCTGAAGTGGAAACTATCGGACTTGCGAGTCTTGCTTGGAAGTAAAAATGATTAACTGCCTTTTCAAGGCTGTGGGGTATAGGGCCAAAGATATATATGTTGGAATTAGTTCAGTCTGATTCAAGCGGACCTAATATTATCCAGGCAAGAGGTAGTCATTACGGTTTAACCGTGGTGGTAAATACCTCTTAGGATAGTTAGGAGCTATTAATCAGAAGTTGAGATTAAATCTCAAGATGGCAACACCGGACATTCCCCAGTGGAATGGTGTGGTGAATAGAAGGTATAATCTCTTATGGTTATGATTAGATAGATGATGAATTATTTGGAATAATTAAATTCATTTTATGGATATGCCCTAGATACAGTAATTCGTGAAACGTTTGTCTGTATATGGGACATCCTAGAAAAATGAAGGATGATTTATTTAGTCCAAAAGATCGAAGGGTAATTGTTAACACAATAACTAGATTTTTGGAAAAGGACCATGTAATAAATCACAAACCCATGTATGAGTTGTTCTAAAGGAAGTGAAAGGAAAACACTAAGTATAAGTACCAAGTGTACAAGAGGATATACCACAAGGTAAACTGCACCGCGTGTCACGTCTGATACACAATTACATGTAGTGCCTTGTCGTAGTGGGAGGGTTGTTCGACAACTCGTAAAAGATATATTTTGGGAGAGTTGTGAGACTTGGTCCCTAGTAAATATGGTATTATCCCACGGATACGACTTAGCACTACAAGATTAAAATGCGGAATCTTAGTAAGTTGTAATGAATGATGAAATAAAAGAGGATCATACGGTAAGGTGAAAACCTTGGAAGCAAAGCTTGTTGCGAAAAGGTGTACTCAGAAAGAAATGGTTCGATTATGAGAAAACCTGTTCGCTGGTAGCTATGCTTAAATTGATCCGGATTCTTTTATTTATTGCTGCTCATATTAAATTATGAGGGACAGCAAATAGATGTCAAGACAGCTTTCCTGATTGGAAGTCTTGAGGAAAACATCTATGTGAAGCAACCAGAGTAATTCATTGCAAAGTACTAATAGCATTTTGATAGTAAGCTTAAAAGTGTCCAGCGATGGACTAAATTAAGCTTTAAGATAGTGAAGTATCTGTTTTGATTAGATAATCCAGTGGCATGGATTTAAATCAATGAACGGATGAGTCTTGTGTGTTGTAAAGAGTGACGGAAACGTGGTGGTGTTTCTTGTACTATACGTAGATAGTATCTTGCTCATTGGAGACAATGAAAGAGTATTATCGGGCGTATGGGTACGGTTAATAAAGCGGTAGTGATGAAGGACTTAAGAAAGGCAAAATACATCCTTTTGATCACGGTAATACGGATCACAAGAAAGGATGTTATGCTTATCTCAAGTTTCATAATATGATACAGTCCATACTCATTTAGCATGAGAATAGACTTACGCGTCGGCATTAGAGCCTTCCTCCCCATCGAATGAGTTTATTCATGGAATGCTATGGACGAAGTTGGATAACTATTTTGCTGTATGCAGAACAGTAGGTATCAACGTAACCCGGATCAAGAATGATGAATTGTAGTAAGACATATATAAAGTGCCTGAGAAGGACTGGAAATTATATATGAACTTATTGGACAGATTCACTGCTTCTTGTGGATTACGTAGATTCGGATTTTTTAGTCAGATTGGACGGTAGTAAATTCTCCTCAAAGGTTATGTGTTTAACTTTAGGAAGTAGAGTCATAATGTGGAGGAGTATTATATAGAAATATATTTCATACTCTGGACTCCATCATGGAAAGATGATAAATTGGAGCCTATGAGGCTGCCAAAGTATCTATATGACTCTAGAGACTTCATGATGGACTTTGAAGTGTTTCTAAGTTTGCCCAAGGTAATCACAATTTACATTGATGATATTGGTGCAGTTGCAAACTTGAAGAAATCACAAGTCCATAAGGCAATTAAACACATGGAGCGCGAGTACCACCTGTTACGAGAAATCGTATGATGAGGGGAAGGTTGTTGTCGCCTAGATTGCATCGGATGATGACCTAGTAAACTATTTACAAGGACCTTAAGGCGAGAGCTTTTAATGGTCGTGTAAGTGGGAGTAGGAATCAGATGTATGACAGAAGACATGACAGCATAGTCTTTTAGTATAAGTGGGAGATTGTTGGATTGTATACTAAAAGTCTAGCTTTAGTATGAACAATGTTATAACAATATTTGAAATGAGAATCATTGATCAAATGATTGCATCTTATAATTTATTTTATATGCATGATGCAATAGTCCATTTACTTTATACTGTAGATAATATGTTGTGCGACAACACGCAGAAGATCATATTATCGGTTTCCTTATAAAGTATAAACAGATGCTCACAACTGAGATAGACGGGGACTCTCTATCGGTATAGTTGTAGTGTGGTTTGGTATTAGCTTGTCTTGGCTATAGAATCACATTAGTTCACTTGTGTGTATTGAGCAGGACCGCTTGAGATCGTTCGACTTATACTGACTTATAGAAGAACTTGATCTCTGTTATTATGGATGTCCGTGCTCTTAATCCCTATACAATAACCTCGACACGTAGGGCAGTATGTATTTCTTTGATTCATCAATGGGTGAGATTTATAAGTATTAAATCAACAAACTCGGTGAGTTGGGAAGTAGTGCTGTATCTATGGTGTGCTGTTGATTGTAGAAGGAATCCATGTCCGACATAGGTTGATGATGTCCCCTTGAGGAGCTCATAAGGTTTATCATGTAAATCTTGCAAGTGGATTAATTTCCGGCATGATAAAAAGGTTGAGTGGTACTACTCTTGGATGAGATATTAATTAATTTGAGTTGTCAGTAACTTAATTAATTAATGGACATTGTATATCTTAAACATGGGGAGACTGTCGGGCTTATAATAAGAAGGAGCCCAGAACATAATTTTGGGATTGGACGGGTAGTGCAGTAATAATATTTTAGTGGACTATATTATTATTATTGGATTTAATTAAAAGCTTTGGGCTAAGCTTGGTTAATTAAATTCAATTGAGGCCCAGCCCAATTTCTCCTCCTGGTCCCTGCTGTAGCCCAATATATATAGTCATCTCAGCTTCTGGAAACCTAACTTCCTGCGCCTCTTTTGACGTGAGTTAGAGAGAAGCAGATTGAGAGAACTCTGGGGATTGTTGACCACCCAACACCAGAGTTGACTTGGGACATACAACAGAAGATCAAGAGGTGTTCTTCTGCAGTGATTCAGACTCTACATCAACCCTGAAGTACGGTAAACACATTTTTACTTCCGCTGATTTTGTTTGCCTGTTTATCCTAACGGATCACGTTGATCCGCACGATCCAATTGCCCAACAATATGATCACATTTTCCTTAGCAATTATCAATGACAATGGCTCTAGATTATTTTCATGTATGCTATCAAACATCTGAGGGCCTTGGACATGAAGATGACAGCTCCTTTGATTTTTAGGTTTGTATTATTCCTATAAGAAGAAAAATTATTGTAAGATCCCTCCTTGCCATATTCCTTGACGAACAAAAAGATAAGATGATGTGAGCTAGCTTATAATAATGCAAAAGGATTATCTCCTTCAAACTTTGATCCTTACTTCTCCTCCCTGATAAAGAGAATGAATTGAAAAAAATAAAGCCCATATTCTATAACAAAAGGAGAAGAAGTGTGTGAATTGAAAAAAATAAAGCCCATATGTTATAACAAAAGGAGAAGAAATAAAACACAGTAAGGAAATTATGTTCATCCAATTTTGTAGAGAATTTCAGGATACTGCCCATTGACTCTTTCAAGATAAGACTACCAAATGGTATGGCTTCTCTACAGCATGCTTTCCCACAAAAAAAAAACATTAGAAATTGTGAACAATACTGAACAAATAGCAGAGTTAAATGTTGCTTGACCAATAAGGCAGATTCTACAAATTCCAGAACGACTCTAGGAGCTTCACTACACTTACCAAAGTATTGAAGCTGGAAACAATAGCTTCTGTGGGTATATTTTCCTTGTTGAAATGAAATGGCTATAAAGGTCTAATTGCTTATCTGTCAAATCCATTCGACCCCAAATTCCGACGTATGTATATGGATAAATAGATAATAAATCTTATAATTATATAATTGTTCCTTCTGGAAATGTAAAAGAATGCGACGTACCCAATCACCATCAGCTTCAGATGCAGGGACTATTACATTCACTTCGCTCGACTTTGTTGTTGTTAAAGAAGCCTGTAATGAATCTTTGTTCAAATATATTTGGCACCCTACTGTGTTGTCTACTGATATTGTAGGAACCAATCCCTGCAATCCCACATTTGCACATCAATGATGGATACATAATTTACACAAAAAAATTCGTCTTACCTGACATTGCACCTCCACAGCATTACAATTCACAATCTCACATGCTGCCACGACATCCTAGTCCCAAAGTTTTTGAAAGAGAGACAAAAACAAACAAACAAGTGAATTTTATTTCATAATCCATTTCTCATTTACAACAAGTTTCTCACTCACCTTGAATATCACCCACATCTTGGTACACTTGTCTACTGTAATATTGTTCACTTTCCCTAAGAAAAAAGATTTTCGTGGATTCAAAGAGCTATAGAACCCAACTTATTTTAACCAAGCTTATCCAGGTGCTACGTATAAGGGGCTAATACAAAAAATTTCAGTACAGTAAGTATATACCTCGGATCTGAAGAACATAATTTTTGAACCCCAAATATAAACACTACTTTGAATCACAATCATCAATCACTAAATTATTTTACCCAATTTGATTCTCAACCACCCACCTGAAAATAATATAAGTACTTAATTAAAAAAGAAACAAATTCGAGCGAAATATATGCGCATAACCATCATTTGCACTTACTTACGACCCAATTGAAGCTCTAGCTTTGAAGGTGCTGTCTTGGCCTTGGCGAAAGAAGGTGAAGCAACACAGCTTTCCTTTTCAGAATGAGTAACTACTCCAGTTCTTTCAGAACGGTTCTTGGTCTTCATATCAGCAGTGACCTTCTTCAGACCTTTTCTTGGGAGCTAATGACAGCCTTCTAGCCCAGTCGAGTTCCCTGCTCTTTTTTATTATTTTTTGGCTAGTTTCTTCTGCCGGTGCATCCTCAGCAGCTTATTTCTCCTGCCGGTGAATTTTGTCTTCTCCCACAACTTTTTGAAAATGGGCTGCTGCTATTTTTGTACTTTCGATCAGTAGCTTCCGGTGTCTATATCGTCCGCTGCGACAGAAGCAGTTGGTGGGTCGCATCTGTCGGCTTCTTTTGTGATGGATGGAGATCTAAGCCAAAGAAGAAAGGGAGAGCCGGAGAGGGGAAGGGAAAAGACAGCAAAGCTGGGTGGGAAGGGAGAAAGGATCCGTGAATTGAAATAGAAATCCGGCTGTACCAAATATTTGGTAGGACCGGTTGTAATGTAGTCATCCTCATATATATATATATATATATATATATATATATATAAGTTTTAATATGTGTGCAGGAAAATTTACCATAGCTATCATTTTTTATAATATTATTATTATTTAAAAACGTTGTTACTTTTTATTTATAATATAAATTGTTTGTGAAATAATTCACTACACTATATATTTTTTATTAATCTGAATATTATTTTATATAAAAATATTAACAGTTAAACGGTCACATAGTGTTGCAGCCATAATTTATTAGTAATAGTGAATTTTAATTTTAATAATACAATTACCGGATAAATCATTTAGTATATCAAAATTCACTTGACAACAATATCTGAAATATCTTATTACTATTTTATGTGAGAAATTATATGCATATGTATTACTAATCTTATTCAATAAATTAATTACATCAAATCTTACTTTCTCATAAGTTAAATTGGATTTGTAACGTAATTACGTGATACCACTAGTAATAAGCTTATATATTGTTACATTATTATTTCTTCTTTTAGGTTAATTGTCGATTACTATTTTTTAAGTAAATCAGTCGAACTCTATGTCAGTATTCTTAAACTGACAAAATTAAGGAGGTATTTAATTTTTGTTTTGCAACCTCAACCTATTTTATCTTCTATACTATCAATAATTTTACAAATTAATTTGATCATTATGAATATCCACTTTATAAATATATAGATATAGATACAGGTGGGTCTGTTCAATTCAAACAAATTTTTACTGAGTTTGGATTGAGTGGAATTCAATTATGCGATTACATATTCTCAATTGTGTATCTCATTTTAATAATTATACTTCTATTTTCTTAATTACATTTCTATTTTCAATATAATACAAAATAATTAATATATTTTATGGTCTCAAACACAATATTAATACAATTATCAACTATATATCTTTAAACCCACACTACACATTATAAAATACTATATTGCTTAATCTCCGCACAAAAAACAGACGCAGCCATTAGAACGGTTAGATCGGGATAGAGGAAGTATGTAACTAATGAAACTATATGTAACTTATCAACACATGTTTTTGTATAATACTACACCTGTCCTAAGTTAAATTTTATTCTTTTTATTTTTTTTCATCTCATATTATACTTTAGCATTCAAAAAAAGAATAATTACATAAATCTCCAATTCTAAAAATAAGTCTTACATAATTTACCACTAGCAATCTAACACACATAACATACTTTGTAATTTATTACCTAAATTACATTAGCCTAAAGAACTACTAAATTAATAAAAGAATATATTTTTTTAATCTATGTATCCCAATAATGATACAAAATAAGATTTTACGGAAGAAGTACTATATATATGTAGCTAATGAATTTAATTACTCCTTTCGTCCTACCGAAAGGTTCCTATTTTACTATATACTGAGCGTTTCATTCAAAAGTTTTAATTTTTCACTTTTAGTAAAAGAGCCCCACACATGTCCACCACTCACTACTAATATAACTACCCACTACACATAAAATAATAATATTAATTAATCTACACACAAAAAATAACCGGTGTCATTTGGGCGGGACGGAGGGAAGGGAGTACATAAGAGTAATTAACATTAAACCATAAGCTATGTTTGTTTATTTCAATGAATATTAAACTAAATACTTTGCAATGCAAATTATTTTATGTAATTGTTTCATTTATAGAATCTTTTTCATACTCGTTAAACAAAGATGCAAATTATTTTATGTAATATTAAACTAAATATGTTTTAATTATTTTATGAACCTTTTGCAATGCAAATTAATTAAAAGATACTCATTTGACTAATTAATTGAATAAGAGTAAAGATGTTTATGATGCATACTTAATAAGTACTAATTAATTTTTGAAAGGATGTTTACTATGGCTAATTAACATATTTCAATTTCATAGTACATAATTAATATGGATAAATTGTACTTTAAATTTTGAAGCTCCATAAATTCAATCTTAACTCCAATCTAACAATTATTAAATCAATTAATCTCAAATCATCATAAATCAATTAAAAATTAAATAAAAAAATATTTTTTACACCCCATTTAAATTTAAATAAAAAAAAAAGAGAAAATAATAGATTTAAGATTAGCTGAATTGAAAAAGTGTGGGTCACGTACACACGTTGTGTTCAGGCAATTCCATGTGCCCACATGGCGCTGCTCTCTCATAATACACACACACACACTCAACGCCATTTTTCTTCCTCCATTAATCCTTCCTTCCTTCTCTCTCCCATATATATATATAAAACCCCCACAAATTCACGCTTAAATTGCTACTCCAGATGGCCCGAATTCCTGTGATTTCCTAATCTATGTGAATCCCTCTCTGCAACGCACCCAAGATTGATTCAGTAATGGAGAAAAGCAGCAATGGATTTGTGAGGGCAGATCAGATTGATTTGAAAAGCTTGGACGAGCAACTCGAGCGCCACTTGAATAGGGCTTTGACTTTGGAGAAGAACAAGAAGAAGACTCAGGATGACTCTTGCATCCCCACCTTACCCGCCGCCGTCCCCGCCGTCACCTCTACTTCCAGGAGGCAGCGGCAGGAATGGGAAATTGACCCCGCCAAGTTGATCATTAAGAGCGTCCTTGCGCGTGGCACCTTTGGGACCGTCCACCGCGGCGTTTACGATGGCCAGGATGTAGCCGGTGAGTCACCAATTGCCTTTATTTATCTTTCCCCTTTCCGGCGATATCCTGTTTCTGCAATTTTTCAGTTTTAGACTTTTGAGATTAGGATTAATTAATTCGTCTTTATCCGCAATTACTTTTCCAACGTTTTGATTGTGTTGTTTATATTTTCTCGATTAGCAACGATTCACTTTCTTCGCTGGATTAATGATAATTATGATATGACGAACAAATCATTTTTAAAATTTGATGGATTAAATTAAATAGTTGAAAATGATCATAATAAGGTAGGTCCAATATAAATTTAGTTGGTCTCTCTGATAAGCACCTATTAATGTTCCATGTCCCCTTGTGGGCTAGCTCCAAGAACTGCAGGATATATTCATTTCTTCTGTTATTATTATTATTATTATTATTGTTATTTTTTTTTTTCTTTAGTATTTTTGGGGAGAGGTGGGGGGTGGGGTATAGACAGGCATAATGAATGCTCTCTTATGGAATCCGTGACTTGTGGCACGGGTTTGGATTGATTTTGGTGGTGACTGTAATAACTTGGGCTGGTATTTCTCTACTTTCATGTGATTCAATAAGTTTTCTTTTAAGTTTGACTTGGGTAATCTATTTTTAGATGAGTGAGAAAATAATTTTTTAGCCATTACATAACAGTTTACTGAAAGAATAAAGTGAAGATAGCTTAGTTAACATGTACCTCGAATGTAGGATCTTGGCTTTTAGCCTGAATAATATATTCATTGAGCCTATTACAAGGCTACATGAAATGGATTATTATCATTATTTATTTATTTGGTGTGATTGTGAAGCCCCTAGTATAAATCTTTTTGAAAGAGATGGGATTTTTTTTTTCATTTTGGTGGGCTGTTTGTTATTCTTGTTTATGGCTTCACAGTCATACATTGAACTGTTGGTAATTAAGCACTTGCATCATCATTGACTTGATCAAAGAGAGAAATTAAGTTCTTGTTTCTGGAGAGGAAAATAATTTAATTAAGTGAGGTCATCTAATAGACTAATACTGATGAAGAGTTGCTTAATAATACCCAAAAAAGGGTTCGGATCTCCTATTACATTTTGGTGTTACATCTCCTGTTACAAACCGTTGGATGATTGACACGTAGGATAAACTATTCTATACCCTAACAATCAACCCTAAGGGAAAAGATTGAGATTTTCCTCTACACATACGTATCACTCATCTAACTCGTGTAACAGAAGATGTAACACCAAAGTGTAACATGACATCCAAGATCCCCAAAAAATGTATTGATTGTGATATTTGAATGAGATTTTAAGAGAGAGAGAGAGAGAGAGAGAGTCCCATTTTGTTAAGGTGGAGAGAGGGCAACAAGTTGTACCTTTAGGAGTTAGGACTAACTAAAAAGTTTATAAACTTTTTTCTCCCATCCGTGGACAATATTTTTAGCTGATTGCATCTAACTTATCCTTTAAATAACTTCAACCTCATTTTTTCACTTTCCAGTACAACAATTTGTCGACTTTGTAGTTTATGTTGACCATTACTTCAGAATAATACTCCTCCAAGTCCAACCTCTTTATTTTAGGTCAACTAATTTTTTTACATGTCATCAATTCTCTCTTAAGCACCTCCAGATATTTCTTTTAATCTATTTGATGACATTTAACTCTTGAACCTTTTGTCAAAGGTATCATAAAGTTTCATTTAAAAAGAACCTCCGACTTTTTAAACACAACTCTTTTTTTTTTTTTTGGGGGGGGGGGGGGTGGTGGGTGGGGACAGAGGGAGTAGAAAGGAAGGAAATATAATCACAGTGATGAAATTGATGTTCTGATGGAATTTAGACCTGTAACATGTAAAGAACAATTAGAGAAGATCATTCCACATGAAAGATGGACTCACTACTCACTGAAGTATTCTGAGACCTATGGATTCCATATTGAGGACTAATGAATGATTTGAATTTGAAATAGATTGATAGAAAAGTTTCATTTCCTCATTTTTTCAGTTAAATGAAATGAGTAATCGATGAAAATTTGAAAAGCACTGAATGCACTTGTTGGGAGTTTACACAAAAAAAAAAACAATAAAATGATAATGCTATTTAAGATTGGAAATTGCTGACAATCTATTGTAAGGTCGAGGTAGACTTAAAGGCTGTGGAACTATAACCTTTTTTTGTGCATAAAAGCCTGGTATGGTTTGCTCATAATTTGGATAAAATGTCTTTAGATTATAGAAAATCAAAATGAATAACATGATTGCTATTTTTACTTCTTTTTTTTTTAATACTATTTCTGACATTTTTGAGGTTCATATACATCTGGCCTTCTTTGTGCTCAAATGCATACTTGCTGGATAATGTCCTTTTTTTTCACGATGGGGACTTGCAAGTTCATTCCTTTACTTATATTAGATAAAGCTGCCTTACTCGTCGCTCTCTCTCTGCGCATGCACACACACTCATCACCACTTATTAACAGTTTGGTAGTTTTGTGTGATCCTCAGTTAAACTGCTTGACTGGGGGGAAGAAGGTCACAGAACAGAAGGTGAAATAGCGTCACTACGGGCAGCTTTTACACAAGAAGTTGCGGTTTGGCATAAACTCGATCATCCTAATGTAACAAAGGTTAATGTCTGTTTCCAATTTGATTGCAAAGTTTGGTAATCAATACACTCTCATTACCTTCAATATTTATACCTCATTAAGACTCTGTTTTTGGTTTAGGACTAGATTTCTTTTTACACTCTGTTGTGCCTTTTTTGGAGACAGTAGATTTCTCTAAAAGATGCAATAGTGGCTATACTGTTCCATCAGGAATTCTAACTTTGTCCTTGATATTCTCTATTTCCAGTTTATAGGCGCAACTATGGGCTCTTCGGGGCTTAACATTCAAACAGAAACTGGTCACATCGGCATGCCTAGTAATATATGTTGTGTTGTTGTTGAATATCTTCCGGGAGGTGCCTTGAAATCTTTCCTCATAAAAAACAGGAGAAAGAAACTAGCATTTAAAGTGGTTGTGCAGATGGCACTTGATCTTGCTAGAGGGTAACTTTCATCTCGATTTTGCTGTTTTTTCCAGAATGATCATAGTTTGTTGAATATGCATGATTAATTTGAAAAGTGGTTGGTAACCTTCATCTTTCACTGGAAGTAAGGTCGATTGTTTGATCTGTAGGTTAAGTTACCTTCATTCTCAGAAGATCGTTCACAGAGACGTTAAAACAGAGAATATGTTGTTAGACAAGAGTCGAACGGTTAAAATAGCTGACTTTGGAGTTGCCCGTGTTGAAGCCTCAAATCCAAATGATATGACGGGCGAGACAGGAACTCTCGGTTACATGGCACCCGAGGTATTTCATTAACTTTTAATCAAGAATGCTATTACGAAAATCTCATTAATCCTGGTTTATGTTATACTCTTTTAAGTATTTGTGTTGTCCGATTTGCTCTGCTTCATCCCATCCTACTCTTCATTTGAAAAGACGAAAAACGAGCCATTTTTTATGCTACGTCTACACAGCTATACTTGTCTAAACAATGAAGTGCAGGTTTTGAATGGCAACCCGTACAACAGAAAGTGCGACGTATACAGTTTCGGCATCTGTTTGTGGGAGATATACTGTTGTGACATGCCATATCCGGATCTAAGTTTCTCAGAGGTGACATCAGCAGTCGTCCGACAGGTAACCAACTTCTCGTACCCTCCTTCCGTGCTTATACTCGTTGCTGTCCTCTGTCGGCCTCATCACACTCTACATCTTCGCAGAATTTGAGGCCAGAAATACCACGATGCTGCCCAAGCGCACTTGCCAACGTGATGAAACGATGCTGGGACGCCAACCCCGACAAGAGGCCAGAAATGGACGAGGTGGTCACTTTGCTGGAGGCGATCGACACGTCGAAAGGCGGCGGAATGATCCCGGTGGATCAGCAGCAGGGGTGTCTCTGCTTCCGCACGTATCGCGGTCCTTGAAACACGCGAGTGTATATGACTCGATGATTCCTTGTGTAAGAAAATGAATCTAGAGAGAGAGAAATGAAACTGGAATTTGTGAGCCAGAAATAGTTGTGGATATTATTAGCTCACTGCTTCATCTCTTGCATGGTGTAAAGCTTTAGAAATTAATTAATGTTTCTTAGTATTCTTCAAATCGACATTTTAAATTAATTCTCTATAATTAATATTATTAATTCATTTTATTTTACTCTCATTAGATCTCTTTTTCATGAGTCAACAAATTTGGCGAAGTTAAATAATAAAAATTTATTAATGTTGAGGGTTAATAAAAGATCCGAAGAGGTAAGCAAGATGTGACTTTTGCTACAATTATTTGTTTACAAATTAGTACACTGCATTATTTGAATCCGACGATCCGCACGAGATCTTTTATTTCCTGCATATTTACGTACGGTACCCGCATCCGGATACCGTATTCGAACCCTAATACCGTTATTGGGCGGGTACCGAACTAAGCCCTGCCCGGACCCTGCATTTCGATGTCTGATTGGGCAGTGTCATCTTCATCCCAATTCGTGGTTTTGTAGTACGTTACGTACAATACCAGCTGTACAATCCCTGAGAGGCACCCCAAGCCGTTTGGAATCTACACGCCAAACGACGTCGTTCGTCAGTAGTTGTTAGTCGTGTTCAACATACCAAACCACGAGATTAAAAGTCGCGTTTTTAAATTACCAGAATGAAGGGGTCAAACTTGATGAGAGCATAGCTAGACCAAACGATGCCGTTTGCTAAGTTGGCTAGCGACAGTGGGAGTGGCATGTATTTTACGCTCTTGGTGGTGATAACTTGTTTCTGCAATTTAATTCCATCATTAATTATATATCAATTAATCCAATTTTTTTTTAAAAAAAAAAGAAGTAAAAAAAATACTAATCATGGAAAAAAAAATAATTAAAACGTACCATGACAGTGAGGGGAGATGCATACATGATAATATTGAAACCAATACACAAAATTCCGACTAGGGTTTGTCTCTGCTTTGGTTCGTGGATGATGACGACGGTGATGATCACCAAAATGAAAACGAACACGAGTTCGAGTAGAACAGTAATCGTCAACTTACGCTGAAATCATAAACAATTAGCGTTAGGCTAGGCTGACACTGTTACACGATTGAAGATGAACGAAATAAAGTACGTATGCATGCATGCATGCAGAACGTACGCGTTTGGCCTGATCGGAGTAGATGAAGAATATGGAGATGTAGATGGCTTCGATGATGAGACCAGCACCGTTGATGGTGATGACGAGGAGGCTGTCGGGATTTACGAACGGCATGCCGTACAACATCCACATGGCGCAGTTCAGAAACGTCGCCGTATAGGGATGTGGCTTGAATGCCATTACTGATTTCTCTTTATGAATCTTCAGAAAAGTTGGACTGTTTATAATACATAATGAGTTTAATTAAGATCATAATGTGTTTAATTTAGTAATGTAATTATAATGATTAGTGAGAAAGAGAGAGCGATTACACAGGAGAGAGGAACAAGCAAAAAGAGATGATGTTTCCTGCAATATGCAAATTCAATTAAATAATTAGTTGAATAACTGTAATTAATTAATTAAAATTATAGCTATAGAGAAAAATATGTAGCTAAAAAAAATGAGGTTTTTAGGATCTGAATTCAAAACTGATTAACACCCTTTTAATTCTTTTCAACATTTTTTATAATTAATACAATGATTAACTAACAACATGTACTATTTCTTTCTATTTTTTTTAAAATAATTTGAGAATATAATAAATTGAAGATCTAGCTAGACCTTGATTTATAGTATTAAGAAAAAAAATATATGCAGAGAAGTCGAAAACACGAACCAAGGATCCCGACAAGGGTCCTCGCTGCATCTGCGTTGATCGCCATTTCGAAGAAAGCTAAGACGACGACGTTAAAAGAAAAACACTAAAGACACCGAAAAAGATAAGATATCGGATCGACAAGTAAAATATGGTTGGGAAAACAATTATTCCTTTTGCATGGAAGCAAAATGAAACAAATGGTTTGGTATTTTGGTTGAAAATTAAGAGATATATATAAGAAAAGGCTTCGTTATTACTTAAGATGTGGATTAACGGCTAAACTAAATATGATCATGTTTTTAGGGAAATTTGATGGCTGAGAGTGTAAGATTATTTAACACAAATTTTTATTACCATTTTCAACATCTCTTTGAACTATTTTGATTAATTTTGTGACAAGACTTTGGTCAATCTTTTCCTATTCAGGGTGTGGTCTAAATTTTTCATAACCATTTTTTCAAACTAACACGACTCTCTTTTTACTTTAAACCTTTTCTTTATTTTACCTTAGAGAAAATTGGAATTTGATCATCTATATATTGTTTTTAAAATTTCAAGAAATTATCATATTTTTATTTATTTTTAATGCTTAATCGTAGTAATTTTATTTGCAAAGTACATATTAATCGTAGTATTTTTTACTTTAATTTTTTTTCACATAAATTAAAATATTGCATGTGGATTGAGTGGTAATTTTTATAATAAAGAATATTAAAAAAAATGGCATATTTTGTGAGAGAGAAAGTAATTAAATAAAATAAATAACTAAAAATTAAATATAATGTCCTATTTTAATTAATATAATAATAAGGTAATAGATTCTTTATGTATCATCTTTAGAGATTCCAAGTAGTTTTGTGGAAAAGTATGTATAATAAATTAATACATTTTTAGAAAAGAGTTAACTTCCTTGTACCATAAATTGTTACCTTTCCTAAAAAAATTAAATTTATTACTATTATTTGTGATTCTTAATATCTTAATATTAAGACATGATGAAGGGATTGGCATTATTTATTTGTGATTCTTAATATCTTATCTCCTCATGCAACCACTAGGATTAAATTATGGGATTAGCAATTGATTATCATTTTGAAACAAAAAGTCTTTCCTATCTATAAAATATTATTCATCATCTGAATTATATAACCTAATGACAATTAAAAACTCCCATTTTAAAACAATATCTTTTAGACAACACTGTACATGATAATGAAATTGCTTTCAAATTTAATAAAAATTTTACTAGAAAACAAATATTTATAGCCCTTGTAACAATCAGATGCCATTTTCACTTACTGATTTCTCACCAAACCTTGAAAGCTAGACATCCAAAGAGCACACCACCTGTTTGTCAAAATGCCTCAAAAGAAATTGTTTAAATTCTACTCCATCAGAATTAATGAACCCCATCTTTATTCAATCAAATTAAATGATTCCCACCAAGAAATCACTCCATGTATGCATACATCAAAGATGTAATTAGTGATCTTGATCAAATGGGGGATTCTTGATCAATAGAAACATGGGGGGGATAGCCATGGTGACTGAAGTGATCATATCTGTGATATTGCTGGTTGTAGGGGTAGCTGTTCTGATAGTTATTCATGTGTGTGTTGTGGGGAGGGCTTTCAGGGGCGACCCTGGCTCGGTTCCCGGTCGACTGGATCCTACGATGATCCCGAGCATGGATCCAGAGGAAATCAAGAATCTGCCATGCTTTGATTACAGTGGGAATGAGAATGTGGAGTGTGCAGTTTGCTTGGAGAATTTGAGGAGTGGTGATAAGTGCAGGATTTTGCAGAATTGTAATCATAGTTTTCATGCAGAATGCATTGATTCTTGGCTTCTCAAAACTGCTGCTTGCCCTGTTTGTAGATCTCATGCACTATCAGGTGATCATATTGGAATTCATCACTTGTTCTAGTCTCTCTCTCACTTTGGATTACTCATTTGGAATTGACTTTTTTTTTTCTTTTCTTTTCGAAAATTGTATATGATTTTTAGGGGAAGTACTAAAAACATTTGAGTAGACGGTTTTCACTTTTTATGGATCTAGTACCATTTTTTTTAAAAGACTTTATTGTTTTTTGTTGTTTTACTTAGCTCGGTCTAAATTTCATGTGTCATTTTGGCGTTTCATCTATTGTACTACTCTTATTAAATGAATGATACGTATGAAAGAGAAAAATATGTCCTAAAAAATATATATATATACCCAATGAGCAATCATTGAATTTATTTTATAGTTTATATATACACATATCAATCATATAAATAGTGATACAAAATATAATATACTACAAAATAATACAGAGATCACATGTGTACATAACTCATTCACATAAGTTTTTGCCGAATTGTCCATAAGGAATTAATTATAGGGAAAATTAAAAAAGAGTTCCAATTTCTTAAATACAAACGTTTGTGTTGGAAAAACCGAATATGTTTCTACTTTCTAATGTGATTGAGTAATTCAATCATTTGATATCAATTGAAACACAAGGCCCAATACATTAAAAGATTATGGGCCAGCCCAACTAAACTATAGGGCCATAATAACGATACCTAAATATGGTCCATTTGTTTCTAACCTTTTCTTATGCGCCATAATTTTTTTCAAATGCAAATACTTGTGTCGTGACCCAGAACTACTCATGTTTAAAGGGCAAGAACAATACTCCCTCTCCCAGAGGAGTTAGCACATTTTTTTTGGCACGGAGATTAAGGAGTATAATAATTTAATGTAAAGTGAAGTAAAGTGAGATGAGAGAAATAATATTTAATGTGTAGTGGGTAGTTGTATTAGAAGTGGTATGTGGGCTCCATGAGAATAAATTAATTATTTTGGTGTGGGTCCCATGTATTAAAAAGGAAATGACAAACCAAATAGGAAGTGTGTCAACTTTTATGGGACGGAGGGAGTATCAATTAATGAAAAGTGATATTGGTACAATAAAATATTTCATAAATAATTTATTATATATATAAAATGTAATACATTTTTATTAAAAAAAGTAATAACTAATTAAAAATATGATACATGTTTTCAACATCTTCATTAATTATTACACGATTAATATTTTACTTAACTCTTAAGTACAACCTAGTCTAATATCTACTATTGTTAAACGATACTTTCTCCAAAGAAAGAGTTAAATTTTATTAGTTATAATGTGTTACAAAAAATGTTACATTTTCTTGTTAATATATGAGATCCATACAAAATAATTAATATATATTCATGAGTCCGCAACCACACACAATAGTAATACAATTAATCATTATATATCTTATACTCCATTTGCGCTACATAGCGAGTATAGTAGATACTCGGTCGCAGTTTCTCTACGAGTCCAGCCAAAAATTACAACAATATATGCAACTTTAATTGTGTAATAATATTAATTTATTCTATTTATCAGGTAAAACTTTTTCTTTTATTCAATGATGGTTGTTGAGAAATACCATATATAATTACACTCACAAAGATAAATTTGAATTTGTATACCTTTAATAAAAAGTGTGTTTCCTTGCCACTCATTTTCTACATCAAGTCAACTTTATATCTCTATTTCATATTAATAAGATATCGTATATTTATAATTCAATTTATTATATAAAAAAATCAAAAATATAAATAATGTGAATAAAATATTAGTAAACTGTAATTTTTCTTAACACGCATAATTTATTTATGAGTATTATAAAAATATCAAATTATCTAAAAATTTAATAAAATAAGTCGTCACTTTTCTTATATAATTAGTAAGAAAATAGTAAATGACTAGGAGTAATAATATAGGAAAGTCCAGTAAGAAAATCCGGTGGGCACATACTAGCTTGTGAATTCAAAGTTAAATTAAGGTTTTATTTAACTAAACCAGCTTACCTGCCTTTCTCAGCTGCTCAGCTTTGAACTTGTCATTTTACTAAATTATCATCTTTTAATATTATTATCCATATTATAATATTAATTAATTACTTTTTGAAGTTGTAAGTAACGTTGAAGGACATTTTTTTTTTTGTGAATTACGTAAACGCCGATCAGACAAAAGACAACAGTGTGCATTTAGTGCCACATGGAAAGAGTATACCACGAATTGAAGTATATAAGCAATACTAAAAGATAAATTTTAAAAAGATTATATAGAGTATATTATAATCCATGATTTATTTAATTTTACAATACATGCACATAGCTTGTTTGAATTCTTCTTGTCCATAATTTTTTCCCCCTCAATACATAATCTTATAATTTACTATGTGTTATTTTACTTATAAAGTGTCATCTTTATATTTAAAATTTAATATTCACTTTAAATATATTATTATAGTAATTCATAATTCATTTACATTATATCACAACTTGTAATTCATAATTTAATTCCGTAATATTAGGATTTACTCTTATTGATTCTTACTCCCCTATCCCATTTCAGATGTCACACTTTTCATTTTGAGTTGTTTCATAAAAGTTTGCACATTCCTAAAAAATCAAAAAGTCAAATACAATTATCCTTCCACATACACTTTATTTACAAAAAAAATCATCCTTACCTAACACACCTAACATACTTTATCATTTATTTATTACCAAAAATACTATAATACCCCTAAAAATTATCATTTTTTTAATTTCCGTGCCGGAAGGAGCATGTAAACTTTTGTGGAATGGAGGGAGTATATTTCTTTCCCAAAATAGTAGTGCCAAGTCAAAATTGCATTAATTGCATGCTCAATAATTCATTTGATAAGTCAACCTAAAGGAGAATACTCTCTCCGTCCCTTTTAAAGATGATATTTTTTCATTTTAGACGTCCCACTCAAAGAATTATCTTTCCTTTTTTATACATACAGGATCTACTCACACTCACTAATACAATTAAAATATGGGACCACACCCCACTAATACAACTATCCACTACACATTAAATAATAATACTCCTTAATTCACGTGCCAAAAAGCAAAAGACCTCTTAACGAGGGACGGAGGTAGTATAATATTGGGAAAGTGAATTTTCTTCTAATATAATTTTATTGAAATTACTTTTTAATATATAAAATATTGTTATTTGAAAAGATTAATTAATACTTCCCTTCTTTTAATGAAAAATATTACTTTATCTATCCTATAAATAAATTTAAGTTTACTATTGTTCGTTTAATAAAAAATTTACATCCCTAAAAAAACAAATAATCTAATAACACCACAATGAATTTTAATTTTAAAATTGACATCCTTCTACAATACACATACTAACTTATTTTATGGAGTAATTTATTTGTTACCTAAAAATACAAACTACCCTTAAAAACAAATCAAAATGAAACTTTTTGAAAACTCTATATCTACTATGAATTTCATTATATAGTACCGAAGGAGTATTTCTCAAATTCAAATATATTGTGATTTTTATATTTTTATTGATTTTTAATAATATTTTTAATTTAAAAAAACTAAAGATTTTATCTTTATAAATAACAAATTTTCATATATTGAAGAAAATTTTTATAAAATTAATGTGCATGGTTAATCAGATCCGCAAATCTCTATTTATTCTTCCAATTAGTAGATAAATTATTAAGAAACTTTTTCATTAAAAAACTTACAAAAATTCACATATTTTTAAGGTGGATGTACGAATTTGTCAATTATTAAAGATTGTATGTAGGGTTGAACGAGCCATCCATTGCACCGCCTCAGATTTAAACCAATTGAATAAGAGAATTTACAATCAATTATTAAAGAATTTATGCAGAGTTGACCGAGCAAGTTACGAATTTGTTTAGCCAACGCCGCAGATTTAATGCAATTGACTTGTAGGAAATAATATTTCTTCTTAGATTTTTTTCAGTTTTAATTAGAATATGAATTATTCGTTCTTTAATTTTGTGAGGTGAATGTGAAATAAGTGGAGTATTTTTATAAATAAAATCGAAATAAAATAAAGAGGATATTTTAAGAGTATTAATTTTTAGGTGTAGAACTACATTTATCAAAAAGAATAATGCAAATCCTTATGCAGAACACTCAAAATGGTAATATATACCCCCCATCCCTTTAAAAAGTCTTTTTTTTCTTTTTTTTTAATTTTTTTCATTTTGGGTGTCCCACTAGAAGAATCTCATTTCATTTTTTTACATATATAAGACCTATACACACCCATTAATATAATTAAAATATGAAATCCACACTCGATCTGGATCTTGAACCGAGGCCACACTCGATCTGGATCTTGAACCGAGTCGAGATTAAATCTCTTCCCGCAAGACCAGCGAAGAAGCACCGCTATTGCAGGAACTCCGACGAACTAAAGAGGATGGAAAACTGGATCGTTTAAACTATGCACTATGCAAATGAATGCAGAGGTGTTTGTTTGTTGTGTGTTTGGAATGCATGCCGAATGACCCTATTTATAGGCGCACCATTCCACTCAGTTATAATGACGATTGCGTGATTTACGACTAATTAATTTGATGGCGTAGTTTTCTCTAATCAGCAATTATGATGAATTAATTGTTGATTGCATAATTTACTCTAATCAGCAATTATGAACTATGAAGGATTACTGCGTTCAGGTTCAACGAACCTACTCCAGGTCCAACGAATCTTTGCACACACGTGATTCGTCTTCATAGCTTGATCGACGTTTGAGGATTTCCCTCTCACATATTCAACGTGGGATAATAATTTCGTATTAATCCCATTACGCTTCACATAACCTCTCCAATCACTCACCCACTGCACTCATTTAATTGGTGATTAATTTAACAAGTAACACTTACTAACCAATTAAATCCAATTAATTTAATTAATTAATTAAATTAATTCCTACAGTATCATCTCTGTGTCATGATAATTCATACTAGTATTCTTCAATATAAGAAAAATTTTACTAGAGATTTAAAAAAAAATGAAATGACAGTTTATTTTAAAAGAATTATTTTGTTATATACAACAATCATAGTTTTATGTTCACATATTTCTTATTTGTTCTAAATTATATATTCGAAATGCAACCACCACGTGAAACAATTGCACACATGAAAATAATCTATACAGGAAATAAATGACAAGTAGATATTGGAACAGCAATGTTTTGCGGTTACAATTATAAGAAGCAGATATAGAAAATACTGGTAAGATAGAGTTGGTCTCTTACAAATTTCGGTCCCAAAAAAAAAATATGCATCAAATCAATTGAGGAAATATATTTTTATTTATAAGGTATTGAACAGTTAAAATAGGAAAGGTATTAATATTCCACTAAAGATTACTCCTGTTACTATAATAAAGATACGACAATAACAGCATTTACTACGTATAAGTCGATTTGGTTAATTCCCCCAAGGCAGATGATAGTAGTGCTATAAAATAAAATGAGGAGATACGACGAGATACTTCATGCATTAAAGATTGTACCATGGGGTCTCTCTCAAGTGCACACTTCGCCATATTTCCCTTCATGGCTCAAGGTCACACCATCCCTCTACTCTACCTCTCCCGCCTCCTCCGTCGCCGCTCCGCCGCCGTCACCATCTTCACCACCGCCGCCAACTCGCCTACCATCCGCGCTTTTCTCAAGGACCTCGATGTCTCCATCGTTGAACTCCCCTTCCCACAGAACGCAGAGGGCGTTCCACCGGGAGTAGAAAACACCCACAGACTGACATCCATGGATGGATTTCTCCCTTTCCTTAGATCCGTGCAACTCATGCAGGAAAGCTTCGAGCAAGCTCTTGAATCGGTTCATCCCCCTGTTTCCTGTGTGATTTCCGACATGTTTTTGGGATTCACGCTTCGATCTGCCCACAAATTCGGTGTCCCGAGATTTGTGTTCTTCGGGATGGGGATATTTTCGTCCACCATGTACCAGATTTTGGGGAGGGAGAAACCTCATGCAGCCACGAAATCTGCAGACGAGGTGTTTCCAATGGCGGATTTTGCAGACTGGAAATTGACGAGAAATGATTTCGATCCTCCGTTTAACGAGATCGATCCTTCAGGTCCGCATTTTGAGTTCATGAATGAGCTGCTCATGGCGGCGGTGATGAGCCATGGTATGATTGTAAACAGCTTCTACGAGCTCGAACGGCGCTATGTTGATTACTGGAACAGTAAACTCTGTCCGATGTCTTGGTGCGTCGGTCCGCTCTGCGCGGTGGCTCCTCCGCCACCGCCTACGGTGGAGAAACCGTCTTATATACGGTTCCTGGACGAGAAATTGGGGGCGGGTGAATCTGTGTTGTACGTGGCCTTCGGAACGCAGGCGGATGTTTCAGAAGAACAATTGAAGGAAATTGCAGAGGGATTGGAGAGATCGGAGGTGAATTTTGTGTGGGTTTTGAAATCAAAAGGGGGGAAATTCATTCATGATTTTGAAATTAGGGTTCAAAACAGGGGAATTATAATTCGCGATTGGGTTGATCAGTTAGAAATTCTTAAACACAAGGGTATAAAGGGGTTTTTGAGTCACTGCGGGTGGAATTCGGTGACCGAGAGCATCACCGCCGGTGTTCCGATTCTGGCGCTGCCGTTCATGGCGGAGCAGCACCTGAATGCGAGGTTTGTGGTGGAGGAGCTCGGCATTGGGATGAGGGTTATGCCCTGCAGCGGATCGGTCCGGGGGCTTGTGGTGGCGGAGGAGGTGGAGAGTAAGGTGAGAGAGCTGATGGGTGGTGAAAAAGGGGCGGTGGCGCGGAGGAAGGCGGCGGAGTACGGTGTAGCGGCGTGTGACGCCGTGAAAGAAGGCGGATCATCTCTGAGCACGTTAGATTTGGTGATTGATGAGGTGAGCAAGCTAACGATGTCGTTTTCAGTGGCGCAGAGTTGACTAAACGTCTGTATTATAATAAAGGCAATTAATTACACTCTTTAAAAAATATTTTAAACCCTAAATCATAGCTAAACATAGTAGATGTTTGGTTTAGGATGATGTGGAATTTGAAAACTATGAATAGGGTGTTTTATATTTGTTTTGGGTTTTGAGTATGGTAGATTTTAACTTTATCTATTAATTAAAGAGAAAGAATGTAGTAGGTATATATAGTGGATGATTTTAAAATTTAAATATGGGTTTTGGAAATCAAAACCTGAATTTAAAATTCGAGAACGAACATAACCTATAGTAAATAAAGTAAGAAAAATAATGATGTAATTTATCATCTCTATTTTTTGATTATGCTTGTAATGGTTTGTTTTCCATACTACATAAGAATTGAGTATTGCACGATATATACTTACAATGGTTTACTTCAGCTGGAATCTAGTTTTAACTAAAAAAAAAATAAGAAGTTGGAATCTAGTTTTACTTCTCCATTAAATTAATATTTCAGCTTTGTTGAGAAATCAAAACTTCAAATTGTAGGGATACGTAGCTCCAAATTAGTATAGTTTTGGGAACATACTATAGAATCCATAGTCTTTATAATTTTGAATGTTTATTATCACTTTTTTTTTAATAACTTACAAAATGGCATTTACTATTTTAATGGTATAACAAACGTGACTAAACAATAAATTGCTTGCATAGTTTAGTCATCCCAATTAGAGTGTAGGCTTTTTGACTTTTGTTCAACCATATATCCTTTTATTAGCATTCATAGGCTACTCCATAATTCTAGCAATCGTTATGCCATTTTCCAATTAATATTACTACTACCATTTTTTCCCCCTATATTAGTACTACCAAATTATCTTTTTTTTTTTAATTTAATTTTTTTTATATAATGTCTCTCTATTAATTTGAGAAAAATATATTAAAGTATATAAATGGAATGCCGCTTTAGCGTACCAAAATTGATAATCGAATAATTAATGATTGTTTAGGTATTAATTATAAGAAGAGGGTGGCTATTTGCACCCGAAATTGTTAGATAAACATCAATTACTATGCGTACCCCACTTAAATTAAAACTTACCTATTAAAGTTATTATATACACCTCATTCAAAGACAATCTTACCCTTTTAACAAATGATTATACAACTTCAATTAAACTTATAAATGCACCCAAATCCAATGCATCTTCTTCCTCCCTAAATTCCACGCCTCTTCTTCGACGTCAAAATCCAAAGCCTCTTCTGCCATATTCTATTGAGAACGTCCTTCACCCGTTCAGGCTCTTGGCAAATCTAGCCGGGTTAAATATCTAGTCAGATCGTGATTGACGCCGACTAGAATTGGGATAAGGAGTTCAGTACCCCCAAGATGTGAAGCCCACCCAACTGCATATCCATCTTTTGCCAATGTTGGTGTGTATAGTGTTTCGTTTGGGAATCATTCATCATTCCCTGCATTTGGGTTGGACAAAAACTAATTATTATTATTTTTAATTTAATTAATTAATTAATTAAATTTCACACAATCCTTTTTAATGAGCTTGTTATAAGATAGCCTACAGTTTTTAAAGGATTGGGAAGAACAAGATATGGCAGAAGAGGCGTTGGATTTTGACGCCGAAGAAGAGGCGGATTTAGGCGAGGAAGAAGAGCCATTGGATTTGGGGTGCATTTAGAAATTTAATTGGAGTTTATATACTCCCTCCGTCCGCCACAAAGGTGAACATTTGCTTTTTGCACGTGGATTAAGAAGTATTATTATTTAAGGTGTAGTTGGTAGTTGTATTAGTGGGGTGTATGGGTCCCATAAATTTATTGTATTAGTGATGTGTGTGGGTCCCATGTGTTTAAAAAGGAAAATGTGGACCTTTGGTGCCGACGCCCAAAATAGTAAAATATCGACATTTTGGGCGGATGGAGGGAGTAATAATTTGCCTTAACTAATCTTATTTTATTATTTATAAAAGGGTATTTATGTCTTCTCATATAAATATATTTTAAATTTATAATTTAATGAGGTTCATTTAGTAGATTCGGAGTACAAATAACCGTCCCTTATAAAAAAGCAACGTTTGAAAGTAATTATCTAAGTACGATCATGAAAGAAGGCGGATCATCTTGGATTTAGTGATTGATAGAGATAAGCAAGCAAACGATGTCGTTTTCTGTGGCGTAGAGTTGACCAAACGTCTGTCCTGTTTTTCTTCATTTCACGTTGGCTAAAAAGTATTCAAATTTTTTGCTGTCGGCTTTCTGTTAATACTCGTTCCATCCTTATAAAGATTTACAAATACTATACTCTATTAACTTAATTTTTATTTTTTGCAGATAATTATGTATTAGTATTATAAGAGTGTCTTGTGAATGAATTCAGTGTAAACAGTAAATATATTGAAAAGATAATTATATCCTTGAATTTTTTAAATTTTAAACTCAAATTAAACAATGTATAATAAATGGGCATCTATTTGCACCTTCGATTTTACTAAACGTATCCCATAAATCAAAAAAATTAAAATATCTTTAATAATAAGATATATATACACTTATTAAAATTATTACTAGTTAAAATTTAATTAGGGATTGACTATTAGTACCTCATAATTACTAAATGTAACCCAATAAAAATTTAATTCTGATAGTTACAGAATTTTCTATTACTTTGAGTATATCCACTTCTTGAGAAATTTCTATTACTATGAATCATCTCTTACATATACTTCAATTTTTATCTTCATTTGTATGCATAGTGTGACCTAACAGATTGATTAAGGTTATATATTGTTGATTCGAATTGATTGGAAACATATTCATATTGGGAGAAATTCAAATTTCAAGAAATAGAAAACAAGCCAACAATATTAGCCGTCCTCGTATAATAATCATTAGGGCATAGTAATATTTTGATTATGCTTATAATGGTTCGTTTTCCATACTAAAATTAAGAATCCAATATTTTTCAATAATTACTTACAATAGTTTAGTTGGAATGTAGTTTTACTACCCCTAAAAAATTAAATTAATATTTCAACTTTGTTGAGAAATCAAAACTCCAAATTGTAGGGATACGTGAAAGCTCCAAATTAGTATTTTTGGGAACATACGATAGAACTCAAAGTCTTTATGATTTTGAACGTGAAAAGTGTGCATAAATATATCAGAATGTAATATTATTTTATATTTATATTTAAATTGTTCATGAAATCATTTAATGTATTATTATTGTTTTTTATTAATTTGAGTATCACTTTTGAGTAAAACGTTGATGAGAGTGGAAATCCATGTATTTTTGGGTCCAAATTAATACCTCTTTGAGTATTTAATTTCTATTATTTGTAGAAATATTAATACTTTAAATTATTATTGACTAAAAGGTGCTTGAGAGGTATTTTGTTGTGTCTGTGTGGAAGTTCGAATCAGTCTTATGATATATGGTTGGAAAGCCATGGAAGAGAGGAACTCGTGGGTACAAAAATTACCTCAATCAGAGGTCAGATGAAGAAGTTGTGATCAGATAACACTTTGATGCCAAGTGACTAACTTCATGGAATAAGTTAAGCCTAATCAATAAGTGCCATATATCCAAAGATAGCTAATTGAGTTGAGAGTGCCACGTCATGGTGACCAAATAATACAAAATTGTGGGCAAAACTTTTCAAATGTGGCCTAATTTAAGAAGTCAACAATATTGACCTTGAATGACAATTATACAAAATTGTTGGCCATGCAAAAGTAATAATGCAAGTGGCAACTTAAGTGGGCCATGCTTATTCTATCTCAATTCTGTGAATTGACGAGATGAGAGGGAGTGCAAACAAGTTTATAAAAGGGGGCAAAATTCTTTATTGAAGAAGGGCAGCATCGCCCCTCACGGGGTCTCTTCCCCAAAAGTTCTGAACACACGCCCTCATCTTTGTTGGTAATGTTACGGCATTAATACAGTTTTGACTATATGATTTGATTGCCATAAACTTGAATTTATTATACTGTAGATTGTTTATTTCATTATTGGATATTATATTTTGAGACTTAATATTATTGTGTTTTTGAGTTTTGATTCCTTTAA
Organism: Pogostemon cablin; assembly: GCA_023678885.1. Classification (NCBI taxonomy): domain Eukaryota; kingdom Viridiplantae; phylum Streptophyta; class Magnoliopsida; order Lamiales; family Lamiaceae; genus Pogostemon; species Pogostemon cablin. Next base: position 4,660,747 of record CM042961.1, read on the forward strand.
TTATTATTGATGGTATCACTGATTGATAGTTAATAGGATTCTATATTGCTGCATAATAATTATTGTTTCCTGTGACAGTCTTAGGCGATTGACCTATAATACCTAAGAATGTTAGACAATCAATTTTGAATATTAATTACTTGTTAAAACATCATTATTAGGTAATTGGTAAAGAGATAAAAAGGGTTAACAATCGTGTATCAAGAAAGGGAAGTCTAGTGCTCTAGCCTTTAATGGAATTTAGCATGAAGTACCTATAGAGGGAGAGGGAGTTAATTTCTTATTGATCCTAGGATTTTCAGCTCATTATAAGTGTTAGATCCTACCCGATCAAGGTGATTTAACTAGGTTTAGTGATTCTCTTATAAACATCTGCAGGTAATTAATTTGAGTCTAGATAAATTAGTCCCATAGTCAAGCTGTTTGCCCGAGCATTACCAATTCTCCATTCTTGAACTCTAAATCGTATTCTCTTGCGTGATTTATTTTATTTCATAATTAGTTTATTATTTAATTTAAGTTATTTTTAGTTAATTAGTTATCATCTCAAAAATCCCTCAATTTGTCTTTCAATTTAATTGTCACACATAGAATTAATTATTAAATTTATAACTATCTCATGGGAACGATATTCACTTGGTCACGCGCACTACAATCGATCCCTTATATTTGAGGGTGAAAGAAAATCTCCTATCCTCTTCCTCAACTTTTCTCTTTCTTTCTTCCCTTCCTTCTTCAAGTATTTTCATTATTTCACTTAATTGATCTTGCAAGGAAGGTTTCCCATCATCATATGGTGGACACTCTTCTTGAAAATTCCCTTGGACATACCCGTTTTACATACTTGTTCTATTCCCCATTTGGTAATTGGGCATGTTCCACATTTGTCCCCATTAAAGTTGGAATTAGGCATTGAGTAGGCATTTTGATGCTCATAGCTTGAAATACTTGGTTGAAAACTTTGCCTTGTATCACTCCCATAAGCATATCTTCTAAGCATTTCCATCAAGACATTATTTTCGGATAGAGGAGTAACCGTAGGAACTTGATTGTTGTAAGAACTTGGTATGAAATAAATGTTTCCTTGATACGGTTGAAATGTATTCATATTGTAAGCTCCTTGCCATCCCTCGTACATTTCATTATTGTAGCATTGATCCATTTTTACTCTTGTTCTCAAGATCTACTACAATTTTTCTCCAATTACTATTTTTGGTTTTGCTCCTTCTCCCCTTCTTTCAAGGTTGATGTACCTATCAAGAAGAACAAGTAAGAACAAAAATTTTTCAAAGCAAATATAAAAGCAAAAATAAGAAAAAAAATGTCCTAAGTAAAGCTAACAAATCTAAACACGTTACACCGAAACCTTTCTCCCCGGCAATGGCGCCATGAACTCAGTCTCAATTTTGGTACAAATTGATAAGAGTAAGCATGCTCTATTGTTGTGTGTAGACGTGGTGACTAAGTGCAAAATTTATAATATCGAACCCAATGGAGAAAGTGATGTATCCGTATTCGAAAGATGTTTCAATCTAGAAGGACTAATCAATAAAAGGGATGTTTAATTACACTACAATTAACAACTAGGAAAGCAATTAAAGATAGAAAATATACATATGAGATGGAGGATGAGTGAATGTGAGCAATCTAAGAAGTATGTAAGGCAAACAATATAATGGAAAAGACTCATGTAGATTCACATACACACATGCATTGAAGGTCATCATGTTATGATATTAAAGGCAATCACTTATGTACCCCTAATCCCTATGGCCAAGGCAATTAGGTTCTCAACTCTTTTACAAGTTTAAATCTCCTAGGATTGTGTCTTACTCTCAATTCCCATGAAGGTACTATGATCATAAGTTTGGTTCCTCTCACTAGTTCATCACTAATGTCCTATCATGAGGTTATAAGCACTTGAAGGGTATGACTTACCTCTACTCACACTAATTAAGTCATCTAATGCAATAAAGATTCAATTAAATCACTAAGCATAATATTGGAATGGTCATCCTAACACTATGAATAGAGAATTTAACCATACAAATCATGCATAAAACGAGAATAAGCATTCATGATAGAAAATATTCATAACAATCATTTCTTCGAACACGTGGTATGCAAAATTTACATTATCCTTCACCAATCATATTGCTAGCCTCACATGAGGACTAGCCACTACAAATTATAATAAAATCAATATTGTCCATGGCATGCTCCAATTGAGCTAAATAATGAAGAAAACAACAAATCAAAGGTTGATGGACTTCCCTTTTGAAGTTGGCCTTCTCTTCCTTCAATATGCTCCAATCTCCACTCCTTGATGTTCTTCCCTTCTTAGATTGATGGATTAGTGGAATGGATGGATGGATTTGAGGAAATCAAGAGGAAGGGATGGATGGATTGAAGGATAGAGGGATGAGATGGAAGATGGAAGATGGAAGATGGGGATGTAAAATGGGTAGAATGGCGTGTGATGTGTGTGGGCACCTAAAACCCTCGATTTTCTACCTTCAAATGTTGATATTGGGGGTATTTATACCCCCTCACACACCTGAAAATCGCATAAAGGAGAAAAACGCGACTTTTGGCCAAAGTGCAAGAAAACACGGGCTTGTTTTCCTGCACCTGATCGTGTTTTTCTGCAAAATTTCAGCATTCTGTATGTTTTGGTCCCTGCAGAAAAACACGGGCACTACATAAAAACACGCCCAATTTTCTGTTTTCTTCAACTTTCTCCTTTCTTTATGCTTTTTATCACAATTTATCTTCATAATCACCTATTCAAAGACATGAAAATCATCATCATCAATTTCCCAAAATACTAAATACAAAAGATACAAAAATACGAAACAAAAGAACGAAAACACACACAAAAATGACATAAAATTTAGGAGAAAATAGCGACGATCAATTGTATATAGCAACAACAATTATCGTATAGATCATTTATTCGAATTCAGAAGTTATCTGTCACAACTCCTCACATAGCGGATTTTGATGGATGATGTTAATGTGTGATATATGATGAGTTTTTTTTATATATATTAAATTTTAATTTAAAAAAATCAAAATGACGCCGTTTTGTTAACAAGTGTAGAGTAACTTGGCATATACAGTGACATGTCATCGTCCGGGCAGTCCTCCAGCTGCCCGATAGTTAGAGTTGCAATACGGGCTTAAATTCGGCTACTTATTTGCAAATATCCAAAAGTTTGGACTAATTCGCAATCAGTAAAAAGGTTGGGACTTTTCATGCAATTAACTTTTTGACAGGTGGAAGGCTGAAACGACGTCGTTTTGTACACATGGAAGAAAGATGACATGTCAGCCACCAAACAGGCCCCCAACTACCTGGTGGTTTGATTTGCAAAACAGGTTAAAGGTCAAGAACTTTTTTGTAAATATTGAAAAGTTTGGATTAATCTGCAATTTATGAAAAGATCATAATTTTTAGTGTAATTAACCCTAATATTATTAGCTAAATGTGAGGAGCATCCCTTCTGTGATAATTTATTAATTAGTAGGTTATCATTTTATTTATTTATTTTTCCTGCTATACGATCTCATCAACCAGCACGTGCAACAAATTGCACAATAATAAAATTATTTACAACTAGTGGTAGAGAAATGACAAGTAAAATTGGAAATGCGAAAAAATTATTGCAACATAGTATATTAAATTAAATTAATTAATAATGCTATGTGGTTACATATCAAAAGGGATATACTAGAAAACATTAGTCCACAACATTATAAGATTTGGCAAATCAGGTAGAGTGCTATTAAAAAGGAAAATAATTGCAGTGCCCTGTATTAAAAATAAAACAACATTTTTATCCAAATTTAACAACGTATTTTATCAGTCCTGATTGGGCAAAATAGCCTTCACTCATTCATTCAAGTAATGTATTCTTTTACTTGAAAAATAATTTAATTTGAAAATTAAAGAATGTCTATTAGAAAGCCTTTCATTTGTATTATTCAAAAAATATCTTTGGCCAAATTGTTAACTAAAAAGATATCTATCCAAAATTACACTATTTGACTCATTAACTCAAATATGTTACTCGAATCAATAACTCAGAACTACGATGGGCTGGATGAGTGTTAAAATAAATTAAAAATAATATTAATAACTTTCAGTCTTATTGGAAGATCCAATTAGTTCGAGGATAAGTCCTATTAGCTCACGACTAATCAATTCAGAACAAAAGGCTCAATTTTTAAATAGATTGCAAAAACTGAAGCCCTAATTCTACCTTTTTTTTTAGGGTTAATCAAAATATTCCTACAGATTTTGAACTTCTTAATAATTCTAATACTAATACTAAAATTTAGGAAAATATTATGAGCTAAAAATTGAGGAGTAACACTTGTCTTCAAAAAAGGGATTTTATTTTTTTATATTTTATTAATTAGTTATCACTTGTTATTTTTTTTTTTAAAATGTTAATATCATTTATTTTTTCAACTATGCGATCTCATCTACCACTATGTGAAAAAATTACGAAAAAGAAAAAAAAAATGTATACGGTTAGTGGGGAGAGAAATGACGAGTAAAATAGAAAAACATATTGGAACATATATACAGGAGTATTAAATAAATAAATTAGTAATACTGTGGTTACAATAATTCTACTAGAAAATATTAGTCCACAGCATCATAAGATTTGGCAAATCAAGTGAAGTAATGCTATAAAATGAGTAGACAAGATGAGAGGTACACCGTGCATTAAGGATTGTACCATGGGCCCTTCATGTCTCAAGGGCATAGTCATACCATCCCTCTCCTCTACCTCTACCTCTACCTCTACCTCTACCGCCTCCTCCGCCGCCGTCACCATCTTCACCACAGCCGCCAACTCGCCTCCCATCCGTGCTTTTCTCGAGGAAGCTGATATATCCATCATTGAACTCCCGTTCCCGCAAAACGTAGAGGGTGTTCCACCGGGAGCAGAAAACACTCACAGATTGACATCCATGGATGGATTTCTCCCTTTCCTTGGATCCGTGCAACTCATGCAGGAAAGCTTCGAACAAGCTCTTGAATCGGTTCATCCCCTTGTTTCCTGCGTGATTTCCGACTTGTTCTTGGGATTCACGCTTCGATCTGCCAAGAAAATCGGTGTTCCCAGGCTCGTGTACAGAGGGATGGGGGCATTTTTGTCCACTATGTACCGAATTATGAGGAGGGAGAAACCTCATGCAGCCACGAAATCTGCTGATGAGGTGTTTCCAATGCCGGATTTTGCAGACTGGAAGTTGACGAGAAATGACTTCAGTCCTCCGTTTAGCGAGATCGATCCATCTGGTCCGTTTTTAGAGCTCATAAATGAGCTAATCATGGCCGCGGCGATGAGCCATGGTGAGATTGTAAACACCTTTTACGAACTCGAACGGCGATATGTTGATTACTGGAACAGTAAAATCGGGCCGAAATCATGGTGTGTTGGTCCGCTCTGCGCGGCGGCACCGTCGACGGTGGTGAAACCGTCTTACATACGGTTCCTGGACGAGAAATTGGCGGCGGGTGAATCTGTGTTATACGTGGCGTTTGGAACGCAGGCGGATGTTTCAGAAGAACAATTGCAGAGGGATTGGAGAGATCGGAGGTGAGTTTTGTGTGGGTTTTGAAATCAAAAGGGGGGAAATTCATTCATGATTTTGAAATTAGGGTTAAAAATAGGGGAATTATAGTTGGCGATTGGGTTGACCGAGAGCATCACCGCCGGTGTTCCGATTCTGGCGCTGCCGTTCATGGCGGAGCAGCACTTGAATGCAAGGTTTGTGGTGGAGGAGCTCGGCATTGGGCTGAGGATTATGCCTAGCAGCGGTTCGGTCCGGGGGCACGTGGCGGCGGAGGAGGTGGAGATAAAGGTGAGAGAGCTGATAGTTGGTGAGAAAGGGGCGGTGGCGCGGCGGAGTACGGCGGAGCGGCGTTTGACGGCATGAAGGAAGGCGGGTCATCTTTACGCACGTTGGAGTTGATGGTTGATGAGATGAGCAAGCAAATGATGTGGTTTTCTTCGGCTCAGAGTTAACAACTTAGGTGATCCAAAATCGCGTGTGGATGTTGTATGGCCCGTATCACATGTACCCATGACCCTCTTAAATTATAAAAACCAAATGCCATTTTCCAATAAATATTACTCCTACCAAATGTTTATTAGTATTTTTTTTATTTTTCTAATTATATTATTTTATCTCTGATTAATTTGAGAAAAAAGTAAATTAATGAAATGACATTGTAGCGTATCGAAGTTGGCAAATCGATTAATTATTGATTGTCTAGGTATTAAATTAATTATATGGACCTTAATAATATTACTAGGTATGCAATATACTATACCACTAACACTAGTAATTTATTTTATTGACTTTGAGATAATTATATCTAATGAATAAAGCAAGAATTATGTTAGATGTAAATGATAATTTAAATTTTTAGTGTATTGTAAAATTATTGTGCTCATTTATCAGTTAATTTTTTATTTTGTTTTTTGGTTTTTTGTGGTGACTGAGGTTTTCTTTTAAAAGATATCAAAGTTGAAAAATATTTTGGAGATCTAACATGGTCCCATTTAAGATAGCTTGACCATACTACAAATTAAAATTAACATTAAAATGAAATAGGACAAATTAAAAAGTGGAAGGAGCAATTAGATTTGTTGAATTGTTTTAGGTAGTATCGTCATATAGCATTGTCACCCCTCTTATTTTTTCAGAAGATTTGGCATAGGCCTATAAAACGAGCCGAGCGAGCTCGAGTAGTTATCGAGTCGAGCTCGGCTCGATTTGATAACAAGCTTATGAGCGAGAGCTCGACTCGAAAATTACTCATCTAAGCTCGAGCTCGGCTCGACTCATTTAAGAAAAACAAGTCGAGCTTTCGAGCCTTAACGAGCTTATTAATATATTTAATATTATATTTAATAATTATTATATTAATATATATAATTATTAATATATAATATTTATATTAATATTATTATTATTATCAAGCCTTATCGAGCCGAGCTATAACGTACCGAGTATTTAGACGAGCTCGAACTCGAGCTCGAATAGTCACGAGCTCGAGCTTTTCGAGCCGAGCTCTCGAGCGGCTCATTTCGTGTAACAGCTCTGATTTGGCATATATTTTAAATTTTAGACATCATTTTCCTTAAGAAGTGGCTTCTCATATGACTATGCAATATGCATACAACTATACAGCTCCATAGTTGACAAGCCTTTATGCGACTATGTTGTGTTTTTTCAAAGAATTATGTTCGATGTCATCTTTCAAAATCAATTTTATGATATAAATAGACGCTATTCTACTTTTGGGCTCAGCCCATCAATTAGGCCCAAAGCTAGCCATCCAATTCAACTGGTATTATGCTATCAATTACTGTTAAAAGTTTAGAACTGGGATGATGAATTCACCAACACTTTGCATGCCATTTCAATGTGAAGAAGTTAAGCAGTTATCAGGTTATTTAGTCCCAGAGTCAAGCATCAACCATCGCGAACGACTAACTCAAAATATGGATACGACAAACCTGTTCTCTGAATATACTCATCTTTCTCAATAGTATATTACTCAGGCAATCCAAGAAAACATACATTGATAACAGCAAGAACACGAGTGACAATATTCATATTCAGCGAAGAGACTCAAGAAATTAGTACGTCAAGTATAAAGAAATAAAGTGCACAGCATACTTGATAACTAACAGCAGGTGAAATCACATAGACTTCGCCTCATTCTTCTCAGGGTTGCCCTCCAATTCCCTCCGGAGTTGTAGGGAGAAATCATCATTGACATCATCATCGTCCCAGTCATCTTCCCACTGCTGAGTTACTTCTTTCGCTTCTTTGTCGTCCCACTCTACCAATTTCACATGCATTTAAAAAGAAAAAAATCAAGAAAACGTGCAGTGTAAAAATCCCAAAGCAGGTCTAAGATTTGACATGAAACGTATAATAACAAGTATTCAAATCCGAACGAAAAAGGCCAAAACTTAACATGAAAATCAACCAAGTAACTTGGGGGGCATGAGTTTATTTATGCCTTTAAGATGTATAATTGTAATGAAAATTTTCAAAATCATAAAGCTGTTTAACAGTCCATGGATATATCAAACACATCATGTAGATATATCATCAAGAAAATAAAGAACAAAAACAGATCTTAGACTGTTTAATTTCATTCCGAAAACCATTAAAAAACAAAGCCATAACAAAGAACAGGCCACATTAACTCATTTGATTCAACACCCAAATCATAGACATAACGAGTTAAATTAAGAAGACATAAAAATCCAAAATGAAGCCAATTCCGGATAAAACACATTATAATTTATAAAGAGATGAAATTTCCCACTAATATTGAAAGATAATAAAAGACACACACCTTGATCAAATTCAAACTCCTCAAACTCATCATCGTCTTCAAATAGATCCATCTTTACTTCCTCAGCTGCAGATTTTGGTTGTTCTGTCGCCATTCTAATCTGTAACCACAAAAAGACCAAATATAAGTGTGAAAACAGCAATTATTGGAAAACTGATGCTCCAACAGATAAATTGAACTAGCTGGGAAAAAAACAAAGTTAATCAGCAGAATTGACGATCACTACGTATAACAGCAATTCACATTCTCTTCTTTTGTTTAATTGAATGTCGATTTTATTTTCTAGCCCTAACAATTGGGGAATTGTTCACACAGCGCACGGCAAGAGATCACATATACACAAATTAAACGGAAAGTAAGGGGCGAGGAGGAGCGCCGGAAAACCGACGACTGTCAGAGACAGGTGGAGCGCGGAGGAGCATAAAGTACGGTGCTGTTCAATCCAGATTCAGAGAAAGAATTTACAGAAAAGGAAGGAAATAAATATTACCTAGTAAGATAGGCCTAGCAGGGGAAGCGCCGGAGAAACGACGGCGGCTATCGATTAGACTGGTGGAGGCGCGGCGGAGGTCGGCCTGTGCTGGGATCACCGAAGGAGTAGTGCTTTACTTTTTTATCAAGTTTTCTTCAACCCTATTTTCACTTGTTCGTCTAAATCGTGTTTATCCAAAAATCGTGTTTTCTAGTATTTCACACTTTCCTTTTTCATTCGTTCCTCAAAGTATTTCATACTTTATTTTTACTAAATTTGGTAAAAAATACATTATAACAATACTCACTTTTTACACACATCTCAATATAATACTTATTTTTTCACATCTTCCAACAACTTTACACACCTCCCAACAACTTTACACACATTTTTCATTAAATCAACTAAAATATATATTCTCTTTCTTACTTTATACATAAAAATACAAAATTTTCTTAAACTCTGTGCACATCAATACGTAAAGTACTTGTTGGGACGGGGGGATACTAAAAATTAAACAAGAAACCAATTCATATATTAAACTATTAATTTGACCCTTATATTTAATAAAATTTGAATATATGAGAAATTCGAATATTTATATGTGAATATCTATCTATTTATTTATTTATTTTAAAAATAATAATATTAAATACCTCAACGTAAATTGAATACAAAATAAGTTTATAATTTAAATAACAAATTACAAATGAACATGAATATTCGATATTTTTTATAGAATTCCAATCTAGTATATCATTCTATGAAGCTTAATTCAATTTATTTACAACTTTAATTAAAAGAATAAAACAAACAACTTAATACAAGAGGCAAATAAATACCAATTCAAATCCCCTATTCCACCCCATGTTACATCTAACGTTACATGGGGGACGAGAGACAAGTGTCCCATTTCACCCACAATTGAATAAATACTACATAAAGTTCCATAATGAAGTACTCCCTCCGTCCCCCAAAGTATTTCACACTTTCCTTTTTCATCCGTCCCTCAAAGTATTTCACACTTTACTTTTACTAAATTTGGTAAAAAATATATTATACTAATACTCACTTTTTACACATATCCCAATATAATACTTACTTTTTCACATCTTCCAAAAACTTTACACACTTTTTCACATCTCTCAATAACTTTACACATATTTTTCATTAAATCAACTAAAATATATATTCTCTTTCTTACTTTATACATAAAAATACAAAAATTTCTTAAACTCCGCGCACACCAATACGCGAAATACTTCCCGGGACGGAGGGAGTATATATTATTACAACAAAAGAATCAACACAAACATAAAGCTAGCTGCATTGTATATATGAAGGTCCTTCAATGGCTGGATCTTCAAGGTCGTACTTAGCTCACAAAAAATTCGAGCTAATACCACAGTAATCAACCTATTATTCAAACAAAAAATGATCATGTATGTATACAAACAATACCTTAATCATCCACCATATTCACATGATTAAAGAAATCTCTTCATTCAAACAGCTTCACTTCACCTCACGTCAACATACTGCTCTTGCCTCGACTCTTTGATCCGTTGAGACGACCTCGTTTCGCAGAATCTCTGCAGGATTTTGATCAGCGATCGCGCTTTCTTACCCGCATGAGACGTACCTTCAGTCAGAAGTGAGTACAGCGTTGTCATAAGAGAGGCATCCTTTGCTAAGACACTCACCACTTCGCCTCCGCAGTTGAGGCAGAGAGAGTGTAGAATCGAGACGCAGTATTCTTTACCAGCTCGAGTTTCTATGGAGTAGAATGATTTCAGGATCAATGGAAGGGATGATGATTCGAAAATCTGGATTGATCCTTCATCGCTGTCGGACAATGCGGATAGGACTGCCAGTGTGTCGGTTTTGAGCTCAACTCGATCGGAAGTTTCTAGAATGTGGAGCAGTATGGGTACTGCCCCGGCTGCTAGAGCCCTCTGTCGGTTTCTGTGGTACAAAAGTAGGGCGAAGATTGCAACGACGGCGTTTTTCTTCCCACATGGAGTGCCTTCTTTGATCAGGTGTAGTAATGAGGGGATTGTCTCGTTGTTTTCTCCGATCTTCTTTCGGTTTTCGTGGATCGAACAGAGGTAGAAGATCGTGGCGGCTGCAGTTTGTCTTGACTCTGGTTTCGTCCCATGTTTGAGGACTGCAAGAATGGGGTTCAATCCTCTGTTCTGCATGATCGATTTCTGCCCTCTTGGCTGTTTAGAAAGCTTCAGGAGTGCAGAAATCGCGTTTTCTTGCATGGTCGAATCAGATGATCCCACCAGCTCGAGGAGTGGTGGGATTGATCCTGATTCGATCAAACAAGCTCGGTTGAAGAGGTTCGACTTGGCCATAAGTCGAACCTCGTAAGCGGCCTTGTTCTTTTGATGATCCGTGCCGTAACCTAAGCTGAGTGTGAGGTATTCTGACAGGAATTTGATTGCTGTTGCATAAGATGGGCTTCCTGGTATGATTGTTCTCGAAGAATCTTGACTGTTCTTCCTAGATTTCGACAATGAAACGCCGTATTCTGAACAGAATTGTTGAATGAGCTTCTTCAAAGTAGTGTTGGGAACGAGCTCTGTGGTTGTGAGATTCGCCCCGGTTTTTGGGCAGACGAGGTTGCCCGATTTCAGCCATTTTTCGATCGAGGGACGGTCGTACGTTTGGCCTGTAGCGACCGTCACCGGATCGGTCATCAATTCGAGCGAAATCGGGCAACGAAAGTCCTCTAAATTGAGGCAACTCATCAATTCCAAATAACTGTTCTTGATCACTTCCGACTGATCTATTAGTCCTACATCGTAATCCTCGAACAGAACTCCCCTGCAGTAGCTCAACAATCCGACCAAACTGCTCAACAATTGCACTTCTCTGGTATCGCCATCTGTATGCCCGACCCGAATCGCTTCGTCCAGGAACCGGATCTCCCGGTGGCACTCCGCCCAAGTCTTGATGCCCAGATGCCCGATAATTCTCCGAATCATAAACGGGTCGGGTTCAAACCGGTTCTCGAATTGGTTCAACGCTAATATCACTCTCTTCATCGCGTTCTCGTCTTCCGGGTCAATCTCAATTCGGGCCTTCCTGGCTTGCTTCGACAGCATCTCCACCACCTCCTTAATCTCCGGCGAAACCTCCATGGATTCCAACGGAAGAACGTCGAGTGCAGTCGAAACGCTTCGGATCAGTCCCTGAAACTGACCTGCAACGAAGTGCGATTTCATCAGAATCAACATCTTCGCCCCTTCACGGCTGCAATCCGCCAGCAGAAATTGAATTTTCTGCAGCGTTAAATGGAGCTCCGATAAACACAGAACGATGGAATCCGACATGTTCGTCAACACCTGTTCGCGAATTTCGTCGAAGAGTATCGAAAGAATCAACACTTGCCGAATTGCTTCCCGGGAATTCCTTCTCTGGGTCGGGAACAATCGGGTCGGGTAACTGCATATAACCCGCGAGAGTTCGATCAGAGACTCCAACAGAGTCGCCGGAGAAATCCCCTCGCAGGGGTGAACCGCCGGAAACTTCAGTATCCGGCGATCATTCCGGTCAAATTCCCGAATCATCTGGAAAATAAAAGAAGAATGTGTGCTGAAATTGGGATAATTTGATTTGATTTTATGAAATGGAAGGATTTGAATTTCGGTTGATGATATATATCTGGAATTTAACTGCAGGATATTTTGGGGACACGTGGCGAGAATCTGTCCGTGAATAAGATACTGTGGCATTTGTGATACTGGACACGTTTGGCGGACACGTGGAGGGCATAAATTGGGTGATGCTGTTTCGTTGATCTTGACCGTTAAAAATCTTTACGCTGTGTTTGGTCATTGGTGTTGAATGGTGAATCTAAATTCCATTATACCAAATTAATTTTAAATATTAATATTATTCGAATAGGGTTAATGTCCATGACCATTTAGGGCATTGCAGGTGGTAGAGTTATATTTTTTCAATTGAATAGTGGCTAGACCTATTGGATGAGAATATTATTTATTTCACAATACTTTAAACAAATAGGAATAATTGTAAGAGATTTTTTTTTTAATATACAGTATACATATTTTTATAATTCACAATATTGCAGCTAATTTTGTAGTATGATAAATAATTTCTTGTACTATGCACTATAAAATTAGTACCATCACAAATTTTTTTGTATAGACGAATGGCCAATAAAAAATGGCTAAATATAGTGTGCACCTGGGTGCACACGAAGCTTCGTGTGCACCCACATACAAATATAAACAAAAACATATACAATTATGAGTAAAAATGTATACAATTTAGCACTTAATTTTTTTAATGAAAAATTAAGTGTAAAAAATATACAATTATTAAAATACATGTATACACTATTGAATAAAAAGTTATACACATATGAATGTTAGTTTTTTTAATGAAAAACTTATTGTGAAAAAAGTATACAATTATTACAAAACATGTACACAAAAGAGAATAACATGTATACAAAATAGAATAAAAGGTTGGGTGCAAGGTTGCACCCGGGTGCACTTAATATACACTCATAAAAAATTATATTTGTTTTTCAACATCGAAATGCTTTTTTTTTTTAGTTTTGACCAACGAAAAAATATCTATTATTATTTATTAATAAAGTTATTATATAAATTGTCAATGAAATTATTAGTAATAAATTATCGATGGAATAAGATTTTGGTTGGTAAAATTTTATTAACCATCAATTTAATTACGGACAGTGTTTGTTGTTAATCATAATTCAATTTAATAATAAAATTAAAATTTTTATTAATAGAATATTCTGTCATTATAATATAATTTTTTTTAAAGCTTATTGTTAAAATTTTATTGAGAGTTAACTCAAAAAGTATTTATCATATATAGTGGAGTATTACACAAATTTATTAAGTAACCATCATAAATTATCCATAGCAAATTTGTGTAACTTACGAAAAGTACTCTTATAGGAATTGATTAATACACTTCTAAAATAAAAACATTGATTGTATGATACAATTAAATTATGAATATAATTTGCCATTGTAGCATACTATATGTTACTTTTATTATCTTGTATCTACATATATGTACGTAATTGTAAAAATCATTTATAGAAGATAAATGGTTATATTGAGTAGTTTCTTTGGTAAAATTATTATGGAATAGGTAATAAAGTCATTAAAATAATAAATTAGGAAAAATTTTGTGTGAAGATGAGTAACGATTTTAATTTTTTTTGGGTAAATTACCAAAAACCCCTCGAAGTTTGTCCAAATTAATAAATAAACCCTGTGGTTTGAAAAATTACCAATTATCCCCCTTTAACTTGTTTTTTTATTTGAATATTAATAAAAATACACTTTTTCTTAAAATAAAAAAGGATGAAAATGATATCAAGACCCATATATTTAACATTGTATTTTTAAATTTCACTATTTTTTTTTTTAAATTAAAGGAGATAATTGATAATTTTTCAAACCATGCAATTTATTTGATAATTTAGACAATCTCGAAAGAGATTTTGATAATTAACCCTATTATTTTTATAATAAGTGATACTCCATGTATGTAATCAATGAGAAATTAATTATAATGGTCTTATAATAGGTGATAAAGGGCACATGACTTTAATCTCTATAAAGTTCTTTTTTGGTTTCATGATAATGTTTACAAAGTACAAGCGGAACAATGTAAGACGAGACCTAACACTCCATTTATAGCTAAAGTCTATAGATGCAACAAATTTAATAATTCAAATACAATCGAACAATTTGAGTGATGATCTCTTCTGCAATACAGCTCGGAGATAGCATTCGAGACCCAAATAGCAACGCATCTTTTTCTAACCATATGTGATACAGAACAGTTGAGAAAACCAAATTAAGTTACTATATGCATTCAAGAGTAGGGGCCTCCATACCAACTTTACTTTCTATACTTTTGTCCGTATTAATTTTAATTTTACATTTACTCCATCCGTCCTCTTAAAAGATATCTATTTCACTATTCCTGTCATTCGCTTCAAAAGTATTAATTTCCTCTATTTAATAAAGAAAATACACAATATGACACACCACTTCCTTCTAATACAATTACTCACCTTATCTATAATAATAATACTACTTAATTTACGTGCAAAAAACAAATAAAGAGCTTAGAACCGTCCACGTGCAAACATCAAACGAGTACCTTTTAAGGGGACGGAGGGAGTATGTAAAAGGAAAAAGTAATTAACTTGTATCAGTCTAAAATATTTTAATTTTAAATATGTTATTATCATTTATTTATTATTTAAAAATATAAAATTATATCCCAAAATAAATTAAAAATAACTTTTATTAATATTTATGCGAGCAGTAAATATGAAGACGAATTTGATACGGAGATAGTTGTTTGATTTGCAAGGAAGCAATTGTATTTTTAGTGTCACCAAACGCGTCCTTGATCAGACTAGCGTTGCTTGATGTAAATGGCATGTAGGATTCAGACGCCGACACCGTGTACACTTGGAAATTGGCGGTTGCGTTTGGAGGGAACTTCTTTTTGGCAATTAAGATTTTCTGAAACCGAAAGCGACAACAAAATTGATTTCTTGGACTTGCTAAGTTTCGATTTTAATATCTACTTACATAATCAACCTAATTTTTCATTTTTAAGTATTATAATTAATAACTATGTTTACATTATACTGACTATGAATATTCCTCTTTATCAGAATCATGTTCACTTTAGATGCAAAAAATGTAGGGCTTTAAATTTTGACTTTAAAATTATTAATACAGGTAATCAAAACTTATATAACATCATCTCATAAAATAACTTCGGTATTATATAATATTTTACTTTTAGGTAAATTAAAAAAAAAACAATTCATAATTAAATAATTGTTTACGATAAAAAAATAATTAATAATAAAAAAAAACTCTTTACAAGATATAAGAATAGAATAAAATATATATTTTTTTATTATAACAACAAATTTTATGTGGGACATGCATGCTTTATTTTTTGAGAATGTCATCTGATCTACTTTTCATTTTTATTTTATGGAGATTACCCTTTAGGACATTCCATAGGAAGAATTTTATAAGATAGACAAAAAAAAAAAAAAAAAAAAAAATAAATAAATAATATTTTAACAAAAAAATTATACTCCCTCTCTCTTCTTGTGATTATTGTTACGCTCTTCCCTTATAGAAAGAAAATATAATAATAATAATAATCACAAGACATAGGGAGCACTTGAATTGATAAAAGGTGGCAGTGATGTAGTATTTTATTTCATAAATAATTTATAGCATAAATAAAAGTAATAATATTTTTGATGAAAAATGATTATATCTTTAATAATAATAATAATAATAATTAATAATCATTTGTAAAAACCTAAGAATGTTGCTCTTATTATTATTATTATTGATTATTGAAGAGATGCTAGATTTCGCAAATAGTAGTACTATATATTACGACAAATAAAATAATAGTACACGACTATAGTAGTGTATAATTCAACATTATTAATAATTTAATTTCATATTCGGTTATGAAAAAATGAATGTGTATGAGTACGTGGACGAATGACGTGGTGACAATGATCACGCGGTT
The DNA here is from genome assembly GCA_023678885.1 of Pogostemon cablin. Lineage (NCBI taxonomy): Eukaryota > Viridiplantae > Streptophyta > Magnoliopsida > Lamiales > Lamiaceae > Pogostemon > Pogostemon cablin. Next base: position 4,677,222 of record CM042961.1, read on the forward strand.
AATCATTGTAATCAACCTTAATCACTTTCAAATAAGCCTACTTATAACGCGTGTGTGTTACACTACATAATCATACTTGAACAAATTAATCTGTGTTTAAATAATCAGATACTCAATCAATTCAAATGGATGTCAGAAATGGACATGCTAATATTTGTCAAAAATGTTGTGCCACATAGTTTTAACATTATCGTACTTACATACTATATCCTTAATTTTATCTTATCTTCGAAACTTGTATGTGTCGCAATATTAAGGAGAGAGAAGACTGTGCTGAGTGTTTGCACTGATGATGCAAGCTAAGAGACACGTGTCTTGCTTCGCTACTGCTGACGTGGATGTGTTTATCATTATACTTTTATATTTTTTAAGTGAATTAATTCTTATAGAATGAAACCCTAATCCGACGTAGTAGATAATAAGAATCCCTAAACAATCAAGAACATATACATCTCTCAATGCATTTCTTTCCAAAAACATACAATCTGATAATGTGTTACTCTTTAGAAGAGTAAAATATTTGAGTGTTAATAATCTCGAAAGAGTTCCTCCTTCAGTCTCACACCACTCTTCACAATTTTCTTATTCATATGTTCCACAACATTTTCCACACTTAAAAAAATGAAATATTATTTTATTCAACAACTTTAAAAATTACTTTAATTTCAATTTTGTCACTCTTTTTTCACATACATACTTTATTACCTAAAAGTACTATAATATTTTCAAAAGTCAACATATTTAATCAAAATGAGCAATTTTTCTTAAACAGTACGTAGTATGGTACAATAAACGGAAAGGATGGTTCGAAATGTAGGGAGTATAAGTTATCATATATATTTTTAGAATCGGGCCGACGTTTGGGGTGGACGAACCACTTTTTTTACAATATATATTTTTAGAATATCTTCTTCAAATATTTGATTATTTGAGTGTTACCCTTTTTTTGAAGAGTTATAATTTATCGATGCGTTAGAGAATTATTTGTTATAAAATGTAACAATTAATCTTTTACATACAAAATGTAACACTCCCATCATAAAAATTATATAAAAAAAAAGGGTGAAACGAGGACACGGAAATTTACCGTGCTCTAGAAACCAATTTTTATAGTACTTTTTTCACATACATACTTTATTACCGTCCTCTAACAATTTTTATAGTACTTTTTTCACATACATACTTTATTACCGTCCTCTAATTTTTTTCCCGAGAACCGGTATAATTATTGTGGTGGTTTATTGATAATAGAATGTTGACATGACAATTTATAATGGGTTTTATATATTTCAAAGTCCAATATTTAATGTCTTTGTGGTCTGATGGGCTTTTCAAAATAACTATCAGCCCACCAGCCGAACAGATTCCTACACATTATTTTTAGATTTATTTATTTAGTGATTTAATTCAAGAGAAGAAGTGGTTGATTAAAAAGAAATGGTCAATACAAAATTTTTAAATATTTATTATTTAAACAAAATCCAAGACATTAGCTTATGAAATACTCCCTATAGTAATTAACACTGGAATTTAGGCTTAGGGATTATAATTTTTTTATTTATGGCTTATTAATAAATATACATTTTTGTCTGAATATGAATCTCCATATTATATTGACATTAACATGGTGTCTGAAAACCCCATCTAAGATCAAAGCTACAAAAATAATGAATAAAACGAGGACATGAAGGGAATCACATTGGATTTATTTCAAGCATTCCATCAAATCTTGGATCAACTTGATACACACACATATACATACACTTATGAGTTATGAACCTAATGTATTTCTTACAGCCAAGCAGGATTCTCCAGAGGAGAAACAACAGCTTTCACCTGCAAATAGTTGTTGAGGCTGTGCATCCCCTTCTCCCGCCCGATGCCACTCATTTTGTAGCCTCCAAACGGGAGTGCTGCGTCGTACACGTTGTAACAGTTCACCCATATTGTGCCGGCCTTCAGTCCTCTCGACAACGTGTTGGCTGTGTCCACGTTCTTCGTGAAAACACCGGCTGCTAGGCCGTACCGTGTTGCATTTGCTCGTTTGATCACATCGTCGATGTCCCTAGAGTTGACATTTACTCATCAGTAGTAAGGTCTCTAGAATTGACCTAGCTTTAGTGTGTGAGAATGTAAAGACTTACTTGAATTTTAAGATGGACTGAACCGGACCGAATATCTCGTCCTGTGCTATCATCATGTCGTCCTGGTTCGGATAAAGGTGGTCAGGCATCGTTTTGCATTATGAACTAATCGAATTCATGTCAATGCAACGTGTACTACCTTAACATTTGAAAACACAGTTGGTTGGATAAAGAAACCTTTAGAACCAAGCCTTTCACCTCCACATTCCAGGGTGGCGTTGCTATCCATGCCCGATTTTATGTAACGAAGAACCTTCTCAAATTGCTCCGAGTCAATCTGATGCGTTCGTTGAAAGAAATCATGATCTTTGTCAGGTTAAGAACCAAGGCTGAGCTGAGTCTGTAGTGAAGTTTAGAAAAAAAGGTGTAGTACCTGTGGACCTTGCTCGATTCCTTTCTTGAAAGGATCGCCCACCGTACGATTCAGAGCGCGTTTCTTTGACCTCTCAATGAACTCATCATATATACGTTCATGGACGTAAGTACGAGAACCAGCACAGCAACATTGACCCTATAGCTCAATGAGGATTATTTGATCAGTCATAAAATTCAATGCCAAATTTAAGTTGGTTTAGAGTTATGGTAGTTACTTGATTAAAGAACAGAGCAAAGTGTGCTAGCTCTACAGCCCTATCAAGATCAGCATCCTCACATACGATTTGCCTCCGAGTTCGAGAGTTACTGGCTTCAGATTGCTTCGGGCAGCCAACTCGAGAACAATTTTACCAGTGTCAGTTGATCCAGTGAAAGCAAGCTGCAGAAGAGACATGAGTTCACAAGATGTGGGGACTAATGTGGAAAGGAAACACAAAGTTTCACATCCGTTGTTTGTAAGGACTATCTACGAGAAAGAACAGAAATGAAATGCAGCAAAATGAAGATTCTGCTAGTGTAGACTGTAGAAGCTTGTAAAAGTTTGAAGTTGAAATTCATATGATGATACCTTGTCTACATCCATATGACTAGCAAGAGCAGCACCAGCAGTCGGACCGTATCCAGACACTACATTAAGGACGCCATCCGGGAGCCCAGCCTGATCAATGCTCAACACAAGATATCAATTGAAAGGACTAAATCATACGAAACAATTCACGAGCACGGACTTGTCCAACAAAATTAGACAATATACACATTTTTTCCAAGTGAAACTGTTTATCACTTTGACTACACTTTAAATATAACCATGATGAGTAAACTAAGGTAAAACGAAGGAGCTCAAGAATGACCTCATGAAACAATTTTGCAACATATAAAGCAGTTAATGGTGTTTGCTCTGCACTTTTTAGGACAACAGTGTTTCCGCATGCAAGAGCTGGGCCGACTTTCCACGCAAACATGAGAAGAGGAAAGTTCCACGGAATAATCTGCCCAGCAACGCCAATTGGTTCGTGCAAAACTTGCACATGGTATGGTCCATCAGCTGGCACTGTCAATCCATGAATCTTATCCGCCCAACCTGCATAATTCCTTAATAGCTCATTCGCAAGAATGCAGTCCAACATCATACATAGTCCAATTATCAGAAAAAATCAAATAAAGGTAAGTTCTACCGGCATAATAACGAAACATCCGAACAACGAGGGGAAGTTCTGATTTCAAGGCTTGCTCATACGGCTTCCCATTGTCCCAAGTCTCAAGTTGAGCAAGCTCTTGCTTATGTTTTTCGACCAAATCAGCAAAACGCAACATTATGCACGATCTTTCCTAAAACATCATCATAATAAAACCCTTAAAACTAAACAGATCAAAGCTAACAAATCCCAACTGGCAATCAAGAAAGACAGACAGTCATCAAAGAAAAGATATCGCATCCTTACATAAGCACTCATTCTTGGCCACGGCCCTTCATCGAATGCCTTTCTCGCAGCTGCTACAGCTCGATTTATATCCTCTGCATCTCCCTCCGAGACGTGCGTGATAACTTCTCCGGTTCGGGGATCCAGGGTGGGAAATGTTTTCCCTGAACAGTGATGATCATTTTTTAGTTCCAAATTCATCACATACCATTAAAATGTGCAGAAAATCAATCAATATCAGCAGAAATCAAGGGATTACCAGAGGCTGAATCCACAAATAGCCCATTAATGAGAAGCTTGGTGTATTTAATTTCAACTGGAGGTGTAATCGGTTGCTCAAGAACAGCAGCAGTACTAAATCTTTGTATTCCCCTTCTCAACCCATGTAGTCTACCTAAATATATACATACATTCTAAAATATATCAACATAAATGGAAAAAAACAAAGTTATTGAATTACTTGGTACAAAAATTATTCCCCTTCAAAACCCCAATTCATGAAAGCCCAGAAAACAATGATTCAATCATCAAATACATTGAAATTAAGTTACCACTGTCATTATTCTATGAATTCAAGAAATCAGAGCAGAATGATAAAAAATTGCAACTGGAATCATCAAGGTTTTTTACTGCAGCTTTAACATTTACAGATATGCAAAGTGATAAGAAAGAACACACACAGTACACACATAAAAAAGGTGAAGATGGGCGGACTAAGAAGTTACCATGAGAAGCAGCATTAGAATAAAGAGAGAGAGTACGAGAAAGAAAGGAAGAAATTCTGCGAGCTGCCATGATTGTATCACTTGCACCAAATTTGAAGCAAAACTCGTCACCATTTATAAGAAGAGATGAAAGAGTAGTTCTGAGTTATACTTCAGTGCCTCGTAAGAGTATGGCTAACACCTAACGGACATCAAAATTCACAAATTAATTACATATTATAAATTTTACTGTTACAATTTTTAATTTTATTTCTATATTTTCAAATTTTAGCTTTTTTTTTAGGTAGAGAAGAAAATTAGAATTAAAATTGAAAACAGTATGGTTAAATAACCAAATGTGATTTTATAATAATTTGCCAATTACTAAAAAGACCAAATCTGACAATTTAATCAGAAAAAGTTATAATTTAAATGTAATTGTTCACAGTGGCCCGTTACATTTATCAAATTACTCCACTTCTTTGACTCATTTTTTACTTTATATTTTTTTTAGGGGAATTGACGAAAATACTTTTACTCGAATGCATTCGAGTAATATATTTGAGCAAGTAAAAAATAATTTTCGAATTAAAATTCGAGTAAAATATTTTTGGAGTAAACATATTCGAGTTAATTATTTCTTCGTGTAATGTATGCGAGTTATGTAATTTCGAGCAATGTGAGTATTTCAAATGAATGAATGATGTGAGTAATATGTATAAATAGTGTGAGTAATGTAAGTGAGTGATGTGAGCAATAAATTTGAGTTAAATAATATATTCGAGTAAAATAACGTATTCGAATAATGAATTCGAGTAAAATCATGAATTTGAGTAATATATTCGAATAATAATTATTTTACTCGAATACTTTTACTTAGATACATCACTTAAATATTCGAGTAAATGATATTTCAGTCAATTCGAACATAAAAAGATATTGTCTTAAAATTAGGATAAAAAAGTTTTTTATTATATTTGACAAGTTACTAGTTTTTTACTCTTTCTTTTATAAAATTAAAACTCTCACTATATCACAAATATTATATTTAAAGGATTAAATAAATAAATTGAGTATAACTTCTTATCTGTATCACAAAATTCATCTATTGAAACTGTCTCAGACAAGTGTATTTGTTTAATATACTTGTCTAATGCTAAAATGAAAAGATAAAATATAAAATACAAAAATTTATTATTCATTGTGTATAAAACATAGCGACTAAATTAAAATAATGTTCAATCCCATTATAAGAAAAATAAAAAATTGCTTATTTACTTTTAAAAAAAATTAAATCTGCACACTTTTAATATTATAATATTGTCTGAATAGAATAAAATCAAAAGGATCAAATAGAACAAAAATACAAAACTCGAATTTATAAAGCTCAAATAGAATAAAAATATAAAATCTGAATAAAACACAAAATACAAAACTGAATAAAACACAAAGTCTGAATAGAATAATTATTTTTTCTAAAATTTGATTGACAGTTTCAGAGGAGTATTGTAGTATATTTATATGAATAGTAAGCTGATTTAATTTTTTTTTTTTTGTCGAAGTGAGCATTCTTTATTATTTGTAAGGCAAAAACTCCCGTGCTCGAGACACACCGTGTTCACATCTCTGGGTACACAGGAGACCAACTCCTCTATTTGTAATTCAAATTGGGCAACAGTAATAATTCTTCTAAAATATAATCTTAATTGATATTAAAGATATTAAATAAATATATTTTTGGAAAATATTTATTATGTATAAACGTGATAAAGTCTAAATAAAATTCAAAATCAAACATTTTCATACAATACCTTCCCTTAAAAGGAATTACCTCTTGTCTTTTTATTGAGATTTTTTTAGTGATCATCCCCACATTTTCTTTTTTCTTTTCTGAAGCGATCATTATATTCTACTTTTTAAAAGTGTTACTATTATATTTTCTTATTTATCATATTATATCCCTAATTTTTATGAAAAAATTAAATTGGTACATGAATTTTGAATCCCATGTTACTGCATACCGGACTTTTAGTATATAGGCAAAAGATTTGAATAAATAAATCTAATGAGAAGAATAAGAAAGCAATAATTTTTATAACAATAAGTGATACTCCACTTGATTGATGAAAAGTGATACAGGTGGTGTGAATTATTTTATGAATAATTTATAGTAGTATAAATGAAAAAATACATTTTAAAAGAAAAAATATATTAAAAATATTATTACTTACCGAAAACGTAAAATAGTTTCATGGTGAGACGGTATCGCAGAATTCTATATATATCAATGAAAAATTATATTTTAAAAGAAAAAATAGATATTATTACTTACCGAAACGTAAAATAATTTCATGGTAAAATTATATTTTAAAAGAAAAAATAGATATTATTACTTACCGAAACGTAAAATAATTTCATGGTAAGACGGTATCGCAGAATTATATCAATGTTGTACCAAACTAATCACGTTAATTAGTTCCCTTTGTAGCGTAATAAAGAAATCTTTAAATATTAGTAGTAATATCTATGTTGTACATTGCACTTCATAGCTGGAGAAATTTAATAAGTTTCACTATACTATAAATTAATGACAATAATTTTTATTAAAAGTAATTGACTTTTATCTATGATGTGAACTAAGTATCATGAACAATAATGTTTGTTTTAGATTTTTTTTTGAGTTTGAAAATTAATTAAACAGTAATATAGGTTTGTTTTGAGTTTTGACGTGTATGTTTAATTTTATGGAAAATTAATATATAATAAAATATTAATTTGTATAATAAAAGAGATGAGAGAGAAGGGATAAAAAGAGATAAAATATTAAGAAAGTGGATATATTGATGATTGAGTTGATATTAGGTGCATTCGGGTGTAAGAGTGCACCCATATACGTATAACTTTTTATTCTATTTTGTATACATGTTATTCTATTTTGTACTATACTTTTTCACATTAAGTTTTTTCATTTAAAAAACTAGCATCCATATGCGTATAATTTTTTTCAATAGTGTATACATGTTTTCTGAATAATTGGGAGTATTTTTTTACACTCAATTTTTCATTAAAAAAATTAACAATTAAATTGTATACATTTTTGTTCATAATTGTATATAATATGTTTTTGTTTATATTTATATACATTTTTTAAAATGGGTGCACCCCTGTCCACATTATAATTAGCCTCGATGATTATAGATTTTATAGGTGAATATGCGGATGATATTATAATTTAAGGGTGGGCTTGGTTTTCAAAATTGAAAACAAATATCATGTAAGGGTATGTTTCTTTGGTGTTTATGTAAGGTTTAAAAATAATAAAAAGTAATAATCTATATTTGGTTTGAATTTAGGGTATTTTTGTTTGATGTTTATTTGAGGTTTAAAAAATCATAAAAATTTAATAATCTATATTTGGTTTAACCAGGTGAGCTAGTTCATCTGACTACTAGGCTCCTCACAAAAGTGAGTGACCCAAAAAACTTAGAGAATAAGGGTGTATATTTAATTAATAAAAAATGATAAATATTCAAGTAAATTCTTTTGTGAGCAATTCAAAATATTAGTGAGAAATTATAAAAAAAAAAGTAATACTCCATATATTTAATAAAAGTAATAATTTTTATTTTTTGAATAAAATAAAATAAAATAAAATGATCTCTGAGAAATGAAACTATCCGATTTTACTCATCAATTTCAATTTAAGTTCCCACAGTTATTGTTTATGATGAGCTCAGTTCACACATCAAATTTGTGATGGCAACAGCTCAATTTGTCAATCGCATATCACTCACGATATGAATGGACCAACTAACTCTTTACCTAATCATAATTATTCAACCTAATCTTTTAATCTCTCCGTCCAAATAAATGTTTACAAGTAATTGTATTAGTATGATATATTAGTGTGATGTGTGAGACTCACAAAAATATACTCCCTCCGTCTCATAGAAGTTGACACACTTTTCTTTTTGGTTTGTCCCACTAAAGTTGACACATTTCCTTTTTAATACATGGACCAACACAAAAACAATTAATATATTCTCATGGACCTCATATATCAGCTCTAATATAACTACACACTACACATTAAATATTATTTCTCTCACTTCACTTTACTCCACTTTACATTAAATTATTATACTCCTCAATCTTCGTGCCCAAAAAAAATTATACCAACTTCTATGAGACTGATGGAGTATTAATTATTCCCTCTGTCCCAAACTCGTTATCTTAGTTACTGTAGATACGAAGTTTAAGAGAAATTACTTTTTGACTAACTTTATTAACTTTTTAGGGGTATTGTGGTATTTTTAGGTAATAAATAAATTATAAAATATGTTATGTGTATTAGGTGAGAGTGATATTTTTGAAATTAAGATAAATTTTTGAGGTTATTGGTTGATGTGAAGTTTCCTTTTTTGGAATAAGATAATTAGTTTGGGACAGATGAAAATGGAAAGTAAGACAACAAGTTTGAGACGGAGGGAGTATTTTGTTTGAGTCTCATTTGAAGAAAGAAAAATAAAAACTTTATATTGGAACAAACAAAAATGACAAAATATATCATCTGTTCAGCTCGGAGAGAGTACTTAATCAGGTTACACTCCAACACGCCCCTCACATGCAGGTGGGGAATTTTTGCCTCAAAGCCTTGCATGTGGACTTTACTCCACTTTACATTAAATTATTATACTCCTTAATCTCCGTGCCCAAAAAAATTATACCAACTTCTATGGGATTGAGGGAGTATTAATTATTCCCTCTGTCCCAAACTCGTTGTCTTAGTTACTGTAGACACGAAGTTTAAGAGAAATTATTTTTTGGTAACTTTATTAACTTTTTATGGGTATTGTGGTATTTTTAGGTAATAAATAAATTATAAAGTATGTTATGTGTATTAGGTGAGAGTGATATTTTTGAAATTAAGATAAACTTTTGAGGTTATTGGTTGATTTGAAGTTTCCTTTTTTTTGGAATAAGACAATTAGTTTGGGACGGATGAAAATGGAAAGTAAGACAACAAGTTTGAGACGGAGTGAGTATTTTGTTTGAGTCTCATTTGAAGAAAGAAAAATAAAAACTTTATATTGGAACAAACAAAAATGACAAAATATATCATTTGTTTAGCTCGGAGAGAGTACTTAATCAGGTTACACTCTAACACGCCCCCTCACATGCAGGCGGGGAATTTTTGTCTCAAAGCCTTGCATGTGGAATTTTCTCATAAATGGATGGCGGTGAGGTTTGAACATTAGACCTTTGTTAACCATGAGCTCTGATACCATGTTAAACGACCACCTTATCTAAAAGTTTAAGTTAATAGAGAGTTAAATTGTTTAATACTTAATCATGTTACACTCTAACATGGGGATAATCTTTTTGGCTCATTTATAGAATTTATTTAAAGAGTAAAAATTAGAATACATATAGTTAAAAATTTTAAAACTTAACTGCACAATATTATCATACAAAAGAAACAAATCACTCCAGTTAAAGAAGGATGATAATTGAAATGAAATTATGTTAATTTTTATTATTGATGTTTAAAAAAAATCTCGTTGATTTAATAAGTTTTCTCACCTATTAATAATCTAGATTCTCATCGTAATTATTATCTTGTTGGTTTAATTTTATACCGCCTAGCCCCTACCTCCGGTCTGAATTTAAAATCGTATTTAATGTTTGTAGGATATTAATAAAGTTATTTGTAAAATTACTTTAAAGTTTTTATTTATTTATTTATTTAATATATTAATTGTAAAGCTCATCATGCATTAAAAAGTTTGGAGATGACGCAATATTGTATCGCGTTTGGAGAAGGTCACGCAATAGAACATGTCAAGTAAAAAGTTTAGTTAGATGGATAAAAAATGTTAACAATATTATAAGAAATGATACCTAATTTTATGAACATTATTAAAATTCGGAAAATATGTGCCTATTTCTTGCACATTGGTCCCAGATTCTTCCAAATTTCTGTCAGTCGCACATAATGGATCATGGGCGCAAACTCGGAAATTTCCCACCATCTTTCATTCAACTGATTTGAAGAGAAGCAATCGAAAAAAAGTTTAGTTGGCATCAGTAGATATCAAAACCCCATCCTGCAATTGTCTGCTCAGTCGAGAAACTTTCTCGTTTAAACTTTTATTATTTGAGTTATGCCCTCAGTATGAACATTATTATGCTCGTTTATGATGGTATTATACCTCCTCAGAAGCAACATTTCCTACCTTTCTCTTCTATTTCCTGTTTCATGATATCTACAAATGATGTCATATTTTGTATAGTTACGCAGTAACTTGATCTGTATCCAGTTTTCATAACTCTATATTATTACTATTTTACAATCACGAAAGCTCGCCTTTGCCTTCCATGGCTCTGTTTCACACAATCGAAGATACATGAACTTACTGTGAGCATGTGAGTGCTAGAAAACTGTTCCGCTAAAGATGGATCAACCAGCTGTGGAGGAAGCCATTGATGAGGAAAACGAGCTTTCAAGAATGATCATTTAAGTTGACGAAGTTAAAAGGGAAGTTGTTCAGCTGGCTCAGTAGCATCCCTTGCAGAATTCATGGAGAGAATGCAGAGCCAGTTAGGGAAGAAGAAGAAAATGCCGAGAAACACAAGAACTCCGAGGTCAGCCTCTTCGCCAACTGCTGGACGACGAGGACTAACCACATAAATCTGGCCAGCACACCACAGAGAGTATAAAATTGCAACTATCAGGATCAGTCTAATTGATTTGTGATGTTGTCTTCTTCCCAATTTCAAAGGCCTCACTCTGCAACAGAGGACGAAGCTTTTGAGAAAATTGATAACGGTTCAATTAACTCGATAATGTTCAAGAAAATCACTCAGAAAGGACCTTTAAGAAACCTGTAGATATAAATAAAACCTCCAATCAAGATTACACACAGAAGGCCAATAACAACAACAGCATCAGGATTGATTGGCGCTCGAGTTTTCCACCACCCTGTGCTCAATATCCAAGTATACATAGAAGAGTGTCCATTCTCCTGTGATTTCCCATTTTCGATTAGTAATATACTTATAGCAACACACATTGCCCTCAAAAACTTTCTAACATAAGGAAATTTGCTGTAACAATGATATAATGCTAACTGTAGCATTACCTCAAACAAATGATCTAAGAAAAAATGAGACAAAGATCCCGCGAAGACCAGCAAGAAGCACTGCTTTGCAGTAAGGGGTACCTGTATCAGAAAATTCTTAACGAGCAAGACTCAAGGCAAAACATAATGAACTGTTTCATGGTAAGATGTTTTACAACGAGATGATGGAATACTGCCCGATAAACGAATTCTATCACCTTATTCTAGCTGTAATGACATTAAAGAACAAATTTGTGAAACTTGACATGCACTCAAACTCCATTCATTATAAACAAACTGCCAAAAGAATGAATTGGACTTGGAGAATGCCATCAAACATGTCAAGAAATTTCTGAATAAACTTGAAGGATATATCCCATACATATCTACCACCATGGTTAAACTAGAATACAAACAAAATGCTTAGACTGTTCTGCTAACATTAAAGCTGGATATTTTCTTAGTAGACATACATGTCTATAAGAATGACAAAAATCAATTTCAAATTACAGCTTTTCAACCATCCAAAACAACATTAAGTGTAGTAATTTACACTAAACTGATCTTTTGCTCACCAACACTCAATAACAACATATAAATAGCAAAGTCAGAGATCAATAAACCCTACTTCAATTGTAAAATATTTTCATTAATCGAAGTAAAAAGCATCTCAAATAACTAATTTCGAAGTATACTAGCTTGGTTGATCCCAAAAGCAAAATTGAGGATCAGCGTAAAGCGATCAAAAATGGCGAACACAAATCATTAAATTACAGTTTGAAATTGAAATCAAATGAAACAATTAAGAAGAACTTTGCTAGATAATTCATTAATACACAATTCAGGCGTTTTCAAATGCTTACCCCAGAAAATGAATCCAGAACGCCCTTTTGGAGGAGAAATCGAGAAATACAGGCGTACAGCAGCGATAAAGGCAAGCCTAGAATCAAAGCATAGTAAAAGGGGTCGTGGATCCACTGCTCGACGGAGGAGCCCAAAACTCGGCCCAAACCCAGAGTTGAAGACAGCCACTCGCAGAACGACCCGATGTCTGGCCCGAAGAAGGCGTTGATTGCATATGTAACACAGTGGTGAGGGCCGAACCTGCCGTTCGATATGTGCATCAGGCCCTGGCCCGATCCGAGGGCGTAAATCATGTGCGGGCCCGGGCCCGGCATATTCCGGCGGTTAAAATTCGCCGAAAGTGTAATCCGCCGCCTTTTGGTTTGTTATTGAAAACAACGATAAGGAATGTTGACTTCTAATGTTGCCAGACGACTACCTGAAGTCTGAACCTCTGATTTTAAATAGTCGGTTTGACTTTAAAATTAATTTATTAGTCCAACTCAAATAAAAATTTTTAATTTAATTTATACAGGGTTCATTTAATCACTTTATTTCAATAATCGATAATTATACTCTTTATATTACTCCTTCCGTCCGCCACAACAGTGGGAATTTACTTTTTGCACGTAATTAAGGAATATTATTATTTAAGTTGTAGTTGGTAGTTGTATTAGTGGAGTGTACGAGTCCCATAAATTTATTGTATTAGTAATGTGTGTGGGTCTCATGTGTTTAAAAAGAAAAATGTGAACTTTTGGTGCGGACGCACGCCCAAAATGGCAAAATGTGGATCTCTTGGACGGACGGAGGGATTATCAATTATACTCTTTATATTAACACTTATAAACCTAAGAATAAATATTAAATTTTATAAACAAAATAAATCATAAACCACAAAATAAAATTATAATTATATTTTCAAATTAATTATAAATTCTAAGAGCAAATATTAAACCTTGTGGTGAAAATTATAATTAATAATAATAATAAATGAAAAAAAAAAGAAATAAAAGGAAAGAGAAAATGATCTTAATTTAATATACTCCGTAATTAATACCAAGGTGATGTGGTACAAATGGGTAAAAAGAAAAACAGAATTAATAGAAAGTTTAAAGATAATTAGAAATTTAATTAGCTAGTGGATGAGGTGGCTATATAATTACAATTAGATTAAGTGAAGGGCAAGGTTTAAAATTTTCAAAAATATCCACGATATTTTCACGATATATCCGTATTTGGAGAGTACCGATATCGATATTGGGGAAAAAGATATATCTTTTCTGACATCGAGAATATATCGAGAAATATCGGTAACAATATCGATATCGGTTTGCCACAGTTCAAATTTTTTCAGATGTCGAGATATATCCAGGAAATATCGCTAAAATATCGATAAAATATCGAGGATATATCGAAAATATAAAAAAATTATCCATATTTTTTAAAAAAAATTAATGATTTTTTATATTATTTTTACCAATTAGATAGAAAATTTTTCATTAATTTGATCTTTTTTTTTTTAAATAGAGCAACCTTAACATGAAATTATTAAAACTATTTTACTTTATTTAATTAATTATCACTTATTATCACTCTTCATAAAAATAATTACTACTAAGTAAATGGAGGAGTTTCTTTTATGTACACAGTGTAATAGTATACTCTAATTAAAATACAATTATTTTGGTACATTCAATCGGATCGGGATGAAGGTAGTATCTTTTTTTGTACATAACAATACTACTGGCTCATTAGAACTATGTTCAAATTTTCTCTAATTCAATGAGTTGATACTAATATTATTTAAATCAAGATGGCATCACATGTTTTACATTTGAACATTATAAATATCATTTTGATATTAGTTATTAAGTATTATACGACTTTAGACTATTTAAATATGTTGTAATTGATTTGCTTATCATATGTTATGAGTTTTATTGAGATTTTAAATTGTATTTATATATTAAAATTAGTTAAAATATATTGCAAAGTTAAATAAATAATTTTCTCTTTTTTCTAAGTTTCCGTGATTTTTTTAATTTTTACCGATATCGATATCGATATTCGATATATCCATTGATATACCCATAAATTTGAGGTACCGATATTTTTATCGATATCGATATTTTAAATTTCGGTGAAGGGTGCATACTGCATATTAAAGGAAATTGAGGAAATAGAAACCCACTAGAACTAACCCGGGTTAGGGCTGGCCCGATCTCTACTCATATAGTATAGGCTAAGGCGCGAAAAAAATCAAAGCACAATTCAACATCTAATTTATCCCCCTTCTCTTCGAATTGCTTCGTGCTCTAGGGTTTACTTGGAATCTGTTTGGTTCTCGACTCGAAGTGTTTCAGGTAATTTGTTCGATCGTTATTCTGAATTCGAAGCATTGTAATGTTGTCATGATATGTGTTTTTTGTGTCCACGAAGAAATTGGTACGTTTGAAACCTGAATTTATTTTGCCCAGAAATCAGTTCTGATCCCTTACAATTGAAACTTTTGTGTGATGCGCGAGAATTAGTAATATGCGCTGAGCTATTGAACTGAATAATGAATTCCATCTATTATATCTAATTGATGGAATTCATGCCCACATTCAACACACGTGAATTATGTTATGTTTATGTGAGCGCAGTTGTGCTAATTTAATCCTCCAATTCTTTTTATTATTCTCTATTTATTATTTGTGATTTTAACTTAATGATCGTTGATATCTCAAAATAACTCACTTATATTTATCCTTTAAATTACAAAGGAAGCTTAAATATTCAAGTGGTACAGATGTACAGGGGGAGTATATATAGTTGGTGACATTTTTTATAAAATTTTTATTTTATTAGAATATTAATATGGTGCAATTTTATTATTTTAAGAATGGTGCATAAAATGTGTGATGGATTAAAATGAAAAGTGTGTATGAAATTGGGGACCAAGTGGCGTAGATATACTTAATCAAGAAAAAGTGATATTCATTTGTTTAAAGTATTTTCATGAACATTTTGTAAGTAGGATAATAAAAAGTGAGATCTGATTTATATGTGTTAATGTTAAATATAAATGCATGCATTGATATTTTTTTTTCCCCTTAAATCAAGATTTCTATGTATATGTTGTTTGCTATTCGTAATACAATTTTGATCTTCTCAAACTCGATTATCCATCCATTTGTAAGTGAAATTTTTTTTTATTATTATGTACTGGTTAACAACATAAGCAATACCATACATAATCCTACACAATGGTATACCAAACTAATAATGTTATCTTAATACATATAAGTGAGAATTTTTTTGTGCTGATGTGGCTCCTTAATCATATGATTTTTTAACTTCCCAAAGATACATAACTTTCAGCATACTACTCATACATTGTGGTTTTGTTTTGTTATGGCTTAATAATTTGATGGTAAAACCTATTGAGTTTTGAGTCTTAAGTATGCAAATCCATTTAAATTTTAGATTGAAGATTTTAGTATGTGGAACTATTGATTTATGGGATTTATGTTGAGTTACGGGTCAAAATGTAAGGTTAGAGGATTTGTTCTAAGTTCGTTCTTGCTTGTATTGCTGTATTTTGATTGGAGTAGCCCTCTAAGTTCATTCTTGCTTGTATTGTTGTATTTCGATTGGAGTAGCCCTCTAAGTTCGTTCTTGCTTGTATTGTTGTATTTCGATTGGAATAGCCATGGTCACAGGATTAATTAATGCGAACCCCGTTGTCTATGAAAGAAAGGTGCGTCCAACTAGAAGTGCACCAGTTGATGTGGACGAGTATGTTGTTGAACAGATAGAACAACAGGAAATATTTGATATCCCTTTATATACGATTTAAGTGAATTGTTTTCAGTTAATGTGCTCTGAATTTAGTGGGATTTGGAGAATTTCTTTTAATTTTTTTACAACTAAACTAATTTACATATGGACCTTCTTCTTTGTGTGTTCATATGTTAGGTGGCTAAATTTGTACGTTTAGTTTTAACTTATATGGTAGAATTTCAAAGAGCTTCTTGTGCGTCAACCTCTTTGAGATGAATAATATAACTATCTAACTTTGTTAATATTCTCTTTGATGTAAATCAAATCTTTTTAAGGAAGACCAATTGGAGAATGATGTGCTGGTAGATGCATAAATATTTGTTGAAGCAAAAAAGAAATTAGATGGGGATGTTACTTCTTGTTCTATTCAGATGAATGCATTTTATTTTATTTTTTATGCGTGTGCTAGAGATTCTTTCTCAAATACTAAGAATGTTGTTGCCTGTTGCAATATATAGTTTAAATCCTAGGAGCCTCTTGTTTGCCAATTTGAGTATCACATTTAAAATACATCCAAAAATATTCTTTGTTTTGCATTGGTCTTGATTTATGTACTGTGCATATGAAACTATCTCATTTCAAGTATGCATGGACATGTTGGATTGTGAGACCCATAAAATGGTGCTGCAAATATGAGAAAAATTACTAATTATTCTACTGGATGAAGGCTTGTTTGCTTCATACTTCACTTGAACATGCAAGAGAATATCTCACTTAAAGATGTTGTTAGAGAAAGTGTTTATCTAGACTATTTTTGCTATTGAAACTGAATAGACTAGCATGAAATCGCGAGAACACATAGGGTTGTAAGATTTTTGAACTTCATATCACCAACACATCATATTAGAGATATAAAAGATCCGGAGCACCCTTATTCCTTGGAAGAGCTGAAAGTTATAACGGAAGATGCAATTGAGGTTGATGACAAGAGTAGCTATGTAATGTAGAAAATCTTTGTTCCTTGTGTTTGCTATCATTTAGTTACAATTTATTTATGAATTGTCCGCTTCAGGGTCACATTTACTCCGACAGTTGAGCATTGCAGCATGGCAACCGTCATCGGCTTATGCTTGCGGGTCAAACTTATGCGCTCTTTACCGTCTCGTTATAAAGCATGTATCCATTTGTCTAACATTTTTTAAACTCGTTACTGATGCTAGCAATTTTCGTGAAATTCTTCAATATCAAATTATTAAAGTTTTGCTTTTGTTTGTTCCCCCAGGTGGATATCAGAGTAGCACCTGGCACTGGTGCCACTGAAGTTGCAGGTCTTTCTATGTGAATCTCTGTTTCATTTTTGTGGCTGCGTGTGAAGCACGCGTTGTGTGTTTCTTTTATGACTTCAAGCTTGTTCAGTTATTCTTTATCCACGATAGTTTAAAATCTAACTTTGTATACTATTTTTACACAAAGTGATTTTAGTTTATTGTCTATTTGCAGTAAACAAACAGTTGAATGACAAAGAACGCGTTGCTGCAGCTTTAGAAAACCCAAACCTCGTTGATATGGTGAATGAATGCCTTTTCGATCGATATTCTGAATTCGAAGCATTTTAATTTTATTATGGTTTGCGTTTTCGTGTCCTCGAGGAAATTGGAACATTTGAAACCTGACTTTTATTTGTAATATGCGCTTGGCTATTGGACTGAATAATGAATTCCATCAATTATATTTGTGTATGCGATTTTTCCTAGCAAATTAGTGATTTTCAAACTCTGGTCACTTTCATGGTCTCGTTGCTGTTGCTCGCGAAGTTTTTATGAATTATTTAAGGATTCTGTTTTTTATTCAATTACGTGTGTTGGATGTAGGCATGATTCATAGACATGCACAAAAAAATCAGAACCGTGATTTTATTTGGAACCGGAACCGGCAAAAACGGAACCAAAATCGGATATATTTCGGTTCGGTTCCAGTTCCTCATCCCTTGGGAAAAAAACCGACGGTTCCTGGTTGGTCAGACCATCGATGCAATTTCAAGCTTTGTACCTTTCTCTTTGAAATTTCATTCAACATTAATACATCTACATACTTTATATTAAATATTACTATCTTTCTATCAACTATTCATTAAAATATTATAATCCTTAATCAACGTACAAAAGACAAACGTAAATATTGAAATAAAACGGAAGGAGTACTATTTTTAAGTGATAAATAAATTATAAAGTACTATTTTATTCGTGTTAGGTGAAAATGGTACATTTGTAATTAATTTAAGAAATTTTTTTTTATCAATTTCATTAATTTTGGAAGAATAATATAGTACTATTTTAAAATAATAAATAAATTATAAAGTATATTATAATTTTTGTTAGATGAAAATAAATTTATGGAATTTTATCAATTCAAGGCCTGAAAAATGGGTAAACTATCAATTTGGGGTTTGAATTATTTTTTCTATCAATTCGGAACCTGAAATATGTAAAACTATCAATTCAGGGCTTGAATTTATGAAATATTATCTCTTATTTTATCAATTTAGGGCCTAAATACATGCTCCGAATTGATAGTTATACATATTTCAGGCCCTGAATTAATAGAAAAAACAATTCAAGTTTCAAATTAATAGTTTACCTATTTTTCAGGTATTGGATTCCTTAATTTATAATTAAGATGTACTTTCAAAAATTGAATATTAATATGATTTTGTTAAAAGTAAAGTTTAAGGTGGGACAAATGGAAACGGAAAGCGTAACGTGGTGAGACGGTCAGAAAGTATGATAACTTTTATAAGAAAAATGATAAAAAATTAATGAAAAGTGATAATATTTTTAATGAAAGTGAAAACATTTTATAGCAAAAATTGTGACTATTTTTAAAAGTGAATAATGGTCTCGCAAAATTTATCCTTAAAAATAATAATTTGAATAAAAAAAACTCAAATTTAAAAAATCTTAATTTTGTACTCCTTACTTCCACATCTAACGTCTAAGTTTTAAGGATATTAATATGTCGGTTCAAAAAAAAATTTGTTGTGTTTTGATGTTAAATATAAAATTCAATTTAAAAATTTAAACCCTAAACATGCACGTAGAGACATAACATGTACTCTGAAAAAAAATAGTAAAAAAATTAGTAGTATTAAACTCTATATTGTAGTTTTATACGATGCTTAAAATGAATAAAACGTAAACTTGAGGTTGATGAAAGGGCATTTGTTTGGAATTGATAAGCATGGCAGATAATAAAGATTACTAATTCAGTTTCCTTAATTATTGTTCGAGTGTTCACAATTATAGCTGATGATTATTTGTGGGATTAATGATGATGATTAAAAATGATAATTTGAATAACAATCAACTCGCAAAAAAAAATTAATGATAAACCCTAGCACTAACGCCACCGG
Organism: Pogostemon cablin; assembly: GCA_023678885.1. Lineage (NCBI taxonomy): Eukaryota > Viridiplantae > Streptophyta > Magnoliopsida > Lamiales > Lamiaceae > Pogostemon > Pogostemon cablin. Next base: position 4,697,007 of record CM042961.1, read on the forward strand.
AAAACCTCACTGCGGATTCGGAGGGCGGCTGTTGGCGGCGGAAACCCTCGATCCCCACTCAAGAAGCTCTTTGCTCGTATCATCCTTATGAACAATCACCTCGATAAAGCACAAGCAATCTTCCTTCTCTCCTGTCGCCGTTTCGATCGCTGCAATCAGATTTTCCTCGCAGAATACCTGCAACAACAACGGTGTTATCAAATCTGTATTCAGTTCTGATCGAATTGAATTCGATAATCAGTAATCAATCACCTTGGTAGTCCAGCTGTTGAAATTGATATTGAAATGTATGATAGAAGATTTCATTGATCTTGTTTGAATTGTGTTGTTTTACAAAGTGTGAACTACAATCTATTTATAGACAAAGAGAAAATATAGCTGTTGTAAAAGGTAATGAAAAAGCCTCAATTTGAGGAAGATGTTTCACTCTTCAACACTCCCCCTCAAGTGTAGGGGTGAACGGGTTGATCACTCATAACTTGTCAAGAATGAAATTATGTCTTGATTTGTCCAAGGCTTTAGTGAATATGTCTGCAAGTTGATCCTTGCTCCCAATATAAGGTGTTTGAATCATCCCACTTTGAACTTTGTCTCGAACGAAATGACAATCCACCTCAATATGTTTTGTTCGCTCGTGGAACACCGGGTTTGAGGCTATGTGGCGAGCAGCGTTGTTATCACAATGCATTTGAATTACTCCTTTGGTTTGAATGTTCATATCCTCAAGTAGTTGCTTTATCCACGTAAGTTCACTAGCAGTTGATGCCATTGCCCGGTATTCTGCTTCGGCACTTGATCGAGCCACTACGTTTTGCTTTTTACTTTTCCAAGTTACTAGATTCCCTCCAACCATAGTGCAAAATCCCGTAGTAGATCGTCGGTCAAAACTTCCTGCCCAATCAGCGTCTGTATAACCTTGAATACTTACATCGTTGTTATTTTTTATCCAAATTCCTTGTCCCGGAGTTGATTTTAGATATTGGAGGATCCGATCAATAGCAGCTAGGTGAGTGGTCCGAGGTGCCTGCATAAATTGACTAACAACACTCACAGGAAAAGCAATGTCAGGACGAGTAACTGTTAAGTAAATAAGTTTTCCTACGAGTCTTTGGTACATGCCCACATCTTGAAGAGGAGATCCGTCTTCTGAGTTAAGTTTAGCACTGGTTTCCATAGGAGTGCTAGCGGGCTTAACACCGAGTTTTCCTGTTTCTTGAAGAAGATCAAGGGTATATTTTCTTTGAGAGAGGAATAATCCTTTTGTGGAGTGAGCTATTTCAATTCCAAGAAAATATTTAAGAATACCAAGATCTTTGATATCAAAAGTTTGTTTGAGAAAGTTCTTAATATCTTGAATTTCTGTTTCCTTGTCACCTGTAATAATAATATCATCGACATAAACTAAAACAATAATTGAAGAATTTGAGGAGATGCGAGTAAATAGCGAAGAATCAGCTGAACTTTTTCGAAAGTTCTGAGAGAGTAATGCATGACTAAGTTTAGAGTACCAAGCTCTGGGAGATTGTTTTAGACCATAAATGGATTTGTGAAGTTTGCAAACAAGGGTAGAATCTGGATTTTTAAGACCTTGAGGAAGAATCATGTACACTTCTTCTTCTAAATCTCCTTGTAAAAAGGCATTTTTAACATCAATTTGATGAAAAGACCAATTTTTATTAGTGCCTATAGAGAGAAGAATTCTTACCGTGCTCATTTTAGCGACGGGTGCGAAAGTTTCTTCATAATCAATTCCATAAGTTTGAGTGAAGCCTTTAGCAACAAGTCGGGCCTTATATCTTTCGATTTTTCCCAAACTATCATATTTAACTTTATAGACCCATTTGCACCCGACTGCCTTTTTTCCTTTAGGGAGATGAACAAGAGACCAAGTATTGTTTTTCTCAAGAGCATTTAACTCTTCTTCCATCGCTTTACGCCAAGTAGGATGAAGATTAGCTTCTTTGAAGTTTTTAGGTTCAATTTGATTTATGCAGTTTAAAAAGGCATGATGCGATTTGGAAATGTGGGAATAAGAAAGAAAGTTTTGGATAGGATACGATACCGAATATGTGAGGTAATCTTTCAGTTTAGTAGGCTGTCGAGTTTGTCGAAGAGATCTCCGAGGTGAGTTAGCGCGAGTTGGGTTCTGGTTTTGATCTCCCCCTATCGGAGCATTTTCTTCGACTGGAACGTGATCTCCCCATGTCGGAATATTTTGATCTCCCCCTATCGGAGCATTTTCTTCGACTGGAACGTGATCTCCCCATGTCGGAATATTTTGATCTCCCCCTATCGGAGCATTTTCTTCGACTATATTTTCATCATCCTCGAGAGGAATCGTATTGATCAAATCATTATGATGATCCTGAGAAGGAGTAGGAGCTAAAATAGGAAAAACAAAGTCGTTAGTATCAATGGAGGAGTTGTCAATAGAGTAATAAGGATCATTTTCATTGAAGGTAACATCTCTTGAAATATATTGCTTTTTAGTAATAGGATCATAACACTTGTAACCTTTTTGAGATACCGAGTAGCCAAGAAAAATAGCTTTAACCGAAGAAGGACTAAGTTTATCAGTTCGGTTAACGTGAACAAAACACGTACATCCAAAAGTGCGTAAATGATCAAGACCTACATCCTCGTTAAAAAGAATTTTGTGGGGACTAAGGTTATTGAGATTAGGGGAAGGTCGACGATTAATGAGGTAATTGGCAGTTAGAAGAGCATCTGACCAAAAATGTTTTGGAACATTATTTTGGAAAAGAAGAGAACGAGTAACTTCGAGGAGATGACGATTTTTCCGCTCTGCAACCCCATTTTGAGCAGGTGTGTAGGGACACGAGGTTTGATGAATAATTCCATTATTTTTTGTAAAATTTTGAAAATTTAAGTTTATAAATTCAGTTCCATTATCCGTTCGAAGAATTTTGATGGACTTGTTGAACTGATTTTTGACGTAGGCAGAAAAATCTTGAAATTTTGCGAAAACTTCGCTTTTGTTTTTAAGGAAAAATATCCAAGTAAGCTTCGAAAAATCATCTATAAAACTAACATAATATCTAAAACCATTATAAGATGTAGTTGGAGCGGGACCCCAAACATCCGAGTGGATCAAATCAAAAATAGATTTTGAATTCGAAGAGGAATTTGTGTAAGGGAGACGTGTGTGTTTAGATAAGGAACAAATATCACACTTATCATGATATGACGAATTAGGAAATATTTTGTTGAAAACTGAATTGGACGGATGTCCAAGACGTTTATGCCAAAGGGACATATCAAAAACATTTAAAGCAATACTAGGGAAATTAATTAGGTATAAATTATTGATACGAACTCCTTTACCAATCGTTCGTCCCGTCAATCTTTCCTGAAATACAACATCAATGTCAGTAAATATAACTTGACAATTTAATTCCGTGGTGATCTTACTAACGGATAGCAAATTCAAAGTAAAAGATTGTACATAAAGGATATTGTCGATCTTTTTAGAAAAAAGATAACTTGATCCTTTTCCACGAATTGGAACGGCAGTGTTATTAGCTACTTTAACATTTTGAGAGTTATCTAAAATTAGGGAGTTTTCTAGAAACATAGAACGATTTCCGGTCATATGATCGGTTGCTCCGGAGTCAACTACCCAATGGTTAGAAAAATTAATATTATTATTTGATGAAAACATGCTAGAGCAATTAAATGATTTTGTGTTAAAAAATTTTGGGTTTTGAAAATTGGAAAAATGAGTGGGCTTTTTATCAAAATTAGATTTTAAAATATTTGAGCCCAATGAAGTATTAGAAGGAAATGGACATGCACCCACTGTATTAGTGGATTGGATTAGAGTTTGGGCCTGCAGGGCTTGAGCAACTTGGGCCACAAGTGTGGAGAATTGATCTGGGCTTAAATGGGCTAACTGGGCTGCAGATAATTGAGGCCCATTTCCATTTTTCTTTAAAGCTGATCCATGACTTGATTGGGAACACAATCTTTGTGCCCTAAATTTTTCTCCGCCGCAGAACCGAGATGATCGGGAATCCTTCGGCAGCGACGAACCAGCAGCGTCGCGTTCCCGCGCGTGCTTCGAGTGACAGCGATGATCGGTGGACGTGCGGCATTCTTTGGCAAGGGCTGACCTCCGTGAGTAACAGCTACGACAACCGGTGACAACGACAAGCAGAGACGGTGGCTGGGAGGTCGCGCTTCCAGCGGCGCGTTCCTCGTCACTGATGGTGTTCAGAACGGGCAGCAGCGGTGGCCTTCTCCTACGGGCGGCTGAGCAGATCCGTGCGCGATGAACGAGCCCCTTTCCTCACCTCCGACGGCGGCGCACAGCAGCACCGGACTGCAGAAGACGGAGGAGCAGCAGGCGGCGGTCGACTGTGCTGATGACCAGCAGCTTCGTGTTTCGTGGCGGCGGCGACGGTCGCGTGAAGAAGCAGCGATGGATCTGAGGCTGTGTCAAGCAGCGGCGGCGCACAGCAGCTGCAGAAGACAGCGACGGCTGGGCTATTTGTAGCGTCGGCGGTCCGATCTCCTTGCTTCCGGCGGCGAGGCGAGGCGAGTGGAGTCCAATCAGCGTGATGGGTGACAGCGGAGCTAGAGATTTCAACAGCGGCTCGGCTTTGGAGCAGATTTGAATGGAGATAGATAGAAATGGAAACAGATACGGCGGAGCTCGCGTTTGGGCAGCGGCGGTTGCGCTTTCTCCCCAACTGATGGCGACTGTCCGCGACGGCTCTCGTCGCGTTTCCGGCGAACAGCGGAGGAGGACGGGTGTTAATGGTTGATGGACAGCGGCCTTCCTCCGGCAGTGACGGAACAGCAGCGGTGTTGAGCGTTGGGTAGCGAGGATTATCCGGCGACACCTCTCAACCTCGTTTCCACCGAGCAGATTGTCTTCAGGGCAGGTGAATTTTGGGAGTGCTCTCTCCTATTCAGAGAAGGATTCTAACCTTCCTTAGAACAGTACACCTTCAAGGGTGTAATTGAAGCTTGTGAACAAACTTTGATTGAATAATGAAGAGGTTGAACCTCTTTTGAGACACCTTAATGGTGTTTTATGCAATGAGGAGGAGGTTGAACCTCTTTTGAATCGAACACCTTTTAATGGTGTTTTGATTGAATGCTTGAACAGAAGAGGTTTAATTAAACCTCTTATTAGAATTGTAGTCTGTAAGTAGACTTGATAGATTGATGACAGAGGAGAGGTTGAACCTCTCTTTTAATCAGGACACCTTAGAGGTGTATGTGTTCTGTTTGAACAGATTTGAAAGGTTAAGAGACAGGATTAATCCTGCTCTGATACCATGTTGAAATTGATATTGAAATGTATGATAGAAGATTTCATTGATCTTGTTTGAATTGTGTTGTTTTACAAAGTGTGAACTACAATCTATTTATAGACAATCTATTTATAGACAAAGAGAAAATATAGCTGTTGTAAAAGGTAATGAAAAAGCCTCAATTTGAGGAAGATGTTTCACTCTTCAACACCAGCACTTCCCTTCTCCGTTGCAGATGGCGTCAACTAATCCGGTGTAATTCCAGTTTTTGATCACGTTGTAAGGTCCGCCGTGGATCTCGACTTCAATGGTGTATCCGCCATTGTTGATCAGAAAAATGATGTTCCTCTGTTCGCAACGGATCATCGTCGAAACGTCCTGCGCCGTCACCTGAAAACTTCCATCTCCGATGCATGAGATCACGCGTTTATTCGGAACGGATTGTGCGTACCCGAGTGTTGCTCCGACAGACCATCCGATTGATCCGTACTGCATTTGGAATTCATACCTGCAAATCCAACTTTAATCCATCTAATCAGTCCAGAAAAAAATTAATCAATGGTGATTATCGTTGATTGATTTTGAATTTACACAGCAATTACCCGCATCCTTCGGGTAATTTAAGCTTCTGGCAATTGAACCAGGAGTCGCCGGTTTCTGCAATCACGGCGGTGTTTCCGGTCAACATCTTCTGAATGTGCTGAAACAGGACGTTCACTCTCAACGGCTCTTTCGGCTCACTTTTCACTGGTAATCCTTCTGGAACGTATATCCTCTTGTAATTATCATAAGCAGTGGTGTTCTTCGTCACTCTTTTCGCCAATTTCTGTAATAAATCCTTCATCAGAATGCAGCCGAAAGCAGGGCCGTTTCCGTTCACCACGCGATCGGGTTGCACGACACGGCTTTCTCTTTCTTCAGCAACAGAGAGTATCCAACTGACATGTAATCGTTGAAGATTGGACCGGCGAAGATGTAAGCATCTGCAGATTCAACTATCTCGCCGCAGAACGGCGTCCCCACCGCTCCCCAATACGTTCCGATGAAATGCCGGTGGTGCTCCGGTACCAGACCCTTCGCCGACGGCATTACTCCGACTGCGTAGCCGCTGGCGTCGGCGAGCTCCACGAAGGCAGAGCAGGCTTTTGCAACGCGGAGTTTCGGCCCGCCGATCATCACCGGTTTAACCGATTTGTTCAGGAAGTTCGCCGCTGCTTCGACGGCGGCTTCCAGCCCTAATTTGTTGCTTAATCTGCGATCGTTCAATTGATCTCCAATTTTACGAATTTTTTTCATTATTTGATAATAATAATTAATAATGGAGAATTGATTGAATTACCTTGGAGATAGAGAGAACGGAATCGGCTCTATGCTGAAAGTAGGATGTGGAATTCCAGGTAAATTGCAGCTGATGCTTATGTAAACAGGCTTGCTCTCCATTAAAGCTCTGGAGATTGCAGTGTCAATTTGTTCATGAGCATCTTCTAGGTTATTCACAATCGCCTGAAACAGAATTAAACAAATCCAGATCAGTAATCAATTACACAAATCAAAATCAATCGAACGATCGATTAATTCATCACCTGAAAACACGTGACAGGCCGAAAACATTTCATCTCCTGGCTAAAATCCGCCAATCCGATCGTATAATGCAGAATCCGATTCGTTCCATAGTCATGTGTTATGTCCGCCGACGATGCAGATCACCGGCAGATTCTCACTGTAAGCTCCGGCGATGGCGTTGAGAACCCTCAGGCCGCCGACGGTGAACGTGACGACACAGGCGCCTCCGTCGGCGGCGTAGCCGGCATTGAGCTCATTGCAGCAGCCGACGTTGTTGAGGCCGGGCTCGGCTATGAGATGATCGAGCAGAGTGAGGTTGAAGTCTCCGGGGACAGAGAAAACGTCCTGAACGCCGATCTGGACGAGCCTCCTGGCGACGTGGAGGCCGAGGGTGGCGTCGGCGGCGGCGGAGGGGCCGTGGTGGGAGTCGTTGCCGGTGAAGACGGAGTGGTTGGCAGCGGGAGTGGCGACGTTGGTGCTATTAGGCTTGGTGGAGTCAACATTGGATAGTACAGTGTCCATGATAGACGGATCGATGATGCGGAGATTTTGAGATGGTGTAGAATGGGCAAAGCAGTGGAGTGGAGGGGGGTATTTATAGGGTTGGATTCGAAATTTAGGGATTTCTTTTGTCTTAATTAAATGCCTTGGAGAGGAGGTTTAATGGTTTATTCCCTTTTACCAATTAATTAATTTTATCTCGTGTTTTATTTATTTTAAGAAATTTCTTTTACTTCAAGTTTTGAAAAACAAATAAATACATATATTAATGGCTAAAACTTGGGTCACAAATTTGTATCAATATGAAGTGTTATATTAAGAATTTATATTTTTGATTTTTTTTAAAAAAATTTTAATCAAATATTTATACTATTTATATTTCATTTTATATTAAAAAAAATTATATATATACATGGAGAAAATTTTAGTTGTGACAATATTAATAAATTGCGCTATTAATTATTAAACTATTTTATGTATAGCTACTAATTGATGTCATCATAAACATGTTAAATTTTCTAAGTTATACACTTACAAATTTTAGTTTTGTAGAGAGCTATGGTAAACCCTGCATGTAAACCATCAAATTTAGTTATATTCATGATGCCCTTGATGCATAAATTAAAATCATTTGGTCAAGGCTGAATAGACTTTATCATAAAAATAAATCTACTCTCTAATTTGGAGTATCTCAATTGGATACACTTCTTTTGGAGGATAGAAATTTTATATAAACTCCATTTAATTTCCTAAAAACTATTTGTCACATTGTTTATTTTTGTGGTGGCAGGTTTGTGTGAGAAGTCATCTCAGTACAGGACAATTTTATACTTTTAGGACACGTTTGTTTTACTAACCTTCTACATGGATTAATGAATCAATATGGGTTAATGAATCAATATGGGCTTTTAAAGAGTTATTATATAATAATATGGTTTAGGTAATATTATGTTTGGTTACAGATTTTTTTTAATAAATCTTTTAATAAATCTCATGAGTTAATAGGATTACACATGTAAATTTACCTAATTATCCTTATAATTATAATTAATTATTTTCCGCGCATATTCTACATTTGTGCTCTCTTACATTATTCTTCTATTATAATTTGTAATTTACATTATCTATCTATTTCATGAAGATACTTAAATTTTAATTTTTGATTTTTTAAAAAAATTAAATATAATACAATGACAAATACTTGTGTGAGACTAACCAGGTGGGTTAGCCTACCTGGTTCCTCAGATAAGTGAGTGATCCGAGTTCAATTTCCATTAGAAGACTGTTTTACGAAATGAGACGAATAAGAAGTGATCCTAACATTTTAATAAGAAGTGATATCCTATTAATGAAAAGTGATAGTGGTACATTCAACCATTTCATGAAAAATTAAAAAAAATAAAAAGTTAATGACATTTTTAATTAAAAGTGGAAATTAATAATAAAATAAGTAAATTATTGGTCTTGCTGTGATTTGTGAAATGGTGTTATGCAAGTGTGACCCTAATATAATTTTTTGGATTTTTTTTATGAATCTTAACATTATTTAATTTATGAACATGAGAAAAACAAAATATCATGTTTTGTTTGTGCATTTTTTAATTGTTATTTTTATACTTAAATTAAAAATAAATAAATAAAGACAACAGTAAAAACATCAAAGTTAAAATTATAGTAATATAAAAATGGTGTACCCCACCATTAGGGGCCCCCACCGCCCCTGCCCTGGGGATTGGTGGAGGAGGTAAATCACAGGATGTGCCTCAAGTGGCTCTCTAGAGGAGGTAAATCACAGGATGTGCCTCAAGTGGCTTATAGAGAGGGCTCACTGTTTAACTTGTGCTTGCAAGGGGCTAAATTCATGTCAAAGATATGATTCGAACCCCTCATCCTACAGCAACCAAGCTCAGTTGAAAGGTCTTTCCACCCTCCCCTTTACCACTTGAGCTATGCCCGGGGGCAAATTATAGTAATATAAACAAAATTATCCATCAACGTGTGAATGACGAAGTGGTTCAAAGCTTATTTTTAATGGGGTATATATTATAGGGTCAAAATTGTTAAATAAAGAATAAGAGCAACCAATTGTTAAGTAGTCTTACGTAACTCATCATCCGCATGGGTTTCTATCTACCGGGCTGGTGGGTATTATTCACTGGTTTGTATATAAATACCTGGCTGAAATTTTAACAACCAAACAACTTATTAGATATGTTAATTACTAAGGGTTAATCAGTCCAAGCAAACGATCCCTTATAGTGATTAGTAAACATATCATATTAAAAATATTATTATTTTTTAAAATATTATTACTTTTAATTTATATTAAATTATTTATAAAATAGTTTATAGCATCATTAACACTTTTTATTATAAAAGTTATATTTTTATCGGTTATATTTTTTTAAGTAGTATGTATGTCTTTGCCATCTTTCTAACATATGATATGTCTTGTATATAAAATTAGTGTTCGCATATTATACATCAATTGCACAAATTGGTGCAATTGAATCGATCCAATCTATATATTCAAATTGGAAAAAATATATCACGTACTAATATAAGTAAAGGTACCGTGGCGTGTAATGCCTGATTGTTTTACAAATGGCCTTGAGCTTTATTGAATGGAATCATTTTTAAAAAATATATATATATATGATATGATGCTTATTTGAATTAAATGATACGTAATTGAAATTAGTGGTATTGAGAATATTATAGAGGATTTTGTGAATTTAAATTTAATTTTATAATTCGATAAAATAAAATAGCATTTTAATTTATAAAGTAAAATTAATTTCATTAAGAGCATCATAAGAGCTTATTTAAATGAGATATACTTTTTATTTTGAAGAACAATTTTCTTAAAAATTCACCTCTAATATTTTCTTTAATTCAATATTTAAATTTAGAGAATGATTCTCACTTTATTTTAATTTGAAAAGTATAATCACTTTTATAATTTGTTATATTAAGTATTACTCAAACTTTTTCTTTTCAAGAGAAAATATGTAATAAATATAAAATATATAAAAAATTAAAGAATTTATTAAATTACGTAAAAGAATTGGTAATTTAAAATTAACAATTTTCATTATTTTATATAAGAGAGCCATTTACATTTTAAAGAAATTGGATGGCCCAAAAAAAATTTACACTAGAGCCCAGTTCATATTTTGCAATTTAAACAAGAAGCAAAAGAGGCCGTCAGTCTCACTTGGGCCTAATGTGGCCTACTGATCTTAAGTATTAGAGTTAAGAGCCCAATATCAGTCTACAGTATCTTCTTCTGAAGTTTGTAAAAAGGTAAAGAAAGATAAACAGTTAAACCCTCAAACTTCACATTTCGAATTTTACTTTTTTCAATCGCCGTTGCTGAATTCCAGAGCTTGAAGATGGTCTACCGGGTCTCAGTTTTCCTCCTCTTCTTCTCTCTCCTCTCTCTCTCCTCGCAGGTACAATTTCTCTCTCTCGCAGTGAGAAAAAGGGCGTAGTGTAGTTCGTGAACACGCAGAATCAGGATTACCTGAAATCCTTACTTATTACTCGTTATTTTAAGATCAAATCATCTAAGAGTTTATATTTCTGGTTTTAATTCTGTATTATTTGATTTTTGTGATAGGTTTTCTCAGAAAAACCGTCGCATTTGCTGGAGTTCAGTTCGTTAAGATTCTCCACGCCGTTCTCAATTGCACTCGCCAATCTGCAGAAGCAGATCAAGTAACTTGCAATTCTTATTTACTTTTATATGCTGTCATGATTAATACATAAATTTATGTGCATTCTAATTTATGCAGTTATTTGAGATTGATCTGTATATATAACTGCTTCGATTTTGTTATGGTATGCAATTGCATGTTCAATGTGTTTGTATCTATTGTAATCGTAACTATGAAACAACACTGATGTGTGGTGGTTATATTGATTTTGCGTTAGCTATACATTTAAGAACACTGGATTGTTGCGGCGTGCAATGACACATGCTTCCTTCTCGGAGGAGAACAACAAGGCGTTGAGCATCTTTGGCGAAAGCTTAATCGATACATCCGTTGCACTGCAGTCACTTAGCAAAGATGTGGATATTTCGTCTAAGGATTTGAACCTACTTATTGCTCGAGTGTCTAAGGTGGAGGGTGCCTGTAATGCTGATGGTACCCAACTTGGGTTGCAGAAAATTGTAAGAGTCTCTCGAAGGACCAATACCTCAGCTCCTGCTGTAGTCTGTGGCGCTTTTCGTGCAATTTTTGGTGCGATTGCAGTGGATGCTGGAAGTTCGGATGAGGCTGGAAGGATCTATGGAGAGGTTCATAGTAAGATTAGGTACGTGATGACAGTTAGGTAAAATTGTGCGTACGACGTATCATATGTTTTGATTGATTATGTTAGTGGTGTGTGTATATTTGCTATAGTTGAAGACTGAAGTATGATAGGGTGTTTTGAGCAATGCTTTCCTGTTTACTGCTATGAATTTCAAATTGGGTGTATGATATTCTTGGTTTGTTACACTATGATTTTTAGAAGATATTGTCTAGTGGGGCTATTTTGATGTGCCAATTTCCTTGACTTATTTATTAATGGCTCTAGATTGGGTTCTTAACTTTATGAAATAGGTAGGAGAAGGCATCTTTTTATTCAACTAATGGCTGATATAGTGAGTGACATTAAGTTTGATGAAAATTTCACACGTCTTAAAGCTTCTTTATGTGGTCTCCAGTTGTGTCACCAAGTATCCATCTTTGGGATGGGAGGCAGAGGGGTTGGTCTTTTTTCTAACTTTTCGATTGTGTCTGAGTCTTAAAGTTGACAGTTGGCTAATCTTGTTGCACCAGAATAAAAACATGAGCCATGTAGCAAGATATATGCATAAGAAATAATAGATTTGAATGTGTAGTTCATGTTCAATCTATCCGTGATTGTAAGCGGGTGATTCATCAAATAATAGACTTCGTATACAAGATTGTCGATCCTGAAGGATTTTGACGCTTGCGGGCATGATGTAGATCAGATTAGGTAACCATTCTTGATCAAAAACTGTATGTGAACACTTGTGTTGATTCTTAATGGTATTTTAGGTGCATTTCCTTTTCACACGTTGATGTGAGTATGTGGATAAAAATTTGCTATATTTAACATTTTACTTGTGCATTAAGGTTATGGTTTACTAACTCCAGCTAAAAGAACCTCAAGTCAGACAAGAGCTGTAGATATCATAATGTTTATTAATGGCGGTAATGGTAGCCACTTTTAATATTATGTCTTGTCCAAATTGAGCTTGAATTCTTGATGAGATTGATGTGATTTTTTTATTCATTATGTCTTCTTTTTAATTTTTTCTTTCCTTCGAAGTGTTGGATGCAAGGGCAAGTATAAAGTATTGTAGGAAATAGTAATAATTATAAAATACTATTCCTTCCCACAAAAATTCTCACATTTTACATTTATGGTTCGTCCCACAAAAAATTTTACATCTTAAAAAGATAAAAAAAAAAGTCAAAATAACTAACATTTTTCATATACAATATTTTTTTTAAAAAATCATCATACTTAACATACCTAACATATTTTATTTATTACTATTATTTATTTATCATTTAAAATACCACAATTTTCTTAAAAATTATATTTTTTTAATCTACATGCAAAGTTAAAGGTAAAAACTTTTTCCGAGGGAGTATATATTTTCATTAATCTAATAAATCAAACAACTTCGATTTTAAAAATTATACTTACAGCATTATATTTTGATTTTCAGTCTGGTTGAATTATGTAGCAGGTTGATAACAAAAGAATTAGGCTTTTTAGTCTTGGTGTTTCTCATCTTATTATTTGATCGACATTGCATGCAAGCATACAATAAGATTCTCTTCTTGGTAGATTAATTAATGCAATGATCTATTGTGATGTCTTCTCCCTATGTACTACTGGCTGTTCTACTTTATTATATGTAAACTATGATTCCACTGGTTTAGGATGTTGTAATATTGTTAATTCTTCACAACCAGAATATGTTTTATTATTCAAGTTTTCTAAATTTCTTCTATTAAGTTAATGTAACAAGTGTTTCAACTTGGTTAAAGCCAAGGGTACATTTTCTGCATTTCATCGATCTTTTATATTTTTCTTTTTCCTCTATTTTTTTAAAACTATTTTAAATGTGATTAACGTTTTGTATTTGTCATATCATTTTTCCTGTCTACACTTAGACATTTGATGTTTTTTTATACTGCGAGTGTAGAAGATGTCGATGGATTATCCCTACTCTCATCCAATTAAGGTGTTTCATTGAGGCACTAATGCTAATGGTCTAAAAATATGCTACTCAGTTGCTATAATATTCACTTTATACCTATTGTGTTTTGCAAGTTTACTTCTTGTTGACAAAAAATTTGTGTAGGCCTTAATGGGTAAAATTGTAAAATCTTAATTGAATATGATCCCATATTTCAAAGTAAAAGCTACTTCGCCTTCGAGACACACCGTGTCCCAATGGGAATACAACCCTGAACCCTCCTCCTCCATATTCTATTTAACCGTATGTATTGCTAGGGTTTAAATAGAAAGGAGCACGGTGTCCTCGGGGCACAAGAGTCTCACTCTATTTCAAAACCTTTTGTATTATTTTCTTGCATCTTTTTTTTTTCCTGCAAGAGTAAAATATAATTATATCCTTAAAATTAAATAAAAAAAACAAAATGAAAATGAAAAGACCAAAACAAATAAGCGAAAAAGTTTCCACGAAGTTGATTTCGCAGAAACGTTCTACAGAAGTGTTGGTCAAATTTCAAATAGTTTACATTGATGTTATTAAATTTCAGAGAAACATAATGTGAGAATAACATCACCGTCAACTTTCTAGTTTAGTGATAATAATACAAGTGCACCACATAGCAATTGATATACCATTTTAGTTTTAATAATAAATTTTACATGTGCAATAAATGATGTTTTTAATGGTGTATCTCATTATTATTATGGCCTACTATAATTTATTTTTAATTTTATTTAATGATGAGAATTAAATAATTTATATTATCTAGATGCACAATTTGATTTTGAAATTTAATGTAGATGTGTTAAATACTAATTTAACAAATTTATAATTTAACACCTTAAATTAATAATTTTATAATTTTTTAAAATTCATGATTAGAGCATTTGCAATGATAAGTTATTTTACCGTTTAAATTCAAAAGTTGATGTAACTAGTTGATGTGGGTGGAATATGGATGATAACTGATAGGGTACCGTTTATTTTGGACGTGTCTATTTAAATATCAATTACTATTCGTATTTTTATTTATATTCGTACTTGTCTCATACTCGTTTATTAATAATTGTGGATTACCCGTACAATTTAATATTTATTTATTTTAGCATATATTTATACTTTTAATTGTTTAAATTAAAATTTATTAGATTATACTATTATTAATTAAATATAAAATAAATATAATATATATTATATTATTTTAAATAAATACTTAATAAATATAATTATAACAATTAATAAAATATATAAAATATCTCATTATATATATAATTAGGTATGCACATGTATTGAGTTATTATATGTACTCGTTCCATTATATTTTGGATAAATCGAATATTCAAAAAATGCACGTCCCGTTGTTATTCCTTGGTAAGAGTTTTAAATTACTACTACCTAACTTCTCTACCCTCATACAGCTAGGGCTGTTAACCGAGCCAAGCGAGCTCGAGTATCGCATACTCGAGCTCGGCTCGAGTAGTTATCGAGCGAGCTCGAGCTCGGTAAGATTAGAAAACGAGGCTTATCACGAGCTCGAACGAGTAATTCTCGAGTCGAGCTCGGGTCAACTAGTTAAGCAAAATGAGTCGAGTTTTTCGAGCTTTTGAGCCTTATCGAGCCATAATTCTATTAATTTATTATTATATTTAATAATAATTAATATAATAGTAATTAAATTATTAAATTATTATTATTATTATTACTGTCGAGCTTTAACGAGTCGACCCGAGCTCGACTCGTTAACAAAACGAGCATAAAACGAGCTCGAACTCGAGCTCGAGTAAGCGAGCTACTTTAACAGCTCTACTCGTACCTTCATTAGCCAATTTAATGGAACAAAATATGCATAATTGAAGAGAATAAGCAACAGTTACTGTCATGAGGGAGTGTAAAGCTTAATAATAAGTGGGGACACCATCTCTTAATTAATTAATTTTTTTATTAAGTTTAAATTAAAAAAATGTTTATAATTGTTAGTTGAATTTAATTGAGATGTTTAAATTGGAGTGGTTAAAAAATAGTTGGGTTTAAACCTGCATCAGTTTGGATTCTCTTAATACTTGGAATAATTACTTTATAAAGAACAGTTGATCTACTTTTAAGGGTGAGTGTAGTAATTAATTTGAAATCTAATCTAAATCTTACCGTTGCACCCACCTTCCCGTAGAGAAACTCAGACAGCTTTACAATATTTAAAGACGACGCGAAATTTAGGCGGAAAGCAAAATAGACCTAAACAAATTCAAACTAGAGAGAGAAAATTTTGAAATCTCCTTTGTGTTCTTAGCATTTCTACTGCAATGGTGAGCGACAAAAGATCCGATGAGAAGCTCCAAAACGACGCCCAGAGATATCCCCTCCGGCGGACGAGTGCTAGACTGAATCGGGGGGAGAAGAAACGGAAGATGGAAGCTGAATCGCCCAGCAAAGTAGATCTGAAACGGAAGAGGGAGAAGCGTCCGGTCGAGCTAGCTGAGAAGAAACAGAGCAAGATGGAAGAGCATCCGGCGGAGAATCAGGTCGAGCTAGCTGAGAAGAAACAGAACCAGGTGGAAGAGCAGGCGGCGGAGAATCCGGTCGCAAAGGGCGCCCATGCGGCGGTAACTAATACTCTTCGCATTTTCAACAAGTATTACTTGCATTTTTATCAGGAGGAAGGGAATAGGTTTGAAGCATCTAAGAAAGCGAACACAGGCAACGATTCAGCTAAGAAAACTTCCAAGCGACCTGGTTTGAAGGCTATTTCTGAGATGACGAAATCTGGAGAGTCTATAAACGTCGAGGACAGAATTGGCGCCATCGCAGGAATTGATGTTGGGCATCAGTTCTTTTCGAGGGCGGAGATGGTTGTGGTAGGCCTTCATCATCACTGGTTGAATGGCATCAACTTCGCTGGTAAATCGGTAAAATCCCCGGGGTTTGAAAACTACAGGCTTCCAGTGGCTCTGTCGATTGTTATGTCCGGGCAGTATGAGGATGATCACGACAACTGTGAGAATATTACCTACACCGGTCAGGGAGGAAACAACTTGCTCGGAGATAAACGCCAGATTAAGAACCAAGTGATGGAGAGAGGCAATCTGGCTTTAAAGAATTCAATGGAGCAAAATTTGCCTGTGAGGTTGATTCGTGGACATAAATGTCCAGAGAGCTATGCAGGGAAGGTTTACACTTACGACGGATTGTACAAGGTTGATAAATATTGGGCAGACACGGGTGTTTCCGGCTTCACCGTGTATAAATTCGGATTGGTTCGAGTTGAGGGACAGCCACCTTTGACAACGAAGGAGGTTTACTTCACTCGTGCTGGCCGTATTCCCAAATCCATATCTGATATTAGAGGGTTGGTTTGTGAAGACGTCACGGGAGGCTTAGAGGATATTCCCATCCCGGTGACTAATACGGTTGATGATCCTCCCGTCTCACCACCAAGCTTTGTCTACACGAAGAGAATGAAATTCAGTAAGAATATAAGTGGCCCTTCCACTTATTCTGCTGTTGGATGCAAGTGTAAAGGAATGTGCACTGATCCTGGACTTTGTGGCTGTGCAAAGCTCAACGGTGGTGGTTTTCCGTACGTGAACCGCGATGGTGGAAGGCTGCTTGAACCAAAGGCTGTGGTATTCGAGTGTGGTCCACATTGCGGATGTGGACCAAGTTGCATTAATAGGATTAGTCAACAAGGGATCAGGTTTCGGCTTGAGGTGTTCCGAACCCCAAAGAAGGGTTGGGGGGTAAGATCATGGGATTACATTCCATCTGGGGCTCCAATCTGCGAGTACATTGGACTCGTGAGGAGAACGCAAGACTTGAGCCTTGCTGCAGATAACACCTATGTTTTTGACATAGATTGTTTACAAACGATGAAGGGACTGGAAGGAAGAGAGAGTCGGTTCAGGGAAGTTTGTTTACCATCTCATTTGCAAAAGGCTTGCGAGGAAGTGACAGAGATGGTTCCCTTTTGCATAGACGCTGCAGAAACGGGCAATGTTGCCAGGTTCATAAATCACAGCTGCCAACCTAATTTGTTCATCCAATGCATGTTGGGTGAGCATCAGGACATCAAACTTGCAAAGGTGATGCTGATTGCAGCTGATTGCATACCACCACTGACGGAGCTTACGTATGATTATGGTTACACCCTTGATAGTGTTCTTGGTCCTGATGGGAAGATACAGCAGATGTTTTGCTTCTGTGGCGCCAATGAATGTAGGAAACGGCTGTATTAGGGTGTACTTCTCTATACTTTTGGTATCTTGTGGTGGCTGTGAAACATGAAATTGGGAGGTCTGTGCAATTTTTGGGACGAAAGCAGTGGATGCTGGAGTTCAGATGAGGCTGGATGATCTATGGAGAGGCTCATGGTAAGATTAGGTACGCGTTGTCAATTTAGGTAAATATTGTGAGTGTGACGTATCATATGCTTTGAATCTATTTTATGTTGGTGGTGTGTGCATATTTGCTATAGTTGAAGATCATTTGATACTTTCAACACTGAAATATGATAGGGTGTTTTGAGAAGCGCTTTTTTGTTTACTGCTATGAATTTAAATTCGGTGTATGTTCAACTATGGTTTTTTAGAAGAAGTTTTCAGTGAAATTGTTTAGTGGGGCTAGTTTGATCTGCCAATTTCCTTGACTTATTAGTATGTTATTAATGGCTCTAGATTGGGTTCTTAACTTTATGGAAAAAGATAGGAGAAGGCATCTATTATTGAACCGTCGGAGATACTTAGAAAATGCCTGATATAGTGACATGATGATGAAAATTTCACACGTCTTGAAACTTTTTAATGTGGTCTCCAGTTTTGTCACCAAGTATTGAGTCTTGAAGTTAATCCTCTGGTTAGTTTAATATAGGTTACATCACATAGTATTATAATATTGAAAAACAAAATCACATATTAACCAATGGGTATGGAGGTGGGTACAACAATTGGGTAGAAAAACCTTTGTTTCCTAAGTCTCCATTCAATCTCAGATTTTGACCACTCACTTGGTGGTTGTGGAGCTGCATTGTTAACGTACATTCTTTATGAACGAAAGGAATTACCAGCGGCTGCTTGCAGTGCTTTAGTAGCAGTTATTATTTATATTATATGTGTTGAAACTTTTCTCATAAAGTGCATTTCTTTTTGTTCTCTGCACGACTTTGAGTTGGCACTTGGCATAATCAAAGAAACACTTCATTACCAAAATATATGTGTGTGTGTATTTTTTTCATGGCTCTGATGGCAAAAAAGCTGATTAGCTACAACTCTAGTTAATTGTTCATCTTCAGATTCTTTTGAGGAGTAAAATTTTCTTTTTGGTAATATGATTCTATATAATTATTTTTTGTAGCTTATATTAAACAAGTGCTGTATTCTTAAGTAGTTCTTCATGTTTTATTGTTCAGACGTGCTTTCTGTTTATTGCAGATTACTCAGTCTAGTTGTGATGAATGCAAAGAACTTTATTTCCAGTTGGTATAAGCTGTAGCTATAAATATTTCCAGTCTCCATTAGTTATCCAGATAAATTTCAGTCTGTTTCGGTTATTTTCACTTGCTGTCTCTCGATTCTGATTTCTTGTAGTCATTTTCCCTTGTAAAGATTCTAAGGTAGAGGGTGCCTGTAATGCTGATGGGACCCAACTTGGGTTGCAGAAATTTGTAAGAGTCTCTCGGAGGACCAGTATCTCAGCTCTTGCTGTAGTCTGTGGTGCTTTCCATGGGGCAACTGAAGTGGACGCTGGGAGTTCGGATGAGGCTGGAAAGATCTATGGAGAGGTTCATAGTAAGATTAGGTACGCGATGACAGTTTAGGTTAATTTGTGAGTATGACATATCATATGCATTGAATCTATTTTATGTTAGTGGTCTGTATATATTTGCCAAAGCTGAAGATCAATTGATACTTTCAACAATGAAGTATGATAGGGTGTTTAGAGCAGTGATTTCTGATTACATATGAATTGGGTATGTTGTATAATTTTCAGAAGAAGTGGTTTAGGATGAAATTGATTAGTAGGGCTATTTTGATGAGCCAATTTCCTTGACATATTTATTACTACATCTTATTAATGGGGTTCCTAACATTATGAAAGACAGAGAGAGATAGTAGAAGGCATCTTTTTATTGAAGCATAGGAGATACTTAAGAAATGCCTAATATAGTGACATGATGTTGATGAAAATTGAACAATTCTTGAAGCTTCTTTATGTGGACTCCAATTTTGTCACGAAGTCTTGTATCTATCAATGGGATGGGAGGGAGAGGGATTGGTCTTTCTTGGTTTTCTCTTCATACTTTCCAATCTTGTTGAGTCTTAAAGTTGACAGTTGGCTAATCTTGTGGACCAGAATAAACACATATGCCAATTGACAGGATATTTGCTTAAGATCTAGTAGAGCATTACTTCTCTGTCTTGAAAAGATCATATGAGATAAGCATATGAAAAATTTTAATAGGATAAAAGAGATCAGGTAAAAGTTATGTAGCTATATATCATGATGTTAATTTCTTTGACTGATTTAAGTTAGAAATACTTGCTATGCTTCTTTTCATGTTTCTTCCTTGAAAAATTCTTGATTCTGGGTTCAATCCTAGGAAACAAACTGAAGACATGAACAATCTTATTTCATATTCAGTTCTTAAACCATTTCCTACATTTTTATTGAATGTGTTATTTATGCTGAGGATTTTGATACTAAAATATTCTTGTGGGCATGGTGAAGGTCAGATGAGGTAACTTGAAACAAAAACTGGTGTTGTTTCTTAATGGAATTTTAGGTGAATTTCCTTCATGTTTTCTAAAGTCATAAAATCCCAATATTTAACAGTTAACCTAACTGTAAGTCTCAAGGGGAAAAGAGTAAATGAAGGCTTTACTTACATGGGTGTGTAATGAAAAGTTCCTCCATGTAAATTTCAAGAATTTCTGCTAAATTGTAATTTCTCAATCTATATTTTTCAATCAAAGCATACCTTTTTTCTTTTGTTTGTGCTAATGTGGTTGGTTGGTTGCCATCTTTCTAATAATAATTCAAATAATTGATGTGTTAGTGAAGTCATAATAATGGCAGTGGCATTTTTAAATCATCAAGAATTATTGCATAGTTTTATTATAATAATAATCTGTTGAAATCTATCTGGCCATTGGGCAACAAAAAAGTCAAAATTGAAGAAAGGATGAGTAAGAAGAAAGAGAATAACAGTTTAATTTATGTAATGGAAGAACATTTTTTTATTTAATGTTATCAAGGTTTATTAGTTATTATGTAAGGTGTACCAATGTCTTTGTTTGTTGAAGAAGGTGTATTGTTTATATTTGTTGGGTGCACAATTAATTGAATAATAATATTTCCACATTTCATGTATATAATACGTTATTATTACATAAAGAATAATACCATCACTATAATTTATTATACTTTTAGAACTTGAAAATAGATAAAAAGTACCCTCAATTTCATTCTATTTCAAATTTTACCTATTTTCAATTTGAGTTTTTTTTAGTAAATGAGATCTATACAAATTAATTATTTTTTTCTATTGATTAATATATTACACCTACCCACTTTACATTAATTAATACATAAAAATTATGTTATACGGTTGCTCTTTAAATAAGTGTTGGTGTTCTAAGATATATTTAAAGATATATCTATAATTATTCCGTCAAAAGTATCTTTTAATTTGTTACTGATTGGATTATATGACCAAATCATGGTAGTGGCGTAGTGCTGGCACAACTTATCCCTTATAACGGACCATCCGACCCCAGATAAACTGGGCCTGGTTGCACTGGAACCTGGCCCCATTCTTTATTAAATTACTATTCTGCCCACCAATATTCCCGCTACACAACCTACAGAAAAGGCCACTTTTGACAAATCACTTAGCCGTTATTTCCTGCTAAACCATCTTCAATTCGTGATGAAGAACACTGAAAGTCACGCTCACCAATTTTAGAGAGAGAGAGAGAGAGAGAGAGCGAGCGAGCTCGTGTGAATCTTCTTGAATCATACCACACTCTTCCTATATAATTCAATTCAAGTGAAGTTATACGTATATGTGATCAGCAAATTATGGAGGTTTCGCGCACGGAATCCATCGAGGAAGCGTCCGAAACGCTCTTCCACAACCGCCGCCGTTGCTGTTTCACCCTCCCCTGCTTCGACCGGTCACCGAATCCCTCCGCCTCCGGATTGACGTGGTGGCAGAGGATTCGCGCGACGGACGGCCAATCCAGCGCCACCACTTCACTCTGGTCCCGCGGCGTTGGCGCGCTGATGAAAATTCGCGAGTGGTCCGAGATCCTGGCCGGTCCGAGGTGGAAGACGTTCATCCGCCGGTTCAATCGGAGCCGGAGCGCGAACAAGCACCCGAATTTCCAGTACGATCCGTTGAGTTACGCGATGAATTTTGACGAAGGCCCGGGGCAGAACGGTCATTTAGAAGAGGAGGAAGACGGTTACTACTACCGAAACTTCTCGTCACGATACGCAAAAGGATCTATGGATCTCGGCAAGGATGGGCCAGCCTTCGTATAATCGGAATTACGAATTTGCACATTCATTGGTGTAATTACGTCAAAATCTGCGGCGGAAGTTTGGAATGGATGCTTCACGGTAGGCGTTACTGACTCAATTATTGTTAATTACAGCTCATATTGATAGTATTCAATTCACACACTTTTAATATTATATATTTCATGTATATATATATTATGCGTGCAAGTTTTCAGGGATTTCATCTTCTTTCTGTGTGGGCTCTGAATTTAAATGACTGTTGATTTCTTGGGAGATTAAAAGTTTTTGATGTGGAAATAAATTATACTTTTTCTTTCTTTTGTGGTTGATTTTAATTTTTGAGCATTATCCTTTGATAAAGTAGTATATTCGAAGATGGTGCGCTGTTTCTTTTTTATTCGATCCCACAAGCATCAATTTTCATAGTGCTCAATTATACTTTAATTCTTCGATAAAACTGGAATAATTTACAGTTTGATATTGTTCATCTCCAACATTTATTTTTCATTTTATATAAATCTAAATTTTAAAATATTTTATATTTTATGATAATAACATGAATTTTTTAAAATGCATAATTCATATATATCTCACACGCAATGTGTTGAATACAGTCACGTTAATTTGAAAAGACTTAAAAGTATTTAAGTGGTGATTAATTTTAAACGAAGCCATAAATATCTATGGTATTTAAATAATGACATTCTCAAAATGGTTTAATTTTAAGATATTATAGTATAATTCATTAAATACATATTTTAACTATTAATTAAAATATTTTATGTATGTAATAATCATACTTAAATAAATGCTATGTCCCTTAAATAATATTCTGCATCATCATCTTAAATTATAGAATTTCAGTATAAATAATTCAATGAAATTGACAAATTGTTGAATTTAATGGCGTAGGTATAAACGAACCACAAAGTTTTAGCCCATTTGGTGTATAAGATGGCCCAGACTATGTTGGGTCAGGCCTAGCAAGGCCACGTGCGAAAAGGACCTAAAGCCCAAATTTATATCTTTAACCTTTTGCCCGTTTTTATATGAGGAACTTTAGAGAAAATATCAATTTTCAATTATGTGTCTGTCGTCAAATTCAATTTTAGTCTTATAATTTTTTACTTTTTCAATTTTAATTATTTGTTGTTAATTTTAATCTCTCATATTTCAATTTTAGTCCTTCAAATCTCAAATTCAGCCCTCGACCCTCGTAGACCGCCCTGTCACTGCCCCTTATGTGAAATTGTCTCACCTAATAAAAAGTAATAATATTTTGATGAAAAATAATATTATGTTCGTCTCGCTGCAATGTAGTATGCATTTTGTCATTTTATTCCTTTCAAATACAAAATGTTATTTTCTTTTTGGTAAATAATACCCTTACAAAATAATTAGGGTTAATTGCCAAAAAAAATTACGAACTTTATTCCTATTGCAAATTAATCCTCACTTTTAAAAATTTGCAAATTAATCTCCATCTTTAAATATTATTGCAAAACACACCCAATTTTTCAAAAAAGATCCTAAATTTTAATTACAAATTGTGTGCGTTTTGCAACAATGTTTAAAGGTGGGGATTAATTTGCAATTTCTCAAAAGTGTAGATTAATTTACAATAGGAATAAAGTTCGTGGTTTTTCTTACAATTAACCCAAATAATTAATATACATATATGGAGTTAACACTCAACATTGATACAACTATCCACATTAAAATATTATAATCTTTAATGTATATGTAAAAAGCAAAAGCCCACATTTCATAGGACGGAGGAAGTATTTCAATTGATAAAAACTGATAATGATCTAGTGAAATAATTTATAGTATAAATTAAAAGTAACAATATTTTTAAAGAAAAATGATAAAATCTTTAATAATAATAATAATAATAATACAGTGAATTATTTTATAAACAATTTATCTTATAAATAAACGTGATAACATATTTTTTTTTGAAAAAATTAATATTTTTATAAAAATTAATATAATTAAAAAAACGTAAAATAATCTTATCACACGATAATAAGGGTATAAAAATAATATTCCCTCCGTACCGTTGAAACGTACGCATTTGCTTTTCGCACGTAGATTAAGAGATATAATACTTTAATGTATTGTGAGGTGAGAAAAATAATAATTTAATGTAAAATGTGTATGTGTATTAGTGTAATGTATGGGTCCAAAGAAAGAGAAATAATTAATTTATGTGGGACTATTTTACCAAAAAGAGAAATGCACACTTTGTATTGGGACAGACCAAAATAAAAAAAAACACGTATATTTCAGTGGGACGGAAGGACTATTACATTTTATACGTGACACTACTATAAACTACCAAACACTATAGAAAGTACTATATTCACATTTTATACATTTTATCGAACAAACTCATTTATTCACATTAACTTCTTATATTAACATAGTACATAATACTTACCAACATCATAGTCGTTTTTATTATCTTATCTTCAGTAACCTATAAATTTAGGTTCTATCTACTAATTCCATCTATATATCCATTCAGATTAATTGATAAATTTGAATATCTCGATTGATATATAGTCTTTATAAAATAAATAATTACATTTTTTTCAATGCTAGGATTATTATGATCTTTGGAGCTACTTTCCTTTTTCCTCTTTTAACATAGAAACTACTCTCTCCGTCCCAAACTCGTTGTCTTACTTTCCATTTTCATCCATTTCAAACTAATTGTCTTATTTCAAAAAGGAAATATCACATCAATCCCCACCCCTAAAAATTCATCTTAATTACAATTTTACTACACCCACCTAACACACATAACATCCTTTATAATTTATTTATTACCTAAAAATACCACAATACCCCTAAAAAATCAACTTTTCTTAATCTCCGTGTCTATGATAACGCAGACATCCAGTTTGGGACGATGGAGTATCCAAGAAGCACAATTTATTATCACTCTTTATAATTTAAAATTATAAAATTACTAATGGTAGTTTCTCAGTGTGCTTTTTAATGATCAATACATGGACCATAAATTTAGTCAAAAGGGATCTCTAATCTGTCACAATATTGATTGCCAGACATTAGCTTCAAGATTAATTTATTTCTCAATCAATCATACCTACCAAAGTATTAGTCTACAATATATACACATGAAACACACTTGAGGGACCTACAATTCCATAAATATATTTGGATATGAAATGAAATGTAGAAATCAAAGGATGGAAATCATAAAAAAAGCAAGGATATCATCGTAGCAGTTAAAATCAACTAAGGGTAGCAGTTAAAATCAACTAAGGTAGAAGAAGAGAGAAAAGAGAAACCTATTTTCTTTATTCAAAGTTCTAAAATGATAAGTTATAGAGCATGGTATAGATATGCTAAGTATTGAGAAAGATAACCCTATGAAAATATATCAAATGTCAATACAATTGGAAAGTATCTTCTAAATGATCATTTACTAGGCATATGTCTACATGAAACTATTAAAACTTGAAACCAAACTTAAATTAGTTTATGCACTACATAATGTATATACATATATTAACCTTCATCACATATGATAAAAGAAAAGAAGAAAAAACACTTTTTTTCTTTTTTTGTTTTCGAGTGGACAGAGATATGTTCTGAACTGCGAACTTCTCGTATATTACAAAGATCTTGAGCAAAAAGGCTCGATTTTTTTTAGTTTTTTAGTGAACAAAAAGGTTTCATCGAACTGCAAAACTTTCTTGAGCATGTCACATAACTATCCTTGTAAATACATGGAACACAACCCTAATGTATGCTTAATTAGGGTTGTGTTTAGTTTTCCTTTTAAACTACACTACTTGCATTATGCATAGAACTAACAACACTCTCATTTCCTTCACAAGAGCTTGTTTCAAATTTGCCCTTCTTGGACCAAAGCCAAATCTTGGAAACAGAGAAGCTATCGCCTCTCGAACGAGCACCCATCTTTTTCCCGTCTGTTTCCATAACACTACTCGTTTGTTCCTTCCTAGGTCGCCCCCTGCCTAATGTAGCAATGCCACCTCCATCGGACAATGCCACTTGAAGATTCGCCTCGCCAACTATGTACTGAAACGCGCCCATTGAATAACATCGTCTACCATCAATACAACTAGTACTACTACTCATCACCTCATTTTGAGCTTTCACCTCGCTCTCTAGTGCCTCATTCGAGCTCCTAAACTTCCCTAGACGAACCGAATACACCCTCGTTGAACCGGCATTATGTTCAAGAGTAGAAGATGACTCATTATATTCAGGACAAGATGAATCCAAGTGTTGTCTTGAATCATCAAAACTGAGCAACATGGGGTTGCCACAGCCAATGAGGGATCTACATAAGGGACATGTTGAGTTAGATAGAAGCCATGTTTCTATACAATGAACATGGAAAGCATGGCTACAATTGGGAAGAAACTTGAGCTCATCACCATCTGAGAATTCACACAAACAAACAGCACAATCAAATGGCTCCCTCAATCCTATGATCTCCTTGTAATGAAAGACCGGTAGGGCGTCGATCACGGCCTGATCGACGCCGGAGTCATGCAGCCGGAAAAGATGCTGAAGCTGCCGTTGAAATGTGTGCGAAGTTGCGGAATCTGGGAGTCTGTTGGATTGTGAAATGGATGAAAAGGATGGTCTTTTCATCAAACACCTTATTAGCAATTGGAGTAAACCAATTGCAAAGAAACCAATGGCAACAATCACTATGACCAACAGTATAATTGGGCTAGTTCTGCTCATGGATGTGAAGGGTTTCAGATACAGAATCAGAGCAGAGGAAGTGAGGGGTGGGTAATTCAAGAGTTTTGCTTTATCCAATCAGAATTCAAGATCAAGGGTTTTGAGTTTTGATGAATGAAAATAGGATAACAAGATTCAATTTTGTAAGAACTGAAATTCAATCAGGCTGAGATGCAAATTGGATTATATAAGTAGAGATTTCTTGCAACAAGCAAACTGATGAGATATGCACATTTTGAAACTGCAAGGAGGGTGGGGGGGGGGGGGGGGGGGGTGGGGGAAGAGAGAGAGAAAGAATATCAGGGAATAATATCTGAAGTTGCAGATGACCTACCTCTGTCCCTCTCTCTCAAGAATCTTGAATTACACTGACAGAACAGAAATGATGAACAATCTACACAGAGGAACTTTATTTGGTTGGTAATAAATGGAACTACTTGTTGAGAATATAACAAAGAATAGATTGACAAATAAAGAACACTCAATTGTGCTAGTGTGTAAATTTGTTGGGGGTGGGGGGTGGATGGGGAGGTGGTGAAGAGCAAGAAAACTTAAGAGGAGACAAAGGGTGTGGAGAAAGGTAATATTAAAGCTATGGTTATTGTCTTTTACCTAACTTGATTTAAGCAAAGCATACCCTCATTTGTCTCTTTCACCAACCTCCATCTCCATGCTGTCCTAATCTAATTTTGTGGACAATTTTTTCAACTGTTTTTTTTTCCTCTCTTTTTTTTTTTTCATTTAATTACAGATCTTTTGTTTTTATATTTTAGAATTGTCACTTTCTGAATCATTCCTCATTCTGACTTAAGACAAAAATTTTGGCTTTGAATATTTAATTCAGATTTACATATATTTGACTACACATACATGTAATAGTTTACAGAAAACAACAGTTGCAATTTGCATCAATATTTAAATTTGAAAAAAATAAATTAATGATGAGGGCTGATTACTTTTTAGTTCATGTTGAAGGAAGAACTCAAGTGTACATTATATTATATTGTAAAAAACGTAAGGATGATGAAGTATCATTGGAGGCATGAACTTGGACAAAACCTTATGGAGGGTCCATTTATTTATATATATATATATATATATATATATATATATATATATATATATATATATATATATATATATATATATATATATAATATTGGATTTGTTTTCCCGCATGGCATGTTATTGCCTATTCAAGAGGGTGATTATGACTAATCATAGGTTTGCAATTCTTTTCATGCTTCTCCAAGCTGCATATATGATTTTTGACTCTTTATTATTTTTTTATTAATTAAGAAAACTTCTCCAAGCTGCAGTTTTATTATTTTTTCATGTATATGGGGGGTGATTGTAATTTTGAAATTAAAATTTATTAAGTGGTTATTTGATATGGTGTTATTTCTTCTAATAAAATGTGGAAAATATGGATAAATAAACGAAAAAAGTGCTAAGAATTTTATGTATTGGAACAAGTACATGTTACATATCGCTTGACTTAGTCTTTCACCTTATTCTATATGAATACTATATATTTTAAAGAAACTTGATTCTCTTTATGTTTCATTTATATTAAATAAAACCCACACAAAACAATTAATATTTTTTTATGAAACTCACACAATATTAATGCAACTACTTATAAATTAAATATTATATTTTTCAATTCATTATACATTAAAATATTATATTTCTTAATCTCCGTACAAGACAAATATAACCATTACAACTGTATGTAAGTAATATGTACTCCCTCCGTTCGCTTCTAAAGTATCCATTATATTATTTTTGGCGTCCAGTTCAAAGATATTCATTTCCCTTATTTAGTAAAAAAGTACACAATATGGCACACCACTTCCATCTAATACAACTACTCATTTTACATATAATAATAATACTCTTTAATCCACGTGCAAAAAGCAAACGGACACCTTATAACCGGACGGAGGGAGTATAAAATATCTTTGGCAAGTGATGGAAGAAACCTAATGAGTTTCATGAGAAGTATCATTATCTACCATGCTTCAGCATCAAGGTCAAATATGAATTAATTAGTGATAGGAAATGCTAAGTGATATAATCATGATAAGTTTCTATAGCCATCAGTTATTTCATGGTGTCATTTCAAGATTTCTTTTGCCAATTTGCAGAGACATATAGCTTTTTAAAGGCTTTGCAGAGATATATAGCTTTTTAAAGACTTTAAAATATAATTCAGAGTAGGTACAATAAATATGTTGTACATTTCCCTAGTCCATACCCAACTCTTGTGGAATACAAGATTGGAATACCCATGTTCCATCTTGTTTTCCATAAGGATGTGGAGTTGACACATCACTCTTGCTGAATACAAGATTGGAACATACTCCCTCCGTCCCAAAGATATTGACACACTTTCCTTTTTGGGTTGTCCCACATAAATTGACATATTTCCTTTTTAAGGATATGGGACCCATACAAAAACAATTTATTTATTTACATGGACCCACACACACATCACACTCACCACTAATACAACTACCCACTACACATTAAATATTATTTCTCTCACTTCACTTTACATTAAATTATTATACTCCTTAATCTCCGTGCCCAAAAAAAATGTGTCAATTGTTATGGGACGGAGGGAGTACATCAATATAATAAGACTTGAAAAGGAAAATAAATTTCATTCATATTACAATCACCTAGTATAAACTAAATTACATATTTTCAATACGCAAAATGTGATGCATTCTTACATGGTAGCCGTTGTCACAATTAATTGTATTTGTGCTAAAAAAATGCAATAAAATTTTAATAGAGAAAGGTTATGGAAAGTTTTGTTTTTAATAGATGCGAAAGTACTTAAACTTAAAAAAAAGAAGAAGAAGGTAACACACTATCAATAAAATGTTGAACTTGTCTCATAGAGCAGTTTCATGAGACAGTTTCATACAAGTATTTGCCTAATATACCTGCTACATTAAATCAATTATTTTGTGATTAAAACCAGGTAATCCACAAACTGTGTTTTCCTTTTCAAGATCAAATCTGTGGCACAAATAAGATCATGTCATGCAAGTACCCTAAACCAGGTTCCCCAATACGAAAACGCAACTATGAAACACTAAGAAAGTGAGAACAGGCATAAATCTCAAGAGGCAAGTCAATAAACTCAAATAGATCATTTACAGCCAGTCTCGGGTAGCTACACCACCCCCGTTCAATCTGGCTCAGACCGATGAAAAATATACTCTCCCCTTTCCTGCATCAAAACTATTCGACTAGCTAGCTAACTCAACTTGCTAGAGAATAATTTTTATGGCCTACTACTTTAAAAATGGATACTTAACAAGTAAAAGAAGATGGCAGAAAAACTTAAAAGTATGATTAAGTACTGCCAAAAATAGAAACATACAATGAGAAGTTTATGTCAAGCTTTGAGATCATCCGACATGGCGGATGGTATACAATGGGTGGAGAGGATGTCCAATGTTGCAGCTTTTGCAGTCTTTGTTTGGAGGACCACAATCTGTACCAATTAAAAGATTAACACCTTTTCTTCTAAAGGTAGCACCCAAAAAAAGAGAGAGAAATCTCACCTGCTGATATTCCAAATCAAATTTCAAATATTCATCTTCACAGCCCTCTACCATGCTGGCTAAACTCTTCAGGTTCTTCACGGGCTGACCATTAAAGGCAAGAACCTAGATGCATACACGAGTTTGACAGACAATATAAAGTGCGCAGCAGAATAGAACATAATTGAAATAAGAAAGGCTGCTTAAGTCAGTTTTCTATTACAAAATACTGAAATAAGAAAAGTAGTTGGCCTAGTTTCAGTTTGAAGCATGTAGTTCAAAATTACCACCAACATTGGACATTTGTACACATATCTAACAAGTCTGCAAATGCTATTAGTTGCCCTATCCAATTATACTAGTATCATCCAAAATAAATGCTTACATGAAAATCAATTTTTCCACTGAAACACTGTTCAAAAAACATATTGATGTAACAACAAAGGCCCTAGGGGTATTTGTGATTTTCTGAACAATTGACATTACTTGCTAAATATCACAACTTGGACTCACTCTACGACACCATAAAACCTCCAAAGGAACTTCCTTTAGGTTGACAAATATGGATTGCAGATAATTTTAATGAAATAAAGACTGGTGCTTATTTCTGGAAATGTGATGTAGTGTACAGCTTTTCAACTATAAATTTGATTTTTATATCTAAAAAAAAAATTAATAATAGAGGTAGAACCTTAAAAGAGCAAGTTTCAACTAGTATTAAGCATAGATAAGAATTTTCAGCAAAATACTCGCATCATATGGCTAGCATCAATTACTAACCTGAGTGTTGACAATATCCTCATATCCAATGTTTATGTCAGCTACCAGTACCTTTGAGAAAATTCACAATCAACCAAGTGTTAACCAAAAGGAGGGCACCCTGAATAATAATATAAGAAACATCAGCATCACATAGATGAGGGACTAACCTGAGAAACAACAACAATTTGTTCATCAGGCGATTGTGGCATTTCATGGAGCAGTTTGTCCAACAATTTGACAGGGCCTTCATACTCATAATCTTTTCCATACTGAAAGGCACAGAAGAAAAAGTAAATAATAACACAAAATGAGCTAAATCATTGATCCTACATTATTTCCAAATAAAATATCTCATCTCCGACCAAAGTAAGTAAACAAGCATTGTTTATAGAAACGGTACAATTATACAACAAAACAATCATCTTATAAGATTAAAAAAAAAAAAGAAAAAAAAAAGACATGAATAACCCAGAGCAGCGCAGGTCTCAGCATAACAGCAAAGAAGGTCTTAAAAGCAGACAGGGCAATGACAAACAATTCAGAAACTGAACATTCAAACATCCAACTAAAAAATGGTCACACATCAGCCAATATGAATTAAGACTTGCGACGTATTCCGTTCATGATTAGAGCTTTTGAACAAAAGACGCCATTATGCACTTTACATGAACACATACAAAATTAGCAGGTATGGCATTCTACATGGGTACATGGTCATATTCCAATAGTTGATAGCTACTATACAGATTTTTTGTCCAGTACGAATTCTGGGGAAACAGAATCAGCGGCATCTGGTTCCCTTTCATGTGTTTTTAAGTGCTAAACCAGTTTTAGAAAAGCACTGTGTACTTGAAATTTAACCACTTAAACACTCATCCATGCCACTTTGCTATCCAAACTACAGTATTGAATACCCCTTTATTTTTTGGGCGGGTCGGTGGGGGTTACATTGTAATTTAAACTTCCTTGATAAACAACAAGATAATTCTACTTCTCTATCTAATGAATTAGTGGTTAAACATTATCATTATGCTAGATTTTTCAAAAGCCAAGGTTGTTTTGCTGTTTTAGGGTTTGATTTTTGGGGTTATCTGAACCTTCAATTATAGCACTCCCAATTTTTAAGTTCATGAATTAGTGCTGGCATCCTTAAACCTCAATCAGCGGTTAAACATTTCTTCCTCTACTTCCCTTTTATGTTCTTAATAAAGATTCGTCATCCACAAAACCCAAAACTAGCAAGATTATGAAATTATTGAGAAGATTCCCCATCAAATATGCTTACATCCAAAGTTAAGAAATATGGAGTTTGCATGGCAAAGTGGAGAAATTAGATATCCTGTAAGATTAAGCACCAAAAAATAAGGATATTGTGGAAAAATGAAGAAAGGCAATGTTTTAGTACATATCTCACTCACAACTTCTTAATAGTTCAATTGAATAAAATGTCAAAAAATAAGTTCAAAATGCAGAATGACTCGGAACTTCGGATGGCAAATTTTTGGAGAAGGGCTAACCCAGAGCTTTATCCAATTAACAAATCTAATCAAGAGAGAGCATCACAAACAAAATCCATTCATTTATTTCCAAGAGCAAGACATTTGATCAAGTAATTATTTGTATGGCAAGATTTCCCCAACACCCCGTCCACAAAATAGTTTCACAAATCATATGGTAGGCCTCACACAGTTAATACTTTTTTTTTTTGGTCGGTAAAAAGAGTTTATTCATTAAATTAGGTATAAGAAATACCTAAAAGATACAATTACAATTACAACATCAAACACCTAAACACTCTCTAGGATTGGCAAGCCATTCCTTAAATGAGAAATCAGGACAATTTTGTTTACGAACTACAAACCAGCTCCACAACCTTGATTTGAGTTCGCTAAGAAGAACAGACAACTCCTCACTTTTAAAAATCACTGCATTCCTCCATTTCCAAATCATCCACAATGTTCCAAGCCAAATATAAACCGCATCTTTTTTGCTTTTCTTCACATTAAAAATGTTGCTAAAGATTGACAAGTTAGTAAATGTACCTGAGTGCAGAACACTCTGGGTACCAAGTTATTACTTGTTAGGAAAGACTGAAAAGCTGTACTGGTCAACTATTTCAGATGTCGGGACATTTGAAACACTTGAAAAAAATATAAATTCACATACACACATCATATATAATTAGATGTAAACTTTCAGATGAAGATTGCACAGATACAGGAATAAGCAGGTAGATATAAGGAGTAGGCACTTGGGAGCCAAACACCAACCTCTGAACGAAGATATGGTACAGAAACAGTGGTAAAAACAAATCCAGCAATGATATAATAAGATGGGGGAAGACCCTTGTTGTGAGCTGGAATGAGCCTTCTATGCGTGCCAAGTTTAATATTGAACTTCAGAGTTTGAGAATTTCGAAGAACTTTAATAGCAGCATTATCCCCAGTATACTTTTGAGACACTAGGTAGCTAAAGCCTATGCGCTCCCCATGCCTAAATGGAACTGCAAGCAACCAAAGAATTCATTTGCCTCCATAGCGCAAGGTAGTTAGAACAGCATAATGCTTTGAATAAAGCTAAGTGAAATTAAAGATAAAACTTGATCTGCATCAAAACTTAGAGATGGCAATTATTCCATAGTCAGGTATCATGTTTTCGTGGTTATGCTAATAAGTCTAACACTTAAATCATTCTTTATTAAGTAAGGTTTACCACTTGAATTATTACATACTATCCCCAACAAAAGCTCCTGGCTGAAGTTTAGCACAGGTCTATTCATGCCTGATTGTTGTCATAAACATGCTCAGTTGTTAACAGGACTCAAAAGTAAATTAGTCCTTAATTTAGAAAAATATTACAGAGCATGCAAGTCCAAACTAATGCATATCCATAAGCTTCAACTTCTCTCTTGTTGCCTTTATTACTTCATAAATACACTTTCCTAGGCCATAAGACGGTGCAATAAAATGAAACAACAATTCTTGTTTGAACAATTCATACACAACTCAAGAACTTGTCCTTGAATATTTGATCAAAAACCATCCTGGAATAATTTAAAGAGATGAGTGATGATAATACTAGGGTCTTAAGAATAGAAGAGTTATCAGAAAAAAATTTCCAAATAGAAGCAGATGTAGGGAGGTGATGAAGGGGGAAGACAGATTTGTAAACATGATAATTGTGTAGATCCCTTTATCTGTCTGCATTATACCTGTTCCGTCATTAGCAATATCAACCCCGTCAAAGCTAAGAATAATATCTGATGGCTTCAAAACCTTAAACTCTGGAGAAGTGGGATCAATTCTTCTTATGCGTACACCCTTCTGATCAGGTTTCATACCCATGGATAAACGCAAGTCAGGATTTTCCATCTTCTGCCACTCAACCCCAAGAATAGGGAATCCTAGCAGACAAGAAAGAAATTTAGCGAAACAAAGGATTAGGTAAATGATGAGTAAAATAATAATTAAGAACACAATTACATTTTAAGGAAATACTCTAAAATCAGCAGATGAAGCAAAAACACAATTATTGTCCATAACGGCATCAAATATCAAGAGAAGTGGACATCCCCAGAGTGAAATATCAACTAAAATTAACTTACTACATCGAGACAACCATCTTGAGTAAAATTAATCAAAAAATTCATTTGACAAGATAAATCAGTTACCAATATATGCAATAATTTTTTTCCTAGCACAAGGCTGAGAGAAGGAGGGAGACGCCCAGAACTGTACCAGTATACGTTCCATTCTTCTCATAATCTTGGATAAAGTGCATGATGACTGGTGTCGGTATGACATAACCAATATTCTCAACATCCTCATGCTTGAGAGACTGGAATGCAATTCCCACACAATTTCCCTTGTCATTAAAAGCAGGTCCCCCAGAATTTCCAGAATTAATAGCTGCATCTATCTGCAAAAGGTTCATATTTACATAAAGGTCATCAGTACAATTTTATTTGAAACTACAGTTAGAGGAGGTTCATTTCTAATCAACTACCTGTAACCCCAGAAGTTCAGTTGATCCATGAACATATGAAAGGATTTCTATTCGTGACACAACCCCACTTGTTACAGATATTGTGTCACCCCCTATTGGATAACCCACAACAGTAACAGCATCTTGAAGTGCAGGCAGATCACCAAATTCTACAGGTGACACCCCTTGCCAGAACTCATCATCTTCTACGGTAAGCAAAGCTGTACAATCATGCATACAAACATTAACCTCAAGAAAGAAAAATTCAGTCACACACTATGTAAACTATTGCACTGAGACAAGGTTGTGTAAGCATTCTACCATATATATCTGCCTTAGCATCAGGGTCATTATGTAATCTAGGTAAGGCTCAAGAATCAGTTTTACATATCTCAATTTTAGGAGGAGCCGAGAAGCAGAAAGGAAGTATTCACAAAATAAACATTGGAACCTATGAATCACAAGTAGAAGTCTTATATTCCTCCCTATCCATGATTTCGTCTTAGGGTTTATAAAAAGGGAGTTCAGGATGGATTGCAAATGAGAGTTAGTTATTTCTAGGGTCTGTTAATGATGAAAATCATATTGCCAAATCACCGGATTGATTGCTGCTTAAATCACAGAATTATTGCCACCCATTTGGTTGTTTCCTTATTTGTATTAATTATATCAGAGACTTGTAACTGTATATATATGCATACAATTAGTTGATAGAAATATACATAAAACAATTATTCAATTCTCTCTTTACTTAACAGGGTCCCATTTAGAGCTTCACATAAAATTCATTTCATTTAAGTTTCTAAATACGACAGAATCGGTTCCAATAGACAAAATTTAAATAAAAAGAAGAAAAATGACTCTCACCAATATCGCATTCTGTCCCGATTGCAAGCACCGTAGCCACATACTTCGTATCCGAACCCCTCTTCTTCAATTTAACCTGCGTATAGTGCTCCACCGAATGCGCATTTGTTAAAACCCTCCTTCCCTTGATAACGAAACCGCTACTGCTCGAGCTGTATTGCCGTTTTCGCTGCCATGGCAACGAGAAGTTGGGCTCAGTATGAACACAAAAAACTTTCACAACCGCGTCCATGGCAGGGGCAGCCCTAGCCACCAAAGTCTCCGCTTTGATCAACGCAGTAGATACGGCGCCATTAGACATAGGCGGCAAGGCTAGGGTTTTAGCAGGGATGGGAGCTTCAGGGGCGGTGGTTTTACGGGAACGGCCACGGCGGCGCTTTTGGGGATCAGCGGCAGATGGAGAGGTAGGATTGGCGAGGTCCGCGTTATTGAGGGAGAACACAGCATCGTTGTCAGCGGCACTGGTGGTGGGCGGTGAGCTGGTGTCGTCGTTGTCGAGTGCGGCGGATTCCGGATGCCGGGATTTAGAGCGGCGGTCGCGCTTCCGCTTGCGTTTGGTTTCGGAGCACATTGTTGAATTGAGTGGAATTGCGGGGGTTTTGAATCGAAAAGAGGAAACTCGATTGAGAGGGAAAGAATGTCTGCATTTCCGAACAAGGGTTTATAAACATTTGCTTGCCTGGCTAATGCCGCCACGGCGTCGTTTCGGGTTCTTCAGCTTCGTCATTTTTATTTTTTTTTTAATATTATTATTATTGATTAATCAATTAAAGTTTTAATTAAAAGTTAAAAGCGAGTAATAAAAATATGATACTACAACATTTCAAATCTATTCATATTACTATTACTAAAAAAATATTTTTTAACAATGGAATTTACCAACAGAATTCAATCTGTTGGTAATTATCAATAGATTAGCAACGAAAATGACATTTTTGTTTTAGCAATGCCAACCGATTAAATCTCTATTTTAGCAACGGAATTCAATCCGTTAGTAACGGATTACCAAGTGGATCATTATATAAATTACCAAATGATTATTAATGGAATTATTTACCAACGGAATTGATTTTTCGTTACTAAAAATTTACAAACCATCACTTTATCAACGGATTCCATTGGTAAGTCAATTTAACAACGGAATTAAAGTTTTTACTAACGGAATATTCCGTTAGTAAAAAATAATTTTTTTTTGCAGTGAGTGAAATATTCTTTCTCTGCAATGGCTCATTTTGCACTTTCATTTTTCATCAATAATTATTTACTTACATAAAAAGTTATAGTATTACATTTTTAAAATGAAGAATTTTTTTTTTTTTAAATATTACTTCTAATGGTAAAACTATGATTTTTTTTATATTACTTTTAGTGGTAGTATAGTGTGATTTTTTATATTTCTGTTAAAACAATAATATTTTTGATTAAATTAATATTTGCCTCACAATTATGTTTGTTTTTTATTTTGTAAGTTCAGGTTTAAGAATATGTTACTCACTTATTGTTTTAATTAATGTTTCCTAAATTTATTTACATAAATCTCACATATTTCTTATATTTTTACATATTTGTTTGATATAAAGTTAAAGTAAGATTAAAATCTATTTAGTCTTGCAACTCTTTTAGAATCTAATTTTAGTTTTAAAATATATTTTTTTTCAATTTAATACCAAATAGTAATAAATTGAGCCAATATTTTTCCAAATTGGAGTTTTCTAGATAACTTATCTTACGTGATCGATGACGTTGAGTCCCACATTGTAATGATGAATGCTAATTTTGTTACATAATTTTACTCGAATTCAGTTTTAGTCATAAAATAGTTATTAATATCTTCGATTTAGTACGAATTTGTACATATTTTGACAAATACATGGAGAACATGTGATAATATTCAACTAATGATGTTAAATTTTAGAGTCCGACTATGGTTCACCTGGACAATCATAACCGTTTGATCAAATTTTAATTCAATCTCTATCATTAAATAAAATTAATTAATTAATTTTTTAAAAATAAAAACTACCCCACTAACCTATTTTAACCTTTAAATTTGGGGGTGTACAGTTGCACCCAAAATAACCCTAAATTTTAGGATAATTCTAATACAATTGATTGGAAGTTATTTTTTAAAAATTCTAATTATTTCATTTTATTTAATAATTAAGATTAAATTAAAACTTATTATAATTATTAAAATCGTCCAAGTTCAACGTGCACCCTGATTGAACGGTAAATTTTAATGTCACAAAATAAAATGTAAAAAACTAGATTAAGAATTTTTAAAAAAATTAAAATATATATTCAAAATATTTTTTTATTTATTTTTAACTAAATACTTCATCTCCAACCCCAAATCCAATGAATTTTAAAATTCGATTTACTGCCTAGATTGATTAAATAAAAAGTTATAATGACAATAAATTAATAAAATATAATATTTTATTAATTGTTCTAGCTAGCATCATCGTTAGGTTTGCATTTAACAGGTACGTGTAATTAATCATAATACATATAAAGTGTCGAATCAAAAAGAGATCGAAAATTTGTGGAAATGTGCTATTTTAACAAATTCTGTTAAACTTAAAATTTAGATGAATATGATAATTAGGTGTCATTAAATTATGAATGCAAATGATTGTATAGAATTTTTGGACCACAATATCCTCATACAATTTTATAATTATTTATTTATGTATTCTAATTTCAGGATTAATTTTTTTTAAAAAAAACTTAATGTTAATTCTTATAATTTTACTGCATTTTTATCACTGTGATCTGTTTTATTTTTAAGTTAATATTTATAGGTATAATAATTTTCTTTTAATTTAATTAAATACAACCTCATTAAATATTGGTAACGGAAATCTAGATTCCTTCTTGCGATTATCTTGTCTTGAACAAACAGGACTCAAATCCCAGTCAAATCCATCAATTAAAGAAAAAGCCCTGCAGGTAAGAAAAATAAATAAATAAATAAATATATTATAATACTACTAATTTTAATAAAATACATTTTTATGTCAGAATTTACAAAAATACTCTTCAGTCTTCATTCGAATACATTCAAGAGATGTTTTCGAGTAAAAGCAGTGAAAAATAATATTTGAGTGAAAAATAATTTTTGAGTTAAGCAATTTATTGGAGTATTAGATTTAATTATTTCTTAAAGTAACAATAATAAAGTGAAAAATAATTTTTGAGTTAAATGTAAGGAAACAAAATTTTGAGTTAAGCAATTTATTCGAGTATTCGATTTAATTATTTCTTCAAAGTAATATATTTAACTCAAGCAATGTATTCAACTTAATATTTTTCTCGACTAATATATTTGAATTTTAAATAATATATTCGAGTAATAATATTCAAATAGTTTTTACTTTATCATTTTTTACATGGCATTTTGGTTCACTTAGTCATTAAAAGACAGAACGCAGGGGAATATTTATGTACTTATTTTCTAAGGGTAATGCATTTTTTTATTTAAAAAAAAACATAAATAAGAATAATAATAAATAAATAACCGGGTCAAAACCAGTCCGCCAAGATCAGGGGTAAATTAAAGTGGAGGAGGGTTAAAAAAGAAAAAAAACCTTGGATGAAGCATCAAAAGAAGAAATATAGTAATATGATAGTAGAAATAATTATTTTCTTGGGAGCAATAAATGGCTGCTGTCTCTCTCTCATCTTGTCCCACTGTCTCAAACAAGGAAAGAAGCGTTTTTGTGTGTGTGTGTGGTACTATGTTGTAATGGATTCTTGATGCATTGTAGTGGGAAATATATTTATGTGCCAATTGCCATAGCCAATATTGAATAACTCCAAGTATAAAGTTTCAACAACTCTGCTATAAAATAGAGTTATTATGAGTGAGAATCATGTGACCTCTGCTCAGGCTCTCTCTCTCTCTCTCTCTGTGTCTGTTATAGCTCCATAAAATAAACTTGCCTTCCCAACCATTCCAACCACCAGAGCCCCAATTTTAAGAAAGTTTCATCTTTATGACTAGTGTTTAATCTTTTTCTTCTAGGTTGTCCGTTTTCTCTGCTATTTGAGTGGTTAACAGTGCAGTCTCTCTCTCTACTATTGTGATTGTGATGCTACAATGGCTTCAAGATTCATCAAGTGTGTAACTGTGGGTGATGGTGCTGTTGGCAAAACTTGTATGCTTATTTGCTACACCAGTAACAAGTTCCCCACTGTAAGAAATTACCCCCCCTCTGTTGGGCTTGCCCCAAATAGTAATTGGCCCAATTGAAGAAAAGAAACCCAATATCTTCAATAATTAATTAAATGGCCCAAGAACCCAATTTTGGGTTGATTTAAATTGTTGGAGGCGTGAGTTCTCCACTTACAGAGAAGAAACATACAGAATAGAGGGGAGAAGCAGGGGAAGGAAAGAGGGAAGAGGGTTTTGGGAGAAAATACCCAATTTGGAGGTCCGTTTCTTCACCGTTTCACTTCAAATTTCAAGGGGGAGTTCGTGGCGACGTTCTCTACACATTGATCGGAGTGGATTTCGTAGAAACATCTCCAAGAGGTGCAAATGAGAATCGGGTGACACGTATTCTATTTGTGCTATTTTATTCTCTTTTCTTCCATTGTTGTCTTGTATTCCAAGAGGGGTTCTCTTGAGGCTATTCTGTTGATTCTGTGATTGTATTCCCCTACTAGTGATAGGGATGGTATTCCCCTAATTCTGATAGGGAGTGGTATTCCTCTACTTGTGATAGAGATGGTATTCCCCTACATGTGATAGGGAGATTGAACTGTGTACTTTTGTGCATTAGTGGATTGTTTCCTGGACGAGAGGTCCCGTGGTTTTTACCCTCAGGTTGAAGGGGTTTTCCACGTTAAAATTCCTGGTGTTGATTCTGCATATATTTTTCCTGCATATTTAATTGATTTGTGATTTCTGCGATATTTGAGTGGAATGATTTGTGCATTGATATAATCTGGGATATATTGTGTTTTCGCTGTGCCGAATATATCATTGTGTATTGTCTGTCCTAGTTGAATAGGACCCCATTCCACAACAGTGGTACCAGAGCTTTGGTTAGGCAGAAACCATGGAGGGTATTGGTTCTATGATTAAGCTGAATGCTGAGAATTATTCTATTTGGAAGCCTATGATGGAGGATTTACTTTACTGCAAAGATTTGTATGATCCTATTAGTGGGAAAGATGATAAAGAAGCCAAGCCAGAAAAAATGGATGATAAAGTATGGGAAAAGCTTGGTAGAAAGACAATTGCTACAATCAGGCAGTGGGTAGATATTAGTGTATTTCATCATGTGGCTACGGAGACCAACCCAAGGGAATTATGGAAAAAATTGCAGGAACTGTATGAGAGAAAGAATGCACAGAATAAAGCTTTTATTATCAGAAAGTTAGTGAACTTGAAGTATAAAGATAAGAGTTCTGTGGCAGAGCACTTGAATGTATTTCAAGACTTGGTGAATCAGCTTTCTACCATGAATATCACATTTGATGATGAAGTGCAGGCTTTATTTTTATTGAGTTCTCTACCTGATAGCTGGGAGACTATGGTGGTGACACTCAGTAATGCAGCTCCGAATGGAAAGTTGACATTGAACATGGTCAAAGAAAGTATGTTTAATGAAGAGACTAGAAGAAAAGAAGTAGGAGCCAGTTATTCGTCGCAGGCACTTATTACAGAAAACAGAGGTAGAGGCTGGAGAGGAGGACACAAAGACTATAGGTCTAAATCCAATGAGGAATTCAAGTGTTATCATTGTGGTGGACCCAACCACTTGAAAAGAAATTGCAGAATCTGGAAGGAAGAAAAAGAATTGAATCAGAAAAAGTCAGAGGATAAGAATACAGCAGCCTTTGTCACGCACTACGACGATCATGATACTGTAGTTTGTGTGAGCGATGAATGTTTTCATGTGGAAGATCCCGATGTTGAATGGATTGTTGATTCGGGAGCTTCACATCATTGTACTCCAAGGAGAGAGTTGTTTACAAGCTACAGATCAGGAGATTTTGGTCGCTTGTTCATGGGAAACAAGAGTGTTGCACCTGTAGTTGGTGTTGGCGACATGGTTGTTGAGACTAAGTTGGGACACAGACTGACTTTGAAGAACGTGAGACATGTCCCAGAGTTGCG
The DNA here is from genome assembly GCA_023678885.1 of Pogostemon cablin. Lineage (NCBI taxonomy): Eukaryota > Viridiplantae > Streptophyta > Magnoliopsida > Lamiales > Lamiaceae > Pogostemon > Pogostemon cablin. Next base: position 4,739,196 of record CM042961.1, read on the forward strand.
CCACAACTTGATTGCTGTTAATGTTCTTGACAGGGAGGGGTTCGAGCAAAATTTTTCAAATGGTAATTGGAGGCTTACCAAGGATTCTTTGCTTGTTGGCGAAGGGAAGCTTTGTTGTACGCTCTACAGGACAAAGCTAAGGATTGCTCGGGACCAGTTATTAGCAGATGTTGATGATTCATCTCCGAATTTGTGGCACAACAGACTTGAGCATATTGATGTGAGGTACCATTGGCCTAGAATGGTGCTAGAGAAGCAGCTTATGAAGTTGGAGAAGATTCACACTGACAGGAATCTCGCGGGTATGATGACTAAGGTAGTTACCTGCGAGGAGCATGAATCGTGTGCCGGATTGGCCGGCATGAGCTCGAGATAAGTGTAATCTTGCAGCCAACTATTTGGGGAGGGGGAGATTGTTGGGCTTGCCCCAAATAGTAATTGGCCCAATTGAAGAAAAGAAACCCAATATCTTCAATAATTAATTAAATGGCCCAAGAACCCAATTTTGGGTTGATTTAAATTGTTGGAGGCGTGAGTTCTCCACTTACAGAGAAGAAACATACAGAATAGAGGGGAGAAGCAGGGGAAGGAAAGAGGGAAGAGGGTTTTGGGAGAAAATACCCAATTTGGAGGTCCGTTTCTTCACCGTTTCACTTCAAATTTCAAGGGGGAGTTCGTGGCGACGTTCTCTACACATTGATCGGAGTGGATTTCGTAGAAACATCTCCAAGGGGTGCAAATGAGAATCGGGTGACACGTATTCTATTTGTGCTATTTTATTCTCTTTTCTTCCATTGTTGTCTTGTATTCCAAGAGGGGTTCTCTTGAGGCTATTCTGTTGATTCTGTGATTGTATTCCCCTACTAGTGATAGGGATGGTATTCCCCTAATTCTGATAGGGAGTGGTATTCCTCTACTTGTGATAGAGATGGTATTCCCCTACATGTGATAGGGAGATTGAACTGTGTACTTTTGTGCATTAGTGGATTGTTTCCTGGACGAGAGGTCCCGTGGTTTTTACCCTCAGGTTGAAGGGGTTTTCCACGTTAAAATTCCTGGTGTTGATTCTGCATATATTTTTCCTGCATATTTAATTGATTTGTGATTTCTGCGATATTTGAGTGGAATGATTTGTGCATTGATATAATCTGGGATATATTGTGTTTTCGCTGTGCCGAATATATCATTGTGTATTGTCTGTCCTAGTTGAATAGGACCCCATTCCACAACACCCTCCTCTTTGGTTATCTAATGGGATAATAATTCAGCATAATTTCCAACCTTAAAAGGTGTTTTTTCTTTCATATGCTTTTGTTTGTTCTTTTTTTTTTTTTTTTTTGGGGGGGGGGGGGGGGGGGGGAGGATCTTTTACATATTAGCTGCATTCTTGATTTTCATACCATTTCTCTTCTTTTCTTTTGGCAAATTAGGACTATATACCAACGGTGTTTGATAACTTCAGTGCAAATGTGGTGGCTGAAGGAACCACAGTCAACTTAGGCCTTTGGGACACAGCTGGTAAGTTCATTAAAAAAAATCAAGATTCTTGTAATTTGATTACAATACCTTGTCACAATGCAAGAAAATTGATTGCACAATTTACATTCAAGAAAGCAACAGAAAATGTGAGCTACTATGTGTGTGTGTGTGTAGGACAAGAAGACTACAATAGATTAAGGCCATTGAGCTACAGAGGAGCAGATGTATTTGTATTGGCATTTTCATTAGTCAGCCGTGCAAGCTATGAGAACATATTTAAGAAGGTGAATAGATCCACATTTAATTATATACTCCTAGTTTGATGTTTTTAACATCAAGTCTTTCCGTTGCGATTTTAAATGGTTTTTTTTTCGACAGTGGATCCCTGAACTTCACCACTTTGCTCCTGGGATTCCTCTTGTACTAGTTGGCACCAAACTAGGTATGTTCTAATGTTGACTGATTTATGAACTGCTGAGTGCTTTTAAATGTGGTAATCTGAAAGCATCTTGTAATTTACATTGTGTTCCATTTCATGCGGTTCTCCTCGTACAATCAATAGATCTTCGCGAGGATAAGCACTACATGAGTGATCATCCTGGTTTAGTTCCCATCACCACAGCTCAGGTGTGTAATTGCTTCTGTTTACTTTGTTTATCCCCGTTGCATCTTAAATCGAATGATGGGCTGTCCGTAATCAGGGGGAGGAGCTTCGCAAACATATCGGTGCCTCTTACTACATTGAATGCAGCTCTAAAACCCAACAGGTATATATATTTACATTTTTATTCGATTTGAGTTGCAAAAACTTCATATCCAACACAAATGTATCATCTTTGAACATGCATAGTAGCACATTATTCATCTTTGGTTTGGATTTGTTATTGAGTTTGTTTTACATTGGTTTTTTGTGAATCTGAAAACGGGTCAACCCATCTAAGCCAACTCCGATAGCCACACCAAAACCCATCCAAAGCCGCCCAAAAAATGACTCAGCCCACGAGTGGTCCATCCCACCAATAACCCAACTCAGTAATCCAACTCGCCAATCTTTGTTGACACTTCTAGATGGCAATGCTTTGCAGATGGAAACTATGTAGTCAGATTATGTGTGATTGGAGTGATGTTAGTTTGGACAGTAACAGAGGATTCTACAACTCATCTCTAATGATTATCAACTTGTGATGTAATATGCAGAATGTAAAAGCAGTATTCGATGCAGCTATCAATGTAGTCATCAAGGCACCACAAAAGCAACGAGAGAAGAAACGGCCGCGCAGAGGATGCTTCATGTCAGTAAATCAACTCTTGTACATGCTTTCTGTAATAAGCTTCTCTTCTCTGAATTACATGCTCTTCGATCCATTTTTGTCACGAAAACCTGCTAATACTGTCAATAATCCTTATCATTATCTCTTCGCCTGTCGGCCACACCTGGATAAGTAGACACGTTTCGGCTGATAGTCATAGCTACAGCGAGACAAGATCTATTGTGCTGATACTGTGTTTTCGACTGCCTCGTTTCCCACATGTTTGTCGAATGATGCTGACGAGTGTAATGATGATGCAGGAACATCTTTTGTGGAAGAAGAAGTGACAATTTGGAATGAGATGTGTCTTCAATCTTGTGCTGACAGTGTTACAACTCATGTTATTTGTAATAACAGTTTGTTTTGTGAGATGAAATTCAACCTTAATGTTCTTTCTGTGTTGTAAAGCTATTCTTTCTGTTCCCTTAAATTGTCTATTTGTGGTATTTATCTGTTTTCACCACCTTTTTCTTTCTTTTTATAATATTCTTAAAATAAAACTTGTAAATTAAATAGCACTTTATTTAGATTAAAGTAAGCAGTGCCAGTGTCTTGACTGATCTGATTTGTCTGCAATGGGGATGATAGGGTCACCCAATGGGTCCATACTTTTTTAGGACCAATTTTGGAACTACGACAACATTAGGGGAAAAAAGTGATAATTTTTTGGATATATTAATTACAGCTATTTATGTGATGCTAATTTGTTGAATTTCTTATGAATTAGTCACGTCAATATTGCCTGTGTATTATAGGAGTAAATAAATTATTACTAATTTGTGCTCCACTGAACTTTTTAAATAACTCATTCAACTTTTTATCAAAACTCCGGGACGAACAATAAAATAAAATGGTGAGTTTAACTGCGATGTACCTGGATAATCTCAACCGTTAGATTTATTTTTTTAATATTCCTCACCACTCAATAAATTAAATAATTAAAATAAATTTTATAACTACCCACTACACCCTTAATTTATCCTATAAACTTTCCGGTGCACCACAGAATAACCCTAAAATTGTGTACCCATTTTATTAAGCTGACACTTTTCTTTTCTTTTTTAATATCACCCCGTCCTCTAAAAAATAGATCATTTTACTATTTTAGACGTCTAATTTAAAGGTATTATTTTTTCTTTTTGGAGAAAAAAATCCACCCATAGTTCACCACATTCTATTAAAACAACTACTCATTACATATAAAATATTATAATAATGTTTTAGAACCACAGAATAAGCTGTGTGATAATGATTATGCCGCAACACAATCTTTGTTCTCTTCGAGTGTTACACTAAAGTAGTAAGGCGTACCCCACCCTCCAGCCAAAACATGTAGTATTATTATATTCCTTTTTTAAATATAAATTAATAATAATTGCTCCTACATATCCTGTTACTTGAGCATTGTTCATTACAGGAGTTTTTATTGTGGGCACTGGAAACAAATGGCATAAAAGAAGGATGTTTCTTACTGTTAAATCCCTGCATCTCCAACAACAGAAACGTGATAAAACCACAAGAAGCTAATGCTATGTTGTCTCAAGTACAAAATCTGGCACTAAACACATATAAGAAAGACGAGCTGGCGGGCATGGATCCGTTTCATGCCTTGTTGGATTCGCTTTGCTTCGACAGGGCTTCCATTGATGCAGATCCATGCTAGCATTTGCAATGATCATGCATCGGAATCAGTATCATCGTTAAGCTAAACATAAGTATCATTCTACACAAATTAATCATACAGTAAAACGACAACATTGTACAGTATCACATCATTGCTATATTGAGCTGGGGAAATTATGTCAGCCAGTGCACTGAAACTATGTTATGACAATAAATCCAACACGAAAATACGACAAAGAACATAGAAGTAAACCATGCAAGATGAAAAGCACTGGCATCAAAATTCGGGAGAAATCTACTCATAAATATGTATACTGACGTACAAAGAGCAAGGGATGATGAACAGCAAAAGCTACAATTCAGAAGAGCTTCTATAAATTCAAGATCCTGCCTCCTCAGAATGGTTAGCCAGAAGCATTCGGTGAAACTATTGTGCGTAATCAATCTTCAGTGTCCAGGCGCCACAAGCTCATGCTTTCCAACAGTCAAAATATATACAGGTGGATAATCTAATGTCCTCCTCCCAGTGTGGCTCGAAAACCACATCACAGATGTACTGAAGAGGTGGACTCCGAGAATAGATGGAGAAATCAAACTGCAAACCACCACAATTTGAAGAGTATTCCAGCTGGATGATTATTCATGATTTTCTCCAAACACTAGAAGCACAATATCTGAATTAGATCCCATTTAACAGAATAGAGAGAGCAAAAATTTCTCTTTGATGACATAATGAAATAACTAACATATGGCCGAGGTAGACACCTAGAGATCATTGATTAGCACAGGATGTGGACTACAGTACCTTCAACACTTTTAATATGATTTCAATTTCAAAATACGAAACAACATGCTGCTGTATGCAATGTCTAACTTTAAAGGGGTGTAGGTTCAGTTGCAGAAAATGAACTAGAAAAGTCACATATAACATATGAGCAACAACTATGTGAGATATGTAGAGACATATATAACTTTAAGCAACATGTTCTAAAACAAAACTACAAATAGCATGAGATATGTAGAGACTTAAAACACACTGCTAGATTATTACTCAGATGACTGCCACAAATAATTGGTTAAAATTTCATAGAAAATCAATACAAACAAGGCATTGTATTAAAAGTTACATTGGAAGAAAACTTACAACAGACTGTAGGATTCTGAATTCTTGCAGTTCACAGTTCCTACTGCCATGATGACTGCTTGTATCTGAAGCTTTCTTTATCCCACCCCCCTTCAGGCTCTGACCGCTTCAAGATACTACCTGAAACAGCATACATCCTGGCTTGCTCCTCTGCTTGGCCCTGTGAACTGGCAACCAAATGTTGGACAGATGGAAGAGGCAACATATCCTCCCTGGCTTCACTTTCAGTGGCTCCGGGGCCGGCATTGAGGTCTAATCCCTGTCTAACCCACTTTCTGCTGTTTTCCAGGCCACTACTGTTTCCACTATCTGGAAGGCCAACTAGATACGGTCTCTGAAAGTGGGACGAAATTGCACCAACTGGACCCAACAACTGAGAATTAACAGGAGGTGCATAAAGCCTTGCACCAGATGAGGAATCAGTGTATGAGGTTCCTCCAATAGGAAAAGCATTGGTTGGAAGAGAAAAAGAGGGCCCAAAAGGGAACACGGGGAATTGGAAAGGACTAGATGGGAATGATACTGCAGGAGATGATGACAAGACTGAACCCCGGTAAACATCAGGAGTAAATGGAGTAACACCAGCAGGAAATGTTCTCTGTGGTGCTCCAGCTGGAATCACTGAAAAAGGCTGGTCAGCACGATCAGAGATTACTGACGGAATTGCTGCAGTTGAATAAGTATTTCCTGGTGAGATCCAAGATGAGAAATTTCCTACACCAGGGTTATTTGTTCTACTAGGGCCAGCAGAAGGCATGTGAGATGCTATACCAACTTTAACCTGTTGATTCATTGCTAAGTGCTCCACACCACCATCATCAATTCCAGGCCGGTCATTCAGATCAAAACCCCTTTGAACATCTGCTGAAGGTAAACCACCTAGTGGTTTCATATGCACCACAGAACCCTCGACATTTCGGTAACGGCTGGTTGAGCATTGCCCATTTTCATTTGGTTCATCAACTCTATTCAAATCAAAATCTAACCCTCCAGAGCCAAAGACTGGCAGAGATACTGAACTATCTTTTGACAATATGGCACGATTTTTTACCAAATCAATCGTCGGACCAACAGAAAACGTAGAATCTCGAGAAGCTGTTTCATCATTAACTCTTTCATCTAGCACATTCAGATCTATGTTCAGATCTATATCCAACATAGCTCGACCACTTTTACTGGTAGAGGTAGAGGTAGAGGTAGAGGTAGAGGTAGAGGTAGAGGCATCATCAGGAAAATTTGTTGAAGACAGAGGCACTTCAGTAACTTTCCGGGGTTCAGCTGGCCTAAAAGCACTAGTAGCAGCAGATCCCTTCCATCCAAGTTCACCCTTGTATTTCAATAGGTCCTCAGGAGGAAGAAAGGGGCCTTTGGCAGCAGCAGTTACAGTGATGGAAGCAGGATGGGTAGTAGAGGTAGAATTTACAGAGAACTGCAAACTATTAGTCATCACAGCTGTTAGACCAGAGGCCACTAAACTGACAGGCTCCCCAAATTTCCCATCATCAACAGTAAACCCTTCATTTAAGTCGAATTTTACTTTTGCACCAGGATCTGATGCAGCAGCAGCAGCAGCAGCAGAAGACAATTGTACAGCAGTGGAAGCAGATTCCATTGCATCCAATCCAGAGGACTTTACTCTTTTCAGGTCATCAGTTCTATGTCCTTCATGGACCACAGTAGCAGGAAGACCTCTTTCAGGAATTGAAATATGCTCAGCTTTCATTTCCTCTTCTGCGTCCATATTATGACTCTTGAGACCATCAATATTGGAACATGAACCAGCAATTCTATGTCCTTCAAGAGGTGTGCTTCTGCCCATCGCACTCTCAAAGTTATCTCCATCAACCTTGCCAATGTGACTCTTAGAATCTTCTTCATCTCGTTCTCTAACTTTGACTTCATCACTAGCTTCAGACATTAATCTTGATCCAGATGCAATTTTTTGCAGATTTTCATTATCAGCTCCTTCAGAGTATTCATTCTTCACACTAGCAGTTGAAATTTCCTGCACAGATTTATTTCCCATGTCCAATCCTTTATTTGCATCACTCTTGCAATCAACATTAAATGATTGATTTGGTGGTGCAACTTCAACCATTAATTTCCCATTATCTGTAATCGACAGATCCATGCCAGCATTGTCACCAGTTAGGGAATTAGTTCCAAAGCTTGAACAGTTTAGCATATTTACAACACTAGAATTATTTGAAGGGACCTTTTCCCCCTGATTTTTTTTGCTTGATTCACCATCTCTGATCTTCTCTTTCGTATCTGCCTTTTGATTAGACTTCATATCAACAACCACCTCACGTCTAAGTTCAGCAATGCCTCTACATTCTACACTAGCAGAATCATTGGGCATACTGCTATCTCCAGCTGGTGCTTCTGCAGAGGAATGGGATTGACCACAATTTACATCATTAGAGAGTGATACTTGTTTAGACAAATGCATTCCATCTTCAGAAAATGATCCATTCAACGCAGCCTTTTTCTTCTCATCACCTTCACCATCATTAGAAAACTGACTTTCACTTCTATGAATGTGAGCTTCAGGGGAAGACTTTGATTTCACCTCATTGCCAACAACGCAAGTATCTTCTGTTGCAGGAATGCTTCGTTCTGTAGAATCAGTTGGCGAAATCAATTCAGACATCTCTCCAGCTGCAACACTAGCCAGTAAATTCATTCCAACGTCATCCTCTAGGGACAATGAAGAGTGTGATTCAGAATATTTAACGCAGCTTTCAATTAATGCATTCATTGGGCTAAAGGAAGTCTCCACAGACTTCCCACACTTCAATTGGCTCTTCTTTGAGCCTGCAACTAATCTCCTCAATTCTTCGTTTGACATACTTTTATCTTCATCAGGAAGAATTGCAGGAGATCCAGAGCGATCAACAGATCCGGTTGATATATCTTTTCTATCACTGAATTCACCAGAATCCACATTCATGTCAGAAGTAGCAGTACATAAATGAGTATCACTCTTATCCTTTGAATTACAGTCAAACTGATCGTCTTTGTCAGCAAGCACTAATGGAGATGCTTGAGAACTGATAACAGCTGGATCCTCATTAGACACTGAACTGACAACATGTGCTGGACTCCGGACTCGATTTGGTATCTTTACAATAAGTTTATGGTTACTTGATTCAGTGGTTGGTCCCTCAAGAACCCTTTCACTCAATAAAGTAGACTGAGAAAGTTTATCTGCAAGCACACTTCTATGTGTTGAAGAACTTCTGCCGGAACTGTTTTCTTTCTGCGCTCCAGCAACCCCTGGGAAACCACTAACTTTTCTATTGCGAGTACTGCCAGACTTACTAGCAGCTGCAGAAATTGAAGCAGGACTCTTTCCCTCCTCTTTCCCCGAGTATGACTGACTCTGAATTTGAGACTGATTAGAGCTAATGCTCCTAAGTTCCCTATTTTGAGGGACATCAGAGGCGCCACCAACAATGTTTCCAGGTTGGCTCTCCTTGCTAGATGCAGGTGGTGATGCTGGTTTAGCTGAACAAGGAGATGATGATGCAGATTTTGTGTTACTTTCCCCATGTGAGGACTTCACTGAAGTAGCTTTAGATGCAGAATGCTGAGTTACTGAGTTTTTAATGGCAACATCAGCACCACTTGGTGTCCTGTTCACACCATGGGAAACCTCTGGAAGACGTGGTTTGGAAGACCAAACCGGTGTATTTTGGTTTGAACCAGACTTCGCATCATTACTAATCATTTCTGCTTCAACACGTTTCTTCCATGTGTCAACTAAACCTCGAGCTTTTCTCTGAATGTCTACATTTTTATGTGATCGTAAATGATTCACAGATCTACCAATGTTGCAAGTTTGAAGGGCATGGAGATTGACCGGAAGTTTATCCAGTGCACGTAGTAAAACTAAAAGAAATTCCTCAATAGACTTATCACCATCCTTTGAACTATTACCACCACCAACCTTCCCTTTATGGATGTCCTGGAGCCATTCATCCAATACAGGTAGACCTCTGAGCTGCACAAATCGATTAAGGCACTCAACCTTCTCAGTAGCAGCAACTGCACCTGTAAACATGGAGCGACTAATCAAATCGAATTTTTTCTCCACTCTATCTGGTTGCATTAATTTAATTAGCTTCGCAACGCCTTCAACATCCACAAGTCCGCCTCCTTTCTCTGTTATCTGTGCAATATCAGATTTCAAAATACTGTCACCTTTGTATTGACCAGATTCACCATCATCTGTCCTTGAAATACGCTCGCGTTTGACAGAATCAGAAGAATGATCTCCCCTTTCCCTCTTCTTTCCCTTGGCTTGGGCAGGAAAAGAAGTTCCACTGTTTTGAACATTTTCGGACCCTGATTTCAATTGAGGGGCCGAACTCAGGCCGTTAACTTGCTTTGGAGAACGGCCACCAGGCTGCAATGTCCCATGCATTTCTGTCCTTGTTTTTGATAAAAGCTGGTCTACTTCCTCTTGACGCTCCTGCAAATAATTATTCTGTTAATACAACTAACATAACAACTCACCCATCCTTTCCTTAAAGGGGTGAGAATATAGAGGGAATAAAGAATACATGTAACTAACATCAATGTAATCTTGATCTGTTAGCCACCATAAACGCTTGCTTTCGATGTCATAGACTCGTCGACAAACAAAGGATGATGTCCCTGTTGGAAGTTCTGCACCTCTAGGAAGAAATGCAACTTTACAGGGATGAAGTAGAGAGGCAGCAGGGATTTCGTCTTTGTGAAAGGAATAAAAGATTTCGTTCGGAGCAACGTCTGCGAGAGAGACTTTTCCAAGCTGTAGCTCAGCAGGTCGATGAAGCCAATTGACTCCAATACTCAAGTTATTATCTTTGCTTAATGATAATGTGCAAATCAAACCAACAAAAGGCGGAGAATCCTGAGGAGGTTTGAAAAGAGCACAATCTCCAACACTGATTTTGCGACCGTCCTGCAAGATGTCAATAAAACTAATTTTCAAGATCATTGGTCTCTTTACAATCAACAAAGACTTCAAAATATGAAAAGTATTCTTTTAAATAAAAATGATCCATGTTTGGGTTTTGTATGTGTGTTATTAATTTTCATTTAATTAATTCACATTTGAGTGCATTTTACTCCAAAAAATATATCAAAATTGCAAAAGAAAAATATAGGATAAGATTCCAAAATAATTAGATCCACTTTCAATCAAAAGCAATCCTGTTCAGTAACTGTTACAAATCTAGTTCCTGATAACAGTGAATAACTACAATCCAAGAATATTCTAACGATACCAATATTAATCAGATAACAAGGATATATGACGTTGCCAACACATACCAAGTATTTCTCTCAACGCATCTTCATATTTCAGATCTTTCAATGCTGTTGCTTTTTATTACATTGGTTTTAAAGCTCTACAAGTATACAACGACATTTTTATGTGGGAAATTTCAACATCCATATTTAATAATGAAAAGCATTGCTTAGCAGTTAGGGGCTGAGAGTAATGGGGTTCCATTCTCCAGTATTCTATAGAATGGTTTTCAATTCACTGATATGAGTGACTTCATTTGGATATTAATTGTAAGCCCAGACCATGCATTTTCATACAGAAGATGATCACCTGCTGACAATAGAAGCAAAGGACAAGAGCAAGGAACTATTTTCCTGAGAAAAATGTAAGATACTGATATTCCGAATTTTATACATATGCACACGAATTCCCCGAGAAGACATATACATGAAGCAATGGAAGCAGCAAGAATTAACGGTTGTCTAAGTCAAACTAACAACTTAAGCTCCTCAACAAAATATAAACCCTTCCCTACAACCCCTTGAAAACAAATAATGTCAGCTGAAACGCCTAACAGCAAATAAATCAATATGGAAACCAGAACTTCGTGTGAGTGTTTGTATTGCTATATTTTTAGGAAAGGTGTAGTAAAATGCAAATATTAAAACGGGGGGAGGGGGAAAAGCACCTTAAAGAACGAATTTGAATCCGCAGCAATTACAGTTGGGTGCATATGCCAACTGATACAGCTTTGTGGACTTCTGCAACTCCCCTTACCTTCCTTCGGAAACCTCCCATGCATAATAAAAGTTCCTTCTTTGCATTTTCTCCCAAATTTATACAACTATAAACCCCGGCTTCAACCATCAATTCAAATCAATTGCCCCCAATTCTCACCCGTAACAATTCGCACGGACCACAAAACCCTAATAAAACATCAATTCCACCTGTTTAAGAAAACCTAAAATTCCTTAATTACCAACTCGAAAAACCCTAAATCACCCGAACTTACTGAAACTAAAAACTTCAGCCTTTGAAATAAACGAACGGCTTCAACTCTTCGATCTGCACAACACAAAAATTACCAACTCACATAACATTCCGATCCAATCGAACATCAGATACATAAACCAAAATGAATGAATGGACGTTTGAACATGAAGGCAACGGCATAAAAGAGCGATTTTCCGGGATTTTCTATACGAAAGATTAAAGACAGTACCTTAGGTATTTGATGAGTCTGATAAAGAGGAAATTTGCTAAATGCGCAGATTGACAGACGAAACGACGCAGTTTTTATTTTCCAAATGGGTGCACGAAATTTTGGGATAATTATGAATGTACCCTTTTACTTGAGAAAATTATATTTTCACCCATCTGAAAATTATGCCTTTAAGCCGATAGTGGACGAATTTAGTAAAATATTTAATATTAATCCAACCGGGTCGGTTATTTTAAAATTAAATTAAATGCAAATCAATTCCCAAAATAAAATAAAATAAAACTAACATATGAATAAACTTGGATAAAATGATGAGTTTATGAAAATTTACAATTAAAAGGAATGTTATTTAATGTACATAAAAGACTAAAATTATTTAAAAAATAAAAATAACACTCGTAATTTAAAAAAATTAATACTTTCCAAAACAGCATCTACACCTGATTGCATCCCATTACATGAGAGCATTTCTCAATAATAATAATAATAATAATAATAATAATAATAAATAATAAAAATTACGTAAATTCAATACATAACCAAAATAATTAAATTCTCTAAAATATTTGGCTTCGATTAGTTACACTTATGAATCTTCCATGAACACAATAGAGTTGCTCTTGCGTGCTCCCAGGACACACAGTGCGCATTATAGGTAAGGGTACATTATTTTGTTGTAAATGGTATACTACACTTTAATTAATAAGAGTATATCATTTTGTTATAAGGAGTATATACTTTTCATTAATATTTTTTTATTTTTCTTCAGAAAATAAATGTTACACATCTTAAAGGGTATAAATTTAACGCAAAATTCTAAAGGCGCACAGAGTGTGCCCGTACAGTGCACACAAGTTTTTGCCAACACAAAAATAACATTTTGAATTAAATAATCCTTAAAATATATATTTAAATACTGTTCAGCAATCTAAAAGAGTGTAATTTATTTGGTCACGAAAATCCTTAAAAAAATCTATGATGTTTTGTGTTCAGCAACCAAACACTCGTAGAGGTCGTTTGTTTGTGGGTATGAGATATAATGGTATTGTGTATAATGTGATTTGTTTGACTTGTGATTAATTGTATTGTTGTTTGGTATTATGAAAAAATGAGATTGTTGATAACTAGGTATTAGTTATTTTATGTTTGTTATTGAATATTAACAAATGAGATAATAAGTAAAATGACATATTTACCCTTATTGTTTTTGTTGTTGTTTTTGTTGTTGTTGTTATTATTATTATTATTATAAAGTATTATTTTTATTATTAATTATTAATTTTAATTATCAATATATATTATTAATATTATTTATTATAATTATTAATTATTATTACTATTTTTAGTAATAATAATAGTATTATTAATTAATACTATTATTTATAATAATTATTATTACTATTATTATTATTATGTATTATTAATAATATTATTATTAATTAATTATTATATTAAGTATTATTATTATTATTGGATAAGGGTATAATGGTAAAATTACATTTAATACCTAGGTATTAAATGGTGGTATTATGTATCCCACCTATTGAGGTGGGATACACAATACCAAATGAATGATATTATTAATATAGGGGGATTTTAATACATTTGACCAAGTATTATTAATACATCGAGACAAACATGGTACTACGTGGTATACTGCATCAATACCTAACTAATCAACCCAACCAAACAACCCCTTACTAAACAAATTTAGATGAATTTATAATTGTCTGTATTAAGGTGTATACTCACTGTATAGAGTGAGAATATACTGTATAATAGTGTTTTAATTCTTCGTGCTATTTTAGTATATTATCTTCTGTGTCATATTATTGAATGAATAACACATGTACGTAAAAAATATAGTGTAATTAGCATCTGGGTTGTATATAAAGGATTCAGGCTTTTAATAGCGACAGTCATAATATTTTTACTCAAATCTTTTAATTGTATTTGTTGGTATTTAACAATAATATCTTATCTCATCGTAATTTAAGTATAAATTATGTTAAATCAATTATTATTTTATCTTTTAATAAAATAAGGTATGACGAGAATTCAACTCTATGTATTGTATCCATCACCAGTTAAAAGGCATAAGTATATATACATGAATTATTCTTATAATAATAAAGTCATATACATAGTATATATATGTGCGAATTATTCTTATTATTAGTGTGCATAAATAACTGCTGGTATTCCATCTTCTCCCTAATTAGAGTACTGTATCTGCATATTTTTAATCAATATATTTATCTTTTTTATATAAGGTTTTTACTTTCTTTTTTTTTTGGATGAAGAAATTTTAATTAATTAACCATAATTTTATTCAAAAAAATGTGTATGAGTCATAGTAAGATGCGTTAATATTAATTAATGACTATAACCTAATTAGTTCATAAATCCATTTATGTCTTAAATTATTGAATGGGATACAATTTTGACAATAGGTTCATGCTCTATAGGTGATTGATTAACAATGTATTAAAGTAACCTACTATGATTAATTGAATTAACTAGGCAATTATTTCACCAAATAAATAAATCATATAATAAATTCAACCTATAGTCCTTTTGGTGGAAAAAAAAAAAACATTCACTGAATCCTACATAAAATAATTTCATGAGATACATATAAAGACCAAATTATCTCAAATGTTTTTTCCCTACATGTATAAGATCAGCTAACAAAAGTTTTAATGGAAAGAAATTACATCTTGAAACAAGTTTAAATTATTGAAAGCATATATTTAAATTATGCTTTCAATAATTTAAACTTGTTTCAAGATGTAATTTATTTCCATTAAAACTTTTGTTAGCTGATCTTATACATGTAGGGAAAAAACATTTGAGATAATTTGGTCTTTATATGTATCTCATGAAATTATTTTATGTAGGATTCAGTGAATGTTTTTTTTTTTCCACCAAAAGGACTATAGGTTGAATTTATTATATGATTTATTTATTTGGTGAAATAATTGCCTAGTTAATTCAATTAATCATAGTAGGTTACTTTAATACATTGTTAATCAATCACCTATAGAGCATGAACCTATTATCAAAATTGTATCCCATTCAATAATTTAAGACATAAATGGATTTATGAACTAATTAGGTTATAGTCATTAATTAATATTAACGCATCTTACTATGACTCATACACATTTTTTTGAATAAAATTATGGTTAATTAATTAAAATTTCTTCATCCAAAAAAAAAAGAAAGTAAAAACCTTATATAAAAAAGATAAATATATTGATTAAAAATATGCAGATACACTACTCTAATTAGGGAGAAGATGGAATACCAGCAGTTATTTATGCACACTAATAATAAGAATAATTCGCACATATATATACTATGTATATGACTTTATTATTATAAGAATAATTCATGTATATATAAATTATACAAATATATATGCTAATGAAAGAAAATATTTGGAAATTTTTTTTCTAGTATAGAACTTAAAAAAATATGTTCGATTCAAGATTGTTTTTTTTAATTTCGAATCTAAGCCTGTTTAATAAAAAATTATCAATTCATGAGCCACAGCAATAGTACATCATTAACCAATCTTTTTATGAAGCTAACCTGTGAGTTAATGGTTTAAATATGCAAAAATAAAAATGAGACATTGTGATTTTCTCAGAGATATTTTATCTCATAAAAAAATTAGTTTGACATATATTTTTGGTATAAACACTGAAAAAAAAAAAAAGTCAAGAATTAATAAAAATAATAATTCTAATGATTATTAGAGTTGCAGTTTGGGAAGAATTTCAAGAATTGGAATCCCAATATTAACACAAAAGTATTTAGTGTAAGATTGGCACATGAGCGGAACGGTGTCGTGTGGGATTACAAACTAATCTCACCGGTGGAGGCACACAACTCGCGTGCAACTGAAAAGGGCAGTTAGAATTTTCTAACGTTGGGGGGGATGGTGAGTTGGGGGGTGGGGGGGGTGTTGATTGGCATTGTTGTCTTGAATGGGCAGGGGGAATGATAAGGTAAGGGGTGGGTCCCAGGGTTGTAAATGGGAGTTCTGGGAGACAAGAGTTGATGACAGGAAGCGGGACCCAGGGGGGAGTGTGACGTGGCATTAAGGTTGTCTGATGTCAATAGTTATGCGTTAAGAAAATATCAATTTTGGTCCTATATCTTTTACGAAATTCAATTTTAGTCTTATAACTTTTAGTATTTTTAATTTTAGTCCTTTTAATTTAATTTTGGTCATGTAATTTTTTAAATTTCAATTTTAGTCATATAAATTTCAAATTTAGTCCGGTATCTTTTTGAATTTTCAAAATTAGTCATATTATAATTATATCATATTTCAAAAGATACAGGACTAATTTTGATAATTTAAAAAAATACATGATTAAATTTGAAACTTATAGGACTAAAATTGAAAATTTAAAAGTTATAGGACTAAAATTGAAACTAAAAAAACTAAAATTGAAAATAATAAAAATTACCGGACTAAAATTGAATTTTAAAAAAAATATAGAACCAAAAATTGATATTTTCTCATGCTTTAAAAGTTGGCAGGAGATGTCGCTGTATTTACGTCAGTTAAATAATGCTGATTCAACCAATAAAGTTGCTGCTGTCCTTTTTCTATTCTCTATTTCTTCTTCTTTTTTTTATTAATTTCCTTAATTTCCCATATTTATTTATACGTCCACATAAATCATCTGAAATTTAATAACTAGGGACAAAATCATAACTATAGAGTAGAGGTTACTTACTGCTATGGGTATTTTTGAATGCATACGTGGATACGTGAATTGAGAAAAATTGTGTTTCAGTTTACTCCGTCCCGTCAAAAGAGGTGCGTTTACTGTAACTTTTGTGAAAACTTTATGCAGTCAAACGATGCAATTTGACCGAGACAGAGGGAGTATAATGTAAGATGAATAATGAGTATTTTGGTAATTTAATGAGAAAATGTAGGTAAATTGGTTGATTTTTTAAAGTAAAGTACTCCCTCCGTCCCATTACAACGTACGCGTTTGCTTTTTGCACGTAGATTAAGGAATATAATATTTTAATGTGTTGTAAAGTGAGAGAATAATATTTTAATGTAAAGTGGGTAGGTGTATTAGTATGACATGTGGGCCCATGGAGAGAGAAGTAATTAATATATTTGGGTCCCCTTTACCAAAAAGGAAAATGCACATCTTGTATTGGGACGGACCAAAATGGAAAAACGCGTACGTTTCAATGTGACGAGGGAGTATAAAAGTTAAATTTGTTTTTTTTTTTTTTTGAAAAATCATATTGTATATCATATCGATCTTTCCACCATTATTTTCACTAATGTTGGAAGTTAGACAACGCAATTTTTTTTTTTTTTTTTGTCTTTTTTTTCTCTCTGAATAATAAAACTTGTAAACTACAGAATTTTTGGGCTGGTGTGGCAATGATTATACTTTAACAACCACAAATCTTTGTTCTTCAAAATTGGTAGCTTGGAAAATCGGGACTGACAACAAAGTACAAGTAAATTGTACCCCACTGTCCAACCAAAACATGGATTATTATATTCCTTTTTTATTAATATAAAATTATCAGTATTTTTCCTATATACTTATCACGTTTCTTAACCTTGTTAGTTGTTACATTACAATAATTCTTAATGTCGAATTGTCGACACTGAAAATAAATGGCATATAAGAAACATGTTAAAACGCATATAATTTGCTGCAGTTGCAACATTTCTTGAAACTTGAAATTGAGCTCTGCCCTGTCTTGTTAGTACAGAATCTGGAACTAAACACATACAAGACATTCGTGTGCACGAGAGAGACGAGCACGCGTGCGTGCACACATTTCATACCTCATTCAACAGGGCTTCCATACAACAGGATCACTGTCGTTAAGCTAAACAGAACGTAGCTACATATCATTCTACACGACATAAGCATATAGTAAAACGACAACATTGTTTCGTATCACATCATTGCTATCTTGAGCTGGAGAAAGTATGTCAGCCAGTGCACTGAAACTATGTTATGACAATAAATCCAACACAGAGTACGACAATGAGCACAGATGTAAACCATGCGAGATGATAAGTCTTGGCATCAAAATTCGGGATAAATCTACTCATAAATATGTATAAAAAGAAAAAATAACGATAAACGTACAAAGAGCAAAGGATGATGAACAGGAAATGTTCGTACTCAGAAGAGCTTCTATAAATTCAAGATCCTGCCTCCTCAGAACGGTTAGCCATAAGCATTGGATGAAACTTTTACGCATATTGATCTTCAGTTTTCAGGCGCCACAAGCTCATGCTTTCCAACAGTCAAAATATATACAGGTGGATAAAGATCTAATGTCCTCCTCCCAGAATGGTTCGAATACCATATCACTGATGTACAGAAGAGGGGGGCTCCGAGAGATGGAGAAATCAAACCGCAAACCACCATTTGAAGAGTAAGCCAGCCGAATGATTATTCATGATTTTCTCCAAGAACTAGGAGCAGAACATTTGAATTAGATCCCATTAAACACACCAAGAGAGACAAGATTTTTATCTTATAGATGCCATAATGAAAACAAACATCTGGCCAAAGCAGATACCTAAGATCATAAACTAGTATGGTATAGACTACAGAATCTTCACCACTTCAAATATGATTTCCAGATATGAATCAACATGCTGCTGTACGAAATGTTTAACTTGAAGGCATGAAGGTTCAAATTACAGAAATGAAAACGAAAGTAACATCAACACTATCTATAATAAATCTACATAAAAAGCAGAAAAGAGCATTACACAATGGGAAGACTTCCCCACTTTGCTGGATTGTTACTAAGAACTAGCTTTGTCTGAATAAAAGGTGCAAAATATACAACCACACAAATCAACGGTATCAAACTAAGCAATTTGCATCAGCAAAAATTGGTTTATATTTCATGGAAAATCAATACAAACAGGGTATTGTATTAAAAATTGCAATGGAAGACAACTTACACCAGATTGTAGGATTCTGTATTCTTGCAGCTCACAGTTCCTACTGCCATGATGACTGCTTGTATCTGAAGCTTTCTTTATCCCACCCCCCATCTGGCTCTGTCCGCTTCAGGACACTGCCTGAAACTGCATACATCCTGGCTTGATCCTCTGCTTGCACCTGTGAATTAGCAACCAAACGTTGGCCGGATAAAAGTGGCAACATATCCTCCCTGGCCTCACTTTCATTGGGTCCAGGACCGGCATTGAGGTCTAATCCCTGTCTACCCCACTTTCTGCTGTTTTCCATCCCGCTATTACTGCCACTATCAGGAAGGCCAACCAGATATGGTCTCTGAAAGTGGGATGAGATTGCACCAACTGGTCCTAACAACTGAGAATTTACAGGAGGTGCATAAAGCCTTGCACCAGACGAGGAATCACTGTATGAAGTTCCCCCAATAGGGAAAGCAGCAGTTGGAAGAGAAAAGGGGGCCCCAAAAGGGAACACAGGGAATTGGAAAGGACTAGATTGGAATGATACAGCAGGAGATGATGACAATACAGAGCCCCGGTAAACATCAGGAGTGAATGGAGTAATACCAGCAGGGAATGTTCTCTGTGGTCCTCCAGGTGGAATAACTGGAAAAGGCTGGTCAGCAGCACGATCAGATATTACCGATGGAATAGCTACACTTGAATAAGTGTTGCCCTGAGAGAACCAAGACGAGAAACTTCCTACACCAGGGTTATTTGCTCCAGGGCCAGCAGAATGCATGTGAGATGGTATACCAACTTTGACTTGTTGGTTCATTGCCAAGTGCTCCACACTACCATCATCAATTCCAGGCCTGTCATTCAGGTCAAAACCCCTTTGAACGTCAGCTGAAGGTAAACCACTTGATGATGGCTTAACATGCACTGCAGAACCCTCGGCATTACGATAACGGCTGGTTGAGCACTGCCCATTTTCATTTGGTTCATCTACTCTGTTCAAATCAAAATCTAACCCTCCAGAGCCAAAGACAGGCAGAGATACCGAACTTTCTTTCGGCAACATGCCACGATTCTTCATAAAATCAGTTGATGGACCAACAGAAAATGCAGAATCTCGAGATGCTGTTTCATCATTAACTCTATCATCTAGCACATTCAGATCTATATTCAGATCTATATCCAACATAGCACGACCATTTTTACAGGAGGAGGTAGAGGCATCATCTTGAAAATTTGTTGAAGCCAAAGGCACTTCAATAGTTTTTCGGGGTTCGGCTGGCCTAAATGCACTAGTAGCAGCAGATCCTTTCCATCCAAGTTCACTCTTGTATTTCAATAGGTCCTCCGGAGGAAGAAAGCCGCCTTTCGCAGCAGCAGCCACAGTGATGGAAGCAGGATGGGTAGTAGAAATAGAATTTACAGAGAACTGCAAACTATTAGTCATCTGAACAGCTGTCAGGCCAGCGGCCACTAAACTGACTGGCTCCCCAAATTTCCCATCATCAACAGTGAACCCTTCATTTAAGTCAAACTTCACTTTTGCATCGAGATCTGACGCAGCAGAAGACAATTCTACGACAGGGGATGCATATACCTTTCCATCCATTCCAGAGGATTTTACTCCTTTCGTGTCATCAGTTCTATGTCCTTCATGTGCCGCAGAAGAAGGAAGTCCTCTTTCAGACAGTGAAATATGCTCAGCTTTCATTTCCACTTTAGAATCCATGTTATGACTCTTTAGACCATTAGTAGTGGAACATAAAACAGCAACGCTGTGTCCTTTAAGAGACGTGCTTCTTTCCATCGCCCTATCAGAGTTATCTCCTTCAACCTTGCTAACATGACTCTTAGTATCTTCTCCATCTCGTTCTCTAACTTTGTCTTCACCAGCTTCAGATGTTAATCTTGGTCCAGATGCAATTTTTACCAAATTTTCATTATTAGCTCCTTCATTGTAATCAGAATTCACAGCAGCTGCAAGTTCCTGTACAGATTTATTTCCTATATCCAATTCTTTGTTTACATCATTCTTGCAATCAACATTGCATGATTGATTTGATGGTGCAACTTCAACCATTAAATTCCCATTATCTGTAATCAAAAGATCTTCCCCAGCATTGTCACCAGTGAGGGCTTTAATTCCAGCGCTTGAACAGTTCAGCCCACTAACAAGACTAGAATTATTTAATGGGATCTTTTCCCCCTGATTTGTTTTGTTTGTTTCACCTTCTCTTATCTTCTCTTTCATATCCACCTTTTCATTAGACATCAAATCAACAACCTCAGTCTTAAGTTCAGAAGTGCTTCTAAAGTCTAAGCAAGCAGAATCATTGGGCATATTACTATCTCCAGCCTGTGGCTCTGTAGAAGTGTGGGATTGACCAGAATTTATGTCAGTAGAGAGTGACACTTGTTTAGACAGATGCAGTCCATCTTCAGAAAACGATCCATTTAGCGCAGCCTGTTTCTTTTCATCACCATCACCATCATTAGAAAACTGATTTTCACTTCCATGAATATTAGCTTCAGGGGAAGACTTAGATTTCACCTCATTGCTGACAAAACCAACATCTTCCGCTGCAGGAATGCTTCTTTCTGTAGAATTAGAAGGTGAAACCAATTCAGACATTTCTCCAGCTGCCACACTAGCCAGTAAATTCATTCCTACATCATCCTCTAGGGACAATGAGGAATGCGATTCAGAATATTTAACGCAGCTTTCAATTAAAGCATTCATTGGGCTGAACGAAGTCTCAACTGACTTCCCACACTTCAATTGGTTCTTCTTTGAGCCTTCAACTAATCTCCTTAATTCTTCACTCGACATACTTTTGTCTTCATCAGGAAGAATTGCTGGAGATCCAGCTCCATCAACAGATCCCGTCAACGTATCTTTTTTATCATTGACTTGACCAGAATCCAGATTCATGTCAGAAGTAGCAGTACATTGATGTGCATCACTCTTATCCTTTGAATTACAGTCGAACTGATCGTCTTTGTCTGCAAGTACTAATGGAGATGCTTGAGAGCTGATAACAGCTGGATCCTCATTCGATACAGCACTGACAATGTGTACAGGACTCCGCACTCGATTCGGTATCTTAACAATAAGTTTATGATTACTTGATTCAGTGGTGGATCCTTCAAGAACCCTTTCACTCATTAAAGTAGACTGAGACAATTTATCTGAAGGCATACTTCTCTGTGTTGAAAAACCTCTGCTAGAAATGCTTTCTTTCTGACCTCCAGCAACCCCTGGAAAACCACTAACTTTCCGACTCCGAGTACTGCCAGATATCTTACTAGCAGCTGCTGAAACTGAAGCAGGACTCTTTCCCTCCTCCTTCCCTGAGTTTGACTGACTGTGACCATGAGACTGATTAGAGCTACTGCTCCTATGCTCCCTAATTTGAGGTACATCAGGGGTGCCACCAACAACGTTCCCAGTTTGGCTCTCCTTTCCAGATGCAGGTGGTGATACTGGTTTGGCTGGACCAGGAGATGAAGATGCAGACTTTGTGTTACCTTCCCCATGTGAGGACTTAATCGAAGTTGTTTTAGATGCAGAATGCTGAGCAACTGAGGTTTTAATGGCAACATCAGCCCCACTGGGTGTCCTGCTCACACCATGGGAAACCTCTGGAAGGCGTGGTTTGGTAGACCAAACAGATGCGTTTTGGTTTGAACCAGACTTTGCATCATTACTAATCATTTCTGCTTCAACACGTTTTTTCCACGTGTCAACTAAACTTCGAGCTTTCCTCTGAATGTCTACATTTTTATGTGATCGTAAATGATTTACAGATCTGCCGATGTTGCAAGTTTGAAGGGCATGAAGATTGACTGGAAGTTTATCCAGTGCCCGTAGTAAAACTAAAAGAAAGTCCTCAATAGATTTATCACCATCCTTTGAACTAGTACTGCCACCAACCTTACCTTTATGGATGTCCTGGAGCCACTCATCCAATACAGGTAGACCCTTGAGCTGCACAAACCGATTAAGACACTCAACCTTCTCAGTGGCAGCCACTGCACCTGTAATCAAGGAGCAACTAATCAAATCAAATTTTTTCTCCGCCCTATCTGGTTGCATTAATTGGATAAGCTTCTCAACCCCTTCAAAATCTACAAGTCCGCCTTTTTCTGTTATACGTGAAATATCAGATTTCAAACTACTGTCACCTCTACACTGAGCAGATTCACTATCATCTGGCCTTGAAAGTCGTTCGCGTTTGATCGGATCAGAAGAATGATCTCCCCTTTCCCTCTTCTTTCCCTTGGCTTGAGTAGGATAGGCACTTCCACTATTTTGAATATTTTCTGACCCTGATTTCAATTGAGAGGCTGAACTCAGGCCATTAACTTGTTTTGGAGAACGGCCACCAGGCTGCAATGTCCCATGCATTTCTGTCCTTGTTTTTGATAAAAGCTGGTCTACTTCCTCTTGACGCTCCTGCAAAATCATTTGCATTAAGGAGTATTCAAATCACATTCCTATCATAACAACTAACCCACCCATCACTAAAAGGATAAGAACAAAAAGGGTAAAAAGAAATTCAAGCAACTAACATCAATGTAATCTTGATCTGTTAGCCACCATAAACACTTGCTTTCAATGTCATAGACGCGCCGACAAACAAAAGAGGATGTCCCTGTGGGAAGTTCTGCGCCTCTAGGAAGAAATGCAACTTTACATGGATGAAGTAGAGAGGCTGCAGGGATCTCGTCTTTGTGAAAGGAATAAAAGATTTCGTTTGGTGCAATGTCTGAGAGAGAGATTTTTCCAAGCTGTAGCTCAGCAGGTCGATATAGCCAATTGACCCCAATGCTCAAGTTGTTATCTTTGCTTAATGTTAACGAGCGAATCAAACCAATGAAAGGAGGAGAATCCTGTGGAGGTTTGAAAAGAGCACAATCTCCAACACTGATTTTCCGACCATCCTGCAAGACGTCGAAAAAATTAATTTTCAAGATCTTTTGTCGTTTTCCAAATAACAAAGACACCATAAGTTGAAAAATATATTTTTAATAGAGAAGATTTGTGTTTCTGGTTTTGTACGTATGTGATATTTTTTTTCATTTAACTACACATTATCATGCATTTTACTCCAGATCATGTACAACTGCAACAGAAAATTACAGGATAAGAATCCAAAATAATCATAATTAGATTCACTGTCAATCAAAAGCAATCCCATCCAGTATCAGTCACAATCCATACATATTCTACCAATACCAATATTGATCAGATAAAAAGAATATTCGATGTTTTAACTAGATACCATGTTACTTCTCTCACTGCATCTTAATATTTCAGGTCTTTCAATACCATTGCCTTTTGTAATCATTGGTTTCTAAAGCTCCAAATGTATGCAATGACATTTTTTATGTGGAAAACTTTCAACATCCATCTCTTAAAAGTGAAAAACATTGCTTAGCAAAAAGGGACTGAGAGTAATAGGGTTCCATCCTCAAATATTCTATAGATTGGATTTCAATTCACTGATACAAGCGACGACATTGGAATGTTAACAGCCTTGATGGTCCATACGATGCATTTTTATTGGGTGAATGATCAGCTACAGACAAAAGAATGCAAAAAGGCAACAGCAGGGCGGCAAAGTGGAAAATTATCCATATCTTAAATCTTAAGACATATGAGTACGAATTCCCAGTGAAAGACATATACACGATGCACTGGAGGCAACAGGAACAAATGATTTTCTGAGTGAAATTAACAACCTGAGCTCTTCAACAAGGTATAAAAACCTTCCCTAAACCCCTTGAGAACATATGGTCCACAAACCGCAAATAAATCACATACGTAAACCAGAAATTTGTATGCGTGTTTGTATTGTTATATCTTGGGAGAAAAAAGGAGGAAGATGAAACCATTATAAGGAGGGAAAAAAAAAAGCACCTTAAAGAACGAATTTGAATCCGCAGCAATTACAGTTGGGTGCATATGCCAACTGATATAGCTTTGTGGACTTCTGCAACTCCCCTCACCTTCCTTCGGAAACCTCCCATGCATAATAAAAGTTCCTTCTTTGCATTTTCCCCAAATTTTATACAACCACAAACCCTGGCTTCAACCATCAATTCAAATCAATTGCCCCAAATTCTCACCCTTTCCAGTTCTCACGGAGCCCAAAACCCTAATAAATCATCAATTCCACCTCCACCAGAAAACCTAAAAATCCTCAATTGTCAACTCGAAAAACCCAAAATCACCCGAAATTAGTGAACCATAATCTTCAGCCTCCGAAACAAACAGGCGGCTTCAAGTTTTCGATCTGCAGGACAAAAATTACCAACTCACATAACATTCCGATCCAATCGAACATCTGACATATATACCAAAATGAATGAAATGGAAATTTGAACATGAAGACAACTGCATAAATAAAAGAGGGATTTTCAGGGATTTGCCAAACGGAGGATTAAAGACAGAACCTTAGGCATTTGATGAATCTGATAAAGAGAGAAATTTTGCTGAATGCGCAGATTGACAGAAGAAACGACGCAGTTTTTATTTTCTCAATTGGTGCACGGAATTTTGGGATAATTATGATTGTACTCCTTTTACTTTACGAAATTACGTTTTCACCCTTCTGAATATGTCATTAACAATCACAACAGAAATTGTTGACGCCGTTTTCAATTTATTTTGTATTTATTGATAAATAAATACTGCTCCACCCATTTCCATAATTTACATATTTTTAGTTTGCAAAATAAAGATTTTTCTTTTTTGAAAATAAAGAAATATTTAAAAGAAGGGGCATTTTGGATTATTTCAATTTAAAAAATATATAAAATTATTAGATGTTAGTTAAAAAATAATATACGGTAATTTTAGAGGTGATTTTTATATGGAAACTGTAATAATAAAATAAATAAATTTAAAGTGACTAGAAAAAATTAAAACTACACTGCACAATGCAAAGAATATGCATACTTTAGGAGTGGAGATTAGTGAATATAATATTTTAATTATGAAATATAATATTTTAGTATATAATGGATAATTGTATTAATATTGTATGTGGTTCTTATAAAAATATATTAGTTATTGTTTGGATTTTATCTACCAAAAAAGAAAATGTAACAATAATTGTGATACATCTTAATTAATAAAATATAACCATATTTGCCAAGGGAGTATTATTTTTCTTTTACAAAATGTGATGATGTATGAATTCATAATTGCAATAGAAAAATTAGGCATTTAATAAATACTTTTCTAGTATGATAGTCCACTACCAAACAATCTTGAAAGAAAAAATTTAGTAAATATTAATGAAGAATCTTCGAGAAAATGTAGATCAGGAAATTTTAATTTTGATGTTTGACAACCCAAATATTACACGACTATATAAGATCTGTAAGTGTAGAATAAGATTTGACATGAATTGATCAACAAGTGTAATTCATCAAAATCATACTTTAATTTATTATTTATTAAAAAATATATTTTAATTACCAATAAACATGATTTATCTATATAACATTTATTTTAATAATAAATCAACCATCACATAAACAACCCTCTCATGGAATACTTTATCTTTCTCGGTAACCTTAATCAAATATGATTTACCTTAATACAATAATAATCAAATGTATATATAATGGAATATTTGACATGGGTTATTATAATTATAAAATTAACATATCTAAACAGTATTATATTTGTCAATTTGATCGATTCATAATAAGAGGTCATGTGTCGCATAAAGTTGCAATATAGTTGAGCAAATCAAGAATACTATTCATATCCTTCAACGAGTTAAATTTTCATTAAATTATATATTTTAATAAGTTTTTGTTCGTAATAAATTTTCTCAAAATATAGTTTTGGCAACAACGTGAATAGATACTCCTTTACCCTACTTTTCGAAACATTGCAATATTAATATTGTCGCTTTTAGCATATATATTCATTATTTTTAAGGTTTATTTCATTTGCATACTAATTCTTTTAAAAATAATTAATTAAGATATATAGAGATGTATAATTATTATTTTATTTATTTAGACAGAAATAAACAGCCATCACTGCTTGTGGATCACATTCAAGTTTTTATTAAAAATTTTGGCCCATATGGCCTATTGAGCCGCTACACATTTTCGAGCCAGCCGAGCTCAGCCTGATTCTTATCGAGCTTGCCCAGCCTAGCCCACCATGACCCATCGGGCTTGTTGGGTCGAGCAAATGTGCCCAATTCTTTTCAAGCACAACCTAGTAATATGGTTTCATGGGCCAGCCCATCCGGCCGAGCCCATATTGACGACTTTAACTGCTATAATGTACAAACCGTCATAAAATCCGCTGAATTTTTATAAT
This sequence comes from Pogostemon cablin, assembly GCA_023678885.1. Classification (NCBI taxonomy): domain Eukaryota; kingdom Viridiplantae; phylum Streptophyta; class Magnoliopsida; order Lamiales; family Lamiaceae; genus Pogostemon; species Pogostemon cablin. The sequence continues at coordinate 4,766,569 of CM042961.1, forward strand.
GAGTATTGTTAATAGCACACTTTTTTTATTATTATTTATTAAATACACTTTTTTTTATTAAACACGCATCCCAGTAAATTTTTTAATCCCTCCGTCCCATAAAAGATTGCACCCCCAATTTCGGTATAGAGATTAAGAAAGTGATAACTTTTTAGGGGTATAATGGTATTTTTTTGTAATAAATAAATAATAAAGTTTGTTAGGTAGAGATGAGTTTTTTGTATTGTTTTTTACTTTTTATTTTTTTGAAAATATGCAAACTTTTGTGGGACAACTCAAAATGAAAAGTGTGTCATCTGAAATGAGACGGAAGGAGTATTTCTTAATTTTATTCCATACACACATCTCCAAGCTAAAAAAACTACTATTTTTAAAATTAAATTATACACATCATTGTAAAACCCTAAATCACTCTCCATAAAATAGATTCCTTCCCTTCCCTCGAAACTCCAATCTCAACATAATTCCCGAAATCCTTAAAATCGTATTTCAATAATATTTTACTGACAAAATTATAGAATTTATGTGACATCCCAATATTTCTTTATAAATAATTTTAAGTTAAAAAAAAAAAAGAGGAAGTTAATTTGAGCCACAATTTTTAATTGTGATGTGTACATAATAATGTGGCCTCCAACATTTTTACAAAGTGGATAAGAATGGATTATGGTAAAACTGAGTCACCCATGCACGTGTTTATAATTTTTATTTATATATATATATTTGAGCAGCCTTCAAGTTTTTCTTCTATATAACCTTTCCCCCATTCCATTATTACCTATGAGAGAGAAGAGCCCTTCATTTCCTCAAATTGTTTTAATATTTCCAACACACTTGTAAGGTGGGAAATTTATTTGTCATTTATTTATACTGTTCGTAAGTTACGTTAATATGAATATGCATGGATTGATTGTGATATTTCACGGGTAATGAATCGCGATGTCTTACCAATTTAATGTTCACGTGGAATCGTTAAGGGGTTCCAAAATATTATGTTTTCATGAGATGTTCAAGTATGTGAGTATTTCGTCTCTTGCGTGTATGTATTTAATACTTGATGAATATAATTTTTCATTGAGCTGTTGTTCGCTCACCCCTTCCACTCCAAACTCTTTTCAGGTTGAGGCTGCGACGGCGTACCGGGGACGGATGCGTTCCATTAGAGTTTTTGAATTAATCCGCTGTGAGAAATTTTTTTATATAATTTTTAATGATTTGTAATATTTAATCATTTTATTAAATTGTTCACTCCCACATTGAAAGTTAATATCATCAAAGAATTGCGAATAAAAATATCTCTTTCTATTTATTGAAAACTGGGGCGTGACAATTTATTTTAAGAATTGCATGAAAATAAATAATGTTATTTCAAATCTCTTTTTTTTTTTTTTCAAATTTATTTAAGTTCAAACATAAATTGCGGCAATTTAAAGTATAAAGGACGTGTTTTGAGTAGCAAATAGAGGAAGATGTATATTCATGACTGATTTTTCTGTTTTATATTTGTATGCATTTTGATTGCAATGTGTGTATAAAGAGTAAATAAAATTTTTAGCGTTTATAAATAAAATATTGTTGTGTATAAAAACATATATTTTAATAATAATAACGTATGTATCTAATAAAAAGATGTGTGTATTTAAAATAAGCCATTTTATAATCTTAATTTTGAAAAATGTAATGACCATGTTGATAGAAGGTTTATCTTTTAAAGGATTTGGCACAAGTGGATCCCAAAGAAACTTTCCATTCTCATATGGCTGATCGCTTGAGGCAGACTTCTCGCTAAGGACCGTGTTTGGTTCCCTAATGAAAGATAGAGAGTGTGGATTTTGAATCCTCCACACTGAGACGACTTCACACTTGTTATTTCTTTGCCCTTTTGTAGCGGAGGTGTGGATGAATGTGAAATGGTGACTAGGATGGAGTAGGTCGATTCATATTGTCCAAGCATGTTTTAAAAAGAATCTACAAAGATATACTTCCTCCGTCCCGTTTCAATGTTTACGTTTCTATTTTGCGTGTCTTATTTCAATGTTTACGTTTTCCTTTTTAGGAATATGAGACACCTAAAACAATTAATATATCATCCAACACTGATACACCTACCCACTTCACATTAAATATTATATTTTTTCACCCACTATCTATTAAAATATAATACTTTTTAATCAATGTGTAAAAAATAAACGTAAACATTGAAACGGGATGGAGGGAGTATGAGATTCTCTTCAACTGAAAAAAACGGTTAATGTTAGCGCTTGCTATCGGTGCGCCGAGAGTGTGGGATCACATAAATGCAGTCCTATTTGACAATGCAAACGCCTCCACGTATAGATTGAATCATTATAAAAGTGTGTAGATTGAAGTTGTTATTTTATTTATTTATTTATTTTTTTTGTACTCTTGCCCTAGTTCTAGGACGATTTGCTTTTGTTCAGAGTTGTAAACTTTTGAATTGCAATTTGAGTTCTATTATCTTAATTGCAAGATGAAATTTTAATTTTAAACCAAAGTATATTTTAGAAAAAGCCCAACAGGCCCAGGTATTGAAGAAGCCTCATATACATTTAAGAGATCATAAAAAATAAATTATATATACTAACTGCCCATATTATTTTGGTCTGAAAGGCCTTTGTTTTCTTAAGGTATGGTACGACATTTCAAATGTTGGGCTTCAATATTGGGCTTGTTCATTTTGAGAGTCCACAAAAATTTCACATATTAAAACTAGTAATTTTATCAACTACTAGTAAGAAAAATTAAAATCAAATTAATAGGTAAATAAATAATTACCTCACACACTAAACGTGATTTATTATTTATTTTTAAAAAAACCTTCTAAAAATGATTAATTTTCTTAATTTAAAAGATAGGGATAACAATTATTGAGAGTCTGAAAATATTACCTCATAATAATTCAACTCATATTTGCATTATTTACACAAAGAAACGTGTTATTCATCTTTTAGCAGGCTCGTTTACATTGATTGAGTAGTTCATCAAATATGAATTTTAGGTTAGTTGTTTTATTAAAAAAATAATTAAGAATTGTTACAATAAAAGCAAGAGTTATGAAATAAAAAATTACTTAAATAAAATGGTGAAACAAATAATACATATTAGAAATGTGTATTGAAAACACGTGCCTACTCTCCAATAAAATAAATAACGCAAAATTATAATTATTACTTTAGGTGAGATAATGAATTTATATTAGATAAATTTCAAATTTTATGTTACCCTTAACAAAAAAAAAAATACTTTTTGTACAAATTGAAAAGTTTGTATCTATTTGTTGGTGGGACAGGTTCATAAAACAAGTCTCTCAAATAATCAAATTATCTTGTTTATATCTTGTAAGGATTTTGTGAAAAAAAAAATAAAGTGCCCAAAAAAACTTTTTGCCTTTATATACTTCGAGGAAAGTTATAGAAAGAGAGAGAGAGAGAAAAAAAAGAGAGAAAAAGAGAAGATATTCCTTGGAATCTTATGTAGATATAAGGAAAAAGATGAGGGGAATATACAAGTTGGAAAGTGTCCCACATTAATCCATCCCAAACAACCCCACATCAAAAGTATGATATAAGAGATTATTAGAGAAATACCACAATTTGTCCGGGGAAGTCAACATTTTTTTGCCCTACCTTTTCTAATACATCTAAATTGCCCTAAAAATACATGCATTGCCATGAATACCCTCAAGGATGGTCCACCTTTTGTATTGGGAATGAGTTGACAAGTACAGTTGCAGGCAAAATAGATGTGTCAGGAAATATGTTGATTATTTAAGTTTGACACATTAATTAAAGAAGAAATAAATAAATAAGTCTACTAAAATATAACCCCTAATTCGGCGGACAAGCTGAATGAAATTTTAAAATTCCTTAAATTGTTATATTATAATAGGCTTTTTATTAATAAACACATGCAGTAGTATTTAGGTGATTAAACACATGCAACTACCTACCACTCCACTGAAACACACTTCATTTAATGGGGTGAAAAGACCATGTTTTCACAATCAGTTCATTTATGTAAATTCTTGTCACATTAAACTCTCAACTATCCCCACCAACCAAATAACTTCACCACCAACAAACATAAAAATTGGGCACAGTGAATTCAAACTTTATTCATCTGTATCCACAAATTATTGGAGCATAAAAAGGTCATCGACTCCCGCATTTACCCACTGGTTTTGTCGACGGATCCATAGTTAGAGCCAAAGGTAAGATACGAACGCTGTTTGCATTGTATTTTATTTATTACCTTCTTTGAATGTTTTAGGGTTTTTAGGGCTTTAGGGTTTCAAAAACGCATGTCCGCTGAGTAAAATGGTTATATATATCCATGTCCACCAAAGAAAATGGTGAAGTAGATCATGTCCGCCGAAAATTTAGCCTGTCCGCCGAATATTGAGCCTGTCCGCCGATGTTTTCCCCATATTTGCGCATGTCCGCCGAATCTGTACCATATATGAGCTTGTCCGCCGATGTTTTCACCCTATTTGAGCATGTCCGCCGATTTTCTCACCCTAAATTATCATGTCCGCCGTTTATTTCACACTATATGAGCATGTCCGTCGATTTTCTCACCCTAAATTATCATGTCCGCCGTTTATTTCACACTATATGAGCATGTCCGCCGATTTTCTCACCCTAAATTATCATGTCCGCCGTTTATTTCACACTATATGAGCATGTCCGCCGATTTTCTCACCCTAAATTATCATGTCCGCCGTTTTTTTACCCTATATGAGCATGTCCGCCGATTTTCTCAGCCTAATTTATCATGTCCGCCGATTTTTTCACCCGTAATGGTCTTGTCCGCCGATTTTTCCTTCTTAAGTGAACATGTCCGCCATATTTTCATTCTAATTGAGCATGTCTGCCGATTATTTGGTGGTTTTTGAACATCTCTGTCGATTTGTAATGCATTATTGAGCATGTTTGGCTATTTTTTAAGCATATTATATGATGTCTTTCGATTATAATAGACCTGTTCGTCGATTTATGAACTTAATTGAGCTTGTCCACGTACGTACGACTTAATGTTTAACTTTCATGTGTGCTTGATAATTTAATGCTTAATTTTTGTGTACCTACTAAATTGGCGTATTATTTTTATGAATTCTGTATAAATATAACAATTAATTGTCGTTTTGTTGAAAGATTTAGGCGTTGGATTTGAAATGAGAAATTTTTGTATATGGTGGGGCGGCTGGTGGCAAGGTTTAGAGTATGTACGTGGCCAACAGACGAGCTTAGTTTTAGATTCAGATCAGCTGACGTTGGATTTTATTATCGGGCATGTGCACAATTTAGTTTGCATCGATTTGAATCATTTCAAATATGTTATACACACACTTGTGGACATCGGTGGTTGTATAACAAAACATAAGGTGAATGATGATATGGATATAAGGGGGTTGTATCAGCAGGTTGATGAGCCGATGCTGTTTGTCACAGTTAAGGCCATACCACAGCAATCAGTTGATAATCGGTCACAAGTGAATAGTGCTCTCCTTTCTACTATCTTCAACGGCCTTATTTTCATCCCACGTATGAAACAAAGAGTCGAAGACGGCGATCTTCATCGACCTAATATAGACACACACAGCGAAATGGTGCGAATGCGAACACTCTACGAAGAGCAACTGTAGATTGAATTCCGAATAATGTCAGTGATGATGTAGTTCTTCACAAAAAATAAATAATGATGGCATACTCACCCGTTCAACCTTATCCCACTCTTTACGGCCACATGCCCATTGCGGAGGCCTCCAGAATGACAGCTCTCATTTCCACCATCTATCCAATATTTCAAACTTGTCTTGAGGTAAGTCGGCCAACTCTGAGGGGTTATCGCCATGTGTCGTAACATGCTCAGCCCAAATTGCTTTTAAAGTCGCCTGATAAAGAAAGAATTACAAAATATAAGGTAAATTATAAGGATAAATTATACGTCTTATTCCATGTAAAAACTTACCGAAAACTGACACGGTAGAATAGCATACGATTGCATTCGATGATCTGGGTGAACTCCAACGTAGTCAGGGGCTTGTGTTAGTATAGCCAAATACGCATCAATATGCTGGGAAAAAAAGATTTCAACAATGAGACATATGGGATTAATGTCTACATATAGTTAAGCTGTATTCACAAACCTCATCATCCAGCCAGACTTTGGGGGTCATCATTCTCACGAAGAAATCATTCCTCACCTGGAACCCTATGCCGACATCGATCCTGCACATGTATGTTAAAACCTTTACATAATAAACAACGAAATCAAAAAAGAAGAACACATTTAACAGCCATTTCTTACGTTACAGGGGATAGCATGAACTTTTCCCAGGCTCTGTTGACCTTGACGTCATCCACAGTTGTGTATGGGGATTGGATTGCAGTCGCTTTCCTCTTAGGGCGTTGCAGACGACGTTGGAAGTGCTTTTCAGCTGACACCATACTGATCCCAGTGTCACCGGGAGTAGAATAACTAGGCCCTACAAAAGTTGAGACTCCGGGAGTAGAATAACTAGCCTGTCTGTATGGTCCGGATGCCTCAGGGAATCTTGTTGAGTCACCTGGTACCAATTCAACATCTCCGGCAAATAGACCCCCTGGTGTTGCATAACTACTAGATGGGGGTGTAGTCTGTGCACTCCGTTGTTCTTCAAAGGTATCTGGAACACTTGGTACTTCGTATGTAGATGGCTCAGGTGGTGGACCCTTAATCTGAATCCAAATCCCAGAAATGCCCGAAACAAGATATTCGGAACCTCCGCACTGTTTGATCGCCACTCTTTGTAAGCACATCGCGTATGCAATTAAGAGCTTTGGAAGGCCTACAATAACCTTTAATCCCTACTTTTCGAGTTTGAAGTCCACTGCGTTTCCAGATCCACTACAGTGCATGCCATCTCGATTAGATATAAGACGTGACTACATTTTATACATAAAAACATCGGCGGACAAGCACAGTAAAGGCACAAAAATTGGCGGACAAGCTATTTGTACTACAAATATTGACGGATGACGACACTTTACATACAATTATCGACGGACAAGTTCAAATACACTAGAAATATCGGCGGACAGGCACATTAAAGGCACAAATTTGGCGGACAAGCTATTTTATGAAGAAATAATGGCAAAATAATGCTGACTAATGGTCAGAAACTCGGCGAACAGGCTCAAATAACTCGTAAAATCGGCGGACAAGCACAAACAGGGGCAAAACATTGGCGGACAAGCTATGTTGTACTACAAATATTCGGCGGACAAGTTCAAAAAATCGGCGGACAAGCACATCAAAGGCACAAAAACGACAGACAAGATATTTTATGCAGAAATAATGGTAAAATAATGCTAACTAATGGTCAGAAACTCGACGGACAGGCTCAAACATGGCCAAAAAATTAGCGGACAGGCTATTTGTACTACAAATCTTGACGGACGAGGTCACTTTATGTACTATTATCGGCGGACATGTTCAAATACACTAGAGAAATCGGCGGACAAGCACATTAAAAGCACAAAAACGGCGGACAGGCTCAAAATAATGCTAACTAATGGTCAGAAACTCGGAGGACAGGCTTAAAAAACTCATAATTTCGGCGGACAAGCTCAAACAGTGACAAAAAATTGGCGGACATGCTTTATTGTACTATAATTTTCGGCGGACAAGTTCAACTACGTTATAAAAAGCGGCGGACAAGCACAGTAAAGGCACATCAACGGCGGACAAGCTATTTTAAGCACAAATAATGGCAAAATAATGCTCAGAAACTCGGCGGACAGGCTAAAAAACTCATAAAATCGGCGGACAAGTTCAAACTGGCCCAAAAAATTGGCGGCCAAGCTAAAAAATATTACAACAAATATGCCGACAAATTCAATTACACTACAAATTACAATGAAATTTCCAATTATACTCAACGGCAAATTCATACGGTGCAGACTCTACTTCCTCGGGGGATAAGAACCGTTACCATTAAATCGCAAAAACCCTAAAACTCTAAAATCCTAAAGACGGAATACCTGGTTATCCATATTTGCTACTGCTAATTTTCGACGTGGAGATGACGATGGATTGAACGACACACCGGAGGCCCGGACGGAGAGCTGTGTTTGACAGAAAAATCGAGTTTGAGAGAGAGAGAAAGGGAGAGTATACAGGGAGTTTAAGAATGGTGCCGATGAAAAGAGAGAGAGAGTGAGAGATACAGGGAGTAAATAACAAAAAAAATTTGAGATAAGGGGGTCAAAGATTCTCTCCCCAAATTCAATACCATTAAAAGCGATACTTTTAACCGCTGGGCAGTAATCACGAGATTTTAAAAAAAGGGAAAATATGACATGTGTCAGGAGGGTAAATTAGGAATACACACAAAAAACAGGGCAAATTAGATGTTTTAAAAAGTATAGGGCAAAAAAGATGTTGCATTTGTCATATAGGGCAGAAAAAGTGCTATCCCAGATTATTATTACATTATTTCTTATTTTTTACATTAAAACTTCATCGTTTAATTTGAATAAAAAGATGGTAAAATTTATGAATAAAAAAGGTAATAAATCATACAAATAAATAATAAGTATATAGTTTAAATCACAATGGTAAAACTGTATTAATATTTGAATTAACTTAATGTAATTTAAATAAATAAAAAGTATATAGACTAAAGTTTTAAGGTACTATTATTTAAAAATTATGTGAATTTTGGAAATCTAGTTTTTAAAAATTATGTATTTTGAAAATTAATTTTGAACAGTGAATCTATATTCATTTTGAGGTATTTTTACAGTAAAATTCTATTCTATTTCAATTTAATTAGAAATATATGGGTAGCATTCGTGTTAGAAAATATTAATTAAAATTAATTTATATTCTTTTGTAGACTTGCAATTATCAATTGTCTGTGTGAAGTTTATTTTAGGTAATTAAGTAAGTACATACTAATATAAATTGATAAATGAACTTTAAATAAAATAAAGTAAAATAAAATCAGGATTAAGAGTCATCATATAGCAGTACTATAAACGTGATAATTCCTATAATCAAGCATAAAGATATTCAAAAGTAATATTGGGGAATTGTGTATTTATTAACCCCATAAAAATCATCATCTTCCATTATGAATTAATTAATGGGTGCATTAATTAATTTCACTGCAATAATTATTGCCTAATTTATACTTCGCTAATGTTTATTTTTCTTTTTAATTTCTGCATTATTTAAAGAAATGGTTAGGACATAACAGGCTATAACAACCTCCACACACGTAACAATTAACATCATTAATTATATTAATGAAAATTTTATTAATATGTGGATAAATATTGTTTTTCAGTGCCATTTATCTCGATTTTTTTTAATTTTAAAAATGTACAATCCACTGTCTATATTTATCTAGATATTTACTGATATACATCTATATTCGCCATAATTTTCTTCACATTTCCTTTTTCTTTCTATAATATAAATATTCAAAATTTAATTATATTAGTGTATACTTGACAGCTTAGCACATTTAATCTAGAAGGGAGAAAATACAATTATTTTGGAATTAGCCCCAATAAAGAGTATTAAATAATGCAAGAACATAATTTCGGTGACTATTTTGGCATCCCAATATTCCAGTTTTAATGTAGAAAATTAATTATTAATTAATCACGATGTTTGAATTAAGGATAAATTTAAGAATTTGTGAAGTGGGTAATTAAACTCTAGAGTGAGTCAAACTGTTGTGTACTTAGGCGATATTAATACTCCCTCAGTCCCGTCCAGACGTCATCGATTGCTTTTTGTTCGTAGATTAAGGAGTATTATTATTTTGTGTAGTGAGTAGTTGTATTAATAATGAGTGGTGGGTCACATGTGGTACTTTTTTACTAAAAATGAGAAATGAAGACATTTGGATGGAACACCCAATATAGTAAAATGATGACCTTTCGGTGGGATGAAGGGAGAATTAGGTTAAATTTTAATTCGATTTTCTCTATCAAATAAAATAAGATTATTAAATTTTTTAAAAACTAAGTACCCACTAACAGTAACTACATCTTACTTTTAATCCTTTAACCCCTATGACTTATATGTAAACAAAACAGTTAACATAAGATAATTATCATAATAATTCGAAAGGATAAATTAATCAGCACAAACTATCACTGTAAATATACTAAAAATGAAAAGCGAATTTGTTATATATCTCATCTAAAAAATTATTATATTAATAATATTTTCTTAATTTTTATGTACTATAGTATATAGTTATTACTTACTATGTAGTCATAAATCATAGCACTACCAATAGTAGGTGGTGTGTGTTCTCTTCAAAAGAAAACAGTGTGTTGATGAGTAATTGCAGAAGCCAAAGAGAAGAGAAGGGCAAGATAAACATTAAATAAAGCATTAAATTTGCTCCATTATTAGATTCTTTGAAGTAGCATGTATGTTCTCAGTTCATCTTTGGAGAGAGAAGCCCAGAAGTTGGAGAGAGAGAAAGGGAGAAAAAGATATTACAGTATAAAATTGGGACCATTTTTCATCTTTTTATCTTCACATTTTGCTTACTCTTTTTCAATACTTCTTTTTTCCAACAACAAAATATTACCATTACCACCTCTCTCTCTACAAAGTTCTCTCCTTTTCCCTCTCCCTCTTTTTTTTTTTGGCTGAAAACTGAATCTTTTCTTGAAGTAGGGTCTATGGTTTATTCACCTTTATCATCTGAGAGCTTCCACTTATACTGTTTATATTTTGTTTCAGTTACTCTCACACTATTTCACTTTCAGAATTTGTGTTCACTGCTCTGAAGGAAAAGGTAATGGTCATGTGATTTCTGCTGCATTAACATATAATCAGCATTTTGAACTCATAAAGTTGCATTCTTTCTTTACATATGGAATCACTTTTTTTCTCCTCCTGCATTTTGCTTCATCAAATTTGAGTTGCCAAACCACATTTCTTGATATTTTGCAGAAGTTGAAAGGGGGGAAAAATGGCATCAAAAGGAGGAGGAGATGAACCAGCAGCTCACCCACCCAAAGATCAGCTTCCCAATGTTGCTTACTGCATTACCAGCCCTCCTCCATGGCGTTAGTCCTTTTTTTTTTTTTTGTCTGTGTTTTGAAGTGGTTGTTGTTTGATATGTTGGGTTCATGTTGTTCCTTTCTTTCTTCTCCTTGAGCTGTGGAATTTAGTTATAGTAAAATGTTTAATCTCTCTTTGTGGTTTAGATTACATGTTGAGAGCTTATATTCTTCATGCCAATTAGTTTATTACCAGAAAATTTGTTTGTGTTCTGATTCTTGTTACTCTTTTCTGCCTTTTATCAAAGTTCTTCCTTTCCTATCTCTGTTCTTACTCTGTTCATTATGATTCATAGAAATCATTTTCCTGTGTTTTTATGTGAATTTGGAGAGAGAAGAAACACCATAAAGATATGATGCCATGAATTAAAGGAAACATGCTTTAGAGGCTCTAATTTCATTGATTGAAGTATATACATGAATAAGCAATAGCTCTCATCATTAAAACTTCAAACTATGTTAGATTTGTATGGTTGCAACATCAAATGAACCAAGATGGAATATCTTCAACACTACAATGTTTGATTTGCAGCCGAGGCTATCCTTCTCGGATTTCAACACTATCTTGTGATGCTCGGGACGACTGTCATGATACCGACTGCACTAGTTCCTCAAATGGGAGGAGGAGCAGTTAAGTCATTAGAATTTTTTGGTCGCCTATGGTTTCTCATTTCTTAACCAATGTATATACCTGCTTGCTATTCTCCAGGAGGAGAAGGCTCTAGTTATCCAGACTTTGCTGTTTGTTGCTGGATTAAACACCCTATTGCAAACATGGTTTGGAACCAGATTACCTGTTGTAATGGGAGGTTCATACACCTTCGTCGCACCCACAATTTCGATTATCCTTTCAAGTAGATGGACCGATCCAGACCCTATCTCGGTTTGTGATCTTGATCCCATTGCTTGCACTAACAGCTTCTACATGGAATCCTTAGTCCCTTTGCACTCTAATACATGCTTTTAATGCAAATAACCATGCAGAAGTTCAAGAAAACAATGAGGGCCACACAAGGAGCACTTATTGTTGCCTCAACCATTCAGATAGTCATAGGTTTCAGTGGTCTTTGGCGTAAAGTTGTGAGGTATATCTTTATTCGTAGCCTGATTCTAGCTCTACTACCAATTAATATGTACTTTTTATTTTCTTTTCTATGATTTAGCTATCATTGATCCACAATATCTTACACCAAACACAGGTTTCTAAGCCCGATTTCAGTTGTTCCTTTGGTTGGTCTTGCTGGTTTTGGGCTCTATGAACTCGCTTTTCCCGGGGTATGTTTAAGTTATGCTCATCTAGCTTCAATACAAGTTACAACCGGCTTTCAACTTTAACGCACTATCTCTTCTTCTCTTGCTTGACCAGGTAGCTAAATGCGTTGAAATCGGGTTGCCAGAGCTTGTTCTTTTGGTTGCCTTTGCACAGGTATCAGTTTTCTTAGTTTACTAGTAGAATGAATCAGCACAGAGTTATCACATTTTATTGCATTTTCCTTCCAATGTGGCATGATGATATGCATTTTTAACTGCAGTATCTACCCCAACTGGTGAAACCTGGAAAGAACATATTTGATCGCTTTGCAGTTCTTATAACTGCTTCGATCGTGTGGATTTACGCGCATATACTCACCGTGGGTGGCGCCTACAACGGAGCATCACAAAAGACTCAAATGACCTGCAGAACTGATCGTTCCGGTCTTCTTGATGCTGCTCCATGGTGAGTTTAACTTTTTTCTGCTTTTATTTACAATTATGAACTTACTTTAAATTACATCATTAAGATGTTTAATATCAGTACAAGTTCATAGATATGAAATGGATGCACAATGCAGGATAAGAGTCCCGTATCCGTTTCAATGGGGTGCCCCGTCTTTTGACGCTGGCGAAGCCTTTGCTATGATGATGACTGCGTTCGTTGTTCTTGTAGAGGTTTGCTTCGATTCTCTTCGTGTGAAACTTGAGGAAAAACTCACAACTCAATGCCTGTTTACAATGGTGATTGATTGCAGTCAACAGGTGGCTTTGTTGGTGTTTCTCGTTCTGCTAGTGCAACCCCATTACCACCGTCGATTCTCAGCCGTGGCATAGGCTGGCTGGTACGTAGGCCGTATCTTAGTCGTCTCTTGTTAGCACAAAACATGATAAATGACACATTTTTATGCAACACCAGTTTGTTCTTTTGATCTATCTGCCTGCATTTTTACAGGGTGTTGCAACCTTGTTATCTGGTTTATTTGGAACTGCAAACGGATCGTCTGTATCCATGTAAGACACGAACACACGAACTATCAGTCTGCATGATTTTTCTCTGTAATCTACTCAAATTCAACTCACCATAGTTCATAAACATCTCTTTCTTTACTCACTTCACCTGCAGAGAGAATGCTGGCCTAATAGCACAGACTCGTGTTGGCAGTCGAAGAGTAGTGCAGATATCCGCCGGTTTCATGCTTTTCTTTTCAGTTCTTGGTAAATTATTGATCACTGTATAACTCCGATTCGCGTTCTTCCGTTTCAAATGTATACATTGCAACCACAACATCTGTATTGTGTATATGTCTTTACAGGGAAATTTGGAGCAGTTTTTGCTTCGATTCCACTTCCCATTGTTGCAGCTTTCTACTGTCTCTTCTTCGGCTATTTCGGTTCGTATATTGTTATTCGAAATCTTCCTTATCAATCTTCTTACATCTGATGATTCATTACATGAGAGTTGACACAACTCCTTAAAACTTAGTAACTTACAACACAACACAACACAACACAGGTGTTGCTGGTTTAAGTTTCCTCCAGTTCTGCCAGCTGAACAGCTTCCGAAACAAGTTCATACTCGCCTCCTCGATTTTCCTGGGCTTGTCCGTGCCACAGTACTTCAATGAGTACACCGCTGTCAAAGGCTACGGCCCTGCACACACCTCCGGACGATGGGTAAGACGAGCACGAACTAGCTCATAGCACTTTGTTTTTTGCATGCATTAATGTCTTTTTCTTGTTTCTCAACTGATTTCTTTCCAGTTCAATGACATTGTCAATGTCCCGTTCTCCTCGAAAGCCTTCGTGGCTGGCGTACTGGCATTCGTCTTCGACAACACCCTCGACAAGAAGGACCCTCAGATCAGGAAAGACAGAGGCAGGCACTGGTGGGATAAGTTTAAAGACTTCAAATCAGACGTCAGAAGTCAAGAATTCTATGCACTTCCTCTCAATCTCAACAAGTACTTCCCATCTGTTTGACTTTTTCGTGCTCTTTAAAGTTGACTCTCTCATTAGACATCCATCCAGCCATGATCACTTGTTCTTTGACTTGAGAATTCTGCTGTGTGCCAATAGAAATATAAATAGGCTTAATTTCACCATTTCAAACACATGATCATTGATTATTTGATAGTTATTTCTCTGATGTTTATGTAAAATTTTGCTGGTTATATAAATATAGCAGCAATAATGCAAGTTTGCAGATCATATTTCCTGCTGCTAGTGCTAGCAGTAAACCCACCTTGTGACTACGTGCTCGACTCGATTAAAACTCGTTCTAGCTCCACATGAGCAACTATCAGATCAAGAATCCCTACTGCCTGCAAGATTGCCATGAAAGAACTACCCACACATATTCTGGTAATTTATTTGACAAATTAGGTAAGTAATGATAATTGATATTCAAAGGCATGCATATAAAAACTGACCTAAAGAAGCAAATATGTTTCCTACAATAGCATATGGATTAAATATTGAAGAGATTCAGAAACCTATTATCTGAATAGAAAATTTAAACAAAGATATTTAGAAGGGCAATAGAAAATTTAAACGAAGATAATTTAGAAGGGAAAACTTGTGTAAGACTGTGTCACGATGAAATCATTTTAAGCTCTTGCAATTAGTTATAATTTTATATTAACTTTTTATTTATATATTATAAATTATTCATGAAATAGTTAAAAATTATTGTTATTATTTTTCATTATAAAC
Organism: Pogostemon cablin; assembly: GCA_023678885.1. Taxonomy (NCBI): domain Eukaryota; kingdom Viridiplantae; phylum Streptophyta; class Magnoliopsida; order Lamiales; family Lamiaceae; genus Pogostemon; species Pogostemon cablin. The sequence goes on from CM042961.1 coordinate 4,781,634, forward strand.
GTTATCAATTCTTATTCATTTTATGGAAGTCATTTTGTATGAAAAGTGAAATCTCATTTCACTAGTCTCACAAACCAATCAAATTCATCTGAATATAAAAACATTTGCTAATTTATTTGTAAACTCTACATTTATTAAATATTTATAAGGCCATTACTTAATTACCAAATCTTGAATTAACCTCAAGTATTAAAACACTGGTACTTCAAAAGTATTAATTGACTATTGAATTGTGCAATATATTTTGTTTATATAATTTAATTTTATTACTGTATAATTGTACCCAAAATTCCAAACACAAGCTTAAACCCCACAAAGAATTTTCTTGCTGACTTGATATTTACTCCCATATGATTGATCTTTATTTTCAATGCTATTAAAAATGCAATCCATGGAATTATACCAAACATTTATTGTGGAAAAGAAAATTAGCACTTTTTTGTTGACTTCTTCCAATTTAATAAAATCAAACTTTCAAAATTATCCTAAATAAATAAATAAAAATTAAAAATCGAAGAAGATATTACATGAATTTGGATGTTAAAGTATCACCCTTATGACTAGACATGCACTTTCAAACTGTCGGTTCCTCTCGAAAATTAAGAATTGAAACCGAATCGGTCCTAAGAAAATTTCAGTTTCGGTTTGGGAATCGATGGATCGATTCGGAACCGACAATTCTGGTTACATCCAAAGAAGGAGCTGAAATTGAGCGATATATATATATACTCCCTTCGTCCCGCGTTAAAATTTACGTTTTTCTGGATTGTCCCAAGTTAAGGTTTACATTTTCTTTTTTGTCAAGTTGGGCCCACACAAAACAATTACATATTCCACGTAGGACATACACACAACACTAATACAACTAACCACTTTACATTAAATATTATTTTTCTCACCTCACTATACGTTAATATATTATATTTCTTAATCTCCGTATAAAAAATAAACGTCAATATTAACATGGGACGGAGGAGGGAGTATTAATTTATTTATATATTTGGAATCGACAGTTCTGGTCACACCTGGTTATATATATATTTATTTATTTCAAGCAAAATCTGATAGTTGGATCAATTTTGATGCAAACAATTGAATGAAAAATAATACTCCATATCTACTCATAGATACCTCTAATCCATTTCTATTATTTAAGAAGACTTTTATAAAAAAAAATATATTAAGCTATTCGATTGGATTCATCTAATTCTTTTACCTACTTAATTGATCAATTTCATTTATTTTATTTTCTTCTAAATAACTCATATTTTTTATTCCATCACATGAGATATCTTAAAGCCATTAAATTCTTTGAATTGGGTTTGTATTAATGAAATAAAAATAAAATTTTAACATAACAGAAATCAGAATATCTCAGGTGCAAGAAGATTGCACAACTCTGCCTTAAACCCAATAATTGTTGTCATTTATAATCATCAACATTATTAATTACAATTTAATATTTTTAATAAAATTTAGTGACCAAATAAGAACACACTGAAATTTTTTTAGCAGCTTTGTCTCAGAAATCAGAACAATAAAAGTAAAAAGTGGTGCATGTACTGATTCAAGATTTATATGCTTAAAAAAAGCACAACTATGATCTAATATTTAAATAATTACAGGATTATGTGACCAAATTTTACTGATATAAATAAATAAATATGAAATAATTAAATGACCACTATGAATTGTCATTCGTCTGATTTGAAGACACAAAAACCTTACAGAATTATAGTATGATTTTATTTGTTCTCATTTGAAAGGAAGCCACTTCATCTGTTCCTCTTGTTTCTTTTCAAGCCATAACCACCAATTATACCACCCACCCCACCACCACGACCCACCCCCCAAATAACATTTTATTTAGAGATCTAAAGAGTAATGTATATTTTATTTTTTATAATAAGATTTATTACTATCAAGTACAAAATATAAATTAATATTACTAATAGATACATTAAGAAAAAAGGCTAAATATAGTGTGCACCCGGTTGCACACGAAGCTTCGTGTGCACCCACGTACAAATATAAGCAAAAACATATACAATTACGAGTAAAAATGTATACAATTTAATTGTTAATTTTTTTAATAAAAAATTGAGTGTAAAAAAATGTACAGTTATTAAAATACATGTATACACTATTGAATAAAAAGTTATACACATATGAATGCTTGTTTTTTTAATGAAAAACTTAGTGTGAAAAAAGTATACAAATATTACAAAACACGTATACAAAAGAGAATAACATGTATACAAAATAGAATAAAAAGTTATACAAATATGGGTGCAAGGGTACACCGGGTGCACCTAATATACACTCAAGAAAAAAATATAACTAATACATACTATATATTAAAGTGAAATTACTGATATAACCTTCCTTACTAATCATTCACTAATAATATCTGTTATTTACGGTGTAACACCACATAAACAATTCTCTCTCCCTTTACTCTCTCTCAAAAACCTTATCTTAAAATTCAAAAATCGAAGAAAGTCACCCACGGCGGCGAGGGGCGGAGAAAGGACGAGCAACGCGGCGGAAACGGGAATGGAAACGTAAGCTCGCTGTGGTTTTGTTGAGAAGAGGCGAATCGTTGGATTCACTGACATCTAAGATTAACGGCGGAAGAAGCCCTAATCCGAACTCGCCGCCGCCCGCCGACGATCTGGCGGTCCTAAATCGCCGGAACTGAAACAGATCCGCCTCTCTCCGCCGCCTCGCGCCGACGTGTACACCGGATCAGCCTTCTCTCTATCTCCATCCCCTGTTCTTTACCATTAGCCACTAGCAACTTCTTCGACACTAAACTTTTGGGCTTCACCGTCGAGTGGGAGCATGTGTCACCCAGTGCCGGTCCAGACATTCTCATGGCGCCCGTTGTCGGAGGAGAAACTGGAGGGCGAATGAACTAAGGGGGGAAGAATCAGGATTGACTGCTGTATACCAATTCCAGAGGTGAGTCGTTGGACTCGAGGGGGTATCCATTAGATTGGTTGTTAGAACATGTTAAAAATGGTTAAAAAGATCAGATATATTTTTGACTCCCACTGTTATATCATTCATAGTTTACATTTGATTCAATATCTCTTTTAAAATAAGTTTATGTGGGTGATGATGTCAAATCTTTTCTTTAATCAACACTTGATTCCCATCTATCTCACCATTGTTCCCATTCTCTCTCATCCCATTCATTGGATCACACATGTTTGTGTAAATGCGTGAGTTTGTGGGTGACTTTCTAACTGATTGCCGAGTTTTAACTGAATTTGTGGAGTCTCTGTTATTTGATCATTTCTGTTATATATTGCCAATGGCTATAGAGATTAAATTTGCTAATGTACTAATCAATTTTTCGTGTTCAATTCTTATGGGATGTTTAATTCTGCGTATTCAATGGCTGGCTCGTGTTCATTTTACTGCGTTTTTCATGTACGATAAATTTGGAGTTCAATGTGGGGTTTATTTAGTTCTTCGTATTCAATTTTTCCATTTACGAAGTCGTCTTTCGATTCAATAATATGTTTAGAAATTTTTAGCAATGTATTCAAAATACATACAAGTAAGTTTATGAGATTAACACTATATATTCATAAAATTTTAGTGATATTTATATGTGCTCTATCAATAACTTTCGAAATATTCTGAAGCACTATCAACAAAGGTTTAAATTATGATCTACGAAGTCGTCTATCGATTCAGTGTTCAGAAATTTTTAGGAATGTTTTCAGAATACATACAAACACAAGTTTATGAGATTAACACTATATATTTAGAAATTTACACAAGTTTATGAGATTAACACTATATATTCAAAAATTTTCAATGATGTATTTAGAAATTTTTAGTACTCCATGTGCACTATCAATAACTTTCGTAATATACTGAAGCACTATCAACAAAGTTTCAAATTTTAATTTACGAAGTCGTCTTTCGATTCAGTTTTGTATTCAGAAATTTTTAGTAATGTATTCAAATTAATCCCAACTTATTTTCTATTTTCATGGAGAGATTAATGATTAATTGATTTTTGAATACAATTAAATTTATAATAGGGTTAAAAAGGGTATTTAATGGGTTAAATTTGTATTGTATTTGGATATTGTATCTAGTAGTTATATAGATAAATAAATTGTAGCTATAAGTAATGGAATGAGGTTTTTGTCATATATATTTGATGTGATATATCAAAGTATGATACTTTTCTTGAATGGATATAGATAACCTCGTGCAGTACTATGTTGGGCTATATATGCTTATGATATACTTCCTTTGTCCCGGTCAAAATGCACCGTTTAACTGTATAAAACTATCACAAAAGTTACAGTAAACGGTGTAATATGGGTAGGACTGAGGGAATAATAATTAATTATTAATACTAATATTTAATTGGTAAAAAATGTTAACATTAAGAATTTCCTAAATGTATAAAATGAAAGAGCGTGACGGTTGCCCCTACTTAGTTATTATTATTATTTTTAAATAATGATAATTATATTTTTAAAATTAATATTAAACTCTAACAATAAATCATAAATTTTAGAGGTAAAATAAATAAAATATGAATTATTAAAGTAAAATACACCATAAAATACAATTGTGAAATTACAATTATACTTTAATTAGTCTAAATATACACTATAAGAGTAAAATAAAACATAAATCAAAGATAAAATACACCATGTACTACGAGTGAAATTACAAAAAATAATTAAACTAAATATTTAAACAATACATAATTAAACAATTATGACTTTAATTAATTATTTATCACTTCTCATAAACATAATTTCACTTTAATTAATTTGCTCATGCATACTTTGCAGAGTAGCATTTATAATTTGTGAATATATAAATGAAATGAAACGACTCTTGATATAATATGAAGTGTGGCCGGTAAAGTGTTGGAAGGATGGATATTAATTGTGATTAAATAACTTAGGTACGTGACATATATACATATATAATTGGACCAGATTCGTGTTACAAGGCATCAAATTAATGTTAGATAATTGAAGTAGGTAAGGTACACACCATATATAATACACTTAAAAGACTCTTTTCTCTCTCTTTTATAATTTCCTGTACAACTTTTATTTGTCATTTATAGTGTCGTTAGTCATATATAATTCAGACATGAAAAGGCTAGGCGAAGAAATGTGTTTATTTATTTCTAAAAAAAAGAGAGAAATAAAAATAGTATGGAAGCCAAAATGGAAACAGTGCTTCACCAAATTAAGATTCTTACACCAAACGATCGACTTGACATCTTCCTTCCACTCTCACTACCAAACAAAAGTACTCAGCCGTACCATATTTATCAAATATGGAAGATGACTCTTTATTTATTTATTTATCTATTTATCTTTTAAATCGATCCCACTGTCAATTAAATGTATTAATTTATACCTTCAAGAGTACTTTTTACTAGTATAAAAAAAATACCAGTATACAAAACTTAATTTTCTTTCTTTATTTGATAATGTGCAAATCGGATTTAGACTATACTCACTCCGTCCCACAAAAAAATTCACTTCCAATTCCGGCACAAAGATTAAGAAAGTGATAATTTTTAGGGGTATAATGATACTTTTTATAATAAATAAATGATAAAGTATGTTAGGTAGAGATGATTTTTTTGTAAATAAAGTATATGAGGAAGGATGATTGTTTTTTATTTTTGCTGTTTTTGGAAATGTGCAAACTTTTGCGGAAAAATCCAAAATAGAAAGTGTCATATGAAATGAGAAGGAGGGAGTACTTGTCTATCCCATTAAATAATTTCATATTAATAATAATATTTAATATTATTTTACCAATTTAAAAGCAAAGAGTACTGATGGGGACAATGAATAAATGTTTTAAATCATTGAATTATCTTTTGTGATGATTATATATATAATAATTAGTGAAGTGATAAAATAGATGGGGTTTCTTTAAAGAAAGAGAAGATGAATATATTGTGATGAAATGAAATATTGAACGAACACTTGGAATATAAGCATGACCAATATTGATTTGTAAGTCATACTCACAATAATACAATTCTCATAATATCTATTATCAGTACCCATCCATGATAGATCCATTTAATGCTTTATAGTATGGGTTTTCCAATTCATTGCATCTTTATTGGTGTTGACTATTAACTACTCATTCCTTGCCCAAATAACTTTGTTATTTTTCGTTTATTATGTCATATTGTTTTAAAAAAATATTTTTTTAATTAACTTTAATAATTTAAGATGATATTATAGTATTTTTAAATAATAAAAAAATATAAAATAATAATATATGTGATAGGTAGAAATGATAAATTTGGAAGTTAAGTAACTTTTGAAGTTATTTATATCTGAGTTGTTTTCATTTTCGGAGTATGAAAAATGTTATGAAATGAATAAATGTAAGAAATATCACAATTTTTTTTTTCTATTTTGATTGTTCCATTTATTATACCCATTTTTAAAATTAGTTATAATATTAACATCATCACAATATAACATTACTATAAAAATAGTATTTATTTTTGGCAAAAGCTCCTGCGCCTCCGGAGACGCGGAGAGAAACTCCGTGTCCCCATGTGAACACAACCCTCCCCCTCCAATTCTATTTAAACATATGTATTGCTAGGGGTCTAAATTGCAAAAGGGCATGAAAATTACAAAGACGCACAAAATGTGTTTCGTGCGCCCGGGTGCACAGAGCCTCACTCCTTATTTTTTACACTCCATTCACTAAATCAACTAACTACCATACACTCCATTCACTAAATCAACTAACTACCATCGAGGGAAATTCCATTTCAAATCCAAATTTTGCAAGAATTTCAAAGAGTTTGAGAGCACTCAAATTTTTAAGGCTAATATAGCCAAGCTTAAATCACATCAGAACTATTGACACGATAATTTGAAATTCACAATATTTATTATGTCATATTCACCTATTATACGTATAACTAACTCAAATAATAATCTTATTATTAATATTATTGTTATTATTATAGAAACATGGGTGCATCATTATTAGAAGCAAGGAGTGGTGCATCACACATCACTTGGTGGTGCATGAGTAATAATGAATGTCTTACTATGGGTATGTATTGTAATTAAGTTTATTTTCTTGAAAATAGACAAATATAGAAAAAGAAAAAAAGCCCATGATTTTAGTAAAAATATAAAATAAAAGAAGAAGAAGTGGGTTGCTTTTGGTTGCAGGTTTGGGAAACAAGATATAGATGAAAGTCAGAGAATTAACAAGTATTGGAAGTAATATTTTGAAAATTGTGGCAGAATTGTTTGATAAAGAAGGATATGGCAATGGACAAAACATGCACATTTATTTTTATTTTATTTTATTTAATTTTTAATGGTAAGGCATGCATGATCATATTATGTCATCCCACAAAGATAAAATCACATGCGACAACCACTTATTACCATCCATTGTGTAGGGGTGTCAATTTTACCCGCGGGTTCGGGTACCCGACGGGTAATACCCGATCGGGTAAGGGTAGGGTAGAGTATAATCGGGTATCGGGTAGGGTATTACCCGTATCCGTTTAAAATGTTAAGGGTAGGGGTAGGGTATGGTTTTTATAAAATATCCGTCTACCCTACCCGATTACCCTACCCGTTTACCCGTGTATATATATATATATATATATATATATATTTATTTCTTTATACTTATTATTATTATAATGATAGTTATTAAAATATGTCCTTTAATATTTATATATGTATTTTTTTTTAGGATGAATCTGTTGACAATTAAATTTGAGATTATGAAACTATGAAGATCTTTGTTACATTTGAAGTTATCAAATCTGTGTAAACTTGAAGCCATGCAACAGTTGAAGATGATTTTATAAACATTGCTTGATTAGTTTGATTAGTTTTTATCGTGCTACTTGGGTTTTTTTAATGCTATTAGTATAACTTGAAGCCTTATTTTGTATTTTGATTCATGATTCTTGTGTGGTTAAGAGTGATGATTTATTTATATGTTGGACATTTGTATTTATTTGAGGCGAATAAGATAAATAGAAGTATTGCATCATAGGGATAAATGAGAATAGTAAGATAATTAGGGTGATCATTTTAAAATAGGTGAATATCCGTTTACCCGGTGGATATCCGTTTATCCGATGGATAATACCCGTACCCTACCCGATGATACATTTGAGGGTAATAGGGTAGGGTATGGATGAAGAAAATAGATATAGGGTAGGGTATGGATTTGGCATACCCGTACCATACCCTACCCGTTTACACCCCTACCTTTGTGGGATCTCCATACCATGTTTTCTCTCTCTCTTCAAAGATTTAAGACAGAGAGAGGATATATATTACTCCTTATTTTTTATTTAAAATCTTTAACATGGATATATCCTATCATAAAAAAAAGGTGCATTATATGGAGTTGCATCTAATTAAGAGTGTAACCATAAAATTTCCTTTGGTACTTATAAAATAATATTTATAATAAATAAATAAATAAATAATAATAATAAAAACAGTACTAGTACATGTTTGGTGAGGAACGTCCCTCTCGTTGGGCCTTGGGGTGCTCAACCACGCCAATTGGTTGCATCATCAAACCCATGTGAGAATTCGACTTAAATAAATAAATCGAAGTATTAAATAATTAACACTTTTATTATATAAATAAATACAACAACAATTTAAATTTGAATTGATGTGACGAAAAACTTGACCTCTTGTATTTCCACTTAGATAAAATTTGAATTCGGAGAGAAGGTGAAAAGCAACTCCGCACGCTCCACCAACGTGATTCCACTTGACTCAATTCACTTTCATTTCATGGATTCTCCCTCCATAAATTCCAGTATATCACACCAAGGGATGACAGGAAGCTTTGGGGGTATATTTAACAAATGAAAACTTAATTAATACCTCATTTTTAGAAGGGTGTTTATGTCTTATTACTTGAGAGTATTTTACTCTTATATGTTTTTGAGGTATGTATAGTAAAATTGAACTTATTGTAATTTTAGTGGGGTATGTTTAGCAATTGGGGCTCATTTAGTAGTGCAAATAGAAATCAATTTCACACAAATATTCGGTTCCATCCTAACACTACTCTAATTATTAACACTGTTTGGTAATAAATAAATTTGTTTGTTCCGTGAAAAGACAGACCTACCCTTCTATATTGCAAAATATCATAATTATATATATGTGCGTGTAATAATAAATTAATGAAATTAACTATTAGCAATGCACACCAGCTGTTTGTTAAAAGTTGTTTAACGTTTAACTACCAATATAAATCATTCTCACCTCTTCAATTCATGAGGGAATCATCATATGTTTGTATTGTTGCCTAGAAAGATCAAAGATTCTAACTACAATTGATAGTGTAAAACAAAGCAACCCCTATTATGATGCTTCCCATGATTTTAAACAAGTTTTTACATGTGTAAGAAAAAAAAGTCTTACACATTCATCATTTACTACTAAGTGGTCCTAAAGACCGTCACATTGACCAATAAAACACACACAAAATGATTTCTCTTTCACCAAGCTCTCCTATTTTAATATTCCAATATACAAATATGTATATGGGATACTTTTTAAATTGCATTAAGTGTTGGGATAGAGGGGTGGGGTGGGGTGGGTGGAGGAGGGGTGGTTGATAGTTGTATGATATATAGAGGTGATGAGATCATGTTCAAGATAATTTGAGGTGGTGGGGTGTGGTTATAAAGAGCCCTTGTGAGTAAAACTCATCACATATTCTCCCTCCAAACTCTCTCAACTAACTCTCTCTCTCTCTCTCCCCTTCTCTCTCTTCAATTCCAAGTTTAAACTGTCCAAGAAATTAAACTAATTTTCAAGAAATGGGAAATTGTCAAGCTATTGATAGTGCAACTCTAGTGATACAACATCCAAATGGAAGAGTGGAGAAGCTCTACTGCTCTGTCACTGCTTCTGAGATCATGAAGATGAATCCTGGCCACTATGTTGCCCAACTCCTCACCACCACCTTGTACTCCTCCACCGCCGCGGCCACAGCGGCGGCGGCAGCCGCCAAGTACAACGGTGGTGCTGTGAATGAGAACAACAACATCCCTCTTAGGATAACAAGGATCAAACTTCTAAGGCCAACTGATACACTTGTTCTTGGCCATGTTTACAGGCTTGTTACATCTCAAGGTATATATATATATATATATATATATATATATATATATATATATATTTTTTTTTTTTTCAAAATTTTTTGGATGATAAAATATTTTAACCACTTTTTTCTAATTCAAGTTTTATTGTGTATTCTTGCAGAAGTGATGAAAGGGTTGTTGGCAAAGAAACAAGGCAAGATGAAGCAGCAACAACCAGACAAGATGATGAGAGAGAAAATAAGTTCAGATTTTGAAGCAGAAATTAGGAAAACTCATGAATTGGAGAAAATCAAACAGGTGAATATTTTACAGAATTTTTTATTGTTTATTTTTCACTATTCAGATTAGATCTATTTTTTAATATTTTTTACTGCTGAAGTACCTGGTAATTAAATAGTGAATAAAAAATTGAGTTCTTGGAAGGCATACCAGTACCAGTACTATTATTAAAATTCCAGTTGATATTATTATTAATGAGTTGGTTTAAGAATCTGTAGATCTTGAAATAGTTCTTTAATTTCTCAATTATTATTATATAATTAAAGAATAGAAAAACAGTACACAACAGTTCAACAAAGTGATTATCATTAACTTGCTAAGCAATAATGTATTAACTGGCAACCTGTATGATGTTGTACAGCTAATAGTTCTAAGAAATAAATAATAATCAAAATTAATTAATTTTTAATTTCTATATTTTCCAGGTAAAACATGAAAGGCAGAGATCAAGAAATAACTCACCAGTAAATTCTGCTGTAACAAAATCCAGGGGATGGCAACCATCATTAAAGGCTATATCTGAAGCTGGAAGTTGATGATCTTCAATTGTTCTTCAATTTCTTTTTCTTGGCCTGTTTTTGGATTAAATTCCATGAGAAAATAGTTTAAACAGGACAAATTCAAGATTAGTAATGATCCAAATTGTAGTAAAGAAAATAGTTCATAAATCTCTCTTTCTCTTCATGCCTTTCTTTTTATGTTCTTTTCTCTCTCATTAACACCAAGTTTTTGCTGAAACAATTTATTTACCATTTATATTACTGAAAGAAAAAAAAAAAAACAGTTGAAGTGAATAATAATTAAAGACGGGTGACAGAGGGGAATGGCTCAGAAAGAACTTGTGTCAGCCTGTTAAGGGAATTTACCATAAATGTTTACCCAGGGTAAATATTTCTTCAATAATAACAATACTTAATTTGTGAGGTTTATGTAAATGTTTAAATATTCAACTTCCAAATAACATCTACACGTCACACGTGTGTCAATTTTGGTGTGCAAAGAAACTGTGGATGGCCCTTATTTAAATCAAGAACAATGACAATAATTTGGAAATTGTAAATACTCGTGCGGGTTCAAAGTTTATAATTTTATAAAGATTAGGAATATAGCATTTTAGAGATTAGTGGGTAATTTAATTGTACTTTAATGTGTTTTTTACTTAAAATTCAATTTATATTTATGATAATTTGTGTAATCTTGTTAAATTTTAGGAGTGATAATTATTTGGTGAACATCTCTTATTAAAAGAGAAATGTAAACCTCTTTTAAGATGGTACAAAATGTTAATACAAAATGATAATATGTAAATCTTGATGAGGGGTGGAAAGAACATTTGGTTATTTGTTTTTTAATTGTATTATAAATTTATAATATTAATCAATGCATCCTCAAATTAGGGATGGTGGTTAGTTGGTGGTTGCAAAAACTTTATTGTGATTAATCAGAATTTTGGGATCCGACCCAATGGATTAGATACCTTTGCCCTTTCCAAATTAAATTATGTTTTTGGATACAATAACGTAATTTGTTTCAAATTAATAATATATACTCTAATATTCTTCTCATATTAAATTAGTACTAAAATACTACCCATAACATGACAGTCCGATTTCCCTACTCCATATCTTTATGGAATACAAGATATAACAGGTAGAACAGGGGTGTGGAGTAGAGAATCCCAAATCATAACATGAATGGAGTATAAAGTTATCATAAATGCTTCCATTTTTTGTTGATGTAACAATTAACCATGGCCATTATTGTCTAAGTTCAACAAACAATTTGATGGCTATTATCATTATAATTGGTTAAATGGGCATGTAAAGATGTAATGCATGTGTGAGAAGTATGAAAATGATTTAAAATTCAAATTAATTAATTGCAGATGGTAACCAAGCTTTTGGTGCTGTATATCCAGTGTTTACAATGGTGTCCACCAATCAAACACCTCAACCAATATCATATGACTCATATCCTAAATGATAGACCAGAGAGAGAGAGAGGGGGGGGGGGGAAGCATCAAACAAGTTCAGGAGTTAAACTTAAAGACTAAGTCGACCAAGATTCATCAATTAGAAAGGTTTGCATCAATCTCCCTAGCATTTTGTAAACTTGACTACTTAGAATATAAGATGTCGAAGACTTAAGATAAACAAATATGACAGCAAACTAAACTGTATTAGTAAAAATTAGGACTGTATGGCGAAAAGAATACCAGTTGGCTGTGAAGAAATTTGCAGATGATAATGAAGAGTTACTTGATGTCAACTTCCTGACCTGTAAGTAACAGCAAGCTGTAGAATATGTGTTGTTAAAAAGGTAAATTCGATTAGTTTCACAGAAATTATGAGATAAATTACCCCAAATCTTTTATCTTGTTAGATTGGCAGTAGCAGATCCATCATGCAAATTTGATGCACATGAAGCTAATCATTACTAGCATTAACCACAAAACAGAGCGAAGCTCATTTGGATTGCTTCAAGAGTATATGGGTGTAGTTGTGTAGCGATTCTCCTTGTCGATATTCGATAACTGGCCACTACCAATAGTCATTGCACGAGCATTTCCCTTCTCTGAAAGTGTGAAAACGAGAACGATCTCTAACTATGATTTCTCGTTCGTAAACTTTGGAAATGGCCTTCAGAACAGTATGACAGTCCTCACACGTCCTGAGGTTTTTCATTATTCGAATAGAAGTCCTAGGTGGAGTTTTCATAAGTCCAAATGCAACTGCTAACTTTTCACTATGCCAAGCTACTGCTTGCTCTCTATCTTCCTCACTCAAATCGAACGACACGTGTGTGGCATCAACAGCATAGCCAACCAGCCCTACTTTTTCCAATACTTCAGACAATTTTTCTTGAATCTCTACCATCTGCGGATGAAGCACATCAGCAACTCGAAACTCATGAACAACACCATTTACCTCTATCCAACTACATCCAATATCTGCTGAATTCTTTTGCTTTCTTTTCATCTCTCTCACTAGAGAAACTTTTTCCCATTTTCCTTGAGAAGCATACAAGTTAGAAAGTAGCACATCAGCTCCAGGACAACTACGAGGGTCAAGTTTCTCTAAATAATTTGCAACACGCTCTCCAAAGGAAGCATTACGATGAATCCTGCAGGCACTAAGTAAAGCCCTCCATACAACCACATCAGGTTCAAAAGGCATACTTTTCACCACTTCAAACGCCTTCGCCAAATAGCCAGCACGACCAAGCAAATCAACGTAACAACCATAGTGCTCAATCTTAGGAACAATGCCCCACAAATTCTCCATGTTATAGAAAATCAAAGAGCCCTGATGCACGAAGCCCGAATGGCTACATCCATGTAGGATCCCTAAGATAGTAATGCCATTAGGATTCAACTTCTCTGCCAACATTTGCTGAAATACACGTATTGCTTTCTCACCGAGCCCATGGATCGAAAAACCAGATATCATACTAGTAAAATTGTGAACATCTCGTCTCAAAATCCTGTCAAAAACTCCATATGCAGAATCTATCATCCCACATTTGGCATACATGTCAATGAGTGCAGTCATTATACTAGGACTATCTAAATTACAGTTATTTTGTATATAATCATGAATCCATTTTCCTTGGTCCAATGAGCCAAGATTAGCACAAGCAGAGAGAGCACAAACAAGAACAGCCTCGTTAGGCTTATATTCACGAAACATATGGTGGAAATATATAAGAACCTCAGTGTACATTCCACAGCTAAGAAAACCCGAAATCATCACAGCCCAAGATACATCGTTCCTCATCGGCATCTTCCAAAAGATCTTAACTGCTCTCTGCATATCCCAATTTTTAGCATACGCAGACACTAAACAAGTCCACGAAAACACGTCCCGTTCAGACATTTCGTCGAACACCACGTACGCATCATCTATGCTCCCAAAAGCAGCATACATGCCAATCAGAGAATTCGCCACGTATAAATTCAAGAAGATCCCATTTTTTATGACCATCCCATGAAAAGTATGCCCACACGAAGGTGAAGTCTGGCGGGCAGAAGAAGTGATCAGAAAAGTAAATGTATACTTATCAGGTAAGGCTTCGGTAGAAAGCATACGACGAAAAAGAGTGATGGGTTCCGAAGAAGTCTGCAGCTTGGAGTAAGCACGAATCATGAGATTCCATATCAGAGCTGGCGGTGACGGCAGAGGGTAGCTATCGAACAAGGTTCTTGCGAAATTGAGGGTTTTGGAGTGAAGGTAACAGAGGATGAGTGAATTAATCAAAGAAATGCGTGATGATGCGAGAGGGTGAGTGATGATTTGAGCGTGAATTTGGTTGATCTGAGAGAGAGGGGGGCGTTTGCTGAGAAGTAGAGAGAGAGATTTTGTGGGGAGAAGAGAGAGAAAATGGCGCTGCATCGGATGGCGGGAATATCTGCTTACGGTTGGAATTGAAGTCTTAAAATAAATGGTGGATTGATATATCAGTTCTACAGCTTGTAATATGGGCCCCAATTAACTGGGCCTGTTTAATATATTTCTTATGGGCTTCAATTACTTTTTAAATCTACCCATTACCAATTTTACTCATCAAAATAGTATAAATAAAAATTAATTATATTTTTAATTAAAAATAATAATATTTTTTTAAAAAATGATAATAATAATTCTTTAAAATGAGATGAGAAGATCTTAAATAAGTATTGCTAAATCGTATAATTGTGGACACAAAGTCTCAGCCTCGATTATCATTTTTAATTTAAAAAAAGATGCCCATCTCCTAGTTCTAAATTCTCGACATCATTATTAAATGATAATAATTCAGATACACATGTGACCACATTAAAACCATATAAATTTAAATAAATTATAAAGAACAATATTTGATGAATCACACATTAATTGACAAAGAAAAAAGACCAAAAAAAACTCGAAGAAAATCACCAACAAACAAAAGTGTGTATTGATCCTCCCAACTGATCCCATGTTAGGATTCGGAGTTTTGATGATCAATCTGTGTTTTTTGGGCAGTTCCATTGATCTTCATAGGTTGTTCGTGTTTGCCTAGCTGGCTGAAGTTGCCCTTCTGCTTGAAGAGCTGTGAGTGATGATGCCTGCAGTAGAGACGAAGCTCGTGGGCGATGTAGTTGGACGGACTTATGACGCAGCCTCCATGGCTGCACTTGAAGCACGTTCTATGATACGAAGCTCCATCCACTGCAACCTATACAATGCCATTTCATTTCATTACATGAGTGTATGATCATGCATGCATCTTGTGTCATATGTATGTGTATACCTTCTCTATGGGGTAAACTTTCTTGTTGCAAGAGATGCATTTGTCTTGAGTTCCTGCGAACAGGCTCGACACTTTGGTGTTCTGCTGCTCGCCTGATCGGTCGATTCTTGGAGCTCTGGCACCCCCTGTGAGGACACACAGATCATAAGCAAACATGTTAAAGTTATGCAGGGGAGATATATAGTGAAATCAATCCGTGAGACGACCTTCAAAACTTTTGTCCAAGCGACCGGTCATCTTGAATAGTTGATCATAGTGAGGTTTGCAGTATAACACCCCTTCATAAGAGCAGTAATTACTCAGCTGCAACACAAAAACAGAACAGCATTGAAGGAATCAAAAGTTTGAAAACAGAATTAGACCATATGACCTTTTCTATCTGCTAATACTCCACATTGATGTAATGAATCTTACTTGTTGGAGTCTGATGGACTGTAAATCCAATCACATTAATCAAAATTTTTGGCCCCATTAATCCTAAATTGATTAGAATTAGGACTAACTAGGTAGTATGAATAGCAATTCTCCCATTGTGTTTATATAAATCTTAGTGGAAAACTCTAATTGGGAAAACAAATCTCATGTGATTTCTTATTGCTATTGTGTTAAATTTCTCAACAATAGTTGATGAAATTATAAAGACAATGGGCCAGATTTTGCAGGTAGATCAGACACAAGTTTGTGTCTTAAACATTACAAGATGATCACAAAATAATGAGAAAGAAGCATTGATCCAAGAGCCAATCTTGCAGATTATACTAAGATGATTCTATCAATGATCAAAGATTGTAAATCATTACAAGATGATCAAGAAACAAAAACTCAAATCCAAGTCAGAACAAGCTTCACACAAGGCAAGAAACACAAATTCAGGTGTTGGGGGTGGGGTGTTATACTTACCTTGAGGGTTCCTTTGCAATGGTGGCATCTAAAACAGAACTTGTGATAAACCTTATTATCAACAGTGAGTTGATCCATCAAATACACAGTCTTTTCACATGCCTTGCATTTCTGTGTTGTTCCTGCAAATCCTGCCATATTCTTCTCTCTCCTCTCTCTCACTTGGATCTTGATTTTCTCACTTCTTCCCTGAAATAGACAGTGATTCAAGATGGATTAATTCTGATCCAACTTTCTGTTTCCTCAGAGACAGACCTTCTTCCCTTGGAGTTACAAGTTTGTCTAGATTCAGAAAACACAGCAGTTACATGTGTTGAGCAGTGGTAGGCTTTTGGAAAAATTATGAAAATCAGTTAGCTGTCCACAGAGGAAGCTTGTCTGTAAGAAAAATGGTGCTGGGGGAGTGCTGGAATTTTATTACAACTTTATTTAATTTTTATTTTTTTATTATTTAGATAAATAATTGGTGTTGTGTTCAAAAGGAGGCATGGAAAAAGCATTTCTTTTAATGAATCAAGTAAAAAAGTGTTTAATAGTTTTCTACTTTATTAATCTCATGAGTTTCAGAATGATTCTCGAAAATTTTTGAATTAAAGTGAAGAATTTGGAGGTAATATATGTTTCTTTTCTTTTCTTAGATTTAGAGGCAATTCAGAATTATTTCCTTATCTTCCAATATTATTTTTAATTCTTTAAAATGAATATTATATAGAATCAGAAAGTTTACATATTTTGCTCATTGCCTAAAAATAGCTATTATTGTTATCATCAATTAACAGGTGAAATTCTGGCATTTAGTTTGTTGGATATATGCAATTTCATTAACTTTATTGTAATTAATGCAGTGAGAGAATAGAATACAACTTTTGAATTGAAAAATAAAAGCTAATATTATATTAAGTTATTAACTGATTTTAAAAATAATTAAGCAAGTATATTCATTAAGAAGAGTTTAGGCAGATGTTAATGACAGTCTGGTATGCTTTAGTTCTTTTAATAATAGATTATATTTTTGTCATTATATATTTTGAGTATGTGAGACAGATTGGAATGTACAGTCACAGCACAACTAAAATTCATTCATTCATCAATTAAGAAATAATTATCAAACAACGCCCCACCAAAAAAAAAAAAAAAAAAAACTAATAAGCTCAAATTTGAAGTTTGAACCCACCACAGAGACCAAAATTATAATTCAAACTACAAAACCAAAAAGAAACAAAAGAGTATCATAAAATCATGAAGATTTGTTGTGGTATTGCAATAATCAAGAAAAATTTGAAAAGACTAATACATATAACATCCCACAACCACCATTTTTGACATTTGAAAATTGTAAATAATTTGAACCACTTATTTCAACAGACAACAAAATACCAAGTCAATTTAGATATAATCTGCTTCACTTCAACAATCAAATGCCAACCCCTTTACTCATTCCAATAATCTGCGAATATGGAAAAAAGCTTCTGCCATTATGCAGTCGTTTCCTCTTTACGGCCTCGATTGACTGCTTTAGTGTAGATATCATAGCAACATCCTGAATGCAGACATTAAGAACACAGGAGTTACGAAACTTCAAGAAACTGCAATTTGAGAAAAGTGTGATGATTCATGCATCATTCGCATAAGATGCACTGAAAATGCTCGATATTAATGTTCATAAGATTGAGGCGTGAGCCACGAATGGAATTATGTGGATGTCATATCCAAATAACATATAGTGACAATAAAATTGCTCTACATCTCGTTACAGTAATTAACATTTAAAGTCTTCATCTGAAACTAAACATACTTCCATTCAAGAATCTACTCATTTGCATAACCCCATATCTATTGTTCCAAGATGACCATTGAAATCCAAAACAGTTTCATACACAAATCACAAGTGTAATGAATATCGCACAGCACATTGACAGCAATTTGCTTTTTTTCCATTGTGATTCGTTCCGATTATACGATCATTTAAAGAAATGTCACTTGCTATGTGTTGTTACTTGGATCATTGCAAATTCTTCGAATACTTTATCAGGGTAGTTGGAGCATCTAAAAAAAAGGTCCATTATCAAGAATGCACAGCGATAAACACAGGCAAAGCTGCGACGGTATTTGCTAATGCATGTGGATCTGAGCCCTTGGATGCCACTTTTGTTTGTTGGCCAAGTTAATTCCGTCACATCTATCAATTTACCACGCTAAAGCTTTTTTGTGATACTTTTAACTGGAAATTGGAATAAACCATGACTAATGTCTTGGGATAGTGCTAAGGTCTATAACAACAGAAGATTATAATCAAATAACTTAAGGATATCATTGTGTCAGTAAAGAGGGAATAATCCAATCCATAACGGACTAACGTAAATAATTAAAGTCATTCAAATAATGTCTACATATTTTAAATTTAATGCTAAATTTAGCATGCAGAACCTTCATGTCAAAAACTCAAAGCATTTTGAATTAAAGTTTCATTTTGATTTACTCATGGTACTGAATTAAAAAAAATCTATCAAGTTAATTAAATACTTTCAGGAGACAATCGTCTAGAGAAAATATACAGACAAGGACCTGATAAATTATAGTAAATGTTTTTACCGAACAGATAAACATACCAGCTGCAACCACAATGATAAGAACATTTCCTACTGCTTTGAGATGCCTCACAGTCTGCTTCGGTGATTTGAAGCGTTTTAGTGATGGGTCCTCTGCCAATAACTGAAAAACAAAAGAATTAAGTACTTATATAAAGCAAAAGAAACAAAATTGACACAAGGACATTACAGGAGCAAAATACAACAAAAACAAGAAAAAAGGAGATGGGAAGATTCCGAAAGCAATCCATGGAGAAAATCCACAACTGGATGCAAATTTTACAATCCAGTCACATCTCTATAACATTTCAGTACCAAGCAAAAAACTAGACCAGTCACGTGGGTGCTAGCATGCAGTGTGAGTTTAAAGGTTACTCAATGAGACACAAAAAGTGAAAATTTTTTCATTTCTCAAGAGAACGAGCCTCAGCATACAAATCTCAAGGTTCAACACTAGTGTCTAATGTTTGTTTTTAGAGGAAAAATTACAAATAAAAATACATATCAGGATATTTCAAAAGAATTCTTCATCATATGAACCAAGTTACCAACGAGCCTATCACCAAAGCAGATACAATTTTCAATTATCATGATTTCAATCTTCTTCTGCAAGCTTTGAAGAACAGGCTAATATATTAATGTCAGTAATGATTCAGGAAGTCTGATCTTGAAACAGGTGGAATAGACTGATTCACATCTTCACCATCCGATATAAGAAAATTGATTTTCTACTCAATCATCTTTTCATAAAGAACGAAACCTTTCCAGATCTTCATCTAAATTCAACTCTCGTTTCATAACTTATATTGATACCTAAAGTTCGAAGATCTCTTATCTAATTTAACTCCTCGAACATACAAACCAAAAAAAAATAATAATAATAAAAATTAAATCGTCCAATTCCCGCATTCACATAGAATAATTACACATGAAGCGTTAAAAGCAACACAATTACATACTAGTTAATACCAAAAACCTAATTTGACGTAGATGCAGGGGGAAAGTAAAACCAAAGAAATACTCACGGCCTTTTCGCGAGCGCCAAGCTCAACATGGAATCCACGCCTAGATTGCATTGAAGAATCTCCAACCCTCTACATGAAATTGTACATCGCGTAGGACCAATCAATCGATCATTACAGCTCTAATCCAAAATTAACCCATGGGTAACAGAATGAAGAATGCGTACCTGCGACTGCAGTCTGAGAGCAGAGAGGGCAGTGTTGTTGAGTAAAAACGCCATTTTTCCTTCCTCGAGAGGTCACAGCTCGCAAGAGAGAGGGGTTAACAGAAACCGATGGAAATTTGCGACTGTGTAGAATATTTTCTGATTTCGGAAAATTTTACTTTTAGTTTATTCATTCTTTTCACAGTATTTAAAAAATTTCAAATTTTATTATGGTATAAAATATAATATTAAAATATTTTTTTTTTTTTGTTCAGGGTGATTTTGGGTTTAATTATTTTAATTGTTTATTCATCCAATTTAGTGATTCTTATTTCTAATTTGGGATTTGGGAATCAAGATTGTGATTCTTGTTCACAAAAAAATAAAAATAAAAAAATAAAAAAATTCATGAATAATTAAATCTTACAGAATTCAAGATGATCATACAAATAACATTAAGAAAATCAAATGGTTGAAGCACATCTCTAGTTTTAATCAGATTAATCAACCAAATTTTCCTATAAATACAGTAAATTATACATTAACAGAGCCACATATCTATCTATATATTCTTCAAGAATTGTAGAAACCTGCATTCTTCATTTCATGAAGGTGAGTGGAATCTACGGCGTTGTAAACTGCTAGACGGAATCTCGAGCAGCCATTAACACGAAAACGAGCCACTCGGAAGCATCGAATCAGAATCATGTCAAGCTACAGACTAAACTAAGCTGCATTTTCCTACAGTTGCATTTGTTGTCTCCACGAGAGAGTGAAGTTGTACGTTAAGTCAGTGATTCATGCACAACGAGTCAAATCCTCTGCTTTTTCCGAGCACGACTATCTCCGATAGCCATGAGTCTCTTCTTAGCTCGAAGCACCCTAATCACCAAGGGAAAAACTCGAGCAGTACTTTGCCCATGGGAATGTGGTTCGTTGTCCCTGTGGATCTTAGAAAGGTTACTAATGGGATGATTAAAAATAGACATGAGGCTCCCATTATCGACAGAGAATTCACTAGTGTAACCCAAATAGGGCTCGGATAATGGCCCCATCGTTGGCGATTCAAGAGAGCCAAAAAGTGGGATATAATGTGGATTGCCGATTGCTGTGAAGAAGCTCTGAAATGAGGTGCCTGGATCTGTGGGAGGGTAGCAATTTATACCTTCAAGATCATGGAACGAGCCACTAGGGAACTGAGTAAAGACATCCGATAAGGGGCTGATCATTTGACCAGTGTCTGCTGATGCAGGAAAGTCATGATCGATCATATCCGACACCCTGATATGAGGACTGGTGCTCGTACCTGGCTCTGCAGGATGAACCCCATCGATATATTCAAAATTGCTGAGAGGACTGCCATTTCTTACCTCCTGATTGGAGGAGTGTGTGGGAGAGCTAGTATCACTTGATCTGAATGGAAACTTTTGCAGAAGAGATGCTTCATCATCAAAAGCAGTTCTATCCTTCCGATTTTCGAATGCTGAGAGCAGTAACTTGTGCGCGACATCCTGTTAGGAAACAAATATTTACACTCCATAGTCCATATAATCTTGAAATTATAATTCCATCCTAATAAAAATGCAGAAAATTAAGGAGACCTTCTCATCAGCTGATAGATGGCTAAACGGGACGTACTGGAAGTTGTCAATTATCCCCTTCAGTCCTCCAACAGCGTCAAAAATCACGCCCATTTTAGGTTCAGTGGAAGGGCAATGCAAGTACATCTTATCATCATAGGTGCAAGTTCGAGCATGTTTTACTGTAGCCTTCCACTTCTTTGCACCAGCACCTACTATCTGTAAACAAATCACCAAGTTTACGTTTATCGCACCAATACTGTAATACATGCAGACAATTCAAAAAAAGATCAAGAAGCTAACAAAAGAAGCCATCTAGCTGTTTTATTCTTGGCAAATCCTGGAAGGAGTAAATGAAAGAGGGTAATGCAATGATCATTACTCGTTGGAGCCTCTGAGGATCAACAGAGAGCAAAAACAGAAAATCCTCCACAGTCCAGACATTTTCCTTGTTCAAACGCTTACGTGGAGCACCGTCTCTGCCAATATTATCCAACCTCCACACTTCATCTGACAGAGATGGTGGGTAGTGCTTCTCGTACACTGGAAAGATAAGTTATGTCAAAGTATCTTCATCTGTAAACATTAAACATTAATACGAACAACCTTAAATTTTACAGCTGCCTTTCTCGACCGAGTTTTTTTTTTTCCCCCAACAGGGAATGTAATCACTTCAACTACTTACATTTGCCGCGGCTATCTGAGACCATAAACGACTCTGTCATTGCTTCTTGCACGCTAACTCCATCCATAACCCTTGCCCCTAACCGGCACTTGCAGCTCTTCGTCCAATCTGAGACTTGCCCCAACTTGACATTACTTAAATCACCAACACCTTCTTTGAGATATATGTAGACAGTCTTCGTAAAATGAGGCCTCTTCTTATCACCTTCTCTAATGATCCTATTGTTGAACTCCTCCGGAGTCCAGCTATGATCATTATCATCACCACTGGCATCAAGAACTAATATCTCCACCTTTGCAGAAGACAGAGGTCCATTTTCCACAACCTGTCTGGTTGCCTTATCAACAAGTTCAACCTTCAGAGCATCGCCTCCCTTTTCTTTAACAGGCTTACCCGTGAGAACAGGATCAGATACTTCATTTGAGAACTTCAGCTGTAAACATCTTTCATTTGACATGGAAATCTCATTTGCATTCCTTAATATTGAGAAATAAATCATATGCGATGAGTTAGAAATAAACAGAAATTCTTTACCTAGCATGTGTATCATTAGTTGATATAATCTGATCAGAAATGGGAAACAAAAATAAAAACATAAAAAGTGGACCAGCAATATAAAGGCTCACCGAATCGAAAGCCTATTTTCAACTGACTGAATTTCCTCTTTTACCTATAAGAAAGAATAAACTGAGGCATTGTTTATAAACCTGTAGCCATAAGAGCTACAGACTCAGAACTCAACCACAATAAACTTCTGGAAGTTACATACAGAAATACTAAGCATATCCAATGAGCACGTTTAAATATCGAAAGAAAAATAGAACCAATTATACATGATCTCTGAACCCCTTCAGATTTGAGAAAGTTATACCTTTGAAGATCAATCTAGTGGAACAACAACAGTTATTTAAGCGATTTGAAGCTCACAACCCGACTTAATGATTTGATGTTTAGCCTAGTACAAACTAAGCAAATAAAGTTTCAGAGAGTTACTTGAATACCAATGATGTTTTCGCAATCAGAGAAATTACTGATTTGGAGCTTAAAGCAGACAAATCATACGTTTAATAATGAGTGTACGTGAGAAATTTGGTTATAATCCAATAAACCAACATCAAATATCAGATTACTGCACAGAGACAGAGATATTTATACAATAAGAACATCCCCCACCCCACACCCCACCTTTATTTTCATTTCTTCTACCAACCATCAATCCATCATCAAATGACACAAAAATGCGAACATTGATACAAAGCTGAATTGCAGATAGCTAAGTTCTAAAGGTTTATTGTGCACTCACAGTTTTTCGAACTAAATCCTCAAAAATCGGCACGATCACTTGCTGAACTGTACGGATCACCATCACTTCAACCTCCTCCCTCAAAATCCTGCAAAGAAACAAGGAAAATTGAAGCCATATTAAGATCAAGAAAGTGAAATCCAAACCTCCCAGCAACAACTGTTTGAAAATTAGCAGAACCTTTTTCAGTTTTTTACACAACAAATCAATCTAAAGACAGCAAAACAGGAAATTGCTATTATTATACCAACATGGAGAATCAGGGAAAAACAACTGTTAGCAAGCAATTCAGCAGAACCCATTTCAGTTTTAGACATAACAAATCAATCTAAAGACAGCAAAACAGGAAACTGCAACTACATGTGATACCATCATCAAGTATCAAGATTCGAGAAACGGAACATTCCAAAACGAAGAGAATCACATCATACTACATCTAAGTAAATAAATAGTACATACAAACCCTCTCTCTCAGTTATCCCATCCGAAGTGGGCTTTCCGAATTGAGCTATGCAGAAATGATCAAATGGATAAAAAAGGAATAAATTCCCACAATTGACTTACTTTCTCAAAGCTAACAGGAATTGCCCATCATCTGAACCATTGGCTGGCTCTGTTCCTCCGTTCTCCACCTGCATATTGAACTGCATTTCTCTCTCACTCATCCCCCAAAAGTTTGAAGAACATTCAACCTATAATTTTTTTTCACACCAACGCGAGTATTTATAGAAACCCCTGTTGGATTCTGAGTCGTTAATTAAGTGGTTAACAAGAACATCGAGGTTAAATGAGGGATTTGGCTAGTGGGTCCCCAAAAAAAAACCGTGTTTATACACTCCTCAACACTCGAAATGTTGAGGAGAGAGAAAATGGCTACACCGAGATGAGCTTTGGAGCCGCCATGTCAGTATTCTTCCAAACTACCGACTATACTGTTAAAAAAGTTCGTACAATACTCTTTTACGGCAAATTTAATAATGGGCTAAATAACACTGTGCCCAGTAGAGTTTAACAAAGAAGTTTTTTTCCACATTTTTAATTGTTAATTAATATATAAATGTAATGACTTTTTTTTCAATAGGAAAAGTAATAGGAGTATTATTGTATTTATCAAAAGTGAAAAGTGTAAGAGAATTCCAATAAAAATAAGTATATGGGCAACAGAAAATACAAATAAATACGGAATAAAAATTCAATCTATCTCTAAGAAGAAATCTTCGTATAAAAGTAAGTGAACGTCTATACTCTTCATAGCAAATTAATAAACCTACTTAAATATTTTCTAAACAACAATTTCTATATACCAACTCCATGCGGTGATTTAAGCTCTTTCATCGAATCAACTTTTTTCCATTTTACACCACCAAAATAATTGCATTATCTTGTCTTTCTAGGCATACTAAGCATTCCTAAACATATAGCAAGAAGAATACTCTTGACTCTAATATGTGATTCCATTTAAAAGTTCTAATCGATCCATAAATGTTTACAATTAAATTATAAAAGTATGTACAATCGAAATAGTTATTTTAATTGAATCATAAACGTATTAAAGGTATTTATGTAAATTAGAGTATAAAAAAATTTATCATATGACATTAAAAATTTTTAATTTTAACTTTTACACAGTAATTAAATAGTGATGTATAAAAAATTTAGATTACTACTTTTTACATCATCTTTTGCAATTCTGATTATATATGATATTATAAGAAATTTGGATTTTTTCCCACTCAATTAGTATATCTATACTAAATCATTGTCTAACTACTTTACTATAAACAACCAGCAACGCATTAAGTTCAACTTTACATTTTAATTAAAATTAATTATTCATGAAAACTAGAATATTCGTACTCCAACCATAACTTAATCTAACCAAATATTGGTTGGATTAAAAAAAAAAGAAAAAAAAAGCATTGGTCATACATAATATCCCAACTAGACATGCACCCCGATTTGGAACCATCGGTTCCGGTTCCAAAGTAGGGGGAACTGGAACTGGAACCGAACCGGTTCCGGTTTTAAATTTTTTTATTTTTTTTTGTTTTAAGCGTAAAAAGTAAAAATTAAAAAAAAAATTGAAAAGTCGGCGGTTCAAACCGGAACCGAACCTTCCCCTACCAGTTTCGGTTTTTTTTTTTACGATTCCGGAACCGGCGGTTCCAGTTTTTTTTGCATGTCTAATCCCAACAATGTAACTTTACTAAATCTATTTGTTGGATCTGGAGGACAAAATAGGTAAACTTATTTGGTTCATAATTAGTTTCTACTAAAAGAAATAAAGAAAAAGATAGAGCTGTCCTTTGTCGTATTCCAACCATAAAACTTTACCAAGCTTAATTGTTGGATTAAAAAAAAAAAGAATTGGTTAATAAAGGGTTTCTATTTAAAAAGAAAGGTATACATATATATGAGCACTTCTTAATAGATAAATGCAGTATCTTGCCAAATAATAAATAAATAAAAAGTTTAGCTTAAATTATAATATATATGTTCATTATCATCAATTTAACCGAAATTAAAATACATATTGGATTTGCAAATTAATTAGCCACATAGTATTATTTTTCGTTAGCATTTTTCAAATTTTCAAAGAATCGAAACGCAGAAATTTGACATTTTCAAACTTTAATTTCCTGACCACCCCAAATCCTTACAGGGGATTTTTATTTGAAAGTCGTTTATATAAAATATAAATGTAAATAAATAAATTAGTAATTAATAAACGTAATGACTTAAAAAGAATAGTCAACAGCATGTATATTTGTAAACGTGTCCGCGTAACTGCGTTAGTTTTGGGCTCAAAATATATATTTTTGGAGTTGTAACGTGTTGAGATAATCAACTATTACTAAAATTATTAATTAATCTTACTTAGTTTATTTATTTTATTACAAATCCAGACTTATCATTTTATATTTCCAAGGTCTTCCACGTGAAAATATTCATAAATAGTTTTTGTATCTAAATACATGGCTTTTCAAAGTAAATAAATACTTAAGGTAACTTTTATTGTTCGTCTTTCTACAATAATCTTTACCTTTTTTAAAAGGAAACACATCTTAATTTAATAATTTAAAATTTTATTTTAATTTTAAAATTATTATTCTCCTTTTACATTCATAACATAAATTTACATTTTATTTATTACATAAAAATACTAAAATGTCATTAAAAATTAAATAAGTTGATCAAGAAAACAACTTTTCTTAAATAACCACGAAACAGTAAAGATGAAACATATTGAACTTAGACTCAATTTTGGTTTAAATTGACAAGAGTAAGTGTAGTCTATCGTTTGTAGTGAGTGACCAAGTTTAAATATCGAAACAAGGGAGATTTAAATCTAGAGTGTATCCGTGCTTGTTTTCAATTATACTTTATAGGAGTGATCGGATTTTGAGTTTTGAAAATTGAGAAGAACAATTTAACTACAAATTATCTAAGCAAGTAGCAAGTGGAAACAATTAACAACTAAAGATGATCAAATTTTATGTCAAGTAACCACAATGAAAATGAAATGGATATAGAACAATCTAAAAAGGAGTAAGGATAACCACATTCAAGATTAAGGACACAACATAGACTTGTTAAATTTAAATGGCAAATATCAATGATCATTGGAATAGAAACAATCACAAATTTTCCCCTAATCCCTTTGGCTAAGGTGATTAAGTTCTCAACTTATTACAAGTCCCACTCTTAATTCCCTTATAAGGTACTATGATAACAAGATTAGTCTCCTCACTCAATTAGTCAACCAAATATGATAAATCAATTAAGTATTCCCACATGAATGTTCTAAGTATATAAAGATGTGGCCACATGCTTCACACACTAACATACAAAATCCATATTATATCATGATTCAATCATAACCCTAATCACAATATTGGAATGATCATCATAATATCACAAGTAGAGAATTCAACCATACATATCACAATACAAATCAAGTAAATCATAGATCATGTAAGAAATTTCAAATAATCACATCAAATTAATCATCTAAAATTCAACAAATCCATAGATCCCTAATCCATCAAGTGGGTAGCCTCACTCACAAGAGGTCTAGCCAACAACAAACATCATGAAAACATCAATACAATGCTTACAAACATCCATTGTTGAAATAAAAACTAAGAAAATACAAATTAAAGATAAGATCTCCCCTATTTGAAACTTGGGTTGATTCTCCCCTTCAAGATGCAATCCTTCCTCCATGTGCCTCAATCCTCATTAAATATGTGATGGATAGATGAGAAAAGTGAAGATCCATGGTTGAAAGTGTGAAAAATAGTGGAAAATGGAGTGAAATTTGAGTGGAGATGGAAGTGTGTGTAGAAAATGGTGTGTAGTATGTGTCTTTCACGAAAATGGGGGCTAGGGTTGATTCTTCAATCCAAACTTGGAGAAAAAGTAGCCAAAATGGGGGATTAAAACTAATTTTCTGGACAAGTGGCTACTTTCACAAAAATTCGACCGGATTTTTGTGAGGGATGTCGAATTTTTCTGTTAGTCTGCAGAAAAATTTGATCGAATTTGTCTTCTATTGGTCGAATTTTTCTGTCAGTTTGCTCAGCCTCCATTGCTCTGTTTTTCCCTGTTTCTGCATAAAATTCGACTGAAAATTTGTGATGCTGGTCGATTTTTGTGTCAGTTTACTATTCTTCAATATTTTTGCACCATTTTCTTCGTTTTTGCTCGTTTTTTCCACCGTTACATATGTATGTGCATATTTTGACATTAGAAGCATATTTTTCACATTTTCTATCACATAAGAAATGAAACACAACACGAAAACAAACAAAACAAATACAAAAATAACCTAAAACCTAGGTAAATTCAACGACGATCACATATTAACTACGGAGAGAATAATTTTAATGGACTAAAATTTAACAAAACTTTTTTAGGACTAAAAATGTAGGAGTGTACGAGTTATATATATGGAATTGGACTTAGGTACTATTTTATTAAAGAGATGGTCTCTTTCCTATTTTGATATATAAGGGGTGTTACATTATTGAGTGAGGCTTGCGTGCGCCTAGGGTACACTGTGAGCCTTTAGAATTTAGTATTATGGGTAAGAGTACATTATTTTGTTCTAAATGGTATATATTTTAGTAGTTAATAAGGGTATACCATTTTGTTCTAAAGGGTATACACTTTTCATTAATATTTTTATTTTTTTCAGAAAATAAAGGGTACACATTTTTATACTAAAGAATATACAATTTAATACAAAATTCTAAAAGCGCACGGCGTGTGCCTGTGTGCATGGGTGCACACAAGTTTTTGCCTACATTATTTATATATTTTAATTAATAAAAATATTATTTTTTACTGTTAAAAGTTCGTATGATACACATTATATATAAAAATAGTTCAAATTTATGAATAAAATAATAAATAAACAAAATTTAACTAACAAATTCTATCAAAATGATACTCTACATTCTAATAATCTTTTTTTTTCTATCCTAATTTAAAGAATGGGTTAATTTTAAATATATTGTACTACTATGTATCAATTTTTTAAAAAGTATTGTTAAATACACACAAATTTTTATTGAATACATATACCTTTTTAATTTTTTTAATCTTAATTTTATTTTATACACGCCCCTAAAAACTCAAATATACCCTTTTTAATTTTAAGATTATACACACCCCCATAATATATACTCCCTCCGTCCCGTTTTAATGTTTACGTTTCTATTTTGCGCGTCTCATTTCAATGTTTACGTTTTCCTTTTTAGAAATATGGGACCCACCTAAAACAATTAATATATCATCCAACACTGATACACCTACTCACTTCACATTAAATATTATATTTTTTCACCCACTATCTATTAAAATATAATACTTTTTAATCAACGTGCAAAAAGCAACCATAAACATTAAAACGGGACGAAGGGAGTATATCAGAATCTATAATATATATATATATATATATATATCTGAATCTCTACTATGAATCCATGATCGTTGCCGTTGCAGTTTCTCTCAGAATTCTGATGGAGATGTGTTGTAAGAGAGTTTCACATTGTCAAACAGCTCGATTTTATTCTATTATATTTATTCCATTATATGCATTGAAAATCATGTATTCATGGAGTAAAAGTTTAAATACACGTGTACTCATAAAAAATTTGCTCATAACATTTATGTTAATTTGGATAAATGGGGTGGAAGTGATGCTAATTAAGCAAAATTAAATTTGAAAAATTGCACGAGTCACCTACATTTGCAGTAGGTGCACGTTATCACTCCTCTCTCTCTCATCTCTATTTTCTGCGACGATGATCAACAGACAACGGCGGGGAGAGAGAATGTCGATACTGGAAGATTAAGATATCCTTCATATTTATTGATAAATGGACAAATCCCTAAAATTTGTATACCATTTAGTATAAAGATGTGTATCCTTTATTTTATAAGGCAAAAACTTGTGTGTGTCCGGGCGCACGGAAGCACGGAGTGTGCCTTTAAAATTTTGTGTTAAATTGTATACCCTTTAGTATAAAGATGTATACTCTTTATTTTCTGAAAAAAATAAAAAATATAATGAAAAGTGTATACCATTTAGAACAAAATGGTGTATCCTTATTAATTAAAGTGTATACCCTTTAGAATAAAATAATGTATCATTATCCATAATACTATAGTCTAAAGACGCACGGCGTGCGCCCGAGTGCACGCAAGCCTCATTCTTTTTTAATATTAGATTTTAGACTTTAAGGATATTTTAAACTTTTTAAAAATATACATCTTTAATATACTAAAGGAGAGTTTAATTTTGATGATGTGTCATCTCCACAATTTTTCTCAATTATTTAATTATTAATTAATATAGATAATTACATATATTTATTTAAGATTTGAATAAAATATGATCAAGTCAAAATTAATTATTAATTAAAATTTAATGCAGATAAATACATGTATTTAATTAAAGATTTGAATATGGATATCATCACATCAAAATCAAATCATATTTTAAAAGCTATATATATATATATATATATATATATATATATATATATATATATATATATATATATATATATATATATATATATATATATATATAATTTTTTCTTTTACCTATAAATAAGATCTATTTTATTCATTCAATTCATTCGCACAAAAATTATTATCCCGAAGTTTTCTTTAAGTTAGTATTCAATTTTTTATTAATTTTATTTAAATTTTTTTTATTAAATTTGTTATATTTTATTTTTAAATTCTTTTGATTCATGCATATTTATTTCTTTTGAATTTCTATTTCTTTATGCTTAATGTCCAATTTTTATATATTATTTATTTCCTCTAATATTATTATGATTTAATTTGTCATTAAACTACAAGAGTACAAAAAAATTTCTTTTTAAGCTTTCTTCATGTTGTAAACTTTTATATATGCAAATTATTCTCTTTAAACTTTTTTCTATTCTCCCGAACCTTTCTTCAAGTTAGTATTCAATTTTTTATTTATTTTATTTAAATTTATTTTGATTAATTATTTTTTCTTTTTATTTCTTTATTTATTTTTCAAATTTATTTTGATAAATTTTGGTATAATTTTATTTTAAATTTCTTTTAACTTATATTGGTTTACTAATATAATTGGATAGTTTATTTATTTTAATTCTCTTTAATTTTGTGATGATCTTTTTTTTACTTTTAAATTTACTTTATTTATTTATTTCTGTTAATTTCATTATTTTTTTATTAACACATTTATCTATTTTATTTCTTAAATTTATTAATTTAATTATTTTATTTATGTTGTTTAATACATATATGAATTTGGTTATAATATTTTAATAAATAGAAATATTAAATTATTTATTTTTATTTTTATTAATATATGTATTGATTCTTTATAATTGGTGATATTTATCTTCTTTCTTTTTATAATAATTTATTAATATTTTTTTATTTTCTTTTTATTAAAACGTAATATTAAATTTATTTACTTTTAGTGTGATTTTGAGGTGTACCTAGGTTTAATTGATTTATTTTAGGGTATAATATAATATTATTTTTTTTAAATTTAATTTATTGAATAATATTTTTTAAAATTGTAATTTTAAAACCCGTGTAATACACGGGATCCATACTAGTTTTAATTATATATTAATGGAATGTGTATTTAATAAAAATGGGGTGTGTATTTAGTGAGACCCATTTTTAAATTTATAATTTTTATAATTGTTATTGGTCGGCCCGAAGCCCACCGTTAAGATTAGATTCGCTTATTAGTGGTTCGTTTAAACAGTTTCTATTAGCCCGAAGCTTGATAAAATAAGTGCTAGCTATTAAACATTAGTTTGTAATGATATATTATTACTTTTTTTAAGAAGAATAATATATAGGGGCGGCTATTTGCACCCGAATTTATTAAACGAACCCCGAATTCTAGATATACCCTATTAAAATTAAACATTACATATATAAATTACTAAATACACCTCATTTAAGACAACTTTATCATTTTATAAATTAACTAAAACCTAATTAATCACAAAAAAAAAAGGCGATGGTGAAGAAGTTGGCGTCGCGACTCCACGGAAGAGAAAAGAGAGGGAAGAACGTTCGATACCTTCGATCCCCCGTCAAAGCTTCGTCAATGTCAAGTAAGTACCATCAAGGTTTCTGAGCATTAGGTTTGTAATTTCAAAACCAACTGAACTATGTTGTGTTCAACCGCTGCAGTCGAACATCTTAGCCTGATCGGTTTTTGCAACCGAACGACGTGTTTGATGGCTTAACATCTTGGTTGTATAGTCTTCTCTTGTATAAAGAACCATTCTTGCCCAAAGTGATCCCATCGCAAGCACCCTCTTCTATTCCTCTCTTAGCCGCCGTACAGTGACGATGATGCATGTGGCTGCTCGGGGCACGATTCACCTACCACTGTGGGACCTGTATGTTCGATCTTCACGTGGAGTGTGCTTCGCTGCCTGAAATGGAGAGCCGGAAAGATCATTGACATCCTCTGATGTTGGTGACTGAATCGTCGGAAAGTTGGATTTTGTGTGCTACGTGTGTAATGATCCGATAGTAAAGGGTTGCTTGTTTGGATTGCAAAACAACATAATCCTTCCCCCCCTCCACCTGCCTCTTTTTTCTCCTTCATCTTACGCTCAACAATCACACGTGAATTACTGTTTTTTAATTTAATTTTTGAGTTACCATTATGTTTTTAATGTTCGCGATTAGAGTTGGGAACAAATTGTGAAAGACAAAGAAAAAACGTGTAAGAACCTTCATTCTTAGTGTCTAGATTACATTGAGACTTTGAGTAGTGGGTAGGCACTGTTTTTCTTTTTATTGATATAATCTAATACATATGCCCTTCAGTTTGAGTATTTACTGAAACTCTATGGATTTAAATTGAGTTGTAAATGTGGGTGGAATATATTGGAATTTTTATTGTTCTTCACAGTTTTTTCATACACTTGGGGTATGGTTTTAGCTTGGATTATTCTTTGTCTTGTAGATAAGGCAGCCGATTCAGGGAATTTGGATGACTGACACATATAACTTATCTATCATAGATTGGGGTGCAGTTAGAAATTTTTGTATAACAATTTGCCATATCTAATCTTATTTTATTATTTATATAAGGGTATTTAGGTCTTCTCATATAAACATATTTTAAATATATAAATTAATGTGGTTCGTTTAGTAAATTCGGGGTGCAAATAGCCGCCCCTAATATATAATATAAACTTTAGAAAGTAATATTAAACATGACTGAAAAGTAACAATTTAGAATACGCAATTTTTAAAAAATTACTTTTTTTATTAATTTTATTTATTTCCTTTATTTTTTTATGGTAATGTTATTTTTAAGTAATAAATAAATGATAAATTAAATTATGTATATTAAGTAAGAGTGATATTTTAAAAAATATGATGTATTGAAAGATTATTTATTTTAATTATTTTATTTTATTTTATTTTTAAGGGTGAAGAGTGTGATGAGATAGTTATTAGGATTGAGATAATATCCTTTTTATTTTTACTAGCAATCATAACCCGTGCGTTGCACGGACTTGGTTGATGTTTAATTTATTTATTTTTTAATTATATATATATATATATATTTACTTATACCCTCTTCGTCCATGCTAAATGTCTTAATTTTATCATTTTGAGCGTTCACTCCAAATGTATCAATTTTATTATTTCAGCAAAATGGTCCTATATATCCATATTGTAATTTTTTGAGATCACTGGTTTGAAAGTTGATTAAATTATTTAAATAGTATGTAATTTATTTAAATTAATTAAATAATTTGAAAAAAATGATTAAAATATTATTTTAAATGTATTATATATACTACCTCCGGTCCGATAATAATTTTTATATTCCTAAAAATATAATTATTTATAACACATTGCATAAATTTTATAGAAAAGGCAAGCAATAATTTTATGGTATCGTAAAAGTATTATATTATTATGTGCATAAATTTTGAGAAAAAAAGTGTAAAGTTATAGCATGTAAGTAAAAAAAATTAATACTCATTAATTCACGTGAAAAAAAAATCACCTTTAAAGTAGGTGAAAAGATTATCACATTGTAATTTTTTGAGATAAGACGTTTGAAAATTGATTAAATTATTTAAAAGGTCTGTAATTTATTTAAATTATTTAATTAAAGATTTAATATTACCAAGCTAAATTAGCTATGTTAAAATGAGATGGAAAAATTTGATCTAATTTTATATTTTAAAGTGTGTTTTATTATATATAAAGATTACGAATTTTCCACTCCTTTTGACGGTGTTTCTTGCTTTCTATCTTTCGTTTAATTTTTGTCCATTTCCTTGATGATCTTCTACCTCATCTGTTTGTTTCTTTCTGATAATATATTTTATTCCTGATGAGTACTAATAGAGTAAGTAGTAATGTTTTTGATTAAAAAACGATAATAAATTTATTTAAAAGAAAAGATAAAATTATTTCGAACGGTCTTATAAAAGTGTGATCTTACTATAAAAAAATGTCATACAAATGTAACAATTTTTTTACA
Source organism: Pogostemon cablin (assembly GCA_023678885.1). Taxonomy (NCBI): domain Eukaryota; kingdom Viridiplantae; phylum Streptophyta; class Magnoliopsida; order Lamiales; family Lamiaceae; genus Pogostemon; species Pogostemon cablin. The sequence goes on from CM042961.1 coordinate 4,816,620, forward strand.
TAACAAATAATTATTTTTGTGAATGACAAATTATTACCCTTTGAAAATTAACGCACAATATAATAACTCTACGCGTTCCAACTTCCAAACAAAGTATATGATTGTCTTTCACACTTAAATTAGGAAATGTAATATTTAATGGACATTAAAAAATTAATTATATTATAAATGATGTAGATAGAGATGTTGAGTTTTTGTAGAAAATGAAGAAGTTTCAAACTTCAAACTAAAGATAGAGACGCAAAAAAGGGTGACCACGATTTGGAAACGATGGGTTGAATTATTTGGAATTTGGATAGAAACAAATGATTAAAAAAAAAAACATCTTTTGAATTGTTTTATTAATTTTGAAAAATATATCAAGTATTAAGTAATGTTGTAATAATGAGATAACAAAGAGTGAGGCTCTTGTACTCTCGGGAACACTATGCCTTTTTGCAATTTAAACCACTAACAATATGGAGTATTCAGTATAGGTTTAAATAGAATATACTCCACAGGGGAGGATTGTGTTTCTATGGGGCACGACGTGTCCCGAGAACGTAGGAGCTTTTACCGACAACAAAATGAGTATAGAAATTTGAGTCATGTCACGCTAAAAATTTAAACTGATCAAATTCATCAATTTCAATTTAAGATAATTTCACAGCAGTATTTATTAACGGGGCAAATTAGGGCGGGAGCTTTGCAACCCGGACCTGCCCCATTCTCTAATTGCCAGTTCAGACTCGCTTCGTATCCCGTACTGTCCCTAACACAATGCCACGTGTCCTGTTCTATTTGGAGCGGGTTTGACCTACCCTACACAGTCATTTTTATTTCTTATTTTATTTTTATTTTTAGATTTTTTTAAAATAAAATTCAATTTACAGTAGAAACAATTATAAAATATTCCAAACACTCAAATTATAGAACTAAAATACATTAATCAAGTTTTTTTAAATACATTAATTAATGGAAATCTAAAGAAAAAGTCAACCATTCCAAATTCATTTATTTATAATGGAAGAAAATTAAAAATAAAATTAAGAAATTTTAATGTAATACAATATTAAATCCTTAACAATATCTTTCAACAATTAGTTGAAAGAATTAGGACATACTACGTATTAATTATTATCTATTTAAATTTTACAATATTATTATTATTATATGAAATTATATACTAGTATAATATGTGGGGTGGGGCGAATGGTAATACCCAAGCCTACCTAGTTTTATGTACGGATTGGAGCGGATTCGCCTCATTTTATAAACGGGTCAGGTCGAGTCCATCCCCAAAACTTATAGGATAAGTTGGATATCAGTTGGTCGGGTTCAAATTGACATCTTAATAAATATTCAATAAAAGGTGAGATGTATTTTTTGGAGATTAAAAGTTTTTTTCTATGAAAGATGTAGTGTGTATCATTTCGGGAAGAGTTTCTATTTAAAAAAATCATGTATTATTCTTTAAAATATGGAGTATAAGATTACTCTATTTAGAAGAAGTCATTAACAATATTTATTACTCCCTTTATCTCATTTCACTTTATATTTTTTTTAATTTTGGCATCTCATTTCAGTCTTTACATTTTTTTTATTGATGAAATACACACAAAATAATTAATATATTTTAATGGGATCTATACACAACATTAATACAACTACCTATTTTATATTAAATATTATATATTTTCACCCACCACACATTAAAATACTACTCACTCCGTCCGCTTCTAATGTATCAATTTTACTATTTTTGGCGTCCGCTTCAAATGTATTCATTTCCCCTATTTAGTAAAAAAGTAGCACACCACTTTCCTCTAATACAATTATCCACTTTATATATAATAATAATACTCTTTAATCCACGTGTAAAAAGAAAATTGATACCTTAGAATCGGACAGAGGGAATATATTTTTTAATTTCCGCACAAAAAAAAGAAACGTCAACATTGAAACGGGACAAAAGAAGTACTCTTTTTACTAAAAGAAAATAGTCCTCTATTTGTACTTAAGAGTAACAGCAAAATTGTTACACACTAGTTTTTGAGTTTATTTATTTACTAATGGTTGCGTAAATTGTATTAATGTCTAATAATAATAGAATTGGGCTTCATTGGTCCAAAGAGTAGGCCCACTGGCAATTTCTGTTGCCCAACTGAAATACCGCTGGACATAATTTTATATTAAACCATTTATTTAGTAGATCACATTGCGTTCTAAGTTGAATTTTATGTATAAAAAAAAAACTATATACAGTATATTTTTTCTAATAACAGTTCTACTTCTTTTGCTGTTAAGATTTATAAAGATTTTAATCATTCAGGTTAATTTTATCATTTTCCAGTGTTGGGTTAAAGAAAAACAGAAATGGTGTTGAAATGAATTAGTAAAACATTTACAAATGGTAACAACAAAGTTATAAAATTCTGAACAAAAATTTGGTCAATCTGTTCTCAAAGTGCAGTGGGTATTATTAATTGTTTTATCTTACAAGTACAAATAACACAGTATCATTCTTTCCATCTTTTTTTAGGTAACAAACTCTTGTATACATGGAAGCAGTTGCGGAGCCACGAAATTCATAAGTCGTGGCTCCGCCCCTGCTGATACGTCCTCGTTACTCGATTTTCTGTTTCTTACGATCACGACAAACATCGACGGACACCCTCTTCCTTATCAAGAACCATCTTGACACACACAACAATTTTTTCCACCTTTTTGGTGGGCTACCAGTTTGAACAACCTCAGGTAAGGTATCACCATTTGCAATGCTTTCTTCGCAGCCACTCGGATCGAGCTGCACATTGTACTCGTGTAGACCCGAAAAAAAGGTCTCCGGGTCAAAAGGGGAGTGCATGACAGCATCAGCATTAGCATCGTAAATATTTTCAATGTCCACCATATCACTGCCGAATGAGCTAAAATCTTCTCTGACCGAGTTCATAGCCGAGCTTAAGCTATGAAACGAAGCGTTTGAGCGTCTACCGCTCGACTCTCCGACCATCTCAAACGCCTCACGACCGCTACCAAAAATATCTGGATTGACAGAAATATCTAGGGGTTGTACATGATTAGTGCTCAAACAAGTGATCAGGTGTTGCTGAAGAGAATCCAAGTCATCAAATGGCTTAACATCACTCCAATTTTCATAAGCAGTTGCTAATAACTTGTCAGCACAAGCCTGTCATAAGGATCAATGATTCTTGTTAGGAGCAAATGTTGTAGGAATCTTGAAGGAGAATATATATAAGCTTATCTGAAGTATGCCTTGTGTTCTTCTGTCGACAAACCGGGCGGAGAACAATGGCTTTCGTCGTACAGTCCAAGAACCTTCCCGAGAACATCAAACACGACCCCTTTCGCCTGCTCGCGATCCACGTAGCAGTACTTCCTCGTGTCGACAGAGCTTGCTCTAGCATGGCTGATTGTGCCCTCCCATATCTTTGGCCCCATTTTAACAATCTATGAGTAGCCAACAAACTGATATTATTAGAGCTTAAGATCATCAAAGAGACATTGAAAGAGAGAGTAAAGAAGTTACTCTTTTGAGTTCATCAGGATTTATCAGAAGCAAAATCAAGAAATCCTCAACAGTTCTGATTTCTTTACATTGAAGACGTTTATAGATCTTACCACCTTTACCAATGTTATGCAATCTAGACACCTCATCAGACAGAGATGGAATCTCATGTTTATTATAATCTAACATAAAAAAACACATGATCAAACACTAGAGTTACAAAATTAAGGATCAGATCATGAGACGAGACGAAGACTCACATTTCTTGCGATAAGTCTGGGCAGTGAAGGCCTCAGTCTTGGCCTCTTCGATCCGAACCCCATCAAAGGAACCAACGACCCTCGCCCCAAGTCTGAACACCGGCGGCTTAAGTTTGATGGTGCCATGTCTGAGCTTAAGGTTGTACAAAACACCAACTCCTCTTTCTAGTCTTATGGTCACATCTCCATTAAGAAAAGGTTTCTTTCCTTTCAAATCAGGGACAACAACATCTGAATCTCTCTTAAGAAGAACTATTTCCACAATTGCAGAGGATTCCGGCCCATCATCCACCGTCTCACCAGAGGTTCCATCGACAAGAGCCACTTCAAGACGAGCCCCCCCTTCGCCTTTTATCTCTTCACCGGTCAAGATTGCTTCGGAAATCTTGGTGGTGAACTTCAGTTTCATGGTCCTCTGAGGTGGGCTTTGACTCCCATCTTTCAAGTGTCTGAAAAAGAAGGATATTCAGTGATGGATATACATTAGTAGTGGGTACAGAAGGTACTTTGTCTCACCTCTTGAGTCTTGTAGAAATCCTCCTCCTTGCTTGTTTGATTTCATCATCAAACTCAAGAACACACATCAACAACACAAATTGCTCATTCACCACTTACAAATGGATTAAATTGAAAGATCAAAAGCACAATAAAAATACTTACAATTTTCATCGCCTTATCCATTGCAAGCTTACTCATCATCCTGTTCAAAGATTTCTTGCCCCCCAACTCCATATTTCAAGTTCAACCCTGTTCAAATTTGAACATCATAAACTCAGAACAAAACAAACAAACAAATCACATCAGATCAGATCAATCACCAAAATTACTCATTGATTTATCCTACAAAAGCAATAGATCCAAAAAAAAAAAGAAAGAAAAGAAAATCAGCAAAATGATAGCTACAAGCACTTATCCACTTTCTGCAAGAACCTTTTATCTGATCATTACATAGTACCCAAAAAGGAAACAGAATCAAGAATATCATGAGACATTGAAACAAACCATTCTCGTTATCAAATGACCCCCTTTTCTGTTCCTTATATAAAAGAATGTGGGCCCAAGATGAAGCGTGTGGACCGTGTGGGACCAAAAATGGAGGGCTCTGATTCTCTGATAGTATCTGCTACTTCCACGTGAACAAAACACCAATCTTATTCTAAGTTAGCTTCGGAGTAATTTATGTTCGTTTCCGTACAAGATTGGATTGAACTCACTTCAATGATGATTTTTAGTTTTTGTGCCAACGACCCAACTGTTTTCTTTTATTAAAGGTAGAGCAAAATTATAATGTACCCTAATATTTTTATATATTTTCTTTCTTATCCTAATTTTAATACTATATCTTTTTATATTCAATTTGATCAAAATACCCTTTACACGAATTTTCGAGTAATATATTCGTATAAAATTTTCGAGTAAAACCAACTTAACTCATTTATTTGACACGAAATTTTCGTGTAAAAAATTAAACAATTTCTTGTTAATTTTTTTTTTTAAAAAATTCAACTCATTTATTTGACACGAAAATATTTGACACGAAATTTTCGTGTAAAAAATTAAACAATTTCGTGTTAAAGTTTTTTAAAAAAAAAATTCAACTCATTATTTGACACGAAATTTTCATGTAAAAAATTAAAAAATTTCGAATAAATTTTTTTTTTTTAAAATTCAACTCATTTATTTGACACGAAAATTTCGTGTAAAAAATTAAAAAGTTTCGTCTAATATTTTTTTAAAAAAAAATTCAAATAATTTATTTGACACGAAAAATTTGACACGAAATTTTCGTGTACAAAATTAAAAAATTTCGTGTAAAACTTTTTTTAAAAAAAATTTAACTAATTTATTTGACACGAAAAATTTGACACGAAATTTTCGTGTAAAAAATTAAAAAATTTCTTGTAAAACTTTTTTTAAAAAAAAAATTCAACTAATTTATTTGACACGAAAAGTTTGAGATGAATTTTTGGTGTAAAAAATTTCGTGTAAAATTTTTTTATAAAAAAAATTCAACTAATTATTTGACACGAAATTTTCGTGAAAAAATTAAAAAAGTTCGTGTTAAATTTTTTTTTAAAAAAAATTCAATTAATTATTTAATACGAAATTTTTATACGAATTCATTTTCGAGTGAAGGTTACATCCGTCATTTCGGGCAAAAAAAATAGTTCCCTTATATTTGGGGTGATAAAGAAAATGCTTAAACCCTGCTGGGCATTTTTTACAATTACTTCAATACTTTGTGGATCACATAAATAAATACTACTAACAAATTGCAGCAGAGTGAGAACATCTCTTGTTTTTTTAGAAAGATAAATAAAATATTAGCAATAAATTGAGAACATGTTTCTTGGAAATAGCTAGGCAGCTACCTTGTAAGATTTTCACAAGCTTTCCCCATTTTTATTTTTATTTTGTAGAAATTATTGAAATGTTAAACAAAATCAAGTTTATCGATCTCTAGTTTCCTCGAATTTGCAATCAATCCACCTGCAGGTTGCTTGCTCCACTTTTTTTTTTCTTTTTTCTTTTTCCTTTTTTAAATTTTAATTTAATTTAATTTTATTATTATTATTTTTTTTTACAAGGATAAGTTCAGCTGTCCTTTCTCATACTTTTAATTATAATAATAATTATTCCATTGATCAAAGATTTATACAAATACCCTTTGTCATTTTCGCATAAGCAGTAGTCTTAAGAGATTAAAAGATATTGAAACAGAAGCTACGTACACATTTTCAAAAGAAAAATGATGGCATTTTGAAAATTAACATAAATGACAAGGTGTAATTTTCTTTTGAAAATACAATAATTTCAACATGTCAAATACATGAGATAGTAAGATGGATAATAAGCTATCACCTTATAATGAAAATGATAGTAAATTAATAAAAAATAAATAATAATGTAAACTTTTCATGAATGTTATATAATATAAATAAAAAATAATACTCCATTTTATAAAAAAAATAATGATATTTTTAATAAAAAGTTATATCAAATGTTCTCGCTATAAGTGGTCTCACAGATCCGCCTTTTAAACATAGCTAAAACTCAATTTGTGTGGATTCTAAATGATTATATAAGATAATTCATAGAAAAAACAATAAAGAAATTGATCCGTAGATATAATTCTCTACGTGTTAATATTGGTTGTGATAAGTGTTAAATTATTATCATTACAAATATACTATTAACTACTTATAAAAGAGAGTGCCCCAACTTACTATTAAAAAAAGTTCTAACTTGTCGAATAGAAAAGTGATAGTTCCTAATCTAGTTCACATAAAACGATTTCTTGAAATGCGTTTTCTTTTATTCATTTAAAAAAATATACACATCATTGGATGAAAATTAACTACACTAACCATCGAGAGACAATAAGATACAATTCCACACTCTCCTATTCACAGCTTTACATATCTCTACATGCACGTCTATAAACCCATCCCAGCACTCCAGCTGTATAGCCCTGTCCGGTCGGAACGATGAGCTCCGATCGGATGGAGCAATGGACGTCAAACTGATTTACGCGACGACTCTACTCACAATATCTTTGACATTTTTATAGCAGGGGTTCTTCTAGCCACTATTCTCTTTATTGAGAACCACCATCTCAACACGAAAACTAACACATTCCACCCCCTTTGAGCTTTGTCGATAGAGAGGTCCGAGCATGGTATGAATGCGGCATCAAAAGCGCCATGTATGTCAGTGGATAAGTCCAGACGAGAGCCTAGGACTGTATCATCTGCGTACAGCAAGTGTTCGTTTGGGTAGTATGCTCGATTCATGGTGTCAATGTCGCACATTAAGTTGTTTGTAGCATGGTTAGGGTAGTCGAGTGGTTGATCACATGGGATTCCGACAGGGTGAAGATCTTGTAAACAATCATCAAAACTGGTGAAGCCTCCAACCGAGAGTAGCGAATGCATGTAGTCAGGGGAAGAAGCATTGTGTTGTTCCAAATAAGAGGATCCATTGATCTTGTGAGAAGTTGAGTCTTCTAGGTAACTATCCTCGGATGGCGCGTTTGGAGAAGATTGAACAATGGATAAGCTTGATGAAGTAGGCACGATCGGGGCTGATTCATCATCAAACGACAAGATTTTCTCATTATCAGCGAATGCAGAGATAACCAACTTACAAGCATCAGCCTGAAACAAGGGTAAAGTAGTGAGTTTCCGAATGGGATTTTTCAGTGATATGAAGAGCACAAAACAAAGAGAAAAAAAGAAACGCAAGTGATGAAGCAAAGCCTGCCTTTTCAACTTCAGATAGCTTATCAACAAGAACATACTGGCCTTCCGAGAAAACCCCCAATACTTGGCCAACAACATTGAAAACAACACCATCTGTCGGACAGGAACCATAAAAGTACGATTTGTCGTCAAGAACACACGTACGAGCATGTTCCACAGTGATTTCCCACATTTTTGCAGACATACCAGCCCCAAGGATCTGAAGAATTTTCATTGTAGGAAAATGTTAGCCTTGATTAACTGACACAAACAATCACAGAGACGAAAATATAAAACCATTTACTAAATATTAGAAAAAAATAATACCATTCATATCTTACATTTCGAAGCCTCTTCGGATCTAAGAAGTATAACATCAGAAAGTCTTTCACAGTCGTGACACTTTCCTTCCTCAATCGTTTGTGAAAAGCTCCATCTTTACCGATTTTTTCCAGCCGCCACACTTCATCAGAAAGAGATGGAGGGTGGTGCTTCTTGTACACTAAAGAAAAACAAAACCAAAAAGAAGGAATATCAACATGTCACCCAAGTTATATTTTACGTGGACAACTTTTTCAATTGTTTCAGATGAAAGTACATGGATTACTAGAATGTTTATCTTTTACAATTTCAAAAGTGTAAAATTGCAGTATATGGATGAGTTTAGGTAATTTTAGACATTTTTCATAACAGAAAGACTCACATTCTCCACGATAATCTCTGACAATAAAAGGCTCTGATCTAGCCTCTCTGACACAGATGTCGCTAATCTTGTCCAAAAGTCTAGCTCCCAGTCTAAATTTACGACTTCTTGTCCAGCTTGAATTATCCGTAAATATAACATTATCAACAGAACCAATACCATCTTGAAGAGTGATGATGACATCTCCAGTTAGGAGTGGCTTTTTGCCATCCCGCTCTTTCACTGTGTTATTTCTAAACTCTTCAGGTGTCCAATTGTCTTTCTCATCACCATCAAAATCTCCTTCAAGAGCTACAATCTCTACCTTCACAGAAGATTCAAGACCATCGGGAACTACTTCTCTAGTGAATGCATCTACGAGAGCAACTTCAACGCGGGTACTACCTTGCCCTTCAATACGAGTTCCAGTAAACACTGGAAGTGATATAGCATTTAAAAACTGCAACTGTAAGCTCCTGGATTGAGAAGGGAGAAAGTCCTTCCCAGAATTCCTAACATTAATTATTAGAAAACACCGTCAAGAGAAAAACATAGAAATCTCACTAGAAATATGAAATATCAACCTACACGAGAAACTGGTTGCTTTCATGAAAGTATGACGCCATACCTTCTCATATTGATTATATACTTTCTCAATGCTGTGTCCACTTCCTCTTTCACCTGTGATCACCAAAGCAGAACAGTCAATATTGACAAATCAAGTGTCACTTAAGTATCACAATACTCAGCAAAACTCTTCAAATCGTAAAATTTAGAGTTAAAAGAACAAGCAGGATAACTTGTGAATAAATAAAGGTAGTCCTATGCGTCCATATAATTTGCATTTAGGGGTTAAAGCTGGAAAGATTGGGGAAAAGTTACATGCCACTGCTGAACTTAAGCAAGACTGCAAACTTGACCCGACTTCCTCGTCTTAGGCTAGGCTGCATATTATTCTCAAAAGAAAAAGAATCTACTAGTTTCAAACTATAATACGAAAATAATTAAATTCCAAACATGGCAGTGCTTTTTTTGAAAAGACAGATGCCATCGTCTACTGAGAAATAAAATTTTCAGGCAAGTTAGAGTACAGCATTGGATGATAGAAATTGAGAGTTGGGGTAACAATTGAGTGGTAATTTTGCAAGTCCAAAAATTATAGAAAAACATGAACAATTATACTCATTACCAAATAGGTAACATGGAGCAAGATCTACTAGGCCATGAACTTACAACTCGTCGAATCAAAGGCTCCAAAACCGGTTCCATAAGACTTTGTAATTTGCATAGGTTCATTACCTCCAGCACCACACTACAAAATTCACATAACAATCAACAAGTTAACAACCACACGCTTTAAGAAAGCTCCAATAAACACATTTTCAACCCATAACTTCTCCCAATGCACTGTCAAGGATTACTCTGTCTTAACCTTACTTATGATAATAAGGGATTCACCAAGAACACATTTATAAGTTTATTAAGCATGGCAACAGCTAATGTGTTTCCACTTTCCAACTACATATCTTAAGAGATTATGGCATAGTTTTATAAAAAGAAACACACACTAGCACATGTAGATTATAAATTCAAAACCACTACACTAACAACTCCCAATATTCATGCTTATCAAGGGAGGGAGAAACCAAGCAAAAGATAATTACACCCTAGAACTACAAGGCTTTTACCTTTTGAAAGATTTAGACTTCCGAGGAAGCTTATCATCGACAGAAGTGCCCTCCTCCCGTTGTTGCCGCTTCTGCGACATTTTCTAAAGTGTTCAAATTTCACAAAGCAAGTACTCTACGCTTTGACTATTGTACATTTCAAACTCACAAACAGCAAACCAAGAAAAGAGCAAGGAATCAAGGGGGCATGGATAAGAGAAGTAGCAACAAGATCCTTCCTTGAGGAGACAAAAGGACCAACATGCGATGGTCCTATGAAAACTTTAATTACAAGAAAACAAAACCACGAAAATTATTGCTTATATGTATGGGGGGTGGATGTTATCCAATAGAAGAGATATGGGCTTTTTATTAGTTTGGAAAAAAGGAGCGGATGAGAACAGACTGATAATGAGTACAAAAAAAAAAACGGAAGATGAATCTTTTTTACAGTATTCGGTGCTGTGCAAACGATGCTGAACAAGAAGGTTTACTGATTCCAGAATACCTTCAATTAGGGTTTTTGTAAGGAGGGCTTATTAGGGGTTCTTCGCTTTCAAAGATGATCGATTAAGGTGTGGCCATGGCTGGAATTGTAAGGTGGGAGAGAGAGAGATGGATGGATGGTGGAGAGAGAAGGAAGGTAAAGAGGGCCCAGGAAACCGTGTGGGGTTACTGGTTTTTGCGCGTAAATGGCATGAAAACGCTTGCATAATGAAATTGATTTTACATAATTTTAGTATTAAAAATGAGTAATTTATTTTAAATATTACTACTATTTCATAATCAAAACAAAACCCATAAATTTATTTGGTACCCTTAATCAATCCATTATTAAATTACTTTACACATTTCAGGGTAGTTATGGAATTTCCCAATAAAAACAGCGCTTATGATTAGAGTGAAACGCAAGATTGTTCAAACTTATTCAAAATAATCCCTTCATCCCACCCAAATAACATCATTTTATTATATTAAGCGTTCTGTCCAAATTGCATAATTTTCCTTTTTTAATAAAAAGGGTCAATCAATGGCCCACCACTACCTATCACATCTCTCTAATATACCTACCCATTTTATATAAAATAATAATACTCCTTAATCTACGCGTAAAAAGTAAACGGTGCAGTTTGATCGGAAAGGAGGGAGTATTAAAGTTTTGAAATTTATGTTTGAGCTTATTGATAAGCTATCGAGCCGAGTTTTAATTAAATCAAACACGAGGCGAATTCTAGTAGTTTGATAATTTTACATTTATTTATCGATTTTCATGTATCGAGCTTAAACTGAGCTTTTAGTGTTATGAAATACAAAAATATGTTCAAACTTTTATGATATTTTTATCAAATCGAGCTCAAACGAACTTTTACAGGATGATCTCGTCGAATATTGAATAAATTTGAAACTCTACTTTTGTTAAAAAAAAAAAGTAGTGTAATTAACAAAGATAAAATAAGGAAGCAGCAAGAAGTTGCATTAATCCTTGCACAAACAAGTTACATAATATACGTACAGATTCTATCTCTACACTACACTAAACACGAGACAACACAATTCAAGGATCCACAAAGCTATACACAAATCAAAAGAAGAATGAATTCAATGGTATTGTTTAGATCCTCTGGATTGATAGAGTTCGAGTCTCTTCTTGGCTTCATAAGCCAAGGTTATGATATCATCATCCTGCATCAAATTCGACTGCTTCGTCGACCATTCCAACACGATCAACACATCTTCCTGTGCCAATATTTCACTATCCGGCACATGCATTGCCAGATAACACACTAATATGAAGGATGGAATCTGCACCATCAGTTCTCCGAAGTAGATCAACGGCACCAGATGCTTCAGCCCTCCTATGTTGATTATAGTCTTGCAGTGGATGTCGTGTAGGAAGTTATCCGGGCAGGCAAATTTGTTTAGAGCCAGTGCTGCTTCGCTGCTCACCTCGGCCTCCCTGTCGTCGAGAAGGTTCACTAATGGCGGTATGAATCTTGTCTCTGTAGCCCTGAAAGTCCTTGCAAGATTGCCTATTGATCGCATGCTGGGAATCAGGAGCTCGCAGTTTGCTTTTAGCACGATTCGTAGGAATTGATCGACTACTGCTTTGGCTACTGGTGCTGTTGGTTTGAATGCTGATCGTCTTAGCTCGGAGTTCTGCTCTGCAACAGCTGTGATCTCCATTAATGCCATGGCTGAGTTGTATCTTACGTCGTCGTGGCCTTTTTCGAGGAGGACGGCTAAGCAGAGGAGGGCTCTGGATTCTGTGATGCTTGCACAGATGGAGAGGTTTCCTGCACAGAGGTAACGTAGAACTCTGGCTGCCATGGATTTCATCTCTGCTTTGGTTTCGGAATCTTCGAACTCTCTTCGTTTAATGCTGCTTCCTGGTAAGCCATGGTGGGGCTTGTGTTTCTGTTGTTGCTGTTGGTCTGTTAACTGATGTGGCGATTGTGATTGTGATTGAGATTGAGATTGGGATTGCATTGCATTTGTGACTAAACTCTGCATCTGACTCTGGTTTTCCATGTTTTCGCCATTGCTGCTGTTCTTGGAGGTGGAATTAGCCATGACGATGGAGTGGATGGACATGTTGTTCTTGCTGGCTATGGCGTACTTGCTGTGTTCTGGAATGGTTTCAAATGCGAGATGACTGACGAGCAATCTGATGACGTTGTGTTGGGCGAATGGATCTTGACATTTCCGATGATGTGCTGCTAATTCCGACACAGCCCAAGCTACAACAATTTGAACCTTCATGTGTCCTTCTTTGAGAATTTTCGCAAACACCTGGCAGACACCAGCGTTCACGATGTGTTCGACGCTTTCTGGATCTCTGCCAAGCAATCCGATGGCTCTGGCGGCGTTCTCCTGTCCCTCCTCCCTCCCTTCCTTCGCGAGCTTCAATAACGGCGTCACTCCGCCTTCCTCGATGATCAAGCTGCCGTACCGGTCGTTATCCCTCGCCAGCGACACCAGCGACGCGGCGGCGTCGGCCCTCTCTTCTAGGGAACCAGAACAGAGAATGGCTATCTGTTCCCAAATTAAACAGAGGATCGGCTCATTGGCGGCGATTGGAGGAAGACCTAAGTACTCGTCGTCGCGATCGTCTGCGGGGGCGGAGACGCGGAGGAGCCAGGAGACGTCGCCGATGGAGTTTTCCAGCTGCTGAGAGATTTTCCGGAAGGCGGCCTGCGGGATGATGGTGAAGATGCGGCGGAAACCGTTGGAACGGCACTTGAAGACGAGGGTTAAGGCCTTGTCGAGGACCTGTTCCGTGTCGTCGATGATACGACGGGTGGGGCGCTCGTAGAGGTCGCCGCTGGCCCTAGCGGCCTGGCGGAGGAGGCCGACGAGCTTCTCGGTTTTGGCCTTGATCTCGAGGCATTCCTGGCGGAAGGAGCTGGCTTGATCGGCGAGTTTGATGACCTCATCGGCGTACTGGATGGGTTTGGCGAGGATCTGCTTGACGATGTCCGCCATGATGACAGCGGACACACGGGGGGAAAGTGGTGGGAGGGGGGTTTAGGGGGGAGATGAGAAGGAGAAGGAGAAGGTGGTGTGCATGGCGAAGAGAGAGAAAAAGACGGTGGTGAATGGGAATGGTGAAACGTAATTCTCTCACTCATTTTGGTTACAACCTTAACCTTATTCATAGGGATTAACGGTTGCCTTTTCACATCCTAAACCACCATATATTATGAATCAATGTCTCAATAACTATTCCAAATTGCCCTTATTAATTAAATATGAAACTGCAATTTGCATTTAAAAAGATAATAATAATATGATACTATTAAATACCCCTCTTCTGTTTCAAGTTGTTTGAAAGAAATTGTTTTTTTTTATTTACTTTGTTGATTTCAGGTGTACTGTAATATTTAAAAAGATAATAATATTTTTGAAATATTTTTCATTTAAAAAAAAACAATAGTTCATCAATATTTTTTATTATGAAATAAAAAATCCATATTTACCTCCACTATGTTAAGATAAGTACCTATTGGAGGAGTACTCCATTAATAAATCTGACTATTTAACTATTGTGTTAATTAGCTAGAACAATGTTAATTCCATTAAAAGTATTTTATCTTTCCTTATTATATATTTTTATTACGTTTCATATCACATGTACCCCCTTTAACGAGAGGTTGATATTAAAAAAATGATCAATATACAGTGACATTTTTAAGAAGAGAAAGATGCATTAACGAATCATCAACGCCTATCATACATTCATGTTACAATATTTGTGTGGTGCATGTGATAATATAGTTTTCTTTTCCTACCATGATCGAACAACGTTACATTTCTGTGAGACGGTGATTTCCCATAAACGGGAAGTTATTTCATTTTACAAAAGAATCGACTAACCCGCGTGTTGTCATATGGGCTTACCATAGACCACAGTAGCCAGCCATGCTACATGATCGTCGTCTGCATGAGGTCGAATCGACTCCACAATCCTCGTCGCTAAGACATCTATGACCCGATTGAGCATCAGGGATGTGACAAACGCTCTCGAGCAGCCCATGGTCGTGCGTGGTGGCTGGACATATCTTCTGTGACATTGCACTTGCTCGTTTTGGTAGCTCGTTTCCCTGCAAATAAGTCGTAGCTTCCATATTAATGGAATGAGTCGTATGGAAACAGCTCTAGAATAGTAAAAGAGTTGCAGAGAAAGCAACACCTTAACTGATGTCCGATTGCTGGGAATATAAGCCTCCGGGAGCCTATCGTGCCAAGAGCTTACGATAGGCAGCGGATGGCCCTCAGTCGTAAATATGTAGTTTCGATCGACCAAAAACGAATCATCAAAGAGAAGGTACAGGTATTTGCACCTGCAAATTGGTAGGCATCATTGCCAACAAGCTCTAAATCAACATTTTATGCCTCCATAGAACGTTAAATGAAGGATAAAATAGTAAACTCACGTCTCAGCAAGGAAGAAACTATGCTGATGATCTTCCAACTCCATAGTAGTCACATCTCTAATGCTGGCAAAGCCACCTTCAACTCGAGTGCGGATATTGAGTGAATCCACAATTGTCTCCCCCACTTGGAGGTACCATGGATCTGATAAAAATTGTGCCATTGAACTCATGAACTTAGTCGGAAACTGAAAACATATAGAATCGTCGAAAACAGGCTTCTGAGTTTCTATGGAGTGCAAAACTGTGACAGTGGAAATGAAACTACAAGGGAGGTATTATAAAAAGTAAACAGGCGAAGTTGAAAGAATGTTCGACAATTCTTTGTTAAAATACCGCAAGATCAGCAAATAGACAGAAGCTAGGGTCTAACTTATCCTGAACTCCTAAGCTCTATATACTATTAACGAAAATTGGCGCACCGGCATGAATTATAAAATGTAATAATGTCGACAGTATATCATTAGAGCTTCACATCGAGAGGGCTCTTTCGTTACATGTTCACGGATATATACACATTCTGACGCCAATCACCTTGAAAGTGCATCAGTAAAACAATAAAGTAGTCCTAAAATAGCAGCACACCTTTGGTTGCTTGATATAGGTAAAATGTGGACTCTGCCAACTCGGGGCGCAACGGATAGTATTTCTCAGTAGGATGCAGCATTTGATGATCCAGGAGATATCTGGATCATAGATCAATAAAATAACAAAAGATCGAGGTTACCCCACATAGTCGCGAGTATTTCAACAAATGAAACACCTATTCACAGATTAAAAAGAAGAAAAAGAACGAGAAAACAGGAATAGAATGAACTATGATACCTCTCTGGTAGTACTCCAAATTTCTGCCACACATAGACGAATTCACGATGTGATGAATTAGCAGCAGAAACATCCCCAACAAGAACCTGACTACCATAACCAAAATCAAGAATGCTACCACGTTCAGATTGAATACGAAAAGCAAGAATTAGCAAGTTTACCTGAAGACCAGGCCAAAATGCTTGAAGGCTTGTAAGTTGCCAGAATGTTGCTTTTCCTGTTCTCATGTCAGCTTCATGGTACCTAAAAAAGTTAATTAATTATGTTGAAATCTCTCCAAGTTAGGAAGTGAAAAGCATGACTAGGGCAAGAAAAGATCAGCCTGTTAAAATAATGACGGCCGCGGAATTAAAAGCAAAATAACCATCATCGTGACTACATAAGCACAATTCAGTAGAAGAGAAAATTTGAAGAGGGCGAAAGAGAAAATAACATTATAGAAAAAATATTTAAAAATAAAAGATATATCGGATTTATAAGGAAAAGGGCAAGAAGCTCTTTTAATCTATGAAAAAATTGCAGATTAGAGGATTGGAATATTTAACACCTCAAATCAAGAGCAATCCTAATCACGTGTGTACATTTTTAAAACTGAAAATTTATCAAGTTTATTACCAAGGACCGTGTCGAAAATATTTTTGCACAGCAAGATAAGCAGACTGAAACATCCTCCAATATTCTTCCTTTCCAAATAGAATGTGGGCTTTTAGTAGATACTCATAAAACGAATCAACCCCTTGGAAAGATAAGAAAATGCTATCAGAGAATATATTAATTGATTGTGATAATGTGGCAATCAAAAAGTAAAACATTGAGACAAGAAAATCCTGATTCCAACAAAAGATACATATATAACTAACAAATCATACCAGCTCCAATTCCAGATGAAAATTCTATCCACTCTCCTGTTTCTATATCAAGTGTTGTTCCCAATAATTCAAAGAGCTTCTCATGCTCCATAACTTGCGCAGAGCACGTAAAGCAGCAGACTCAAATCTTGGATCACCAGTCAGACGTGATAGTGCTCCCATTTCAAGAATTAGAGAACCTAATAACAGACACGAGAAATTAGCGCAAAAATGGATATCATACAATCATCAAAGCAGTAATGTTTGGGCGTGCGTGTAGTGTATGTGTGTGTATGAGAGACAATGAGAGAGACGGAGAGAGAAAGAGTTCATACCACAACCAGAAGTGCTTGTCTCTGTTGTCTCGCCTTCCATCACCCCATACTGCAGTTAGAATTTTGTGATGCATGTGCATTAATCAAAACCAAAGTAGATATAAACCTTCTCAAAAAAACAAAAAAAAAAAGGCAAAGAAAAAAAGGAAAAAAATACAATCAGTTACACAAGGAAAGTGTAAACAGATTTTTTTTTTTTTAAAAAAAGGCATATCGGAAACGATTTTACAAAAACAGTCAATCACTTGAAAACTTACACGAATTGAAGAAACCAATTCATGTTTATACCTTCAAATTGGTCCATGCATAAGGCAGTCCAGTAGGGGTATCAAAAGCAGGTAAAAACCGTTGTCCCAAGTCGTTAGCCAGGACGAGAAGTTGATTTCTATAAGTTCCTTTAGCAAACCTGTTTGTAGAATCAGTTGCAAGAATATGAGCAGACACAAGTCCTCCAAGTACTCTTATGTTGCACTACAGAATGTCAGGCTAGGGTTAAGAACACAATTTAAACACTCTAAAAGCATGATTCACGATATCAAAAATTGTTAAAGTAAGAGTGTCAGAAATCATATATAAGCCCGTAGAATTAAGATAAGTAGTTGCATCAGATAAGGTTTTCATATCAAGGACTGCACCTAATTTGATATACAAACTTAACAATCATCTTTTTACCTCAAAAAGATTTATCCTTGCATCAACATCAAATGTCAGATTATCAGATAGCCAAAGGACAGCCTTCTCAAATTCAGAATTGTTTCCCAACACTGCAAGGCCGAGGGTGAAACAGAAGGTTAGGATGGCAATTCAATCATGACCATAAAAGGCATAACAATTGCTTTTTAAGATGACTAAATCAAAGACTATTTATTGGACCTGGACAGAGATTCAATAAGGGTGAGGGCTGATCCATTATACTCTTGTGGTAGATGTTCAAGCTAAATTGAAAAGAAAAAAGAACATTGAGTTATTTATATGCCTGTGTTTAGTGATTAGAAATCCTTCTCCAGGTATAATACTCACCCTCAAATTTCCTAGCTCACTGAGAGAATTTGTAAAACTTTTCGTCAGAGGCTTTAATTCATCGTGCTGAATAAATTTGAATTCAGTACTGAAGCAATGCTGATTACAGTAAAAGAACTATTGAAGAGTATACACTATACTGAAGACTTACCGGAAAAGCATACATCATATAGTTGTTGTAGGCATGATAAAACCTGACAAGAAGATGGAAGAACGGAGATTAAAGACTTGAGTTAGATGCTATTAGTTATCTGATTCATGCCTGGTTTTGCCTCCTAAACTTAAGTTTTCATCATATGCGCAAAATTGCAGTTTCTTTCTCCCAAAATGTAACATGTCATTAATTGCTACATATGATTAAAGAAAGAGCTGAATGGAATTGCAATTGAAAACCTTACATGATAAATTTTTTAATTGGACATAGTTGAATAAGATTCCAAATTTCTATGCAGTGAAGCTCAAGATTTGGAAGTTTAAAAACAGCCAGTAGGTTCATTTCTTAGAGCACCGTTCACAGAGCACGGTAATGTAAGGACGGAGCTCTAGCATACTCTCCTAATTTGAAAAGGTCAACTAAGAAAACCAAAGAATTAGCATGAGCCTTGGAGGAACCACACCTTCACTAGGAAAAATATAAGCCAATCATGGGGGATAATCAAGGAACCCCAGCAAAATTTTTAAAATCTAGAGAAATCAATACTAAAACAACAATTCAAGATTATCAGGATCATGTGGAGAGGAGATTCTTTTAGATGGTCATTTGTTATTTTTTATTTTGGAGAACAACTTTCACTTCTCACGTCTCATTATAAGTTAGAACTAGTGCCAAAAGAGTAAGAGGAAGTAAGTGTCATTATAAAGAATACACATTGAACTATCAATTAATAGAAATATAAATAGGAACCCCTCCAAATTGAGCAAGTTAACATCAACTTACTCAATGCAGAAAATATCAAGCAATAGTTCCATCATCAAAACACAAATCCACCAACAATCAATAACAAGATCATGGACAAACATTCAAAGATAGCAAAGAAACAAAATCCCAAAAGTGTACAAAAATTAAAAACAACAAAGGAAGAATGTAAATTTCCTAATAAATAAGTTAATGGGGTGAGAGTGCAGAATCGAAAGAGACATGTATATTACATCTGGCGAACTTTGCCACTCATTCGCTTCTTCTTAGCCGCAAAAGGATCCACCTTGGAGTATGTTTGGATGTAAAACGTTGAAAGAATGAGGATAAAAAATATAAGAGCCCATTTCCCTCTCTTTCCAAACGACATGGAAGTACTTTATGCGCATGAAAAAACACCCAACGAGAATTTGACCAACAAAAGGGTCTTCAAGAAACGAGTTCTTCAACCCTCCAGAGCTCGGTGGCATGGGTGGGGGGTTGGAGGGGGGCTTGTGATCGATTTGAGGGTTGGGAATTGGGATCCAAGGTTGAACACTGAGCTTTCTGGCAAGGAAACAGCAGGTGGGATAAGCAGTAATAGTATTTCTTTTGCGACTGAATACGTGTCCCTGTTTTCTGATTGGCTGATTAATTTAAAATAAATAAATAAATTAAAAAAAACCCGCTCGCTGTTATTTTCGTACTCTCCCCCTCATAATTGTTGTCATAGTTACTGTAAATATAAAGTTTAAGAATAATTATTTTTTGATCAACTTTATTGACTTTTTAGGGGGTATTGTGATATTTTTAAGTAATAAATAAATTATAAAATATGTTATTAGATTAGGTGAGAGTGATATTTTTGAAATTAAGATAACTTTGAGATTGTTGGTTGATGTGAGATTTCTATTTTTGGGATGTGATAGTTATTGTGGGACGGACGAAAACGGAAAGTAAGACAATTATTATGGGACGGAGGGAGTAGTATTTAATTGTGCAAGAAAAATAATTTTTTTGATTTTTTTAAAGATAATATAGTTGTTTAAATAAAATAAAGTATAAAAGAAATTAGTGAGATACTAATTTAAAAAATAAAATCTATTAGAAATTATTTGTATTAAATACATCATTAATTTTTTTTTAATCAAACAAGGATTCATTTACATAAGTAGAAAAAGAAAAAAAGTTATCGAGGTCATCCACAAAAGTAGGAGACTCGACTCAGTAATGAAAACTATCAACGATTGCGAAGCCCGAGCAATGCAATGTGTCAATGTATTGGCAGTACGAAGAAGTAAAATAATGTGAAATCTGTAATTTGAAGAAGTAATGTTTTAGTAAAGTTTTTTTAAGAGTTCTATCACGGTGCATTCATATAATTGGATGAGTTTAATTTGTTTAATTCATTTGAGCTACCCTCTTATAAATCGGGTTTACATCATAAACTCTTGTAAATCTAGTGGTCCCCCTTAATTTAAACACTTTAGGAGTGTTTACATCATAAACCCATATAAACTATACGGCCACTTTAATTTAAATATCCTAACAATACATAAAATATATTCCATAAATTTGGAAAAAAGGATCGCATGATTTACACCGTGAACCCGATTTGCACGAGTGTTTGTAAACTCATTTTCTCCTCTCATTAAATTTTACACACCTTTCAATTAAATCCAACTATCATGATCCACCTCTGCATTTCAATTTAATTTAGTTAGTAAAGAAACCCTCTTACTCTCTCCGTCTTTAAGGATGTCATTAGCTTTTTCATGTGGATTAAAGAATATTATTATCATTTAATGTGTAGTGGATAGTTGTATTAGTGGAGGTGTGTGTCCCATTTTTTAGTTTTATTAGTGGGTGTGTGTGGGGGTCCCATATGTATAAAAAATGAAATAAGACCATTGGGCGCGGACGCCAAAAAAAAATGATACCCTTGAAAGCGGATGAATGGAGAATTTCTTTATTAAATAATTATAATATTAAATTACATACATCCATCACTATTGTCATTTTTTATTTTTTTAATAATGCAAATTGCAAATGTACAGTTTAATGGGCTCAAAGCCTCAAACCCACCAACCCTCATTCATCCATACAAATTTTCTCCATCTCTCTCATTTGTTTTTTATTTTACTCAAAAAAAATTGATTAATACATTTTTACACATATTACAACACATTTCTTACACGTAAACATACCTTAACAAAATTAAAAATCAAACATATATACAAAGTATTATTGGTTGGTTTTCAAAACCCAAATAAATAAAAAACAAACATTAGCAATAAAAGATTATGACAAACACTTATGAGAGAGAATAAAAAAACTTTTGTTAAACCGATAAGAAATGACAACATTTTACTCCCTCCATCCACCTCTAATGGTATATATCATTTTAGGACGTTTAGTCCAAAAGGTTATATTTTTTCTTATTTTTGAAAAAAAAAAGAGAGCCACGTGTATTACTAATACAACTAACTACTACACATAAAACAATTGTACTTCTTAATCAAAATGTAAAAAATAAATGACATTCTTTGGACCGGTCGGAGGGAGTAATAAAAATTATACTTTTGATTATTGAAAAGTAATAATGATACAATAAATTATTTTATGAGTAATTTATAGTATAAATAAGATGCAATAAAATGTTTTTAATGAAAAGTAATACTCTATTTAAAAGGACGTAAAAAGAATCTCATGCAATAAATAATCAAATATATTATATCATTATGTGTATTTAATTGATGAGAGTAACCATTTTAAAATTAAAATATATTTTGATTTTATAAAATTGATGTGATACCTCCATCTTTTGTGATGGATGTTACCATGGATGACCAAAAATGAAACACATAAATCTTATTAAAGTTAATACTCACTCAAATAAATTGTATCTTTGAATAAAAAAGAAAGACAAAGCTTATTAGAGTTCATACGCACTCAAAAGTAGATGCATTTCAGTTTAGATTAATAAAATTCACTTTAGTTATTTATTAAAGAAGAATTGATTTTTGAAGGTATAATATTTTGGGCAAAAGCTTGTGTGCCCGGTACAGGGGAGCACATTCCGTGTGTTTTTAGAATTTTGTGTTAAATTATATACCCTTTAGTATAAAGATGTGTACCATTTATTTTACAAGACAAAAGCTTGTATGTGAACGAAAGCACACTTCGTATGCCTTTAGAATTTTATGTTAAATTATATACATTTAGTATATATACATTTAGTATAAAGATGTATACCCATATTTTCTATTTTCTTAAGAGTTTTACTTTCGCAGAACACAAATCACCACATACCCCACCCCCCCTTCTCTCACCCGCACGCACACACACACAGACTCAGTCCACCCAGCTGTTCTCTTCAACTAAACCCCAGCACCAATCATATTCTCCCAAACCCATTTCTTTCTCCCATGAATTCAGACAACCCTAATACCCTGTTCCCTTAACCCCCCCATCTCACAATCCATTACAGCCTCAATGGGCAAGCCTCGCCGTTGGAGCTTCTCCTTTCACAGATCTCCCAAGAAGAACCCACCGCCGGAATTTCTCTGCCCGATTTCCAACTCCCTAATGTCCGACCCCGCCGTCGTTTCCTCCGGCCAAACTTTCGAGCGCACTTGCGTCGACGTCTGCAGAGATTTGGGCTTCACTCCCACCCTCTCCGACGGCTCAAGGCCCGATTTCTCCACCGTCATACCCAATTTAGCGCTCAAAGCTGCTATACTCAATTGGTGCTCCAAAAACGGGTCGGGTTCCCCTAACCCGCCTCTGTATTCCGACATCGAGTGCAGCGTTCGCTCTCTTTCCGGCTCCTCGGATAATCGGGAAAGCCCGAAATTAACGGCGTCGGAATCGGAATTGCTCAAAGGCGTTGCTGAAAAACCCCCAATCTTATACTCGCACGCTGCTTCGGAATTGAATCAACGGAATTTGTATTCCTCTTCGAGCTCTGAGGAATCCGTCATAGCCAATACGACGCCGCTTTTGCCCTTCGCGACTCGACCTTCTTGCTTTTCTTACTCCTCTTCCCCCTCCACCTCGTCGGAATTTATCTCGACTTCGTCGGAATTCATCGGAGATGAAAGGACGTCGAGTAATGTGGGGGAGGATGAGAATTTTACTGCGAAAATGAAGAGTTTAGATATTTACGAGCAAGAACAAGCTGTGATTCTACTGAGGAAGACGACTAGAACTAACGAAGATTCTAGAACAGTGCTCTGTTCGGAGAGGCTTTTGTTTGCTTTAAAGCAGCTGTTGAGTTCGCGCTACGCCGCCGTGCAGACCAACGCCGCGGCGGCGCTGGTGAATCTCTCGCTGGAGAAGGAAAACAAAATTAAGATTGTTCGAGCTGGAGTCGTCCCATTGTTGATCGAGATTTTGAAGAGTGGATACGAGGAATCTCGAGAACACGCCGCCGGTTCGATTTTCAGTCTAGCCCTAGAAGACGAGAACAAGACGGCGATCGGCGTTCTGGGGGCGCTGCAGCCGCTGCTCCACGAGCTCAGATCCGGGACGCGGCGGAGCCGCCACGACGCCGCCCTCGCGCTCTACCACCTGACGCTGGTGCAGAGCAACCGAGTGAAAATCATGAAGCTCGGAGCGGTGGGGATTCTGCTGGGTCTCCTGAAGGAGGCGGAGGTGACGGCGCGTGTAATTCTCGTGGTGTGCAACCTGGCGGCGTGCGAGGAGGGCCGGGCGGCGCTGCTGGATGCGAATGCGGTGGAATGCCTGGTGTGGCTTTTGAGAAATCGGACCGAGTTCAGCTCCGAGTCAACTCGGGAAAATTACGTGTCCGCGTTGCACTCACTGAGTCACGGCAGTTTAAGGTTCAAAGGGCTAGCCAGAGACGCCGGTGCGGCAGAGGTTTTGCTGGACGTGGCGAAAATGGACAGCGAACGGGCGAGGGAGAAAGCGGGAAGGATATTGGAGGAGCTGAGAGAGCCGGAGGAGGCGGATGAGGTGGATTGGGAGGCGGTGATGAAGGGCGGAGTGACTTGGGCGAGGTACCGAGTTGGTAGAAGCAACGACCATAACTCAACTGAGTTCTGAGTTAAGATTGGTATAAGAATTTGTGGTTTAATTGAAATTGAATATTGGTAGCTAATTTTGGTGGAACATGTCAATATTTGTGGTTACTTTTTTTTAAATCTTTTGATAATCTTTATTTTGTGGGTTGGGGCCTAACATCTTTGTTTCTTTTTGGACAAATAATTGTATGACTTTGAGTTTAGGATTGGGATACTAAGTTTATCTTTATTTAATGTGTACATAATTATTTCCTATTTATTAGTATAATATATATATATAGTATATGTGTATATAGTTTGAAGATTGAATGTACTTTTGGATTGTGGATTACTTTTAAGTTAGTAGATTTTGTGGTACATTTCAAACTCTTGTGATTCAATTTAGGTTTATATTTGTCAGATGTTAATGGGGTTGGTTGAATTATTCGATCAAAGAGGGTTGTTACACGGGGGCCATTATGCAAAATAAATATTAATTTTTGTCAAAATTTATGATATTTCTTCCTATAAATTTCAACTTTCTTTATTTATTAAAGAACAAATTCAAGCTCATTCAAATGGAAAATTGCAGTTTTCAAATGGAATTTATAATCTAGTGGTATTAAATAAAATCTCATTTTTGTTGAAATCAATGAAATATGTGTGGAGCATATAGATTTATTTATAAATAAATAAAATGAAATAACATAACATAACATCCTCTGTAGTCTATTCTATATATAATTAATTATGTAACATTTATTTATTTTGCATAATTTAAAATATTATACTCCCTCCGTCCCAGGTTAAGTGGGTCATTTTTCTATTTTGGTCGTGCACCCAAAGAGTCTCATTTCCTTTTTTACACACGTAGGACCCACACAGCTTCTCTAATACAATTAAATGTTGGGACACATACTCATACTAATACAACTACCCACTACACATTAAATAATAATACTCCTTAATCTACCTACCAAAAAGCAAATGACTCTCTTAATGATAATAGATGGAGGGAGTATAAATCAATAAGGTCCATGCAAATGGGCCTTGGATAACTTTATCTTTATAAATCAACCATCACTTTGTAACAGAATCCTATAACCAATATTATCATACCCCCATTATAATCATGGTTCAATAAATCCAATCCCATTAGTAAAATATAAAATAATTAGTTGGAGATAAAATCTTATAAATATAGATAGACAAACACATTTTCATTTTTATTTGATCATATTATTTTTTAAATTAAAAATATTAACATTTATTATACTGGTTAATAAAATAATTTTATTATTTATATATATTCTTTTAAAATAAAATATATGAAAATATCAGTTTAGTTACAACAAAACTAAATCCTAGAATTAAATAACTAAAATAACGTTTAATTATTCATAGACCACGTGACGCGAGTGAATAAAAAATTTGTAATAATAATGTTATAAAAATTTTTAGTTGAAATTAGGACAGAAGGTCCGCTAATAAAATTATTGTGTTTTAATGTCTTCTAAGATTTGATGAGAGTTTCCAGAATTAAAGACCAAGTCAAACAATATTCCCTATTCGTGTCTTCTAGAACAATAGTATCTGACGTATAAATAAATTTTCTGGTGTAGCGTTTTCATTTTACACAAAACAAATTAATAGTAATATTATTTTATAGAGGTTAAAATACAATTTTTATAAAATAATAAATAAAAATTGTTACTCTTCAATTTAAACAAAAAAATGATACTATTGTCTATGATAAATTATACTCGGTCTTATTGAAAGAGTAATATTGGAGTATATCTTAGAGTAATACTCTCCGATAAAAAGAGTATACTTCCTCTATTCGTTTGATAGGTATGCATTTACTTTTTGTACGTGATTAAGTAATATTTTATTTATTAATGTGTAGTAAATATTTGTATTAGCGGAGTGTGTGGATCCCATATATTAATTGTATTAATAATGTGTGTGGCTCTCATATATTTAAAAAGAAAAATATATACATTTGGTGCTACAAAATGTATACGTTGTCGGCGGACGAAAGGAGTATTACTTTACGATAAATTACATGGGGCTGTTCACACCCCTAATTTTATGTAGTTTATTGCATTCTTCTCTAGAGATTTTTCTCGTTAATTTATTCAATATTAGATGGTGGAAATTATAATCCACGCACAATCTCAGTATTAATATTCAATTTAAAAAGAAAAAAATTATTTTTTTTTTCAGGAAAGGGGGATTTCATTCCAATAGAGTACAAGAAATACTCCATAATTTTACATAGTACAACCAAAATGAAAAATAAAAAATCATTTGATTTTGTATTATGCCATTTTATCTTTAATATCATATCATCTTTATGCAGATTTTGTAGGATGCATAGTGCGTTAGGGATCTGTACTGTGGTCAAGCCCAAGAGCCTGACCCAAATCATGGAGCCCAACTGTTTTAATGTCAAATTCATTTTCACTCGCATCATGGGCCAAATTGGGTCCTCAGAAAGAAAGCCCAACGTGACTTCCACGGCCCATGTAAGAAACTTAACTGGATATTCGCTCCGCATAAATGTTTAATTTAACACAAGGTTATTTGAGGCAAATGAATGGCAAATTTCATTAAATAATATTTAATTAATATAACTAAGAAATTATGAAGATTTTTTGTTTTTTTGTGGGTTTTAACTTATTTATATTAATTAAAATATCCCTTCCATTAAATTAAATGTATTAATTGTCTTCAAGAAATTTTCCAAAAACAAATTCTATGTTAAATATGATTGTTATATAGAAAAAATTATGTTTATTTATAATTAAAGCTAGTATGTTTGTCTAGTATAATGAATGATACATAAAAGTATGAATATATAACATTATAATATGATTCACTAACAACATAATTTAATTATCTACATATAATCATATTTTTTTTATATAATAATCATACTTTAATAATAGGCTGCGTTCGAAAAAAGAGTCCATAACATTACTTGTTACTAACATACAGAACACAAATGTCATATTATCACCAGATATGGAGTATTTTTTTAATAATATTCTCTTTCATGAAATTTAACACTAATATTGATTTAACTAAAACCAACCATGTATATAAGTAGACTGTCATATATTATGCATGTATAATCGATCAAATTTTAATGATATTTTTAGTTTCATAATTTTTTCAAAATCATAGTATCGATAAAACGCATTATTTTAGCCATTAATCATAATATTTTAATTATGTGTTTCAATTTTGGTTTGTAGAAACGTTCGTTCAAGTAATTTTCTAAATAATTACCAGCTAATGAATTATTGTAAAAAGGAAATTCACTACAAAATTATTTAATTAATGCATGATCGCATGCATGATAGCATATCGTAGGGATCGAATGTGCAAAATTGCATTAGGGGTTGTGTGTGTTGTCACACATGGTCGCGTGTGTACTAATGATGTAATTTTATTTTTTTTAAATGGTATTTTTCGAATAAAAAGTTTTTATGAATGATATATATTTGTGAAAAGTGAAGTATTGTTTAAAAGAGGATTTAGC
This sequence comes from Pogostemon cablin, assembly GCA_023678885.1. Lineage (NCBI taxonomy): Eukaryota > Viridiplantae > Streptophyta > Magnoliopsida > Lamiales > Lamiaceae > Pogostemon > Pogostemon cablin. Next base: position 4,844,403 of record CM042961.1, read on the forward strand.
AAAATTACCTAGATCTACTAATTTCTTTAGAAACATTATCCATCAACTCATGTGAAAAACAGTTTGAGAATCATATATATATTACAACACATGTAGCTAGCTAAATATAGAGAATTAATCATAATATTAAAGTAGGATATATATATTATTAAGATATTTGTTCTTCTGAAAGATCAAAAACTTCTAGCAGCATTTGATTGAATATATTAGTGAAAGATCCTTGAGATGAATTCACACTCAACATAATTTTCATTAATTAAGATCAGAAAACACTAATAAGATAAGTAATAATGCCTATACATATTCAAAAAACTCTAATTTTATATATACTCAAAAATGATTAATTATGATACTGCCAAAACTTAATATTATAACACTATATGATTAATAATCTTGTACAAAAGCATCATGCAGATAATTAAGTTGAAGAAAATTCAGATCTATACTTACCATTATGTCAAATCAATATAGAATTAATCTTGATGAAAACAAAGACATTCTTGCATAACCAACAATGACAAAATCCAACTTATAATTATATGATATCATATGGAAAAATCATCACAAATTCAGAATAAATCCAACTGATGATGTAAACATGAAAGTAAAATATAAGTACAGTGTAACAAAAGATTCGGACCGTTGAAGCTTGATTCCCCCAAGAGATGAGCAGATTTAAACCTTCCAAGAACAAATCTGAAGGCCCATCAAGTTCAGATGGCTAGGGTTTGTGGATGAGAGAGAGAAGTAGGCTGATCTTGTTTCTTGATCTGGGCTTATATCTGTTGCCTCTGTACATGGTGGAGATGATGGAGGTGGTGGGGTGGGTGGTGCAATGATGGTGGTGAAGGGTCAGAGTGAAAGGTGAGAGCATGATGATTGCAGTTGAAAGAATGAAGAAAATTCCAAGGGTTTTGTATCATATATTCCTCACAACTCTTATCCCTCTCTCTCTCTCTATGTTGTATATATATCATATGTGTTCCCCTTTAACCCTAGTGGGACCCTAGCTATAGTAACTATACATATACTCAGTCCCTCCATCCGAATTTATTCTGCGTCCTTACGATAGATACGAAGTTTACAAAAAATTATTTTTAACCAATTTTAATGACTTTTGAAAGGTAATGTAACATTTTTAGGTAATAATAGTAAATTATAAAATATGTTATTCGTGTTAACTGGGAGGTGGTAAATTTGTAATTAGATGTATTTTAGGATTGAAAATTGATGTGATATTTTATTTTTTAAGTAACGAAATTTATGTGGGAGGATGGAAATGAAAAATGTAAAATTTAATTTGTGATGTAGGGAGTACATATGTATAGTAAACTATATATGTTTAGTGCAGTTGATCATATGCCTCTATTAATTTGTAAATATATTTACATGCTACATTTTTTTTTACTTATATATGTACATAGATATGATTGATATGAAAAATTAAAGTTAGTTTATCTTTAAGCAACAGTAAAGGCTGTTTGTGTCTGTATATGGGGAAAAATGAATATGCATCAAGATATTGCTTTATTGGGTTTAGGAAAAGTTAGAATAAGCAGGAATTCAATTAAATAAATAAATATTAAATAGACATTGATCAAAGAACAGAAGGAATCATAGAATTCTTGAAACTAAATAAAATAATACAACTAATTATAGGAAACTGAGCTAAGGGGATGAATCATGAATATATAATTGGGGTTAGCTCTAAACCAGGGGCGGATGTATGTGGGGGCAGCCCTTGAGCCCGGGGCTGCCCCCGAAAAGTCCATTATATCATATATAAATAATTTATAAATAATTTGTGTTTTTAAGTTTAGCCCACCCCAAAAATATTTTCAGCCCACCTAAATGAAGCTAAAAAATAAATATATCTTCTTTCTTCTTTGTGTTTTTAAGTTTAGTCCAATCCAAAAATATTTTAAGCCCACTGAAATGAAGTTAAAAAAAAAATATATATATATATATATATATATATATATATATATATATATATATATATATATATTATTTTTTAATTATTATTTTTTATTTTCTTCAATAAACTTAGCCCACCCCACCCCAATTTTCTGGATCCGCCCCTACTCTAAACAAACAAAGAGATTCTTTTTATCACTCCATTTTATTATTATAAAGTTATAGCAAAAAAATATTCTATGCAGATTTTTTTTTTCAATTGCAAAAATAAATACAAATAAGAGGTAATAGAGTTACCCATAAAAATGAGAAACGCTATTAATTATACAATACTATCGAAACTTGAGGAATTTAATTCTTTGGCAATACTAACACCCTAATATGAGTCATTTGTCACACTAACCTAATATAGAATAAATTTTGGAGATCATCTCAATTCTTCGTAATAAATTGATAATCTCGCTGAATGTCTTTTAAGAACTCAAAATTCTTTTCCATCAATCTCAAAAAGTTTATTGCAAAAAATTGCAGAATTTCAAATTTTTGTATTAACCACACCACACCAAAGACAAACAAAAATTAATTTTCCTTTTAATTTTATTAATATACTCCATTCAAAGGCAATAGTAATATTTACATCTGAAGAAGACATGAAGAATTATTTTTGGAGCTATGAAGAAAATGGAATTGCAATGTATATTAGGAATTAAATATGACGTACTTAGATTTAAAAAAAAAAGTGATGAAGTGATATGAAAAATAAATGATTTGGCATGCCATAAAAGTGCACATTGGATTGATTAATTCCAGGGTTTTGCTTCTTAAAAGAAGCAAAAATAGTCCCATTTAATCAGCTTCATATATTTTCTTGGGTTAATTGCGTCAAAAGTCCTGATATTTTCGCGAATTTCAAATTAGTCCAAACTTTTCAATATTTACAAATAAATTCTCGATCTTTACTCATTTTTCCAAATCAAGCCACCGGGCAGTGGAGGCCTGCCCGGTGGCTGACATGTCACTGTTTATTATACGTTCGCACCCACAACTCCAAAACGACGTCGTTTTGCACCCCACTATTAAAATAAAAAAAGATAAGGACGTTTACTGTGACGAAGGCAGATCCAAATCCGCGTCAACTCAAGGCTCTCAAAGCTCCGCCATTACTGTGACGAAGCCGGATCGCCAATCCCCCAACTCTCCCTTGAAATAGTTCCTTCTTCACCCAAAGTATCAACTCCATCGCCTACATCTACCGTTTCTCCAAAACCCCCTTACACTCTCCCTCTTAAGAGATCCAAAACCCGATTGGCGGATGTGGCTGATGATGCTGCAATTGACGGCTGTGGAGTCAGGAAACGATTCAAGACCCAAAATTCTGCATCCGGCTGTGGTGTGTCTCCCAGGAGTAGCCGAAGATCCAGAAGAAGACTGGAGCAGGATGTGAGGGAACAGAGAGAAATTGGGGAAGAAATCTTGGTAAGCCTAGAAAGAAGAGGCAAACAGAGAGATCTAAGAAAGATAAATCGGTTTCAGCTCTTGCAGTCTCATCATCACAGAGTATGTCAACGAAAACATTGATCATTCCTTCAATTTTCTTCTTATCTGACTTGGGTTTATGGGCTGTATTTTGGGGGGTTTAGGAAAAATTGATGTGGATGGTCACAATCTTGATGCTATTGGTGAGATCATTAACGTCGTTTTCTTTTTTTCTTTTTTTGGATTAAACAGGTGGGGTGCAAAACGACGTCGTTTTGCTGTTGTGGGTGGGGACGTGTAATAAACAGTAACACGTCATTCACGGGCAGATCTCCCGCTGCACGGTGGCTTCGTTTGGAAAAAAAATTAAAAGTCGAGAATTTATTTGTAAATATTAAAAAGTTTAGACTAATTTGAAATTCGCAAAAATGTTAGGATTTTGGCGCAATTAACCCTATATTTTTTTCTCTTATTATACACTTTTAGGGGAATAAATATGCAATAATGATCTGTCTTTTCATTTCACGAAAATGTTTATACCTTTATTTATTCCTTTTACCTTTCTTTCATCGGGTTTCCCGTTTGCATTATGGCAAAAGCTCCTGTGCACCCGGGCGCACGGAAAATTTTCCGTGCGTCTTTAGAAATTTGTGCTAAATTGTATACCTTTTAGTATACAGATGTGTACCCTTTATTTTCTAAAGAAAAATCTGGGCGCACGAACAACACTCCGTGCGCCTTTAGAATTTTGTGTTAAATTGTATACCCTTTAGTATAAAAATGTGTACCCTTTATTTTCTAAAGAAAAAAAAATATTAATGAAAAGTGTATACCCTTTAGAACAAATTTGTGTACCTTTTAGTAATTAAAGTGTATACCCTTTAGACCAAATTAATGTACCCTTACCCATAATACAAAATTTCTAAAGGCGCACGGAATGTGTTCCGTGCGCCGGGTGCACGCAAGCCTCACTCTTGCATTATTTGCCTACTTAATTTCAGATCATATTCCTTTTACTCTCATATAACAATAATTCCAAATTATATGGATGCATAAGTTTAGATTAAATGCATTAAAATATTATATTATACAGTATATTTTTGCATTGTTTTAAAATTAATCCTGAGTTGATAATTATAACTAGCTAGCTGATCCTACATTAATTCATGATTCCTTACGTGCACTGTATACGAAATCCATTGCATAATTAATCATCCTAATTAATTAATATTAATTCATATTATTTGAAGAAATTAAATTCACATATAGTATAACAGTCAAGATTGTCCAAACATGATCTAAGTGTGAAATTTTAGATTACATTTTATCATATAGACAATACAATGGTGAGATGATTTTATAATTTTGTAATTAATTATCGCTTTTTATTAATTAAAATCACTTTTCGTTTAAAATATTATCACTTAATATTTATTTATATTATAAATTGTTTATAAAAAATACTTCAGTTTCACTACAAAAAAACTGTTTTTTAGCAACAGAATATTCCGTTGCTAAAAGCCTTAATTCCATTGTTAAATTGGCTTACCAACGGATTAGCAACGGAATCCTTTGGTAAAGTGGTGGTTGGTAAATTTTTAGCAACGAAAAATCAATTCTGTTGATAAATAATTCCGTTGGTATTCCGTTGCTAATTTATATAAGATTCCCTTGGTAATCCGTTGGTTATTACCAACGGATTGAATTCAATTGTTAAAATAGAGAATAAATCCGTTGGCATTCAATTGCTAATAGAAAAATGTCATTTTGGTTGCTAATCCATTAATAATTACCAACGGATTGAATTTCGTTGCTAATATATATATATATATATTTAGTGTTTACAGCCCATTATTACTTTTCACTGAAATGGAATTATACAAATCTTTGTCTTTTAACAATATCGTGGGTAAAATTTTAGAAGGTGAAAATCTATAGAAAAAAAAATGATCATTATGCAGTATAACATTCATATATAGCAATTTGGTTTTAATCCCTAAATTAATTATTTAAACTCTATACATCAATGAGTTGTGTGGTATGCAACATACTAACTAGTTTTACGTACGTGTGAGCAGCTAATAATTTGGTGCAAGAATTTAGAAAAAAATAATAAAAACTTAAATTTGATGCATTTAAATTCCCATAAATATATTTGTACACAGTAGTCTCGGTTATAATTCATTAGTAATTAAAAATAATCTTTTAACTTTAATTATGAATAGTTGAGAAAACATGTTAAACAAAAGTTGCTTTTGGCAGAATAAATTTAGTTGTCTTATGAATTAATGTTTTGACCCTGATAAAGCCATCCTTACTTTACCAGCTTTTATTCCACTTTATCCTAACTTTGAGTATAATTTTACATTGACATGATAAGGATAGTATGTAACTTTTTTGCAAACTTTTTTTTTAAATTTATTATTCTTATTATTATTTTTTATAAACTTTGGAAACTATTTCTTTCTACAGCTTGGAAATATTTTTATTTTGCTTTTGAAGAAACAAACTAAAAGTTTATGTTTGTGGTGAATACTTTTTAGGCAAAAGTTCCTGGGTCCGGGGACACGAAGGAATACTCCGTGTCCCTATGTGAACACAATTCTCCCCTCTAATTCTATTTAAATCTATGTATTGCTAGGGATTTAAATTGCAAAGGGACATGAAAATTGCAAAAAGCACATGGAATGTGCTCCGTGCGCCCGGGTGCACAGAGCCTCACTCTACTTTTTATGGAGTATTATGTTTTAGATGAGTAGTGATAAAGTTTTTTTTTTTTAAAGCTCATTTGAGTTTCATCCTATAAATGATATCAAAAAAGCTTGAACACTCTTTTGTGCTAGTTAATATAAAAGTTCGATTCGAACTCGAACATGAAAATAAGTATAATAAGATCAAATTATTTAAGCTCAGCTCTTGTTTGACTCAATTAAAGCCGTTCAAACTCGTATCGATAACTTATCAAATAAGTTTAAATATGTACTTTAAAACTCGATAGTATTTCAAACAAATTTTAACAGTACTGCGTTAGCTCGACTCGAGTTCATTCATTTACAGCAATTGAGCATATAACTGATTACTCGCTCACAAACTTTCGATTATAGTGAAAAAAATTTCTCTTTAGTTTTACATTTTTAATTTTAATGGGCCTTTAATCATAATAAGAGCGTATAAAGGCCCACATGTAAAATTGAACAAGGCCCATTTATCTGATTTATATATCATGACCCACATCAGCAGGAAACCCATTTTGGCGCGGAGATGCTAATTTCCATGGTGGCGCGTGTTTTACATCCTTCTTCATTCGGGACTTTCTTCAAACACCTTCCTCCTATTCAACCATCTCACCTCAAAATCTCCACCAGAAGAACCACCGCCTCTCTCTCTTCCGCCTCCGCCGCCGCCGACTGCCTCCATTTCCAAAACTTGAGTTCTCACCAAAAAGATCAAGTTCGTCTGTACATTGACTCTCTTCTCCAATGGAACCAGGTACGTCGCGCGATTCCTCCGCCGAATGTTTACCTAAGTTAACGGATTTTTTTTCCAGAAAATTAATCTTACGGCGGTGAAAGAGGAAAATGAGGTGATGGAAAGGCACGTGGAGGACTCGTTGTCGATTACTGAACCCGTTCGCAATTCGTATCTGTTGCATTGTGGCAGTTCCGTTGAAAATTTGAGTGTTGTTGATGTTGGAAGCGGAGCAGGACTTCCTGGATTAATTCTGGCCATTGCATTCCCTGGTAATGATTACTTTGTTTAAGGGCAAGAGAGTTATCGTGTAGTTTTCATTTATAGGATTGAATTTTGTTTCTTAGGTTGGAAATTGACTCTGTTGGAGTCCATGAACAAGCGTTGTAACTTCTTGGAGCATGTCGTTGGCCTCACTGGCCTACAGAATGTGCAAATTGTGCGAGATCGAGCTGAGGTATGAGTTTTCATGTCAGCATTAAGGATTTGTACCTGTACATCTTTTTCTGTTGTAAAATTTCATAATATTATAACCATTATTGGAGGAGAAATTACTTGAAAATGTTTGTGTTGTGTATTGATTATTGTGGTTGTTTCACTTACTGGATACTTATCAATGATTTTGATATACTCAACTCAGTTTTCATGTATGCTCATATGTAACTGATCTCTATATAGGACAGAATCTTGGACAAAATCTTGATTTCAGAGAGAATTTTGACATTGCAGTAGCTAGAGCAGTTGCAGAGATGAGAATTCTTGGTAATTACTACTAGTATATATACATTTCCATTTTGTAATCTTTGATTTGGTGTTAAATTACTCTGTTAACATATGGTTCTTGTTGCCGTGAAGCTGAATATTGTCTTCCTCTAGTCCGCATTGGTGGTCTGTTTGTGGCGGCAAAAGGTCACGACCCTCAGGTATGCTAAGATTTCAAATCCTCCGCCTCTGTTATCTATCTCTTACCAACTGCAAGAAAACTACATGTTCACTATCTATTTCAATTTTGACCCTGTTGTTTTACTATTCCATGTATATTTGTTTCATCGTTTGTTTCTTTAAGAGCATGCGCATTTCGCTTTATATGTTGCCTCCAGGAGGAAGTTGCAAACGCTGAAAGAGCTATTCGTTTGATGGGTGCTTCTCTTGTGCAAACATGTCTTGGTATGTATACTTTGATCTAATCTTTAAGCTTATTCATTTTTGTGCACGATCTAAAGAAATTATCTTCATACGATATGCAATTCTTGATCACCACGTCGTCCTCACTTGTTCTTGTGCTTGTAATGTTTGAAAAGCATAACTCTTGATCACCACATCGTCCTCACTTATTTTTGTGCTTGTAATGTTTGAAAACCAGTGAGATTACCCTTTTTAGCCTCTTTTAATGACACTACATCAGCACTATAGAGATTTTTTAACATAGCGTAGCAACGCTTAATCTTTTCGTATTTTCCTAAAATATCCCTCTAGAGGCCATCTTTTTCCATATTTGAAATCCCTCAAGAAATGTACTCTTGATTTTCAACCATAATTCAAAGGTATTCTCTTTGGATTTGTTGTAAACATTAAAAATATTTGATATATGCAAAAAACTGCAGGTAGTCATCCTTGAGAGTAGAATTGGTTTCTTCCTTATGAATCTGAACAATCTGCTGTTGCCAAATCTTGCTGAACTTATGTGAATGTTAATGGTGTCTTGTGTTTTGCCAGTGGAATCTCACAGTAAATACGGACAAAGAACTGCCGTTGTATGTCTGAAAGACAGCTCCACCCCGAGAAGATATCCTCGGAGTCCAGGTACTCCGTCCAAGCTTCCACTTTGAAATAGCCAGTAGATGCTTTTTAAGTTGGATATCTGTTTGTATAATGTTATGACATGCTGTTTTAGAATCATTCATCATTCGATTGATCAGAAACAAAAATGATGCACAGCTTATCTTGACCATGGAATCTCAAGCTCCTTAATTTATTAAACTAATCATTTTTTAAAGTTTTCTAATTAAACTAATACTGCATACCTATATACAAAGAGCAACAAACAGCTGTGTGATATAGATGACTTTTATAGTATGAGTGAGGCTCCTGTGCACCCGGGCGCACGGAGCACATTCCGTGCGCCTTTACAATTTTCATGCCCCTTTACCATTTAAACCCCTAGCAATACACATGTTTAAATAGGATTGGAGGGAGGGTTGTGTTCACATGGGGACACGGAGCATCTTTCCGTGTCCCCGGGCGCACAGGAGCTTTTGCCTTATAGTATACCTGTTGAGTTGAAATTCTAGTTTATTCAAAATTCAGGAAATCATTATTTATTTAAAAGATTCAAGATACAGCGTGGCCTTTTGATAATTCAACGTATGAAATCGGATGGCATAGTGTGGATATTATGAATATTTTCTAAAGCTATATTAACTCGCATACTAATACAGCAAAAGCTAAAATATTGTTGCCCTTTCAAATAAATTGGAAAATAATAATAATAATAATAATAATAATAATAATAATAATAATAATAATAATGACATGCACGTTATTCTTTTAAAAAAAAAACAATTGCTACATGACAATATGTTCCTTTACATTTCTACAAAACAAAATGTCATTCTTCTAAAAATAAATTAAATTTATGTAATCTTGGAAAGAAAACAATTGTAATGTAGATACTTTGGGATTTAATTCCATGCAATACTCTTGCTAAATAAAAGAATGGGTAAATTGGCCACATATTCTAAACTTATTATCGATCACTTTTTTTTTTTTTCCAATCTAACAAAATATATCCCATATATAAAACGATCTGAGTGTCAGAATTTTTTTTTTAAAGATGATGAGGTTGGACCATGAGGCAGAGGTGGGTCTTGAAAGTTCTCATTCCCTTGTCTGAATGTGTAAGCAGAAGTGGTCAAACTCATTTCAAAAGGGTATGACATCTTTCTGGATCCATCCAAAAATTTAGCCATAAATGATCCTGTTGGATACTTCATATTCATAGAATTGGGCACATGAATAGTACCATATAATCTCGTGAACCATCTATAAATTGAAAAACAAATTGACCATTAAAGTGATTGAGCATAAAAATAAAATAGAATAAGTATAGTACACCAACTCTGCATATAAACTGCTAAAATAGGCAACTTGCTTATACACATCTCCTTTTTTACTATAATTATTGATGTATTATGAACCACTTTTTTATGTGGTTTTTTTTCTTTAATTGTGACAAATAATACCTTTACACTCTGTAAAAAGAGGCTTTTCATCAAACTAATGAAACATATCTTGCATTAAAAAGTCTTCTAATGTTATTTTATGATTGGTCAAGCTTTTCACTTTTGTTGATTACAATTTTTTACTCAAGGGTCAAGGCCATGCCACAATACTTGGGGTGGCTTGCTTTGCTACTCTGGAGTTAATTTTTTATTGAATGGTCATAATCTTTATATAATATGTTTGTATATTTTCTACATACATTTTATATAGTCAATTAAGTGAATTTAGTTACTCCCTCCTCCCCTCCGTCAGCAAGTGTCTTTTCATTTTACTATTTTAGGTGTTTGAGTTTTTTATTTTTCAGACGTATGAGACTCACACACACTATTAGTAAAATTAAAATATCGAATTCATACATTCAACTAATACAACTACAAACTACACATTAAATAATATACTTCTTAATTTAAGTTTAAAAAACAAATGACATCCTCGGCGACGGACGGATGGAGTAGATGACTAGAGTGAGTGAATTCTACTCTCTACCAATCTGATAGAGCATTCTTCTAAATATTAGGTCCCATAGCTACATCTCAAGTACCATAGAACATTCTAGAAGAACAGCGGATATTCTTATGCTCGAAATTAGACGCACATACTAATTAGTTATGGATTAATTTGAGATTAATCAAGAAATAGGGAGAAAAACCTTCCAAATCTTGATGTCACAATCAAGACTAGCAGTGTACAATAGATAAGTTGATGGATTATGATCATGATGATGATAGTGATGAAGATTAAGTGATATTGCAATGCACTTGATTGGTCCCCTGTGTCCTTCAACAACAGCCAAACAGGAATAAGATAATTTCCCAATCTCTCTCCAAATCCTCACTGTTTTATCAGCTGAACCACTGCAAACCAACTCTGACACTGTTGCCAAACACAGCACTGCCTTTTTGTGCCCTCGTAGTACCCCCACCGCCTCCATTCCGCCGCCCTCGCCGCCGTCCATCCACACCACTACCGATCGATCCGAACCTCCTGAGTACAGAACGACGCCGTCTTCGCTCAATGCCAGCGCGTTGACGCCGGCATTGTGCTTCTCCAGCGTTGCCTCCAGCGAGTGCGTCTTCTCGCCTGGCTTTTTCCCCCACACTTTGATTTTCCGATCGGACGACGCCGTATAGACGCGGCCGGTTTCCGAGACGGCGACGGCGTTGATGGCGTCGTCGTGAGCCGTCACGGATTCGAGGCATTTGAAATCGGTTGTTCGCCAGATTTTGAGAGTTCTATCCCAGGAGACGGAGTAGAGCAGCGATTCGTCGGAGGATAGGGCGAGTGCTGAAACGGCGTCGTTGTGGTGGATCCAGGTGGATTTTTTGTGCCGCCTGACTTGGACGTGATTTTTGGGGATTAGGATTTTGATCGCTCGATCGGCGAGCGTCGGAAGAGTGGCGAAGTGTGTGATTTTCCGACGATCGTCGTCGTCGATTTTCCATACTCGGATCTTGTGGTCCTGATGAGCGGTGATGAGTTTATCGGACGATGAGATGACGGCTTTGACTGCACCTTTTCCTGATAGAGTAATGGCGTCTTCGGTGAGAGTTTGGTAGTGGCAGAGTGAAGTGAGGGTGTTGCAGCGGATTTCTCTGTCGGAGGAGCCGGTGATTAGGCATTCTCCGGCGAGTGCGAGGGCGGATGTGTAGGAGTTTTGGCCCTGGAGAGTGGCTATGCAGTGGTGGCGCGTGTACGGCGGCGGTGAAGGAGCATTGCTTGAGGTACAAGTTTGATGATCACTTGCCCACATTTTCTTGTAGGAGGAATTACATGGAGAGGGAATACCCAATACATATACATTCACACACATATATTTATACTTATTTCTTACTTATTTTATTACACATGAATGAAAAAGAATTATATTGTTGTTATTATTATTGAATTTATTTGTATAGTCTCTTGTGGGTACTTATAAATTAGTTATACTAGTACAATACTATGTTTTAAATCATTTTTTTATTAAAAATTAAAACTATGAATCATACTAATTATACTTTAATAACGTAATTGCAAATTAATAGATCAGAAAATTATTAATATAAATAGTTAGATAAAATAACATAATTAAAAAAAAACCACTAGCTCACTATAAGTAACAAGATGTCGAGATATGTATGACTTGTGCACCGCATATGGTGCACCACGAAACAACTAGCTCAAATTGTAAATATATTTCAGTAGTCAATTAATATCTTTAAAAAAAGTTGGTCTATTGTGTTCCTGGGATGTTCCTTAAAAAATGTGACTCTTGGATGCACACACAACAATTAGGTCACATTGTAAATATAGTTATTTTAGTAATTAATTAATATCTTAAAAAAAAGGTAAATTACCAAACTCCTCTCGAAATTTGTTCAAACTACCAAATAAACCCGTGGTTTGAAAAATTACCAATTACCCCCTTTAACTTGTTTTTTATTTGAACATTAATAAAAATACATTTTTTCTTAAAATAAAGAAGGATGAAAATGACATCAAGATCCATATATTTAACATTGTATTTTTAAATTTCACTATTTTTTTAAAAAAAATATTTTTTAAAGGAGGTAATTGATAAATTTTCAAACAACGGGTTTATTTGGTAATTTGGACAAATCTCGAGGGGAGTTGGTAATTTAAAAAAAAAAAAAGAGCATAATTTTAGAAAGAAGAAGTATAATTAACTTTAGGTGTGTTTCTCTCGAGATGAGACATTTGTTTGGCACTTTTATAAAATGTATCTAAACAACCTCATTAATTTTGTTCTTATTATATATATAGAAAAACTATATCAATGGAGAGATATATATCATATTAGCATTTGATAGATATATTTATTACTCGAGTTTGTCTATTATACAATTGATTTTATGTACGATCTCTTAAATTATGAATTGAAATTTTCAAAGTCTATAAATTTAAATCATGAGCTTAGGTTTGATCCACTCCATATTTCATACATTTGAATAATGAATGTTATATATTTCTTAAGTATAAAAATTTATAACCCCTCATTTTTTAAAGGAAAAAATGAAATCAAAATCAAACATTAATACTCTTCCTACTTCAATTGATTATTTTAATAAAAAAATAATAATTTTATTAATTAAAATATATTCCATATATTTTAAAAAATATAATACTTTTAAACAATTCGGGCACTCGAATACACAAAAAGCCAACCCTAAAAATATAATAAACCTGACAAGAATTTAGTGACTTACAAATTCACACTAATCTTTAATGATAAAAATTAAATTCAAGGATAAGATAGTGTTATTAACTATAAGAAAGAAAGTTATGCTATATTTATGTCTAAAAAAATGTTGATAATTGCACTTTAATTTGGCTCAATAGTTTTATTTTATTTTTGGTTCCTCAGCCTTTTTTTTAAAATCCCAAATCATTAATTTAGAATGGAAACTATTTAATGTTCTTGCTCTCCTGTTTATTTTTTTTTTTTCAAAAGCTCTTGCACTCTGGGACACGCCGTGTCCTTATGTGAACACAACTCTCCTCCTCCATATTCTATTTAAATCTATGTATTGCTAGGAAATTTAAATTGCAAAGGGGCACAGTATCTCCAAGGACACAAGAGCTTCACTCTTATTTTTTTAGATTTAATAGTTCCATCAAGAAAATTAATAGTAGGACTTCTAGAGAAAAAACAAAAAGAAAAGTTAGAGATAAAAATAGAACGAGACTTTTCGTATTAAATTAAAAAGTTCAATTTCTTTAAAAAATATATATATATACTCCATTAAATCCTAAAAATAAATTAAGATGTGAATCTTAAAAATACATATACAATCGATTATATAGAATTTCTTGTTTTATAATTTGTATTCTATGCCGTTAAGTTTTAATGTTATATCCACTTGAGTTGAGCATGAGAGTGATATGAATTCAAAAAATATTATGAACTAAAAACATCTTAACGTTATCAATGTTAACTGAGAGTATATTATTATTACTTGGGAGAATATGGAGATGATACATTAAGAGTATATTATTATTACTTGGGAGAATATGGAGATGATAGATATGAGAAATTATGGAAAAAACGTTGAAAATAGGTTATCCTTTTTATAGACTAACTTTAATAATTGTTAATAGTGAAATAATATTGTGGGCATATATGTCTTGTTTTTATTGGTCATGATTGGTTGGTCCAACGTCGAGGTTATTTGTAGAAAAAAAATATAAACATTAACTCATACAGTTGTACACCATTTTTGGAGCTCATTAGTATATTTTGCCCTTTATCATGTCAAACAATTTTAATCTTATACTATATATTTTGCTCAAATTATCAGATATTTTGGAGTTGAGTTTTATTTATTTATTATTATTATTATTTTTTTTTCACTTTTGAAATGCCTTTTCCTCCACCCAATTCCAATCGGTTTTTATTTACATTCATTTCGCCTTTTTAGAGAGATTATTTTTCTGACTTTAAGGAATTTTTAAGAACATTGTGTGTTTAAAATTCAATGAATAACGAGGGTGTGTGTTTTGAAAATTTGGATATATGTTTAACCTTTATTTTATATTAAGAACAACGTGTGATAGAATAAATAGATGAAAAAAATTATACTGCACCATTCCATTAAATTGCGTGTGTATATTGTGCAAGGAGATGTTAAAAAAATTATTTTTTAGGGAGAATTTAAAAAATAATCAAATTTTATAGTTTAAAGTTTTTAATGACAAACTAATAATTATTCTATTAATTTTATTTAATAGGTACTTTTTGAACTTTTATGCTTTTTATTTATACACTCATGTCAGTTTTCAAGTCGATGGCCTCATTGGTTACCAAGTCGGTATGCACACTTATAAGGATATTTTGATCTGAACCTTTTAAATATCATTTGGGTGATTTTGATAAAATGTTTAAGTGATGTGATAATAATTTCTTATATATTTATTTTGGACATTTCATGTATCGAAACTATTGTTTTAAGTGTATAAAACAAGATAAATAAATGGTAGGCTATATAATGAGATTAGTATATATAGTTATAAAGCAAGATTTATAGAGTAGGTTATATAATGATTAATGAGATAAGTATATATAATTGTTGCGTTAAGCATAAAAAAAAAAGTATAGTACACTTTGGATGTATTAAAAATTGTGGGAATTTATTATTTTTAGCAAAAAACTTAAAAAACTAATGAAATGAAAAGTAATAAGGACATTAAATTGATCATTGATGTATTATCGGAGAAATTCACACGAACACGTTACACGTGTCTACCTAAGTGAAGTTATTAGATTAGACCCATCGTTATGATGTTACAAAATTGGGGCGACATCCAGCATTTTTACTTTATAATGTCTTTACATTTTATAGTTACTAAACATTGTGATCATCTTTAATTGGGGAAATGTTCTGCAAAAATAAATTTATATGGAATCAAGTGTCTTTCTTCTACTTGAAAAATTATTACTATAACCTTTTGTTATATTTAGAGTTTTGAATAATATTTCCTCCATCCCTCGTTCACCGTATCATGACTATTAAAAAAATGTTATTTTTTAACTAATTTTATTGATTTTTTGGAATAATTTGGTATTTTTAGGTAATAAATATTAAAGTATAAAGTATGTCATGTGTGTAATGATAGAATAACATTTTTTAAATTAATGTGTACTTTTGAGCTGTTAGATTAAAATGGTATTTCTTTTTTTCACAAACACTTGTGGTCCATTTACAATCTTTTATACCTTATATATTGCTAATGTGTTTAAATTAAGGGGACCACAAGATTTAAAACGGTTTATGATGTAAATCCGGTTTACAAAAAACTAGTAACTCTTTTTTTTAGGATGAACGATTATATGAGGCGAATAAATAAGAAAAAAATAAACATTTTCATAATCAGAGGGAGTAATAATTCATCATGTAGAAGAATTTACTTATGCAATATGATTTCATAAAATTCAACTCATAAAATTTAAGAACATGATTATACATTTTTTTCCCATAAAATAATCATTGTGAAATTCGCTCTAGACACTGAGGTAGGCACATTAATTGTATTGCTAAGAAATGATATCCCTTTGTTCCAAATAAATGGACACACTTTATTTTTTGGGTTGTTCCACAAAAATTGACACACTTTTTTAAGTACATGGGACCCACAAAAAAATAATTAATATATTCATGTGGCCCCCAAACATCCCTACACACACTACTAATATAATTACTTATTACATATTAAAATATTATATTTTCAACTCACTACATATTCAAATATTATATTCCTTAATTTTCGTGCAAAAAAATGTATCAATAATTTTGGGACGGATAAAGTAATTAAAATAATTTGGCTCTGAATATTTAATAGCTTCAAAGACAATTCCATATGCTTGTTTTGCTAAAAATACATTCATGAAAAACTTATTGATTTCTTCCCTAACATCCTAATATTGGCAAATTTCTATCATTTTCCTTTTAACTCTTTAAATTAAACTAATTAACTAGCTGGGTGTTGGAGGTGTTATATCAATCAATTGATATGAATTAAAAGTAGTACTAATAATCATTCAACCATAGAATTTTATCAATGGCACAAATACAGTTAGTGTTACTTTTCAAATTAAGGTCCAATAGACTGACCAACTTCAAGAATTTAAAACACAGAACAGTAAAATTTAGTTATTTATAGTGGAGTATTTTATTTTATTTTTTAATTGTTAAATCAATCCATTCAAATGCATAAAAAGTTTACTTATAAAATACCTAGATCAATTAAATAAAATTCATCGTGAACCCGAGCATATGTACCAATCTTACGAAATATGACAATTTCTCCATGAAAATATTTATAATAATATTAGGGCAATCTTGGGTGGGATGTTCCTATTATATCATTTTATGTTTTTTATTTAATTAAATATTTTTATTAAAAATATTTAAAAACATTATAAGTTATCACATTTATTTATATTATAATTTGTTTATTTATAGGAAAAATAAGTACATTATATCATTATTATTTTTTTATCAATTAAGTATTACTTTTAAAATGAAAAAATAAAGTATCACTTTTTAATTATCATCAAACTAAATCACTTTTATGATATCATACAAGTTTTTAGCATTTACATTAGACTCGTTGGACCAATCTATTTAATAGGTGACACCCAATATCACTAACGCCCACCTAATTAATAATCACAACTATTTAATCACTTCTTCAAATGATATATTTTAATCAGTTGATTGGTTCTTATGGACCAGACTCGAAAACCTTCTATGACAATTCATCACATTGTCAAACACTTGTGGTACTGTTTCATATGATTTCTACCAAAATTTGTAGGAAAAAGATAATTCCAATCCAAGGAAAAATAATTTTTTTTTAAACAATAATTAATAAGGCCGGTAACGTTGCGTTTTTAGTCACTATATTTTCGAGCTACAAATATCCTAAATTTTAAGTATATATAATGCACTAAAAATGTCACAACAAAAATATATTTTGTGGGTGGAGTAATTATTATTATTATTATTTTATATAAAATGAGTAGTTATATTAGTGGTGAGTGGTAAATCATCTATGAAATTTTTTTTGTTAAAAATGATAAAAATAAAATACATTAAGAGTAGACGATAAAAATAACAAAATGAATACATTATTGGGAGCAGTGGCGGACGACACTGGCCCCCCTGAACTTTTACTATTAAGTAGTATATATATGTGATGTATGGCAAAATTTCACATTGGCCTAGTGGTGAGGCAACCTAATTAATGTGTCGAGGGTCTAGTGTTCGATCCCCTTTTAGGACAAGCTTTATTTATTTACTTCTTCTCCTCTTCTATCTCTTTTGTTTTACTTAATATTTATTTTTCTCTCTTTTATCTCTTTTATTTATTTTAATTGATACATTACAAAAATAACATATTCATTTAATAATTTTAATCTCAAAATTATACTAACTTTTACCTAACACAACTTAAAATATTAAAATATTCTTAGAAAAATGTTAATATAAATTGATAAATAAAATAATTTTTCTTATAATTTATAGAACAAAAAATGCAAACTATTATATGAGAAGAATTAGGCCCCTCCACGAAAATCCTGCGTCCGCCCCTGCATGGGAGAATAATATTTCAGGAGTGGTGCAATCTAACTACTTGATGTCTTAAAAAAAACATTTTCCCCAATCTTATACATTAATCATGAAGTTTAAAAATAAATGCAATGATAATATTAGCATGTAACCGGGCACGTAATTAATTGCATGCTAATAATTTATATTCAAATCACATTGTCATTTAAATTGCCACTTCTATGAATTTTTTTTAAATATTTTTTACATTACATTTTGAATGAGTGACACTTTTTAATCCCCTATACTTAAATTTTATGTATTATTTTGAGCATAAATAATTTCATTTTATCTTCTACTTGTCACTCATTCAACCGAGAGCAATACATAAATTATAATATCACAATGTAAATTGAATAAACGGTGAATACCGGCCATGTGTCACATTGAGATGAAATGAATTATGATTTATATATAATGTTGATAAATACTCTATTGACTAAATTGAGACAGTTGAATGTCCAATATGTGCCATAACCCTTTGCCCCTCACCTTGCTATACACCAACTTTAATTACATCAAATTAAATTTGCTGCTTTCTGACTCATTGCCCTCTTCTAAATCATGTATGGAACAACATTTTACTATTTATCAACTTAAAATGATACTCCATAAGTAACATAAAGAGGAAAAGATCACAATACCCTCCTTTTTTCAAGAAAAAAAAATCTACCTATTTTAAGAGAACATTTTAAAATAACAAATTTTACCAAAATAACCTTGACTCGGTTAAAAATAATTGACTAGGTTATAGATATTTTATGACTCGCTGCACATATTTATAGGTCAATTAAAATATTTTAAATCGAATAAAAAATAATCATTTAGGACATTAAATATTTTCAACAAAACATGGGTCATATATTTTTTTTATAACACTCGATCGATTGTGCATAATATGTTTTAACCCATAACATAAACACATAAAGTTGTATGGAACTAGTGCGAGTATCCATGTCTCCCATTTCACTCTTAGTATGAGCCGGGACTGTTTCCTCGAGGACTAGTCGGGCGTAAGCCCGGAACCTCGGTATCAAAAAAAAAAAAAAAAAAAAAAATATGATGATTACTTTTCTCCATGACAAATTATTACTCCACTCTTCTGTGTAACAAATTATTATTCTTTTCAAGAGTGCACTTATTATTCTGAAGGGTGACTATTAATTTACGAGAGAGAGGAGATATGAGAGAGGAGAAAAAAAAACAATAGAAATTGATCTCTTGTGTATTTAGATATACAATGTGTATAATATTTTGTTATAACAAATATATACTTTAATTAATAATAGTAAGTTTTTCATTGTAAAAAAGTTTACTGAAATATTAAGAGTATAAATGTTTGACTAATTTTTTTTTCCTTTCAAAAAATCAAAGTTAATAAGTTTTGCATGGAATGTGGTTGGATTGGGTATTAATATTGCTTATTAGGGTGTGTATATGATTTTTTAAAAATTTAATCTAAAATATATATGAAATTTGAAAACTCAAAATAGATTTTCAATACAAAGAAAATTAAATTATTGTTATGGAGGGAGAGAGAATGGAGTACTCTCTCCGTCACTATGTAAGAGTCTCATTTTATCATTTTGGTTATCACACCTAAATGATTCCTTTTTTTTTTTGACACATGGGACCTACTCACACCCACTAATACAATTAAAATATGGGGCTCACACACCCACTAATACAATTATCCACTACACATTAAATAATAATACTTCTTAATTCACATGCCCAAAAACAAATGAAACTCTTACTAAATGACGAAGGGAGTATATAATATTGAAAATAGTCAACCAATTGTATTCAAATAATTATTTAAGATGTACTTGGAAAAAAATGAAGGGAGTAGAGCTATATTATATAGGAGTATTATAAGGTAGAAAGAAGTCTGAAAAGTAACCCTAGCATTAAAGGCCATCTTATCCTACGAGTAGCAATATCACTTCCACAATACCTTCTTCTAAAGGACCAAAAGCTCAAAAACCCATCTTGTCATATCCCCTAATCTACAAATAATTCACCTGTTTGCCCACAATTTGGCCGGCAACAATTATTTTTCCCTTGTAAAAATATTTTTATATTTTTTCTCCATCTATAAATAAATTTACATTTATTATTTTTTTTATAAATAAATTCAAACTCTTTAATAAACAAATAACACACCATTCAACAATTCCACAATGTACTTTAATACGAGAAAATATCAATTTTGGTCCTGTATCTTTTACAAAATTCAATTTTAGTCCTATAACTTTTAGTATTTTCAATTTTAGTCCTTTTAGTTTCAATTTTGGTCCTATAACTTTTAAAATTTCAATTTTAGTCTTATAAGTTTCAAATTTAGTCCTGTATCTTTTTGAATTTTCAAAATTAGTCATATTATAAATTATATCATATTTCAAAAGATACAGGACTAATTTTGATAATTTAAAAAGATACAGGACTAAATTTAAAACTTATAGGACTAAAATTGAAAATTTAAAAGTTATAGGAACAAAATTGAAACTAAAATAACTAAAATTGAAAATAACAAAAGTTACAGGCTTAAATTAAATTTTGAAAAAATATAGGACCAAAATTGATATTTTCTCACTTTAATACTATCAAAATCACGAATATCTCTTTACAACTCACTTCAATTTCAGACCTATTACATCTAAAATCTAAATATGAATAAAAAACGTTAGGCATCCTACAAACAACTTAGTAGAATAAGCAATCTACCAGAATTAAACAACTAGAACTCTCACATATTCATTTTCCCCTAAACCAACAAACAATAAATTCAATCAACTAAAGGGAAAAATGAGTTATGGAAAATAAATTCTGACTTTTTTTTTTTAGAAAAATACTTTTAAATATTTTATTATGGGCTTATAATTTGTTCTCACATTGGGTTAGGCCCAATATTACACTTTGTTTCAGTACTACCTTGAAGTTTGGACTTGCACATTCAAGAGTTAAGTAATTTCATTTTCTTTGTAAATTATTAGTCTTATAACTTTTTCGACAAGTTTTCTACTAATTATTTTGGCCTTTCTTAACCTATTAACCTAGTGTTACTACCTCCATCTCAATATATATACTTTCATATTTCATAATTTTTATACATGATTAAAATGTGTTTCTTTTCCTTTTTTAGGAAATTGAATAAAAAAAATGTCATAGTATATTTTATTTTTAAAAATATTTAAAACCTTTTGATGCAATGGAAGGTACGAAATAAAGATAAAATATGATAGATGTCTACCCAAACGTTGATTCTCACGATAATATAGTAAGAATAGACGAACACCCACTTAAAAGTATTAATCCATTGTTTCGAGATGAAGACCATAAAAACGCAAATAAAACATGATAAGTGGGGCTAATTCAATTTTTATTAAAGAATGAATTCAACTCGCAAAACAATAATTAGACTAGCTATTTATAAATGATAATATAATCTATTACAATAATTATAAATTTAAATAAAAGAAAACAAATCAAAACATTAATATATTAATTATTTTTAAAATGAAACAAATCAAAATATTATTATATTAATTATTCTAAATATATTTCTATCATTCACGACCCAACACATTTATCAATTTCGTCTCATAACAAAAAAATTAATTCGGTCTCATCTCATAAAATTAAAAGAATCGAACATTTTAAATAAAAATAATGATGAGAATTTATAAATTATACAAGTATTTCAAAAAAATAAAAAATTTTAAAATATTTTAAATAAAGTAAATGAAATTTTAAACTCATCTAAAATAGAATTTACTCTAAAAATAGAATAAAATATAATCTAAAACATTTCACCCTATTGCAACGACATGAGTTTTCGAATTCCTTTGTTCAATGTTGGTTGAGAAGAACAAGTCAAAACCAGCGGAGCGTACCATGTGATGTGATACGTCCACGTGGATTTTAGAATTAAAATTAATATTTAAAGGATAAATAAAAGGGGATTTGGTGGGAGCTACCAAAACGACTGTCGGCGGTGTTTGGTGGCGTCTGGCGGAGGAAAACCTCCCAGCACAACCGACGGTGATTCCTCCACCGCCCCTACCTCAGGTGATTCAATTATTTATTGTTGCGTAGGCTATTTATTGTCCGATTAATTTACTGTGTCGGATTGATTTTGACAAAACCTAATCAATTCTGTAATTACTATTTGGTACACTGATTTATACATGTTAAATTCCCCCTTTACATTCCACGTAAATTCAATGTTAGGGTTCCTGTTTCTCTGAGATTATTCGCGATAAGTCTCTGTCATCATTCTTAGTCAATTGCCTAATGTTTACTGTTTCATCAAAAGTCTTCTTTTCTGAATCTGCCACGAGTCAACCCTTAATCCAACCGAGTTGACGGGGCCTGAAATGATTGCTCTTTTTTCATTATCCAACGATTGAAATTGGAGTTTCTCTGCGTAATTATTAAAAAAAAAAATTTTATTAGGTTGTAATTGAATAAATAAATTAGGGCCCATGTGGGGCCATGGTTCCAAGCCCTAATCTAAAATAAATTGGGGATAATCCAAAATCGATAAAGCTCTTTTACGGGAGTTTGATCAGAAAATCTGAACATTGACGCAGCTTCACTGGGAATTGGGGAGCCCAGTGGAAAATGAGGTCAGTAACAGCGGGGTATTCCTTTTACTTTCTCTTTCTACTTTTTGAGTGTTCTTTTCACTTTCTCTCTCTTTTTAAATTATGCAGCTGATCAGAATTTAGATAAACTCGCGAAAAAGTTGGATGATTTGTTGTCGAGAATAGAATATCTTCTATATCAAACTTAAAAGAATGACATGATATCTCATAATTGAGTAGATCTGATTTAGTTTTAATGGTTAATTACAATAATTCTTGTACCCGAGTCAAATGATGAAATAGTAACAGTGTTTGAGTTGATAACCTTCAAACTCAAACTTGTAAAGTTGTAATGCTTCTCCAAAATGATCAGTAGTTTGTTTCTTGAATATTCACTTGGTTTATGATGTCAAGAAGTGTTTAAAAGTACCAGCAATAGATTGATTAGATTGGACCTATATTTAGATCCACATGCTTGATCTTAATGCAGATTTAAATGAATCTAGATTTAGGGGTTGGTGATGATACTCTGTTTAATGATTTTGTTTTTTAAGGTTAATAATTAGTAGGACTACGAGTTCCGTTTATGATTTAACCTTATCTTCACAACTTCAAAGAAAAAGAGACCATCTTTTGGATTGCTTCACCTCACCTACTTTATTAATCACTGTGGTCGTACACCACTGGGACCAGTGGCTACCACCCCCCTTCTCCCTCTCTTATAAAGGAGTATGGAATAATCCTATAATATACTCAAGAAAACATTTTACATGCCCCCAGCATAGCTCAAGTGGTAGAGGGGAGGGTGGAAAGACCTTCCAACTGAGCTTGGTTGCTGCAGGGTGGGGGTTCGAATCCTGCTTTTGGCATGGATTTGGCCCCTTGCAAGCACAAGTTAAACAGTGAGCCCTCTCTATAAGCCACTTGAGGCACATCCTGCGATTTACCTCCTCCACCAATCCCCAGGGGCGGTGGGGGCCCCTAATGGTGGGGTACACCATTAAGAAAACATTTTACATTTCTACTGAACATCCACCCCTAGTGTAGAAGTATGTTGCTATTATTTTTCTTCATTAATATAGAATAAGTTTGATAGTGTTTTAGTTTATTTGTCCTTTAGAAGTGTAGGTTCTATCTCAATTCTCATATCATCAAATTCTCATTGACGATAACAGTTTTTGAGTATTTTGAGGTAAATTATTTGTATTCAATCCAAAGAATAGAGGAAAATTGCAATAATAGTAGTGAACATTTTTACATTGTCACATTGAGATGTCATAATTTTGTGAGTCCATTTCCCGTTTCCTGATGATTGATGTCGTGCAGGATGCGGATGGCCCCACGAGGTTCGCGTCCCAAATCTAGGCGCGGCCCTCCAAGGGAGTTCTTTTATATACTTCTTTTAATACTTGGAACCAGTATCCTCATTGGCATTGTTACCAATTTTCAGAAGATCACCTACTTGCTGCGTCCACTCTGGGACAAGCCACCACCCCCTTTCAACCGCCTTCCCCATTATTATGCAGAGAATGTTACCATGGATGAGCTCTGTCGTCTCCATGGTTGGACCTTGCGGGCCCAACCGCGTCGTGTCTTTGACGCGATCATATTCAGCAATGAGTTAGACTTGCTGGAGATCAGGTGGAACGAGCTTTATCCTTACATTCACAAATTCGTGATCCTTGAATCCAACACTACTTTCACTGGAATCGAGAAGCCTTTACACTTTGCTCTGAATCGAGAAAGATTCGCCTTTGCTGAGAGCAAGATCTTCCACGGCGTGTTCCCGGGACAAATCGCATCCCACGGGTCACATTCCGACCCGTTCAAACTCGAATCCGCTCAGCGTATCTCCATGAATCAGCTGCTTCGTCGGGCGGGTATTTCCAACGGCGACATACTTCTCGTGTCGGATACCGACGAAATACCAACCCCACACACGGTGAAACTCCTCCAGTGGTGCAACGGGGTACCCACGTCGCTCCATCTGGAGATGAGGAACTACCTGTACTCGTTCGAGTTCCCCGTGCTGGACGGGGGAAACTGGCACCCGTCCGCACACATCTACAATCAGTGGACTCGTTACTACCATCAACGGAACACCGACGTGCTCCTCTCCGATTCAGGGTTGCATTGCAGCTTCTGCTTCCGGTACTTGAGCGAATTCGTGTCGAAAATGACGGGCTACAGCCATGCGGATCGGGTGAGGAGTAAAGACTACATGAAACATTCGAGGATTCAGAAGATCATCTGTAAAGGAGATGATCTTTTTGATATGTTGCCAGAAGAATACACTTTCCAGGATTTGATCAGACGGTTGGGATCAGTCCCCAAAACGGATTCAGCGGTTGGGCTTCCGTCGTACCTGATCAAGAATGCCGACAAGTTCAGGTATCTTCTGCCCGGTGGTTGTCAGCGCTCGCCCGGTTGACCGATGACGTGGAAATTAGAATTATTCATACTTTGGCATTTATTATAATTTATTTTTTCTAACTATTTTGAATAGATTATTATGTATGTCCAAGTTTCTATTAGAGAGGTTTAAATGAAACACGAGGATGTAATTATTCCAGTTCAATGTCCAAGATTATAACGTACCAATCTTAACCAGATGTTGATTTCAACATATAGAAACCAGGTTAAATAATTATAATCATTTGAGGGTAAGCTCGACAAATTTCTTTTAATGATATTGGATAATTTCAATGAGTCACAATTAATTAAGAATACATCACAGAGATAAATATTTATAAGGCTTGCTTCTAAATTGGTTGGAGATAAATATTTTACCATACAAGTTAAAATTAAATAAAATCTTGAGATGAATCTTGTAATAAAATAAAAAATAATTTGACAAAGGATATATAAGGCGACACACCCGATAATCACTTCAATTTTCTCAATTTATTTATTTAAGAAATTATACCTTGCTAATTAAACTTTTTATTATTATTATTAAAGTTCATTAAGGTCATACAAACTGCAACAGTGCAATGAAGTGAATTATATTCTCGTGTTATCAAAATTGTGATAAGTAAAATGATAAATAAATAAATGTATTTACTTAATTACAAAGATGTGCAATTTACAGGAATTTAGATTTGATATCAATGTAAAAAAAAATGGTTCGTCCACCCAAGGCCTACAAGTTGTCCCCTTGCTTGACCAGGCCAAGCGGGCATTTAGATTTGGTATCAATCTATCATAATTAGCACACAAAACCAAAACTATAATCACATAAATATTCTAGTATTAGATCACATGAAATTATGAATATTTGAAAGAAAAGTTTTCGAACATTCATATAAATTAAATAAGGGTCTATTACTTATAGATATAGTTTATTAACCTTTATTACTATTAGGTATAATATCCAAATTATATTATTTAAATATTACTTTTAACTCTATTTAAATTTAAGTATTCAAAATTAATTAATCATTAATCTCCCCATGAAAATTGGAGATATATTGGGGATTAATCAATGGTGGTCAAACATTAAAGAATAGGTTTAACTGTGTTATATTCAAAATTAATTAATTAATTAAAGATGATGTCTTTTCAGATTATATTACAATAAAAAAATGGCAAAAACTCCTGTGCACCCGGGTGCACGGACCACATTCCGTGCGCCTTTAGAAATTTGTGCTAAATTATATACCCTTTAGTATACAGATGTGTACCCTTTATTTTCTAAAGAAAATTATTGTGTGTATTTGGGCGCATGAACAACACTCCGTGCGCCTTTAGAATTTTGTGTTAAATTGTATACCCTTTAGTATAAAAATGTGTACCCTTTATTTTCTAAAGGAAAAAAAATATTAATGAAAAGTGTATACCCTTTAGAACAAAATGGTGTACCTTTTATTAATTAAAGTGTATACCCTTTAGACCAAAGTAATGTACCAATACCCATAATACTAAATTTCTAAAGGCGCACATAATGTGTTTCGTGCGTCCGGGCGCACGCAAGCCTCACTCTAAAAAAATTCTCACAACTCCAGATTATATTATCCATAAAAATATACTTACGATGTATTCAAAAATATTTATATAATTATGCTATGAGGTATATTTTTTATTTTTTTGTTTTAATATTACATATATGATCTTTCTACTTTTTATTATTATTATTATTATTATTATTATTATTATTATTATTATTATTATTCATGTATATCTTTAAATCATGTATATCTATAAATTAAATACTACTTTAATCATATTCTTTTGATTAGTTAGGAATAGATAATCAACAAATATATCCAACTTATTATATATTATTATTATTATTATTCATGTATATCTTCAAATTAAATACAACTTTTAATCATATTTTTTTATTGATTAGTAATACTACTTTTATTATAATTTTTATTATTATCATTATTATTATTCATGTATATATTTAAATTATGTATAACTATAAATTAAATTTCATCTTTAATTATATTTTTTGATTGGTTATAATAATTCATCCCCGTATTACACGGGAATGTGTACTCGTTTATAGAGTATATATTTTGGTATCCAGATTATATTACGATTTCTTATCATGTATTCATAAATATTTAGATAAGTATTCAGAATATTTAGATATATTTGATATCAGATTAGATTACGATAAGAAAGCGGATTCATAAATAATTAGATAAATATCCAGAATATTTAGATATATTTGGTATCCCATTAGATTATGATAACCAAATTATTAGATAAATATTCGAATATTTAGATATAGTATTCATAAATAATTAAATAAGTATTCAGAATATTTAGATATATTTGGTATGCAATATATAGAAATAATTAGATAAGTATCCAGAATAGATATTAGATAATAATTAGATAAGTATCCAAATATAAGATATTAGATATTTATATAAGATAAGAAATTTGCATGAATAAGTATCCAGAATATTTAAACATATTTTCATATCCAAATTATATAAGATAAGAAATATGCATGGTGTATTCAAAAATATGTAGATAAGTATTCAAAATATTTAAATATATATTTTTTATCAGATTATATTACAATATGTGTAAAATAGTGTATTCAATACAGTTGTATTCAGCACCTTTCATAAAGGGAGGTTAGACTTTTCATTACCTATTTTTGTACCGGGTAGTAATTAAATATATACTTTGTATCTTTTAGTAATATTAGTATATATTTTGTACTAGATAGTAATAATTCCATTAAAGAATAATTTCAACCATCATATATTTATTTCTAGAGTTCAACTTCGGTGCACCTGGACGATTTCACCCTTTAGATTAAATTATAATTGAATCCCTACTACTAATTAATTTAAATAATTAAAAATTAAAATGGATAACTACCCACTAACCCATTAATTTAGCCTATTAATTCTAAGGTGCACCAGATGCACCCTAGAATAACCCTTATTTCTAAATTTTTGATTGATCAATTCATTTATTTGAACAATTCCATTAAAAATAATTTTTGTAGATTCATGACTATGAACAATTATAAGTGTATATAATTTGAACACATGTTTAAATTTTATTAGAAATAATTATGAATACTAATAAATCATAAAGATTATCGAATTTGTATCCCTTCAATTGTAGTTCAGAAGAACACGATTTTTTTCTAAGGTATCCCTTCAACTGTAGTTAAAAAAACTTTGGTAAGAACAATAAAAGCATGAGGAAGAGAAGGATGAAGTAGAGAGAATTTTATTAACAAGAATGTCCATAACCTAATATTCTCACCCTTTATATAGAGAATAGAAAAGATAAAATAATAAATAAACCCACTTCATGGTGTACCCCACCATTAGGGGCCCCCACCGCCCCTGCCCTGGGGATTGGTGGAAGAGGTAAATCGCAGGATGTGCCTCAAGTGGCTTATAGGGAGGGCTCACTGTTAAACTTGCAAGCAATCGCAGGATGTGCCTCAAGTGGCTTATAGGGAGGGCTCACTGTTAAACTTGTGCTTGCAAGGGGCCAAATCCATGCCAAAGGCAGGATTCGAACCCCCACCCTGCAGCAACCAAGCTCAGCTGGAAGACCTTTCCACCCTCCCCTCTACCACTTGAGCTATGCCCTGGGAGCATAAACCCACTTCATATTCTAATGATAGAAGGAGTAATGTCCATATAAATATTATTTAATTTTGGGTTAATTGCGTAAAAAACCTGAACTTTCATCGTATTGCAAATTAATCCCAATCTTTATAAAATTGCAAAAAAAATCATGACCTTTCACATCAGTGCAAATCGCACCCGTTGGGCAGATGAGGTCTGCCCGACCGATGTGGCACTTTAAAGACAGGTAAGACCTCCATGTGGATTTGAAGCGACGTCGTTTCGTGTGTTGCTTCTTTCCCAAATTAAAACGCAAACCCTAAACCAAGAGGTAAACCAGTGTTGGTGAGAAGAATGTTTTGATCTTTGATCTTGGAGGTGGTACTTTTAATGTGTCGCTTCTTACAATCGAGGAGTGTATTTTTGAGGTCAAAGCCACTGCTGGTGATACTCACCTTGGAGGTGAAGACTTTGACAACAGAATGGTGAACCACTTTGTTCAGGAATTCAAGAGGAAGAACAAGACATCAGTGGGATGAAGGTGGAGCAAATACCTCAACACTTTACAAATTAACATTTCAAAATCAAACTAGAACTAATCCACTGGAATTTTTCTCAATCTTGATGAATTAGAACAACAACAATCAACACTTGAAGATGGAAATCCAAATGTACGCATGAATCAGAACAACAACAATTAGAAGCGGAAGAGGTACCGATATATCGTCATCGAGCGGCGGCGCGTCGGAGCTTACTCCGATGGTTAACCCCCCCCCCCCCCCCCCCCCGGGAATATTCGGTGTTTCCTTCTTCTGGGGCTGGGCATCACCGGTTCGCCCACAGTGAGCCGCGCGGAGGCAGCGGTTGACGTAGGCTTCCACCGCCGTCGCCGCCGGGTTGGACGGCAAGGTATTGGAGATAGGCTAATGTGAGCCGCCGTGGTAGGGCAGAGAGGTGGTTGGGTTTGAAACGACGTCGCTTCAAATCCACATGGAGGCCTTACCTGTCTTTAAAGTGCCACGTCAGCGGTCGGTCAGACGTCATCTGTCTGATGGGTGCGATTTCCACAAATGTGAAAGGTCATGATTTTTTATGCAATTTTGTAAAGGTTGGGATTAATTTGCAATACGATTAAAGTTCAGGATTTTTTTACGCAATCAACCCTTTAATTTTTTATGTTTTATTTGTTAATCTGTGACTGCAACTAATTAATAATTAGCGTGTAATTAAGGTTGATAAATTAATTTTTCTCCAATTTATCTCACCCAAATTTTTAGGAGCATTTTTTATTAAATCCAATATTGAGGTGGCGCTATTGCCAAAACTACACGGCGGCAACGAACTGAAAAGGGTAACAGTGTCTTTTCAAGTGCATGAATATTGATTCCATAGAGTTTACCTAATATATTTCTTCACGTTGGACCAAATCCTACTCCCTAATTTGTAGAAAGTCTCCACAAAATATTCACTTAGCAAATTTGATTTATTTCTCAACCCTCTTTATCATCATCATCATTCCCTCTCCAACCCAATCTCTCTCTCTCCCCAATAGAAGATTAAACACAAGAAATAAGTATGAACGGTGGGTCGTGGGCTGATCAGTGGGACTCCAACCATTCAGACCCCCCGCCGGAGAAGAAGAAGGGCGGCGGCGCGGCGGCGAAGTACGGAAAGAAGGTGGGAGAAGGGCTGGGGAAGACCAAAGCGGTGGCCACCACCGGCGTCAAGAAGGTTAAAGAAGGAACGTCTGTGGGCTTTCAATGGATCAAAGACAAGTACAAGAAAACAACAAATAAACATTGATCATCATCTTTTTATTTTGTCGTCTTAATAATTATTATATGGTCGAATCTTGATTTTTACTTGAGTGACAATAATGTTTTTTTTTTTAAATTACTTTTGCAGATTACTATTGTTCTCTATTTTGATGTGTTTATAGATGTTTAATTTTCTTGATTTTATGTTATGAATTACTTTGTTGGTATTAGTCGTCTCTATTTTGGTGGAATATTTGTTTTAGGTTTGAATTAGTAGATGTTTCAAGTTTGAACGTGTCTCGCAGTTGTTTTTGACAAGATTGAATAATCAATTAAGTAACCAATTAATTAAGGAGTTTTACTTTTGGAATATCATTGATTAAGATTTACGTGAGGTTGAAAATTGTGATAATCTATGTTTTAATAGATTTTATTTTAATATCACACGTGTATTAGGTTCACACTTTATAATTACTCTATAAAAAAATTAATTATTATCTGAATGAAAAATTTTTAAAAAAAATCAATATGTTTTGATTTTTATATTCCATATGATGGGCTGAATTTGTAAACTTCAAATACTCATTTTTTCGTTGAGTATGTGGAAAAGGAGCTGGATTACTATTTTCTTTTAGAAATATAATAATTCATCAATCGATTATTAAATAGATAAAATATAATTTATTAAAGTATAATGAATGATGTATTAATTATTATAATTTTAAATTTTCATAATATAATTTATTGAATCAGATTATTAAATAGATAAAATATAATTTATTAAAGTATAATGAATGATGTATTAATTATTATTATAATTTTAAAATATTATAATATAATTTATTGAATTATTTATTAAATGGTGAATCATAATATTATGCTCTAAAATCACATTTTAATACCTCCTTTATAATACTTTATTGAATCCCACGTACTTTACTTATAATTATTAAAAATTTAATAATGTAGTGACTAGTTTTATATGTACCGATTAAGAAAAAATGTCTCCTTTCATTATTTAATTAGTTTATCCTATAATAATTCATATATTAATATTAAAATATACGAAAATTAAGAAAATAAAATATACTATATACTAAAGGAGGGTTTTTGATTTATTATATGGCATCATGTGAGTAATTTAGGTGATGTGTCATTTTTATAGATTTTTGAATTTTTTTTAATAATAAACTTGCTTAGGAAGGAAGATAATGTAGTTACTTTATTTTAAATAACCAATCAAAATATTTCATTTTTCTTTATCTTATTTAAAAATTTACCTAAAACTTTAAGTGTTTAAATTTTTTATTTTTAAATAGAATTTATATAAAATTATATCAAATTAATTGTCTTTTCATGATCTTTAATTTGACATCCATATTACTAATAATATATGATTGGAGAAATAGATTTTTAAATTTAATAACAATTTTTATATTGTAAAATATTCTTTAATAAAATATATTAATAAATAAAATATTTTTAGAAGAGTAAGAAATTATTTAATAGATTTAATCTATTTATCCTTAGAATTTTAAGTTTAATAAATTTAGTTTATTATAGAATTCTAAATGAGGAATTTCATGAAAAAATAAATCTTAGTTTAATATTAATTAATTTTCATAATTTTTTTATTGTTAATTATTTATTTTATATTTATTTTATTATTTTTTATAATTAATTTTAATTATACAATTATTTATAATTATTATATACATTTATTGATTTTATTTATTAAATGATAATAGTTAGGGATGATAATGAAATGGGAATTTTAAGTATCTATTCTATCCAAATCTTAATAGAGCGCGTATGGGTAATTGTAAACGGGTTTGAGACGGATACAAATAGTTGTGAAAATCACATTAGGGTTTGGAACGAGTACGGATAATACCGCAATACCCTCAGGTACTATAAAAAAAGATATTAAACCAATGATTGTGCTATTTTATGAACAACTTATGGTATAAATGACAGTGATAACAATTTATATCGAAATTAATAATATTTTATGGCGAAAGTGATAAGTATTATAAAAAGTGTAAAATGATTTCACGTGAAGCGGTTTCATGCCAGACCTATCATATTACATATTAATGAATAAAAGAATTTATAAAGTTTGTTAATAATTTTTTTCCAGATTTTTACTTAATTTTTTAATAAATTACTGAATATAAAAAAATATATACAAATGTATATACCCTAAACTCTAAAACCCTAAACCCTAAATTTAGGGTTTATGGTTTTAGAGTTTAGGGTTTAGGGTTCTTAATAAATATTAAGAAATACATATATACATTAGTATTGAATAAAATTAATATAGATGGGTGTACGCGTGTATTCGAATGCATGAGATAATTCATTATTATTTTAAATATTCGTTTTGTCATTTTGATCTTTCCCATTACAAAGTACTATTAATTTCTTTTTATATAAATGAGATATATATACAAAATTATATTAAAGATATGAGTGCACAACATGTCCCGAGAACACACAAATTTTTGCCTTATTATAATCCTTATTCTACCAATAAAGTTAGATATTTTTATTAAGGTTAGGTCTTGCGTGAGACCATCTCAAATGAGGTCATTTTTCACTTTTTAAAATAGTTATCATTCTCGCTATAAAACATTATCACTTTGGCTATAAAATGTTATCACTTTTTATTTATACTATAAACTGTTCATGAAATAGTATTATCACATTTCATTAGTTTACTATCACTTTCCTATATAAAAGTTATCAATTTCTCACCGTTTCACATAAGCCCTTATGTGAGACGGTCTCACGCAAGTCTTTGTCTTTTATTAATATAAATTATAACTTTTAATATTTTTCAATTTCATTAATATGTTTTAAAAATAATAATTTAATAATCTCGCGTAACGTGTTACGCGGGTTTCGTACTAGTTCAATATAATTTATGAAATTCCTAAATTATAGCAATTAGTTATATCATTAATAATTAGCGAATTGAAACAAATTTGGATATAAACTCGTCCCATGGAGTGTACCATCATCTACTAAAAAATATCCATTTCAAAATGTAGGATGATTCCAAAGAGCAGTTGGAGCATCGTACATCTAGGATTAATTGTTAAAATAAACGAGCTTTCGAGAGTTTGGTTCGATTCGATTTATTAAGGCTCGAGCTCAATTTAGTTCGTGATTATTCGAACTTGAGTTCATTTTATGATCGTCTTGTTAATGAGTCGAGTTGAGCTCGTTATAGACTCATTTCCTAATCTAATTGATTTTCGCACGGTTCGATAATTATTCGAGTCGAAATCGAGTATATGATATTTGGACTCGCTCAACTCGTTTAACCGTCCTATATTAGTCCTAATGCATTTTAGGGTTGATAGGGTTAATAGATTTATATAATATAGTAATTGGTTGTTATTTTATTTAGTTTTTAATAATTTTACTTATTTAATAGTGGAAATTTTTAGTATACTAAATGAAGGATTAGTTTTGGTGAGGTGGCGACACAGTATTAATTTGAAGCTGACGTGGCATTTTATTTGAATTTTAAGTTTTTTATTCCAACACTAATTGGTTATTATTTGGTATCTTAAACATTATTTTACTCTATTTTAGGGATTAATATGCAAAATTTAAGAAGTTAAGAACAAGAATTAGAATTTAAGAAAGAATACAATTCATTCCATCATTCTCTTTCTCTCTCTACGCGCGACGCGGATCACATGCCTCTCTTCTACTTTCTCTCTATACGTCAATCTCCCGTTCCCCCCTCCACCTACCTCTTCTTTATTGGATAAAAGGTAAGCCTCCTCCGCCATTATCAGGCCGACGGATTTGCTCCTCTCTCCACCTAATCTTGCTGGAGCCAAAGAAGGATAAAGCTCATCCACCATCATCTAAGCCGCAAAATTCGGTGCTGGCAGAAGGTGTCTGGCTCTCTTTCTCTTGGAATATTTTGATAGTTTTTTATGAATATGAAATCTAATGTGTTGGATAATATGGATTTGAAATAAATATTAGTATTTCATATATTTATTGTTTAATTGGAGAAATCGTAGAAGTTTAAAATATGATCATTTCGAATGATGTGTTTGTTTGATGAAATTTGTGGTTACTTTTTTATTATTGAGTGATATGAAGGTGTGAAAGGGTTTCTCTTAGTGGTGGAGAGTGGTGGAGGCAGTGTTGTGTGGGAATCCTGAAACGAAGAAGTTTGATTATTTTTTTTAGGGGAAGATTACTTCTTTCTTAAAACTCAGAATTCTCCATGCGTGTATCTTATCTAAGAAAAAGAAATTGACCTTGCGTTGTTAAAAAGAAATTGACCTTGCATTGTTAAGTTATTCCAATGTTAAATTATCAATATTATTGAAACAAAATTTATTTTTTTATTTAGTCTTCAAATTTAAAGATTTAGTTTTTTGGATTTAGTCAATTTAAAGAATATCTACTTTGAATTTTAAGTTCCTAAGTTAAATTATCTATATTATTGAAACAAAAATTAATTTTTTGAGTTTAATCTTCAAATTTAAAGAATATAACTTGGTAGCTTTTTGTTTTATGTGATGATAAATATTTATATTGGATCACACATGTTCATATTATTTATATATGCAGTAATTATAAAATTATTTAATATTTGTATTATAAATAATAATGACAACAATTTTTTTTTTAGTTATGACTTATAATTGAAAATTTGAAGGTCTACTTGGAGAAAAAAAAAACATATGCAAACAAAATATTGGGATGACAATATAGAAAAAATACCATATATATAGCCTGAAAAGAAGGATGAAAAAAAAAGATGAATGTAAACAAAATATTGGAAGGATAATTAAGAAAAAATTGCATATTTTAAAGATTGATAGATATCATGGTGAAGTTAATAAAATAAAAGATAAAAATTCTTTTTATCAATCATATATGATAAAGAAAAAGATACATATTTTAAAGATTAATAGTATGATAGAGAAAAAGATATATATTTTAAAGATCGATAAAGATACATATTTTAAAGATTAATAGTTAAAATAGCAATAAATACGTGATATATAGAAAAAGATACATATAAAAAATTAGAGAAAAATATACATATAAAAAAATAGCAATAGAATAGAATGAAAAAATGGATAATTGTAAATTTAAAGATTGATAGTAAAAAAAATAGCAAGAGATGAAAAAATGGATAATTGACATAAAAAATAGAGAAAAAAATATATATAAAAGGATGAAAATATTTGATATATTTGATACATATAAAATCTTTAATAAACTAAATAAGGGTTTTGATTTCTTAGATGACATTATGGGATTAAGTTGAGATTTAGTTGTCAATTTCTTATAAATTGTTATTATTTTATTTATATATAACAATAATAAATAAAAAAGAATAACACATGGCACAAAATACAAGATAAATAAATAAGTACCAACCAATCATATTTTTCTTTTATCCTTTTAACTCAATCAAAAAATTAAAATGTTATATAAGTATTTCATTTCAAATTTATTTTTAATAAATAATATATCAAATTAATAACCTTTCCAAGATCTTTAATTTAATATTCCTATTGAGTATATTTATCTAAAATTTAAAAATAATAATTAAAAATAGTTTAATAAAATAATATAAAAATCATTAAAATTATTTTATATATTATTTCTTTGTATGATATATATATTATATAATACTTCATATAGAACACAAAATAGTGGCATGCAGTTAAAAAATACACAAAATATTTTACGAAATAGAATACATAAAAAAATATAATATTATTGTTGTTTACGGTATGTTTTGGATAATTTTACATGTCTTTTATAATAAGTTTGCATGTATTCCTTTTGTGCTTTGAATATGGTACAAATCTTTCATAAGAAGATTGTGTGTGCAAGTCTTCTATAAGAAGTTTGTGACATTCTTCTATAAGTGTGTGTGCAAGTCTTCTTGCTTTTGATATATCTCTATATATATACTAACTAATAATAAAAGATTTCATTACATGAAAAAACTCGGCAAAGGTGAATGGACTTCTATGGTTGCTACTATGAATGATGCAACGTAAAATATATGGTGTAGAAGAAGACTACAAGAATAAGATAAAGGCCACATTTTGAAGAATTTCTCCTCATATGCAGAGTATTTCATGATAAGTACGCTTTTTTTAATTTGTTGAATTTAATGAGATAGTCTTTTCATATCAAACTCATCTTCTTTAATATTTTGCTAAATAGTCAATAAAATTAAAACTAACTAATTTTTTTATTGATATTACTATTTCATGTTTTTCTAAAAGGTTATGAACTTTGGTTGACAAAAATAAGGGGAATGACAAAGAAAGGAAAAGGGATGCCATGATAAGTGTGAAAGATGAAATTGTAGTAAAGGTAATGAGCTAAGGGATACCATGACAAGAGTGAAAGATGAAATTGTAAATCATTGACACAGTAAAAATTATATAAACTATATTTGAGTTTGAAAAAAGTATATGATGAAGAAAAAATATTCTAAAGACTATTAGTTAGAGTAATATAAAGAGAAAATATATGTTCTAAAAATTGGTAGTCAAAGTAATATAAAGACACTAGCATGCAAAAAAATGACGATTGTGAACAAAATTTTAAATAGCATAGAAAATAATTGAAATATGAATATATAAAATAAAATAAAAAATTCAGTCCATCATCAATTATTTTCATGAAAATATTTCCATGCGATGAATGGGAACAAATTGGCTTCATACTTATAATAATAATCCATAAATATATATTTGGAAAATACTCCAATTATTAATTGTTATATTATAGATGTAATTTTTATCATATATAGCATCATTAATTCTGGAAATTTAACTCTTTAGTAAACTAAAGGAGGGTATAATTTTGCTTAACTATTTTATAAGTTTCAAATTTTATTGTGGTGTTTGATGTGTTCTAATTATTAGAAGTAAATGCTCCTACTAATTTGATTAAAACACGCAGGAAAGCTTTGGAAATTTGAGAAGTAAATGCTCCTACTAACTTGATTAAAACACGCAGGAAAGCTTTGGAAATTTGAGATTTCACGGAGAGAAAGCGAATGGGTTCCATCAATGGCAATAAGAGGAATATATTATTTGGCAATGAAAAGAGATAAAAAATTACTTTGAGATTTTCACCCAAGACAAATGTGAGATTTTCACCAACCATGACAAAGTCTATATGAAACAGTTAAAGAAATATAGATAATATTGATAGTTAAAGAAATATAGAAGGCAATTTATAGTGTGCACCCGGGTGCACAGGGTGCACCCACATACAAATATAATAAAAAACATATACAATTAAGAGTAAAAATGTATACAATTTAATTGTTAATTTTTTTAATGAAAATTTGTATATAATATTAAATAAAATGTTATACACATATGGATGTTAATTTTTTTAATGAAAAATTAATGTGAAAAAAATATACAATTATTACAAAACACGTATACAAAATAGAATAATATGTACACAAAATAAAATAAAAAGATATACACATATAGGTGCACCCTTGCAACTGGGTGCACCCAATATACACTCAATATAGAATATTGATGAAATGTTGATTCAATTGAATAGAATAACATATGAAATATGGATTCGGATAGTCATATAATTTTTCCATGTATGTTGAAATATTAATTATGAAATAGCATATGAAATATGGGTTCAGATAGCATATAATTTTTCCATATATATTGAAATTAATATTATTAAAGATCTATAGTTAAAGAAATGAGAATTAATTAGCATATATTTATATATGGATAAACTTCCTGTCCATCTTCATATATTTTTAAAATGTGTTTGTTTAATATTGTGATATAATAATAAATATATGTATTTTTTGCGAAAATCTAATAAGAAAATAATACATGTTTTAAAGATTAATAGTTAAGAAAATAAAGAGATGAGTAGCATGAAAAATAGTATAGTATTATAAATAAAAATTTGGATGACATAAAAAATGGGTGAAATATGAATATATGAAATTAATAGAATATTTTATTTAAAAATAATAATTTTATGGCCATTACCATTTACTTTCATGAAAATATTTATGTTCAATAAATATACATTGTTATATAATAATAAATGTATTTAAAAATACATTACATATTAATAAATTATTATGATGCAGATGAAATTTTTGTGATACGTATATCAATTGCTAAAATTTAAGAGTGTATATTAAGTGCACCCGGGTGCAATACATCCATATGTGTATGATTTTTTATTCTATTTTGTATACGTGTATTTTGTAATAATTGTATACTCTTTTCACCACTAAATTTTTCATTAAAAAAACTAACATCCATATGTGTATAACTTTTTATTCAATAGTGTATACATACTTTTTAATAATTGTATTTTATTTACACTCAATTTTTTATTAAAAAAATTAATAATTGAATTATATACTTTTTTGCTCATAATTGTATATGTTTTTGTTTATATTTGTATATGAGTGCACACTATAATTAGCCAAAATTTAATAGTAAATATAGGATTCAAAATTTAAAAGATATAATAATAATAATAATAATTATTATTATAACAGCCAAAATACAATTATATATATATATATATATACACTCCATATATTAATAAAAACATAGGTAAAGATTTGTGTGATACCGTCTCACATAAGGGCTTATGTAAAACGAATAAAAAGTAAACTTTTATAATGAAAAGTGATACTAAATCAATAAAAAGTGATAGTGCTATTTTATGAACAATTTATAGTATAAATGAAAAGTGATAACAATTTATATATCGAAAGTAATAACATTTTATGACGAAAGTGATAATTCTTTTAAAAAATATAAAATGATCTCACGTGAAAAGATTTCATGCAAGACCTATCCTACTATATATTACAAATGAATAAGAGAATTTATAAAGTTTGTTAACAATTTTTTTCCAGATTTTAACTTAATTTTTATAATAAATTACTGAATATAAAAAAGTAATACATTTATTAAGAAACACATATATATTAGTATTGAATAAAATTAATACAGATGAGTGTATGCGTGTATTCGAATGCACGAGATATCAACTCATTATTATTTTAGATATTCATTTTGTCATCTTAATCTATCTCATTACAAAGTGCTATCAATTTTCTTTTTATGTAGATGAGATAATAAAAAAAAAAAACAATTAGTATTCAACTCACCCCTTAAATTATTATACGAGTTAGTTTCTTTTGCCCCAGGTGCATAACGTGTGTAAGTGTACACCATATTGTTTTGAAGGGAATGAAGTACATTTTAATTAATAAGAGTACACGTCTTTATACTAAAAGGTATACAATATATAATATTAAAAAGTATGGGTGCACAGCATGTCTCGGTACACACAAATTTTTGTCTTATTATACTCCTTATTCTATCTATAAAGTTAAATATTTTTATTAATATAATTTATAACTTTTGATATTTTTTAATTTCAATAATATATTTAAAAATAATAATATTTTAATGATCCACGCGGGTTTCGTATTAGTCAAATTAGTCAAATTTCGTACTAGTCAAATTACAATCCAATGATATGGCGGTGTCACAAAGTCAAAATTGCACTTCCAATGCTTAAAATAAATCAAAATAGAGTACACACTTCATCTTAAGTTATCTGTCTGCCCACACGTGTAAAAATGGTGAAAGAAAATTTCACACAGTACACATAGTGAAGTGACTGTTATTCATAACTGAGTCAACCCAGCGATAATGGCAATCTCCATACCGACTCGCCAGCTTTTCATCGACGGAGAATGGAGAGCTCCGATCAGTAATAATCGCATTCCGATCATCAACCCTGCCACTGAAGAAACCATAGGTCAGTTCTGTACTCTCAATTTTGCTCTTCATTTTCTTGCTTGATCTGGTTTAAATCAACTTATGTGTGTGTTTTAGGGCGGCGAGTGATATTCAGTTGGAAAAAAGTGAGACAGAAATCCTAGATGACTAAGTAAATTGATGAAGTTCTTGGATTGAGTTAGTTTAACAAAGTCCTAGAAACTGTTTATGAGTTCTTCATTAATCTTAGTGTTGTTTCTAATTAACTTTCTTAGCTTCATTAATCTTGTTATGATATAAATGTGGTTGAAATCTGATACGTAGGATCTTTGATTTTGAAATTGGTTCTCTCCAGGGGATATTCCGGCAGCTACTGCTGAAGATGTAAATATTGCTGTGGAGTCTGCTCGGAATGCACTCTTTCGTAATGGGGGCAAAGATTGGGCCGGTGCAACCGGTGCGTATCGGGCTGGTTATTTGCGAGCAATAGCTGCTAAGGTATCTCAATGATCTATATTTTGCTAAATTCTTGACCATCTGTATGAACTGTGATTCTAGCTAGTTTTTGCATTCTATACTGATTGATATGCAGGTTATGGCTTCCAACTTTTGATCACGATAGTTGACTTAATTGAATGGGAGGTGCTCGGAATGTATTTATGTATCATAATGAACTGAATTTTACAAGTGCATTACAACTGTATAGATTCCTTAATGTTGATTTGTGATGATACAACTATAGAGTTTTGTTGTTTGCTGCTCCGGGAGTTAAATACTTATATTATTTATCTGATGCATATGGATAGCTTTAAACATTACTTGGTGACATAGATTTTGTGTTTCTTGTATTCAAGTTGGATTGTGATCTGAACTCTCTCTGCCTGCATTGGTTTAGATGTTTGGATTTTTATATTAACATGTCAATTCTACGTAGATAAAAGAGAAGAAAACAGAATTTGCGAAACTTGAAGCAATTGATTGTGGGAAACCATTCGAAGAAGCAGCTTGGGATATAGTATGTTTTCAATATCTATATTTTACCTTCGCTGACTCTCTGCATCCCACAAAGTTCTTATAAGTTATTGTTCTGTCTCATGCAGGATGATGTTGCTGGATGCTTTGAATATTATGCGGATATTTCTGAAGCATTTGATTCTAAGAAAAAAACTCATGTTTCTCTTCCAATGGAGGCATTTCAGTGTTATGTTTTGAAAGAACCACTTGGGGTGGTTGGGTTGATTACTCCATGGTGTGTACTGCTTTTTTCTGTTTGTTACATCTTATTTTGCTTTTGCAAGAGAGTTGTTGGCTATTGGAGTTCCTTTTTTCTGAGGCAAGCTGAAGGTGTCATTTATCCCCCCTTAAGTACACCATGCTCTGTTTAAGACTTAAGAGAAAGAAGCAAGAAATCACACCTTCTATTGTTGACTTTCCTGATAGTAAAGAGGAGTTTAATCTTGTCATTTGGAAGGCAGATTATATAAGGCTTTTCTATAACAAGATACAAGATATTAATGGAAGCAAAATTTCATTAACATTTAAAGAGGAGTACTTTTATGCTAGGATAATGTTTCTTACACGCTTTTTGATGGAGTATTTTGTTACTTGTTATTCCTTTCTCTTTGCATTTATTGTTGATAATCACCGATTTAACGAAAATTTTCCTTGAGCAGCTTAGGCATCTTAATTATTCTGGTTTATGGCTTGTGTCTCATTTACAGGAATTACCCCTTGTTAATGGCAACCTGGAAAGTTGCCCCTGCTCTAGCAGCTGGATGTACAGCAATTCTTAAACCATCTGAATTAGCATCTATGTAAGTCTTTTTTTTCAATGTTATTATTTCACACATATTATTGATACTTTTTTTATGTTTACACTCTAACCTCTACTGTGTAAATTGCAGAACATGCTTGGAGTTGGGTAAAGTCTGTAGAGAGGTGGGTCTTCCTCCCGGTGTCCTCAATATTTTGACAGGATTGGGTCCAGAAGCTGGTGCTCCTATAGTTTCTCATCCTCATGTGGAAAAGGTCAATTTTGCTGGCTTCTATTGTCTTTGGTTTAAGTTGGGTATTTTGGATTTTCATAAAAGCATTTTATGGTGGATCATAGATAGCGTTTACAGGGAGTAGTGCTACTGGAACAAAGATTATGACTGCTGCAGCCCAGCTTCTGAAGGTATGCTTTAGCATAATATTTATTGTTGTTTTACTGATTATGTGGGTTTTTAATTTTAAACTTTCCTTCTTAAATCTTTCTAATTTTTCCTACTGTACTGCAGCCAGTTACTCTTGAACTTGGCGGAAAGAGTCCAATTGTGGTGTTTGAAGATGTAGATCTCGATAAAGGTCTGCGCCTTTCAAACGATGCATTACTTTTATCATTTTCTATTTACATCTTTTATAATAGTGCATCGATTAGTTTGAAGTTTGAATGCTGAACTAAAATGATATCGTACATACTTTTCAAAAAAAAAAAAATGATATCATACATTTGACAATGACAACCGCTAGAGGTTAAAGAAGGAAGAGGAGAGGGGTTATCCAAAATTTACAAGCGTATTTATTTTTGAGAAAAAAATCGAAATTAAGGAATCATTCTCATGGTCTGCACATCATGCTTATTCTACTGCAGTTGCTGAGTGGATTCTCTTTGGTTGCTTTTGGACAAACGGTCAAATATGCAGCGCTACTTCTCGACTCATTGTCCATGTAAGTATGAAGGATCACAGTAGAAAATTGTGTAAATTATATCCTTAACCACAATCCAACCAAAAGAAGGTATGGTTTGTGAAACCACTTTCAAGAAGAGTTAAGGGTTTATTTCTCATACAGTATATAATCAAAAGTAGATTAGAAAATTTTAGAGCTCATTATTTTTTTATTATTGGGTTATATAAGTCTAGCTGCAAATATATTTTCAGATATATGTCAAGGGTGCTGGATTGTGTCTGTAACATTCACATAGTTGAGCTGTGTGCATAAATCTTGAAGAATATCACTTATTTTTTATGTTCCTAAGAATGAGTGTTAACTAGTGAGGATGCTGGTGCTTCATTAACCCTTCCTTCATCTTCTATCTTACCGCTGATGGAAACAGTATGTATGCCTATACACAAAAGGCAAATACAAAATATAAGTAGATATGTTGAAGTATACTTTAAAAAATTTGTATTGTAGTTCTTGCTGTAAAATAGCTGTTTTTTTTTTTTTTTGAAATATAAATAATGATTCAACCATATCAAGTATTTCAGGAAAGCATTGCGAAGACTTTGCTGGAGAAGCTAGTAAAATGGTGTGAAAACATCAAAATTTCTGACCCCCTAGAGGAAGGTTGCAGGCTTGGCCCTATTGTTAGCAGTGGACAGGTAAAGAAGTTTTTTTCCTTCTTAGTTCAATTATCTAATATAATTAGGTAATACCGTAGGACAACATAATAGACAGGAGTAATCTCTGGCAAAATTTGATAAGTCAGTATAGAACGGCTTCTCCCATTCTCTTAGTTAAATCCTTAAATTTTAGTAAGGGCATCATATTGGAAAACCTCTAAATATGTGTTGGTTTTTTTAACCTTAAACACATTGACAATGATATAGTGGTTTGTTACAGTACGAGAAGGTAATGAAGTTCATCTCAACGGCTAAGGATGAAGGTGCAACCATCTTGTGTGGGGGTAAACGGCCTCAGGTAAAACTGTCCCCTCAGCCTTTTGTCGTACAATGTTATACCCCTAACCGTGCAACTCTACTTGCAGCATTTGAAGAAAGGCTTCTTCGTTGAGCCTACTATAATAACAGACGTAAAAACTTCCATGCAAATATGGAGGGAGGAAGTATTCGGACCAGTGCTTTGCGTTAAAACATTCACAACCGAAGAGGAATCTATTGAACTGGCAAATGACACTCAGTGAGTCAACTCTTGAGCATAATACTATATCTTTTGTTGCCAGATCATTAGAATTACATTACTCATCTGGGATAGAATTCCTCAGTTATGGTTTGGGTGCTGCTGTACTATCACAAGATCTTGAAAGATGCGAACAACTGACCAAGGTGAGAATAATACTTTGCGTTTAACTTGTAAGAGTCAAGAAGAGTACTGCGTTTAACTTGTAAGAGTCAAGAAGAGTACTGTACAAACTGATAACAAGCGAAAACAGTACCTCAAGCATTGTTCAAATTTCATGGTCACTTTCTTTCCAGGCTTTTCAAGCAGGCATTGTATGGATCAACTGTTCGCAGCCATGCTTTGCCCAAGCACCATGGGGAGGCAAGAAACGCAGTGGTTTTGGGCGCGAGCTTGGAGAAGGGTAAGTAACTTTTCTCATCTAATTTCCCATTCCGCTCCATCTCAACTGATCTTACTATAAAAGTAGATGAAGAGATGAATGTGACAAACGAAAATGAACATTACTGAGCAGTATAGCTTAAGGCCATCTCTAGTCGTTTGCATTGCGGCACATTCAACACAAATATGGTGCAAGAACAGTAATTCATCTCCAACAGTTTGCACTATTTTTTACACTAAAAAATA
Organism: Pogostemon cablin; assembly: GCA_023678885.1. Taxonomy (NCBI): domain Eukaryota; kingdom Viridiplantae; phylum Streptophyta; class Magnoliopsida; order Lamiales; family Lamiaceae; genus Pogostemon; species Pogostemon cablin. Next base: position 4,889,401 of record CM042961.1, read on the forward strand.
AAAAATCATTTAATCCTTATTTAATTTTTTTTCATATAATTAAAATGATTCTACCTTTTATTTTTAATATTCATCTTTAATTTAAGACGAAATTAATATAACTTAAATATTTATTAATTAATAAAACACTTGAAAATTAAATTACAATATAATGACTTAAATAACGATTCTTTTGAGCTAGAATACTCCATTCATAGTTATTTTAACTATAGAATTTATTTGAGTGTATAATTTTATGTACATGTGCAGTGTAATTTTAACCATGTACTATGTAATGTAATTTTAGTGTAATTAAATCTCATATTTATTATAATTCTATTTTTTCTTTACAAAAATAACATATAGTATTTAATTGCTGAATGAAAAGACACGGTAAAGCCACACTATTTTAGTGTGGAAAAAATCATCCACACAAAAGCGATGGCCAATTTGCCGTGCTGTTGGAGGGGCTAATTTACTGCAAAATGGCATTACACGAAATGCCATTTTTTGCAATATTGTTGGACATGCCCTAACACTGGGTTGTCATTCTCAGGGGAATCGACAACTACTTGAACGTGAAGCAGGTCACTCAGTACGTCTCCGAAGATCAATGGGGTTGGTACAAGCCTCCTACAAAGCCATGAGGAATCTCCGGAGATGGATTGAGTAATCTTGTTTAGATCAATGGGGTTTGTACAAGCCTCCTACAAAGCCACGAGGAACTATTTTTGAGATGAACTATTTTCTGAACAAATTATGATTGTGTAATGTTGTAAGAAGGATAAAGTGCTCTTATTTCTCATGGAATGGAATAATTCACCTTGTGCTTGTGGGACTATACATTAGGTAGGTTTTGTCCAGAATTATGTTTTCAGTTGGATTTCTAAAAACATTCTCGAATTTTTTTTTAAAATTAATTAAGGATCAAAATTGGGAATTTAAAAAATTTTTAACTTTAAGGGGTTAAAATTAAACAATAAAAATACTAACATTGATAATTAAAATAATAAGAGAATTATATGATTTGGTCTATGACAAAATATAATACTCTTTCCGTCCCACTGAAAGGTTCTATTTTACTGTATTAGGTGTGTCTCATTTAAAGGTATTCTTTTTCCCTTTAAGTAAATGGACCTCACATACGGCCCACCAATCATTATTAATACAACTATTTACTACACATATAATAATTATACTCCTTATTCACATGCAAAAAGCAAATGAGGACATATGGCCGAGATGGAGGGAGTACTACTTTCTATATTAAGTGATAGCATAATTAATTAAAAGTGATACTTATTTTACAAAAAGTACCATTCAATAAAGACAAAGACTTGTGTGAAACCGTCTTATAATTTTCTGTGAATCGAATATAAAGTGATTTCTTTGTAATAAAAATTGATACTCGATTGATGGAAAGTGATAATTATGCTGTAAATTATTTCATGAATAAATTATTAAATAAATAAAAAATTATGATATCTTAAAAAAATGATATTAATTACAAAAGCATAAAAATAATATCATCGTAAGACGGTCTCCTATAATACTATCACTTTAGTAAAGTCCTCTCACAAAATTTTGTCATTATTTTATTTTTTAGTACAGTATGTTCTAAATGAGTATGTTATCTGTAAAATATTTTGAACTACTCCATTCTTTAAAGTGGTTTTTTGTGAATTGAAATTTATAAATTGAGCTACTAAAAAATAAATAAATAAATTATTTTTTAAATAGTAATGCATTCAAACAGAACTCTTTTATATCTTAAGTTCTTAACGTTATCGCTGAAAAATAAATTAGTAAATTCAACGTCTGAATATTTCGATCTATCAAAGAAATGATTTCACAGATTAACATGGCACAATAAATTGTTATAAAATTTTAATTTAATTATTTAAAATTACCCTTAAAGTATATATTAATACTTTTTAACTTTGAATTTCTGATTGTATCCAATATCCATCCACATTCCAACATTCCACACGTTGATTAATTCCAATTCCATTTTTAGTTATAGTAATTTTGATTAAACTAGTAAATTCTATCCTAATCATTTATCTCCTCCTTGAGATATATCCTTGAGTTTGTCATACGACCATTTAAAAGTAGGAGAGAGTTGTTCTCAAGATTGAATACAAAAACACAAACATACAAAATACAAACCCGTGTTTAAAATTAAAGAGGATCACATAGTTTATAAGGTTTTATAACGTAATTTACAAGATACTATCTCATACAAAAAGTAGTTGACCATAAGGGCAACCCCAACTGCTAGTGTGTACCAAATCACAAGTTACCAAATTTTTGATGATTTTGTACATACTTTCTCCAATAATCGAACATTAAATGGTATAAAAGAGAATATTTTAAAAAATTTCTAAAAATATTATTTTACTCAATCTAAATAATTATAATATTTTTAAATTAATCATTTATGCCTCTAATTTTAAATTATAATATATTTTTATTTATTATTAATTAATTTAATTTATACTTAAATTTTCAATATAATTTCTAACTTATAATTTTATATAAATTTGACAAATTAAATCAAAATAAATATCAACATGAAATTAAAGAAATTCATAAACAATGATAATTGTATAATCCAGAACTGTTACACGAAACGAGCTGCTCGAGAGCTCGGCTCGTTAAAGCTCGAGCTCGGCTCGATTAGTGACTACTCGAGCTCGAGCTCGTCGAAATACTCGTTACGTTATCGAGCCGAACTCGGTTCGGCTCGATAATAATAATAATAATATTAAAATAAATATTATATAATGACAATTAAATATATTAATATAATAAATATTAAATATATTAATAAAAAACCGGCTCGATTAGGCTCGAAAGCTCGTTAAGGCTCGAAAGCTCGCTCGGCTCGTTTAACAGGCCTAAATCCAGCGTATACAAATAAAAGACAAATTTTTAAATTTTAATTATCAAAATATTATCAATTAATGCATCCCAAGTTCATAGTGAGCTTCTCAATTTTTCGTCCCAGTGATGCCTAAATCCAAAATAGAATAAGACATCAGATTAAATAAATCAAGAAATGTAAAAACTTGATGGGACAGATGAAGAAGATGTAAATACCTTGTTTACTTGTATTTGTTTCCCATGGATTTTAAGCATATTCAGTATCTTAATTGCCTACAAAAGGTAATGATGATCAAAACCTCAGAAGTAGCCTGATAAATTTTAAGAGAAAGTGATAGGTATTTAACCATTATGATAGCAAAAATATGCTTACATTGTCAGCATCTTCTTCACTTCTAAACTCAACAATTCCATAACCTTGGTGAGCATATGTAACTCTATCCTTGGGAATATACACATTGACTGGAAAAGAACAGGACAGAAATGAAGCAATAAAAAAAAATTATGGGTGATTCTTAGCCGCCCACGGGTCACACCGACGACTCATGGGGTGTGCACAGTGTATACCCCATGTGAGAGGACCCGGTGACCCGTGGTCACCTAAGTAAACCTCATTTTGGGTGATTCTTAGTTGACCACGGGTCACCGAAAACCAAAATTCTTTAGCTACACGACTCAATTAGACAGAGTAAAATATGAAGGTGAATAAGGGATGAAAAAGAAATAATGACCAATGCATGAAGCTTACCAACTGGTCCAACTTGCACAAACAGCTCCCATAATACCTCTTCACTAGCCTGTAAGCCAATAAAAGAAAGACTTATCACTCTTCAGTATTCATAGCTTCAAAAGGAAAAAAAGATAATAACAGATTGTAACATTCACCCAAACACAGACAATATACTCTTTAGCTCTTCCTATTGTTTTAGTGGTTTAAGGGCTTATACGGCTAGATTGGTATGACTGAATGGAATAATCATGGAATGGAATGAATTCATGAATGGAATAGTAACGAGAATGAAATGATTAAAAATTATTTTTATCATGATTGGTATCGTTTAGGAATAACTCAAGTAATAGAATTTGTATTTTTTAATTAATTTCAATCTTATTAATAGTATTTTTATAATAAAACATTTAAAATTTTAGTGAAGATTTTATATACTTTAATAATTATAGAAAAATATTAAATTAAAAATAAAATAAAATATTAATATTTTTAAAATATGAATAAAATTTAAAATACAAATAAAAAATTTATATATAATAAAAATATTAGACTATGTATATAAAATTTTATTTATATTTATATTACATGTATATATTCAATTTAATTAATAATATAAAATTTTTATGTATAATTTACTAATTTTTAAATATTAAAATAATAATATACATCTATATTTATAATTTTTAAGAATTAAATTAAATTTTATATTTTTTTACTGAGTTGAGTATATAAAAATATTTTATTTTTTTATTTAGATTTTAAATGATTTAATATTTTATTTATTATAAAATAATTTAATACAAATATTTTTAATAAATATTACATATTAAGTAGAAAAATAACGTTTTTATAATTTTTATAATTATATAAATAGATATTATATAAATTAATATATTTCATCGTACCAATCATGTCGTTAGTGTTTGCAGAATATATATATATATATATATATATATATATATATATATATATATATATATATATATATATATATATATATATGTGTGTGTGTGTCGGATTACAAAATATGCAGCTCTCAGTAAATCAAATGAGATAAGTTGTAAAAGCATTCTTAAGCCAAATAACCTCCCAGCAAACAAACATAATATGTTGACTAAATATAGTGTGCACCCGGTGCACACGAAGCTTCGTGTGCACCCACGTACAAATATAAGCAAAAACATATACAATTATGAGTAAAAATGCATACAATTTAATTGTTAATTTTTTTAATAAAAAATTGAGTGTAAAAAAATGTACAATTATTAAAATACATGTATACACTATTGAATAAAAAGTTATACACATATGAATGCTTGTTTTTTTAATGAAAAACTTGGTGTGGAAAAAATATACAAATATTACAAAACACGTATACAAAAGAGAATAACATGTATACAAAATAGAATAAAAAGTTATACAAATATGGGTACAAGGGTACACCCGGGTGCACCTAATATACACTCTAATATGTTAAAGGCTTAAAGAAATATGATAAGATATTGATTTATAAACTAGGTAGGTCTTGGATTGAGAATATTTCAAAAGAGGAGTGCAAGACATAACTAAACGATAGCAATAAATTCTTCTAAAAATTCTCAAAATCACTCACATCGCCTCAAGAAATTTTAGCATGCATCTTCGAGAATAGCACAAGAAAGTAATTATAGACTAAACCCTAGGCCAAAACGAAGACAAATTCTAAATTCATAATGATACACTATATCAACAGTACTTTGAAATCGAGATTGCGGTGGCGTCTAGAAGATTCGCCGTCATCGGAACACAGGCAAATATAATTGGGGATTCTAGTAATGGGGTTTAGGGCTTGAGGATAAAGAGTATAGAATTCGAAAGTTTATATTTTTCGCCCCTTGGCTTTTACTTAATGTTAGTACAATGGCCTCAAAGCCCATTATTGATTTAGTGAACATCTCTGAAAGAATCATTTAGTAATATGCTGCAACCATTGATGCGCAAAACCAAGAACATGAAATGTCTCCTTACTCAATTATCGCTCTGCTCTCCACTCAAATTTCCCAATTTTAACTGCCCTCATCAATTACTCAACTCCCGTTTTCTTCTCCAATCTCCCCCGGTAAGCCAATTTCTTAATCCCTGTGCCTTTCCGATTACTTTGCGGAATCGTTTGAGCTGATTGTGCTTTGTTTTGGTGTAAATCAGAATATCTGCAATTGGAGTTCAACGTTCTTCAGGCGTGAGTGTTCTTCGAGTACGATTACTGGAGTGAAGTCCATGGCGTCCGCCAAATTTGTGAACGACCCGGATTCTATATCCTACTTGAATCAGCGGGAAGCTGCGGAAGTTGATGAAATTCTCATGGGACCCCTTGGCTTCAGCGTTGATCAATTGATGGTCTTCTTTTCTCGTTTTCTTATCTTTGTTTTTCGATTCCAATTGTTGTGCTCATGTAGTTTGAAATCCGGATTTTTTTCATTTTAATGCAGGAATTGGCTGGTCTGAGTGTAGCCACCTCGATAGCGGAGGTTAGTTATTGCCGTTGTAATGATATCCGCTGTACCTTTGGTTTTCAATTGAGGGAACTTATGCATTCTGTCAGCATTTCAGTTTATATTGTTGCGTGCATTTTTTCGTCTATCTTATGATTATGGAGTATTAGTTAAGTAAAATTATGGTGTGCACTAATTGTAGAGTGACTTGATTGTGTATTAAATCATACTCATCTATGCGAGCTTAAGCTTTTAGACAAGTAGAAAATTTAACATGTAGTAGGGTTACCATCTAATTAACCTCTACCAACTTTTTTGCTGCCCACATACACTCTCTCTCTTATACGTGGCATCTGAATCAACCACCACCGTCGTTACTATAGACTCGCCGCCGCCACTGCCAGCAATTATACCCATTTCTGCTCGTCATGATCTTCCCATCAAACTCATACCAACTATGCTTCATGGCGTGCACTTTATATGCTAATAACACCCATGCATTTCCTATATACACCCACGTTATAAGCATTTAATGCGCGGCGTACAACCATGTAAAGAATCCAGCGAGATGGATAAGAAAAATCCGGGTGTCAATAGCACGCCTATTATTTGTGGCTATAGTTGCCTTTTCTTTTCATCTTTGATTTTACTGAATGAAAATGAAAGAGCACTTCTGGCTAGGTCACAATATATTTGCTTTTTCTTGTCATCTAGGAAGACTTTTTACTTGTTCGCGATGTATAGTTTTGAGTTACATATATTTTCTGGTGCAGGTGTATAAGCCAGCTGAGCATAATCGTGTTCTTGCTATATGTGGCCCAGGGAATAACGGTGGTGATGGTCTTGTAGCTGCTCGTCATTTGCATCACTTTGGTTACAAACCATTTATTTGTTACCCAAAGCATACTGCTAGGAGTCTCTACAATGGATTGGTAACACAGGTATAAGGCAGATTCACATTAAATGTTTAAATAATAATAGGATCTTGGAGTATTACATATGCATGAGCTTTATTTTTTTTATTTTCTTTTTTAGTTAGAGTCACTGTCCATTCCTTTCCTATCGACGGAAGATCTGCCAGTGGATTTTTCATCAAGCTTTGACATTGTAGTTGATGCAATATTTGGATTCTCATTTCATGGTACACTTACTCCCTCTCAAAGTTTACTTTTTAAGTCAAATTTGAGGATAGATATGATTTATTAAATATTGATGTCAAGTGGATAATCTTATAGATTTTACTGTTGAGGTGAAAATTGGATTTTATTCATTTTCATACTTAGTTCATGGTTGTGCCAATACTGAGGTTAAAGAAAAAAATTTATTGTTTAGTGTTGTTGATATTGTTAGTTTTTACAAAATACCGTGCTTAGTCTGTTTTCCTTTAATTCAGTCCTTTGTTGGAAATTAATTGGGATATTTAAGATTTGGGGAATTATTTGTAAAGATCAACTCGTGGGTTGAACTCAGGTTTTAAATGTAACTTGCATAGCTCTGGGAAAGATTTAATGAAGACTATATGTTGACAAAACACAGCTTATATGGCTTAGACTTTCTAGTGTGATTATGATCATGGACAGCACTAAACCATTTTATCTATGATCACAGATTTAATGGCCAAAAAGCCAAACAAGATAAAGCGATTCCATAAAGATATTAACAATTGCATTACTTCTCTAGTCCAACATCACGTTTGATTAAGTTCTCTTCAACTCTTCTAGACAGCCCAAGGCCTCCTTTTGACGATCTTATACAAAGGTTGGTAGCGCTGGGAAACCCCAACGAAAAGAATCAGAAATCACCTGTTATAGTCTCAGTTGATATTCCATCTGGCTGGAATGTAGAAGAAGGTGATCTCAGTGGTGAAGGCATTAGACCAGACATGCTTGTATGTATATTTGAATATGACATTTACCTATATTTGTAGATATGACAATGTTAGTCATTTTCTTCTATTCTCAACTTGTGTGCAGGTTTCCTTAACTGCTCCAAAGTTATGTGCCAAGAAATTTTCTGGTGCACATCACTTTCTTGGAGGTAGATTTGTTCCTCCTGCCATTGCTGAAAAGTTCAAGCTTCACCTACCAGCATATCCTGGAACTTCTATGTGTGTCCGAATTGGAAAGCCTCCTCGAGTTGATATATCAGCACTTAGAGAAAACTACATATCTCCGGAGTTGTCTGAGGACCAAGTTGAAGCTGATCCCTTTGTTCAGGTATTATTTCTTCATGTCAAAAGAGTAGCTTGTTCATTTTAAGTCAACTGGTGTGCAGAATTAGCCATATATATATTATTCTGTAATATTTTGATAAAATATGACAGAACTCATGTAATTATTGTGGAATAGGCTTATATCAAGTTGCATAATATTTATGGTGTTTATTTTTCTATAATTCCTGTTGAAACCTTTTAATCTAGATCACTTTCTAATATTGTAGTTCCAAAAATGGTTTGATGATGCTATGGCAGCAGGCTTGAAGGAACCAAATGCAATGGCCCTTTCCACAACAGGAAAGGATGGGAAGCCGTAAGATTTATTGGTCTATGATGCTTACAGTGCTTCTAAACTGTGTGATTAGTGTTAGCTGATTTTTACTCTCTTAAAAAAATTTCTTTTAGTTTCCAGGTCATGTTTGTGTTATCTTCTTGTGTAGTTGTTGTACTCATTGAGTTTTTAAATGGAAGCGAGGAAAGCAATTCGTAGAAGGAGAGAGCTTGCCCTTTTTGCTACCGTCTACTTTATTTGGAAGGCAAGGAATGATGCTTTATATGATAATTCTAGACCGACTATTAGCGTTGTTGTAAATAATGTTTTGATGCATGTAGCTAGGTTTCAGTTTCTTCTAGCTAGATGATCATTTTGACTCCTTTGGAGTTTGTTTGTAGTGCTTTCGTTTGTTGTTTTGTCGGCTTTTGCCGTTGAGGTTGTGTTTGTACATTGTTTCAAGATCACTGCATTTGTAAATAACCAATTGTTTCTTCTCTTTAAACATGGTTCTTTTCCATTTGTTGTGCAAGTTAGTCAAGTATTCCCTATCAATGAAGCAAGCCCCCCTTTTAGAAAATCTGTGACGAGTGTAAGATCAAATTTCTGATAACTTGGCATATTATAAACTCAGCAATAAAAATTATTTCGTTGCCTATGCCACAGCTCGTCAAGGATGGTTTTGCTGAAAGGACTTGAGGAAGATAGTTTTGTCTGGTAAATCTGCTTTTCTACACTCAAGTAGGTGCCATTGCACAACCGGAAATTCTGGTACTCTTGCCAGAAGTCTTGAACCTCTTCATCTTCTGATTAGGTACACAAATTATGAAAGCCAAAAAGCTCGTCAATTATCAGAAAATCCTCAAGCTGCCCTCTTGTTTTATTGGGATGGTTTGAATCGTCAGGTATATCTTAATTTTTTTCCTAGTGTTGTAAAGCTCAAGCTTCGCTTGAGGAGATATAAGAAAAGTGTTTTACCTTATGGGGTGTTATATATATAAGTTAGACCTGGAGGCTTGACAATAACTTTGGAGAGCTTGTACTTTCAAACTTGTTAGTCTCCTTCAAATTGGATATTTAGTCATGAAGAGCCAAATTCAACCTGACGCATATCACCTACAGTTTCATGGATGATTAATGGTTCATTGTCTGCTATGGTTTTAGGTAAGGATTGAAGGGCCCGTTGAAAAGGTCGCTGATGAAGAATCTGAGCATTATTTCCACAGCCGTCCCAGAGGAAGTCAGATTGGGGCAATAGTTAGCAAACAGGTTTCCACTTTGACCATGTTATGAAATGTATCCTCAAGTTAAAAAAATTATCCTAGATATTTGTGAAAATCACCAAGATCTATTTCTTGTTCTCCAGAGCACCGTTATCCCTGATAGGCAGTTTCTTTACCAGCAACAGAAGGAGTTGGAAGCTCAGTACTCTGATGGGTTTGTTACTATTGAATTGTTAACTTGCTTATTTTAATAATTATTCTCTGAGCAGTTTGTCTAATTAAACCACATTCATAGCCTCTATTCTAGGCAGGCATTGCAGCTGAAAGAGAAATAGAGCTTCCACATTACCTAATCTTTTTGCTATATTTAATCTCATGTTTCTTCTGAAACCAATAGATTCTTATATAATAAACACACCCTTTTAGCGTAACTGCTATTATCCATGCTTCTTGCAGACGTGTTATTCCAAAACCCAAATACTGGGGAGGATACAGACTGAAGCCAGAACTATTTGAGTTTTGGCAAGGACAGCCATCTCGCCTCCATGATAGGTAAAATGTCACTAACCTTGTACAATGCTCATATTCACCCTTGTCCACTGCCCATCTACCGATAACCTTATTTCAAATTTGGAAACATGATATTACTGCATTTACGACTCGTTATGCCTCGAGTATCAAAATGGTTTGATGATCTTTTTTTATTCCAACACATTCTAATCATGCAGTTAATGCACTGAGGTGCAACCAATATGAATGTCATTAACATAGCAAAATGATGGAACTCTCTGTTTTGTTTAGATTTCTGTTGGCTTATTTCGTTCCGGGAGTATGATTTTACCATCTTCGTGTTGCTGCCCTGACAGGTTGCGCTACGCCCCGGTAGATGTACAAGGAAATAGAGTGTGGAAAATCGACAGATTGTCCCCATGACTAGTATCTACAGTATCCTCATTATGAAACTCATGCTTCTTCTCTACATATTTCTTGGTTCATTTTTGGATCGTTATGGAATCCTGATTCGTTTTATTGTAGCTAGAGATGATCTGCTGCATGTGTAACTGCGGTTATTTCTAATATATAGGCTCCAATAATATGTATATGTATGTATGAGGATGACTTAAATTATTCCATCATTAAATAATTTAATGTTCGAAGAGAAATTAAAACTAGTTAAAATTTTAAGGCGTTTTATGAAATGAGTTTCGTGAGACGAATAAAAGTGATAATATTTTATTAAGTTAACATATCATATCATGTGACCAAATTCAATTGATATGTATTTATTAACATATGAGCAGCTCAACTCGTTTTGGCAACTTGACCAGATTAAAGATCGAATCCCAATCGCGATAGTGTATCCCAATAGCGATAGTGTGAGAGTAATTTTTTAGAATGAGGGGGGATTTTTTTATGTGCAATGGTAATAATTTAGTCTTCATTGACTACTTGAATTATCATAATTTATCCCTCTGTTATGTTTTTTTTAGTAGTTAGTTTCACAAAGTTTCCATTCACCCTTATTTTCCGAGCCCTCCTTATAACTCTTCTCCTATTTGTTCCGAATGGGAATCAAACCCGGGTCACTCACTTGTGTGAGGAGCCCGGTGGCCAAGTGGGCTAGCCCACTTAGTTAAGCTATCGTTACACAACTCGGCCTCTGTTATGTTGATCACTTGAGTTATCGTAATTTATCTCTCTATTACTCTATTGGATCTAGTTTAGTCTTCATTGACCACTTGAATTATTATAATTTGTCCCTCTTTATTATGTTGATCACTTAAGTTATCATAATTTATCGATCTATTAGGGATGGGTGTATCCACCTTTTGCAACTATCAAAATATAGTACACGAATAAATAGCTTGTGCAGTTAATTATCAATTTTTTTTAAAAAAAATTTGTTTAATGAACAAAATAAAAATTATTATTATATAAAATATAAAACTAATATAAATATGACGTGAAGAATTAACTCTGTACACCTGTTAGCCCACCGAAAATCAAGAGTTGCTTCAAGTAAGGAATCTCAACAGTAGTGATCATTGAGCAAGCGTGAGTGATAACAAATTTTGGAAGAAGAAAATGGAGGACGAAGAATCTATATCCTATTTCACTCAACAACAGGCTGCTCATATTGATGACCTTCTAATGGGCGATATTGGTTTCACCATCGATCAGCTCATGGTTTCCACAATTTTGTTTTATTTTTTTAATTCACCGCTACTTTTTTGGTTGGAAATATTTGAACAACCGAATCTTGATATCTCTCTATGGGGTTTAATCTGCAGGAACTAGCTGGTTTAAGTGTTGCATCAGCGATAGCTGAGGTCAGTTTTTATATATTTTTTGAAAAAAAATTTCCACCTTTTTTTCGGTTGTAATTTCAACTATTTAATGGATTTAATGAGCAATGAACTATAGATAATCAGTAGATATTCATTGATGGTATTTTGTTGCTTGCTTTATTGTTGTCTTTATCCTGTTCTTTCTCCCTTGTTTAAGCAATCATACATCATGAGATTGTTACATAACTATTGAACTTGGAGGAGCTGTTCAGTATTCGAAATTACTATTTGAACTCATAATATGATTGAGGCCTTAGAATTGGAAACTATAAAAATGATGTTAATTTGATAACACTATGTAATAGATTGCAAGTTTGCAACTTCAATTATTTCACTTTGGGAAGATTAAATTATGCTAATTGAAACTTTAGTCTCATGTTTTAATACTGTATACATGAAATTGAGCAAGTCATATTTGTTGGATGGGTTTTTCGTGAAGCATATTCTTCATGTAATATGCAGAAGCTTGGTCCTTGGTTTACTGGTTTATAATTTTAGGCAAACTTTTGTAAACTACAACAGGTTTACGAGCCAATAAAATACAACCGTGTACTTGTACTATGTGGGCCTGGGAATAATGGTGGTGATGGTCTTGTTGCTGCTCGTCATTTGCATCACTTCGGATATAAACCATGCATTTGTTATCCCAAACGAACTCCAAAACCTGTTTATGATGGTCTTGTCACTCAGGTACTTAGTTTCTCAAGTTATAGAGCCCTAACTTCACTCATATTACCATCTGCTAACTTATATTTACTCTTGTAGCTTGAAGCATTGGCAATTCCTTTCCGTTCACTGGAAAGCCTGTCTGGGCAGTTACTAAATTTTGACATTTTAGTGGATGCAATATTTGGCTTTTCGTTTAAGGGTAACTTCTAGTTTCAGTCCACCCTGAGATTTTTAAGACATATCTTGTACGTACTCATGGAGCATGTTTACTACTCTGACAGGAAATCCTAGGCCACCATTCGATGATCTGATCCGTAGCATGTCTTTCGGAGAGCCTGATCAGGGACTGCAGAAATATCCTGTCATTGTTTCTGTGGATATTCCTTCTGGATGGCGTGTGGAAGACGGAGATACAAGTGGTGAAGGCATTAAACCGGACATGCTGGTAATGCCTTTTGTTTTTGGATGATTGTTTCTATATTCTTACAAGTGCTGATCATTCGTCCACTCCAATCAGAATGAAGCTTAAGTACTTCATGTGTAGGTTTCTTTAACAGCTCCAAAGCTTTGTGCTAAAAGATTCCAAGGTCCTTTTCACTTTTTGGGTGGAAGATTCGTACCCCCTTCAATTATCAGCAAATATAAGCTACATCTTCCACCATATCCTGGCACTTCTATGTGTGTCAAAATTGAAAAGCCAACTCAAATTCACATAGAGACTGTTGGTCATCAAAAGTTGATTGAGAAGAGTGTGGAGAATAATCCTTTTGTTCAGGTGGGTAACTTAGGCAGATATACTTTTCTTTTTGCTTATCTCTTGAAAAGAGAGAATTCATTTATGTTGCCAGTGTAATGCAAGAGACTTAAAATGCAGTTCCAGAAATGGTTAGATGAAGCCATGGAAGCAGGTTCGAAAGATCCAAAAATTATGGCCTTGTCAACTGCCAGTAAAGATGGGAAACCGTACGTTTTTTCCCTTTCTTCCTTAGTCCTTACTGTGAAAGCTTTGACTGAACTGAAGAAATCAAACTACATTATTTAGGACTCCCATTTGCTGTGGTTGAAAGCACACTTTTCAATTACTGAATAATACGTTTATTATTCTGGTCCAAATCACACCTTTAAATAAACCATATGCCTCTTACTTATATAGGATTGTGTTTTGTGCATATGTTTGTGGTATCATTGCTTTTTTGTTGATTTTCAATTTGCATGCTACGCAGAATGTTATGCTCATGAGCAAGGACAAACTCAATGAATTCTACTTAGCATTGACTAGAGTGTTACTCCTGCAGTTCCTCGCGAATGGTCTTACTCAAGAAGGTTGATGAGGGAGGATTTGTCTGGTTAGTTTTTAAACTTTTCAGAAACACTTCTCACTGAAAAATGGATACGGGAAAGGTTTTCCAATCATTGTAAAAAATATGACTAAAAACATTCAAGTATACTGATAGGAAAGTAGAATTGTATCTATTCCTTCCTTGATGCTGCTGGTCTTGACTGGGCCTTTCGAGAGCCGCATCCTGGCACCCAGCTCCCCGGCAACAGTGCAACAGAACGCCTAATTAAGCTTTGGCCTCTAATAAACGTTCCAAGAATGACCCAAAATGCTCCTTCCACATCTATCTTTTTTTATAATGTAATGTATCCATTTACTTCCCTTTATAATTAATATATACTTCTTTCACAAATTTTCAGGTGCAGTAACTATGGAAGTCGAAAAGGCCGTGAAATGTCTGAAAATCCTTATGCAGCTCTTCTTTTCTATTGGAATGCCTTAAATCGCCAGGCAATCTTTCTATTTATTCAACTTTTATATCCATCATGAACGATTTTCTGGTGTGCTAGTCATCCAACTAGGAGAAAATTGTTGAACATAAGGTCCTATGATTGTGTGCATCAACCATGGTTAAGGTCCTACGAGTGTGTGCATCACCATTTGATATTAGAATTAGAAATACTGATTAATGTACTTCCAAAAGCTTTATGGTGGAGATTCTTATGCTTTTCACATGTGTATTGTCTTTGTACATAATTTGTCTTCTCTCATATGACTTCACCACGGAGGCATGATAAACCATGATCTTTCTCATCTCTCTTCTCTCTCTCTTTGTGACAAAGGATGTTGCAGTCAATGTAGTTCTTGCCTGCTCTTTTTAATTGTTTCTGAAACTACTTTCTTTTCTATCCCCGGATACAGCAAATTCAACACTATAAACCATTACAATGGTAGATGATGTAGCTCATGTCCTCACATTTTAATTAATCAAGGAAATTTGGTGTTGTTTATACCGCATTATGCTTTTCTCATAAAATGTCTGTTCTCATGATAAGATCTTACAGTGATGCTTGAACAATATCCAGGTAAGAGTGGAAGGATTCGTAGAGAAAGTATCGAATGAAGAGTCGGAGCAGTACTTCTGCAGTCGTCCACGAGAAATTCAGATTGCTCCAGCTGTTAGCAATCAGGTACACTATTCACACTTTGAACCAGCAGCCCTCTTCTATTTAAATTTTGCAACATGTAACATTTTTCAAATCTTTATTTCAGAGCGCTGTAGTTCCTGGACGTGATTTTCTCCATCAACAATGTAAAGAATTGGAGGATAAGTACCCTGCGGGGTAGGTAGTTTTTTTCTATCAAACTCCGATAAGGATACATGGATTATCACTGGCTCTTTCTTTTTATAAACAGCATTTATAAGTCCAACCTTGCAAATCCACAAGTTTTTTTTTCTACTCCATAATCCACCAAAATGATTAAACTACTCGTATTTCTTCCGTACTCAGAAGTATAATTCCGAGGCCTCAACAATGGGGAGGATACAGGCTCATTCCGGAACATTTTGAGTTTTGGCAAGGAGACGAATCGTCTGTGCACATAAGGTAGTCCTTTTTACATTTTGGTCATGTTCACATCATAATCCTTAGACTGTTACATCATTATATTTTGGTTGGTATGAAAACTAGTTTTCTACTTTTATTGCAGAAATGATATTACATCATCTCTTCGATCCATATGCAACCTTTGCAATTTAATCTTACTGATTTAGCAAACATTATTCATATTCTAATATTCTATCATCTAATTCATCTGATATAGTTTATCATTTATATTTTACCTTGTAGTTAATCTAGTACAATTTGTCATTATCCTTTCAAAGTTGTCAATTTGTGTATTTCCCTTAAGCAGGCTACGATACAGAGCCCAAGATATTGATGGGAAAAAGGAGTGGAGAATCAGAGAATGATTGTTACAAGGATACTTCTGTGGGATGTTGACTTAGTACTACCTTGTGCTTGGATTCTTTTAATTTTACTGTTAAACATAATACTCTAGTATGTAAAATCATAGGCCTGAATTGTAAACCTTAATCATGTATCAATACAAGAGTTTACAAATGTAAGCAAGAAACTGATCCCTGTCAGGGATATAAAACTTCCTGTTTGTGTAGATTCTAAGACGAAACAGGATTCATGAAAAAAAATAAGGGAAGGTGGAAGAAATAAGCTGAACTGAACTCTGAGAAAAATGGGTTTCTATGAGGTATGTAAATAGATGCATAGAGAATATGCATACATAGCCAAGCTATCTTTCTGCAACTAGTCTACTCGAGAACCTCAATGCTTTGATTATTAACAGAGGTGAAAGTGTCCAAATATCTTTAGGACATGAGATGTATTGTGCTCTTCCCTGCGACTTCAGAGTACCATGATTTCCATGCTTCGACGTAGTGTGAAAAGAGATCCTTGAGAGCTGAGAAAAAAGTAATCAAGACACAAGTTTCTAGTCAGATTGCCTTGCTGGAGTATCGAAGCATAGTAATGCAGGTATTCATACACTAGTTCTCATCAGCAAATTCTAACTATCCTTTGTCATATTTAAGAGGGCAGATGATAGGCTGTCAGAATTTATCATGTCTAGTAACAGATAATATCATTGCAGGGAACACTCAACTTGCTTGGAGATTGGAAATGAAATTACAACTGATTATTTTTTGCTGATATATATTAGAATGAAGCTACAGGCTCTAAGGTCAACATATACTCCCTCCGTCCCCTTGAAAGGTACTCATTTGTTGTTTGCACGTGGACGGTTCTAAGGTCTTTATTTGCTTTTTGTACGTAAATTAAGGAGTATTATTATTATAGATAATGTGGTAATTGTATTAAAGGGAAGTGGTGAGTCATATTGTGTAATTTATTTATTAAATAAAGGAAATTGATGCTTTTGAAGCGGATGCAAAGAATAGTAAAATGAATACCTTTCAAGGGGACGGAGGGAGTATATGATGATGTGATTACCTGGAGAACACTCGCACATTTGAAAGAACCACAAATGTACAAATTGCCTCAATAGAATTTTGGTAGCTTGATTTCAGTTAGCTCAAAATCTTGCGCACACGAATTACACGATGAGATTCAAGTGAATTTTTTAAGAATATCAGTTGTTTTATTATAAATATTAGTGGAATGAATAACACCTTATAATGAAACAGTTGACATGCTTTAAAAATGCACTCTTGCTGCATAGTGCAACAAATGCGCACAAATCTTGCTCTTCAGTTGGAAATGCAAATCTTAAAGTATGTATACAAATTGAAGAGAAAGGTTGATGCTTGCCAAATCATTAAGAGTGAAGAGTAACTTGAGCTATTCCACTTATCAAGTACCTATAGGCAATGTATAAGGTTAAATGAGCGGAAATCCTTTTAATTTTATGAAGAACTGCCTAGTAAATGAAAAATATCTTTATTTGATAAATCGTCATAGAAGTACTTTGAATTTTGAAACTTGGAGAATAGATGTTTTGGAGTATAAGCTGGCAGATTCATAGATACACTGTTAGCTTAAAGACTAAAATCAATCAGTTTCATTTTGGGTTGCCTTCCATTAGAATGTCAGTATGAGAGCCACACAGTGAAAGAATGGTCTAAAATATGCACCAGTGACTAAAAAGATCAACATGAATTAGCCTTGAGAGAATGCACCTTGATTGTGATATTGTGGTCTGTAAGTAGAAGCTAGACTTTCCCAATCAACAACCTGTTTTCCTTCGTCATCTTGAGAGCCTCCAACTTTGGGGGTGTTTGCAGGTGCAAAAGGGCCAAACTGGTAACTCTTTGCAGTCCTTTCTTCTTCATGTTCATTCTCTTGTTTAACACGAGCCATACTGTGTGGCTTCAGTACACAGAGTGTATCATCATCATCCACCTTAAACCTCTTCGTAGTAGTATTAGTGAGATCAGTCCCAAACATCCTCTTCTTCGACTCACTTAAAACCACAGGATCACCAGTTCGGTTATCTGGTTTCGCTTTCAGCCCCAACCATCTAAAAGCAGGTTTCCTTGTATCAGGATGGTGAGTCTGCATATGATCAGAAAAATGTTACCTCCACATCATGATTAAGAATATATAGCTCCAAATTTCAAGTACCATTCAATAACACAAATCACCTTCTCAATAAATTTCATGGATGACAAGACGTTGGCAATGTCGTATAGTCTCCTGACTTTTGCTAGAGTTGTACAAAATTGGTGTCAATAACATTTCAAGAATCAAGTTAGACTATGGAGACAAACATATAGACAAATTACTTCTAGTAGTCATTGAAGTGTGCCTTCCATCACCAAGCAAAAGCTTTGCTGCATCATCAAGTGAAATCATATCCATCTGGGGAGGAAAACAATTTACATTTCTAAGCTGTGAATTTTAGAAAATAGTAATACTCTCTAACAAATTCATTATACACTATATATATGTACTTACATCAGTGCAAAGGAACAGCTTTACAAAATTCTGAGTGAGAAGTCCAAGGGACTTCTCCTTTCTACTGTCACGTTTAGGAACTGAAGAAAACTCTGATTTCTCATTCTGACTCAAGCTGTTCATATCTGAACACATCTCATCTTCTTCATCATCAGAAATCTGAAGAAAAAAAACATATGGCAAAGGAAAAGATAAAGACTCAATCACCAGTTTTATGTATTGTAATTTAAATTTAAAGCAAGTCTGAGTATTTTCATTTCCTGAATTCCTTTTATTCTTAAATCAAAAGGGAAATGAGAAAATTAATTCCTACAAAAACATACCTTCCCAGAACAGCTTGTATCAGGTGCAGGCACATTCTCCCTTAAGCCCTCATTCTGTAACATAAATTTAAAATTATACCGAAATTAGTATAATTAATAAACTAATAAACAATCAATTAAATCAAAACCTTCAGCTGCTAAAGAAATTCAGGAAGAGGTATAATTAATTACTTTTAGGGCTTCCAAAGCTTTAGGGATGGCCCCAAAACCTTTCCAAGTATACCGATTTTTTGCCTTCCTAGCAAGAATCTGCAAACAAGAAATTCATCTCAAAATTCGGATTACAGTTTCAACAAATCCCCAAAATGGCTGGAAAAAAAATGAAGATCTTACACCAACGCTCTCCAGAACATTGACTATGTCATAGATCCGTCGCCTTTCGACTCCTACAAACAGAATTCGTTCGAAAGTTAAATCAGAACCTGATGAATGTTCGATTCATCAAAACAATAGAAACCGAATTGAAAACATACCTAGCCTCGACGCTGCGTCGTCGAGCCCGACTATCTCAACTCCATCTCGATTGTACAAGCTCAGGAAACTGCACATTCAAAACCAAATTTTCACACAATTACAACGCAAAACTACAAACAAACAAATAATTTCTTCAGAAAACAAACACATACTTGGAGCACAAGAGGCCTAGCGATTTCTGTTTACGGCAATAGGGTATTTCTTTGGATCCAGATTCCGCAGCTCCGGCAGAAGGCAAAGACATCTTCTAAAACTCAAGAGAATTAAACGCACCAAGAACACACACACTGAAAGTGTGCGTCTGCCGCCTGCTTATAGAGACAGTTAGGAAGGGTTTGTTGACATTGGCGGGGATGAGGGTTTGTGTGAATTTGGCGAAAGAGAGGGATTTTGAAAGTTTGAAAATCCGCCATGCAAATAAGCGGGAGTTTGAATCTCCATTAACGACGCGCCTGTGCCCCCCGAAATTGCGGAATTGCCCCTGGAAGGACGTGCATGCTCGCGTTTTGGGAAGGGTAGTACCGGTAAATCGATAGGGGAACATAATTGCAGGGAATCTGATGTACTAATTTACTATCACGTGGCTGGATTTGCTTTTCCCCCCTTTTTTTAATCACAATTTCTTGTTTGCAAACTATCATTATTTTACTCCATTTGACTATATTATGATTTTTTAAATTAATTTTTTAATGCTATTATTATGTTTCACTTTGCTGGAATATGATAAATTCCTGTAATTGTTTAAGATTAGATACATAAAATGTAGGCCTTAAGATTGAAATGTCAAATATTTTAGTGATTCAATGTTTATTTGTTGGAGTAGGTCTAATATTTAATGATCGTATTATCTAAATATAATACGTAAACGAATAGATTTATATCGAAAGATTATATGTTATGAATATTTTATTTTATTGAAATGATAAAGTAATTCTTATCATGAGATCACATAATTAATAGGCCGCGGCTATTCACACCCACCATTTTACTTCATACACCCAATTATATCTACACACATAATTATGATATATACACACACTTGGAAAATACTACTTTACCCTCAATGAAATACACCCATATACATATCTATTTCCTCCCAAAATCACACACCCACTTCACAATCCTACATTTACTCCCAACAACTTAAATTAAACACCCACACCCACCTCACCCACCTCACCCACCTCACTTCTGCAAAAAAGAAAGAAAAAGAGGAAAGAAGAGAAGAAGGGAGGAAGAAGAGAAGAAGGGAGGAAGAGGAGAAGAAGAGAAGACAACCTTGTAAAATGGCGGGAGGAGTGTCATCGTTTGTTAGCAATGTTGTTAGTAAGTGATTCCCCCTTCCAATTTGTGTTCTAAAATTCTAGGGTTTAGTATTATGTTTGAAATTATGTTAAATTTTTGTAATTTTTATGTGGGTAATGTTGTGGGTAGCATGATATTTGTTGTAGTTGAGGAAATCAACATGGGTAGTTCTAAGAATGGTGCAAAACGTTGATGGTGAACGAATGGCGATGGTCGACCCTGGTTCGTCGCCATTTTAGGGTCTGTTCGACCATCAATGGTCGACGGAAACATGAAATTTCGACCATAGATGGTCGAATGAGAGTGAAATTTTCGACGATTCTTGGTCGAAAACGTGAGGAAATTTCGACCATAGATGGTCGAATGAGAGTGAAATTTTCGACCATTCTTGGTCGAAAATGTGAGGAAATTTCGTCCACTCATGGTCGAAAACATTAGGAAATTTCGACCACTTGTGGTCGAAAAAGTTAGGAAATTTCGACCACTTATGGTCGAACAGAATGATATATTGCGTCCACTGGTGGTCGAAAAGTTTGCCAAGTTTCATCCACTTATGGTCGAACAGTGTCTATTTTGAGTTTATAGTGTATTTACTATCCCTAATTATCACCTATATGGTTTATTTGGTTGGGCATGTTTATATTGTAATAGTACGTTGTTGTATATTTGATTGTTGTATACAGTGTAGTAGTTTGAGCATGCTAGTTTCATTAGGTATGCGTTATCACATATATGTTGTTGAGCATCATTTTAATTATTTTTCGCAGATAGATATCGCCGACGTAATCCTCCTACCGCATCCAATAGACGAAGAGGGATGAGGGATGATAATGATGCATTGGCTGAAGATGCTCCACAACCACAACCACAACCAATTCCTCTTCCCGAGCCAATGCATCACAACGAGCTAGAAGCACAACCTCAACCCATTCATGACCAACAACTAAGTGATTATGAAAGTTATGGTGGCGAAGATGAAAGCCAGGATGGTGAGGGTGGTGAGGCCTCAAGTGAGGGTGGCGAGGCCTCAAGTGAGGGTGGCGAGGCTTCAACTCCGGGTTATGATTATGCAAGTGAAAGCGATCATGATCCAGATGCTGATGTGTTGGTCAATTTTCAGAAACACGTGGCACACGAAATATGGGAATATGGCCGGGAAAGACCGGTTATTAAAGTGCACAGCCATGTGAATAAAATGCTTCAGTGGAGCTATGCGGAAGATGCATCAACTCGCAATTTCAGAAGCTTATTCCGTAGGGCTGGATTTTGCAAGGTGAGGCAAATCTCCTACCGCAAACCAAACAAGAATCTCATTCTTGCGTTTGTTGAGAGATGGCATCCGGAGACAAATACATTTCACATGCCATTCGGGGAAATGACCATAACACTCGACGATGTGTATTGTCTTACGGGATTGCCTATATCTGGTCGTACAGTTGCCTTTCAGTGAGATCGACAGAGACCTTCTGAAATGATTATGGAGCTTCTGAACGTTGACAGAGATGTAGCTACAGAGGCACTGGGCACTATCCGTGGTCACTCTGTGTTGACACAGTGGCTGCATGCTACGTTCAAGGACGACGTTACTTCTCAGTACGATGATGAGCTTGAGGGCTGCGTCAGAGCATACCTGTTGTACATGTTTGGGACGACGTTATTTCCCGATAAGAGTGGGAATATGGTTCATGCTTCTTGGCTAGAGTTCCTTCGCAACTTGGACGATCTCCACAAGTACGCATGGGGAGCTGCTGTGTTGGCCTATTTATATAGGCAATTAGGGCTTGCATCAGAAACAGGGACCCGACAGATGTCCGGTTACTCGACCCTATTGGAGGTACGTAATTTCTATTTTATATTAAGTTTTATGGTTTTATAAATCATGTTGTAATGATGATATCCATTAACTTTTAATGTCAGGCTTGGATCTACGAGCATTTTCCACATTTGTACAGGCCTCCAACTAATGGGAACTACATGGATGGCTACCCACTAGCCATGAAATGGGGACCTGAAGCTCACTCTGCTCCCTCAATTGAAATCATTAAAGCGTTGCGTGAGCGGATTGATGGCATGGATGAGAGTTTGGTAAAATTTATTCATTCATAACTCGTAATTGTGAATGTAAGATTAATTCGTGTTATCAAGGAGTGTGATATTTATTGATTGCATTTAGGTCATTTGGGATCCATATGTCAATGCTAGACACCTGTTTCCAAGGCACGATGTCACCTTTTTTGAAGGGTTACTGTCGGCGGGCGACATTGTAGAGCCGTACATGCCAGATAGGGTCCTTCGACAGTTTGGGCATGTCCAGACCATTCCCCGCGTGCCTTTAGGACTTAGGTGGTTGCGCACTGGAACAGCTACAGCCAACAGTAGAGGTGCATGGGGTACGCATGCTGACCTCTTCGAAAGATGGAGACGACATACTCTCACAGGTGAGGACAGGGGTCGATTGGCTATGCCGGGCTGGGAATCCGCACCGGGCTACCTAGAATGGTATTCAGATAAATGCCGGCCTAGAGTACAAAAACCTGAGAGAGGAGGTGCTCGGATGTTTGATCCACCACCCCCTGTCCACCCTTTGTGTTCCTCCAACTTCTTCACCACATATTGCAGCTGAGAACGACCACCACGATCAGCAATTCGGTTTTTTTGACGACAATTGTAAATAGTCCGTATTGTAGTCTTGTTACCGGGGAATTTATGTTTTAGAAGCTCTATCACATTCTTTGGACGGACATCTTGGAGTGACATATCAATCACAAATTTTTCCTCCTCCTTCTTGAGCCTCCCTGCATAGGCATGCCCCTCCAAGTAATTGCCAATCGAGTGGTTATGAACACCGTTAACAACCTCCAATGCCCATGCTCCGCCCTTCTCTAATTCTCTTCCCCTAAGCAAAAAGGGGCAATTACACTTCTTTGTACCCGTCTCTCTCTTTTTCAGTTTCTTCTTACTTGTATCCTTCTCATCTACTTCCCTTTCTGGATCCACTTCCTTGTATCGGTTTACTTTGGCCTTAAACTCTCGATACTTTCCACCACGTTCACAACCCAAAAATAGTCTTCCCTTTTTTCCTCCTCCTCCACCATTGTCAGAGCGTTTCACTACAACCACCATCTGATTATCTAAACCAATATTTCGCGCCCATTTTATCAAATTCTCTCTTGTATCAAACCATTGATGAGTTTCAAATAAGTCCGTGTAATCCTCAACCATACAAACATCTGTACTAAGCTCATTTCCCCAATAACACGGCACTACATTTAGTAGAAGAAAATGATTCCTGTGTACAAAATAAAGGGGTTAAAATAAGAAAACAAGTAAAGTGCTGGAAAAATACACACTGTTCGCCTAAGGGTAGTCGAATTTATTTAAAAAATTTGGCCATTTATGGTCGAAATATTTTCTAAATTTCGACCATATATGATCGAATTAATTAAGAAATTTCGACCAAGAGTGGTCGACAGAAATCAAAAATTTCGACCACCTCTGGTCGAAATTACCACAAAATTTCGACCAATGTTGGTCGAACAAATTAAAAATTTTCGATTCTGGTTGGTCGAAAAAAACAGCGACGGGAAAAAAAAAACGCGAAAAACAACATTTTAATCGGTCTAAACATGTAAATATACATACCTTTACGTCCTTAGGTGTTTCTTCTTCCGTCATGTTGATCATATGACCAAATGTGAGTATTGAATGATGGGGGAGAAAGTCTAGGGTTTTGGAGGAAGAGATGTGGAAGAAGAAGTGAGTGGAGTGGGTGTGAGGTTTGTGTTGTTTTTCAAATGTTTAATGTGAATGTGATGTGTGTGTATTATTGTTAAAGTGTTTGGTGTGTGTATGTTAATGTGATGTGAATGTGATGTGTGTATATTGTTTTAGAAATAATTTTGTATTAAATAAAATGTGTGTATATCAAAAGGCTATTTTCGTAATTTACTATATGTATTTATTAATTTAAAATTCAAGGGGGTGTATGGAAGTAAAATGGTGGGTGCGAATAGCCGCGACCTAATTAATAACGTGTATTGTATTTCTTGTTGTATCATTAAGAGTGTAAAGTTATTTTTTAAATAAGTATTTCTTCTCCATGCGTCGTCTTCCCCATAAAATACATCTTACATCCATGTTTTCTTTTCCACGTATTCACCATAAAATACATCTTACACCAAAATTTAAAATATATATAAACAAATATAGTAATTCAATCGTATCCAAAACCCTTCTCATATTCCCTCACACCCATTAAAGCAAATGAATAAGAAAACATTGAGCTTAGCTTGAAGTGAGGAGCAAAGAATTAGCAAGGTTCCTTTCGTGAAAATAAAATAAAATCGCAATAGAAAACACAAGAATAAAATAAGGTTGATGTGATTTAGGTCCATATTTCCTCAATTTCAAATTCAAGTTTCTTACATTTTAGGATTTAAGTTTAAATATTCAATTGGGAACATGTAAACACTTAGGATATATGTTTTGAAACTGAAATTGAATAGTATAGATGTTGGGTAACATAAAAGAAAATACAAGAATAAAAAAAGGTTGATGCTTCCGGGGTCTATCTATATGACCAGGTTGGTTGATAGGAAGTTTTCTGTTTGATCGAAACTTGAGTTCCACTGTATATATTCGGTTAGTGCTAGCCGAACAAAGCACTTGTGGCGAGCCATCATCAGCCGAATAAAATGACGAATTTTAGCTCTGGTTGATTTTAATTTTTTTCTTGTTTTTGCAATTGCTATGAATTTATCAAATGTGAAAATGACATTTAGATCGGTAAAAAACATAAAATCACACACATTTGCACACATTATTGTTCTCTTGACTTACATTATGTTTGTGGAGTGAGTTTATATGATTTTGATAGGGTTACGAATGAATTAAGGTTTCTTCTCACTTCGGATGAGAATGAGTATGATGGATGTTTTGATATTTGTTGAGGTAGGTGTATTAACTATTAAGTAAGTGTATTTGTTGATTTTGTAAAAAGTTACTTATACGAAATTTTCATATTTTGGTACTTTTAATTACCAAAAAAAAAAATTTAAGTCTATATTGGAAAAATCAAACAACACATTAAAATACTATATACTGTATTTCATTTGATTCACATATAAGAGATTTTTTTTCCTTTCAAATATTCATTAGTTATGTTTGTCCATGCAGTTTACACTAATTTTTAGTGCAGTAAATAATAATAATTGTGTTTATCTTTGTGTTTATAAGTAATATTTTATTTTTATAGTTTACATTTTCACTCTCTAAAAACATTAGGCGCCGCCTATATACACACATTCAAAAAAGTCATTATTTATCGAAAATATTTTTTTCCGAAAAAATTCAAAATTGGCTCTTCTAATCCACCCCAAAGAGAAGAGAGAGAGAGGAAGAGAGAGAGAGAGGCGGGGGACAGTGAAGTGCACGGCGGCGGTTCCAGTGTTGTTCGTTCAAAAATTCAAATCCCCAACAAGGCGCGGTGGGCAGTACGAATCCTCCGCGCCAGTCGCCACCCTCCGACCACCCCAAATTCAATTTCATCTCCGCCAATAATTGATGTAACCAATTCTGCTTGAAATAATGGCTTCCAGAGAAACCTACAGAACTGAGCTCCGCGCCGCCGTCCGCCACCTCAGCGACCGCGGCCTTTATTCAGCCGCCAAATGGTAACATCCTTCCTCCCTTGCTTCATAGACTACGATACTTGCTCAAATTTTTTATTTTTTATTTTTTATTTTTAATTTCTGGATTATCCGGTTCTCATTTTTAAGATTTGTTTATCTGTGTAGGGCAGCGGAGCAATTATTGGGAATAGAGCAGGACCCCTCAAAGCACACTGCTTCGCACACTCGATTCCAGCGCGGGAGCTCCAGCATCAGCCGCCGCTTCCGCACAGCCACACCTGCCGACTCTTCCGCCACCCCTTCCGCCGGGGTCTCGTATGTGACCACGCCGTCGCTGTTGGGGTTGGAAGAGTACGATTACGATCTGATGGATAACGATTTTTATATGATGGCAAAGGCCTATTTTGATTGTAAGGAGTATAGGAGGGCTGCCCATGTGCTCCGGGATCAGATTAACAAGAAAGCCGTGTTCTTGCGCTGCTACTCTCTTTATTTGGTTTGTTCTTTTACTCTTTTTCTCTTTTTTTCTTCTACATTCTTATGTTGATGATGGGTTTTTTACTTTTTGGATGTTATTTATTGTATGTGTTTTAGTTCATTGTTTTGGCGTTCACTATGTGAATCATGCTTATCCAACCAATTAGGGCCATATAGGTGTCATTTCCTTTGCTGTAAATGGTTTAGCTCGGTAGAATATACATCCAACAAGATGTGGTTGATATGTGATTAATTATTTTCCACATCTATGATAGCTTTCAAGGTTGTTTATTTGCTTATGGTATGTTTGGGAGATGATTTAACATATAATTAGTTTGAGCTTCCATGGCTTTTATAGAATTTTGATGATGCGTCGAAGTGTTAGCCTGTGATGCTTAACCTTTGATATTTAGTGGAATTCTGAATTGGTTTGTGTGGGAGGCAGTATGCATTGATTTCATGATCAAGTGTCTGTTAGGAACATCCAAAACTAGAAAGGGGAACTTGAAATGCCTTGTAAATTTCACAAGACATAAGTTTGAGTTGCACATCTCTAGTGTTCTAATTTGGTCGTCACCTTTATATGTAGTTTGATCATTTGTAGGTTAACCCAGTGGTCCTTGAATTTTGTTAGGATGTCATATTAAGAATTATATTACTATTGTTTTCTCATAATTTTCTTACAAAGAATTGGAATTTTAATTAATTTTTCGAATTACACACAATATTCTCAAATATGGATTTGGAAAGAAATCTTATCCTTTTGCCACATTGAATGACCACTTCACTATTTTTATCTGTTGGAGAATCATTCAACATTTTACAACCTACCACTACTTTTTTTATTTGTGACTGAAGAGTTGAGATGATAGTTGTACATTCGTGGCCTTATGTAAGTGTTGTGGTTATTTACTATAAAATTTCAACAACTTAATAGCATTTTAATTGTCAACCTTAAAAATTAATTTGTTGATTTCTGAATATATCTGTACACTAGTAATTAACCATGTGATGATTGTTGGAATTTGGTTGGCTATAAATGGAAACTCTTTTATTGGATTGGGAGCAAAATGATGTTACAGTCAATGCAAGAGAATATTGCATTCATATATCTACGTTCACAGAGAGTTATGATTCATGCTGAAGTTGATGAAAATTTGATTTGGATGGATCTCATTGATGTAAAATAACTTTATCTGGACTGATAAATACAATATGGCTCCCAAAATGTTTTCTCCAATAAAGATGTAACCAAATGGAAGCTTACTTAGCGTCTGAAAGCTTGTGGATCCTGCATCGAGGACATATCAGGCCCATATAACCCTAGGCTGTGGGTGTTTAGTTTTGGCACTGTGAGAGTGCTTGCCTTGACTAAGATAATCTTAATCCTGGTGGAAGTGAGTTTGAGCCACTGAGCTGTTTAATACCTAAGGCCTAAGGGGCGCAATATATACTGTATTCACATCTATTTGGATCTATCTTTGTAATCATATCTTAATGTTCAGATAAGTAATATACATTAAAGACCAAGATTCACAAAGTTTTATTAGCTTCCACATACATTTCTTAATGAGGATGTTTTGAATTGATTTTCCAAAAAAATGTACATTAATTTGTACCACAACATGTACTTGCTACTAGTTTTATATGCTTGTTACCTGGTCAATATGCTGTAGTTTTATGCTCAAAATGACCTGAAACTTAATTATTTTCGGTGTTGAATGTGGGCTAGTTTTTTATTAAATGATTAGGTTGATAACAGAATCAAATTTTCGGAGTTCTGATTTTGCTTTGAGATCTTAATTGTCAATTTGTTACCTTGTATATTTCACTCCATGATTATTTATTTCTGCAATGACCAGCTTGGGCCAGCATCATTTAGGAAGGTCACCATATAGTAGCAAAACTCTAATTAATTTATTCTGAACTCATCTTTTTTATCTTTGAAGGCCGGAGAAAAGCGAAAAGAAGAAGAGATGATAGAACTTGAGGGACCTTTGGGCAAGAGTGATGCTGTGAATCGAGAACTGCCTTCTCTTGAAAGAGAACTCTCAACCCTTCGTGAAAATAAATCAATCGACCCTTTTGGTCTTTTCGTGTATGGCCTTGTCCTGAAGGAGAAAGGCAGTGAAAATCTTGCAAGGTCTGTGTTTGTGGAGTCCGTCAATAGCTATCCTTGGAACTGGAGCGCTTGGACTGAACTGCAAACTTTATGCACCACAATCGAGTCATTGAACATCCTTACTTTAAATAATCACTGGATGAAAGACTTTTTCCTTGCCAGTGCTTACCAGGAACTCCGATTGCACAATGAGTCCCTTGCCAAATATGAATATTTACAAGGTACTTTTGTTTTTAGCAATTACATCCAAGCCCAAATTGCTAAAGCTAAGTATAATCTCAGGGAGTTTGAACAAGTAGAAGTTATATTTGAAGAGCTTTTACGAAATGATCCTTATAGGATCGAGGATATGGATATGTATTCCAATGTGCTCTATGCCAAGGAGTGTTTCTCCGCTCTAAGTTATTTGGCTCACCGTGTGTTTT
The DNA here is from genome assembly GCA_023678885.1 of Pogostemon cablin. Taxonomy (NCBI): domain Eukaryota; kingdom Viridiplantae; phylum Streptophyta; class Magnoliopsida; order Lamiales; family Lamiaceae; genus Pogostemon; species Pogostemon cablin. The sequence goes on from CM042961.1 coordinate 4,918,718, forward strand.
TAACTGATAAATACCGGTCTGAGTCCTGTTGCATCATCGGGAACTACTACAGTTTGAAAGGGCAACATGAAAAGTCTGTTTTGTATTTCCAAAGGGCTCTTAAATTGAACCAGAAGTGTTTGTCGGCATGGACCCTAATGGGTCACGAGTATGTAGAAATGAAGAATACTACAGCAGCTATTGAAGCGTACAGACGGGCAGTAGATATAACCCCATGTGATTATCGAGCATGGTATGGTTTAGGGCAAGCCTATGAAATGATGGGGTTGCCTTATTACGCCCTTCATTACTTTAAGAAATCAGTATTCTTACAGCCAAATGATTCTCGGTTGTGGATTGCGATGGCTCAGTGTTATGAGACCGATCAGCTTCACATGCTTGAGGAAGCCATAAAATGCTATGAACGAGCTGCGAACTGTAATGACAGGGAAGCCATTGCTCTACACCAGCTGGCGAAGCTTCACTTTGAGCTCGGACGTACAGAAGAGGCTGCGTTTTATTACAAGAAAGATTTGGAGAGGATGGAAGCTGAAGATAGGGAAGGACCAAACATGGTTGAATCTTTGATGTTTCTTGCCCAACATTGCAAAACAAAGAAGAGATTTGATGAAGCAGAGGTTTATTGTACCCGTCTTCTCGACTACACTGGCCCAGTAAGTCCTCTTATATTCAGGTTCAACAATGTTTGCCAATCCTATGTGCTACTATATTACCAGGTTTTTGATGTATATCTTGATTCTTTGTCTAGGAAAAGGAAACTGCTAAGAGTCTTCTTCGTGGAATAAGACACGCGAGGGATATCGAGCATTTACCACCCTAAGTCTTCACGTTTCCTCCGACTCCTTTCACGAATTCGAGATAAAAATTGATAGAACAGGAATAGCTCAAACCAGAGTGCTTGCTCTACCTCACTGAGCTGGTGGCCTAGTTGTATTTATCTGACTACTTTACCCTATTGATTTATTCAGTTTTTTTATTTTCTGTCCCATTATTCATGTTTTGATATGATTAAATAGTTGCAACTTCTAAGGATATAATATAATTTGTAACCATAGAAACATTTCCTCAAGAACGAATTTGAAGCATTCTGCAACATCAAATTCTTTTCATTTCATGATCTCATTATGATTGTAGAGTGATAATGTGATTAAAGCAGCAACTGTGGAACATAACATGCATCCATTACAGCATTTCTAAAAGAACAGGAAAATGTACCTCCTAAACCTGCTGAGAAAGAAGAAGAAGAAGGCCCTGTGGACCAACCAATATCTCATTGAGGAAACTGATGAGTCCAAACCAGACAACAGGGGTGACATCCACTCCACCCAGGGGTGGTATCACCTTCCTTGTCTGAACCAGCAACGGCTCGGTCGGTGCGTACGCTATCACGTACGGGAACTCATCCACCGGAAGCTTGGGATACCACGACATAACTATCCGCAGTATGAAGAGAAATCCAAATGCAGACAAGAATGGCCCAAGAAAAGGTATGGCCAGCTTTGCTATTGCAGGGTCCAAATCAACCAACACCAGCATTTCCATCAATCCAGAATGTGAAACCTTGGAAACTCCACTAAAAGGGTCACTGAGTGAGGATGAGAGAGAGAGGTGGTGATGGTAGAGAGGGAGTGGTGGTTGTGAAGAACAGTGGGCTCTGAAAACTTGCTTCCTTTTGGAATGTTTTCTTCTTACAGAAGAGAAACTAATAGAGATTGAATTGGGTTTTTGAGAATGATTGGTGTTTGTGTTTGGTTTTGAAGGGCATGAAGTTGCCACTACCACACCAGATGCAGATATACCAGACATTATCTAATCTCTGGTTTGAGTTTGAGGTGAGCCTTTTTCGAAATAAATAGTATGTATGTGGGACTTATTGGTCATTTTGCTAAATGAATTGGGTATATCCGTAAGTGCCTGAAATGCGTGGTCTATTAATATCTAGCAAGCTTTGCTTTTGGTCTGAGTTTCTAACTTATTAGACATTTTGTATATTTATTTATTTTCAGGATTTTTTAAAAATATAATAATTTGTTTTAGGATTATTAATGATTTTTTTGTTTTCTAAGTTCTAACAGACAGTATTGTGTGCAAATTAATCATATCTTTTGCCATGAGGAATTAATAATTATAGAGTTGGCGAAGGACAATAACTTAATTAAGGAAATGGACAAAGTCTCTTGAAATGTATTAAAGTATATCTATTATTTAGATAAAGTATGTATAATGATTGTTAAAGTATGTTTTCTAAAGTATGATGGATTATGCATTCAGGTATAATTTTAGTGTGTTATAATTCGATTTATTATTGACATACTTTAATTACAAATAAATATACTTTATCTATTAAATAAGTATACTTTAGTGATGAATCGACCCGTCTCACGAGAGTGTATCTCAAGGAAATATACTCATTATTTCAAAATAAATTAGCAATATATATAAAAGAATTGTAAATCATACAATTTTTTTAAAATTTTTTTTAACGAATTTCATAATTTTATTTAAATGTAGATTTTAATTTTATTTAGACTTGTGTAAGAAGTATGTAGTGTTTATATAATTTGATTATTTAATCTCAACTAAAATAAATAATAAATTAAGTAATTTGAAAAAAAAAAAAAAGAGTGAGAGTTAGAACCCTATTCTTTAATGATCATGGCTCAGGACCTATATCAAGTATTAACCCAACAAAATTTATAAGGATTTATTAGTATCTAATACAAATTATATACTAATATTACTATTAGATACATAAAATATATTTTATTACTATCCACTACAATGTGCTTTAATGAAAAGTCACATTTACCCTTATCCTATTATACATCAATGACTTACCTTCTCTTTCCTCTATCCATCGTATAATTAGCCTGGCTACCATTTCTCCTATCTCTTTCTTGGCATATTCCCACTGCTACTCAATCCACTACTAGGTATGTCTTTATTTTCATCATCAGTTTTCACTTTTGGGAGAATATTCACCTGTATTTTTATTTATCTATTACAGTGTCATGCCTCTCGGCTGCCAATCTAAGAATGCAAATTCCTAAGAGCCATTAAAACTATTTTAACCACCCACGAAGATACACCTAAATCGAAGGAGTTCATCGGCTTCCAAAGGATGCAGCCGGAGGAGTTCGTCCCTCCCCACGACGATCTAAATACTGTCGTCCGTGGCTCCTGAAACCCCCCATCCCTTCCGATCTAATTCGACGAAGTGGATCGCACCGGCCCTGATCCGTGACTCAACAACTATGCCGACTTCTAACGCGTGTCCGTTGGAGGAAAGAACGTCTTTCAGGGCAGTAATCCAGGGCACTTTCCCAAGGCTTCAGTGATATTTGTTTTCAATTGGGGCAGCATTTTGCTTTTATGGTGGTGTGGTGTTGTTTAGTATGTCATGTGATTAAAGTGGTAAGTAGATAATATTAAAACTCTTGCATCATATAATGCTTGGGATAATCTGATGTTGGTTTTCCATAATGGGATAGCTTGTTTGCTTTGGTCTACAAGGATTATCGAATATTTTCTTATATTTTCTTGTTAGCTCGATTGGATTGTATTGTCAATAATATGGTATTGAACAAGAGCAGTAATTTATTTTTATCTAGTTTATTTACTAATATTGAATTTTGTATTCAAAATTCATAAGTATTCAGAATATTTAATATTCAATAATAATGTATTCAGAAACTTTTCCTTAATGTTCTATGAAAGATTCGTTTATTATATTTCATATTAATTAATAAAAATGCTTTTGTAGTAAGTATGCAAAATATTTAATGCTTTAGTAACCATGTATTCAAAATGCATATTTCATATTTATTCATTAAAATGCTTTTATATTCAAAAGCTTTAGGTATTCAAAATTATTAAGTAATTTCTGAATATCAAATTAATCTGATCGATCGTGCTATTCTCTTAAACAATAATTTTTATTTTTTAATACTGAACAAACTTGAAATTTAAATACCAAAATAATCTAATCAAGCAATGAAATTTGAATACCAAAATATTTAGAATTGGGGTATGCAGAATGAGAAGGGGAAATTAGTTAGAATTTTGAATTTTGAACCGTAATCATGAACCGATTTTTATGGGGAGATTAGTGGGAGGTTTTCTTAATAATATTAATCTTACCTTTTAAAATATTTTTTGAATACTATAAAAGAGGGATAAGAGGGGTATTTCACATATTTCTTTTGTATTAATTAATAATATTTTAGCCTCTTGTATCTATTAGTAATATTACTATATAAAATGTACCTAATATTAATATAACCAATTTATAAAGTTCAAAATTTTATTTTTTCATAGTTAAAAGTTAAAATAATACTTACATATTAAATATACACTAGTTGCATGCACCAACAAATAAATCGTGATAATTATCAAGCAATAACACTATTATTTTAATAATAAAATTCTTAAAAACAAGAAAATTCACGTTAATATGAGATGGGGTGGTAGATTAAATTGGAGTATGATAAGAGTTGGATGATAAAATCTTGAATAATAATAGTAATTGATATAGTAATAAATTTGTGAGTCTAACTAGTAGTATACAATTTAATCTACGCCATTAAAAAATAAAATAATTATTTTTTTTTAAAAATAAAAAACTACCCCACTATCTATTTTAAGCTATAAATTTGGGTGCACCCATAATTACCCTAAATTTGTCGAACAAAATTAATTAAAATATATTAGTCATTCATCCCCACATCTGAAATCAAGATTGCATGACGTGGTTGAAAGTTGAAACTATATTGCGAAAAATAAATACTATCATTGCATATTTAATGACATAATAAATACTGGAGTAATTAAATAGTTGTATGTTAATATTCCACAGGAAAAACGAACAAATTAAAATATAGTACTAATTTATCCTTACAAATAATAAGTTATGACATAAATGTGAATCTCACTAGTTTATTAAATACAATAAATTGAAATTGAAATTTTAATTTATATTTATTTATTCCTAAAATTCGTTTATCTGCCAACCATCAAACTCTATAAAATGAATTCCTGCTTTCAAAAAACTCTATAAAATGAAAAGAAATCCGGAAGAAATAAATAAAAAAGAAAAAGAACATACGGAAAGATCATGGCTGCGCACGCTTTTTCTCCCTCGCTAATTCTTCTGCTTCAACTGCTTTTCCTCACCTCCGGCGGCCAACTCCTCCCCGCAAACGCCGCCGCACTGTCGTACGCCTGTGGTCAAACAAAAGAGCCACGGCGCTGCGACAGTCTTCTGACGTCTTCCGATCCACGAAGCCCTACGGCGTCGTTCCCTGTGCTGGCACAATCGCCATCGACGAGGCGACGTACACCGCCGGTCAGAACAAAATCAAATTTCACAACCTATTTCTATCGGCGAAGAATCGGAATCTGAAGGCTATTTACGGAAATTGCGAAAGTCTGTATAGTAGGGCTCTGGATGCGCTGTTGATTGCGCCGGAATACCTGCAACAGCGCAAATATCCGAAACTAATTGAGGCGGCGGGAATTGTTGGCCACGCCGTCGGCGGTTCTGCGGCGGCGGTGGAGAAAAACGCTGCGTTGAAGAGGGAGAATGAGGATGTAGGTGTGGTGGCGCAAGCCATTGATGTTATTGCTAAGACTCTGCAAAGACGATGATTCGTTAAATTAAAAAGAAAAAATTAAGGAAAATTGATATTAACGCAAAGAAATTAAATATTTTTACGCTATGAAATATTCCAAAATATTTACATACAATCCATTTAAAATCAGATTAATGTGAAAAAATGTTTGTATGCATAACATTTCAATGTATAGATATTCATATTGATATTCTTTGTAATGTAGTAAAGATTTTAAGTTGTGTTATATATATATATATATATATATATATATATATATATATATATATATATATATATTTTTTTTTTTTTTTTTTTAATTTCAAAATAAATAAATTATACATAGAGAAAGGAGTAATATTTATGAGAAGTACGGTACAGAATGAAAACCATGCACTATATCGGATTTCAATTTATTACTCTGATCCAACTCAATTTACAATATAATTGAAAAATCATGCATGAGGCAGGGTTTGAAAACGCTGGTTTCGATTCCGGAAAATTAGAAACCAAAATCGAACCGATCCTAAGGCGGTTTTGGTTTCGGTTCGGAACCACCGGACTGTTCTAATTTCGATTTGGAAGTATAAGAAACATATACGTGCAAATAATAGATTTGATTTATAATACACTTTTAAAAATGGGATAAGTTGAAGAAGTGACAATTAGCGAGTAGCCTACTTAGTTTGACTTGATGGAATTTGAGTAGGTGGCTTAATACTTATCACACAATGGAAGATAGATACCATTAACCAATTAATTTTCTTGTTCTAATTTAATATCATGATGTCGATTTTTAGAGTGCTAGTAAGTTGGAATTGATTGTCCACTAAACTTAATTAAATGTAGGTTTTGAATCGCTAAATTAAGCTAATGAAATGTTTGTTGATGCAAAAACTTAACTTATTATTCATATTTTGAATATTTTCCAACTCGTAAAATATTAAGAAAAATAAACAACAATTTTTGAAAAAAATAAAAATAAAGTGATGGATGCAAGAAGATCGATTGAGAATATATGTATAGAGGAGGGATTTTAATGGGGGGAGATGTTAGTGTGCAATCGGGTGATATTACTCTCTTTTGAGAGGAGTTGTTCTTTGAAATAACAAGTGATATCTCCTTAATTTCATAATAAATAATAATATTACATTTTTTGATTTTATCAATCTCATTATAAATGTCACACTTAAAAAATAAAATTTCACATCAATTTATAACTTCAAAATACATTTTTATTTCAAATTTATCATTCGCACTTAACACATTTAACATATTTTATAATTTATTCATTATATAAAAAAATTACACCATTTTATAGAAAAATAAATTTTCTTAAACATTGTATACAAAAAATTTTGCCATTTAGGATGGAGTATTATCTAAATCAAAATCCGAAGGCAAACTTGACATTAAAATGACTTTATAGGTGATGTTCATTTATGGATTTTAAACTCAGATTTTGGTTTTCAAAATTCACATTCAAATTTTAAAAACTATCCCTATATATTCTCTCTCATCAATTAATATATTTTCTCTCTTTATCTTTTTTTTCTTATTTAACTTTTTAAATAAATTAATACATTGATTTGACATAAAGTTAAAACATATTTACTCAAAACCCAAAATAAACATAAAACTCGCATGATTTTCAAATCCCACATAACTTCATACCAAACATCACCTAAAAAAAAGTAAATACTTGTGAAACCGAGTTCACTGTGTAAACATGTGATCCCTTCCAATTCTATTATACCTTGATAGGATTTAAGTTAAATGGAATCACATACCGTAAATCTAATACACATTGGACTAATTCTAAAAGAAAAGTGAAATGAAATGTCAAATGTTTCACTATTAAAATATTATTATTTGAAGATAATAAAATAAAAGTATATTATTTTTATTTGTAAAGAAAATGATCACACTTTTAACACGCACGCCTAGCTGAAGTCAGAAGTAGAACCGAGGTCAACCATTTAACTACGGAAACATAAAATAATACTCCTGTCCAAACTCCAAAGTACCCATGTTAAATTATTACACAAGCGTTACATGACACACGTTAGTAGAGGAAAATTTGATCCTTTAGGAATTAGGATTGATGTTTTTCTTTAAGATATAATTTTGTTTATATCTTGCATCTCATTTATCTATAAAAGGTTTTCACTATCCAAATATTACCAGAGATCTGGACCGATGAAAAAGACCATCAAATTATGCAGTTTTCAACTGTACCCATTTAATGAGTTGTTAAATATTTAATTAAGAAAAAAAAAAAGACACGGGAGAAACTTGGACTGAATTGATATTTATCTTTAAAAAAACTATCATTATCTCTCTTTATATAATTATAATTAATACAATTTGGGCCCTAATGGTGGGGAATAAAAAAAATACAATTAAAATAATTTCTATATACTAAAATATTTCAAAACCATAATAATAAATGAGTTCATTATTAATTTTTAGGTTTTCTAAAATCTGTGTTAAAATCTTGCTACGTCGCTATATAGAACAGCTGTTTTCGTTGCACTGACACGACAATACCAAACAAAAAGATACTATTTTTTTAAAAATATTACTTATTATATTAAATATCAGTAGTTTTTCTATCCCAATTTAATTTTTATATTTCTTCATTAATTCATATCCATATAGTACTATTTGTATACATTAAAAAATATTAAAAGCACCTGATAAAATAATCTCAATGCATCTTATTTTAAAAATGATAACCTGAATACTTCCCATGTAATCTCTTATAGAAAATATTATTTGCAGGGTGTTGTTCTTCAATGGCATATCCAGTCCAAGTCGTCATGATCCAATCAAATCACAGCAAACACAAAGAACATCTGTCATGTATAATTCTCCTGTAAGAACAATTTAAACCACCTAAAATGTATAGATCAGGAAACAACAATCTGATCTGAGGAAAGATGGACCGAGTAAGAGCATTTTGTCAAAGCCACTTCAATGAAACAAACGTACTGGCGGACGGAAGATCACGAAACACTTCCTTTCGGGTGATACCTTGAAACGAAGGCGCTGATGCAAGAGTCGAGATACATCACAAACACATCTCGCTGGCTGCCTGGCTAATAGGTATTACCCCAGAGGATGAAACGAGAACATCAATGGGCACGTCGTGTGGCGTGACGGGTATAGCACCATCTTCAATTATTTGCGGTGAATAAGAAAGAGCAACTACATGTGAAAACAAATGTGTGAAGACTGCAGCTAAAGCTTGGAACATATGGTGAAGTGTAATGAACAGAGGAATGTACCGAATAAAGGTTTCTTCCACTCGCGATCCTTTGCCAGGTCTTGATATTTTGTGAGGAATGTATCGTAATATCTTTTATGATTCATTGCAGCATCGCAAGAACAAAGATAAAATAAGTCATTAGGCTTCCTAAAAGACTTATAAAGTTTCGAACTATATCAACAACTGCCCAATTGATTCCAAATGATATCAATGCAGAATCAAGTCTGAATAGGGAATTTTAAATAAACAAAAGATGAAGACCTAAGAAATTTAAATTGAAGGCTGTGACTGGATTACTGTAAATAAATTCCTTCTGGAATCTGGACAGAGGTATGCTTTTTACAAATGTAAGAAACTTTAAAGCTGTTTCATCCCAACAAATTGCTTCTTAGTTTGGCATTTTACTTTCAAATTTTGAAGATGTTTCCATTTTAAGTACACAGATTTCTAAAATCTATCCGTGGAACTTGACATTACTCAAAGCAAGAATCTGTGACCTACCCTCCACCACGGCCCAAACGCCGACCGGATTTGTCAAAAGCAAGTCCTGTAATAACAAAACACTATATATATTTAGTGAATAATGACATTGATTTCTAGTCAACTGTTGTACTCATGCAAGAACAATAAGAAAGTTGGAAGGTGTTACCGGGTAGAATGAACAGATCAACAGGTTCATCAGCAAACATAACTGCACAGAGATATTTAGACTAAATTAGATACAATTCACTTGCAAGTGCAAAGTAACTTCTTAAAAGTAAGATACAAAATCAATATTAAGAAGAAAGTACAAACTTAAGCCTCAAGCACAAGCAGTACTCTCTCCCTCTCTTTTTGGTCATGTGGGGAGAAGAATGGGTCAAGGTAGCTGCTTTTCATTATTCACAAAGAAGACGCTACAAGCCCACGGATGACGGCCAAGTGTCAATGACATTGAAGATATGCATGTTTGAGACTTCTTGCACGAAAAATCAGTGTAGGGCTATTTGTAACACTCCAAACCGAATTTTCATGAAAATCACACATTTGGTCAATCACATGCAGCTTCTAGGGCTTAAATTATTCCAAGTTCAAAATGAATATACTTGACACTGCTTTCAATATTCAGAATAGAGAAAAAGAAACAAAAACTCAAAAACCAAGTGAAGCAAAACTTTAAGATGTAATCAGTATGTATAACTTGGTCATACATTAATGCAACCAATTGACTATACAACTGTGAAGAAGTTTATAGGAATGATTACCATCTTCTCGTTCATTTCCCTCAGCATCACAAGATGCAGGCTCCAATATGTCCATTGAGTTAGCAATCAAATCATCCATCCTAGAAATGTTTAGCATTCGCATGAAACTATTCTTGTCTTCCACTCTAGGAACATAAAGCTTCTTTTTCACCTGACCATCATCTTATTGGAATTGAACAATAAGAACAGGTTCTCATATATTAATACAACACTAAGAATAAAACAATTACCAAAGTGTAGAAACTCATTATCAAAGATAGCATGATAACTCGATTTGAACATCTTCACTTATGACATACCTCCGTTTCTAAAATTCCAAGTAAGGAGATGATAGAGAAGATAATTGCAATAAAACACAGTGAATCATAAACAGTTCCAGTTTCAAGTTAGCCCTGTACAGTCTTCAAAGATGGCAAAACACGAATAAATTAAGCACTAACTGATTAAAAACCATCTCTAAATTTCACTACTTCCAGATTGGCAAGTCAGATTCATCAGCAGTGAAACTCAAAACTCTCTTTAGAACAAGGGAAAATTTTCCAATTACCTCTCCATTTCCATAAACATCACCTAAATCCACAGCCATTTGTATAAATCTAAATACCGTCATCTCAGTACGGCTCTTTGGGACTCAAAATATTGTAAAAATCAGAAACACATTATCATTGTAAACAGACGACAATATTTGGATGATATTGTGGCTATATAAAGATGAGTACTTGACAAAATCAACATTAAATAAGATAGACAACAAAAATGAATTGACCACAGTCTCACCTGAAATCCAGCCTGGATGACTTATAAACAAATTCCCCAATAAAACATTCTTTTAACACCATTTTACAATGTACTTAAAAAGAAGGTAGTCAAAGGATAGAAAACCAGTTATACAAGTTAGAAAGATTGAGTTCCTGCTCTCCTAACCTGAATCAAAGGTATAGATACTATTCACAGTACAAGATCCAGGAAGAAAATCTCAGAAATTCCCAAAACAGGGGATCAGTGGCTTAACAGTCACTACCCATTTATGGCTATCGATTCAAAAAAATCAGAATTTGTGCTTGAAGCCATTCACTTTCAATAAGGTCATCAAATAACAATTCATAAATGAAGTTCATCAGACAACAATTCTTAACTCCAAGCTAGCTATAACTTAACATACAAGCATGAATTTCTCCTTCATTGACATATCATCAAGTAACACATCAAGAAGCAATTAATTGACATTGTAAATTTGTAAAAGGTACACAAGGGGGAAAAAGAGTACCTTTATCGGTGTTCTTCAGAATTTCAGATAGCAGTTTAGAAGTATCGACTTCTCTTAGAGCAGCACAGCTTATATAAGCACAGAGTCTTTTAGAAGACTTGAACCATGGAGCTTCCAAAACTATACTCTGGATTGCATCATCTGAAAAAACAAAATTAATCCAAAACCACATCTTAAAATCCCTACGTTACTCTAAAACAACACGAATTTAAAGAAAAATGTTCAAATTAATACGCATTGGTTAGTGTAACGATTTCCTTACCTTCTTGAGATCTGATCGCCGGGTCCATTAACTTGAGTTCTTTTCTCACTTTGGAGCGTAGTGCCTTCTTCTGTTTGAAAATGGCGTCCAAAGGAGCAGTGGCCGCACTGGTGGCGCTCATGGTGGTGGTGGTTAATGTGGCGGCGGAGCGTGGTTCAATGCGAAGAAAGGGAAAGTTTATCGCCGGCGTGGTGGTGGTGGGAAAAGGCGGACCTGGTAATGAAAGTTGAGGGGTCATCCGTACAACCAATCTTTTTAGGAGCTCTAATTTGGTCATTTTACCTTGGGAGAATGACCATTTAACTGTTATTTATACATTATTTTAGTAAATTCCAACGAATAAAGGAATCGAATTAAATCAACAGAAATCCCATTGCGCAATTTGAATTTTAAATAATAAAAAATACACACTTCGACTAAAAATAACCAAATTTGTGCATTTTTTATACTCATATATGTACTATAAGGGCGCGTTTACTTTTAAGGTTTACGGGGTTATACCCCAACCAACCCTAGTCAAGTTTTGTTTACATTTCAGGTTTTGATAAAGGGATAATCTTCGGGCCAACGGCCCGGTGTTAAAATGGGAGGAGAGAGGGTCAAATCAACCCTCAAAGCCTGGGCGGATAATATTAACCCTCGGGTTTATGCGAGGAATTTATCATTTTTCCCTCATTTTGAAAAAATTAAATAGACTCCGTTGTCTTCTAGATCGAGATTAGCGGCGGTGGTTTAGGGTTTGGGCGAAAGCTTGTTGCTGGTACATTGGGGAGAAGGTGGATCACAGGCTGAGAGAGTGAATGCGTCGCGTGGAAGTAGAGGAGGAGGGGGAGTCTATCGTCGGAGTTGGCGTCCGCCGGCAGACAGAGGAGAGCGCGGAGGTTGATTTCCAGCGCGATTACGACGTCTTTGGAGTGGACGTCGGTGGGTGGATCGAGGGATGCAGAGACATTATCTTGGGCGGTGATTGAGCGGTCACCGCCGTCGGTTTTGATGGCGGCGGCGAGCGTGGAGGCGAAGTAGCGGAGTATCAGATCGGGTTTGCTGCAGCCATTATCGGTGAAGGAAATAGATGGTTTCTGTTTGCTGTTAAGTTCAGAAAATGGATTTCGACGTGGGTTTGGAAATCTTGTATCTTAATTTTGACAATACTTCAAATGGATGGTTTCTGATTGCTATTAAGTTAAAAGAAATAATCAGAATTTTAGGATCTTGATTGTTGCAATAATTAAGGTAAGAAATATTCTCTTTGATTGGAATCTTAGCTATTTGAATTTTTTAGTGTGGTGTTAAGATCTAAATCTAGATTCTCATATTTCATGAACTGATCTTATCCAATCAGACGGAAAAGGAGATCTCGAATACCGATGAGTGTGATTCCGGCGAAATTACCGGCAGAATTTTTTGAGGATTCAACCTAATCTTCTGCAAATTTCATCTTGGGCAGAATGATATAAAAAAAAATTAATAAATTTAGATAAGGGTATTGTAGTAAAATGTTAAAAATAAACCCTCAATGTAAACATCACACTCAAAGATTAACCAATCTGATCTATATTAACTCAACCTACACTAAACCCTTACTAAAGGTTTATAAACCTTAACCTTACCAGCCAAAGTAAAAGGACCCTAATACCCCTCTAAAATGTCAGTCGGATTTTAAAGGGTAAAAATAAAATTTGTTCTATTCACACTCCGTGAGGTGATGGCTCATTTTTCATAAATGTATGTATTGTAATACTAACACCATACAACACCCTTACTAAAGGTTTATAAACCTTAACCTTACCTGCCAAAGTAAACGGACCCTAATACCCCTCTAAAATGTCAGTCGGATTTTAAAGGGTAAAAATAAAATTTGTTCTATTCACACTCCGTGAGGTGATGGCTCATTTTTCATAAATGTATGTATTGTAATACTAACACCATACAACACCCTTACTAAAGGTTTATAAACCTTAACCTTACCTGCCAAAGTAAACGGACCCTAATACCCCTCTAAAATGTCAGTCGGATTTTAAAGGGTAAAAATAAAATTTGTTCTATTCACACTCCGTGAGGTGATGGCTCATTTTTCATAAATGTATGTATTGTAATACTAACACCATACAACAAAGGAATCAAGAAATTAGTTAAGAAGATGTGTAGCTCTTCTTAAGTAGAAGATGGGTTCACAGCATCCAAGAGGAGTATTAGATGATCAGACATCCTAGAGTGAATCCTCTGGAAAACAAACTGCTGAACAATAAGGTGATGCCATCCAAAAGCAATATTATCAAAGCACCCAATTACACCAACCATGTCTTTCTAGCCAAGCCATATAAATAAATTAAACAGTTAAGGCTCTCACCGGTTAACAAGCAAATATAAATATAAGTTTGGCAAATCCTTCAAGTTAACAAGACAATGAAGTAAGAGTTTTAATAACATCAAGAAACAATGCCCAAAGTAGAAGCCATAGCAGCAACATGATAATATCAGAAATCAAACTAAAGGCATATTTTATTTTAAAGCAACTCTAATTAAACCAAAACATTTTCATTATTATTATTATGTGAACTAAGATGGAAACCTCATATTAATGACTGATCAACATTAGTAAGTGGTTGGAGTGTGAATTAGCAAGTTCTTGATCATGTGAGGTGCATGGAAGTAACTAGCTAATAACAAATCAAATCTTGCCATGTGGAATAAGTGGTGACCGGGGTAGTTTGCGGCGGATGTACAGGAGTTATGTGAGTTCGTTAGAAGCGGTTCTATGCATGGAGAAAGCTCATAATGCTATCTATGAGCTGGAAGCAGTTGCAACAGAAATAGATTCCGTTTAACCACCCATATGACAGCTGGAAGGTGCTGCATCAGATTGGTCCCATAAGTTTGGATTATCACATGTGATGTATATATAGCTGTAATCTTGGCGTATATATAGTTGTAATCTCTCATACTCAAAAGCAATAAGAAATGATCATCCTCACAGTGGACGTAGGCTTGGTTAATAAGCCGAACCACTATATATCTTGTTCTTCCTGTTTTTCAATCACACAACACACACTCAAGCTCATTCAATTTCGTGAGAATTTAGATTCAATAGTTTGATTCAACGTGAGAGCTCATTGAGTGAATCAAAAGACCGCTGTGGTGTGCTTCTTTAATTCCCAGCAATTGGCGCCGTCTGTGGGAAACGCCATAGACAAACAGATCAGAAAAAGCAGTTACTTGAAGAAGAAATGAAGGAATCAACATGGTTACCAAATTTGATATCGAGCAGTTCACCGAGAAGTCAAATTTCGGGCTGTGGAAGATCAAAATGAGATCCATCTTGGTGCAGCAAGGTCTCGGTGCAGCAATCAAAGAAACTCCGATTAATGAAGCTGCAGAAGTGGATGTACAAGCCGCAGCAGCTGAAGCAGATCTTCAAGAAAGAGCTTTAAGTGCTATCTTCTTGTGCCTTGGTGATAAAGCACTCAGAGAAGTTCAGAGAGAAACGACTGCAAGAGCAGTATGGAAGAAGCTTGATGATCTCTATATGGTAAAATCTCTTGCAAATCGATTATATCTAAAACAGAAATTATACCCATTCAAAATGACAGAAGATAAGCCAATCTTGGTTCAACTTGATGAGTTTAATAAGGTACTTGATGATCTGGAAAATGTTGAGGTTAAATTAGAAAATGAAGATAAGGCTTTGATTCTGTTATCTTCACTTCCAAAATCGTTTGAAAACTTCAAAGATACATTGTTGTTTGGAAGCAAGGATTCAATTAGTCTAGATGAAGTTGAATTAGCTTTGAAAACTAAGGAATTACAGAAGTGTTGTGAGGAACAAGGATCATCAGGTGAAGGATTGATGATCCGGAAGGGAAATCAGAACAAGAAACCTAACAAGAAAGGAGGATCTGATGGTAAGAAACAAGATAGTAAAGGTGATCAGTCTGCAAGTGACAAGGAAGGAAGGAAATGCTTTCATTGTCATGAACCAGGCCACATTAAGAAGAATTGTTATAAGTGGAAAGCATCCAAGAAGAAGAAGGCAGAGGCTGGAAAAGATGGACAACAGAGAGTGCAAGCAAATCAGGTGGCAAATAATCAAAATCAGGTGGAAATTGATTACCCTGAGGCACTGTTGATCAGTTCATCAAAAGGATCCATGGATTGGATCCTTGATTCAGGATGTTCTTTTCATATATCTCCCATGAAACATTGGTTCACTGATCTTAAGTATCAAAATGCTGGATCAATATTATTAGGGAATGATCATACATGTCAGATAAGGGGAATAGGCTCTATCAGGTTAAGGATGCATGATTGAGTGATTAGAACTTTGACAAGTGTGAGGTATGTTCCAGAACTTAAGAGAAATCTAATTTCATTAGGTATTCTAGATGCTTCAGGCTACGAATTCAGAACAAAAGGAGGAGTACTCATTGTTGAAAAAGATGAGTATGAAGTGATGAAATGAATCAGGACATACTGTGATTGGACAGAATAATGTTACAACTGGAAGTGATGATGTACACCTATGACATGGGAGGTTAGCTCACATAAGTGAGAAGGGATTACAAGAACTGTCAAGACAGAAAGCTATCAGCATCAGTCCATCAGATCAGTTGAAGCAATGCGAACATTGCATCTTTGGAAAGGCTAAGAGACTTTAAGTTTGGAATTGGTGATCACACAAGCAAATCCAGGTTGGATTACATCCATTCAGACCTATGGGGACCTGCAAGGACTCAAACCAAAGGTGGTGGCAGGTATTTCATGTCTTTTATTGATGATTATAGTAGGAAAGTGTGGATATATATTCTTAAAACTAAGGATGCATCCTTTAGCGCTTTTAAGAATTGGTTAATTGAGGTGGAGAACACTTGTAATGCTAAGATTAAAGTGTTAAGGACTGATAATGGTCTTGAATATTGTTCTGAGGAGTTTAACAAGTTCTGTAGAGACAGGGGTATCATAAGACACAAGACTGTTACAGGCACACCACAACAAAATGGTGTTGCAGAGAGGTTAAATCAAACTTTACTTGATAGGGTAAGGTGTATATTGAGTAATTCTGGTCTGACAAAGGATTTTTGGGGTGAGTTGGTCACTACAGTGGCATTTCTTATAAATAGGAGCCCATCAACAGCTCTGAAGTTTAAAACACCCCAAGAGGTATGGTCAGGGAAACTTGCAGATTACTCAAGGCTCAGAGTTATTGGTTGTTTAGCTTATGCTCACATTAAGCAAGATAAGCTAGCACCAAGAGCAGTGAAGTGTGTTATGATAGGATATCCTAAGGTGTGAAAGCTTACAATTTATGGAGTATTGAAGGCAAGAAGTTCATAGTAAGCAGGGATGTCACCTTTAATGAGGCTGTGATGCCATTATGTCCACAACAAGTTCAGAGTACTCGAGGAAATGATAAAACTGAGCTTGAGGTGGAGCATGCCAAGAAAATTGTACATGATCAGGGGGCAGATGATGAAGAAATAGTACAAGATAATACTATTACAGCTGCTGGTAATGATCAAGGAAGATCAGAAACTGATGAGCTATTAAATAGCTACCAATTGACCAGGGATAGGCAGAGAAGGTCTATCAAACCACCAGCTAGGTATGCAAATGTTGATATAGTCTCTTATACACTATATGCAGCAGAGGAGATTGATTCTTATGAGCCTAGGAATTATGTAGAGGCAATGAATTGCAAGGAAAGTGACAGGTGGAGTGTTGCCATGCAAAAAGAATTGATGTCTTTGGAAAAGAATCAAACATGGAAGATAGTTCAAAGGCCAAGGGATCAAAAGTTGGTTTGTTGCAAATGGACCTACAAGAAAAAGGTAGCTCCAGAAAATGCAGGTGGGATAAGATACAAGGCTAGGTTGGTTGCAAGAGGCTTCTCACAGAAGGAGGGAATTGACTACACTGAAATTTTCTCTCCAGTGGTTAAACATTGCTCAATCAGAGTAATGTTAGCTTTAGTTGCTCAGTTTGATCTTGAGTTACATCAAATGGATGTAACAACAGCTTTTCTTCATGAAAATTTGGAAGAAAAGATATACATGAGCATTCCAGAGGGTGTAGCAGTTCAAGATATCACCAATAAGGCTTGTTTACGTCTGAAATCCTTGTATGGATTGAAGCAAAGTCCAAGGAGATGGTACTTGAGATTTGATGAATATGTTGTCAGCTGTGGTTTCAAAAGAAGCTTGTATGATAGTTGTGTGTACATCAGAAGTGATGCTGATTGGCAGGTGTTCTTACTATTGTATGTTGATGACATACTGATAGCCTGTAAATCTATGGATGGAATTCTAGCTGTCAAAGAAATGTTGAAATCAGAGTTTGACATGTAGGACTTGGGGGAAGCTACTGTGATTCTAGGGATGCAGATTGATAGAAATAGAGCAGCTGGATCAATTATGTTGCATCAGAGTATTTATCTAGAGAAAGTGCTCAAAAAATACAACATGGATATGTGTAAATCAGTTGTCACACCAGTTAAGAAAGGGGTCAGTTTATCAGGTCAACAGTCAGCAAAGACAGAGGCAGAGATATCAGAAATGGAAAGGATTCCATATGCTAATGCTCTTATGTATGCCATGGTTTGTTGTAGACCAGATTTAGCTCATGCAATGAGCTTGGTGAACAGGTTCATGGGAAATCCAGGAAGGGAACATTGGGAAGCTGTCAAGTGGATTCAGAGATACTTAAAAGGAAGCTTGACAACCGGTTTGCATTTCAATAAGATTACATCTAACATTGATTTTCTTGCAGGTTATGTAGTGTTGGCAATTGGATCGTGTGGTTCAAACGTGATCGTTAGTCAAACAGGCAAACAAAATCAGCGGAAGCGTAATAAAACCGTTTACCGTACTTCAGGGTCGATGTAGAGGTTGAACAGCAGTAGAGAACCACCTCTTGATCTTCTGCTGTATGTCCCAAGTCGAATCCTGCTGTTGTGTGGGCAACAATCTGCAGGATTCTCCCAATCTGCTTCTTTCCTTTTCTCACGTCAAAAGAGGCGCAGTAACTTACGTATCCAGAAGCTGAGATGACTATATATATTGGGCTACAGCAGGGACCAGGAGGAGAAATTGGGCTGGGCCTCAATTGAATTTAATTAACCAAGCTTAGCCCAAAGCTTTTAATTAAATCCAATAATAATAATATAGTCCACTAAAATATTATTATTGCACTACCCATCCAATCCCAAATTATGTTCTGGGCTCCTTCTTATTATGAGCCCGATAGTCTCCCCATGTTTAAGATATTCAATGTCCATTAATTAATTAAGTTACTGACAACTCAAATTAATTAATATCTCATCCGAGAGTAGTACCACTCAACCTTATTATCATGCCGGAAATTAATCCACTTGCAAGATTTACATGATAAACCTTATGAGCTCCTCAAGGGGACATCATCAACCTATGACGGACATGGATTCCTTCTACAATCAACAGCACACCATAGATACAGCACTACTTCCCAACTCACCGAGTTTGTTGATTTAATACTTATAAATCTCACCCATTGATGAATCAAAGAAATACATACTGCCCTACGTGTCGAGGTTATTGTATAGGGATTAAGAGCACGAACTTCCATAATAACAGAGATCCAGTTCTTCTATAAGTCAGTATAAGTCGAACGATCTCAGACGGTCCTGCTCAATACACACAAATGCACTAATGTGATTCTATAGCCAAGACAAGCTAATACCAAACCACACTACAACCATACCGATAGAGAGTCCCCGTCTATCTCAGTTGTGAGCATCTGTTTATACTTTATAAGGAAACCGATAATATGATCTTCCGCGTGTTGTCGCACAACATATTATCTACAGTATAAAGTAATTGGACTATTGCATCATGCATATAAAATAAATTATAAGATGCAATCATTTGATCAATGATTCTCATTTCAAATAATGTTATGACATTGATCATACTAAAGCTAGACTTTTAGTATACAATCCAACAATCTCCCACTTATACTAAAAGACTATGCTGTCATGTCTTCTGCCATACATCTGATTCCTACTTCCACTACACGACCATTAAAAGCTCTCGCCTTAAGGTCCTTGTAAATGGTTTACTAGATCATCATCCGATGCAATCTAGGCGACAACAACCTTCGCCTCATCATACGATTTCTCGTAACAGGTGGTACTCGCGCTCCATGTGTTTAATTGCCTTATGGACTCGTGATTCCTTCAAGTTTGCAACTGCACCAATATCAGCAATATAAATTGTGATAATCTTGGGCAAACTTAGAAACACTTCAAAGTCCATCATGAAGTCTCTAGAGTCATATAGATACTTTGGTTGCCTCATAGGCTCCAATTTATCATCTTTCCATGATGGAGTCCGGAGTCTGAAATATATTTCTATATAACACTCCTCCACATTATGACTCTACTTCCTAAAATTAAACACATAACCTTTGAGGAGAATTTACTGCCGTCCAATCTGACTAAAAATCTGAATCTACGTAATCCACAAGAAGCAGTGAATCTGTCCAGTAAGTGTATATATGATAACCAGTCCTTCTCAGGCACTTCATATATATCTTACCACAGTTCATCATTCTTGTTCCGGGTTACATTGATACCCACTGTTCATGCATTCAGCAAAACAAATATCCAATCTCGTTCATAGCATTCTTTAGATTAAGCTTCCTTATTTGCCGAAGCATAAGGAACTGCTTTCATCTCCTTTATCTTCATTTATGTCTCAAGACACATCCAATAAGATAAATTCACATGCTAAACGAGTATGGATTGTATCATTTTATGAAACTTGAGATAAGCATAATATCCTTTCTTGTGATCCGTATTACCGTGATTAAAAGGATATATTTTGCCTTTCTTAAGTCCTTCATCTCTACCGCTTTATTAACCGTACCCTTACGCCCGATAATACTCTTTCATTGTCTCCAATGAGCAAGATACTATCTACGTATAGTACAAGAAATACCACCACGTTTTCGTCACTCTTTACAACACATAAGAGTCATCCGCTCATTGATTTAAATCCATGCCACTGGATTACCTAATCAAAACAGATGCTTCACGATATTAAAGCTTGCTTTAAGTCCATCGCTGGACAATTTTAAGCTTATTATCAAAATGCTATTAGTACTCTGCAATGAATTACTCTGGTTGCTTCACATAGATGTTTTCCTCAAGACTTCCAATCAGGAAAGCTGTCTTGACATCTATTTGCTGTCCCTCATAATTTAATATGAGCAGCAATAAATAAAACAATCCGGATCAATTTAAGCATAGCTACCAGCGAATATGTTCCCTCATAATCGAACCATTTCTTTCTGAGTACATCTTTTCGCAACAAGCTTTGCTTCCAAGATTTTCACCTTTCCGTATGATCCTCTTTTATTTTCTATGATCACTTGCAATGGTTTTTACACCATTTAGTGGTCATACAAGTTCCCAGACTTAATATAGAATCCGTAGATTCTATTTCAACGTACATTGCAACTTACTAAGATTCCGCATTTTTATCTTGTAGTGCTACGTCGTATCTGTGGGATAATGTCATGTTCACTAGGGATCAAGTCTCACGACTCTCCCAAAACATATATTTATGGGTTGTCACACAACCCTCCCACTACGACAAGGCACTACATGTAATTGTGTATCAGACTTGACACGCGTTGCAGTTTACCTTGTGGTATATCCTCTTGTACACTTGGTACTTATACTTAGTGTTTTCCTCTCACTTCCTTTAGAACAACTTATACATGGGTTTGTGATTTATTACATAGTCCTTTTTCAAAAATCTGGTGTTTGTGTTAACAGTCACCCTTCGATCTTTTGGACTAAATAAATCATCCTTCATTTTTCTAGGATGTCCCATATACAGACAAACGTTTCACGAATTACTGTATCTAGGGCATATCCATAAAATGAATTTAATTATTCCAAATAATTCATCATCTATCTAATCATAACCATAAGAGATAATACCTTCTATTCACCACACCATTCCACTGGGGAATGTCCGGTGTTGCCATCTTGAGATTTAATCTCAACTTCTGATTAATAGCTGCTAACTATCCTAAGAGGTATTTACCACCACGGTTAAACCGTAATGACTACCTCTTGCCTGGATAATATTAGGTTCGCTTGAATCAGAATGAACTAATTCCAACATATATATCTTTGGCTCTATACCCCAAAGCCTTGAAAAGGCAGTTAATCATTTTTACTTCCAAGTAAGACTCACAAGTCCGATAGTTTCCACTTCAGATAAACCTTACGGTCTATCGGCTATCAACTTTTGAATCCTACTCAAGTAAAATGAATTAATCTTAGACGCCAAATATATGTTTAGTTCATTTCCGAAGGTTCCTTTCTCTTACTTATATTAGAAGATGCATTATTTAATTACAATTTATTGCATCTGTGAGATGTGCATGATTCAAGAGTACAATTATTATCCACCAACGTACTATAACGGATTATAGCCTCATTCCTCATTACTATGACCATGTCATTTAAATGAAATGAAGTATCCATCCGTTAATGCATAGAAACCGAAATTAAATTCTTTCTATGAAACGTACGTAAAGACAATTTCTCATAATCAATCGTTTATTCTTATCATGAGATAAATAAACAACTCCCACTGCAATAGCCACTACCTTTGTAGTTTTACCCATGTTATTAACAATCTTATCCTTACTCAGTGATAAACATTTAGTGATTCCAGTATCTACATACTTCGTGTCAGTAGATGCCATCACTAATCATGTTTAAACCATTAGTAAATAAGATATTAACCTTGTTCAGTTCATGATGAAAATTGGTTTTCCTTTGCCACATGTTTTGTCAGAAGTCTCCCACCATATACATCCTCTAGTATTTCAGGTAGAACTTTCTCAAAACATCAAGGCTAAACATGGAGAATAAAATTGATCTAGGTTTCCCTTTCAATTTATACTCCAAGCTTTTCCAATTCATTCATCAAATTCTATCATGATCTTGCGCCTTTTAAATTATTCAAGTATCTGAAGAGTTACATGAGTTCATCATATTTCTATGATCCTCTCATCTCTTCACTAAAGACTTTAATAGGCATCATGAGCCGTCCTTTGAGAGAACACATGTATTTTCTTAAGCAGTAAATTTCAAAATTAAGATTCTTTTCTAATCAGTTAATTTGGACAAGTAAATATAATTTCTTTTAGTTAACAATTAGTGAGACTAAAACTATTCGAAATACAGAGAATCACGATAAAATTTACTGATCAAAACTTCGAATTTTATCCTTTTATATTGTTTCCCTCAAAACAATATAAAATAAAATTCACCGACATCTCAAGCACCGTGAGTCTGCAAGCCACGTTAGTGTGGACGTTTACAAACCCGAACATTTACAAGAGAAGGTTTTACCCATTAATTTCATTTGTCAACCTAACTTTATGACAAAATAATTAATAGTCGGTTACTCTTTGGCCATGCAAATAATAGCAGTGACTCCGTTGGGGAGGATACTAATTATTTACACCTAAGTGTACACCATTATTTGATCCCAAGTCCACTGCGCGAGCTTATGTGCCTTACAGTTGGAGAAGTACACACGCGCTCGGTTAGCTTCCTACAATCATCAATTATAAGTTTGTACCAGTGTACCGCACACAAACTCATCCGTTAGGGAGGAAGGCCTATGCCAACACGCAAGTTTATGTGCCACATTACAAACAATAATTATTTATGAAGTCTGTACCAGTGATCCGTGAATAAACTCATCCGTTAGGGAGGAAGGCCTATGCCAACACGCAAGTTCACTCACATCACTTACAAACCAATAATGGAGGCCGCGGGAATTTATTACCAATCCCCTCTCCCACTTAGTTATTTAACACCGAGGGTTTTAAACATGCATATAATATTTCATAAATAAAATATACATCTTAGCATGCTTCTATTAACAGCAATTTAAATAAATAAATCACATAGAACATGTCTTTCACATATACAACAATAATTGATAATTAAATCAATTAATCAGTTATATAACATTAATTAATTGTATAATTAGTGGATCAATTAATTTGGGCCTCAAGAGCAACAAATAAGCACAAAATGAGCAGCAGATTAAATAATTAATCAAGCCCATTATCCATGGCCCATAAACTTAGCCCAAAATCAAATTAAATCTACCAAGCCCACTTGCACAATTAGTCCATTAATATAATTAATTAATTATGCTTGGTCCATTACCCACAATTAATAAAATTAATTAGTCCAGCAGCCCATTTCCATTTTAATTAAATTTGGGCCAACAGCCCAAAACCAAATTAAAATTGAGCAGCCTATTGGCCCAGCAGCCCAACACATATTTTAATTAAATTGGACCCCTAAGCCCAACAACCCAATTAAAATAAATTGAGCAAAGACCCAACAACTAATTAAATCCAGCAGAAGCCCAGCAGCCCAATACCATTAACTAAAATTGGGTCCATTACTCATAGCCCAAAACCATTTAATTAAAATGAGCAGCCTTATACATCAAGCCCATTTCCTCCACAATAAAATTGGGCCCATAACACAGCCCAAAGCCAAATTAAAATTAGAAGCCCAACTGCTCGGCCCAACAGCCACCAGCTTGCTGCCCTAGAAGACCCAGCCGCCCTCAGATGCAATCCGGCAGCAGTGCCGTGAACACTCGGCGCCGCTGCTTTCGGCGGTGGTGCCGTCAGCCCACCGGAGTCTCGCCACTGTGGGGCACGGTGCCGTCCACCACCGACTTGCACTGTCAAGCAGATCGCGATCCGCCGAAAACCGCCGCATATCCGACTGAGATTGGCCGCATCTGATTCGTCCGAGGGTCCGCCACCTGCCGCCGCCCGGGCCGCCCACCTACCAACACGCCCGGAAGACACCCGGCGGCCCAACCGGGTTCGCGTCGCCAGCCACGACGGCGTCCTTCCAGACGCACGATCTGCCGCAGCCCAATCCACCATCGCCATCTGAACGCCCGATCTGCCGGGCGCTACATCAATCAGAGTCGACAATGCCTTCCACCGGTCTCGGACTGGAGTCGCCGTCAGATTAGCGCCGATCTGATCCGATCGATGAGGATCGTGTTGAACTCTCTCGCATCCCCTTCTGATTCGAATGGGGCATTTCCGCCATCTCAGATCTGTTCCGCCACAGCAGTCCCCGTCTGGAATGGCCTGCTCCTTCGTCGATCACTTACGCGCCGTCGCGATCCGTCTGAGGCCGCCTCCGCCCAGTTCGCCGTCGATCCTGAGGCTCGGCCCCAGACGCCGCCGCGACGTCCTCTATCCTTGACGCGCCGCCGGCCAGCCTCCAGCGCCTCGATAATTAGCGCCGGTCAGTCCTTGAACCGCCGGGTCGGGCCGACGTTTCGAATGTACACCCAACAGTGGTGTGTATGTGTGATGGGATGATTACAGTTGACCGATTGATTCTTCTTGGTGTATGTGATAAGTGTGTACAGTGTATACAATTAATGAAAAATTACACAACAGCATATCACAACAGTAGATCACATATTAAAATGCGATTACAACAGGTTATACTCCAATCACATAATCACAAACTGACTAATCAACAAACATGCGATTAATACAGATCAGATCATATAATCACATTAACCCTTACCTTACGATTCACGTTTCACCACGAAACCAACGCTCTGATACCAATTGTTGGCAATTGGATCGTGTGGTTCAAACGTGATCGTTAGTCAAACAGGCAAACAAAATCAGCGGAAGCGTAATAAAACCGTTTACCGTACTTCAGGGTCGATGTAGAGGTTGAACAGCAGTAGAGAACCACCTCTTGATCTTCTGCTGTATGTCCCAAGTCGAATCCTGCTGTTGTGTGGGCAACAATCTGCAGGATTCTCCCAATCTGCTTCTTTCCTTTTCTCACGTCAAAAGAGGCGCAGTAACTTACGTATCCAGAAGCTGAGATGACTATATATATTGGGCTACAGCAGGGACCAGGAGGAGAAATTGGGCTGGGCCTCAATTGAATTTAATTAACCAAGCTTAGCCCAAAGCTTTTAATTAAATCCAATAATAATAATATAGTCCACTAAAATATTATTATTGCACTACCCATCCAATCCCAAATTATGTTCTGGGCTCCTTCTTATTATGAGCCCGATAGTCTCCCCATGTTTAAGATATTCAATGTCCATTAATTAATTAAGTTACTGACAACTCAAATTAATTAATATCTCATCCGAGAGTAGTACCACTCAACCTTATTATCATGCCGGAAATTAATCCACTTGCAAGATTTACATGATAAACCTTATGAGCTCCTCAAGGGGACATCATCAACCTATGACGGACATGGATTCCTTCTACAATCAACAGCACACCATAGATACAGCACTACTTCCCAACTCACCGAGTTTGTTGATTTAATACTTATAAATCTCACCCATTGATGAATCAAAGAAATACATACTGCCCTACGTGTCGAGGTTATTGTATAGGGATTAAGAGCACAAACTTCCATAATAACAGAGATCCAGTTCTTCTATAAGTCAGTATAAGTCGAACGATCTCAGGCGGTCCTGCTCAATACACACAAATGCACTAATGTGATTCTATAGCCAAGACAAGCTAATACCAAACCACACTACAACCATACCGATAGAGAGTCCCCGTCTATCTCAGTTGTGAGCATCTGTTTATACTTTATAAGGAAACCGATAATATAATCTTCCGCGTGTTGTCGCACAACATATTATCTACAGTATAAAGTAATTGGACTATTGCATCATGCATATAAAATAAATTATAAGATGCAATCATTTGATCAATGATTCTCATTTCAAATAATGTTATGACATTGATCATACTAAAGCTAGACTTTTAGTATACAATCCAACATGTAGATGCGGACTATGCAGCAAATTTGGACACAAGGAAGTCACTATCAGGCTATATATTTTCTTTATTTGGAACAGCTATCAGTTGGAGATCAACACACCAATCAGTAGTGGCATTATCTACAACAGAGGCTGAGTTCATTTCACTTACAGAAGGAATAAAGGAATGTCTGTGGTTGAAGGGAATTCTGTCTGAGTTTGGTATTATGCAAGAATCTGTGGTGTTGTATTGTGATAATTCTAGTGTCATACATCTCTCAAGGCATCAAGGATATCATGAACGAACAAAGCACATTGATATCAGATTGTTCATTAGAGATTTGATAGATGATGGAAGAGTAGTTGTGAAGAAAATTGAAACAGCAAAGAATCCATCAGATTTTCTTACTAAGGCCTTGCCTACTTCGAAGTTCGAATTATGCAAGTCTTATCAATATGTGCTGAAGATGACAGTGAAGAGTTCTGCTACTCTCTCAAAGTAGTGATGGGAGTTTTGCTGCTCTCCAACAAGGCAGTGGATGTGAAGTTTGCAGACTTTAAAACAGTGTGGTGAAGGTGAAGTAAGGAATGCTTAAGTATGAGGTTTAGGTGGAGATTTGAGATGGAAACCTCATATTAATGACTGATCAACATTAGTAAGTGGTTGAGAGTGTGAATTAGCAAGTTCTTGATCATGTGAGGTGCATGGAAGTAACTAGCTAATAACAAGTCAAATCTTGCCATGTGGAATAAGTGGTGACCGGGGTAGTTTGCGGCGGATGTACAGGAGTTATGTGAGTTCATTAGAAGCGGTTCTATGCATGGATTGAAAGCTCATAATGCTAGCTATGAACTGGAAGCAGTTGCAACAGAAATAGATTCCGTTTAACCACCCATATGACAGCTGGAAGATGCTGCATCAGATTGGTCCCATAAGTTTGGATTATCACGTGATGTATATATAGCTGTAATCTTGGCGTATATATAGCTGTAATCTCTCATACTCAAAAGCAATAAGAAACGATCATCCTCACAGTGGACGTAGGCTTGGTTAATAAGCCGAACCACTATATATCTTGTTCTTCCTGTTTTTCAATCACACAACACACACTCAAGTTCATTCAATTTCGTGAGAATTTAGATTCAATAGTTTGATTCAACGTGAGAGCTTATTGAGTGAATCAACAGATCGCTGTGGTGTGCTTCTTTAATTCCCAGCATGAACGATAAACATGAGATTGGACAAGAAACTGAAAACTACAGAATAGATTAGAAAGCTATTCTCCCTTTTAGGTTTATACAGCATTCAGATCCCCTTTTTATTATTCTCTTAATTGAAAATGTAATAAAAAAGTTGAGCGGACCAAGTCCAACAAAAGCTTTGGCTTGATTTTTATTTGTCGTTCCCAAATGGTAACCTTTTTTTATTTAGACAAAGTATGATTTAACGAATCGGAATTGGGAACGCGAAAAACGATTAGGAAAACTTACAGCGATTGAGCGAAAGAAGACAAACGAAACAGGAGATAAGTTTGCGCCATAAACTCACTTATTCAATCCATCAACCAAAAAATCAAATCGTTTCAATCGATGAAATCAAAAGCTCAATCATTAATATCTATACTTAATAAACAGCAATCCAATGAATCTCAGTCCAAGCATACGGTGGAACGGTGGGTACGTACCTGGAATCTGAAGTAGTAGAGATAATGAAATTAGGGCTTCTTTTGTGGTAGGTGGAGAGGTCAAAGGGGGGAAACTGTTGTAGTGTTGAAGAAACAACGATTCAGGTAATTAGTGTACTTCTTCTTCTTTTCCGTCAATGGAGAGGTGGAGAGGTGTTGAGGTGATTAATGAATCACCGATAATTGATGATGTGTGTATCACTTGTATTAATAGTAAAATTACAAACAGCAACCCACAATTAGAGGGAGACAACATCTAGTGGACATCCCACAATTAGAGGGAGACAATATCTAGTGGACAACCCACAACTATTATGGAAGACAAAATGATGATGTATAGCTATTTTGTAGTGTATTTACAGCTAAGTTCTAGTTTCTTTAATACCCCCCGTCAAGCGCTGCGTGGGGTGCAAACAAACGCAAAGCTTGGAGCGTAAGAGTTCAAAAGCCGGACGAGGCAGGCTCTTTGTGAAAATATCTGCCACTTGAAGATGAGATGGTACGAAACGAGATTCAAGCTTTCCAGAAGATACCAATTCGCGAACAAAATGATAATCGAGGTCAATATGCTTGGCCCGCTTGTGAGCAACCGGGTTCTGGCTTAAAAAAATAGCGCTTTTATTGTCACAAAGTAAAAGAGGCCGTGAGGAAGGTAACTTGCCAAGCTCTTGAAGAAGGTTCGATACCCAAACTAATTCAGCTGCAGCATTGGCCATAGCGCGATATTCTGATTCACAACTGGAACGTGCAACTGTAGGTTGCTTCTTGGCACTCCAAGAGATTAAGTTACCCCCAAGAAAGATGGAGTAACCGTATGTGGAACGACGTGTGTCCACACAACGTGCCCAATCAGCGTCAGAGTAACACACAATAGAATTCTCTGGATGCTTTTGAAAAGAGAGACCATAATGAACAGTGCCTTTCACATAACGAAGAATCCTTTTCAATGCCTGGAAATGATCCTCCGTAGGAGAGTGTAGGAATTGGCTCACAAGATTTACAGCATAAGGTAAATCGGGACGAGTGATGGTCAAATATTGAAGAGCACCAACCAGAGAACGATATAGAGTGGGATCTCGAAATGGCGAGCCATGACGAATAAGAACCTCACCAGCTGCCAAAGGAGTGGAGACAGGTTTGGATTCAACCAGCTCAGCACGATCTAAAATGTCATGAGCGTACTTAGCCTGCCCAATGAAGAGGCCTTTCGAAGTGTATGAGACTTCAAGACCAAGAAAATAGTTAAGTCGGCCAAGGTCCTTGATGGAAAATTCTCGATGTGTACGAGAAATAAAGTCCCGCAGCATGGCAATATCATTTCCTGTTACAATAATGTCATCCACATATAACAGAAGAAAGATGACAGAATTTCCTTGTGAAAAGTGAAACAAGGATGAGTCACAACGACTTTGAGAAAACCCCAGACTGAGAAGATAAGTACTGAAGCGCTTAAACCAGGCAAGAGGAGCTTGTCGTAGACCATAGAGAGCCTTTTTAAGGCGACAAACGTGATTTGGAAATCGAGGATCCACAAAACCAGGAGGCTGAGACATGAAAACGGGCTTGTCAAGAATGCCATTGAGAAATGCATTCTTGACATCTAATTGATGGAGATGCCAGTTGTTTTGAACTGAGAGAGCCAAGACAAGACGAACTGTGGTAGCTTTAACAACCGGACTGAAAGTATGATAAAAATCAGTGCCAGGAACCTGGGTGAAGCCCTGAGCTACTAGCCGGGCTTTATGATGTTCAATGGTTCCATCTGCACGAAATTTTGTTCTATAGACCCATTTCGACCCAACTATATTAGCATCTGGAGAACGAGGAACAAGCTCCCAAGTCTGATTTGCCCGAAGAGCGTCAATCTCCTCTTGCATAGCAGATAACCACTCCGGAAATTTTGCAGCGGTCTTGAAACACGAGGTTCAGAGGTAGCAACAAGAGCAGTGAGAAGAGCTGTAGAAGCTAGATCAACCGGGTAACGAGGTTTGAAAATCCCAGCCCTGGCTCGTGTAGTCATCGGGTGAGTGCGTACAATAGCAGGTAGTCGTTCGACATGGTCCGGTTGAGGGACTGCAGGAGCTGGCGGGTCAAGGATTGCTGGCTCAGTAGGGGGAATAACAATAGGAGTAGGGACCACTTCGTCATCAGGTAAAGCCAAACGCTCGGGCTGGAAAGCCAGTGCGGGTGAAGGTGGGTGCATAGGAACCTGAGAGGAAATAGTGGGTGGTTCTGAGCCGGAAGCATCAAGAAATGATGTAATCTGAGGATCCTCCAATCGGGATGATGAGGGGGCTGTAGAGTATGGGAAAACCAACTCATCAAATTGAGCATGCCGAGTTAGAAAAACTCGAGAAGATGTTGGATCCAAGCATCGAAAGCCTTTATACGAACTGCTATATCCCAAAAAAACACAAGGATGACTGCGAGGTGCCAATTTGTTGACTGCATAATCTCTCAAGAAAGGATAAACCTGACAGCCGAATGGCTTAAAATTGCTGTAATTCGGAGCAGTGCCGTAAAGAAGCTCATATGGAGATATTCCAGATAAAATCGACGATGGTAACCTATTAATAATATAGACAGCTATTGCAAA
Organism: Pogostemon cablin; assembly: GCA_023678885.1. Lineage (NCBI taxonomy): Eukaryota > Viridiplantae > Streptophyta > Magnoliopsida > Lamiales > Lamiaceae > Pogostemon > Pogostemon cablin. The sequence continues at coordinate 4,949,522 of CM042961.1, forward strand.
GGAGTCGAACCAAAAAGAAGCTGGTACATGTGCATGAAAAAACATGGAAAGACCTGTCTCTGTAATATGACGATGCTTTCGTTCAGCCCTGCCATTTTGCTGTGGTGTATATGGACAAGACAAACGATGATGAATGCCATGTAGATGCATAAAATCACGAACTCTAGAATTAATAAATTCTGTACCCCCACCACTCTGGAAGATTTTAATAGTACTAGAGAACTGATTGCAAACAAATTTGTGGAAACGTACCAAAACATCATAGAAATCAGACTTAGCACGCAATGGAAAAATCCAAGAAAACCGTGAGTAGTCATCCACAAATACAACATAAAAACGAAATCCATCAGAGGAAAAGACGGGTGCAGGACCCCACAAGTCACAATGAATCAATTCGAGCACAGAAGTAGCACGTTTTTCATTCAGCTGAAAGGATAATCTCGTACTCTTTGCTAATTTGCAAGGTCCACACATAGAAGGATTCGGTAAAATGGAAGTGACAGATAAATGGCCTAATTTATTTAATTCTGAAATAACAGAAAAAGGAACATAACCCAAGCGCAAATGCCATAAGTCAAAAGTGGCCTTTAAATTATTTGACTTAATAGCTGCAATCAAAGCTGGAACACCCCGATCAAGTAAATACAGGCCCTTGTCACACCTTCCCTGAGCCAGAATTTTCTTTGTCACCCGATTCTGAATGACAAAGAATTTGTTAGAGAAAATAACATCAACTGGATAATCGGTTGTCAGTTTACTTATAGATAAAAGATTCTTGGTAATGTGGGGCACTACTAACACATCCAGTAACTTAACGTCATCAGAAATTGTAGTACTGCCAACATGTGAAATATTTAAAGAACTACCATTACCAACAATGACTGAACCATTACCAGAATAAGGCTCAAATGAGTCTAAGGCAGAGATCTGATTTGTTATGTGAGCAGAAGCACCCGAATCCAAGTACCAGTCAGAAGTCGGTGTAGAAAGATTGCACTGAGACGAGAAAGCCTGTGCTAAATTGGTCGCGGAGACATCGTTCCTAGCATTGAGAAATCGTGGGTATTTGTTGGCATAGTGAGGACCACGGCATATTTGACAGCGAGGAGGACGACGACCACCACCCTGGTGACTAAAAACTCCATGAGATGGCCCTTTGGATGAAGTACCATGCTGTTGTGAGGAAATCCCATGTTGCTTCGAACGATGAAAAGAACCGCGGGGATGTGAATTGGATATGTGTTGGGAATTCCGAATAGCAGAGAAAGCAGCAGGAGGTGCTATGGAATGACCTTCCATTGCTTTGTGCAAGAGCTCGTATTGCTTAGCTTGATTGAGGAGATCACGAAAACTGGGCATAGGATACATCGCCATTCGAGTATCGGCGAAACTCATGAACGAAGAACCCAATCCCCTCAAAAACCAGTGAGCCTTATCGGACTCATCTAGGGGACGATCAATTGAGGAGAGCTGATTGCATAACGACGTAAACTTACGACCGTATTCCTCAACCGATTGATAACCACGACGCAATGAGAGAAGCTCTTCTCGTAACTGATGTGTGCGAGAGGCGGACGAATCTGAGAACGCCGCATTAAGGGCTACCCATGCTTCATTTGCCGTCGTGCAGTCCAAGATTTCGGACATGGCATCCTCGGATAGAGATGTCTTGATAACCCCAAGTAATTTCTTATCCTTCAAGCGCCAGGCGGTGAAGGAAGGGTTGGGAGATTCAACACCCGCTTCAGAGTTGATGGTTGATGCAGGGGCGACGGACGAGCCATCGAGATGACCGGAGATGTCAAAGCAATCAGCCATGGTCAGAAATTGGCTACGCCACATTAAAAAATTTGTAGTGGAGAGTTTAAGAGGACACATATTGATCATTGTGGTTACAGGCATAATATCAATAGGATTGATAGCCATGGTTGCAAAAAGTCAGGTAAAGCAGACGGAATGCGTCGCTGTGAAGACAGTTGCGGATGGCAAGCGGCTGAGGAGGCAGCGATGACCAGCAGTTCACGGTTAGTGGTGACAACGTGAGGCAGCAGCTGGACTTGCGTGGTGGTTGGTAGCAGCGGCGTATCTGGCGAGGCGATCGAAGAGGCTTCGATGGTCAGCGGCGACAATCGTGTGCAGGTGCAACGAAGCAGTGGCTGCTGGCGACGACCGGCGATTGGTGGTGAGAAGACTGGTGGCTGGGGTTGAAGGTCGCGCCGGCGGGTTTGACTTTTCCGATGAACAACGATAGAGTGGAGAAGATGAGTATGCTACTGTAGGTAGGAAAGGACAAGATGGAAGGAAGAAATGAAGGCTAAGGATCGCATATTTAGGCTGATACCATGTTTAAGTGATTAATGAATCACCGATAATTGGTGATGTGTGTATCACTTGTATTAATAGTAAAATTACAAACAGCATCCCACAATTAGAGGGAGACAACATCTAGTGGACATCCCACAATTAGAGGGAGACAATATCTAGTTGACAACCCACAACTATTATGGAAGACAAAATGATGATGTATAGCTATTTTGTAGTGTATTTACAGCTAAGTTCTAGTTTCTTTAATAAGAGGGAAAGCAATGTAGATATATAGTTAAAAGAATTTTAGTATGGAATAAGGATTTCAAGGAAAGTTTAACAGAAACATTCTATTTTGTGATTTCCGAAAATGAACAATATTCCATTAATTACCAATCATTATTTAAATCAAATTTTCTTGAAAATAATATTTGGCATAATGCATAAATCAAATTTATGTCAAGTTCGATAATTTCACTCCATATTTCCTACACTAATTTGTACACTAATTGGTAGAATAATTAAAAAGAAATGGATAGAAAATGAAATACTACTATTTAAAATTAAAAATCAGATGTGCTAAAAAGTAACAACAATCTGTTCATATAAAAGAAAAAGGAAAAATTACAATCTTTCTCTTCGTCGCATAAAAAACCAGGAAAGAGAAACAAGACTAGTTCAAACATGAAATACAATACAACCACACACTCTAAGTGCTAATTCACATTCACTTGGTCTAGATTTCGATGTGACATCCCGTGTATAATTTCGTTGGATGGGTGACAGGTGATGTGGTGAAATGAATTAATAAACGGGCAGAGTTCAAATTTCTTCTATCACTCATCTAATAGAAAACGTATGACATGTTATACTAAATTGTCACAGAAAATCCGTGTCCATTCATCGGGTCACTTCTAAGAACAACTTCATACATTCTTCGAGTAACCTAACCTTAAAATCGGAACCGACTAACTCTCTAATGGTGTAACATCTCATGTTAGCACGTCAACTGCATCGACGAGACAAAAAACTCGTACAAAATCCGAAGTGAGTGTCCCCAATGCCCTATCTCATAAATCCATGTCGTAGGTATGTACATCCTCGTGTGGTCGAAAGAATGGCGATGAAAGAAGCTGCATGTCGAGAACAGATCAAGTACATTAGTGAGAAGTTTTTTAAAATGCCATAGACAAGAATGTGAATGAAACCAACCTGTGGGACTTAAGAAGATACAAGAATGTGAATGAAACCAACCTGTGGGACTTACGAAGATACATCCATATCCTCTGAGGTTGACCTAGCATTGAGCCGGAGTCTCCGAAGATGATGAGCTATCTCGTTCAAGAGCTTCGTTCCTTCGCCCCCTCGTTGCATTGTCATTGCAGCGTGCTTTAAGAAGCCAGTTTCTGCCTCAACGGCTCGTAATCTCTCCCTAATCAACGACACGTCTCTTGTGAGAACCGGCTGCATGTCTAATACTTGATCATCTGAGCCTGCATTGCTTAGTTTCTTCTCAAGATCCTTCAAAAGACCAAGAAGATGACATCTCTCTCCCTCGAAATCCACAGACAGCTCGTCTCCCTCGATCATGGAACGTTCATACACCTCACTCGAGTCAGATTTCTCACTAAACGAAGACAAGGCCTGAGAGTTCATGTCTTGATAATCATCATCAAAATCAACTTCACAGAGCTCACTTCTTATAAGCTTCATCTGCCCATATTTCTCTCTATACGCCTCGAGTTCAGACTCTAAGGCCTTCATCTCTTCCTCTCTCTTGAAGAACATATCTCTCATCATCTGCAGAGCTTCTTGATCATATTCTGCTTGTTCTTCCATCATTCTTTGGTACTGTAAAGCCTCCATCTGAACAGCTGCTTTCTCTGCTTGTAGACGCGTAATCATCGCCATTGCATTGTTTGCTGCGATCGTGGAGGCGCTTCTTTCTTCGTCCAATTCCAAGTACAAAGCCATCAGAGACTTCCTTTCTAACTGAACTTGTTTCTTCAAGCTTGCCACAATATCACTATCGCCTTCGTTTATCTCCACAGTGTCCACAAGTGAGTCCAATTTATCAGATGCTAGTTTTCTACTACTTCTGTTAGCCCATCTAGGACTCACAGGAGCTGTATCTGATAACGGGATTCCGAAAAACTTGTTGCCCCGTTTATAAATAGGCGTCCTCGCATTGTCATCGTTCAACTCCTCTGCGTCTGTTATCAAAGGTACTCTAGCAGCCTTATGATCATCCCCACCTACTGAATTTTTCAAAGAATGAATGCATGATGTATACACATTAATGGGAGTTTCTATATGTATACTTATATATACAAGTAATAACTAACCATGATTAACTACATGAGAAGCATTTTCATCCTCATGAAACTCAGATTCATTATCTGACAACTTCAACTCTGTGTATCTGATTTGTGGCAAATCTAGGTTCCCTCCTTCCAAGTTGCGCCCCGGGAACCAAGGTGCTCGTGGGGACGAAGCGGGAGCACTCATCGACAAACTCCTCGACAAGCTCCTCGTAAGTTTGGACGTAGATTTCGGTTTCAGTGAATCACCACAGCAAGAACACCTCAACACAGGCTTCTCATGATCATTATTCATAACCTCCACATCATCCTTCTTCAATGGTTTCAAGAGCAATCTCCGTTCGTCCTCGACAAAACAGTCGACATCCCTGTGCAGGATACCAACCAGGGACTTGTATCTATCACAGTCAGAGTCCTTCTCCGCGGTGAAAGAAAGAAGGCAACCTTGACACATGTTACGAATGTCTGACAACTTCTTGTGGACATGGCAATAGGCCATGGTGGAGATGTCTTGCTTGTGACCTTCACATATGGAATCATTGTAGTAAAAATTGGAGTCCCTTTGGATGAGAATATGGTCGAGCCTCGTACAGAGCAAACAGGGGATTCGGAGGTCGAACACCCTGGCTATTTCGATAGAAAGAAAAGCAAGGAATCCATCGGTGAAAAGCAAGATTATTACCACCCATTCAAGGATGGCGTATATGAAGAAATATGGTAAAGTTCCAAACTTTTGCTCAATGGAAACCCTTAATGACCCCATCTTCGAGGAAATTGAGGAAAGAATGAAAGAAAAAGACAGAGATGATGGAAATTGGTGATTGGAATGGATTTCAAGTGGAGAGAATCAAGAACGTTTGGAATGCAAGAACACCCCCACAGATCATGAATCTCTCCCTCCTCTCTCCCTCTTCCTGCTTCTCTCTCTTCCCTGGTTGTGATCGTACGAGGAAGAACAACAGAAACAGACTGTTAGATTCAAGGTTTGCCAAAAAAAGGATGTGTTGGCTGTGGTTTCAACTATATATGGCCTACTTCTTTTGCTTTCCTTGTGGATATTTGACACACGGACAATTTACCTGAATTAACGGTCTACCGCTCTAACCAACCAAAGCCAAACGACGACGTTTCATGAGGGGATAAGGTTCCAACTTGCTTCCAGATTCGTAATTTTGGCCATTAATTGGAGATGATTGATCCCAAATTCACCTGATTTGCAAAGCAATTGTAGTTTAAACTGAAATTTTCTGGAACTACGTGCCCATAGCCCCCACCCCCCCCCCCCCTCCTCCTCCCTCCATTGCTGAGCTTGCAAGGATCTTTGGAGCTTGCTCTGCAACTTTTCTCTCTCTCTATCAGAGAAAAATGTAATCGATGTACTATTTCAGCCTGCCCTCCTTGGCTGGCTTCTTTAGATCAATCTGTGAGATTGGGTGCTTTAATTTTTTGATTTCTCTCCGCCATGAACGACATGAATAAAATCTCTTCTTCTTCAACTTACCAGAAAAAGGCCGTCCATTCAATACTAGCTTCGAGGCTGACACAGCTCCATATCCCGACGGGGGCCACCTCCGCCGATGACCCGTCGCAGGATTTGGATTTCGGCGACTTCTTCGGCCCAGCCGCCGCCGCCTCTCCTTCTTCCTCCCCCTCGATCTTCCTGGGCGACCCACAAGTTATACACCATCGCTCCCACTCCTTCGTGGGCCCTTCTCCCCGTTTCACCCTTTCCAAATGCATCCCAAACTTCGAGCAAGATGAGCGTGACGAGCTCTGCTATTCTTCCTCCGATGATACGGGTGAAAAATCCGCGAAAGAAGAAGGCGGCATAAAGGATAGTGCAAGTGTTTGCGGTGGTGATGGGATTGATGGGGTGGCGGAGAATGGCGGCGAAGAGAAGGCGGCGAAGGTGGGGCCTGGGGATTTTGAGATTATGAGGATGATCGGTAAAGGTGCATTTGGGAAGGTGTTTCAGGTGAGGATGAAGGGTAAGAGTGATGGTGATGGTGATGGTGATGGTGATGGAATTTTTGCCATGAAAGTGATGAGGAAGGACACGATAATCAAGAACAATCATGTTGATTATATGAGGGCTGAGAGGGATATTCTCACCAAAGTTGTGCATCCTTTCATTGTGCCTCTGAGATACTCCTTTCAGGTAATCTAACTCTCTGCTGTTATGATTAATATCTTGTTGCTTGATTTTGTGATGATGAATAAATGCATAGTTTGCAAGGGATAGATCACATGTAACTATTGATTTTGATGTTTGGTTGCTTTAGAGAGTTGAATGGGAATTCAAATTTCTTTACTTGAATTGTCTTCCACTGATGTGGGAGGAACGTCAAGAATCAGAATTTTAGAAAATGAAGTAAAATTTCTGAAGATGCCGATCCGATAAAGAAGCAAGAAAGACTGCAATTTCTGCCTTTGTTATCATCTAGGTGGAGAAATGAAGATCAACCTAAAGTCCTGGTTATATCTGGGTAATTAGGTCGCTTAGTGAACATTGCGACTGTAGCTTTGAAATAGATGTTCCCGGTTGATTAGTAGTAGTCAGGAAGATTATGTCTACTCCTTTTGCTATCGCATAAACATACAGTAATGAAGCACTCACAATTTTGCATTTAAGATGTCTTTCCTAGTCATGCTCGTAAAAGTTTGATTAAGCCCTCTAATTCTCAATCGCTTGAAGATTTAGGCAATTTTCTTGCCCATATTCTTTGATGAAATTTCTAACTGAAAGCTGATTATTTACTGTCTTTCTTAGTTTAATGATTCAATATTCATGAAGATAGAAATTTCAAGCTATATATAAGTGTTTTACATTGGAAATTTTGGAACATGAGCAGAACATACATTTTAGGAATTTCATCTTTTCACTACTGAGCTATACGAAATTTTTTTGCTTTCCTGATGCCAAAAGAAGACGCATTCCTGCTAGGTATTTTGGTGATCAGAGACTTCTTTACAAACATCAAATCTGTGCCAAACTTTTACCATATTTCATGGTGTGTTTTTGAAATTGGGTACTTTCTTTATATTGCTAACCATGCAACTAAAACATATGTCTAAAGTGTTCTAATTTGAGTTTGGAGCTCTTGTGCATTTTTTTGCTGCTGTTTTTGTTGCCAAGTTCCATCTCAGTTGACCATCGTTTCATATTCTTTCATTGATGCTTGGTTAGACTTGGTAGTGGAATTGGAACTGGAACTGGACTGTTGTTATAATCTTTGCAGTAGATAACCAAATACATAAAGTGGTCACCATAAACTTGTTAAAATAGAATGCAACAACTTCTCAAAAAAGATGCTGGCTTTTTATTATGGATATTTTTACTCAAGGGATAAAGGCAGAGTTTATTGCATTTATGCCACCATATGAATCTCCTCCGTCTTTCCGAGTCATTGATCCTGCATTTAAATTTGATTGCGCATCTTACCTTACGAGTTTACCCTCTGTAATGTACAGACCAAGTCTAAGCTTTACTTGATCCTGGATTTTATAAATGGAGGCCATCTATTTTATCATCTCTACAGGCAAGGGATTTTCAGGTACTTAAAATTTGTTTAACAACCAGAGGATAATTACATTTGTTCATTTACTTAATTCCTGTTTTCGATCGTGTGTTGGGTAGCGAGGACCAAGCAAGGGTTTATACGGCTGAGATTGTATCTGCTGTTTCACATCTTCACCAGAATGGGATTGTGCATCGAGACCTAAAACCCGAAAACATACTCATGGATGCTGATGGGCATGTATGGAGCATGCAACCATACATAACATCATGATACAACCTTCCCTCCAACATAAAATATGTTTATTTTTCCTGATCTAATTACTTGTCTTCAGGTCATGCTAACTGATTTTGGACTGGCTAAGGAGATCGATGAATCAAGCAGATCAAATTCACTCTGTGGGACGACGGAATATATGGCTCCTGAAATCTTACTAGCCAGAGGGCATAACAAGAATGCTGATTGGTGGAGCACTGGGATTCTTTTGTATGAGATGCTATCTGGCCAGGTATTAATTTGATTCATTCACAAAATGACTATAGCCAATTTCTGTAATCAGCAGGCTTTCATACTCGTGTGAGTCGGGTAAAGGATGTCATCAATTGCACCGAGTATACTGTCCACTTCCTAAGCAAAATGCCACCTTAGTCGAAATCTTTATGAAGTTAACACGTTTTCGTTTCTATGATTTTGTTGTGCATTTGGAAGCTACTGCTGAACTGCTGTTTATTTTTTCAGCCACCGTACACACATTCAAACAGAAAGAAGCTTCAGGAGAAAATAATCAACGAGAAACTAAAGCTCCCTCCTCGTTTGAGCAGCGAAGCTCATTCTTTGCTCAAAGGAGTAAGACAATTACATTCTTTTAACCATCTGTCGATGCACTTGTTCCTTGTATAATATTCATACTGTCTTGTTTCGTCAGTTGCTTCAAAAGGACCCACTGAAAAGGTTAGGCAGTGGACCTAAGGGGTCAGATGAGATCAAATCACACAAATGGTTCCGAACGATCAACTGGAAGAAATTAGAGGCAAGAGAACTGCAGACGAAGTTCAAGCCAGATGTGAGCGGCAAAGATTGCACAGCGAATTTCGACAGGTGTTGGACGACAATGCCTCTCGACGACTCCCCTGCTCCTACTCCGACAGCCGGGGAGCATTTCCACGGGTACACTTATGTTGCCCCCAACCCCTGGCTTTCTTCTGAATAAAGAACAAACTTGGATCAATTCAAGAGAAGTTTGAAAATATGGTCTCATAATTTTTATAATAATTCTTGTTTCTCTAAATAAAATTAGAAATCAGTTGCTAGTTTAATGTTTCAGCTGTGCTATTAGTCAAATGATGCATCACTTTCTTTCAACTTGGAAAAGATTTGGACTTGTGAATTTGTGATAGACTATAAGATGTGGTTACTTTTAGTCATATCCATGATTTGGGATATATCTGTGTAACAATACCTTAAAATGAGTATTTTCAGCCAAAAAAAAAAAAAATTGTAGCCTTTATCAAGTTTTTTTGACTTAACAAGTCAAAATGAGTTTGGGCCTGACTTGAAGGAGATCTAATTCCAGCCTGGTTCAGTCTTTAGAAGGCCGAAGCGTACAGATCTGTTTAAGGCAACAAGGCCCACAAATTCTGTAATGGGCTCGGTCAACAAATTCTGTTAGGAGTTCAGCCCAATACTTTTCTCTTTCCATCCAAACTTCACGCAGCTACTTTAAATACGAATAAACATACTCCATCTATAATAAAATCATACTCAATCTAAATAATAATCATACTTTAACATGTTCCGCCAACCGTTTCACTAAGAAACTTTATTTTATATATACTCCCCCAGTCTCACATTTGCTTTTTGCACGAAAATTAAAAATTATAATATTTTAATATGTAATGTATTAAGAGTATAATATTTAATGTGTAATAGAGCAGTTATATTTGTGTTATATGTAGACCACATTTAAAATATTTCCTCTGTCCTGGCCATAGGATCCAATTTGCTTTTTGTACATTAATTATGTGTAGTGGCTAGTTGTATTAATATTGAATGGTGGACTATATGAACCCTTTTTTATTAAAAGGATAAAATGAGGACCTTTGAATAGGATGCCCAATACTCCCTCCGTCCCGGATATTTTTACCAATTTGTACAGGCACGGAGATTAAGACGTATTATTTTTTTAATATATAATGTAATAAAAAGTAGGGATAAATTAGTAATTTAAAAGAAAAAAGTAAATAAAGTTGTTGAGAATGATGAATAAAGTGTAAAAAAGTAATTAAAGTTGTTGGGATTGTAAAAAGTAGGTAATAAAATATTATGTATTTTAACCATTAATTAATGGAATATGTGGCACAACCAAAATGGAAAGTGGATAAAAATATGTGGGACGGAGGAAGTATAATAAATGAGGATCTTTCGGTGGGACATATGAAGTAAATTAATTATTTTGTGTGAGTACAAAAAGAAAATTAATTACTCCCTCCTCCGACTCAAAAGAAAGTCCTTTTTTAATGTCCTTGAGTGGAGGGAGTATTTTATTTTCGGGTAGGTCTTGCATGAGATCGTCTCACGGATCTTTTATGTGAAACGATCCTACCCTATCCATTAATACAAAATAAAAATAAAAAATAAAATAGAATTAATAGAAAACAAGGGCCTTGTTTGATTTACTAAGATCAATAATCCTATTTCACAGATTAGCGTCGCTCCATCCAAACTACTGTTATCTTAAATTAATAATTTTCACTTTATTTTAATAAAAAATATTTATCTTTAAATATTATTATTATTATTTATTCAATAAAAACAATATTATTAGTAATTATTCTTTAGTTCAATTATTTTATTATCACTTTATTTTAATTGGATATCACTTTATATTAAAAACACTATTACTTTTATTTATCCTACAAATTGTTGATAAAATAATTTAATTAAACGGTTATCACTTTTTATTTATTATATATCACTTTTTATTATTCCATTGATTTGTTTGTGAAATAATTCAATTATACGAACATCACTTTTCTTAGATTAGAAATCACCTCTTATTAAAAATATTACCACATTTTATCCGTTTTATAAATTAATATTTGTAAAATGACATTTGATAATTAGTTATCACTTTTTATTAAAGATGTTATCACTTTTCGTTTAAAATGTAACCACTTTTCATTTATATTTATAAATTGTTCATATAATAAATCACAGCACTGTTATCACTTTTTATCGATTGAATACCACATTTTATAAATTTATATTATATTTAAATAAAAAATAAATTAAATGAATTACAAATTTAAATTAATAAAAATGTTAATAATATAAAAATAATTTAAAAAATAACATCATATATATATATATATATATATGACCTAATTAATTTACTTTTATAATTGAATTTTTAATTTTCTAATTTGAATACAACCAAACATAACCCTTACTAATATAATTTATGGATTAATGGATAATTCATCTTACACACATGAGAGGGTCAAATCCAAATCTATGCCTTTATTTTGTATGGGTAGTTTAAAAATAAATAAATAAATAAAAAGGTAAACCACGTATTGAGTAGTAACCGTTATCCAACCAAATATGTGGGACAGTATGATTACCACCCGTAGAGAGGTCCTACTCCTATCACAAATCCCCATCACCATTAAATGTTTAGATATTGCTACCTAATTTTGCATCACACATTCACAATCATACTTAACTAAAGATTTCCTCAAGATTCCCACCTAGCCCACTGTAACCAAAAATCTCTACATTATTTATACATATACACCCCACACACACTGTGTGTAGCTACTACCTATGGCCACCAATAGCCAATAATAGTCAAATTAAAACAAGAGTTGAAATGACAACAATTTTATATTATTCTCAGCCATAGAGAAAAAATTAAAAAAAGACAAAAAAACCAAGAAGCAAGAATCTAAAACCTTAGGCACAGAACAAACAGGTACAACACAACATGATATTTTCTCCAGTCTGTACAACGACAAAAGATGGATATCTAGCCGAAACTAATTGCATTTTCCCTATTCTATTTCTTAATTCAGTCTTCTCTTTTTCACTACTAATTAATATTAATAATTTAATAATAATATTAACTCCCTTTCTTTTACCAAGTTTTATTTTCTCAAACTTAAAGAAAAAACTCAAGAAACACTTATGATGTTATCTCCATTATTTCTCATCTGGAAGGCTGAGCCACTTGTTGGTGTCTGATCCTGACCTGATGAAAGAGAGAGCTTCAACCATAGAGGTGACGGCTCCATCATCGTCGAGATTGGCGCGATGGGAACTGGCTGAACCAGCATCGGGTTGTTAGCTGCGTCTGAGCTTTCAAGGGGAAGCCCACCTTGCATCGAGAATATAACAGGGGAAACCGTAACCTGGAAGGGCACCACCGAGAATCCATTGCCGTTGGAAGTCATAGGCAACGACGCGGCATTTGGTGGCTGAGCCGGACTCTCTTGCTGATTCTTGCACTCTTCAACTTGCATTGCAGTTACCTAGACAAAACCAGAAAGATTCTAGAAACATTACACTCTTCACATTGACACATAATCATTCCTTCAAACTAGTTGGAATGGCCATCTAAATCACTCCCACCCATATATCTAAACCATCTCAAATGTCTCTGATTTTATAAATCTACTGGGGCTTCCTCCATTTTGTCTAAATACTTTCATTAATATGTCACATAAATTTCCATGTTTGCAAGCCTAAGTTTGTTCATGTTCAGATTCAGTCTCCCTGCACTCTAATCTATAAAGCATTTCCTATCTAAGGCAAGAAAAATAGAATCTTGAAATAACTATAAACTGACAGTATATTTCAAGTTCAACGAAAACAAGAAATTGCTATCCCACAGTGCTTAGCATTCAGAAAGCTGTATAAACCTTCCCTTTTAATATATTAAAGGAGTTCCTCTCTCAAAAGTAAAGAGGGTTCTTGTTTGACTTTCACATAGAAAAGCATATAAATCATATGTAAAACAAAAATCTCGATTTCATGAACAAATTCATACCCATCCTCTTAAAATAATATAGACAAGAGAATCTGACTACATTTAACAACGGAAAGACGATTACCGAGTCAGTGGTGATGTCAAAGAGGCTTGAACGGCGACGGCGGCGATTGAGGTTGCTACGGCGGAGGAAGTATTTTTGGGCATGACTTGCAACTTGAGTTGGTGTGCGAGTTTTCACATAGTTTCTAGAGATTCCTCTCCAATCTCCCCTTCCTACCTTTTGCAAACCAAGCAGGAATTGCTTGTGCTCTTCCTCTGTCCATGGAACTCCTATAAACAAATTCAAATAAAAAAATTGTGGATCAGATTCATTTATCAGCGAAAACAATCCATTAACCAGGTAATCAAATCACATAATACAATAACCCAAAGCTTTTGGCATAATCGACACATTTTACTCGTCATAAGGTTTTTTTTCCTTTTCAGGAAAATAATACTAATAAGTACAAATAGAAAATTGAGATTTTGTGATTATATATCCAGCATAACAAACTTTGCATCACATCACATGAATCATGAATCCAGATAATAGTAAACGACTTTTCGGTCAATCAAAAGACAAAATAATAGGAAAATGAAGAGAAGGCGTATGAAATGATCCATAAATTGGGATAAAATTAAACCTACGCAAATTGAACAGATTAAAATCAACAAAAATAAAATAAAAAAAATTCATGATCAGAAATCACAAGCACAATCTCATACTCAACCAAAAAAAAAAAAAAAAGAGCAATTCAGAATTAACAAAAAGGATGATGAGAGATCTGACCTCGCTTGCGCTCGCGATTGCCGTTAGACGGTTGCGGCACGGCGTCATCCGCAGTGGCGTAACCGACGGCGGCGGCGTCCTCCACCACAGGCTTGAGCATCATCTCATCGGGATTGGCAACAGTCTCGTATTCCGAAAGGTTATTCATACTGACGCTCTTCCTCATCGGGTCAACCTTAACCCTGACTCCAAAGAGCACAATCTCGGCGGCGGAAGGCGCGTCGCTGGTCTGTGACATTTTTTCTCTGGGTGAATTATCTTAGTTTCTCTCTCTGGAATGAGATGAGATGAGAGAGAGAGAGAGAGAGAGAGTGGGGGAGTGCGATTTATACGATGATGGAAAAAGGCGTAGTGAAACGTGGTGGCCGTACAACGCAGTGCTGTAAATTTAATTATTGCAATTTTAAATTAAGTCAAGGATAAGGAATTATTTGGTCCATCCCTCCCTTAAATATTTTATTGCTCTCCTCTGTATGTCATCCTCTCACATTACTATATATTATTATACTCCCTCCGTCCCGGGTATTTTTACCCGTTTGTACGGGCACGGAGATTAAGACGTTTTATTTTTTTAATATATAATGTAAGAGAAAGTAGGGATAAATTAGTAATTTAAAAAGAAAAAGTGAATAAAGTTATTGAGAATGATGAATAAAGTGTAAAAAAGTAATTAAAGTTGTTGGGATTGTAAAAAGTAGGTAATAAAATATTACTCCCTCCGTCCCGGGAAGTATTTCGCGTATTGGTGTGCGCGGAGTTTAAGAAAATTTTGTATTTTTATGTATAAAGTAAGAAAGAGAATATATATTTTAGTTGATTTAATGAAAAATGTGTGTAAAGTTATTGAGAGATGTGAAAAAAGTGTGTAAAGTTTTTGGGAGATGTGAAAAAGTAAGTATTATATTGGGATATGTGTAAAAAGTGAGTATTAGTATAATGTATTTTTTACCAAATTTAGTAAAAGTAAAGTGTGAAATACTTTGAGGGACGGATGAAAAAGGAAAGTGTGAAATACTTTGGGGGACGGAGGGAGTATGTATTTTTGCCAAAAATGGAATGGGTAAAAATACGTGGGACACCCCAAAATGGAAAGTGGGTAAAAATACGTGGGACGGAGGGAGTAATAAAAAAAAAATTTTACTTTCGTGCTCCGAGTAGGGGTGCATCGGTCGGTTAATCGAACTTTCAAAATCGAAAATCGAACCAAACTTTTTTACAAAACCAAAACCGAACCGAAATTTTACAAAACCGGTATTAACCGAACCGAATTATTTTTGTCGGTTATTTCGGTTAACCGAACCGAAATTTATTAATTTTTTAAAAAAATAAATAATTTTTTTATATCATTTTATTATATTTTCACTACTTAAAAAAATATTTTTAATATAACATACACTACAATAATATATATATAATTTTATATTATATAACTCTATAAATATTTCACCTTTTTTCCGTAGTATAAATTAATACAATTTAAAGAAAATATATTGAATAGATGAAATTATTTTAAGTTTTAATTAAATTTTGATATTGAAAATTAAATCTAGTTAATTAAGTAATTTTGTTTAGGATGAAAAAAATATTATTGAATATATATAAAATAAAATCATAAAGTGAATATATTAATATATATATATATATATATATATATATAATAAATTAAAAGTTCGGTTCGGTTTTTGGTTAATCGAAATTTCAAATTTCAAAACCGAAAACCGAACCGAAATTTTAAAAATTGGATTTGAAAAACCGAAAACTGAACCGAATTTTAAAAAACCGAACTAAATTGATATTTCGGTTTGGTTTGGTCGGTTTGTTCGATTTTAACCAAACTTTGCACACTCCTAGCCCCGAGTACATTGTGCGTTTAGATTAGACGGTCTCAGAAAATTATATCATTTAATATTAATTACTGTATTCTTTAAAAAAATAATACTCCTCCATATTTTATGAATTAAAGTGTATATATTATTTAAAATAAAATGTTTATAACCTAAATGCATTGTGTTCCTGGTCGCGTAAAAGAGTAATTCAATAAAAATTACTAGTAACTAAAGTAATTAGTACTCTCCGTCCCTCATTTATTGTTAATCTTATTATTTGTGCGAAAATTAAGAAATATAGTTTTTTAATAAACAGTTGATTGAAAAATATAATAGTAATATTCTAAAAAATAAATATTAGTTGTATCAATATTTATTATTGTGTGTGGTAATATAAATATATTAATTAATTATTTTGTGCATGTCTCATAAAAATGTAACCATAATTGTACGTCACTTTAATTAATAAAATTAACAATATTTGCAGGATAAAGGGAGATAGTATATCATTTTCATACTAGTATATTCTTTACTTTTATGGTTTTATAATTATTGATTTTGGTTTTTTGTAATGTAATTCTTTTTAAGTTAACGATAAAATACTAATTTAGGTGCGTTGGGTGGAAATGCGTGGAAATGCAAATTAAATCGTATTATAAAATTATAATACTTTGTGTTTTTCAGTTGCAAAGAAAAAATTGATGCAGATGAAAATAAAATTGTGTAGAAAATATTGGGATGGAGAGAATAATAAATGACATAATATCTTGTGCACCACAAACGTTAGGTGGTATGGATACATTTGATTCATAAATACTTATTAATAAAAATATATTATTATATATACAGTTTTTTATTTTTAAGTAAACAATTCAATATAAAAAATTATATATTTATATTAAAAAAAAGTATATATACATTACTTAAAGGAGTATAATATAGAGCGAGCACACAAAAATTAATTTCATGCATATATCAAGTGGGTTGACGGATGTCAACTCATAATAAATAGTGAATATACTATTATGTAAATAAAATAAATAAAAGATTTACTCGTAAAAATGAAGGTTGTTAGAAGTTTGGATGATTGGAGATAAATTTAGATTTATGACAAATTACTGCGTAAACCCAGTATTATAAATGAAATTTCCACATATTACTGCGTTTGTAGAAATTAATACTCCCTCCGTCCCAAAGATATTGACACACTTTCCTTTTTGGGTTGTCCCACAGAAATTGACATATTTCCTTTTTAAGAACATGGGACCCACACAAAAATAATTTATTTATTTACATGGACCCACACACCCATCACACTCACCACTAATACAACTATCCACTACACATTAAATATTATTTCTCTCACTTCACTTTATATTAAATTATTATACTCCTTAATCTCTGTGCCCAAAAAAAATGTGTCAATACTTCCGGGACGGAGGGAGTAGTAATTAGTACACCTTATCTCGAACCTTCTTTAAAAAATAAAAATAAAAATAATACTCCAATTTTTTTTTTATTTAACATTTACATGCAATGAAACTTCTTTTTTAAAAAAAAATATTTCCATGGGTATTTAGTACTTAATCATTCAAATTATATGTATTTGTAAGAAATTGTTTAATTTATTCGAAAATGTGGAGTATTTATTATACATTTGGTTTTTGACAAGATAATGAACATTTCGCATAATTATTAACATTTTTTTAATGTAATTTACTACAATTATTACTTATAAATTTATAAAAATATGACAAATGTTCTTTAATAATCTTTTTTGCCTTTGTTATACTTGTGTCAATGACAAAAGTTCTTGTGTCCCCGGACACACGAATTTAGATCCGTACGCTCAAACCTGATCCTGCCCATATTGCCAACCCGATCCAGAATACTTAAAGAAAAAAAAAACCAAATTCATTCTCATTAGGGTTCACGCTGTTCTGTCTCCCCCTCCCATTCCCACTCTCTCATACTCTCTCTCCCCGTCTCCTTCTCAACTCAATTCTCCTGCTGTTATTCGCTGCCGTTTAATGATGGAATTTTCGGTGATTCGTATGAGGTTTCGCGAACAATGGAGATTGCGAGTGTGGCAACGATTTCCAATTGAGCTATGGAGATGAAGAACAAGTTTTGAAATCTGCGCAGTAAACATCGCATGCTTTGGCGAGGGAGAAGTATCAAAGTTTTGGCTATTGAATTGCAAGGTATCAATGACGATATTTTCGTATTGTCTTATTTTTCCCTTTTTCCTCTTTTGTGATATGAGGAAGAGATGTGGTATTCCAGTCTGATTCAAAAGTATCCAAACATTTCAGTAAGGAATCAACTCAATATTGGGAATAAATGATTGATTATGTATGTGGTTGGTGTATAGGCATGTTGCCAACATTTTCGTTAGTTATTAACAGCTTTGATAATTTAATTCTTTGTGGAAGCAAAATGGTTAGGATTCTTTGAATGAATCAAATATATTCGCTCAATTTTATGTATTTCATTAGTTTTATTTATCTATGAAAAGTATCAATTATCAATTCTTTCACTTTGTGATGTTGAAGAGTATTATCTGTTGTATGGCCATTGAATTGGGTTTGGGAATGGCACATAATAATTGTAATATGAGATTTTGAAATTCTGATATGCAGGGTGATGTTGATGGTGCACTTGACATGCTTTGGTAGAAGAAGAAAGTTGAGGCCCGACAGCAGTGATTGAATTTTGATGGTATCGAGTGACCATGTAAATATGGGAGAGAAATGAGGTAGGCAACAAATTAATCCTCACATTTTTTAAGTAGAGAATCTCGTAGAGTGTCAATTCAAAATTAAAATTTCACCACCGATGGAGAGAAGGGGCGTTGGAGATGGAGCCACGATGGAGGGAAGGGCAGGTGTTGGAGATGGAGCCACGATGGAGTGATCGGAAGGGCTTTAGTTTTTGAATATGTTGTGTTGACGACTAGTATATGATGATAGTTATAATCAAATTAGAGTCATAACTCTTTATGTAGTACATGATTAGTTTTTGATATGATATATATATGATCAATGTATAACTTGTTGAATTAGTATAATGAAACAGTGTTTTTGTATGTGAAGGAAATATCATATTTTTTGTAAGTGGCACATAATAATTGTAATATGAGATTTTGAAATTCATTTTAAGAGTTCTATTGTTAATGTATCTAATCTAAAATTAAATTGATTATTATGGATGTATGAAGATTTGATGATAGTGCTTAACTTTGTGATTTGCTACTTACTTTTAACATTTGGGAATTAGTACAGTAAATGATCATATATTATCTAAAAGTGTAAACATGTAGTAGTGATGAATATCCATTAAAACTTTATTATTATCTAAAAATATCATATTATTCTATAAAAAATTCATAAAATAAATTAAAAATTAATTTATTTTTAAACAACGTGAACCATTAAAAATAAATAGTGAGAGGAAGGAGTATTATATATATATATATATATATATATATATATATATATATATATATATATATATATAATAATAATAATAATAATAATAATAATAATAATAATAATACCCGAATTCATTTGGGGGCATTATAGGGTTTCATATGTCCCAAAAATTGAAGTTACTAGTTGTGATAAAGTTAGTCAAACTAGGGTTCCTACTTTTGAAGTTTTAGTACATAAACTATGTTTTATTAAAATAATTAATAAATATTTATTGTTAATTGTCCATATTTAGACTCCATAATCGACAAGTGATAAGGCTATAAGTCTTTATCATGCTAAAGATATGGAACAAACACTAAAAGTTTTAATGTTTCTTTCTTTTTCATGTGGATCAATAATAATAATTAATTAACTTAATTGTTGATTATTTTTAATTTATAAAATTCATTGGTCTTAATAAAAATTGTACCTTGTTCTTGTATGATGAAAATTATGTCGGCATAGTCGGTGTAATATTCTCTCTTAGCTTTCGTTTTATAGAAATAGGAGTATTGTTTAATTCCTAGATAAATGCATTAAAAAATATTGCTAAGAAAACTGAAAATTAACATTGAAAGATAATTATCATATAAATTACTGGAGAATTTGGCTTAAATTTGTTTACATATTTTAATTTGAATTATTTAAAACTTGGCAAAGATATGTGTGAGACTGATAAAAAGTTATAACTTTTATAATGAAAACTGAAAATGCTATTTAATTAATAAAAAATGATAATGCTATTTTATGAATAATTTTATGGTATAAATAATAAGTGTATTTAATTAATAAAAAATAATAATGTTATTTTATGAATAATTTTATGATATAAATAATGGAATAAGTGATAATATTTTTATATAGTAATTAATAATTGATTTAAAATAAGTAAAATGTTCTCGCACTAAGACTTACCTTAAAACTTTCGACTATAGATTTTTTTTAATAAAAAAATAATCTTCCAGTTATAACGAAATTCAGTTTGTGTGAGGCTCCTGTGCATTCGGGTGCACGGATCACATTCCGTGCGCCTTTGCAATTTTCATGTTCCTTTGCAATTTTGATCCCTAGCAATATATAGGTTTAAATATAATTGGAAGGGGAGAGTTATATTCACATGAGAACACAAAATATCCCTCCGTATCCTTGGGGCGCAGGAGCTTTTGCCATTCAGTTTTCAAATATAAGCTCTTAATCCATGGGACCCACCCTACCTTCCAAAAGGCACAGATGACGTGTCTCAATGGGGTGTCGACGTAATTTCTCAAACGTGTGAGGACAGTCCCGTATTTTAACCAAAGTCGGAGGGCCATATCCGTAATTACACACTCCAACGCACACACACCAGTGCGTGTACTTTAATTAGGGATTAAAAAAGAGATTAGTGGAAGCTAATCACACGGCTACATGAATTGATTCTAGGTAGGGCACTGCAGCCAATACGGTACGATGATCCTAAAATAATTAATCTTCATTAATTGCAAGTTGTTAGTACTAATAAAGGATTATCACATGAAAAGCAAGTGGCTTTATAGATAATTAACTGACAATCTTGTCTGCTCGAAGACAACTATTAAGGATCTCATTTGTCGACTCAACAAAATTAATTAACTTATCTTCTTCATAAGTAGTACTTTAGAATACGATTATTAATATAGTTAGGGTGGATTGATTAATTAAGGATTTTAATTAATCAAACGATACTGAAATTTGTATTTCATCTTTCGATTTTGACTATGTAGCATTTTTGTATCAGTCATTCAAATTGTATAAATTTATTTTAATACTCCATGTTCGTCCAATAGATATATATTTATTTTTTTATATTTAATGTGTGATATGTAGTTGTATTAATGAGATGTGTGAAACTTATATATTAAATGTATTAGTAATGTGTATGAGTCCGATGTGTTTAAAAATAAAAATGTATAATTCTGGTGCGAACGCTCAAAATTGCAAAATGTATACTTTTTCGCCGGACCGAAGGAGTAAAATCCATTATGAGTTGATGCTTGTTTGATTGTTTGATATGTTATGTGAAACGTTATATGCTTATTGGTTTTTAAAATATATTTTCAAAAGTATAATAAATTATGTATTAAAATTAAAATATAATTTTAAAATATTATAATATGATTCATTATACACATACTTTAACTATTAATAAATATATTTTATTCATATATGCATAGTTTAATAATTTATAGGCACATCTCACAACAAGTCTTTTATATATATTTCTCTGAAAAAAATAGAGAAAGCCTAAGTATTTACTTTCTATTTATTTGAAACTATATAAACGTAAATTTATGACAAAATTTTAAGAATTAAGTCAAATTCTAAAAACAATGTTAAATAAAATTTAAAAAAAATAAGAGTAAGGAATTTGAAAAAAAAGAAAAGAAATCAAATGATAATAAAGTTTTAAAATAATTTATATTACATTATATGGATATGAATAAAGTTTAAATTAAAAATAAATTGTAATTAAAAATTTTAAAAAGATTTACAAATGTAAAAATACAATAAAACTCTAAAATTAACATTAATTTAAAAACAAAATTTAAATCCTAGGAACCCCGAGTGATGAATATAAACAATATTATTTGTTGCATTGATTTATATTATACTAATGATCATAATAATGTAATAATTTTCTTCTCTTTAAATATAAATATATATTTATTTTATAAAATATAAATTAATATATAACAAAGGATTATACAAAATCGACTCACCGAAATAGATTTTGTAAGAAGAAAACTACTCAAACAATTTTTTATTTTATTTTTATTTTTTAAGTGAATCTACCTTACTACTATAACCTAATTTTTACAAATCGTTAATTAACTAGAAATAAATGATTTAAAGCAAATTTTTTAAATATAATTTACATTTTTTAAAAATTATAATACTAACTATATTAACAAAATATATTTATATAAAACTGATTCTAGATGCATCATTCTTAAAATTATATCGTAAAATAGAGTCTTAGTATTAAATATTGGCGATGTTTTTAAGGATAAAAAAAAAATTATATTCTACCAACCCTAGTAGTGTTCATTAATATATTTGTAATTAAGTTGCATTGCATTTTAATAATTACATATATCTTCTTATAATTAACTAATGGATAATAAATCATTTGCACAAAGTATTTCATAGTCGAACTCATATCATATGCTTAATTTATTGATTGATTTATTCGAACTGTTTTTTAAATATTATAAAAGGACCAAAAGATTAAAAGAAACACGTGCTTTTAAAACTATGCATGAAGTTCTAAGTGTATTTTTTAAAGTTATATACTTTCTTCATAACAACATTGTAAGGTTCGCATTTATTTTTTCACGAAAGTTAAAGAAATGTACTCTTTTTTTAAAAAAATTTAACTTATTTTATTAACTTAGATAATTTTGTATTTTTTTATGATAA
This sequence comes from Pogostemon cablin, assembly GCA_023678885.1. NCBI lineage: Eukaryota > Viridiplantae > Streptophyta > Magnoliopsida > Lamiales > Lamiaceae > Pogostemon > Pogostemon cablin. The sequence continues at coordinate 4,972,221 of CM042961.1, forward strand.
ATAATGTAAGTCATATATGAATGTTAATACCGTATAAATTTAAAATTAAAGTATATTATAATGTTATGTAATTTTTTTTTTTGAGTGAGAATATAATTACGAGATGGGAGAAAATGTTTTATTGAAATGGCTTAATTTAAAAAAGTTTTATTTTTACTTAATATTGTCTACTAAAACAAATGAGAGACAATAATTCTTAAAACACTTCCTTAATAACAATATCCATTTCCTTGTAAAAAAATAAATAGAAAAAGAATAAAATTATGATGGCTGATTCTTGAAGTTGGATGCATTATACATATAAAATAATGTACTAATTATTAATTAAACTGAAAAATAATTCAAATAGGAGAAAAAATGGGTTAAATTCAGCATATTCCTTCTTTGCTGAGTTGATGGTGATTCTCTTCCATGTTCTTATGTTATAAATTTTTATATTTTAATTCCCTACATAATTTTTGTAATTAAATTAAACTATAATGCAACTTGTAAATTATTATATTATATTATGTAGATGCATTTTTAATCATTAAAATATTATTACTAACATTTTCAAGAAGTATTTTGAAACTTTTGAATGAATATATTTTGATACTTTCTAGTTCTAGGTATGTATTACAAGCTAATTTTGAAAGTTAGTATATAATTAAAATACATTTGATAAAATATTTGATAAAAGATATAACTCTCTAACGTTAATATAAGAGTTGACATAATTAGAAAATACTCCTCCCGTCTCCTCCGTCTCCTTGATAAGTGTCCGTTTGGTTTTTGCACGTGGATTAAGGAGTATAATATTTTGAGTATAATATTTTAAAGTATAATAAGGTGAGAAAAATAATATTTTAATGTGTAGTGGATAGTTGGATTAGTATTAAGTGTGGGTCCCATGTGTAGCGGGTTGAGTATAATAATATTATTGTGTGTGTCACATCAACCTAAAAAGGAAATTAATATTTTGTATTGAGATATACCAAAATGACAAAATAGACACTTGTCAAAGAGATGGAGGGAGTATTATTTATAATTAAAGATCAAAAAATGTTAACTTTCAAAAGAGAAATAATAAGAAAAATAAAAACAAATAACTAAATAAATGAAAAGATCTAGAGTATGAATTTGGAATTGGTCCACGTGAAACTTATTTCTTAAGAATAACTAATATTATTACTATTTTAATGGTAAATTTTAAACTTAATAGTAAATGTATAAATCAAGTCATGAATTGTGAATTTAAATGTTGCTTGAATTATAATAATAAAATTACGATTATCTTTTTAATTATAACAAATATTAAATTTTATAAATAAAATACAAAAAATATTACATGGATGACAATTGGGTATAGTTATAATTATTACTTAAAAATTAGGTATTAAATTATAAAAATAAAAATTAAATTTTATATTTAAACTAATAAATTAACTTGAAATTAAAATTCTTTAAATAATTCCACGTAATTTTTGGCATATAAAAAGAAACACCAAAATAAAATGAGGTGAGCAAACACCCGTGTGAACTTTAATTTACAAATTACTTATCTTTATATATATATATATATATATAAAGTAGTCTATAAAGAAATGAATTATTAATTTTTTTAATGAAAAATATTATTTTTTTTTAAAACTTATACATTTGTTAATAAAAATATGTTATACACTAACTAATAAAAAAATATAAAGTTTATTAACATATTTTTTACTTAATTAATTTTTAGTTAATTTTATGTTAGTGAATAGATGAATATATATATATATATATATATATATATATATATATATATATATATATATATAATGTATATTTATTAAGAGGTAAATATACATTATTTAATAAAAGTAATACAAATAGGCTGTGCATGTCTAAATTTTATTTAAATTATCAAAAATGTTTTAAACATAAAAAAAAAAAAAAATGAAGTACTACTTTATAACGCACTCAAATTATCTAATGGTGTGTTTGGATGGATGGATTTGAGGAAGAATTTATAAATTCATCCCTCAAATCCCTTCATCATATTTGGATGCCATTTGAAATTAATGGATTTATAAATCCAACATTTTAAATCAATGAATTTTAAATCATGTATTTGATTTTGAATTTTTTTAATTGTTTTTGAATGAATTTCAAATCCTTACTCAAATCGTGTCATTTGAAATCCTTCCGTCATTGTGTAATTGATTATATTAATATATAAAAATAATATAAAAAATTAATAAATTAATTTATATATATATATATATATATATATTATATTTTAAACTTTACCATCCAGTCCACCCCACCCAACCCCCAACCCCACCCCACACTCCTCCCCACCCAAAATTTTTTTTTTTATAAAATTTTAGATTTTTAATATTTGAATAATAAAAATATTATCACCCAACTCTACCCACCCACCCCATCAACACCACCCATGCCCAAAAAATTTTTTTTTATAAAATTTTAAATTTGAATATTTAAATAATAAAAATATTACCACCCAACCTACCCACCCCCCACCCAAAATTTTTTTTTATAAAATTTTAGATTTTAATATTTAAATAATAAAATTATTACCATCCAACCCAACCTACCCCTCCACACCCCCACCCCAACCCTCTCAAAAAAATATTTAAAAATAAAATTTTAGATTTTATTTTTAAATATTAAAATCTAATTTTTTTTTAAAAAAAAATTTGGTGGGTGGGAGTGGTGAGTGGGGGTGTGGTGGGTGATTGGATAGAGTGGTAGGATTGGAAAGTAATATTTTTATTATTTAAATATTAAAATCTAAAGTTTTATATAATTTTTTTTGGTCAGGGTGGTGTTGGGTGACGGGGAGTGGGTAGGGGGTAGTGATGGGTGGTAATAATTTTATTATTCAAATATTAAAAATCTAAAATTTTATAAAAAAAAAAATTTTGGTGGGGGTAGGTTGGGTGGTAGAGTTCCCTTCAAAAAAAAATTATTTTTAATAAAATTTTAGATTTTAATATTTAATATAATAAAATTTTATTATTTTTATTTTATCATTTATAAAATTCTATTTTAAAAACAATTTTTGAATCATAGATTTGAAATATTTTCAAAAGTCCATAATTCATCCAAACAGTGGAATTCAAATAAATTGATTTAAAATCCACTCATTTTTAAATTCGTTGGATTTGAAATGACTCAATCCAAACACTTTATAAGGTTATTTGAATTTATTTGATATACATTATAAAATAAAGAATAAATATTTTGATTATTAAAAAAAAGAGAAAAAAAGGTACATAGGAGTATATTTATACACTAGTGTATCTTTTATTTTTTTGGATTAAAAGTAAACATTTTCTTGGATAAATAGCTGAAAGTATTAAATAAATGGGAAAATGATCCGTAAAAAGATGGTGGGGGGTGGGGGGGTGGGGTGGGGTAGGTAGCCGTAGGCAATGGCGAAGGGATAAGATAAAAGATAAGGTATAATATTATCCATAGTTGTCCCTACCAACACATCTTTATTTTCCATTTTTATATTTCCATATCATCCCACCAATTATTTCATATGCCCACCTAATTTTTTTTTATTTCACTTTCTATTTTTAAATTCTTTCTTACAAGGTTAGTTAGTTCACATTTTCTAATTTTAATATTTTTTTTTATTTTTAGAATTTTTAGATCTTTCGAACTCATTCTAAGGAGAAAGGTTTTTTTTTTTTTGAAAACTCAAGAAAAGCTTTATTTAATCATCCAACATCAACAGAGTCAACATAAACCAAAAGAGATGGCGGAACGCCATAATCAAAAAAGTTGGACAACAAATTATTGAAAGCATATTGAGCTAATTTATGGGCTAAGACATTAGCCGTACGACGAATCCAGCAGAAGGAGCTTTTCTCAAAATATGAAGCTAGAGTGATGATATCTTTAACAATTGAGCCAAAATATGATATATCTGCCTATTAGAGGTTCTCATATGGTTAATTATAGCACATCAACCTGGCCAAAATAGTTATTGACATTTTTTTTTTAATTTATAAATTTTCAGATTGTTTTAAATAAACTATATTTTCGTCCCATATTTATTTGCATGTTACTTTATAGGAGTATATGAAGTTTAAGATTTTTTTTAAAATTAATTTTATAGAGAATAATGTAGTTTTTTAAGCAATAAATAAATTATAAAATACTATTATTAGGTGATGGAAGTAAATTTGTAATTAAAATATAATTTTATGATTGAGAATTGATGTAATATTTTTTTTTTAGTGTTGTTAATATGGAATAGAAGAAAATAAAAAGTATGAAATTTAATATGAGTTGATGAAGAAACTACGTTATCATAAAAGAATAAAAGCAATCAATATTAACTACTAATTTTATTTAAGGCAGTTTGTTTATATAATAATAATGTTTATATTGTATCCAATCCATATAAGTTGATTACATGAATATATGGAGAATTCAATAATATAAAGTAGCAATTTATACGAGGTCTGATTACATGAATTTAATACTTTTGCTTTTTTAATGATATATATTTTAATTAATAAGATTATTATATTTTTAATGAAAAAGTTGTTGAAATATAAAAAAGTACTAAAATTTAACTTAAAAAAATCAAAAAATATTTTTTTAATAAAAAAATTAAAAGTTTAAAATTTTATACTATAAGGTATAATTTAATATTAAAGTATAAAATTGAATTTGAACATAAAGCAGCTCTGTCCAACCGGACTAACCGTGTACGCGACGGACTTTTTCTTCTTTAGTGCTCCCTCCGTTCATTTTAAAGAATCTTTTTTATTCATTTTGGGTGCGGTGCCCGCTCCAAAATGTATTATTTCTTTTTTTTTTTTATATATATGAGACCTACACATATGAATATAATTAAAATATGAGTTCACACATCCACTAATACAATTGCTCACTATATAGTAAGACAAAAACTTGTGTGCACAGCTCTGTGCGCTTTTAGAATTTTGTGTTAAATTGTATACTCTTTAGTATAAAGATGTATACCCTTTATTTTTTGAAGAAAAATAAAAAATATTAATGAAAAGTGTATATCCTTTAGAACAAAATGGTATACCCTTATTAATTAAAGTGTATACCCTTTAGAACAAAACAATGTATCCTTATCCATAATACTAAATTCTAAATGCGCACGATATGTCCCAGGGCATGCAAGACCAACTTATATAGTAATACTTATTAATTTACGAGCAAAAAGTAGATGAGGCTCCTTACACTGGACGGGGAGTTTTAAAAATCAGAGTTTTCCTTAGTGTTGAAGAAATGATAGCTAAAAGCCTTAAAAACTACTAATACTATTTTATTTTTAAAAATTATCAAAAATTCGAAAATGATTTCTATTTTTTTAATTTTAATGTTATTTTTGGGGACCTGTGGATCACGTGTGTATAGTAGGGTTTTGATAATGGTCCAAGATTAGAATAGGTGTTTGAAGTTTGATGGTCCAAGAATGGGATGTTGGCTTCAGAATGAAGCATATGAGATTTTGTGTATGATATGATGTAGACCACCAAATGGAACGCAACTTAATTTCTCAACCATTTCAATATTAATATAGTACTAATAATTAATAGACAAACATTTTCTTCATATAATCGTATTGTTTATTATTTTATTTTACTCTAAAAACTAAAGTTTATTATTATTTTACTTAGTACTCCCTCCGTCCCGAAGTCGTTGTCCTACTTACTATAGATACGAAGTTTAAGAAAAGTTATTTTTTTTTATTTTTCAACTCTATTATGTGAGGGTAAAATTGTCTAAATCATTTGGGGAGTTTTTGGATTAACTAAATCATTAGTGTTAATCCAAAAAATTACCAAAAAAAAAATAAAGAAAAAAATAGAGAAAATTTTATCCTACTAAAAATGTGAACTGTTGATGCATACATATCATTCTCCAAAATTACAAATTCAAAATTTTAAATGATCAAGATTACAATAATAAATTTAAATACCTACACTATTACACAATACCTAGACTATTACAAACTTGAGTTGGATGGAAAATTTTACAAAAATACAGATTACACCTCAGATTTATGTATGCATCATCATTGGTGGTTCCCTCCAAAAATCCTACCACAATCTTAAAAATCCCTCCAAAAGATCTGGCACATCAAAAAAATTCCCTCCAACAGTTTGGTCAGCCCTACCAGAAATTTTCCCTCCAACTGCCCAACCTCCTTTTAGTTTCCCCCTAATTTATCAAGGATAAAAACAGTCATCAATATATTAATTTCCATTAATAGAAATGCATTAATGGCAACCACCACAAGTTCTCACCTTTCCACAGAAAAAAAATTTAATAGGGCAGTTTTTGATTAGGCACACCAAAGATGGGAAGATTGATCATGGAAAGGCAAAGGAAGCAGCAGCTGTATTCAATGTATCTACAAGAAATGTAAGTCGTATTTGGGCCATTGTAAATCAACAAATGGAGGAATGAAAATCAATACACCTTGTCTCCAAAAAGGCAGGTGTATCAATTTCCAAAAGAGTACACTTTGATGCTGATAAAGTGAAGAGTATTCCATTTCAAAGTAGATCAACAATCAGAGATCTATCAACAGTTATAGGTGTGAGCAAATCAACAATGGACAGATGGGTCAAAGGAGGTTCTCTTAGGGCACACACAAACACAATCAAGCCTGAGCAAACTCTGAAGAACAAGCTTCAAAGGTTAAATTACTGTTTGGATGCCATCTAATATGACAGGTATGCAAAAAAGCTTAAATGCATAATGTAGTGCACATAGATGAGAAATGGTACTTTATTACTAGAGTTTATGAGAGGTATTACATGGTTCCTGGTGAGGTAGAACCACATAGAACATGTAAATCTAAAAATTTCATCCAAAAAATTATGTTTATGTGTGCGGTGTCAAGGCCATTGTTTGATAGTGAAGGACATGCCCTATTTGATGGGAAAATTGAAACTTTTCCATTCACAACAGTGGAGCCGACAAGGAGAAACTCAAAAATAGGGTAAGAGAAACTATGAAAACAAAGCCTATTGACATATTCAACAAAGAAGTTATCAAAGATTGCATAGTGAATCAGGTAATAGTTAGACCTTATTGATAAGATCACCATCCTATAGTTTGCAGGTATTTAGTCACCTTACCTTTGTTTGATCAAAAGGGCAACACTAACATGCAAAATTTGGTGTACCTGACAGATTATACCAGCAATCAAACAAAAATAGCCTTCATGTTTGAGGAAGGACATATGGACACAACAGGATAATGCAAGGCCCCACATTAAAGATAGTGACCTTAATTTTGAGAGGGCTGCAAGGTCTGATGGGTTTAATATCAGACTTGTATGCCAACCCCCACTCTCACCAGACACTAATATTAATGACTTGGGCTTTTTCAGAGCCATTCAGTCGTTACAGTTTAAAACAGGAAGTAAGAATGTTGAAGATTTGGTAAAAAATGTTAAGAATGCTTATGAAGACATGACAACTGTCACTTTAAACAATGTGTTTCTTAGTTTGCAAGCTTGCCTCATTGAGATTATGAAAGTGGATGGAGGTATTAACTACAAAGTGCCCTACATTGGAAAAGGAAGGTTAATGAGACAGGGTGCACTGCCTATGTCCTTGGAGATTGATGAAGAATTGGTGAGAGGATGCATAAACAGGTTGATGCAAGAAGACGATGTCTATAAACCAGTTTATGACATCTCAGACCTCATGAACAGCCTGGGATATTGATTTTTGGGTAATATTTTTTGATGTTTACAACTTAAATAATAGATATTAGGATATCTTTTGTTGTTTTGAAGTTGTTTAAGTTGTAAACATACTTGATGCATAATGAATATTCTGATTATTGTATAACCCTCCGAACAATATCATCACCGGGTAATTGAGTCTCCTAACAAGGTCTGTAATCCTTGTGGTGACTCTAAGTTCAGCACACATGTTCAAAGTCTCCTAAACAGGTTTAAAAACCTTGTTGGTGACTTAGACATTGTGCTTTAACTAATTTCATTATAGGCAAGTGTCTAAGTCTCCTAAACAGGTTTAAAAACCTTGTTGGTGACTTATACATGGTGTTTTACCTAATTTCTTTATAGAGAAGTGTCTAAGTCTCCTAAACAAGTTTAAAAACCTTGTTGGTGACTTAGATATACATCAAGAAAGGTTTTCAGTATACCAATTATAAGGCATCAATTTCACAGGCCCTTGGAATAAAATCGTCACAGGGCTATTAACCAAGCTCAACAGACACAATTATGCACAAGTCAGTGATTCGAAAACTAGATCGGATCGGCCAGTTCAACCGATTCAACCGGGAACTAGAGCCGAGATTGGTCCGAAAGATCCTATTAAACCGCTCATTCGATTGAACTGGAAAGAACCGGTTTGAACTGCTTAAAACCAGAAAATTGGAAAATTGATAGAACTGTCGGATCGCCGGTTCATTACTAAAACTTCATTCAAACATAAAAAAATTTGTTCCGTTAGCGTACATCCATACTCTCAAAATACATCAGCAGACATACATACTCCCAATTCAACAAAATTTGTAGATGGAGGATAATAGAAAGTTAGAAAATAAAACCCCATTTCAGATCCGGAGCCAAGCCATCAATTTGATATGTCGATTGAAGAGATAGAGAGTGTGTGTATATATGCTATCCCAAGTGCGCCGCTGTTCATGAGAGAGAGTATATACCGCCGATCGCAAGTGCGCCGCCATTCGCAAGAGAGGGCCGCCTATCACCGTTTGCTGTTAGTGAGAGAGGGAAAGCTGTCTTCTGGAAATGTGAGCGCGGCGCAGAGTAAATGAAAGCCCTACGTATTTACACTAATTACAATTTCAATTTAAGTGGGCTGAAATGACTTAAAATTAAGCTAGACCTCAATGTTATATATGGGCTTAGTGTTGGGCTTTACTTAAAAAAAATTATTTTCATGATTGGGCTTTAATAGTTATTTAAAATATATAATTAAAAATAGATTAATTTAAATTTTCCAATTGGACCGCGATTGAACCAGTCCGATCAGTCGAACCTCAAACCGTTATTTCCACCGGTTTGACGTCCGGTCTAGTTTTCAAATCACTGTGCATAGCCACATATATGCACCACTGCCTCACAGGGCTATCACAGAACAAGCCACAAAAGGGACACCAATCAAGTTCAACAGACCATACAGGGCCACCACTTCACATAAAAACATCGAGCCCCAATCGCAATGACACCAACACAGAACATCATAAGACCACACAGGGCCAGCACTTCACATAAAAACATCATAAGGCCACATATGGCCACCAATCAAGTTCAACAGAACACCAATCAAGCCCCTATCGCAAAAACTGACCTCACAGGGCCTCTATTTCACATAAAAGCAAAATCCAAGGGACAGGGAAAAGCAAATAAGACCACCCAAAGCAAAAACAAGGGGAGTAGGGTCTACCGACATGCAGGGAAGCAGAGGCAGATCCACTCCCACATGAAGTCGCGGAAGTCGTCAGTCATTTCACAAGGGACGGAGACCCGTGGATCAACTGTTTCAGGCAAAAATTGAACCTAGATCTATAGAGAGAGTAAGGGACGATTGTATTCTCATCGGAATCACCAACAACCATCAACATTGGATCCAAGCCGCCGACAATAGAATCGCACGTATCGAGCACAAACATCACTGGATCCAGGCAGCCGACGTCAGAATCGTACGTATCGGCCACCCACAACACTGGATCTAGCCGATCGACTTTTCCATCGATCGAATCGGGAACCATCAACACTGGATCCATGACGTCGGCATTTAACTCGGAGAAATCAGGAAAAATCGACGCCGAAAACACGACGGCGGCTGAGGGTTCCACCCGCGACAACTCCTGGACCACTGGGAATGGGTCGGAATCTATCGAAAAAGTTTCGCCGAGCTAGAAAACTGCCAAGCTCAAAGGACAGGGAGCAACGGATTTAGATTTCTAGGGTTCTTGCTTAAGAACCCAAGAGAGAAGAGGGGGAGGAGAATGACAGATGAGAGAGAGTGAGGGAGTGATTAGTGATTAGAGTTTGTGTCTCACCAGTTTTGTGTGTGTGTGTGTGATCCATTTAGTGTGTGTGTGTTAGTGGGGTTAATTAAATGGTGTAGATAGGTTAATTAATGTTTTAGTATTTTAAGTGGGCTGGGTATTTTGTAAATTTAGCATATGAGGGGGTATTTTAGTGATAAAAAATTTTCTTTTTTGAAATAAGACAATAAGTTTGGGACGAACAATAACGATAAATAGGACAATGAGTTTGGGACGGAAGAAATATCAATTTTTGCGTGTTTTCGGGATACCGTAGCTCGCATAATGCATGTACTCTTTTACTCTTTGGAGTGAATATGTAAAATAATAAAATGAATAATTTAATAGACGGAGTATTATTCTTCATTTCAAAAAAAAATTTGTCATTAAATATATTATTATTAATTTACTTTAATTTTAAAGTACACAAAGCCCTAACCCGAAACAAAGCATACGTAAGATACATGTTCGGTTAAGACATTATATGAAGGAATACATAATAGTTTCTCAAAGACAACGTAAGGTGAAGAAAGAACGTACACAAGGGTGAAGGGATTCACATTTTACTGTATATATACACCCCAATACCCTTTTTCCGACCGAGGCGACCGGAATCGACAAAGTTGACAAGCAGAGGGCACGGCATGTATTTGGTGTCCCCAAGGCCAGCATGGAGGACCTTCATTATAGACAAGCAAACATCAAGTCCGATATGATCAGCAAGTTCCAAAGGGCCCATCGGGTGGTTCGTTCCCAGCTTCATTCCAGCATCAATGTCCTCCTTCGTTGCCACTCCAGTGTAAAGAGCATAAAACGCTTCGTTTATCATAGGCATCAGAATGCGGTTTACGACAAAGCCAGAGTAATCCTGAGAACAAATAACCTGCTTACCAAACCTGTCAACAGCAGGTAAATTACACTACTTGGCATGACAAACGGAGTGGCCGTAAATTGAACTTCAACTATAATAAAAATCTAGAAAATAGTATGGCATTAGAGAAAAAAGTGATTAAGATGGGCTTAATCTCTCTTCTAACCAGCTTTAACATATTTATTATGTCAACTGCAGAAAGTGCAAAAACCAAGTGATATAATACACTGCAAGTTTTAGTTAATTTCAGCTACCCCAAATGCACACTAAGGGTATGAACTTATTGGGTTTCAAGTGAATTTTGAAATCCTTAAGGAAAGTAATGTAGTGTGTTTGTTTTGAGTTTTTTTTTGTAAAAGTTGGATGAAAGATAGGTAGTAAGATGTGCAAGTAATGTAGTCGACTTTACATAAGCTTGATACAATTCCAACAGCTTATGTTTCCTCATTTTCTTTCGCCCTTTTATATCCTGATCAAGACAAACACAAAACACACACAGATGCCAAGCTCCAAAGGTATGCAAACTCCCAGAAAGTATACATGAATAATATTTTCCTGCATTGCACTAATTTAATGCTATTCAAGTTAAACATAACCAGGAATATAGAAGTTGGCATTTGAACCGATGATGATCAGATAAAAAACTTAAACAACAAAAGCGTATTGTTTCTTTCAGTCACCTCTCTGCCAAGAGTTTTGTAGCATTAAATGTGTCATCTGATGTACTAGCTCCTCTGATAATCTCAACCAGTTTCATAATAGGTGGAGGATTCATAAAATGCATCCCTATAACCTGCAATAAAAGAACTTTGGTGGAACAGATTACAATGACTAGACCAACCAAGATGTAACCAATATAATAAAGTCAACAAAAACATCAACCCCAAATTGGACAATTGTCATTGCTTATCTAATAACAAGGGATCTAAGAATTATTGGCCAACACCACTTAAAAGCAGGTGTGTGGATTCGTGTTATCGTGTCACGTTTCATATTAACATGATTTGTACCCAGTTCGATAAGGCCAAACAAGAAAATGAAAATTTTTGACACTATAGGAAAAGTAAAAATAATATAAACTAATGTAATTATAAAATTCAGCACGACATGACAAGATAATTCTTATAGCACACAATTGGGGAAAATATCAATTTTGGTCCTCTAGGATATGCCAAATCCACCTTTAGTCCTCAAGTTTGGTAATTTCTCAAAAGTGGTCCTCCGATGTCCGCTTTTGGTCCACTTTTGGTCCTCTAGGATAGGCCAAATAAGGACTAAAAGTGGACAAAAATGACTAAAAGCGGACACTGGAGGACCACTTTTGATAATTTACCAAACCTTAGGACTAAAGTTGGATTTTGCATATCTTAGAGGACCAAAATTGATATTATCCCCCACATAATTGTGCCATATGTATATGTTATATGTAAATCCTTCACGAAATACACAAACACAACACGAGATTTTGTGTATCGTGTCGACACAACAACAACACGAACTCGATAAGTCTAAATACTTGCTCACAATTTCTCTGTTGTTTTATTGTGTGGTGTTTAAAATTGTCACACCTACTTAAAAGTTCAAAGTAATTAGCTATCCATTAAGCAACACTTTTCTCTTGGACAAATAATTATGCTTCTTATTCTTATTAACGTTGTGGATGAAACATGAGCCACGGGATTATGTTGAAAGATGTAACTTAACAATCTTTACAATAAATCCACTAAAGCGGGCTATGGAGTATGGACCTATGGCTATGAGAGTAGAACAATCACGAAATCCACCAACCACAATGTGTAGGGTTGCCCTAGTACACTAGAGGGAGTTCATAACATTGCCCTGCAGAATCTTTCAAAACTCTTTTTTGCCCTCTTTTTGAGCAAAAGTTTAGAAATGCCCAAATTGGTATTTTATACTATACAGTAGAATCAAGCTCGACATCACAGACAAAGTAGAACAAGGAGAGGCAGAGGAGTGAGAAATCAAACCTGGGTTGGACGACTGGTAGCAGAGGCTAATCGAGTAATTGAGATCGAACTAGTATTAGAAGCCAAGATAGCAGAACCTTTTACAATGCTATCTAATTGAGCAAACAGCTTCTTTTTCACCTCCTCCGATTCAACAATGGCCTCAATCACGATATCCACCGAATGAAAATCTTCTAAATTTGAAGTACACCTTAAATTGCTAATTGCCTCCGCGGCTTTTTCCTGTGAAAGGGAAATCAAGTAGCAGTCACAAACAGAGAATCCGAATACAATCATAAACCCTAAAAAATGAACATCCGATTCGGAATACCTTAGTGAGATGGCCTTTGGAAACTAGACGGGTTTGGATTGTGGAAGATATGGATTGATGGGCTTTGGAGAGAGCGACGGAGTCGGAGTCGTGAAGCCATACCTCAAGGCCGTTGACGGCGGCCAGCTGCGCGATTCCGGAACCCATTTGGCCGCCACCCACCACCCCCACGCTCTTTATCGCCGCCATGTCGCATCAACCTCGAAATATTAATTACTAGTATAAAAGAGTAGAGTGAATTAGGTGAGAGAAACTTGTCAACAATGGCCGATTTTATGATATGAGATCAAAAGAATTGAATTGGGTGGATTTGTATCGGAGAAGACGTCACCCAGTTTGTATTAAAAGCGTTGCTTCTTAATGTTTCCTTTTAAGTCTACTAAGAATAACAGCTTTCACTGTGATTCATTTATTAGATTCCAGACTGTGATTCATTTATAGGGCGACTTTTAAAAATATTACAATTCTGAAAGTTTTAGATCAATACAATTAATTTTTCTCTATCCTATGAATAGTAATTTCTTTTGGACATTAATACTCTTGTATCTGTAACCTTGTCGGCTATCATAATGGTGGCCTACATGGCTGCCAGCATGACATCTTTGCCGGTTTAAACTCATTTTAACTCAATTTTAACATTTTCATTTTCCTCAAAATAGACATAGTCCATTACGACCATATCAGACCCATCATGCTTCCGTACATTAATTAAACAACATTAATCTCGTAATTAACCAACTTGAAATAGTGACAGTACCTTTTTCGACCGTCAATCCACAGGGTATCCGGGAGGTTTTACAGCTGCTCCTCACAACCAACCATGTACCCCGCAGTGTGATGGTTCAATCTCATTCATTCAGCGGACCTCAGCACAACCCTGGTTCATTTCCTACACCGGGTGTACAGGATGCTGCTACTGTTTCTTGTCGGAAAATATGGAGATTAAGGTTGCAGAATGTAATGGAAGGTTACATAATTCGAACAGTAGCTTAAGATTATTTATTTATGGAATGGAGAATTTATTACACACTCATCCTCATAGAACAAGAGGAGATAACTCCTTTAGCAACCTATTGTAACTACACTCAGAACACTCATACAAGGAAAGAAAGAAATACAATGTTTATTTAGAAAGAGAAAACAGAGGGGAATGGTTGATGCCTTCTACTTCCTCATACTCTCTATTTATAGAGGCCTTCGGACTTGAAATCTGAATTTCAAAGCCTCTTAACCTTTTGTGACGTCACTGCTTACGTCATCATGTTAGCGTCAGCACTTACGTCATCTTGCTTTGGATGCCATCTTTAGCAGCTGGTTGGTCCTCTTTTCTACATCGGATGCCTTCTTGGGGGCCACTCCTGTTGGTCACATGTCTCTTACCCTTTCAGAAAGGTCATCTGACTCTTTCTTTTTTGAAGAGTCATTTGTCCTCTTTGGTGCCTGATGATTCTCCTGGCTCTTGGGTAATTTGAAGAGATTTTACCATCTTCTTTCCACGTGTCTCTTTTGTTGGGGGTGGTTCAACAATCCTGATCATCCCTATGCCCAACCTTATTCCTTTTCCAAACTCTGGTTCAGTTTGGGTGGAACAGCTTGTGGATACTTTGTTTATCCATTACCCAAAATGGCCATGTTGCAATATCTCCGATGAGTTTGTGTACTCACCGGAATTTTATTTCTCCAAAGAATGTCTTGTTTTTCCTGGAAGGCCTTCTCAGCAATCATTGTCGTCTTCCCTGTTAAAGTATTCAACAGAAAAGACCCATTCAAAGATTTATGCTCGAACTTGAATGGGAACTTCACCTCCACCATTGCTTTGATGCAGGCGTACAAACCCCTCGCTCTACGCGTAGAGATCTGCTCTTCAAAAAATGTAGAAACCAAGACTGGTTCATTCCCAGAAGACTCATTGATCCTATTTGATGCTGAAACATCGGGTCTTCTTAGCTTGATGAAATGAAAGGCCTCGTGGTTGCATTTCCCAACTGGTTCTGGAGCCGCACTTATGAAGTAAAGATCCAATATATCTCCTCTGGATAGAGTCGAGTTATTTTCCCATGCCTTGAAAACCTTTTCTCCCAACCAATCGGGAAGTTTTGCAAGTTCTGAAAAACTTGGTGCAGCAGTATAAATTGAGGCTAGTGCCCCAAAATCATACCACTGCTTTACATCATTTGGATTTGAGCCTTCTCGCATCCATACTCGGGATATTCTCCAGATATATGCACCCAGCATTTCTCCTGTCGGATTCCTTGTCTGGTACTTAATTTATCCCAGCTGGCCTGGTATTCCTGCCAATAAGAGAAATCAGCTAAGTTAATACCAACCTTAGCAGTGCCCGTCATAGGCCTAAGGTTGATCTCTTTCTCTTTAATCCCAGAGGTGCTGGGTTGACTTGTCGACTCTAAATGTGACTCCAGGTTTTCAATTTTTCCTTGGATCGGTTCTTCTTTTAGAGGTTCTAATCTAGGACTCATGCTAAAGGTACTTGAATCCCTTGCTCTGGGTTTAGAGCCCCGTTCTCGACTACTCTCCTTTTGTCGATTGCTATTGCTATCAACAGCCCGGAAGAGTAGCTCTCGTAATGACTCGAATAGACTCGCATTATTGCAAATGCAATCTCGTATGCGATTAGACACTTTGGTCTGATTAGTTTCTTGTATTCTTACAGCACGCTTTGCATTGAGTGCTAGATTCTCGAATTTCCTTTGGAGCAACTCAAGGTTGTCCATCAGGTGCCTTGATACAGTCAGGATGGAGTATATTTCAGCTCCTTTCATCTCTCGTCAGGAAATCTGCCAAAACATTATCAACAGATTTAATAATGACAATATTAAAATCATAATATTGGCATTCTACTTGCCATCTTAAAAGTTTAGCCTTTTTCTGGTTTAGATTCAATTTTATTTTTCAAAAAGGCTTTGACGCTTGTGTTATCAATTTTAAGGATAAATTTCTTCACGAGAAAAAATAGCGGTCATTTTTTAAACGACTTCCGAACCACAAAGAACTCATTTTCATTGATGTGCCGTCTCTTTGCCTCATTATCTACAAAGAGCCGACTACAGTATCTGCATGGCACCTCTCCTTCCGGTGTGGACTTAGTCAGAACCGCCGCCTACCAATGGTCACTGGCCTCTATGTAAAGTACTAGTTCATCCTCATCATTTGGTATAGCTAACTTTGGGAGCTTCTTGCAAACCTCCTTTAGTTATTTAACCATTGCTCGGTGTGATTTATCCCATTTGAATTCAGCATCTTTTTTCAACAGAGGACTGAACACCTTCCTGTATTGCACCAGATTGTTGATGAACATTCCAGCAAAGTTAACAACTCCTAAGAAGCTTTGGAGTTGCTTCTTGTCCTTGAAATCTTCAGGAAATCCTTGAACCTTTTCTACAATGTGTGGTTGTAGAATAATTTTGGATTCATCAATCTCGACTCCAAGAAACTCAACCTGCCTTGTTGCTATTACTACTTCTTTTCAGAAAGCACCAATCCTTCCTTGTGGCATACCTCTGAAAATACTTCCAGATGTGCCAAATGATCCTTCATATTCTTTGAGGCTATGAGGATATCATCCACATAAACGAACATGAATGAGAAATATTATTTGAAAAGATTATTCATTTTTTTTATATATCTGGGGTGCATTCGCCAAGCCCATAGGCATGACATTTCAGATATTATGGCCTTGTGGTATGGAGAAGGCTATGAACTTCTTGCTTCCTTCTTCCATCATAATCTGGTAGAACCCAGATTTGCAATCGAACTTTGAGAATACCTTGGCATTCTTGATACAGTTGACCAAGTGTTCCCTACTTGGAATGTAGTATTCATCGAACTCCAAGATGTTGTTGATCCCTTTATAGTTGATCACAAGTCTCGGCTTCCCCCGCTTGACTTCTCCATGATTTTGAACTAGAAATCCAGGACTGCTATATGGAGATACTCCTGGGGATATCAACTTAAGGTCTAGATGTTCCTTAAGTATTTGCTGCATATCCTTCCGATCTTCTTGATTCATTAGGATAGGCTTGTATCTCACGAACTCATACTCCTTTCCTTTTTTCACTTTGAGAGAGGCTTTGAGCTCGTTTTTGCCCACCAGGCTAGAGGACCCTCATTGAAGTTCCTCTGTATCTTTCTTTTGACGTCCTCCAAAGATGTTTGCTCTTCGATTGTGGCATCTTTCTGTAAGCTTTCTCACAAGCCTGCCTTGAGAAGGTGGATTGTGTTTTCTTTTAGTTTCTCCATCTTCCATTCTCATCTGGTCTCGGTTCTCATTTGAAGTACTGCTTCGCCATATCTTCTTCGATCATTCATCTTTGGATGGATAAGTTTTCCTTCATCACCATGCTTGCTATGAAATCTGATTGGCATTTTTCTCTGAAATGCATTATGCAGTCTTTGTGCTATGATCTTATGTTCACAAAGGGTTATGAAAATAAGCCTTCTTGTTGCGTTTTCTTGGGTAAAACGCTTGAATATTTGTAGGAAATTATTTCCTAATAGAATATCTGCTCCGATATCATGAAAATATACTGGTGGAGTCTTTACATTGTATCATGGGGTATGATCCGCTCCTCCAATCATAATTTCAGCTTGCTTAATTCCTCTATTAAGGATTAGTACCATCTGAGAGAAATCTTTTCCTAGTACTATTGGCAATTCCTCGCCAGAGTTTTTAGAAAAGACTCCTTTTGCTGTGCAGATACACCGCAAAATACTCTGCACGATGCTCTTTATATATCATCCCGACAGTGATATATATTAAGAATGGACTTGTGGCCATGGGTGGATCAGAGCTTATAAGCCCGAGCTTCTACTAGTACACTTTATATCTTTTTCCTTTGACCGTGAATTCCATTCCGTCCTGTAATCGTTCCCAAGGTTTGTGATCCTCGAGAAACTCTAATCCCAACACTAGTTGTTCTGGAAATCTTCCTGCGACTTCTTCGATTATCAGCTCAAGATCACCAAGTTTGAGCTGTCCTTGGTATTTCCCAGTTGTTGGCTGCGGAAGACAATACAAGACATCACAAGGAATAGAGTTTTTCTTTTTGGTGATATCGAATATTACTTCGACTTCTCTCCATCCTTTTGGGCATTTTAGTTCACCTTTAGTTGTGAACTTTTTCGGTTCCTAGATTACCTCCACGATTGGTTTCTTTTCCATTTCTCACTGATCATTCTGTCTTCTTGGAAAGAAATCCTTCTCTGCACAAATCTGAGGCTGTCTTGCCTACTCCAGATTGGCTTGTCCTTGATTCGCAAATCCATTGTTGGATTGTATACTAAAAGTCTAGCTTTTTGTATGAACAATATTGTAACAATTAATTTGAAATGAGAATCATATGATCAAATGATTGCATCTTATAATTTATTTATATGTTCGATGCAATAGTCCACTTACTTTATACTGTAGATAATATGTTGTGCGACAACACGCGGAAGATCATATTATCGGTTTCCTTATAAAGTATAAACTGATGCTCACAACCGAGATAGACGGGGACTCTCTATCGGGATGGTTGTAGTGTGGTTTGGTATTAGCTTGTCTTGGCTATAGAATCACATTAGTGCACTTGGTGTATTGAGCAAGACCGCTTGAGATCGTTCGACTTATACTGACTTATAGGAGAACTTGATCTCAGTTATTATGGAAGTTCGTGCTCTTAATCCCTATACAATAACCTCGACACGTAGGGCAGTATGTATTTCTTTGATTCATCAATGGGTGAGATTTACATGTAATTAAATCAACAAACTCGATGAGTTGGGAAGTAGTGCTGTCTCTATGGTGTGTTGTTGATTGTAGAAGGAATCCGTGTCCGTCATAGGTTGATGATGTCCCCTTGAGGAGCTCATAAGGATTATCATGTAAACCCTGCAGGTGGAATTTATTCTGGCATGATAATGAGATTGAGTGGTACTACTCTTGGATGAGATATTAATTAATTGAGTTGTCAGTAACTTAAATTAATTAATGGACATTGTATATCTTAAACATGGGGAGACTAACGGGATCATAATAAGAAGGAGCCCAAAACGTAATTTTGGAATTGGTATGGTAGTGCAGTAATAATATTTTAGTGGAATATATTATTATTATTGGACTTAAGTATAAGCTTTGGGCTAAGCTTGGATACTTAAGCCCAATGGAGGCCCAACCCAATTTCTCCTCCTGGTCCATGCTGTAGCCCATGTATATAAGTCACCTCAGCTTATCTGGAACCCTAATCTAATTGATTATTCACGTGTGATGAGGGTTGAGAGCAGATTGAGTAGGTCTCGTAGATCGTCGCCCACACGACGTTGAGATCGGACTTGGGACATACAGCAGAAGACCGGAAGGTCGTTTGCTGCTGCAGTTCGTCATGTTCCAAAATTCATATAAAATCGTACAGTTCTTCGATTTTGATGTATTATATACTGATGGAAAGCCGTCGAAGAGAGGATCGTCTGAGCATAAAGATCACTCAATTCTGACATCAGAAGAGGAACTTATGGCTATTCTCGTGGGACTGCGCAGACTGCCAGCGAGAATTCAACCTCTACATCAACCCTTGGTGAAAGGTAATGCGTTTCATGTTTACTTGCTTCCGCTGCTTGTTAGAAATTCATGGAACCCTAATGGGTCACGTTAACCAAACGATCGAGCGCCAACATCCATGTCGTGGATTGGCGGTAACTCCATTATTTCTGGCCTAGTTGCACATGCAACCCTTTCGAACACTTCTGGTATCTCAATATAATTCTTCAATTGGAAGAGATCCGAATGATGGGTATTGGATAGAGCATACGAGATACTGTATGTGATCGAGTAAGGCATATTCCCTTCTTTCATCAAATCTTTGTTTTTGAAATCTTGATGAAGGGTGAGTGCGCCCTACTGAAATCTTTATCTGCCAGATTATAGGCAATCCTTGGGTAGATGTAGGATGCCGCCTTGCCTGCGTACAGGTTTCCTGAGATTCCTCCCAGGCATGCTTCTTTGGTATTCTTGATCTTTCTATCAAAGATTGCGATATCAATTGGTGTATCGATACCTTCCTTGAAAGTAGCTTTGATGAGGATCCGAATTGCTCCTATATGGATACAAGACAAAGTCTTAGCCATTCCTTCCTTGAGTTTACTGAGTTCCCTTTTGAATTCATCCACAGGAACTAGTTGCATTTCCATCACATTTCTCGTGAGCTCCATTGGGATGGCAATTTCCCCTTCGGTCACCTTATATATGATGTTATGCTTTCTTCTTTTGAAGCTAAGGAATTTGTCCAATCTTCCTACGGTGAATCCATCGCATAGATTGAGTCTTGGATCCTCCTTCATGATTCTCATAAGGGTTTTATGAGAAATTGATGTCTGGGAAAAGAATCCAGACATATCCTCTTGCATCTACTGTCTGAAGTTTTCTTCTTCACTCCGACTCATCTTTGGAGGATTCATCTTGGCTGAAGAATTCTTCTTCATAGATGCTCTCATCTGAGGGTATATCTTCGAATTGATATACCTGTACCAGATCTTGGAAGTAAACAGCTTTCTCCATTTCTGGAGTTGTTTCGAACTGTCGTACTCTCCTTTTCTGATTCTCCGGGCAATCAGGTGAGATATGTCCTCTAACTCCGTATGTATAGCAGTTACAATCTTTAAATCTTTCATGTGCTCATGTAGCTGCTTTTCGAAACATCGTTCTTGTGGGAGTTCTTTCTGTACTCCTCTGGTTTGATCCTGAGGATAAGACTTGACTTCTTGAACTCCATCTGGATGGTCCAGATCTCTGCCCTGATTTATAGCTTCGGGCCTTTTGCTTGGACCAAAAGGATCTGGGTCTTCTGAACCTCCATCCTCCACTTCTCTGTGTGTAAGAATGATTTTTCTTCATCTTTTTCTACTTCATTGGACTTTTTCCAATGATAGTTGGAAGATCATTGTCTTCGCAACATAAGGATACTGCCTTGTTGATTCTCTTTTGTCTCTTGTAGTTCTTGTGTAGTGATGCTTGATGTCACCACTCAGCAATCTTGGCTTTGAGGAAAGACATCCTCCTTGCTATTGAATCCAGCTCACATGGTTCATATTCTTTTATTAGCATTTCTCTCCATGGGCTTGGGATCTTAGCAAAGAACAGGTGGAATACCTCATCCTCCTTTATCTTTGATTTCCATCTATACTCTGTGAAGAGTTTGATGTACTCATCTACGTGATAGATGTCAAGTAGCTCCAGGTTGTATAAGACATTCCTATACTTCTTCTTCTTTTCTTCTTCTATTCCTTCAATGTAACCTACTCCGATGAAGTGGATCTTGAAGATCTTGGCCATGCGATCCACAATATTGCTGAGATCTTTGCCCTCCATGGCCTCCTTCTTGACCTCGTCTGAGAGTGGCTCCCATACGCATTTTACTGATCCTTCCAGGCTCATAGTTAGGAATCTTATAAACCCTTATTTGTACAGCTCCAGTGCGCCTCCTGCAATCTTTATTGCATTTGTCCACTCATCGATCAAGGTTTCTCTATTCTTGAAGTCTAGAGTGTCGAGGTTAAGGATCAACCAGTATGAATTTATCGATTCAAGGTGAGACCAACCATATGGGGTGTTGTATAGATTAGATCCTCGAACTCGACTTGCTCCTGTTGACATTCCTATTGCCTTCATCTTGAAGTTTCCTGGTTGTTGGAATGTCTCTTCTTGTCTTGCCCCATGGACTCCATGTGATCCAGAAGTTCCTTCATTTTGGCTTCAATCATGTTGTGTCTGATAAGCCTGCGACTGTTGTTGAGAGCTTGATGTTTCTCCAACATTCATCTTTAGATCTACAATTGATAGTCCTTGGAAGGACTCATATAGATCTTGTAGATCTTCAAGATTTGTTCTTTTCATCCGGGGATGTGGATTCTCCTCGAAGGATAGCAATCATCTTCTCGCTTTTGGACTATGGTCTTGTGACCTCTGTCGTCTTTCCCTTTTGGTGTAAAAGGGGTTCTATTCCGAAGGAAAATTAAGTTGAAATGAAGTTGTATACCGACATGAGTACCTACATGATTACCGATATAGTCACCTACATGGATACCGATATGAAAACGTTTTGACCAGTTGACCCGTTTGACCGACTGACCAGTCTGACTTTTTAATTTTATTTTCGGGGGCAAAATCGTTCGAAAATTGGCAAATTGGTATAATTGATAACTTTTTTCCGAGATAGGCAAAATTAATTTTGGCATGTTCATTTTGTATATTTTTCACAATTACCCTTCATTTATTAGGTTCCAGAGAAAAACGTTGTTATGATGTACCCCACCATTAGGGGTCACCGCCCTTGTCTGGGAATTGGTGGAGGAGGTAAATCGCAAGATGTGGCTCAAGTGGCTTATAGATAGATGTTTCTTCTAACCATTCTATAGGAGGTGTAAATGGGCATGTTAGAATAATTAGATTGTCAATAATCCTTACTCTTTAATTTAAAATACACAAGTGCACAAGACATAAATATTATACTCCTTAATCTTCTTAAAAAAACAAATCCTTAATTTTCATTGAAAAAAAAATTATATTATACTCCTTAATTTCGTGAAAAAAAAAAGATAGGACATATATAGAACAGTTTTAATAGAAGTAAAATTAGGGAATGACTATTTGCACACCGAAATGGATAAACAAACTCCAAAAATATTTAAATTTAAACAACTATAATTGAAATAACTTAAATACCCTTATAAATATATTATTAGTATTATTTTACTTAACATACCCCAAATTAGATTTTTAAGATTCAATCTCTTCAATTGAAAGAAAGGTTGAAATTCATCGATTACAGTAACCTCCTCTATCAATCTTCCCAAAAATTAGATCCAATTCTTTTATTTACCCAAAATAAAAAAAATATCTGGAAACTCTTTATTTAAATTCAAAGGAAGAATTCATTCAACTCAGCAGATCCATGAAAAAGCTACAAAATGTAGGCAATCAATTTTTCTAATTGAGAAATCCTGCTACTGATGAGTGATGACAGTGGAGAGTAGTCAACACTCTCACAATGGCGCAAACAACCATAAATGTGGGAGTGAGAATTGCTTAGTTGAATATTTATAAATAATTAGATGTTAATTGAAGTAGAAAAGGTCGAATGAATACGAATTGGTGGGAGGCAGGGAAAAAGCAAATGAAAAAAAATCAGTTACAGCAAAAGAGGGGAGAGAGATGACCAGCACTCAACGCGATCAAAAATAACCATTCCAGAAATAAAAAGAAAACACAGAGGAGAAGCCATAGCACAAGAATATTGAATATTGATTAATCTCGTAGTCATGGAGGTTTCACGCAGCACTAGAAATTTAGGACTCTGCGTCTGTTTCTTTATTCATGGAATTTTGGGTATAATAAATAATTTTGGGGTATGTTTAGTAACAAAACAAACTAGTATAGGTGCCCGTGTGCGACGCGGGTTATCATATTTGTTATTCGTTTGTTATTTTTAAATTTATATTTTTAAATAGAAATTAATTATATCATTTTAAAATAATTAAAAGTATAATTTATTATTTCATCGAGAAAAAAATGCCTTAAGGTAAATATTAAATTGAGTGAAAAACATTCATTCTCAATTTATTTCATATTAATAGGAAAATATTATTATCACTGAGGTTGAAGTGATCCCCATCCCCAGCATCATCCGAAGATATCAAAATGAAATTGTTGATTGTTGATTTAAAGACCATTTGATCTCCTATAAAAATTCCAAGTTCTCTAACCGCGTACTTCCATCCTCTAGTAAAGCCCGTAGCAAGTGCAGTAAAAGTGAAAGAACATTCATATTTAACAAATTTTAACCCGATTGTGAGAAATCATTTTCAAATCGATAAATGTATTTCTTAATCTTAATACATTTATTACACAATGTGGAAAGTCCTATGTAACATAAAATATGCAAAAGAGAATCACATTGTCATATATTTTAAGGATATCATATTTATAAAAATTATGATATCAAAATAAAAATTTAATAGAGTATGCTAACCTATTGATCAAGATAGTTATCATCATATATCATTAAATTAAACTCACTTTCGTAGTAACCAAACAATAAAATAAACACATTTTCAAAATTATTGAAGTGAAAAATATGAACATAAAATTCTTTGTGTATCAATCTTAAAAAAATATATATTTTGTACTAAACAAAAAATTAAGGAATGATACTCACTTTGTTAAGAAAATAATTTAATAATAATTCCTTAAATTTAGCCCAACATTTATTATGTAATGAATAATAATAATAATAATAATAATAAATAAATAAATAATAATAATAATAATAGGTAATTTATTATAACAGCTCAAATATTCATATTCTTATACCGCCAAATTCAAATCCAACATGATATATATATATATATATATATATATATATATATATATATATATATATATATATATATATATATATATATAATAGGTAATTTAATTTTTTTAAGATAAAAAAAATGGATCACACTTTATTAATCTTAAAATTGAAAGTGAAATGAGTAATGAACCACTATTTAATTTTAAAAATTGGAAATATGTGTGTGTAATTTAAAAACAAAATGGAAATTAATGGGCTTTTTAAATTGTGATTCTATCCATTAAGACTTTTTAATTAAAATTGAAAAAAAAAAGGTAAATAAATTTTTTAACAAAGCGTCGATTGAGGTTTGAACACATGACCTACTCATAATTAACTTACCAGTAATATGTCGCCACCTCATAAAATTAAAAAAAAATAAATGATCGCTTAATATATGATTGACACCTCACATTTTCAAAATCTAAATTTAGAATCAGTGTTGTCGAAACCAGACCGGACCGGTCGGTTCAATCAGTTGAACCGGAACCGGGCCGGTGACGGTCTGAAAACACCCCAAAATTGTTTTTGCTATTAAACCGGGAATAACCGGTTTAAACCGGTAAAAACCGGCTGAACCGAAAAATCGTGACAACCGAAAATCGCCGATTATGTATTTAAAAAAAATTAAAAACTGAGACAAGCAGTTGTCTTCGCATCTATTGCGTCTATCTTCTTATTTGAAAATTTCACAGAGAATACAAAATTGAAACCTCATCAATCTTAGTAAATAAGTAAAAATTATTAAAGTATTACACTCAATTCTCCTTAACAATTGAATGTTGTTGCAGAGGAGTGAAATAGAAAAAAAAATCCTTTTTAAGGGAGACGACAAGCCATCTGAGCCTCTACAAACCTTTATCTCAACAAATCTTTAAGTCTCTCGACTAAAATAGACAGTTGTTTGCTGGGGGAGAGATAAAGGGCAGGAGAGATAGAGAGAGCCGTAGAGAGAAGAAGGGGGAAGCAGCGCCGTATTATGATTGTAGATGGAGCCAACCCTACTTTGCTTATATTCCTTTTTAATTATCTCAATTTGAGTGGGCCTATAAAATATAGTTTGCTAAAATAAGTGTGGACTTTGAGTTTTGGGGTTTGGCCTTCATGTTTATAAAAAAAAATTATTTATTATATTATTTTCTAATAGTTATTTTTAAAATATAATTAAAAAATATAAAATTCAAATTTCTGGTTGAACCGCCGGTTGAACCGGTCCGACCGGTTGAACCTCGAACCGTTGTCCCTACCGGTTTGATCTCCGGTCCGATTATAAAAACACTGTTTAGAATGTTATTTTATTTTAATATATAAGGAGATAATATATTATTGTAAGGGTATTTAAGTTATACTCTCTCCGTTCCTTGGTAAGAGTTACATTTGCTTTTTGACACGTGAATTAAGAAGTACTCCCTCCGTCCCATAGTTATGTTCACCGTTACTGTAGATACGGAGTTTAAGAAAAGTTGATTTTTGACCAACTTTATTGACTTTTTAGGGGTATTGTGGTATTTTTAGGTAATAAATAAATTATAAAGTAAGTTATGTATGTTAGGTGTGAGTGGTATTTTTGAAATTAAGATAACTTTTGAGGTTGTTGGTTAATGTGAACTTTCCATTTTTGAGTGGTGAACATAAGTGTGGGACGAACGAAAACGGAAAGTGTGAACATAAGTATGGGACGGAGGGAGTATTATTATTTAATGTGTAGTGGGTAGTTGTATTAGTGGGTGTGTGGGCTCCATGTTTTAATTGTATCAGTGGGTGTGAGTGGGTCTCATATGTCAAAAAAAGGAAATGGAATCCTTTGGATGAGACAACCAAAATGGTAAAATGAGACTCTTATCTAGGGACGGAGGGAGTATTATTTAAGAATATAATAAATTAAAGTTTTTTGGGGTATATTTAGTAATTTCGAGAGGATGAATAGCCGTAAAATTAATACTGAGTTTGAGAAGAATTATATGCGTAACATGCACACGTTATTGGGCCGGGCTGAGTACAGTATTGGGCCTTTAAGCCACAAATAGTTCACTAAGGAATCCCACAAATTGTATTATGGGTTGAAGCCATATTGGGCAGATTTTAGCGTATTTGGGCCACTAAAAATGAAGTACATGGAAATTGCAGATTCCAGTGACTAATTCAGTTATGTCAGAAGCCCAATCAAAACTCTAAATTGTGAACTAATATTGGACATCACATTACAAAGAAAAACGCCCCTCTGATGAAATCTTTCACTTTTTCACATTAAACTAATTTTCCAAATTAACAATGATTGGACATTATACACAATGCCTTACATATGCGTGGGTTGATGGACCAAAAGATAGATTTCTATGTCTTATTTAAGGTTTCCTGCCACTAAGCTAGACAATATAAGTGGATCAA
The DNA here is from genome assembly GCA_023678885.1 of Pogostemon cablin. Lineage (NCBI taxonomy): Eukaryota > Viridiplantae > Streptophyta > Magnoliopsida > Lamiales > Lamiaceae > Pogostemon > Pogostemon cablin. Next base: position 4,999,206 of record CM042961.1, read on the forward strand.
AGATCACCTTTTGCCTCCATATTCATAACACGGTGAGGTGACTCGAATATGCATCGACGGACATGTTTGGTTGCATCACATTGGCAGCACTACATCACCCGATGCTGACGCTTGAAACTCACTTCAGGTGCAGCTGTTAGTTCGAGTCATTTCTTGGCGCAGTGAGGGAAAAGAGATCCAAAGTGAACATTCAACCCCAAAATGGAACTAAGATTCTGTATGAGATTCATACTCCGGTCGCCATAAGTTCTGTGTTCTTTTTGAAGCTGTAGCCGTTGGTATCAGAGCCGTCGTGTTGCTTTAGGTCATTCAAGGACGGTCTTGTACCCGAAAAGGGAAAAGGAGAATTGGATAGACTAACTATGTGGTCGATTTCTGAGTCTTGTGAAGGTTGTTCGGACTTGGAAAACACACGCTTAAGCTGAGCCTTTTGACAGATTATTCGACCCTTATTCCACCCAGGATAACCGAAGGACGATGATACATCTTTTAGCAGTGAATATACAGCCTTTGCAACGGGGAAATCACGCGTTATTGAGCTCCTTTCCATCTGCCCTCGCCTGCATAAAAGGACAAAAATGATATTCGAGAACATCCAACAAGAAATGAGCAACATTTTTTTCTGTAGAATCTAATATACAAAATCCCTCAAGTATAACTAGTAGAGAAAATTACTGAATTAAGAGATACAGAGTAACATCTGAACCAGGTCTGTGGATGATAAAGAATTGGTAAAAATTGTCATTAAATATGAAAGTAGAATCATTACGCTAGAGGGGAGTGTTTGGTTCACAT